>CM057008.1:32004990-34404990 GCA_029891345.1 Dryococelus australis
TTTTTTATTGGTCTAAAATAGAAAAATGCCATCGATACCACGGCCAAACATCGGTCGACGTGGCAGGCATAATAGAGAGGACGCATTGAGAAGGCAAAATAGAACGTGAACACGCGCTGCACAAACTGCAGAGGCATGAACACAAAATAGAGAAGCACACAGCACGTATCATAATAGAAGTACGTGCACGCCAGACATATTCTAATAGACAATTGCGAGCAGAAACAACACACTTCAAACAATACAAGACAAGCATCAATTATATGACGCTTTACAATATCCACTTATAATTTTGGAAGGAGAGGCATGCGTATCATTTCAATTATAAACAAAGAAGTCCAACAACAGGTGCTAAATCTGGAAAAAAATAATAATAAAACTTCTATGCGTATCGAATAATTACACATGAGTTTTGTCATTGCGCAACGAAAAAGTATGAAAAATAATTTAATAAGCAGCGTTGAAAGTTGAATTACAGATTTATCATTTCAATTCATTGTAATTATAACATGCAAACATTATACTTTTATATGTAAAATCAATTACCTTTACGAAACACAATACACATGACATTTGCACCTAATTTGCTATGACACACACAAGGCACATGACATTTACACTTCATATTTTAAATTTGGCATTTACAAATTAAATACAACAGATGGCGTTATACGCATATTAATTATGAATTTCAAATTAAAAAAAAAAGGTTGAACAACGTTCGCTGCGATCAGCTAGTAATATACATAAAATCCTCAATTTTTGTCTTACTTTTTTTTTTTTTTGTTTCTCTTGCGTACCCGCCGGAATTGGTAAATAAATAATTATGTCTCCTTTGTTCATATATTTATGATTGAACGATTGGTTTTTGCAACCAGTTACAGGGGGAATTAATATTCCAGTTTGTTTTTTTTTTAATTAGGAAATTTTTTCACGCGGCCATTCCCCCCCCCCCCCCCCCCCCCCCCCGGAATAACTCAGCTCAGATTTTATTTTACATTATTAAAACCAACTTCGTTACATCTCATATTTTGTGTAAGCAAAAAAAAAAAAAAAAAAAAAACTGTATGAGTAATTAAAATGTTTTTTTTTGCCGTTACGCAACAATGACTCTACTTGCAAAAAAAAAAAAAAGGAAGAGAGAATTTGAACAACTTTTAGAGGGAAGAGAGAAGGTCTCCTGATTTCGCTTCTTTTCCTTGAGGGTAACTCGGGGTTGGCTAACTGCACGAGTAGAAGTGGAACATGGTCGAGATTAATTAGCTTACTTTCTTTTTATCTAGCTGTTGCAGAGTGTACATGTGGTTTCTGTGTGTGTCCAGGAATCCCCTGCGGCAGGATGTGGGGGGGGGGGGTGTTGGAAGGGCGGGAGTGGTAGAAACTAGAAGCCGAGAGGAAGGCAATCCTTCCTTGTTGACCACGAAACACACAACACACGTCGAAAAAAAGAAAAAAAAATCCCTACAAGGAGCGACCTCGTAGCTGGCACGCAGGCAGAAAGGGAAACCATCCCAAATTCCCTGGACTTTTTATTTCCCACCCTGATATTCCTTACTTTCATTATGGGTTTGTTCCACTCGGGTCGGGAAGAAACCGAGATTTCTCGACGGTAGGGTCCTGCAAAATTCACGATGTGGTTTGGCATCCCGCTAGACCTCCCGGTGATATGCACGCCCTTATAGCCTGCGGTAATTGTTAGAGACCTGCAAAACTCGCGCTATTTTCTTGCGTCGAGCTGAAATTCACAGTACTGTATATACTCGAGCCGGCGTCGTTTCTCCGTTGGCTGCTGCCTTGACGTTAAGCCACTCCCTTTCTGAGTGAACTGCACGTGATTGGGGCACACGGTGGTCGAGTGTGCACTTATTGACGCGGAGTTACCAGGGGCGTGTCAAATAAAGATTGGTCCAATGACAAGCGTATTGAAAAGGAAAAGTGTTTCAAGTTTAACGTGTCCTCAAATAATAACGCGAATATTTTAAGGTAGTAATTGTTTATTGGCCGGGCCAATTTGCTTTCGACTGCAAGGCACATGATTCGGTGATACCAACATAAAGTGTTTATTCATTGGCACAGAGTTAACCGGAGCGTATAGTATTTAATGTGGTCTAATGATAAACACAAGCAAACGTATAGGTATACCTACGCTATCGACAGTAACCTGAGCTTTTTTGAAAGACCTGCTTAGGATCTACTTTATGCACATTGTGTATTCTTCCGCCACATGAGAGATTAACAATGCCATGGGCCAGATCACTTTATTCATGCATTTGTGAAATTATTAGAATAGTGAATATTTCTCAAATATGCTTATTCTTTAAAGTACGAGGGTAAAAATAAACCGAAAGCAGAAGAAATCATTTGAGTACACACTAATGTTAAGTTAAAACTTTTAATTCAACGTTGAAATATGAAACTGCTTTCCTTTCGTCGTTGCCAACTTTACTGGACGCAGGTCAGCCAGAGTGCCCGTTAAAATATGTGTAACTACGGGCAATGCCATTTTTATAAGGTTGAGTCCATAAGTTTTCAATTAACCGTGAACAGTCTATAAGTTTTTTTTTAAGTCCTACGTTTCCCCAAATAATAACGCGAAAATTTTGCAGGTCTCTACGTGTATATTTGGCACATGCGAACTCTCCGCCGCGAAGTGTATTGGTGTTTCAAAGAAGCCGTTTTTAAGCCGGCGGTTAATGGAGAATTTCTGTTTATTTTTGTATAAAAAATTTCGTTATGCCTGAATTGCGACGTATACTTGTAATGCATGCCCAAGTTTTAAGTATTAGCACTTTGAGGTCGGCACACTTTTACCAGCTTTAAAGACAAGCTAGACGTTAGTCACATATATCCATACCGCTGCAGGGACACCGTGTTCTATTGGTCCCTATTGTCACTTAACACCAATCTAATGGTCAAAACGACACCAGTCTTTCCGTATTGGCCGGCTGTCAACCAATAGAGTGCCGAGTTTACCGTTTTCCAACCAAATGTTCTTTCGTATGTAACAGGATTTACATCCCATCGTGTTGATTTCCGTACTTATACGAAAATTTGTCGTTCATTTAAGAAGATCGTTGTTTATGTTGTAATAGTTCCTATTTAAAAGTCTTAGTAAATAGGGAATTGATGTGAGTTTACCCAGTCCAGTTTAGTTTTTGAGTGGAATGAAATATTCAAACAAGTTTTGCCTGAACTACACTCGAGTATAGTCCTCAAAGTGTTACACACCATTATATTCATATTCTTAGTCATGCTGGATACTGGGCTTTAACGCTATAAAAACCAAAAATAGGTCATGTGGCGTTCCGAACCTAAAAAATAATCCGGAGCCCCTGATAATTTTAAACTCTCTGTGCGTAAGCGCCCAAAGTAAAGCATCTGACTTCAACTCCTAACTTCTACTGAGCGTGAAGCACAGCGAACCTTATTCAATTAGCGGCTGCCCTTTCATATGAAGAGCTCCGAAGCTTGCAACGCCATCGTAGTCTCAACGCCAATAACAAATGTTCTTTAGTACAGTAGCAAAACCCAGGACGTCGGAGAGTTTAAACACATCCACCGACAAATGTGTCATCAGAAGTGCAGATCTGCAAATAAATTACACGTACAGTTTATACTGAAAGCAAGAAAAATTCACACCAGCTGCCCCGAAATTCCAAGGATTCTAATGGAAGTCGCACATATGCTTCCGCAAGAGGATTTATAATGCAACACAATTTATTTCTCTCTTCATAAATCCGTACTTACACTGTGTAGTGAGTGAATGAAGAGATTTGGGCGGCTCTTAACATCGAGGTCTTGAGAGCCGATGAGGGCGAAGTGAGCTGAGCATGGAGCAGTGTCGAAATGGAAGGGCAAGGGAAACGGGGGATCCCAGATAAAACCCGCCGACCAGCGGCATCGTCCGGCATGATTCCCCCTTGCGAAATACCGGAGTGAACCGGCCGGGGATTGAAGTATGTTCACCAAGAAGGGAGGCGAGCAGGCTAACCGCTCAGTCACCGTGGGCCCTAGGCAGTGTATTTTTACACCTTGCTGGTCTCAACAATTAACGTCAATATTTTATTAATCTCAGTACCTGGATTTTAGTCCAGAGAAACCTAACTATGATAAATAACTTTCATTTGCAATACTATACAGTCGGTAGATTCGGTGGTAAAAAAAAATGCCATAATGGTTATTTGTTTCATGATCTAATGAAGAAAAATGTTGTAATAACACATTATAACACAATAATAAGCACCATGTCTTTTATATATTCAAAATAAAACAGTAACATTTTTACAATCGGTCATTTCTCATTTAATCCTTTGAGGACGGCACAAATCCACTATCACTGAGGACAAGTTTGAAATGAGCTGCCTATATTCCACACTGCAGCAATACAATTTTGGTTGGTCTCTGTATTTACACTTACCATTCTCCTATTGATCCTGGCTACACCAGACATGCCTACTGTACTCTGCAACGTATATTATTATTGGCTGGCCGTTGACCAATGAAGCCAAGCGTTGGCTGTGTACCGTTTAATTCTTACAACCTAAATGTTGACTAGTTATCATTTTTTAGTTAGATTCCGATGCTTTCTAGCGAAATAGTAAAACAATAAAAGTGTGAGCTTTGTCTTTAGGAACAAACAAATTTCCATATAAACGTACCCCCGAGTAGGCCTATATACGTGCGTACTCCTCGAAGGGCTAATACATCTGTACAGGAACGTTCAATTTACGTGAGAAGAGAATCACTTTTCTGTTTCTTCTAAGACGAGATAGCCGTTTATTCGGGTTAAATCACATATCCTATCATCATTTCCCGAGAAAGTTGCTTCTGGTAGGTTTATACGTGGTGCAGAGTGACTGCCTGCTGTCGTGCGAGGAAATCACACACTGGGCGAGGTCACAAGATACATCGGAGCATTCGCGACGTCTTCAGGCGTTCTTTACTTGCTGCTGAACAAACATCGCGGTCGAGGTCCTTGAACTGCACGCGGCAATACGAAGTGGAATATGATGTGCGACTGTCATTGCTAATAAAGCCTGTTCACGATCAAATGAGCACTTTTGAAATCAACGTTAGAAAAAAAAAAGTCACTGCTGCTGCCTGCGTATATGGACGGGCGTACATGAGTAACATGTGCCCAGTAAAGTTGGTAACGATGGATGGAAAGTAGTTCCGTATCTTAACGTCGAACAAAAAGTTTTAGGTGCCCATTTGGGATAACTTAAATTATTTCTTTCGCTTTCTGTTTTTTTTTTTTTTTATGCATCAAAGTGTAAAAATTACAAGATTTGTAAAATATATACTTTTCTAATAATTTCACAGTTTTACTTGGCCGACACATGAGTAAAGTGATTAGGCCAATGGCAATGTTAATTTTACATACGGCGGAAGAATACACAACGTGCATACAAGGACTTCCAAAAGTGCTCATTTCACCGTGATCATACTATAGGATAGAGTGACACTTACGGAACTGTAAACGCGCTCAAGGAGAGGGATGGAAGTAAATTTTTCAGAATAAAGAACACTGCGTACTGAATGGCGGCTGCGAAATTTAAATAGGAAATCCCATGTTAAGGAAATATCGCCTAAGGGTGTTAATTTCAAAGACAGGCGTTTCAAAGAAATTGCATCCTTCGCGAATTTTTTAGAAGTTCTCTACAGCGGAAACGTTTCAATAACATGTAAGATATCCCTTTTGCAAGGAATTTTTAGATGTTACGTTTTACAAAAAAGTGCATACTACATATATATATATATATATATATATATATATATATATATATAGAAAATATACGCTTGCAAATTATCTTCTCCTAACAAACTCGTAGAGGCCCGAGAATTTAGCGGGGCCATTTCTAGACAAGTTTGAATTCACACACATGTACGTTCATGTTACGTTTGTAATTGGTCGACGTATTGTTTGACACCTCCTGGAGATACATGCGCCAATAACAAAAATTCGTGCCCAGCCACCACCTTTTACTGTCACAACAATCGACCAATAAATAGTTGTTATCTGTATGAGCGTATATAAGACTGTGAAGTCTAGCCTGCAGGTCATTGAACTCGCGAATTTCTCGGGTCTTTACAAACTCGTGAAGAATACATTTTGTTTGAAACAACCTATATTTAAAATTAACACACGAGGGAAAATGGGCGTGAGTAACGAAACTCTGGGCTGTTTCTGGTTAGTTGAGAATTTTTTGAAAGCCCTGGTTATGATCTACTTTTCTTTCCATTTTGAATTCTTCCGCCGTATGTTAAATGTACGTTGCCACGGGCCTAATCACTTTATTACTAATTCATTTAAGTTAGGTACATAAGAAAATTATATTTATGTTTTTTTTGGGGGAGGGGGGAGGTTGCGGTGTTTCCATAAAGACTATTTTGTATAGGGTATTCACGGTAAAATGAGCACTTTTTAAATCCCTGCTTAAGATCTGATTGCATCTATGTTGTGTATTCTTGTGGCTTATGTAAAATTAACATTGTCATGGACCTCATCGATTTATTTATGCGTCGGTCAAGTGAAATTTTAGAAAAAAATCACGAAAGAAAATATTTTACAAATCTGCTCATTTTTACACTCCGATGCATTAAAAAAACAGAAAGTGAAAGAAGTAATTTATGTTATCACAAGTGGTTACCTATCACTTTTTATCCGAAGTTAATATATGAAACTATTTTCCCATTCATCGTTACCAACTTTACTGGACGCATGTCGCTCAGTGTGCCCGTTAAAATATATGCAGGTAGGATCAGTGACTTTTTGGAAGGTTGATTTCAAAATTGGTCACTTTATCGTGAACAGCCTTTTACCCCTTAACTATCACATTAATTTCTAGTTCCAGGTGTTGTGAAAGAGAATATTTTTGATCTGAAATGTACTTACGATTTCCTAGAAATAACTTAGACGTTGGATACTAAGAGAACCATTTCTACTGACCTATGACACTCGCGGCAAACAATAATAATTTTTTCGCGTGCTAGCAGCAAGCAATAATATTGTCCAGGAAAAATACCCTGTCGTTATTGGCACTAGCTTCTGACCTCGTACTGCACCGACCGTGATTTTTTTTTTTTACCTTTTCTGCGACATGTTAGGCGTGAACAAGTGTACTCGGGACAATATGTTTAAGGCGTTAATTTACAGCAACACGCTGCAATCGCGGCTCGCCATGATGAAGCGCTGCATACCCGTGGGCACATTGTGTGCAGTGGTGTCCTTGCTCGTGGGGTGCCCGAACCGCAACGAAAATTGCGGCTACGACGGCAGACCTCGGCGCGTGTGTGCGAATCGCAGGAAATTACAGCCCTGCTTTATCTCGTTTTCGCCTGCTTCGACCACGGATTGCAACTGAGAATAACACGAGTTGAAACGTCGCTTCGTGAAGTTCGCGCAAAAAAGTTCTGAGCAAAACATGGCTGGCAGATTTGCTGACGAGAATTCCCGGCAAATACAGATTTGCAACATCTGGTCGTCCCTGTTTCTAAATGAGCAGGGAACTACACTCTGAATTTTTTTTTCTGGCAAACTTCCTAAAATGCAATGGAATTTTTTAACCTATACGCTGTGTGTAAATACCCACATATATATATATATAGGAATGTTTATAAATAATACCCATATATATATATATATATATATATATATATATATATATATATATATATATATATATATATATATATATATATATATATATATATATATATATATATATATATATATATATATACAGATGTAGGAATGTTTAGCGTCGCTACTATAAAAAGTTGGGAACTCTCCTACGCGTTTGACTGTTTCCTGAGCAAATGTAGGAACGCTACAGTGAATGTATGGATGGTAAAATTACCATTCCCGCTTTCTCACTGAGTGTATACACTGGTATGGTAAATTTCCGAATAATTTTTTAGAGTATATTAAATGTCAATACCTATGTGGAATAACTAAACTGGGAAACCAGGATGCACTTACGGTGTGCTTTATAGCTTATATATACAGCGTGTATCCAAATTCGACCGACAAATTTCAAATACAGGTTAATCACGAAAATATACGTCGAAAACATATATTACGACGTATGGTCTAAATCGACTCCCAGGGACGGAACGCGTCTTTGAAGTTGGACCTCACTCACAAAATTATTACGGATATCGGAGAATATATGTAATATGGAACATTGCGTTTCTGGGGATAATTTGTTAGTGTAAAATGATCTATGAACATCAAAAAGCCTGTCACTGCCATTACATTAATAACTGTTACCTCTCTTACTGCGAGCCCTTCGACATGACTTGGCAGCGTATGTGGGAGTTTATTGATGGAATACGAATCCGCATGTTCCAATTGACGAAGAAGGTTGCCTTGTGTAAACACACTAACCTCTACCGTAATCGAGTAATTCGAGTTTGAAATTTCAAGCGAAATATGTTCAAAACCTGGCAGGCAGGCAACACACATTCACACAACTGGTTTGCGAATATCAAAGGACAAAATAAGAGAGAGGTACGTAATAGTGGCGTTGTGAAATGCCGCAATTTACAATAAATAGAAACAATATCCAATTACGCTACATCTGTGAGTCATTTCCATGGCGAGAGACTTGAAAATGTGGAATGAATTATGGCGTATCAAGCATCAGTGTTAAATGAACAGAGGACACCACCGTAATCTGTGCAATAATGTAGCGTTTGCAGTAGTAACCGATAACTGTATGACAACATCAATGTTCATACCACAGTAACCAAATGTCTCTTATGTGTAAGAATCGATGTGTGTTCGTTGTGATCGTGGACGAGGTGTACGTTGTAAATAGACGCTGTGAAATGGTTATCATGGCCCACTCGTATACGAGTCTGTTGCGGATAAACACCGTTTGTATGCAGGTGTCACAACACGGTTACATGAGGGATGGCATCATACAGTTACGTGGAGGATTAATTGCCTGTCATAACAGCCTACCATGTAGGTCGCCACACAACACACGCCATCGTCAAGTGGAGGGTCTTTGGCATGTGTGTCCTGTAATATGCTCAATCGTTTACTCAGCCGAAACCATTGTACTAATGTCTGGGGGAGTGTAGCGGAAACTTAGTTGGAGTAATGCGAAATTGATCGTTTTACATGGCCTGAGATGGATGACGTTCACCTTGTGTGTGGGGCTGCGCAGCGCAGCAGTAGAGCTGTAACACGCATGTACCACGTCATCCAACGTTCGCAGCCATTGATAGGAGGCTTCGCGAAAAGGGGACGTTTACGGTCATTGCACACTGTGAAACCGAGCATACCTGTCCCAATGCCGTACATTTTACAGGTGTACAGATATAGTGCTGGCCGTTCAAGGTCGGTACGAATAACTCACTTTGAGGAGGAGATGCTGCCACGAGGTGTCATGCACCAGCACCTGTCAAGTCGCGCATGCTGTCCGCGCTGGCGGAGAGTTGTGCATGAACAGCTGCTCCAACCACATCGCTGACAAAAATTTCACCATCTGAAGGTTGAAGACTATACCCACGACGTTCACAGATCTTGCAGTGGTGTGTACGACGATGTGCAGTAGCCGCCGCATTTCCCGAGAGCCGTGTTGTTTAGCCACGAATCGCGATTCGCGATAGAATATGTGTTGACGTCTCGAAGCAGTCACACGTGGGCGAAGGCGAACACTCGCGTGCCCTTCATTCGCAATTACCAGGAGCAATTTTCCGTTAAAATATGGTGTGGTATTGTCGGTGACAGTTTATTTGGGCCATATATGTTACCCGCTCGCTTAAATTCTGGCTTGTATCTCGGGTTTTTGGAACAGGTTTTCCCAGAGTTTCTGGAGGACGTTCCACTAGGAATTCGATAAGTAATGTGGCTGCAGCACGACGGTACACCACCACAATCTGGTGCACATGCTCAAGAGTTCCTTGACACCACGTTTCCAGGTAAATGGCTAGGCCGCGGTGGTCCGAGGTTATGGCCTGCGCGGTGCCCATATCTCACGCCGCTCGACTCTCGCTCGTGCGGGGCTATGAAGCGTTCGGCGTACGAGACCCCGACAGTCGTCTCTGCTGCCGAAATCATAAGAACCACACCCGGCACGATTGGCCGTGTTCGGCCATCGTGGCGTCGTCGACGTAGGTGCACGCTGCCGCGAGGTCGAGGCCGACAGTTCGAGCACCTCATCTAAAGGCTCGTTTGTACCACAGTATTATCTAATAAATGACAATGTGAATTTGCCTGGCATCCTCTTGTTGCTACAATTTAAAAATAACATACCGGTAAACCACCACCATATATATCTTACCTCATATGTCTGAATGTTTCAGTCCACGCGCTATTAAATTGTCCCTTTGATATCTGTAACCATTCGTGATTGGGATACGCACACGTTGCCAGCCTGACAGGTTTTGGACATACTTCGTTTGAAATTCCAAACACGAATTACTCGAAAATGGTGGGGGTTAGGGTGTTTGCACAAGGCAGCCTTTTTCGTCGGTTCGAACATGCAGGTTCATAGTCCACGTGTGAGTCAATCAGAAGCCAAACCGACTAAGTCCAATTTAAAATTCAAATTTTAAATGCTGTAACACATTTTGAAAAATAAAATGAAACAAACATCGAATTTAGTAATACCAAAAG
Organism: Dryococelus australis; assembly: GCA_029891345.1. Classification (NCBI taxonomy): domain Eukaryota; kingdom Metazoa; phylum Arthropoda; class Insecta; order Phasmatodea; family Phasmatidae; genus Dryococelus; species Dryococelus australis. Next base: position 32,015,621 of record CM057008.1, read on the forward strand.
AATATTATAATATTAAACATTAAATATTATCATTTGCATAATTCAGAATTTTCATTTGTAAGTTAGCTTTAACATCAATTTTCCCAGTTTCGTCTTGTATGTAGTTAGTCTGTTTGGCTTCTGAGTGGCACATATATTGATGTCGAACTCCAGTGTGTATGAACAACGCGTAAAGGCGCGTTAAAATCAAATTCGTCGTAAGCGTCTAAAAGTTATCTCTTCAAATTCTTAATTTTTCCTTTAATTGTTCTCCCTCGTGTCTCTGGAAATTTAATCCCGGGAGGTATTTTTCGCTCCGGCGAAGAAAATTTCTTATCGAGGGGCATGATCCAAGACGTCAATGAGGAAATGACTCGACGGCGAAAGCAATGCCATGTATCGCCACGCTCCTGACATCAAGTGAATATAATATCCTTTCCCGCAGTTGATGCTTGCCGTTGTCTGGCTCGAAAGTCGCTCGCAACTATCTGCACTGCGAAAACGGGTCTGTCTGAAGAAAAGTAAAGACCGTGCCAAATTGAAATGAAATTTTTCCAAAATAAAATAGGAATTTAGATATTGGCAATCATTTTTGTGATAAAGCATTTATTGTTTATAATGATTTTAGAAATTCTAAAACAAAATTAGAAAAAAAAATAGAAATAACGAACTTTATTATAAGCCGACTCTAAACTTTGATGGTAATACGAATTATTATTCAATTTGGCGTCGAAGACCATTGTATATTATTGATTGCTTATATAGAAAAACAACTGTAGTTAAAGAAAAAACAATATAAAAATTAGTGTTGATTTTGATAAGGCTGTTGGAGCGGGAACAGTTTGCAATGTTGTTTTAATTAGCCGAAGAAATTTAACTTATGATTATTTGAAAGAGAGAATTACGCCTTGTTAAGAGTAATTTGCGAGCTGGCTGCCGTCCCAACCACGCTATCCGAGTAGTTCAACCCACTGCCGCTGCCTGCTCTTGGCACCACCGTACACTGCTACAGATACGGTAATTATGGACATGTTTTTCCTTCGTTATGTTATTATATCATCCCTACAAGACATCAATCACGGATGTAAGATATGCCTCACGAGATTCGTCCACTATTCTGTAGGGACGGGTATTACCTCAACAACTATCGCTAGAGACCTGCAAAATTCGCGTTATTTTTTTTTTTGCGACAAGCCGCCGCCGATTTATCATCGCTGAGGCTATGTCTCTAGCACGAGTACAGACCGAGGCCCTTCTTGTCTTCCCAAGCGGTAATCATTTGAGTGGATCAGGGTTAGGGGCAGTTAACCCACCCCGCCCTGGTCCCCCATAATATAGGCGCTTTAACCTGGCACGCGCGCGCGGCGCTCGCATGTCAGAAGTGTGGTTTTTGTGACCCAGTATAGCCCCTGGGCCACGGTTGTTCCAATCTATATTCCCCTTACTTTTGTAGGCGGTGGAGTTCCGTTCTCTACTGGCACGGAATTGGAAAATCAAAAATGTAGGTCTTTTAAAAGTTTGGTTATATATATATATATATATATATATATATATATATATATATATATATATATATATATATATATATATATATATGTATAAAGAGTTGGTTTCATTAATTTTATAAAATATTCCCGTGAAGTTAAGCAAGATGTCCGGAAGAGGCAGAGGAAGCAGCGCCTTCCTCTATCTATATCATTAATAAACCGAGTCGTGGTGTTTGAGATGGTATTATGTTTGGTGGTGTATTTGGTTATTAAATGTTAATATATAAGGTTTTCAAGCTAACATTCACAGTACTATATATACTCGAGCCGGCGTCGTTTCTCCATTGGCTGCTGCCTTGACGTTAAGTCACTCCCTTTCAGAGTGAACTGCACGTGATTGGGACACACGGTTGTGGAGCGTTCATTTACTGGCGCAGAGTTAGCAGGGGCGTGTCATATAAAGACTGGTCCAATGACAAACGCATGGCAAAGAAAAAGTGTTTCAAGCTTAACAGGTCCTCGAATAATAACGCGAATCTTGCAGGTATCTGCTATCGTTTAACGGTTCGGCACGTGACTGTTGAGACGAGGGTATCCGTAAGTTTATTATTTGTCAATGAAATGTTCCGTTTATATAAATAAAATTTTAATTTGTCACTACAAATGGCTGAACGTATGTGCGCTTAAAATGTAACAAGTGTTTTTGATAAAATGCGTCTTAAAAAGTATGTTATTGGAAGTACAGTGGTACATTTCCATTTAATAAATTTCACATTTATCTACACTTAGCTGAATTTAAATATGAAGGCATACAAAAAAGTTTGCTAAACGGTTTTTTTTTTTTAAGTTTATTAGGGCCATGCGGCTAAAAACAGCCGAAGGCGTATAGCATAGTCAGCATTACGCAAAGTTTATATTATTATTTTACAACTTTATTTTTTGCTTACTAACCTTTTGGACTTGCTAATATGACTTTAAATTATCATTAAATATAAACACATATATTAACATCTAATCCAAAATTCCAACTCAGTGAATAGTGAGTGAAGAGATTTGGGTGTCTCTAAACAGCGAGGCCTTGAGAGCCGATGAGGGTGATTGAGGTGAGTATGGAGCAGCACCGGAATGAAACTGCGGGGAAACGGGATATCACGAGAAAACCCGCCGACCAACGGAATCGTCCGGCACGAATCAAAAATGCGAAATTCCCGAGTGACCCGCCTTGGTGGGAGGCGAGCAGTACAACAGCTCAGCCACCTTGGCCCCAATTCCAACTCAGAACACTTTGAGCTGTATATATCATAAATTCAAGTAGAAAATATTTATTAAGTGCAGCGAATTTTGTTTTAGCCATGAACCTTATATGACGAAATTAATTATTTTTAAGTCACGTTAGTTTATATATCACAACTTTGTTACTTTGGCCTAGGTGTTTGAAACACAATTGTGTAACGTGCCCACATTTATGTGATTCGTATGTTTGCCACAATCCCAACAAAATACTAAGCCCAGGCAGAAAATTTCTAATAAATAATTAGATAAGCGTAGTAAAAACTAAGTACTGTATATCTCATATAAGATGGCGAGATTTCGACAGTCAGTGAGTGGTACCTTGACACATACAAAACAAAGAAAGTGCCGTTTATAAAAAAAAGTGTATCAGCTGATGAACGAACGAACAAAATTTCATCTTGAATTGGCTATTCTGAGTGCACTGGCGATGCACATAGAGAAGTGTAAAATACGCTATAACAAAGAGTTCCTAGATAAATTAATATATTTTATTCTACGTGGTCACAAAACAGCGGTTGTAGATGTTACAAACAAATTTTCGTGCTGAAATAGTAATGTATAGCTGTTCAAAATGAAACACAATAAGACGATTCGTAGCCGAATTAAACGCGACTTCAAACCTTAGATCTTTTCATGTCGTATTCCAAACTGTCCATCCATGCTTTCCATATGTGCTTGATATTAATTCCAAAAATCTACAGAAATATCGCATCGCAATATTGAATTATTTGTTCAAATAATTTGACGAAACATATTTCAAATTCGTGTCGTTTCGAGACAGTAATAAAAGAAAAATTAAGTTTTAAAAAGCAGGATCTAGAGGCGGCGAACCTGCTGCTATCTGTCGGCTCACACACTCAACCATGTCGTGCGCGCCATCTTTCAGCTCTTTCGCAAATATAACGAGCTATAAAGCTGAAATGAATATGTTTCGTATGTGAAATAACAAATTTATGAACAGATACTAATAGTTTTACTCTTCCGCGAACTCTGCGTAATTTTTAAAGTAACAAAGCCTATATTTCGTGTATTGGGCCTGTAATTGCCCGTCAATGTCCTAAACACGCCATGTTGGTTTCCCCCCCCCCCCCCGAAACCCATTTCCTTGTTTTCGCGTAGCCTCCAATTGCGGCACCAGCTGATGGTGAAAGGATATATAAATTAAATTTAAACATTCGTTGAACTGTCAAAATCTCGCCATCTTATATGAGACAGACAGTACCTATTGAAAATATATATAGGTTACGGTAGGCCTATTTGTCTGCATGTTCACCACTGTCTTTTAAGTTTGTCGCTGCTACGCACAAAAAAAAAAAAGCGACCCGAGTTGCGTGTTTGAATTTACTGTCTTTTCGTTGGGCTGGTTGCTCTTCCGTTTAAATATTTATTCCACCTGAGGCCGTCCTTCTAACGGAATAACCCAACACACATAAATACAAGATGTTAAGTACTACAGTTCTTTCCCCATATGTTAGCAATGCAAAGTAATAACCGCAAGAACTATTGTCAATACAGACATTGTTAAAAAGTCATCAAGTTGGCCTAAATATGGCTACAGGCCTAAATTGTGATCATTCGTACGAAATAATTTTTGAAATTTGACAGAATTATTTGAACAGTTGAAAACAGTCAACATAGCATTTGACAGTTAAGACGTAGAAGTAGCATGGCAATGTTTATGTTTACATGTAGCGGAAGGATACGTAATCTGTAACCAAGGGTATAACTTTTGCAGGACTTCAGAAAAGTGTGAAGTAACCATGAATGATCTATAGTTGAGCGTTAACATGAGCTAATGTCAGTTCCTCAGTGTGCCTGCCATTCCTGATAATTAGCTATATTTTCGCACTATTTGTGATCGTCACTTTATACTTTATAGGGCGAGTGTTCATTGCGGTTAGAATGCCGCCGAGATGCTTGATATGAAAACCGTGATAGCACAATCGGCTTGACTTAAGCTTGCCGTTCAAGCCAGAAAGCTTGAATCAAGCCAACTTGTCTCCACATGTCAAGCATGTAAAGGCTGCTCACGGTAAAGTGAGACATTTTGAAAACGCTTCATTAAAAATAATATTCTATAACTATATTTATTTTAGCGTTAGACGTTAACTGCCAAGTGCGTTGGTATATACACGCTGCGTTTATTACTTACGAGGCAATATGTATTTAAAAGGGTGGTTAAATAATAAAAAAATGGCTGAAAGGAAAAAGTAACTAGGGCCTAAAAAGTGCTCACTTTTCCGTGGAGAGCCTATATCAACGCTACCAGTGTGTGACAACTGCTACTCAGTTTTTGAACCAAGTATTTTTATACATAAATTCGAATCTTCAATGGAGATATTTTATCTATGTTATTAGACTTGAGGTAGGTCGTGGCGTTATTTTTCACTTTAAATCAAGTGAAAGTCACTCCATTAAGATGTTCAAATCTCGTTATACGTGAAAAACGAGGCACCCGCGTATTTTGGCCTGATAGGATCACGCGCAAAGGTCGTTTAATTCGGACACTCGTCGAACCGCAGAAACACTCTTACGTCGCCATTTTGTAGCCGAAACACCTCAAAGTACGAGTTCGACATCAACGCGTGCAGAGTCGAGAATTTATCGACGGGATGAAGTGTTGTCATTCCAACCGAGAGCACTCGACTACAGATAAAATAATATAGAGAAAAAAAAAATGCTCACAAAACTGGCGGCGTGAATTGTGGGGGGGAAAAAAAGGGCGGGGAGGGGGAAGAAGGGAGAATGACAATTTGTTCAAGTGACGTGCAGGATGGGTGAAATAACACCGGCGAATGAGCCATAGAACACGAATAATAAAGGCGCATGAAAACGTTGCGCCGGCAATAAAAGTTTTGAGTGGTTCTCGGGTTCCCTTGCCGCCCCCTTTTTTTTTTTCTCTGCCTTCTGGTCGCTTCCCGTTTACATCCACACCCCCCCCCCCCCGGCCCCTTCACAAAACCAAAGACTACAGGCAGCTTCCGATCTACTTTTCTTCTCGTTTCGTGTGTGAGATTAACGTTGTAATGGGCCGTCTTGCTTCATTCATACGTCATCGAAGTGGAAAAGCGGGAACGTAAGGAAAGACGTTAATGACGTGCAGCTCAGTGATATTAGGCATATGTGTGTAAAAGCAAAGTGAGCACGTTAGAAATGTACCTTAAAAAAAAGGTACTGCCGCTGTATGCGTATATTTTAATGGGCGCACTGAGTGACATGCGTCCAGTAAAGTTGGTAACGATGGGTGGAAAGCAGTTCCATATCTTAACGTCGGATAAAAAGTGTTAGGTAACCATTTGCGATAACTAGAGACATGCATAATTCGCGTCATTTGTCATCAGGCTGGACTTCACAGTGCTGTACGTACCGGAGCCGGCGTCGTTTTCCCATTGGCTGCTGCATCTCAAGCCACGCCCTTTATAACTGAACCGCACGTAATTGGGGCACACCATTCTGAAGTGTTCAGTCATTGGCACAGCGTTGCCCAGGGCGCGTCAGTTACAGTATGGTCCAATGACCGACGTATTACAAAGGTACGCGTGTTTAAAATTTGGCGTGTCCCCAAATAATATCGCGAATTTTGCAGGTCTCTTAGTCATAACTTAAAATTATTTCTTTCACTTTAAGTTTTCTAATGCATCGAAGTATGAAAAATGAGCAGATTTGTAAAGTAGTTACTTAATTAATAATCTAATTGTTTCATTCTGTCGACGGTTGAATAAACAGCAATGCTAATTTTAAATAAGGCGGGGTAATACACAACGTGTATACGAGAAGATCTTAAGCAGGGCTTTCAAAAATTCTCATTTTACCCTGAACAGCTTATATTACAAAACCATCTGATTTCAATAGCTATAAAGATACACATTACACTCTCAGTGTGGGCTGTTCATGTTAAAATGCGCACTTTTGAAAGCTTTCATAAGATCTACTTGTACGCACATTGCGTATCCTTCCGCCATACGTACAATTAATATTGCCGTGTGGACCTGATCACTTTATTCATGCTTCAGTCAAGTGAAACTGTGAAATTATTTTGGAAAAGTTAGTATTTTACAAAGTTACTAATTTTGAAAAACAAACGCAGACACCAAAAGAAATTATTTCAAAAACCTCAAATGTATAACCGACACTCTTAATGCGACGTTAGACGTGGAACTACTTTCAGTTCGTTGTTACCAACTTTCCTGGGCGCTTTCCCGCCATAGTGTGCTCGTTAGAATGTATAGAGGTAGCTGCAATGGCATTTTTCAAAGGTTGATATCAGAAAGATTATCATCAACAGCCTGTGCAATGTCTAGTTTCAGGCCGAGTCTCGCTTGGCCCAGAGAGCGCGCGCTCTGTCTGTCCCCTCTCTTCTCTCTCTCTCTCTCTCTCTCTCTCTCTCTCTCTCTCTCTCTCTCTCTCTCTCTCTCTCCCGCGACCACATCATTACGACGTCAGAGAGAACGCTCTCTGATCGTCTCAATTCGTCGGAGAGAGAGTGCGAAAGTGCGAGAGCTCAGAGAGAGAGAGAGAGAGAGAGAGAGAGCTCGAAGTTGTGCACTCGCTGGCGCTCTCTCGCACTCTCTGACCACGCGCCATGTTTGTTAAAATTATTTCCGTGTTTTAATAATGTTACGGCAGCTTTATGAGCCGTAACCTTGTCTCATTTTTCCTGTAAGTGAATAATTTCAACTGTTTTAAACAACGAAATAACTTACGTAACACATATATAGAAAAATATAAATACGGATATCTGACAAAGTCGCGTTTTTTTTGTCACTTTGCTGCAACATGGTGGTAATATGTTTAAAAAAAAAGTATTTTATGCGCTTAAAATTATTCTGGTAGTGTCATAATTATTTGTGAAATATTTCCAACACATATATGTTATTTACAATAGATATGATTACGATGTTATATTAACATGATTTCCCGCCCATTCAGCATCAGCTGTCTGCATGACGTCCGGGAGAAACGAGAGTGTATGGTTGTCTCAATTCCACAGAATGAGAACGTGTGAGAGTGCGAAGCAGTGCTCTCGCCAGGTTGTGCGAAAGAGTGCCCTCTGGAAAGAGTATTCTTTAAATTGAGACACGGCCTCAGAACTGTTTTGATCAATTCACTGCAGTTCGACTGGGGTCTTGCGAGCCAGGGTGTATACTGTAGCGTATATGAACGTATAGTCTATTCACGGTAACTTCACACTTTTTCACTCAAACGTTTGACAAATCGCCCCATGAATGACGTGCTTGTTTGTGCCCTAAATATATAATGCAACACAGGCAATACATATGTTAACATAAAAATATCTCATTTTTGGTTCAATTGAGCTTTTACTTACATTTGACTTATAAGTTATAATTAGGGATAGGAAGAATTCGCGAGTTCAATGACCTGTAAGCTAGAATTCACAGTGCTGTGTATACTCTTGCCTCAGCTGTGTGTCCATTGGTTGCTTCCCGGGAGAGTGGCCAGTGTTACTACACGCCTGGTAGTATGGGATTCGCAACTTGTTTCCTTTCCAGTCTGCTATTGGCTCAGAGTCGTCCAAGGCGTGTCTTATAAACTGCGAACCAATTACAAAGTCAACTTCGGTATGCTCATGTTCGACGTATATCTTGTCCCTAGTTATAACGTTTTATTTACAATTAATATAAATAAAATTATTAAGAAAAGTGTTCTTATGCAAAAATTGTTACACTGAGTGTGAAAGAGTTCTGTCCCTTTGGTGTGATTTTCTAGACTCGGTTAGGTTTTTTTTTCTGCATTAGCCGGAGGAATGTTCTGGAAGTAGAACATTAGCACGGCTTCATAAATGTTGGATGTAAACCAACCGAGAAAGGACAATAGCAATATTCGCATCTCAACTTACGATGCTGCCACTGCGCAAACGAGCAGTAATTTTTTTTTTTTTTTTTTTTTTTTTCGAAGTTAGGTATCGAAAGTGCTCACTTTTACCGTGAACAGCATTTATAAGCTGTTCGCGGTAGAATGAGCATTTTAGAAAGCCCTGCTTGAGATCTACTTGTATGCACTTTGTATATTTTTTACGCCTTGTGTAAAATGAACATTGTCATGGGCCTCATCACTTTATTCGTGAGTCGGTCACGTCAAACTGTGTAATTATTGGAAAAGTAAATATGTTACAAATCTGGTAAATTTTACACTTCAAAGCATTAGAAAGACAGAAGGCGAAAAAAGATAATATAAGCTATCACAAATGGATACCTCACACTTTTTATTCGACGTTAAGTTATCCATCATTGGCAACTTAACTGGGCGTTATTTTTTTTCCGAAGGTTGGTATCAAAAGAGCTCACTTTACCGTGAACAGCCTTTGGCGGTGGATCACTTCTCGCGCCACTTGCAGGGAACCAAACGATGTAAATATTTACACGAAGAGCGCGCCGTGGCGAGGGTCCTGTGTTTACGCCTCGTGGTGTGTTATCTTCTGGGCTTGCTTGCTCTCCTGGCCTTCGGCGCGGAATTATTTGTGACAGTTCTGGGGCTGTGTGGCACGTGTCAGGTGGCGGAGAATCATCTTTCCCCCCTCCCCTACCCATCTTTATTATTCTGCCCTGCCTCTCTAAATAAACTAACGATATATTCCCCCCCCCCCCCCCCCGTCTGGTCACTCGTAGCCCGTAAAGCAAATGCGCAGGGACCGGCAAAATTCGGGTTTTTTTTTTGGCATCAGGCTAAACTTCACAATACTGTGTACACTTCACCTGTCGTCTGTTACCCATTGGCTGCTGCATAGGTGTGAAATCACTCCTTTTCTGAGTGGACTGCATGTTATTGGGGCACGTTATTGTTAAGTGGTCGTTTATTGGCGCAAAGTAATCCAATGGCATGTCAAATAATGCGTGGTCGACAAATGTATTGCAAAGTTACGCGTGTTTCAAGTTTAACGTGTCCCAAAATAATAATGCGAGTTTTGCAGGTATCTACAAATGCGCTGTAGGTAGGGCGAGATATATCTCTTGATAAGCTTTCAGGACCAGCTGTACTCCAAAACATTTTAGTTAATATGCACTTTCGTGGTTGGATGGTATTAAACGTCACGTGCCCTACAGTGTATGTCCGCGAATCATGGACGCTCAGTTTCGGAGTACTTTATTACGATTGGCCCAGTCAAATAAAAACATGTATTCTCACGTAGACACGTGGTCAGTAACCAAAGGAAGTTGTGGTAGTGGACGTAAGATATTGAAGTTTAGCTTGACCATAAATATTATCGTGAAAAAACACCCGCCCATAGATATAGGCTGTCCCCGGTAAAGTGAGCACTTTTCAGGCCCTAGTTACGTTTTTCCTTTCAGCCATTTTTTTTTACCTTTAATCATAATTTACAATAAATTTTGCCATTTAAGTAAGAAACACAGAGTATGTATTCCACCGCACTCGGAAGTTAACGTCTAAGGCTAAATTTATTGAATATTGTTCTGTAGCGTCTAATATTTTAAGGTGGTATTCAATATTATGGCTTCTCCAAGATACTTATTTTGGTAAAGTTGTCTTATCAAGTGGTTATTACCTTATGTGACATTACTATTAACAAACGTATTTTAATTTTCAACATTACGTGTTACGTAATAATTAAATTCAATAATATTCTGATTTTTTATGTTTATGGTATAAGTTAACGAGCCTACGCTGTTTCATGGTTTAAATACGATTAGAAGAACAAACTTATTTTGACAGGTAATTTTATGTAGTTTTCATGGTTCTATATTTATTTAAATTGATGTATGGTTATTATTTTAAGACATTGGCAGCACTGACCATACGTAGTATTTTAATCATACATTTTTGAACGCAGCGGCAAGTTAATCCTTATATTATCCATGTTAATTTGAATTCCCATTGTTTTCATGAATATTTCTCATGTAGCTACACTTATTCTCTGGTGATCTCTAACAAGATATTAGTAGTGGTGGTGAAATTTTGCGAAAGGATTTCAAGACAAGTTATATTACAAAACACTGTATGGTGGTATACCTATCTTGATTGACTGAGTTACTCTTCTACACGTGTTAACTGTCTGCACACGATTCACGTAGGAGCCGTGCTGTTGTTAGTGAATTCTGAGTGGCCCGGTCAGATATCAATACACCTGCTCAAGCAGACAGCAACCAATGGCAATAGACAAACTGCTCGTCGGTGCTTATAGTATTGAAGTCTACCGTATACTCAATTTTTTTTTCTCGCGAAAAGTCACTAGCTCTAGATATTAGACATTTTTTTCCGTAATTTGCCTAAACATCCTTCAGTGTCAAGAGTGATCATGCTCTACCGATAAGAAACTGGGCTAGCCAAAAATGGTTTTTTTTTAATATATATATATTTCATTTTAATTCATGTGAGAGAAATTATTTTCGAAGACACTATAAAGTTAAATAATTTACTACGATGCCCGTCTGCCAAACTCTTTGATTTTTTTTCTTCAGATAGCTAATTTATTTCAAAGTTGTACATTTTGTCATAATTTTAAACTTGATGGAATGGGTATTTTAAAAACTGCTCTACATAATTTTGGTTATCCGTAAATGTTGCTCCATCAGATACGTAGAGCGTTTTTTGTAGTTTTGGCTGTAGTTTGAAACTTATGGCAAGGGTTATTTTTTTTAGTGTCTCCTTGTGAGTTTTTTTTTTTTTTTTACATGCAAGTGTGTTGACAAGTCCGGACCATAGTACGTACAGCTACCCAAGTGTTTAATATACTAATGCTATTAACCACATCTCTCACAATACACACAAGTCTTCAGTTTCATTCCAGGTGAGCCTAAAGTGTTACAACATTTAACACCCAACAACATTACAGTACATAATGTACTTTAAAGTTTAAAATGGCCCCAGGACTGTGGGACACGAGGAGATTGGTTAAGGTACGCTGGTTAGAGCCATATTCTAAAATATATGAACGGAATAAGCAAAACCCCGTAGCTTTTAAGGTAAACTGCTCTCATTGGTTATTATAAAATGTTTGAGTACTCTACCACTACTAACATGGCGACAAAAAAAGGGTAATTCGCCTACACAAAACACAGACACAAACACCGCGGCAGGAAGGTTAGCGAGTCACAAGTCCAAGATGCTGATATTTCATGGTGGTATTCTCAATATTTGTCAAGTTATTATTATTTTATGTGACATTACTATTGGCATACGTATTTTAATTTTCAACATTACGTGTTATGTCATTATGTCATTAAGTGTTATGTCAGTCACGCCAGCCAGTAGTATATACCCTAGCACAAGAGGTCTTTGATCAGTTGTCATCCGTAATCATGAAGTTGCAGGACCCTACAGGCTACCTTAACGTAGGAAGAAGTGAAGAGATTTAGACGGCTCTTAACATCGAGGTCTCGAGAGCCGATGAGGGTGATTGAAGTGAGCATGGAGCAGCGGCGGAATGAAATGGCGGGGGAAACAGGAGATGCCCGAGAAAACCCGCCGACCAGCGGCATCGTCCGGCGCGATCCCCCCATGCGAAAATCCGGAGTCACCCGGCTGGGGATTTAACCCGGATCGCCTTGGTGGGAGGCGAGCAGGCTAACCGCTCAGCCACCGTGGGCTGATAGAGGCGTGGATTCCCCGAAAATGTCGGCGTTTGGTAATAATGAAACCGAGCGTTTTATAATTTGCAACTCGTCGAAAATCTGATTGACCAATTCTTCACAAAATTGAATGCAAATTAATTGTGGGAAGCCTAATAGTTAGAAAAATGACATTTTAATGTTTTAAACAACTTGTAGGCTATACTCCGCGGTCCTATGTATTTTCGAGCCTCAGTTTTCTGTTCATTGGCTACAGTCCCAGTGTGTAAAGGCTGTTCACGATAAAGTGAGCCCTTTTGAAATCAACTTTAGAAAAAAATCACTGCTCTTACCTGTATGCATTTTAACGGGCGTACTGAGTGACATGCGCCCAGTAAAGTTGGTAACGATGAAGGGAAACTAGTTACGTGATATCTTAACGTCGAATAAAAAGTGATAATCATTTGTGGTAACTTATAATTATATCTTTAGCTTTGTATTTTTTATTCATTAAAGTGTAAAAATTAGCAAATTTTTAAAATATTTACTTTTCTAATAATTTCAGAGTTTCACTTTAACGACCCATGAATAAAGTGACGAGGCTTATGATAATGTTAATTTTACATATGGGGGAAGAATACATAGCATGCGTGTAAGTAGATCTTAAGCAGGGCTTTCAAAAGTGTTAATTTTACCGTGAACAGCCTACAGCCAGTTGTATTTAAGATAAGGTGGCACGGTATGCGGTGGATGGTTCCTCGCGAACCGGGGTCGCGGTGGTGTAGTGGTTAGACTACTCGCCTCCCACCAACGGGTTCGATTCCCGGCGGGGCCCCTTCCGGATTTTCGCATGTGGGAATCGTGCCCGGACGATGCAGCTGGTCCACGGGTTTTCTCGGGGTTCTCCCGTTCCCCCCTCCCTTTTCATTCCGGCGTTGTTCTTGTTCCTTTACTCACCTCGCTTCGCCCTCATCGGCTCTCAAGACCTCGATTCTAAGAGCTACCCAAATCTCTTCGTTCACTCTAGACGCCATAATGCAAGGGCTTTGGCAAGCCCATGCATGTGCTACCTGACTATGAGATTATAAACCATTCACGGTTCGTTCACACTTTTCTGAAGCCCTGCTAAAGTTCTACTTCCAGGATATTCCTCCGTCTCGTGCAAGCTTAGTTTAACTAAGTCTAGAAAATTACACCGAAGTACAACGCGCCGAATTCGTGCGCACTCAGTTGTAATGATATTTTTTTGAGAACTATTTCTTACTAGCCGCTACCTATACACATGTTATCTCACTGTTTTTAAACACATTTATTATAAATTAAGTATTATAATTTATATTTAAAAGGCAAAACTTCAATTTAACGCAAAATAAGGTACTATAATTTTAACAGAGCGTATAAAACCTTGTGATGCATGGCACATTTAGGAGATAACTAAACACGTCATAAATTGGCTGATTTTTCAAAGGTTTGGTTCAAAACGTGCGAAGAAACCGCCAATATACTATACCATGTCTGTGATGAGACGTTTCCTTGGTTTTACGACTATAGGTTGTTCACGGTAAAGTGAGCACTTTTGAGGCCCTAGTTACTTTTTTGTTTCAGCCATTTTTTATCCTTTAACGACCTTTTAAAATAAATACTTCCATATGAGTAATAAACACAGTGTGTAGGTTCCACTGCATTCGGAAGTAAACGCCTAAGGTTAAAACTAAATTAATTTATTGAGCTTTGTAAGAAATGAGAGGGCTTTCAAAAGTGCTCACTTTACCGTGAATATCCTATAAGGGGAATTGTTTTTAATGCCTGCTGACTTCTGTTTTATTGGAGTTGTGTAGCCTTCCAAATCCACGTGGACAGAGTCCGAGATGTGTATGTCGGTTAAGGTCTTTGAAAAACTCTCACATTGAACGTGTCACTTTTAAGTCCCATGCTTCCGTCCCTTTAAAGTGCACCGAAATGTGTTTTACGAACCCCTAAAACAAATTGAAAGTATTTATTTTCACTTAAAATCTTTCCCGACGCGTGGTGAATATGGCACTTTTTTTAATTGTTTCGCTTGAATCTGACGTGCTCGACTGTACATGTTAGGTACAGAAAATGAAACGCAAACGGCAAGGATAACGTTGAAAACCAGATGTGTACCTCCTTGCTTCGGCTTCTAGGAATCTGGATATTTTATTTGGTGTATTAAAAGTATTTCTTGTTACCGTGGCTTTACCCACAGGAAATTTTAATATGTTAATGAACTGGTGTGGCATATTTAATTCAACGACACTTTCGCCCGTGGTCATATTCGCTCTGCAATTGTGCGTTATTGAGTACGCATCCGTTTTAATCCTTCAAGTTTATTTTATAAATTAAAAAATGTATGGTGATCGTTTAATTTCGCAGACTTCGCAGCGTTGTTAATATGTCTAGATATACGCTCTAGTATATAATGCTGTTTGTTAGACCTTCCTTACAGTGAATGTTTCATTAAAATCCACCTAGTAGTTTCACTTCCAGGAAAGATGTCAAAAGACCATACTAACAGACAAAACATATAATAATGTTATTATTGTGTATTGACATTACTTTGCAAAACTGACAATATTAGAAATGAAACTAAAATCTCGTTTCTACACAGGTTTTAAAACTACTCTGGATTAAGTAACCAGTTGTCGAATATTAATCAAAATGTTTGTTAATAATACGAGAAACAAAGTATAAAAGTCTAAGCAATTAAGACAACACAGTATCAATATTCGACTGAAGTAAACACGGAAACCAGACAGAGAGTATTAATATAGTACATAGTTTGTTTACGGGCAATTGATCACTTTTAAAACCAACCTTTGAAAAATGTCACTATCCCTATCTGCAGATATCTAACGGAAACACCAACCAACATGCACTCAGTAAAGTTGGCAACAACGGGAGGAAAGAGGTTCCATGTCTTAACTTGTAATTATGAACCGCCAGGTAAACGTTCATTTTGCTTTCTGTTTATTTAATTCGTAAATATGGTTAAAATAAGGGAATTTTGTGTAACATTTATCTTATAATAATTTTACAGTTTCACTTGACTGACACGTGAATAAAGTGACAAGGCCAATGGCGATGTTAATTTTTACATACGGCGGATGAATACACAAAGTGCATATAATCCATTCACGGTTACTTCACACTTTTCTGAAGCCCTGCCAAAGCTGAACTCGGTCTAGAAAATTACACCGAATTCGTGCGCACTCAGTGGTAATGATAATTTTGCACGAGAACTACTTCTCACTAGGCGCTACCAACACACGCGTTTACTTACTGTTTATATTCATATTTATTATAAATGAAAAATTATTATTTATAAATGAAACACCTGTAAAACTTCAATTTAACCGAAAATAAGATATTTCCGTGTTAACAGAGGTATAAAACGCTTGTGATACATGGCGTGTTTAGAAAATAGCTAAATACGTGACACATGGGATGGTTTTTCTTATGTTTAATTCGAAAGTGTGAAGAAACCGAGACGAGACTGTGTAGGTAAATCCTAGGCGGGGTTTGCCGCGAATAGCGTATTCAAGAGAAATTAATCACTTCACCGTACGGGACACACAGACTCCGTATGCAAGAGACACATGGACCAAAGTGACATGAGAGACGCGAAAGAGGATATCTGGAGCGAGGCGACGTAAACGTAAGTGATCTCTGACCGCGACGAAACCCCTACGACTCCGATTTGCTCCCGTCCTCAGGTGGGAACAGATGACGCTTGTTGTGGTCCGGGGTCGTCGTATCGACTGGACGACGTTCGAAAAAAAAAAAACTCGTAAATCGAGGACGGGTAGCAGAGGCCCTTTGAACGTTCGACTCTGCAACCACTCTCGGGGAAAAAAAAAAAAAAAAAAAAAAAAAAATTCGACACGACTAGTGTTTATGATGTATATACCTATGTTAGTCGTCACGTAGTTAAAGAGTGAAAAATTATTCAGAGAAATGTGCTTCCTTTATTGGTTTAAAATGAACATTGTCGAGGTGTGAACGTAGTTCTGAAGAGGAAAAATATTTGTTATTTGTACGACACGTACAATTGTAAATTTCTGGAAGGAAGGCATTGGTGTGGTGCCTGTGTTACGACACACGAAACTCTGCCACAGAAATAAAATTCTTTACTATGCTTTAGAGAAAGTTAACTCTGGTGTGAGAGTTACTGACTCTCGTATAGTGCTAACACTAAACATTCTTACATTTGCAGCCTTATTGTTTCCGCATAATCATTAAGTTAAAAACACTCATTGCAGTTTAGGAAGTAAGTCAGAAAATGTTTCTACACTATATGAGCTGTTCACGAAAAATTAAGAACTTGAAAGCCCTGCTTAACACTGCCATTGGCCTCGTCACTTTATTCATGCGTCGGTCAAGTAAACTGTGAAATTATTAGACAAGTAAATATTTTACAAATCTACTAATTTCTACATTTAGATGCATTAAAAAAAAAAACAGAGACCGAAAGAAATAATTTAAGTTGTCACAAATGTTTACCTAACACTTTTTATTCGACGTTAAGATATGGAACTACTTTCCCTCCATCGTTACCAACTTTACTGGGCGCATGTCACTCAGTGCACCCGTTAAAATACATGGATGCAGGGCCAGTGACTTTATTCTAAGGTTCATGTCTAAAGTTCTCACTTTATCGTGAACAGACTATAGTAGTCAAGCTCCTATTACTAGAGCCACGAGTATTTCGCGGATTGAGTTGGCAGTAAGCTAGGCTGGACAGCGCTCTAAATACTCGAGACATTCTCATTTGCTTATTGGTTGCTGTGATAAAGTGAGGACTCTGTGCAGGACTGTTAAACATTCTCTCACACTACTGCTTCCTGCTTACTCCTTGCTCACGGTTAAACGGGGCGTGTCTAAACAACTGTCGTCCAATCACAACAGTAGGAGAAAAGAACAAGTGCTTGAGTCTACATCGCATGCGAATGAATTCGCGAAATACTCGCGGCTCTACCTCTTACGTATTCACGTAAGTTTTAAACTAGTCACGGTAAAGTGAGTACTTTTGAAAGCCCTCTCATTTCGAATAAGAGTCAATAAATATATTTTATTGTAGCTATAGACGTTGAATTCCGAGTTGGTTGAAATCTAAACACTGTGTTTATTACTTACATGGTAATAAATATTTCAAAAGATTGTTATGGGATTAAATATGGCTGATAGGAAAAAGTAACTAGGGCCTGAAAAGTGTTCACTTTACCGTGAACAGCCTATAGTGAAATTTGGGCTTGGCGATGAAAATAGGATATTTCGTAAATTTGGGTACTATTGGTGATTCTCACGTAGTTGATCATATTCGGCTTGTGTATTACATGTATATATGTTCTCTAAACAATTATCCCGTTCGACGAATCTGGACCAAATTTGGCAGAGATACCCTTTGGTACCCAAGTTAGAATACTGTGTATGCTAAAGTGATCTCCGGCCATCCATTAGGCACGAACTTCTCTCCCCGCAAAAAAATTCCAACTAATAAAATGATACCCGGGCAACAAGGTTAGCTAGTGCACAAATACAGATATAGTCCGTTCATGGTTACTTCACACTTTCCTGAAGCCCTGCTAAAGATCTACTTCCAGGATATTCCTCCGCATCGTGCAACCAAAGATTAGCTAAGTCTAGAAAATTACACCATAGGACAAGGCACCGAATTCCTGCGCACTCAGTTGTAATAATATTTTGCATGAGAATTTGGTTTTCTCACTAGTCGCTGCCAACACACATGTATTCCTACTACTTATATTTACATTTATTATAAATAAAATATGATTTATAGATAAGCTATTTGTGAAACTTTAATTTAACGAATAATAAGATACTCTTGTGTTAACAGAGGTATGAAACTGTTGTGATACATGGCGTGTCTAGGTAATAACTGATCACGTCTTACACGAGATCATTTTTTAAATGTTTGATTCAAAAAGTGTGAAGATACCGCGAATAGAATATATAATCTCCCCAGCCCTGCAATTAGCCCTCCCGTCTTCGCCCAACCCATCCTGATACCTAAGACCCGTACGTACACTCCAAACCTGAAACAGTGAGCATTGAGCCAAATCAGTGAGCATTGAGCGACTGATAACCAGCGCCAGACAACTAATTAATATGCTGGCTGAATTTCACTGATTTATTTCTGATCCCACTGAATGTCGAGAATTCCACTGAGCCATAAGTAGAGCCACGAGTATTTCGCGAATTCATTCGGAGGCGAGGTAGACTCAAAACACTTGTTCTTTTCTCCTACTGTTGTGATTGGACGGCAGTTGTTCAGACACGTCCCGTTTAACTGCGAGCCAGTAGTAATCAGGAAGCAGTAGTGTGAGTGAATGTTTGACAGTCCTGTACAGAGGCCTCAGTTGATCACAGCAACCAATAAGCAAACGATAATGTCTCGAGTGTATAGAGGACTGTCCAGCCTAGCTTGCTGCCAACTCAATACGCGAAATACTCGGGGGCTCTAGCCATAAGTCGCTAGTCCCCAGTTCATTTGCTTGATTCGCCAGCCGGCAGTAGCTTATCAACTGACTTTCAGTAAATGTTATTTCACTGATTGATATCACTGATTCGATCTAAGAGTGCAAGTACCCATCTTGAGGTCGGAAGGGTTCCCCCTCCCAACCCAGATTTGATAATTTTCAGCCCATTTGGTCACAGGGCAGAGTTGGCACCCGTTTTTCCCAATGTGTGGAAAATACTGGAAAATTCCAGGTTAAAAGCGCCTCGGACCTCATTAGTTTTTGCCAGTATTTTTCACCTGGTATGAAAATCTGCCTGAATTCGCTAGATTTTGAGGCAGTTAATATCGTAAGATTCAATTTTATTACAGCAACGAAATCCTTTATAAGAACCGAAGTGTCTAAAATTTTAAAATCATGTTTCGATCATGGCGTATTTTTTTATTATAGTGACTCAATTTTTTGTAAGCATATAATAATATTTTAGAATATGTGTTTGTAAGCAAAGTTATTTTTTATTTTATTGTACTCCATTATCCAGTGTGGCCACTTGGACTCCCAAACATTAAATTTCCCAACCAAACACGAGAATTATCAGCCTTCCTTTCATGAGTACCTAATGGAATAATTCTCTTAGAATTACATTCTCAAAATGTTGACTTTTTTTTATTGCAAATGCAAATCTGTAAGATACGTATAACAAATGTACGAATAAACAATGTCTCCCTCATTTATTTAATTTGTATCAATATGTAAAAGCAAATTTGCATTAAAATCGAATTGTTTTAATAAATAGTTTAATTTTTTTTCACAGTCAGGTATATACTTGTATTATATTTGCCGCATATTCCTGTAAAAACCAAGTTTATGCTAGTGGCATGGAATTGACTGAATAATAAAAAAAAGTAGTAAATCGTGAACAAACACGTCAGCGAAATCTTTTCAAAAGTCGGCAAACCCGAAAAATCGAAGAGCGAGAAAGCTCACGGACGTTTTAGACGGCGAACGCACAGAAAGACGTCGTACCTGCGACTCCCAAGCCCAGAAATCTGAACCGCCCTCGACGGCGGCTACAGAAGAACTACATATCACCACGCAACTAAAGGCTGTTCGCGGTAAAGCGAGCACTTTTGAAATTAACCTTTTTGAAAAGTGTCACCGTCCACACCTGCGCATATTTCAACGTTCACATAACGTCTGCCATGCGATCAGCGTATTTGGCGAGGACGGATGGAAACCCGTTACACGTTTTAACGTTGAATCAAAAGTGCTATAGGCTGTTCACAGTAAAGTGAGCACTTTTGAGAGCCTAGTTACTTTTTTCCTACCATCCATTTTATATCCTTCCACCACTTTTTTAAAATAAATATTGTCGTGTAAGTAATAAACCCAGTGTATATATTTCACCGGAATCGCAAGTTAAGGGCTGAAGGTTCAATAAAATTTTTCATTAACTAATATTCCAAATGAGAAGGTTTCATAAAGTGCTCACTTGATCGTGAACAGCTTATATTAAAACATTCTTTGGTACAGAGAAATTATGTCATTTTTATCTCCCTGTTTTAAAAATTATTTAAAGTGTGCGAATTAGAAAATCTGAAAAACATCAGCATTTATGACAATTTCACAGTTTTACGTGGCCGACGCGTGAAAATTTAGTGATCAGGCCCATCACATTATTAAATATACATATGGCGGAAGGACACAATGTAATCCGAGAAGTAGATCTTTAGCAGGTCTTTGAAAAGTGCTCGGTTTTCCGTGTACACTCTATAACCGTATCCGCGTATTGAGAAAGCATGACTGCAGGGTTTTTTATTCCATACGTCTATAAATAATACATTCACTGTTACTTCGCACTTTTCTGAAGCCCTACTTAGTTTCTACTTCCAGTATATTCCTCCGCCTCGTGCAAGCGAAGCTTAACCAAGTCCAGAAAATAACACCAAATGACTATGCACCGAATTCGTGCTCACTAAGTTGTATAAGCTGTTCACGGTAAAATGAACACTTTTGAAAACCCTGCTTAAGATCTACTTGTATGCGTATTGTGTATTCTTCCGCCTTATGTAAACTCAACATCGCCATGGGCCTCATCGCTTTATTCGTGCGTCGGTCAAGTGAAATATTGAACAAATTTAATCGTTTTTACACTCGATAATATAAATAATAATAATAATAATAAGCGAGAGAAATAATCTAAGTTGTCACAAATGGTTACCTAACACTTTTTATTCGACGTTAATATCTGGAACTACTTTCCCCTCCAACGTTACCAACTTGACTGGGCACATGTCACTCGTTGATTACGTTGAACTATATGCAGGTAGAGGCAGTGACATTTTTCTAAGGTTGATTTCAAAAGTGCTCACTTTCTTGTGAACAGCCTTAAATTATATTTCGCGTGAGAACTAGGTGCTACCAACACAGATGTTTGCTCACTGATTTTATTCGTATTTATTATAAATGAAATATTACTATCAATGAATTAAATACAGGTGATATTTCAATTTAGCAAAATATAAAATCATTTTATGTTAACAGAGGTATAAAAATTTTGTTATAGATGACATATATAGGAAATAACTGAACACGTTATTCAAAGGATGATTTTTCAAAAGTTTGATTCTAATAGTGCGAAGAAACCGCGAGCAGACTATATGACAGCTTTCCTCCATTTCTTCAAGAAAGATTAAAAAGCATGCTCAAGTCCCGAACATTGTATACTATCATTTCTAGGCTAGCAGCCTGATGCGTGGTAAATATCCCGTACTATGTGCACGTAGAGACGATGGTTGAAAATACAAGGGTGCTCATGGTAAACTGAGCACATTTGATACCAACCTTTGAAAAAAGTCACTGCCTCTACCCACGTACATTTCGACGGGCACACTGAGTCGCATACGCCCAGTCGAGTTGGTAACGACGGAGGGAATAAAGTTCCATTTCTCGGCGTGAAATAAAAGTTGTTTTAGGTAAACATTAATGAACACTAGAATGATTTTAATTGGCTATTTTGGTTTCTTCTAATGCGTATAGTTGTATGAATGGCCAAATTTGTAAAGTATTTACTCTACTGACAATTTTAACATTGTCACTCGACAGACGCATGATTAAAGTGTTAATTTTTCATATGGCGGAATAATACACATTGTGCATACAAGCTTATCTTATGCAGGGCTATGGGAAATGCCCAGTTTACCTCGAACCGCCTATAATCGCGAGAAAAAAAAAAGCTTGCTATATCTTATTGAAGTTGGCGTACTTTTGAGACAGTTTACTTTTCGTTATTGGTTGTCATGCCTGCGGGAGGCTACCATCCCATTCCGTTGGGTAAATGAGAATTCCGACACACTCTAAAACAGATCTCTCGTTGATTGGCCAGCAAAAGAAAAAAGCCCTATCAGAAACGTATTCATCCAATCTCGAAAAGATAAACTACCTAGAGCTGTTCTCCCAAAATATCTTCGCGCTTTTAAGCGTGTCTGCGTGTAGGTTAAAAACTTCAATTAGAGTTCAGGAAGTTTACTAGCGATTTTTTTTTTCATTTATAGCGTGGGCTCGATAGGGTTCGAGTGGGTTGTTTGAAGTGTGGGGTGGAATTTGGGGGGGGGGGGGGTGGGAGCTGACGGATTGGGGTAAGCGTTGGGACACCAGGGTCTTCCCGTACTGACGGAAATGAGTTCCGTCGAGGCTGCAGGGATCCAGGGAGTAATGATCCTCCAACCAAACCCTCCCCCCAATCCACTCGCCTCGCCAACACACACACCTTGCCATTCCGATCCCGCTGCCCGTACACCGCGAGATACACGCGATAGTATCAACTCCGCCCACCGCGTAACCCGCGGGGATAGCCATGAACGTGCGAAAAAGCAACAATTCTCATTCTTTTTTTTTTAAATAACTACGCCCATTGAAAGCGACCGCAAATGAAGACCGGTCGAACTAGTAATAATAGTGCACCGGTATTTATTCACAGCCGGGGTTCTTCGCACGTTTGAATCAAACGTTTGAAAAAGCCCCATTCTGACGAGCTTAGTTATTTCTAATATGTCAAAAATCACCAAGCTTTTAATAACATCAAATAAAGTCATTTTAGGTAAATTACCTTAATTAATATATAATTATCAGTATAATCACATGGAAAAAATAGGGTGTTTGTATGCCTAGTTAATAAACGTTCTAGTGCAAGCCTCTATTTTCGATGACACTAGATGCGGGTTTTTTAAATAATTTTTTTTTGACTCGGTTAACGTCTTTAGTTTGCACGATGGCGGATGGTAATTAATCCTGGAAATAGAACTTGCGCGAAGATTCAGAGAAGTTGGAAGTACCCGTGAATGGACTGTAGCGAACACGCCTTAAGATATTAACTGTATAAATTAAAACCGCGATTCTTTTATTTTTTTGCAAATAAAACAGATGATGATAAACGTAGTAGTGGCCGATAAATTAAAATTACTCACCACATCGTAGTCATAGTATGTTCAAACTTATAATGGTTTTGGGTTAACACAGTTCAAGTCCATTGCAAAAAAAAAAAAAAGTATTCTTATCGCAATATAGCACTTTTTGTAAGGCCCATGATACAAGAGCTATTAGTTTATAGGTTATTCTCTACGAAAACAGTTTTTCTAAAATGTTGTTTTTTAATACTTGTCCTAGTCTTGTGGGTAAAAATAATTCTAATGCGTCATGCGAGGTCGGATCAAATATGTGTTGCGATTCACCACGGTTTTAGTATCACATCTGTAAGTCTAAGTACGGAATAAGTGTTGGAACGTAGATCCGGGACATCAACCAATATGTACTTGACTGGCGTAGATCCGTGGCTGCTGTTGTCGTAGAGGTAGGAGGGGAGGGACGGGGCTTAGCTTTGACGAACACCTACCTGTCATCGGGCACCCTCGCAGGTGGCGTCTCCTGGTGTATGTGTGTCAAGGCCCCGATGATCGACGCCTTAAAATGTCAGCGTACCTCCCACCGCGAGTTCGCGTTTGTTTTCCTTATTCCACGACTTCGCGAGTTCAGAAAGACGACGCAAAAAAAATTCTCCTTGGTCGGCCCGTAAAATTCTTACTTCCACTACGCGGGTGTAGATGAAAAAAAATTTTTTTTTTTTTTTTTCCACAACTTGCGCGCGCACCTTCACACTCGAGACACTCCACACATCCAGCCGGCATGGACTGCACCGGCAGTGTGTGTGTGTGTGTGGTTCTTCGGCAGCCAGCGGTCCGGCCCCTGCGACCGGGCGCGGCGGGCGTCCGGAGATAGCCGAGCGGACGGCGGAAACAGCCGAAGCGAGGCCCGGCGTGTCGCCCATGGCAACGGGCCAGCTAGCCCCGCGCGCGAGGAACCAAGAGACCACTCACTGGGACCCTCAACCTCGGGTAAGGTTTATTCTAATCGGGTTCAGAAGCTCGATGCTCTTAGAGTGGCAAACTAAAATATTTTCGTCGCCAGGCAGCGCTAGTGTCACATGTGTTCCGTTTTTTCGTGTGTGAATAAATGGGATAACTGCAATTTTCATACAATAAATATAACTGTTTAAAATCTTCCGACTTGTATCGCGTTTAGACCTTACGTAAAGAACAAATCTGGTTTTTCACCCTAGAGAGGAAATATAACGAAATATATCCACATTTTGTTATATATTCTGTCGTAAGTAGAATTTAGCGAAACGTGCGCTTACACAATTAGTTTATTTAAATATCACAACCGTATAAAATTATATAATAATGAAATGGTTTAAAAATACCATTGTTAGGGCATTCCTGAGAATTATCAGGAAGGAAATTACATATAAAGCAGTGTGGGGGGGGGGGGATACCAGGGATTTGGAGGAAAGGGTTAGTAGTATGAGAGGTAGCAGGGTGTCCAAGCCTGTTCTCAATCATGTAGGGAGAAATGACCTGGCTCGAAAGGAGGTGGGGCAGGAGGTAGAGCAGGACCTCAGGGGATTGCTGAGGAAAGTGCGGGAGAAGTTCCCCTGGAGCTAGGGCAGTAGTCAGTGGCGTGCTGGTTAGGAAAGGAGAATCCTATAGGAAGGCAGCGGCTGCGACTGAAGTATATGAGAGGGGAGAGGGTGTGTAGGGATTTGGGGCCTACATTTATAGATAGCAGGAAATGGGTAGGCTGGGAAAGTGTAGGGAGGGACCATGTTCACCTGACAGAGCAGGGAAAGAGGATACTAGGTGACTACTAGGTAGGGAAGTAGCTGGCTGCATGGAGAGGGTCAGGGCAGAGCAGCAATTGTTGGAATTGCAATCATTTAGAAGTAAGGAAACAGAAGTGGAGAAATGGAGAGGATAGCATTGATGAGGCCACAGGGGTGAAGACAGGGGGTAAGCAACATACAATGTTAGAGCAGAGTACTAGTGTAAAGATAATGGTGGTGAACTGTATGAGCGTGTACAACAAGCTGGAGGGCTTCTGGAGAAAGGTTGAAGGATGTGGGGTGGATATAGTGGTAACTGTAGAGACTTGGCTGAGTGAGGAAGTACTGGACATTGAATGTAGGCAGAATAAGTTCACCATCTTCAGAAGATACAGGGATGTGAGAGGAGGAGGAATAATGGTGTGTGTAAGGAAAGGGCTAAAAGGGGCGGTAGAATGGATTAGTGAGGATATCGAGGTATTGGAAATTAAATTGAGTGGTGGTAGTAATTGGAAAATTACTTTGCTGACAGCGTATAGACCACCAGGACAGGAATGACAGGCAATTGAGATGATCAAGGAGAGGGTCGATATACTAAAGGACAGGCAGTGGGTTGTTATAGCAGGGGATTTGAATATGCCAGAGGCGAAATGGGTGGAGGGTGCAGAAGGAATGGGTAGCATGATGCAGAGAATGGCAGCAGTTAGCCAACAGAGCATTAGTCCAGGTAGTATGAACACCTACGATAAGGAATGAGGAGGGTGTTGAGTCAGTGATGAATGTGGTGTTGGTCAGAACTAGGAATGCTGTAGTTGGTGCAATAGTATTGGATGGTATACGCGACCAACATATCCCGGTTGTGGACATTGGCATTGGCAGGATGAGGGAAGAGCAAACGGCAGAAAGGTTTGTGTGGCAGTATGGGAGAGGAGACAAGAAGGGGGCAGAAATCTTCCTGAGAGACCGGTTTTAAAAATGGCCTATGGAGGAGGGTGTAGAGGGGTTGTGGAGGAAGATTAGAGGATTAATGGAGGTTATGTTGGAGAAATGTGTGCCAATGAAAAGTTTACGGACTGGGGGATATCCGCCATATTATGGACAGGAGATTTTGAAAATGAAGAGGAAGTGCAGAAAATTACTTGCCAAGTGGAGAGATGAAGCTATAATAAGATCTAAAGAAATTATGAAACAAATGGGTAGAGAGCTTGAAAGGAAGATCAAACTGGCAAAAAATATATTTCTGGGGAACATGGTGGAAGAAGGAAAAGGCAAGGAATGGGGGTAATTGTTTAGGTATGTTAGGAGGTTAAGGGGAGGAGAGAAAGGGATCCCTCTGCAAACAGGAATGGATGGTAGGCATGCGACAAATGACCAAGAAAAATCGGAGATGCTGCAAGGACAGTACTTGTCAGTGTTTGAGGCAAAGGAAGGTTGGAATAGGGGGACAAACAGGGTTCGGGGGGTGTTTAGTGAGTTTAATATGAGGGAGTGGGAGATAAAAAAGGTAATTAGGAGAGCGTAAGTTACCACAAGATTGGATGGATGCTATGGTTGTACCTATAAACAAGCAGGGAAAGGATAGGGTGAGGCCTGGTTGCTACAGACCGGTGAGTCTCAAATCAAGTACAGGAAAAGTAATGGAGAGGCTGGTGGTGCAGTATGTGGTTAGGGTTATGAACAATAGGAATTGGTTGGAGTCGTCCCAGCATGGTTTCAGTAGGAGATACTCATGTGAGACTCAGCTGACTGGGTTATTATAGTATATGGTGCAGGTAGTTGATGAGGGGAAGCAGGCGGATGCCTGACTTCATAGATTTTGAGAAGGCATTTGATATGGTGCCCCGTGGGACATTGATGAGGAAAGTGGAGGCGCCGATACCGGACAGGAGGGTAGTGGAATGGATAGGGGACTTCCTCAGGGGGCGAAGGCAGAGGGTGAATGTGGGGGAATCAATATCGGAGGAAGAGGAGGTTACGTCAGGGGTACCACAAGAAAGTGCGATGGGTCCTTTGTTATTTACCATAATGGTAAATGACATGGGTTTGGGGATTAGAGGAAAAATCAGATTGTTTGCAGACGATTGTGTTGTATATGATGAAGTGGAGAGGGGGGGCTGAAATTTGCAGGCGGACATTGACAAGATATGGTTGTGGAGCAGGCAAAAAAAAGAAGATAAATGTAAGAAAAACTAAGGTAGTGAGGTTCACAAAGAAGGAGTTGATAAGCAGGGACGTGTACAGATGGGAGGGACAAGAGATAGAAGAAGCAGCAGAACATAAGTATCTAGGGTTTTACAGCATGGAGACCTCAGACGAAAAAAACAGGTGGAGAGGGTGGTTGCAAAGGGAAGACGGGCTCTGGGTATGCTGGGAAGGGTGCTGAATGGAGTCAGCTGTGAGGTGAAGGAGAAGGCGTATGGCACAATGGTACAGCCAATGATAGAATATGCTGCAGCAGTATGGGACCCATATGTGGAGGTGGAGGTGCGAGAACTGGAAAAGGTGCTGAGAAGGGCAGCAAGATGGGTGAAAGGTAGGTGGAGAAGGCAGGGGCAGGATTATGAGGAAGAAGGGAACTATAGGCCATCAGTGTTGGTGAAAGAAATGGGGTGGAGATCATTGAGAGACAGGAGGAAAGTTGAACGGCTAGTCAAGATGTACAGCGTGGTGAATGAAGGAGGATGGGGAGGGCTACAATGCAAGCTAAGTACGGGGGTGATTAGAGGAAGAGGAAACAACAGTGAGAATCTTTAGATGGTGTGGAGGAGAACGGGGCGGGGTAGGCAGTCCATGCTTGAGAGTTCTGTGAGGGAGTGGAATGTGTTGAGGGAGGAATTGGTATCTGTGAGAGGGATTGGTAAGTTCAGGAAGGGAGTGGAAAAGGAGTTGGTTGGGTGAAGGAAAGGTGAGAGAGCTCGCCACCGGGCGGTAGCCTAATTGCGAGTTTATGTATGAATGTACAGTGAAAAAATTATATCTATAAACTAAAGGAGAGAAGTACGAAGTTGCTTATCTTAACAGCTTCATATCTTTCGTACTTAAAATCGTAACGTTTTCCCATTGAATTAAGCTTGCCTATGAACGCTCAACACCAAACACAGTTTTTTAATGCTATTTTTTCTTGTAAACACCATTAGAGGACGTGAATGATAGCTGCATAATAAAGTTAATATAGTCTATTCGCGATTTCTTCACACGTTTTGAATCAAACCTTTGAAAAATCACCCCATGTACAGCTCGCTTGATTGTTTCGTAAATATGCTATGTATTACAAATTTTTTATACTTATGATAGCATTAAAGTATTTTATTTTTAGTTAAAGTACACTTC
This sequence comes from Dryococelus australis, assembly GCA_029891345.1. NCBI lineage: Eukaryota > Metazoa > Arthropoda > Insecta > Phasmatodea > Phasmatidae > Dryococelus > Dryococelus australis. Next base: position 32,043,888 of record CM057008.1, read on the forward strand.
TAATTATATTTTATTCATAAATATTTTTTTATTTATAAATAATATGAATAAAACAGACTAAATACGTTTGTTGGTAATGCCTAGTAATAAATAGTTCTAAAGCAAAATATTGAAGTGGGTGCGTACAAATACGGCGAGTTGTCCCTTTGGTGTAATTTTCCACACTCGGTTAAGCTTTGTTTGCATTATGGGGAGGAATATCTTGGAAGAAGAACTTTAGCAGGGCTTCATAAATGTTTTAATTTACCATGAATGGACTATACTTGATATTTTGGCTGGAGCAAGTGTGTGTGTGTATATATTTAATTTATAATCAATATGATTAAAAACAATGAGACAATAGGTATGTTGGTATTGGCCAGTAAAAATAGTTCTGATGCAAAATATTATTTCACTGAGTGCGCACTAATGCGGTGTGTAGTCCCTTTGGTGTTTTTTTCTAGACTCGGTTAGGCTTTGTTTGCGTGGGGCGGAGGAATACCGTGGAAGTATAACTTTAGCAGTGCTTCAGAAAAGTTGTAAGTTAACCGTGAATGGACTATAGACAAAATGCCCTGGCGCTGCAGGCGGTGAGTATCCATGAGTGGTAAACACAGATAGATGTGCAGCATCCCTGAGCTCCTGAACGAAGATTTTAGATGTGGCTGCACGGACCGTAGTTGCTGTGTGAGCCAGATGTCTTGTGTTCTCGCGCTCGTTCGTGCTACCAGGCAATTTTTACATCTCTTAATAATAATGTCCATTCTGTTGGATTCAGAAGTTGGTCTGCGCATTTACAAACAAAAGCCGGCCACCCGCTCTAATCTGTTGTATGCCGTATGCCGGGACAAACTATGATCGTATGGGTAGGGATTCTCCGGTCACCTGGTGTTGTATCATCCAGGATGTCTATAATTCCCTGAGCATTTAAGTGAAAACGTCACATCTGCTCTTTTTTTTTTTACAGAGATCCAGATGGTAGTGCAGAAATTCAACTGTACAGAAAATAATCGCTGTTGTTCGGGCACGTCTAAGAGAACTGTCCTATGATGAGGTTACAACTGGATTTGCGCGTAAATTCAAGAAACCTGGCCCATCAAGAACGAACATTCGTCTTCTTGTGAACACATTTAACAGGACTGGAACACGTCACTCTTTTTCCTCATAATTTGACCAATCCTCCTCCTACATGCTGTGGGGTGTCGTCGTTTTTATGCAATAATTTGTTAATTTTTGTAGTTTAGATATTCATCTATACTATATAATGTAAGTTTAGAAAAAAAAATTCATACTGTTTTTAAGAGTTTTTGGTTAGAGAAGCAAATTTCTTGAAGGTGTTGTGGTAACTTATTGAAAAGTTGGCTACCAAGGTAGGATGGCCCTTTCTGGACAAGTTTTAAGTTAACTGAAGCCACGTGTAAGTGTTTTTTTTTAATTATAGTGTCATGCTTATGAAAGGACTCATATTGAACTCAATTGAACGTATGCATCTACGCGTCGTGTCAGATGGGAGCTGGCTTTACCACGTAGCGCAGTATGGGAAGTGTTACGGTTTACCCATAAGAAACCTTCATATCACATCAAAATTGATACAAAGTTATTAGGCCTTAGCTGGACGGCCTGCCTGATCACACCTTCAAACATTGAATCAGGACACGAGCGTGATTGCAATAACACCTTGAGAAAAACAGTCGCAGAAAATCCTTCCACCGCCCAGTAAACGGGGCCGAAAATATTAAACAACGCGCCCGATATAGGCCAACGTAACACTGGGAGTGGCATCTTTTATCATCGGGGCAGTGGATCAAGAAGGGTATGGAGATGGGTATGTCCGGCCGTCGTTACCCGCCTCCTAGAATCAGCCTCCGGCAACATGAACAAGATGGGAACTTTCGAATTATAATATAATAATAGCGGCGTGCGGTAATAAAACTTAATAATTATTTAGCATCTTGGTATTCCGTTTGAACTCCTCCGATCAATAGTCACGTAAATAGTTATTGTATAATCCTTAGGTTCAATAAACCTCATCTTATAATGTTTTAGCTACGCGCATAGCCCCTTCCAGGTATGAATTCGTAACAAAGTGTTACACAATCTTGAAGAAGAAGATCTGGCAGTACGGTGAGCTGCATATATGATCTATAGGCCGCAAACCACAACAGGTTAGTGTCAAATGATTCGTTCACTGACGAGGCTACTTTCCATACGTGTGGCCTCCGTTCTTGTTGGGCCAGGATTCCTGAGTCTACGCAACAAAACCAATTCTAACGACGTCATATGACAATACTCTTAGACGTGTCCGAACAAAAGCGATTCTCTCCTACACAGTTAGCATTGTGCACTACCGTATGAATCCCTGTGACGAAACCCAGCAAAAAGTGACGTTTCCACCGAAATGCATCGAGACTTTACAGACACACTGTAATTGTACAAGCATGATTGTTACTAAAACATACATTAAGAAAGCAATATAATTTCAATTTAAGGGCATTGCTTAATTTGCGTGTTCTATCAAGTGTATCGTGTACGATGAGTGTGATATTGCTACTCAGACAACAAGAAGAAAAAAATAAACGCTAATATCGACCGACTACAACAAATCTTCAAACAAGCAAAACAATAAATAAGATTGTTTTATGTATACCCGACGAACTTTATTGGGTTTCCCGTTCCCCTTTAGGTGTGAGCAAAACCCTTTACGCTCTCAACAAACTTAACTAGAATCAAAAATAATAATTTTAACAGATTTTATTTGTAATTTTTTTTTTTTATCTGTGTCTGTATCCAGAACGTGGACATTTTTTTTCACTTAGCTTGAGTCAATTGAACTACACTCCTTCTACACTTTACCCTTCGTTACTCGCCGGAATAGTGAGTGTAAAAGTTGTGACAAGATGCTCAGAGTAATTACTTGAAGTTTTGGGACATAAAAAAATTTATTTTGCGTCACTCAAGCTCCAGCCTTTTAGGCTGCATTTTCGGGACTCCGTCAAGAGCGTGTAAAACCCTTTACTCAAAGTGTTTCGGGATACCGTCAAGAGAGTGTAAAACCCTTTACTCAGAGTGTTTCGGGACACTGTTAAGAGCGTGTAAAACCCTTTACTCAGAGTGTTTCGGGACACCGTCAAGAGCGTGTAAAACCCTTTACTCAGAGTGTTTCGGGATACCGTCAAGAGCGTGTAAAACCCTTTACTCAGAGTGTTTCGGGACACCGTCAAGAGCGTGTAAAACCCTTTACTCAGAGCGTTTCGGGACACCGTCAAGAGCGTGTAAAACCCTTTACTTAGAGTGTTTCGGGATACCGTCAAGAGCGTGTAAAACCCTTTACTCAGAGTGTTTCGGGACAGCCAAAGAGTAAAGTTTATAGCAACGTTCTGAAACGCTGCTGAGGAGGCATTTTTTTCAGAACATCCTGTAAACTGAAACTTGTGGCAATTTGACTCTATCTCTGCGGCATAAGCAAATTTAATATATTATAAACAATATCTGCATTCTTTGTTGTAGTTAAATCTTACGTAATGAAGGGTTGAAAAAACGAATTTTAAAAATGCATTTTTACGAAGAAAAAAATGAACTTTTTCTTCTCGTGCACATTAATTTCAAACATGTAAAAATTGTAACAATTATTTAAAGGCTAATTCCCATAATTCAGAGGTACTTTTCTATTTCTTTTTTGCACATTTCCTGTTACAAATTAGGCTCGTAAAGCATATTTGCTGAGGACAATTGAACTACATTCGGCACTCAGCGAAAATTATTTACAGTTTTATGTTCCTTGTCACAAACAAGTACCGACATTTTTAAATAATTACAAATTTTCACCCGTACTAAGTTTAAAAAGAGCCAATTTCATATTGATATACACTGGCATATTTATATCCATTTCCAATCCACATGATTAAATACATTATTTCGATCCGTTAAATTACAAAACATAATTTTAATGATACAAAAAGTAGCTGGTTAAATATAAAGCAACAACAGTACGAGCGTTTGTCTCATGTTTGTCTTTATCACTATACTTTCTGAAGAGAAACGAGCTTCATATACATCTTTAACACTGGGAAGTCTCGTGTAATGGGCCTCTGTTGACAGCACTTGGAAAGAAACACTGAACGTCTCTGAGTGTCTTTCTGCTTTCGAGGTTTAAGCGCCGATGATACTCTCCTCAGACGAGAAATTTTGGAGTTCGATGGGTACCTTCCGTTATTTCGAACTGAAATATTTAGCCACGGGAAGGAAATACTCTGTCGTGCCTGCAGATTTCCCTCGCCTAACTGTTGGATTAAAAGCATTCTTGTCCACGTTTCGAAGTGAATAGCTTACATTACGTCTTTAAAAATCGGGCAGATACATGGGCGAGTGAGTGAGTGAAGAAATTTGGGCGGTTCTTTAAGAGCCGATGAGGGTGAAGCGAGGCGAGTATGGAGAAGCACCGGAATGAAAGGGCGGGGAGAAACGGGATATCCCCAGGAAAACCCGCCGACCAGCGGCATCGTCTCGCACGATTTCCACTTATAAACGTCAGGGAGTGATCAGGCAGGGTAGCCAACCCGGTTCGCCTTGGTGGAAGGCGAGCAGTCTAACCGCTCAGACACCTAATTATACGCTATCCACGGTAAAGTGAGCACTTTTGAAAGCTCTCTCATTTGGAATAGTAGTCAATAAATATTTTTTATTTTAGCCTAATTCCCGAGTGTGGTGGAATACACACACATGGCAATATTTATTTAAAAAGGTTGTTAAAGGATAAGAAATTGCTGAAAGGATAAAATAACTAGGGCCTCAAAAGTGCTCACTTTACCGTGAACAGCCTGTAGTAACACGATTGAAATGAATGTTGTGTCGTTCAATCAAGTATACAACTGCGATGCGGGAATGACCTTGATTCGGCGCCACGCATGTGCGAGTCGCGGGTGGGGGGGGGGGGGGGGGGCACGGCGACTGGCGGCAAATTTCGGGCGTGGGCGAAAATTTCCGAGCAGTAAATCTGGCCACTCCAATGTGCTAACACAGTGACTTTTGTGACAAAGGGAATATCTCGTCTAGCTCTGTCTATTTAAGCTATTAACCCATTCAGTCCTTGCGTCCTTGATCGAGAAAATGTCGCGCGTGGGTTGCATTTGTGGTCGGAAATGTACCCAACGAGGAATCAGTGGCCAGAGTTTTAAGCGCCTACCTTGTGAGTAATCTGATTTGTTGAAGATTCTGCGCCTCTCATGTGTGAATGGTTAACTTTGACATCAATGAACACGTAGTGCCTTGTTTACTATAGACGCGAGAATCATGCTCGAGACAAGTACAGCGCCCTTCAGTAAATGTAAAGATTTGCAACACTTGAGCTTGTAAATTAATTCAGGACTGGAAGGGTTAAGGTCAAGTAGTCTTTTCGTTACTTTCATGTTTCTATCCCAAAGATAATATTACCTGCTAACGCACGTGTGCTTGTTTACATAAAAAAAAACCACGCATGTCCTCGACACACACACACACAATCCGATATTTTGCTTCGATAGTGGTCCATATTACTTGAGGAAATGGGCAGCTGAAAGTTGAAACTCACCATTGATCGAATGAGAATGTTAAAAATACAAGCTTTGTAAGTAAGTTCATCTCAACCTACATATACGTCTGAGGAGTTTTTCTTTCCCTGGAATTCAGTGAGACAGAAGTTCTAATAATCGGCCAGGTATAAATGCGCCATTACAGAAAGCCCATAAATTGTTCCCTATACAAGTTTGTGAGGAAAAAAAATTCTTTATCGATATAATTTTAATGTGGAATGGTTCACACACAGGGATAGGTGTTTTCCGCGAAAATATTTCAAGGCCAGGTGAATTCCAAAACAATTTTCTTTGCATGCACTTTCGTGGTTCTGATTGGCCCAGTGAAAGACGAGTACGTCTTCTCACGTAGACACGCGACCAATAACAAAAGGATGTTGTGGTTGTGGGCGTAGGATATTGAAGTCTAGCATGGTCATAAATATTTTGGCGTAGTACACCTGTCTCTATTCATAGATCGTTATAATAAAGGCTGATTGGCTCTCTGTTGTATAACATAAAACCATATTTTACTATCTACCTGAAACACACAACACAAAGAAAATATTCTGTAGATTAATTTTTTGGCTTATATACGCCTCAATAAAGATAATAAAAACGCAAATATATCCGTGGAAACAATTATGTCAACTTGGCGGCAGCTAAAGAATAATCAAAACTTTGTAAAAAAAAACCTGTGAGTTATATTAAAATTCTGCTACATAAAATTATTTAAAAACAATAAAAATGTTTCCATCAATTAAATATTAAGTGTATATATATATAAAACTAACGTCAAAATTTAATTGCAAGTATACACGTCTCTTTCACGTCATACGTGGACATTATACAATTCAAGTAACCAAATGTTGTGAATTCCTTCACAGGATTTTTTTGTTTTTATGATGTTATATATGTATGTATATTTTTTTCTCGATTTTATTTTATCAACCATAATTACAATGAATCTATTACTTTTTGGGGGAAATGTATCACAGAAATTCTACGAGTATTTAAGTGTGTAAAACCAATTTTGTAATGTTTCATGCAAAGTAAATTTAGAATATTAAAACAAATATCCGTTTTACTTCATTCAGTCACATTTAAAAAGTGTTTGCAATGTAGGTGCTTATATGTGTGAAAAATTGTTTCAATTTACCATTTCGCTTTTTAGCAAATTAATTTAATTGCACAACGTGCTAAATGTTATATGAACTAAATTAATAAATTTAAATTATTTATTGCTTTATTTTGTCAAACGACATCGTATTAAATGATTTAAAGTAATTTGTAAATTACCGCGGCGAAAAAAATAAATGCTAACAGTATCTTACAAGTTAGATATAGTTAACCTTTAGTTGGTAACATAATTAGCGAAACTATTAATTTTTACTTGAATACATACATACCCATTTAGTACACTGAGAAAAAGGTTTTGTTGAATCAAACAACATTTGTTTCGTGCAACCGAATTATTTGTCTGTATAGGGGCAATAAAATATTTTGTTGCTGAAACCAAATTATTTTGTTGTTCTCATTTGGTTGCCACAAACTGTAAGATTCGGTTGGTACAACTAAAGATTTGATTGTTTTATTAATGTGTTTATACTATTGTTAATCATCAATAGATGCACTAACAAACACGGTTACTATCCTAATTGTCACAAAAAAAAACACAAACAAACTCTCGAACTGTATTTTTTTTTAACGAAGGCAGTCAAATGAGTGACCAAACAAATATATACAGTTGATTCAACAAAATATTTAGTTGACAGTGTAAGTTTTTTTCTTTTGGCCCAACACAGAGATTTTGTTTAGTCAAACATATATTTTGTTGGACGAACAAAAGTAATTTTGTTACTTTTTCAAATGTTGTTTTCTCGACAATATATTTTGTCAGGGAAACAAAATATATATTTGGCCGTATACAAACAAATATTTTGTTGGATTTTCTCTCAGCGTAGGCTGTAATTAAAATAGAAAAAAACGAATGCTGTGTGAGAAATAGCAAGGCAAAGTTTGTAGCTGCTGCTAAAAGTTTTCCAAAGTTCGACACGCTTCGAAAAGTAGAGCACGAGAAAGAAAGTTTTTAGAAGAACGTAAAAAATAATATTTGGTGTTCCCTCTCAATTTCATACGCTTGCTCTTGCCATCTATGTCCGGAAAAAAATAAAAGTTCCTCGCTGTTTGTGCTTTGCATTTTCGTAGAAATAATCATCAGCATGCAATTTATCAGCGTTAGGTAAAATAAAGTTAAATGACTCGATTATTCACGAGTAATTTTTTTTAAATATCTAAGCTCAATAGTTTTCTAGTTATGACAAATTATGTTTGAAATACTTTTCGGTACTTTCTGTTTTTTTTTTTTTTTTTTTTTTTTTTTCCAGCGCCTGTGTCGTGGAAGAAAATGCAACGTAATTTTAGCCCCAAAACAGCAGCAACCCTTGTTCTATATCAGTTTGATTTATTTCCTAACCTACCCTAAACTACTGTCTTGTAGAGATCTGAAGTATGGGGATAAGGCCTAATTGCGTCACAGGACAGTGTCTCTTACGACTATAAAGATCACGTACAGAAAACAGCATATGAACTGGAATCTACAGGTAAATGTATGTTTACCCACGTTTACAGAGGTGCAGTTTATCCGTTGTGTCTTCCCACTTTCTGAAATGAACCACTGAAAAATCGCCCGATATATGACGTTTTTAGTTGTTTCCTAAATATGTCGCACTTGTCCTTATAGTCTACTAGCGACCCGCCCTGGCCTTGCTCGGGTGCGATGTACGAATATGGCGTTAAGGTTTACGGCACGTATATACACTAAATGCTAAAAGTAACTAACGTAGGGTTGATATTGTGTTGTTAAAAGTCTCCGCAAGTGAACCCCTATTTTTAATACAATTTTAAAAGACAAATATTTTTACTCGGTGTCAACCTCAAAAGATAAACATATGCTCTCGCCGACTTTTCGTAGGCTTTTTTGAGATCTACAATTCTGTAGTACACTAATTTGGAGTCTCTCTTATGGTTTAGCCAACGTAAGCCATGTGAGCGGTCGAAAAACGGCTCTTCCGACTTTTTTTTTTTATAAAAGTTGACATTTCTCTACTATCCTTACATTAAATAATGTTTTATTTGAAAACGGCAACAAAATCCATCAAGTAGTTCAGAAGCCTTAGCCGAATACACAGCCACACGGGGCCGGGCGACTTTTTTTTATACTATCTGTAGATTTATAAATTATAATAGTGCATTCACAACTAATGTAAATAGAAACAGGGTGAAAATAGGTTATGTTGGTAATGCCTAGCAATACATAATTATTATGAAAAGTATTATTAAATTAAGGACGCACGAATGCGGTGCATTGTCTCTTCGGTGTAGTTTTGTAGATTTAGGTCAGCATTTTCTGCATGAGGCAAATGAATAACCCGAAGGTAGAACTTCAGCAGGGCCTTAGAAAAGTCAGAAGTAAGCGTGCACTATATTCTTTAGCAGGCGTAATTACGAATAAACGGGGGTTTTAAAGTTTAAATATATTTTCCTTTCGCGATTGTTCTGATATCTTGAGATACTACTTTGCATGTTATTCAAGGTGACATTTCTGCAAGTAAGTTGATTTTTGTTATTCGTGAGTGCCAGTTATAGCCTAGCAATATTGTCATTGTGATATGTGATAAAGAAACGAAAAATATAGTAATTTACATTTATTTTATTGGCCTACACTGGCATCATGTGTGCATGCTGAAAAAGCAATCCAACGCTCTTAATGCATTAAGGTAAATTCATGGCTATGGATGTAGCTAAATAATGAGTTGTGATTAGGCAGAGCACAAAAGTATAAGATGGGGTTTATTTAACATAAGGATTATACAATGACTATTTACGTGACTATTGATCGGGGAAGCTTAAATGAATACCAAGATTGTAATTAATTATATTAAGTTCTATTACCGCACGCCACTAATATTGCAATCTAATTGGAAAGTCCCCACCTTGCTCATGTTGCCGTACGCTGATTCCAGGAGGCTGTTAACGACGGCCGGACATACCCATCTCCATGTCTTCTTGGTCTGCTGCCCCGATGACAAAAGGCGCCTTTCCCAGAGTTACATTGGCCTATATCAGGAGCGTTTTTTTTTTTTTATATTTTTAGCCCCGTTTATTGGCCAGTGGAGGGAGTATCTGCAACTGTCTTTCACAAGGTGTTATAGCAATCACGCTCGTGCCCTGGTTCAATGATTGAATGTTTGATCAGGAAGGCCTTCCAGCTAAGGCCTGATCACTTCATAATAATACACAGGTTTATTCCAATGGGAAAACGTTACGACTTTTTTTTACAAATTAAATATAGTTGCCATTAAAATGAATTTTGTACTTTGCTCCTTTCGCTTACGGGAAATACGCAGGAAAGATTAAAAAAAAAATTATTTTTACCATTACATAATTTTTTTCCGATTCAGAGGTTATATTTATCTATAGTAATGGTGTAAGTCAACACTTTGCTATATCTAGTTTACGAAAGGATATTGAAAAACATGTTGATATATTTCGTTATATTTATACTCTAGTGGGAATAACGAAGTCTAAAATTCGCGTTATTATTTAAGGGCGGACTGAACTGCAAATTACTGTGCATTTGAACAACTCCAACCATTGGCCAAAAATGTGTCTGGCACTTCTCAGATAACTCTTTATCCAATAATATAAGTTCAGAGGTGGAGTAGCATATCTCTTTTAAGGAGATCAAGCAGGTAGGTGATGTTGATTGAGGTGCAGTGGCCAATGAACCTACGGAATGTGTTCACTTATTTATAAGAGAGTTGAGTCTATCCTGTCGCCGAATGATAACGCGAATTTTGCACGCCTCTGTCTATTAGTTACGTAGGTTTTAAAAAAAAAACACATGTCGGAAGATTTCAAAACAACTATATTCATTTTATGAAAATTCCAATTATCCCATTTACTTACATACAGAACAGAAAAGTCCAGTGTGCATGCGACACTAGTGCTACCTAGTGGCGAATTTTTTTTTTATATTCGCAGTCAAACTAATAGCATCGAGCTTGCCAACTTGAGTAGAATAAATCTTACCACTGCCAGGGCGGGAAATAAAAAAAAAAACGTCACGGTGTAAACAGGATGTTGCCACGCGCCGTGATTATTCACGAGCGAGCTGCGTGGGATTCGTAGCACACGCTTTAGTGTCAATTGGGAGCCCGCTTTCCAGCGGCCCCATGCGTCAATACGGAGAGTGGGTGGACACTCTAACAGAATACCCAAATATATCATCCAGTCACTGTTACTTCAGCCTTTCCTGAAGCCCTGCTAAAGTTCTACTTCCAGGATATCCCTCCGCCTCGTACTAACTAAGCTCTACCAAGTCTAGGGAATCACACCAAAGGACAACGCACCGCATTCGTGCGCGCTCAGTGTAAAAGTATTTCATATAAGAACTATTTCTCGCTAGGCGCTGCCAACACACGTGTTTTCTCACTATTTTATTTAAATTATTTAAAATAAAGCATTATAATTTATAGATAAAATATGCATCACATTTCAATTTAACACAAAAATAATAACTTTATGAACACAAGTATAAAACGATTTTAATGCATGGCACATGTTGTAAATAACTAAACCAGTCATACATGGGGAGATTTTTCAAAGGTTTGATTCGAAAAAGGACGAAGAAACTGTGAATAGACTATACAGAAGTTAAACAGATGCGTGTTATAGCGAACGTCAGCCCAGTGATTCGAGACCATAGACTAAAGATGATGCAGGCCTATTTAAATCTTCTGCAACCTGCCATGAGTTCACTCCACTCATATTAAGAACGTGAAAAGGAATTATAGTATTACGTAGGATGGTAAGCTAAGAAGATGGCTTACAGAAAGAGTAACTTAAGTATTTAATTTACATATCCAGTAGTTATAAAATGGGGTGGTAAGGAAGGTTAGTTATATTATGGAAAGAGAGCATGATACAGAAGGAACTCGCCCAGTCTCACACTCTGGCCTGGCAGCCCCGAGGTACGACGTCGCCGCACCAAGTCTAGCAGCTGACCTCGCCCCTTGACAATCGCCGACTGCCCCGATTACAATCCTCGCAGCCCAGTCCACCATTCGTGTTCCTCCACGTGTGCGGATCGACGTACTGAATTGTGATTGGCTCCCGTTGTGCTCTAGAGGCGGAGTCCGCTTGTAGTTTGTTATAATTACCCAGGAATATCCTGATGTTTGCTGGACCAACATTTTCTGGAGTTCTTTTCACGCTGCTGTGACACTTTATATATTCCACTCCGTCTCGCTGTTATGGTTTCTCAAGCCTAGTGCACACGGGTTTTTTTCTTGTACAAGAAAGTTAAAATAAAGGTGAACAAGAAATTGAACAATATAGTGCATATTAGCTAGTATGCACGGAATTGTGTGATCCATGCACACGACACTAGCTGGTGAGCAAGAAAGTAGATGGCTTATGTCAACTATGTATGATTTGTAAGCAGGTTTTAGAGTTGTGGGGGTAATTTGTGCATTATCAATAGCATCTGCCATAAAAAAGAATAGCATATTTAGTCCAATCAGACATAATTCAAGCACTAAATATATACATATGTAGAAAATGTAAGATCACTCACAGAAAAAAAAGACAAACCACTCGTTTATTTTTTATTCATGCGCCGAATTATTTACGACAGTGGGACTATTAAACATTTTTTAGTATTAAAAACATGAACATATCTGCTCATTAACAGCTTCAACAAAATATATATGTTTTGTTTAAATTCGACTTGTACAAGAAAGATGGTGAAATATAGGATCGTCCTTATATGGCGCTAGCTAGTACACAAGCTCTTGTGTGTTATAGTAACTAGCATACCCGGCGGCCGTTCACGCGATGCAAGTCCGGGTGTACACGAACTCGCTCACTTACTTGTACAAGAAAGATGCCCGTGCGTACTAGACTTTAATTTACCAAACTCGCCTGCGGCCTCCTTCAAAGGTGTTGTTTCGACAGTCGGTGCACAACAGGGTCGTGTATAACAAACTGCCGTCGACGTTAACTCGCCTATCACGAGCACAAACTGACAAAAGTCAAGTGGTCAGACACTGGTGTGTCATATCCCTGCTTTTTAATTAACTTTGACGTATCTCACTCCCAGCAAAACAGCACTGCAACTATATAAAAATTATTAATTTAAACTTACTTCTAACAACGTTGTGAAAACAAATCTCGTATCGTGGCTTTGAACAGAAAATATTTCGTTTAAAAGATCTACATTACGATTTAATTACGCATATTTATTCACTAACTTAATACGTTTCACGTACTTTTTGCTTTGGAGACGCGCTATACTAGCTGCATTACAACTTGGTCAAACGTGCTGTACCGAAATATTCAACACGGATTTATATAAACGATATTCTAACCGCGAATACAGTACACGTTTTTTTGAAGCTCTGTTGTAAATAAAACTGTCCATTCGTGTAACATTCTTGTGGCATTTACAGTTTTCAATTCCGTCCCATTAACTAGTTTGTAGACATATTGGAGAGCCCTTTTTTTTTAAGCATCTACTCTTAACATCCAAAAAATTGTATATTTTATTTGGTTGTGACGGTACAATCCTTTTCAACCTCACGAAGACTCCGTAAAAGTAACGAGTATTAGGTTATTATGGTAACTGATGAATTAACTTGACAAAAAAAATTGTTAAATTGCGCGACTTACTCCAGATGTGTGGATGACAATACAAGAGTAGGAATAATAATGTAAGAACCAATATTAAGAGTTAGTAAATACTAACAAAATTTCGTAGGAATTCAGTTTGTTCGAGAAATTTGCTTTTGGAAAAATTTGCGACAAGATTAAATTTAGAATATATGACAAGCTCTCGTAGACCATGTTTTGCGTTCAATATAAAAAATAGTTTTTAGACATAACTGATGGAACTCAAATAAAACAGTCGAATTAATTGATAATTCGACTGTTTTATAAAATTGAACACAAGGTCTGAAATGAATGCCAGAAGAATTGAAGGAAATATGGAGAAAAATAGAAGAACAAGAAAGAAGAAGAGAAGAGAAAGAAAAGAAAGAAGAAGAGGAAAGAAAATGGGGAGGAGACCAGATAAGGAAAGTAGAAGAACAACAGAAGAGAGAAAAAGAGGAGGAGAAGCAGCAAGGAGGAGAAGAAGAAAGACAAGATCTGAAACGGATGAAAGATAACGGAAGAAACCGCAGAGAAGAAAATCTAAATGAGGGAAAGATGTGATTTGTGATAATATGTTGGTTGATGTCTGTGTATGTGTCTGTGTAAAAAAAAAGGGAGGCGTAGGAGCGGAGCTCCATTCCCTCGCCCGCCGGGGAACGAAGGCCTGGGTGTACAGAAGGGATACATAGATGTCCTGGACGATGCTTAGGTTGAAGCAAAACGGTGGACGAGGGAAAAAATAAATATAACAAAATAGAATAATACAGATAGGGAGGGGGCTGGGGGCCTTCGGGTTCGTGGGCGGGGCCATTCGACCGTTGGGTGCAATGGCGGACCGGCCGAAAGGCTAGTTAGGTGTGTGCGGGCCCGACGGCGTCTGGTCGCCGGATTCGTTGGAATCCCTGTCCCTGGTCTGTTCCGGCGGGGGGCGGCTGAAAGGATACCCGTCGAGGAGCTGTCTCGGTCGTGGCAGAATATCTCACCAAAAAAAAAGTTGTTAATCTATATAACTGTATATCTATATAATCTATATAAAGAAAGTCTAACCGCTTAGCCACCGTGGCCCCCTGTCTGTTCGTATTTCTTTATCAAGACTGGTCTTAAAGTTTTCAACGCTGATCAGCAATTTATAAATACATGTCGTGACTAGTGGAAAGGTCATAGGCTTTTAGATTGCCCGGGGATTTGATTACCTAGCTGTTTGCATTCTTCTTTTCCATTTTCCAGTTACACAGAACACAAACAAAGCATTAGTGGAATCTTATCTTTGGAGCGCGTGCCCTGAATTATAATGAGGCTGTAGGGAAAAGCCGCTTCTGTTTTAAATATTCAACGGAAAGCTCGTAATTTTCTTTAGATATAGAGCAACGAATCACGTAAAATGTAGTATCTGTTTGTTTTGCAAAATCCTTCTGTGAATAGTATGAAGAGACGTGTTATTTTATCCAGTAATGCCGCACACAGAGTTGACGACCAAAGAATGTGTTTATCCCACTTACGTGATTTAAGTCCTTATGTGCTATAATAGTAACAAACCGTAACAAATTTTCAGAAACGTCTGCAAATGCCAAAAAAAAAAAAAAAACGACATTCTTTATTTGCAGCCAAATTAAAAAGAATAAATAGGCGCAACCTGAATATTTTGTCAACAAAAATCAACCAAAATAAATTAAATTGGAAAAATTAGAGAAAAAAAAGTTATTCCTTAAGACAAAAAAATGATCCTGCTGTTTAATGCAGAGCATGAGTAAACACCGTAAATTAAAGCAAATTTAAAAATTAAATTTAAAAACAAAATGGAAGCGAAAATATTTTCCCTTTGCGGTTATACCCGGCTTATTTAAATCACCTAGTTCACTGATAATAATACATTAAACCAGGCTTTAACATACTATAGCTGCTACCCTATCAATAGGGACAGGAAAATGTCATGAAATAATTTCAAGACAAGCTATAAATGAAAACTTTTACGATTGGTTTATAGTTAATGAAACACGCCGTGGGCGAATCTAAGCCAGAATGAAACACGCATGAAAACATTACTGAATGCCGTGCTACCTTGTCGAAGATGAAACTGGCTAAAGCGGAAGCCAATGAACGACCATCTGAGTCTCTAACATACAGAGGGCTGTGGTGCCTAGCTTTCAGATCATTCTGATCCAGAATTTTTTCTGGCCCTAGCCACTAGATATAAAAAGTAACTAAAGGTTGTTCACGATAAAGTGAGCACTTTTGAAATCAACCTAAGAAAAAAGTCACTGCCCCTACCTGCATATATTTTAACAGGCGCCCTAAGTGACATGCGCCCAGTAGGCCTAAAGTTGATAACGATGGATGGGAAGTAGTTCCGTGTCTTAACGTCGAATAAAAAGTGTTAGGTAACCATTTCTGATCATTTAAATTATTTCTTTCGCTTTGTGTTTATTATTTTTTATTCATCTAAGTGTAAAAATGAGCACATTTCTAAAATATTTACTTTTGTAATAATTTCACAATTTCACTTGTCCGACACATGAATAAATTGATGAGACAAGTGACAATATTAATCTTACATAAGTCTGAAGAATACGCAACGTGCATACAAGTAGATCTTGAGCGGGGCTTAAATAAGTGCTCATTTTACCGTGCAAAAGGGACATAATACATGCCGGAAAAAAAAATGGAAGAGAGGGATATACAGATAATGACACTGAAGAAAATGTTTTGTTGGATAAAAAAATGTTTGTTTGGTGCAACCAAATTGATTGTTTGCATAGGGGTAGTTATATATTTTACTGCTGAAAGCAATTCATTTCGTTGTTCATATTTGGTTACCACAAACTAGTAAGATTTGGTTGGTTAAACTAAATATTTGCATGGATATTTGTACATTGAACACTCTCGGTTATGATGAGAAAGTGACTTCGTTATCGAGTTTCAAACCCGTAATTTCTATCGTCGAACGCAATATCGGCTAATGTGATCGTTGACAGAGTGGGAATGTTTGTAAATACATAATTACTTAATACATGACATGTAGGGAAATAAATGTTTACAAGTTTGACAATTTAATTTTGTGTTTCTTGTCAAAATTGTATCAGTGGGATTGTTTATGCCATGCCAGGTATGGACCAAGATGATTTGGTTGAGGCAACAAATTTTGTAATAATAGACTTCAGATTGTTACAGGTATACTTTACTCGCTTCAAACAGAATACTGATTTGACTCCACAATGATTTTTATAATGCTGACGATAACCAAGTCGATTATTTATACGTACTTGTAAAATAGTTGTATTTACTAAATACATACAGATGACGGAACACCCATATTTTTTTTTTGGATCAATAGATTATATTTGATTGTCTGTTTGGTGTTAAAGGAACAAATGCAGGTGTTTGACGCAATAGCTCATTAGTTGAGAGAATAAGATATTGTTCATTTTAAACAAGTACTTTTCAAGCAAAAAATATTCGGTATCTGCTACTAAGTATTTCTCTCGGTGTTATTGTCGGTCGTCTTAGTGTCCTTGAACACACCATCTTATAATGCAAGCCAAGATCTTCGCGATCGAAAGGATTTAGGTCATCATAGTTTTACGCATTCACTTCGGCTGCTCCTCTGTTTGAGGGTAGAGTAGGTTCGCCCAAGTTTTACGTCCAGCTCGTCATCACGGAAAAAAAAAAAAACAAAAAAAAAACACGAATCGAGGTTGCTGACTATTTAGGACGCCGAATGGTTCGGAGGTCATAACTTAGTTTAAAATAAGTGCTTGATATTCTAAGTGGTGTCTGCCAAAGAACAGAATCTGTAAGGCATGCATTTGTTAATGGTGTAACCAGTGGAAATTAAAACAATTAAAATGTTGGCTATTCGCAAACGAAGTATTTCCCGCCGTAATTATTTGTAAAGGATGTTCACGGTAAACTGAGCATTTTCGGAATCCCTGCTTAAGATCCAACTGTGCGTATGTTGTGTATTCTTCCGCCATACGTGAAATTAACACTGCCATGGGTATCATCACTTTACTCATACGTTGGTCAAGAGAAACAGTGAGATTATTATAAGTTTAAAAATTTTACAAATCTGCTCATTTTTCACATCGATGTTTTGAAAATAAACAGGAAGCGAAAGAAACCATTTAAGTTGTCATGAACGGTTACCTAACACATTTTATTCGACGTTAAGACATCGAACTACTTTCCCTCCATCATTATCAATTTTTACTGAGCGCATGTCACTCAGTGCGCCCGTTAAAATATCTGCAAGCAGGGGCAGTGACTTTTTTCCAAGGTTGATTTCAAAAGTGCTCATTCTATAGTGAACAGCCTTTAATTAGTTTGACGAATTGAATTATAAACGGCGACTTCCCTGACACCTATTGAGCGCTGAAGGAACCAGACTCAACAGCAGGTCAACGGCATTCATTGCAGAATGCAGCAACTTAGAGAGAAAAAAAAAAAGGCCGTGATGCGCAGATCCCACCCTCTCTGTTTTCCAACATCGGATTACATTTCTGCTAATAATACTGCCAAAAACAACGTGGATATGAGTTGAGGTTAGAACATCGCATGTAAAGGCTGTTCACGATAAAGTGAGCACTTTTGAAACTAATCTTAGAAAAAGGTCGCTGACCCTGCCTGCACGAATTTTAACGGGCGCACTGAGGGACATGCGTCCAGTAAAGTTCGTAATACCGGATGGAAAGTAGTTTCGTATCTTAGCGTCGAATGAAAAGTGTTAGGTAACCATTTGGGATAATTTAAATTATTTCTTTCGGTTTCTATTGTTTTTTTAATTCATCGGCCATTAAAAATGAGCAGATTTTTAAAATATTTGCTTTTATAATAATTTCACAGTTTAACTTGACTGACGCATCTATGACGTGATGAGGCCCGTGGCTATGTTGAGTTTAAAAACGGCGGATGAATACACAACGTGATTACAAGTAGATCTTAAACAGGGTTTTCAAAAGTGCTCATTTTACCGTGCACAGCGTATATAAGCAACTGCTTTGAGGTGTGTGTATGTACACTTCCTCTGATCAGTATTTTTTTTAAGTAATTAGAATACATTCAAGTACGCCAATGATTTTTATTCATATAAAAGCTTTGATCGGATGAAAATCAAAAAGTTATCAAACGCGTTCGTAATCTTTTGACCATGTAATTATGGTGGGTCAGTGATGAAACTCGGCCTAACTCATCTTAAGTCTATGCACAGCATAGACTTAAGATGAGGTAGACTAATCTCGCTGGCTGCGCATAGCTAATCCTCGTGTCCCAAAACTAAACGTCTTTTCTGCCAATAGGACAAGCGAAAACGGCTTGGATTGTGTTTCAGGTCATAATACTGTTTAGTAAACAATTGCTTTGATATGTTTTTATACTTGCTCCAAAAAATTTGTAGTGAAATTTGATTAAATTCAAGTATGTAATTTTTTTTATATTAATATAACTAGCTGTGCGCGCGACTTCGTTCGAGTGATTATGAAAAAAGCTATTTTTGTTTCGACAATCCCTTTTGAGGGGGAAAAAAAAGGAAATTTAAAAAAATTAAATAAATTCGGAACCATTTGAGATATCGATATGGAAAAAAAGAGCAGATTTTTAAAAGAAATATCGTATATGACACCAGAAAGGTTTATCAAAATCGATTCAGCCATTTCGGAGACTATTCTGGACAAACCTCCAGACAGACAGACAAAAATTCTAAAAACAATTATATATGCTTTAATATCGTTTAAATAGCATATTACGCTCAGATATTGGCATCTATTTTTTAAATACCAGACAGACACTTCAATTTTATTTATTAGTATATATAATGGCTGTCATTAAAAACTAAGATATAAACAAACACTTTCATCACTGTTGACCATGTAACTTTGACGGTTGTGTTCTTGGGGTAGGTCATTGTTGGGTGCATGAGCAGAAGACGAATAAGCGTGTCTACCTCATATTTAGTTAACTCACAGCAACATAAATAACAGCACCGTTACCGAAATAGACACGGCAGTAGAAGTCGCACCGGTGCATTGTAGCACGGCCATCATTGAAAACAGCAACGAGAGAGAGAGAGAGGGAGAGAGAGAGAGAGAGATAGGCCTGCAAACGTGGGACAAACGAAGCGCCCCCTGATACATTATGCAACCGGCATGCAGATGTGTTTGGCGTGCGGCCTATATACAGGGAGGTTCCCGCCATCGGCGACCGCTCGCAAATGCACTAGTTACCAGCCCAGCACGGCCGTTTTAATTACGCCCGGCTTTTAGCTAATGGAGGCGAGTAATGATCCCACACAGGCTCAGAGGGTTTTAAAATTATCACCAAACACCATGTCCCACCATGCGAACCGTGTTGTGTATGGAATCAAATGAAGAAAGCGAAGTTGCGGCTGGAGGCGACCATTACTTGTCATAAACCAATTCGTAAGGGTTACCGAGTCAAAGACCATCTTTACTTTAATACTGAAAATTAGTATGATCCACCAAACTATTAGAAACAATTTGTTTATTGTCACATTATGATGACGGTGCTTAAAAAGACAGCACGATATTATACTATATTACGCTATACAATATATCACTTTACTACACTATATTGAACCATAATACATCACACAATTTTGTACCAATATGCAATATTATTATGTATGTACATATCTAGCAGTCAATATTTTTTGAACACCGAGTTGCGTATCTGCCTATACCCGAGATGCTAGTTAGTCCACGAACTTATTGACTGTGCCATAGTATTAACTATAGTATATTACACTACTACAATATTCTAAATAGGGACAACGGTGGCGCAGTGGTTAGTGCGCTCGCCTCCCACCGAGGCGATACGGGTTCGATCCCACTCTCGGACTCTTGCATACGGGAATCGTGCTGGACGATGCCGCTTGTCAGCGAGTTTTCTCAGGGAATTCCCGTTTCCCCCGCCCTTGCATTCCAGCGCCGCTCCATCCTAGGGTTTCACTTCATGTCATGTTCAGGGATGACGGGCACTACGGGTCCCGGCTGGAAACCCCGTCACTCGCTCTGGGTCCACCCCCAACCCGAATTTATTATTACTATTCTAAATTAGCCATATTATACTACATTACTCTACTATATTATTCTATTTCAGTTTTGTTATACTGTATTGCATTACACTTTCATACATTTCCCTACACCATACAATAATATATAGGCTGTTCACGGTAAAATGAGCACTTTCGAAAGCCCTGCTTAAGATGTACTTGTATGCACGTTGTTTATTATTCCAACATATGAAAAATTAAAATTGTCATGGACCTCATCACTTTATTCATGCATCGGTCTAGTGAAACTAATAAATAATGAAAAAATTGAGCATTTTACAAATCTGGAATTTTATACTTAGATGCATTAAAAAACAGAAAATGAAAGAAATCAATTAAGTTATTACAAGTGTTTACCTCATAATTTTAATTTGACATTCAGACATGGATCTACTTTCCCTCCATTGTTACACAGTTTTCCTTACGGGAAGGTCAAATTACCGCACTCTGGAGCAAAATTCACCTAACATGGCAGTGGAAAATCCCATAAATGGATGGGAAAATTACCTTACGACGCGTGCATCTCTTCAGCATTGTCTCAACAGCTAAGTGGGAGGACGGGCGGAAGAAACAATTCTGTAACACGCTAGTAACCACCAATATCGTCATGCTCTCGCCGTCGTGTAATGGGTAGCGCATAGGTCTACCATAATAGAGATCCATGGTTCGCGCCCACCCACCAGCAAATGTCGAGGATTTTATGGTTGAGGTTTCGGTTACAATTCAACAGAGGATTTAGTTAATAAATTAATTAACAGCACCAATATTCCGGGGTGTTTTTAAATCTAATGTTATTAAACAATATAGCAATTTTTCCTTATTTTTATGGGATTTTTTCCCCCACTTTCGCAAGGCACTTTCTCCGTACCATAAGGTAATATTACTTTTCTTGTAATGTAAATTTACTCTACGTTTAAGAGGTAATTTTGTCTTACGCGTAGAGGTAGTTAGCTTCCCTTATATGTAAGGGAATTTTACCTCAATTTTTTTTTCAGTGTGGTGGTTTCCTATGTCGTGTGTCACGAGCGTTTTATACTTGTGCAACCATAAATGTCTCTTATTTTCGATTAAATTAAAATGTTGCTTATGTTTCAAGTAGTAGAGGCGTAAAGTAATATGTATTCCCGTAACTAATTATGAACCAAAACCGTCAGAATATATGTGTGTTTGTAATACCTAGTAAGAAATTGTTCTCATGCAATATATTAATAAAGTGAGTGCTCACAAATGGGGGGCGTTGTCTCTTCGGTGTAATTTTCTAGACTTATTGAAGTTTTGTTTGCAAGAAGCGGAGAAATTGCCTGCAAATAAAACCTTATCAGCGCTTCAGAAAAATTAAAAGTAACCAATGACTGGTAGCCCTGCTCCTACTAACTAGCATTGTAAAAATGCAGGAAAATGAGTATGTCACTGTGACACCACTTTTTATCCGTAGGCGGAGGGGATGTGACGTAGAGTGAGCTAGACAGCTGCGCCGATAGACAACTCCGCGCCCAGCACTGAACTCCTTGACTTGCTACACATGTTTAAACCACGTGGCTTGAACTAATTTAAACACAATCTTCAGTAGAACAAATAAGCCTACTTAGATATGCTAGTCCAATACATTTATTTGGCACAACCAAATTAATGATTTGTATAGGGGCAGTTAAATATTTCATTGCTTCAACATAATTGATATTTGTGCTCTTATTTAGTTGACCTAAACCCAAGCCTGCTCTCTTGCGACTCGTAAAGATGAATATTGACATTCTGAAATTGGGGGCCACGGTGGCTGAGCGATTAGCACGCTCGCCTCCCACCAAGGCGAACCGGGTTCAGCCCCCGGCCGGGTCACCGGACTTTCGCAAGTGGGAATCGTGCCGGACGATGCCGTTGGTCGGCGGGTCTTCTCGGGGACATGCCGCTTCCACCGCCCGCCCATTCCGGCGCCGCTCCATATTCACTGCAATCACCCTCATCGGCTCTCAAGACCTCGCTGTTAAGAGCCGCCCAAATCTCTTCACTCACTCATTCTGTCTCATTTAGTTGCCATAAACGCGAGTGCAACTAAAGATATGTATTGCTGCACGTGTATTGCAGTTACGGTAAAGTGAGCACTTTTTAAGGCCCTCCCAACAGGCATTAACCAATAATAAATGTATCTAATTTTGAGAAGGGGGGGGGGGATGTATACACTGTATACATCTATGGTTGCACCATTCGAGTTCAAGCTTCCAACCAAAGATGTTAGAATAGGGTGCAACAGTTTTCTGTGAACATCTCACATCCGATCTACGATCGAATTTTTATACCACGATGGTGCAACTGGGCATTAGAGATCTCCATCGCCTCCAGAACGAAATGTTCCTGAGAAATATATACGTGTTTTTTAGTGTATACGGGAATAAATAGCTTACAATCAACTTCGATTTGCTGAGAAAATTAAATTGTGCTTCATGAAGCTGGCAATGGTAATCGATCTGTATTGTATTCCATGCAATATTTGTATACTTATGAGAAACATAATTAATAGACCATGCAACGAAAGCTCCATAAATATTAACAAATAATAAATATATAAATTAGTCTTGGCCTAACTTTAATTGCTATTTCGCCCCAATTTCAAGGGGATAATTAATTAAAAACGTGAACAGACCTCGCAAAAATAAAAACGAACCCATGAAAAGCAAAGGTAAACACAACGCCATCTTTATTGTAACTGGCTAGCGAGATCACGTGGTACAATTTCACTCATCGCGTGTCTCGTAAAAGCTTGACAATGAAAAGCTTTTATTTACGTGGAAGTAGAGTGAAACTATTGTAAAAGATCTAGCTGAAACACACCAGTCAAGATGTATAATCCATTCATAATTACTTTACACTTGTTTGAAGCCCTTCTAAAGCTATACATACAGGATATTCCTACGCCTCGTTTAAACAAAGCTTAACCAAGTCTAGGGAATTACACCATAGAGACAGCGCCCCATATTTGTGCGCTATAGTATTCTTTATATGTTAACTATCTACCAAAAAGTAATTGGGCACCCGTGAAGATAGGTAATTTAGTACGTCAGTTGACTTGTGTTTCACGGCCTTCGGCGTAGGACCGCTGGTGTTTGTCCGTGGTGCATGAACACAGAGGCCTATTGTAACATTCTGGATAGTGAAATGCTCCCAACATTGTGCCGTTTTTACGGAATGGACACGTGTTACTTCCAGGATGACAATGCCAGGTGCCATGTTTCAAGGGCTGCTATGCAGTGGTACGCCGACAACAATGTTCGCCGATTGGACTGGCCTACCCAGGGCCCCGACCTCAACCCAATCGAACATCTTTGGGACGAATTGGATCGCCGGGTGAGGGCTCGTCAGGCGCGGCCAAAATCCATTGCTCAACTCATGGAATGGTTGTAAGAGGTAAGGCGACGAATCCCCGTGGATGTCCTGCAAACACTCGTAGAGAGCATGCCAGACAGGGTGGCTGCTGTTATAGCCACAAGAGGTGGCGCTACGAGATTCTAACGGGGTGACAACCACCGAGCAAACATTGTGGACAGGTGCGCAATTACTTTTGGGTAGATAGTGTATATAAAATCCTTTGTGCGGGACTAAACCGCATCATCACTGACAAATCACTGGACCAATTGAGACCATATTCACACTGTATGATATTGAGGTGGCGAGTAAGGTTTTTAGTTATGTTTCATTCCGATAGATGGCACTGGAGTCCTAACTTCTATATTTATGGACCGATTTGGCTCATACTTGCAGGTAATGTTTGTTGATCTAAAAGAAATCGTTTCATTGTGCTTTGCATTCGGTAGGTTAGGTTCCGATAGGTGGCACTGGAGTCTCACTTCTATATTTATGGGCCGAATTTGCTTATGCATTTACACTTCATGTTTTAAAATTTGGCATTTACAATTTAAAAACAACCGATGGCGTTATATACATAGTCATTATGGATTATATATATATAAAGGCGAAACAACGTTCGCTGGGATCAGCTAGTGTCATATAATTTTGCATAAGAACTATTCCTTACTAAACAATACCAACAAACCTATTTTCTCCCTGTTTTCCTTCCATTTAATTTATAAATTAAATATTATAATTTGTAAATAAAATATAAGTAAAGATTATATTTAACCAATAATAACGTAAGTTTATATTAAAACAAATATAAAACGTTCGTGATAAACGATATGCGTAGGAAACAGCCAAACACGTCATACATGGGATGATTTTTCAAACGTTCGATTCAAAAAGTATGAAGAAACCGCAAACAGACTATAACTGGCTAACGTGAACGTGTTACTTGTAACGTGGGGGCCACGGTGGTGTGGTGGCTAGACCAATCGCCTCCCACCAAGGTGAACCATGTTTGATTCCCGGCGGGGATCACTCCTGGTTTCCCGCGTGTGGGTAACGTGTCGGACAATGCCGCTGGTCAGCGGGTTTTCTCGGGGATCTCCCGTTTTCCCACGCCCTTGCAATGCAGTGCTGCTCCATACTCACCTCGCTTCACCCTCGTCGATGTTAAGAGCTGCCCAAATCTCTTCACCCCACTTCAAGTGTGGTAGTATTAATTACAACTATCTGCTGTGCACGGTAAAATGAGCACTTTTGGAAGCCCTGCTTAAGATCTACTTGTATACACGTCGTGTTTTCTTCCGCCTTATGTAAAATTAACATTGCCATGGGCCTCATCACTTCATTCGTGAGTCGGTCAAGTGAAACTGTGGAATTATTATAAAAGTAAATATTTTACAAATCTGCTCATTTTTACTCTTCGATGCATTAAAAAAAAAAACAGAGCGAGAGAAATAATTTAAGTTATCACAAATGGTTACCTAACACTTTTTATTCGAAGTTAATATATGGAACTATTGTCCCATTCATCGTTACCAACTTTACTGGGCGCATGCTACGCAGTGTGCCCGTTAAAATATATGGAAGCAAGGGGGCAGTGTTTTTTTTTTCTTAAGGTTGGTGTCAAAAGTGCTCACTTTATCGCGAACAGCCTTTAAGCAGTATGCTGTCGTCGATGGGAAAGGAAAGGGCAGAGAGAAGAGAAGCATATTTCAGCAAGTCCGCGGAGAAAGTCAGCGCCATCGATCTACCCGACTGTCACGGCGTAACGAGCAGGGAAGGGGAGAGAGAGAGAGCGAGACGAGAACTGGAATATTAACAACGTTACACGGAATTATAACAAGTGCTAATGGCTCCGACGGTCGCTGCTGTAGCGGAATGGGAATGGGGGTGAGAGAGAGAGAGAGAGAGAGAGAGAGAGAGAGAGAGAAAGCCTTGATTTTTATGTCCGTTAAAAAACTTTACCCTCGAAAGTCGAACCGTCGGTGAACTGAAACTGAATTTACATCGCCCTCCCCCCTCCCCGCCTTTTTTTTTTACAAAAAAAAATTGTTATCATTCCACATGTTTTATTAAATAATCTGAATGACGAGAGTTACCGAGGAAAAGAACACGAGTGCGAATTTAAATTCTGGTGGGCAGTTGCGTAGTAAAATATAAGCGAATCGGTAACGAGATTGTTCTAATGAATGAATTGGTATAACGTCTTTAATATGTGTAGAGGTTTTACATACTAATTACATCGCATTTGCGCCTCTCTGTGCGTAGAATATATCTCGAAATGTATTTTCAAACTCGTCTTGTTTTGATTTTATAGCTGTAGTGACGTATTTTTACGAATTAGATTTTACGTCAATTCATACCTGGAAGGGGCTGTGGGAATAAATAATAATGAGTTGTGATTAGGCAGAGCACAAAAGTATAAGATGGGGTTTATTCAACATAAGGATTATACAATGACTATTTACGTGACTATTGAGCGGGGAAGCTTAAATGAATACCAAGATGGTAATTAATTATATTAAGTTTTATCACCGCACGCCACTAATATTGCAATCTAATTGGAAAGTCCCCACCTTACTCATGTTGCCGTACGCTGATTCCAGGAGGCTGTTAACGACGGCCGGACATACCCATCTCCATGTCTTCTTGGTCCGCTGTTCGATGACAAAAGAAGCCGTTCCGAGCGGTATGTTGGCCTATATCGGGCGCGTTGTTAATATTTTTTGGCCCCGTTTATTACTGGGCGGTGGAGGGGGATTCTGCAACTGTCTTTCGCACGGTGTTATTGCAATCACGCTCGTGTCCTGGTTCAATGTTTGAGGATGTGATCAGGCAGGCCGTTCAGCTAAGGCCTGATCACTTCATAACAATATGTAATCATGAACTAGTTAGATTTGCTTATGGTATGCTGTATGCTTTCACCGCATAGGTATGCGCTCAGTATAATAATATTTCGCATAAGAACTATTTCGTACTAGGCATTACCAACACACCATTTATTCTCTCTGTTTTCGTTGGTATAAATTGCAAATTATATTATATATTTTATAGTTAAAATATAAGTAAGAGTTCCATTTAACAAGAAATATGGTACTTTTATGTTATTAAAGGCATACAACTCTTGTGATGCGTGGTATATTAAGGAAATAACTAAACACGTCATGCATGAGGTGATTTTTCAAAGGTTTGATTCGAAAAGTGTGGAAAAACCGAAAACAGACTGTAATAAATAGAAACGTTCAAAATTCGCGTTATTATTCCAAGACAGGGTAGGTTTCAGACATTTATGTTTTTGTACTGCGTTTGTGATCGGATTATAGTTTGTCCGGGCACACCATGGACGCCTTTGAACCAATATGAAACCTCTAACGAGAGACTGTCCCAATAACGTACAAAGTCAACAGGTAAAACTATTACTCATTGCTGAAGAAGCCAATAAACAAATGGTACCGACTCAAATATGTATAGGACGGTGAATTTTAGCGTGCTGCCAGAAGAAAAAAAAACACTCGAATTTTGCATGTTCCTAACGTTAAGAAGATCGCTGGATGGAGATGGGGAAGATTTACGCAGAAATTTAATTTTAACTTTCGGTGCCTGCACGACTGCTGCTTGAAATGTATTGCAGAGCGTTTGAAACTAACTTTTATTTCACAAAATTTCTGTACGTGTTCCAGTTTCACTGATCGATAAAAAGCGCACTTTAGATGAGGTGCGAATGGTTATTTTTAACACTTGGAGAACTGTGCCCTACTCCAGCTTGGATAACGGCAATATATCGGATTTCTTTGTAACTGAAGACAAAACTCGATCGCTCAGAGTTACTTCCATTACTAAGTTCTTTTTACACTGATCTTACGTAAACATCAGTTGCATAATTCGTGAAAAAAAAAAATTACTCAGTTATAAAAATGAACAGGATAGACTGCATGCAAATCGTGTTACTCGTGACAAGTCACTGCCAAATCACTGGCAAGCAGCCAATCAACGAAACTTCCCAGTATGATAAGCATTTTCCGTGTAATTCGGACCAATAGGACGCTGGCAAGTGGGAACGCACAGGCCAATAGTGAGAGCTAGAGACCTGCAGAATTCGCGTTATTATTTGGAATCAGGATAAACTTTACATTGCTGTATATACTTGAGCCGGCGTCGGTTCTGCATTGGCTGCTGCATAGATGAGAAGTGACGCCTTTTTTTTCTTGACGGGGCTGCACGTGATTGGACTACACAATTGAGAAGTGTTCATTTACTGGCTCAGAGATACCCAGGGCGTGTCAAATAAAGTAGGCCTATGGTCCAATGTCAAACGTATTGCAAAGGTACATGCGTTTAAAGTCTAACGTGTCCCCAAATATAAACGCGACTTTTGCAGGTGTCTAGTGACAGCGCGCCAGTAGCGGAGTGCCACCTGTTTTTCGCGAAAATATTTAATTACTTCTTATATTCCGAATCCGTAGAGGTAAGATGCATTTTTGTGATTTGGATAATTTTGACTGTCACGCGTTGTAGGTGTCTGCCCGCGAATCACGGACACTCAGAGGCGGAGTTACCTAATTCTGATTGGCCCAGTTAGGTAAGAAACAGTATCCCGAAAAAGACACGTGACCAATAGCTAAAGGAAAACTGCACGTATGCCATAGGACAATGGAGTCTAACCTTCACGTAAATCTTTTCACGAAAAAAAAAGGTTGCCGTGTGTGTATGTATATATATATATATATATATATATATATATATATATATATATATATATATATATATATATATATATATATATATATATATATATATATATATATATATATATATATATACACACGGCAACCTTTTTTTTTCGTGAAGAGATTTACGTTATATATATATATATATATATACGTGATATATATATATATGTATATATATACATATATATATACATACATACACACACTCAGTATCAAACATTAGAAAAATAACCCCATGTAAGACGTGTTCTGTTTACTAAATGTCATGTATCACGAGCGATGTATGCTTGTGTTAACGTAAAAGTATCTTAATTATGGCTGAATTGAACATTTAATTATATTTTATTGGTAAATTATAATATTTCATTCATAATTAATATAAATAAAAGAGAGGACAAATAGGTTCGTTGGTAATGCCTCGTAAGAAATAGTTCTTACGCAGAATATTATTAAACTGAGTGCGCACGAATACGGTGCGTAGTCCCTTTCGTGTAATATTTAAAAAATTGGTTACGCCTAAGCTTTGTTTGCATGAGGAGGCAGAGGAACATCATGACAGCAGAATTTTAGCAGGACTTCAGAAAAGTTGGAAGGAACCTTGAATAAATTATAAACTAATCATTTCCAGCTTATCATGGCTGCCAGTAAATATGCGCTGACCTCGATTTTTTTTTTATCGGATGCGGATCCAATGTTGGACCTGAGAGGCTTTTGCAGCTTCCCCATTCTAATTTTGCGGTAATCTATCATTTTCCGGAGACGAGTTAGTTACGTCTCTTATTGAAGTTAATCTATTTCTATTGAAAGCCGTGATGTCCATCATGGTTACTAAATGACGAACATAAATTTCAAACGGTCTAAATGCCTTGAACGAAATTGCACATACAAGAACAGCGAAAAACATATAGCTCAACTGATTTTGAAGGAAGCTTCGCCACATTTCGTACCAGATTGTACATGATAACTTCTGAATTATTGAGCATAATGTTGGCCTACCGGTTTTATTTGGCAGATTTATGTTCAGTATTTCTCTTATAATGTTCTAAGCAGTTGGAAACAGACCTAATAAAATATTACGCGTGCCAAGTTGTTCTGGCTTAACGAGTATCCAAGTACCAGCAAAAGGGCCAGTGAAATATTACAACTACCACGATAATCAGATTTAAAACTGTTCTATACGCAATTCTTCCAATTCATAACAAGTTTTAAAACCATAATTTATCAACAATATTTGAACAACATATTATTAATCGAAAACCTCTTTATTTTGTTACATTTATAATGGTTTTTTTTTTAATTTACACAAAATTTAACATTAATACTATAGCTAGGGATAGGCATATTTCGCGAGTTCAGTGAACTGTATGCTAGACTCCAAAATCCTTTGTATAGTCGGACCTCAGATGTTTGTTCATTGGCTGTTGCTCAAGTGTAACCCCACATTTGACAGTACGGGATTCGCTTCTTGTTCCCTTGCATGTCGGCTATTGGCGCGGAGTCGTCCAGGGCGTGTCTAATAAACGCTGATCCAATTTCCAAGGTTACTTCAGTGTACACGCGTTTGAAATCTATCTTGTCCTGAAATGAAGCCGCCAATTTTTCCTATCCCTAACTATAGCCTACAAATTCATACTTTTGAAAGAATGCACAAGAATTCAAATAAAAAATACAATACAATTCTTATAAAGAGTATTAGAAGGTCTTCAGCTTAAAATAATGTTTGTTGGCTAATCAGGCCCGGAAAAATAAATTATTTATAAATTAATTGTACAAGATGCAGTTTGGCCTCCACTAAACCTTCGTGGTACATAGAACATTGGGAAAGAACACACTTTGTGAATATACAACATTGTTATCTTTGACTTACTTTACAACTGAAACTGTTGGAGAAGGGGGGGGGGGGGGGGGGTTATGTAAAACTTGTTGGGGGTATCGCAGCGAGTATATAGTAGAGATGGGGAATATTTCCTTTCCAATACCTGTTATCAGCAACAGGCATTGGGCGAGAACCATAGACTAAAGATGGGGTAGACCGCGTATTATACTTCTGCGCGTGTACCTAACATTGACCTACCCCAAAGGAACACAACTGTCGAAGTCACATGGTCAACAGTGATGAACGTGTTTGTTTACACCTTAATTTTTAAATGACAACCACCATTATGAATAAAATACTTTTACCAGTTTCAATTTAATCAAACTACGCTACAAATTGATTAGATGAAGTACACATACATCTAAAAGCATTTGATTACATATCAGTTTTCAAATCTAAAATCCAAACCATACCGTTTTCGCTAGACGTGTTGGCAGAAAAAGCAGTTCAATGTTGGGTCACGGAGATTGGTTGTCCGCAGCCAGCGAGATCAGTCTACCTCATCTTAATCTATGCACTCGACACTCGTACGATATCATTTCGTCGTACCTGTTCCTGTATCCAATGCTGCATCCCAATGGTATTTACGGACGAAAATATCACATATGAATTCCTTTAACTTCATTTTAAACTTCTCTAACAACCACGTTCGCACAGTGGGTATTTATTTATTTAGCATGTGATTTTTTGTTACGAATTTTGGCAACTAAGAAATTGTTCAAAGTTTGGTTTGAAGTTCAATATGTCTCTAGGTGTTCTTGTACCCCGCGCTGCCACAGTATACTGAAGGAAATGGAAGAAAAATTAAACTGACGTAAGCAGAAGAAATCATTTCCAATTCATCCACGAATACACCGGAGGTACATTGCGTCCCAGTATGGGACATATTTGATAAGGCAGCAGCATCAGTTAAGTCCACTGGTACGGCAACGTCTGAAACCAAAGTAAAGCGCTATGTAGAAGAAGATTTAATTTCTCGTGGCGGTCTAAAAATAGGTACAACTACCCCCCCCCCCCCCACACACACACAGTGAGATAGCGAGAGGAAAAGATTTGTATAACTGCAGCGTGTGTGCCACGTGAACGAGTGTTCTCGAAAGCAGGGCAAATATTAAATGAAAGGCGCACACGCTTAACCTGCGAAAAAGTAAAGCAGTTGTTTTTAAATGGGAGCAAGCACTTCCTTATGTGAAGGCATTTTTGTTTACTGTTGGTTTCTTTTACGACCACTTGTGTGTTTGTACATAATTTCGAATTTGTCAGTGAACTATTTATGTGTTTATTGGTGAGTGATTACCACTGGTATGTTGTGTTTTGTGATTATGAATATGCGATTTTTCTTGAAGTATTTAAAACTGTTGATTAAGACAATTCCAGTATCTGTGTATAAGTGTATATATACTCTTGATTTGAATAGGTTTAGACATTAAGCTTGCACAAATTGGGTATTGACATGGTGATTACGAAGATACATTTTTATTGTTAACTTTCTTATTCATATTATTTGTTTAGTTTTATTTTTAACACTTTCGATAATTTGCAATGAAGAATTGCCATGCTTACGGAAATTAATTTTCCATTACAGCATCACTTTTTTTTTTACATTGAATTGCTCAGCATTTATGTTACGACTTTAAAAAAATAGTAATATTTGTGTTCAAAAACAGAAATAACATAATTTTTTTTTATTTAGGAGACAGAATTCAGAAAACAGCTATTTGGACAACTGAATTGGAACCTCTAAAATAATAAATAATTCTTCCTTTTTAAAACACTGGACTTAAGATTTAATTATGAATATAGCGAAAAATCATTTAAATTATGCGCTCGTTCAAAAACTATGTTTGCTTAAACCTGCTCGGCTTACTTCTTTTCGCTCTGCCTCCCCCCCCCCCCCCCTCTTTCTGCTCGTCTTCGCTACACTCACACGCACACACACACGCCAAATAAACCACACCGACGCAACCATAGACTAAAGATGAGGTAGACCGCTTGTTCGTCTTCTGCGCATGTACCCAACACTGACCTACCGCAATCCTACAAAACTGTCAAAGTCACACGTTTAACACTGATGAACGTGTTTGTTTACATCTTAATATTTAAATGGATGGCAAGCGTTATTATATTAATAAAATACTTTTAACAGTTTGAGTTTAATCAAAAAGCATTACAAATTGGTTAGAGGTAGTATAAAAACATTTCAAAATCACTTGTTTAGTAAACAGTGTTCTAACCTCGAATAAAATCCACGCCATTTTCGCTAGACGTGTTGGCAGAAAAGCAGTTCAATGTTGGAACACGGAGATTGGTTGTGCGCAGCCAGCGAGATCGGTCTACCTCATCTTTAGTCTATGGAGGCAACATCACGATTCACCGGCTGGGACGTGTGGGAAGAATGAGGAAGTGAACTCGTGGGAATCGTAGCACCCCCCCCCCCTCTCACCCCCCCGACAGCCCTTAACTACGTCACCAGGGTCGCACCCGCGTACCTAGCAGTATTCCTTCTCGCTGGGCAACCGACGCGATCACATCAAATTGCGGATCTTTCAAGGTATGTAGTGCTTAATGCAACACATTCGCCTTTCCTTACCCTGTGATGAGTCAAGAGAAGGTTTTACATTCTTAGACACTCCTCACTTACTTTAACTTACCAGGAATCACTTTCTACATCAGGTTTTTGAATCTTCTAGCAGTGAAAAAATACAAAAATAGTGCTTTCAAAAACTTCGGATATGTCCCTTCCACACCTTAAGTTTAATTTCAAATTTTCCCAGCGTCATTTAGACGTTTCAAGAACACAAGGACAGAAAGTAATGAGAGCTGCGTGGCTTCTGCCAAATGGAAGATGTCACTTAGAGTGTTACAGTTTCTTGGTAGAAAGTAATTGCTAAAAGAACCTTGGAAAGCTACAGCGCATTTTTTCAACGACTGGTCCGATGGCCTGAACAGCTGATGCCACAACTTGCGGTGTACTTCAAAACTTGCTCAGATCTGCACACGTCATTCTACAACTTACAAAGAGCAACATCCACGTACGTCAAACATGGATATTTAGCATCGTCAGACTCTCCAGGGTAGGAAATAAAATTTGGTGGGATGCAGAGACCAAGGTCGCGGTACACGGAACACAGAACTACTTCAGTTAAACAAGCTGAGATTTTACGCGTCAGTTATTTCGTAACGGCAGTTTAAGTGAAGGCGCGTCGTGCGACCCAGGCGACTACAACGTCTGCCAAATTTAAAAAACTACACGTAATTTTCTTTAAACGTTCGAAGTTGTCGACCAGTCGAGGGAAGCTAAAGGTTATGTTTGGAACACGCTTGGATAATTTGTTCACGTTTTTGTTACCTTCAGTCTACAAACTTTCGCAGCCTTAGAGCTACTAACTAATAAATGAATTCCACAAACTCCTAGACTGAAATAGCAAATCGGCATTTAGAAAAATCCCTATCTGCAGTTTTATAAACGTACCTGTCTAACGAGTCCGCAACTTACAGGTTAGACCTTATTGCACGGCAGGCTAGTAATCATGCTTGCAAAAATTAAACACGCTACAATTTGTTAATTTACAAACTTACGCAGATAACATTTCACTATACACATCATAATTGTACGATATATTTCACGTATGCATCCATACTAATACACTTAAACACTGTTAACGCAAGAATAACATAAATTTACAGAACATTCGGACAACTAGAAAACAAATTAGTTGTGTGTCTGTCTCCCCACTCACTTGTAACGAACGCACTGAATTGGAATTACGATTTAGTTTTGAAAATAGTGAAAAACCATTTAAATGATGCTCGTTCAAAAACTATATTTGCTTAAAAACCTGCTTTGCTTACTCTTTTTTGACACTCTCGTCAAACACCACTCCCCTCCCCCCCCCCCCTTCCTCTTTCTCACACCAAAAAAAAAAAACACTACACGCATCACATGTGCTGTTTTTTTCAGTGTTCGATTAATTAAGAGGAGAACATGACAGGCGAGGAGGGCACGTATCAGGAGGTATCAGGCGGTTTACCTCCTGATACCTCCTGATACCTAGCCTCCTTGCTCGTCATGCTCTCCTAGTAATACGAAAATTTTTCCCGATTGCTCTGCAAAAACATTGGGGGTGGCGGGCTGGCAGCCGC
The DNA here is from genome assembly GCA_029891345.1 of Dryococelus australis. NCBI lineage: Eukaryota > Metazoa > Arthropoda > Insecta > Phasmatodea > Phasmatidae > Dryococelus > Dryococelus australis. The sequence goes on from CM057008.1 coordinate 32,078,295, forward strand.
GAACTGCGCCAATTTTAAATATTTCAAACAAAAATTATTTACGTGAAATTTCTTAAGGATTGATGCTACATAAAAATATTTTGCTATTTTTTTTTGTTTAATATGTTTTCTATAGAATGTAAATTTGTAATGCTTTTTGATTAAATTCAAACTAGTAAAAAGTACTTTATTAATACAACAGTGCTTGTCATTTAAAAATGAAGGTGTAAACAAACACGTTCATCACTGTTGACCATGTGGCTTTGACAGTTGTGTATGCTTGGGGTAGGTCAATGTTGGGTACATGTGCAGAAGACGAATAAGCAATCTATCTCATCTTCAGTCTATGGTCCCACGAGACTACGTTACTGTTCGCTTTCGTGTGGTCCTGTTGGTTCCGCTGAAGTCTGGCAAGTTTTAGGGCGGTATTCGCTTCGTCGAGAGACAATCTTATTTGGCGTCTTAAGGCCCTGCCACACCGTCAAATTTTTCCATTAAACTGCGTCCAATAAGTTCGGTGAAATCAAGTTAGACAGTTATGCTGTCACCGATGCGTAGGGATAGGAAAATTTCGCGAGTTCATTTCAGGACAAGCTAGACGTCCAACATGTGTACACTGAAGTCAGCTTTGCAATTGGATCGCAGTTCATTAGGCACACCCTGGACAACACTGAACCAATAGCAGATTTGCAAGGAAACAAGTAGCGAGTGCCATACTGCCGGTTGTGTAGTAACACTGGCTACCCTCTGGGGCAGCAGCCAATGAACAAAGACATCTGAGGTTCGCGTGTACACAGGATTGTGGAGTCTAGCCTACAGGTAATTGATCTCGCGAAATTTTCCTATCCCTACCGATACGTCATAAAAGCCGCCATATTTGTGTGAGAAAGTTGGATGGCTTCAGTTTCCATCAAACATTTAAAGATTCGACCGGTTCTAAAATTTATCTGATAGTTGACGGTCTCAGCCAATCACAATCGTGCACGACAAAAATGTACGCCAAGAAACTTTGAAATAACCAACAACTACTGGAAACTAAGTAGGTTAAGAAGATAATTAATTTATGTAGAAGCTGTCCGGGCATGAATGCTATTTTAAGCGAATATTGCGCATAATATTACGAACTCAGAGGCATTAAATTTAATTGTGCAGAAAAAATATCTCTGATAAATTGAATTTGAATTTGGTAAAGAAGCGAAAATAAATTACAACATTCCTTACATTTTTTCCTGTAATGGACTGCATGGAAAAATAAAATCAATATCTCACTACGAAAATAATTTTTAAATAATGATTCAAATTAGATTCTCCCAGTACACATATTTGACAGTGTGACACATTTTCAAACACATTCAAGATTATTCGATAAAATTTGTTGGTAGGAAACAATTTTGTGGCCTTATTTTGATTTCATATTTTATTGTCAAACAAAATAAAATTTTGGGAAAATTTGACAGTGTGACAGGGGAATTTGGACCTTTACTCCAAGCTGTCGTTGGCAAAGACGTGTCACCAGTTTGCTGTCCAGTGAGGCTAACTTGACGGCACGTGTGGCTTAAGTTGGTAACACTCGTTGCTGTTTCGCTTCCCCGTTGATCAGTACGCTGTGGCAAAGTCCTTTGAGCAAAGAATCGCCCCCGCGAGTTCGGAAATAACCGCGCACGGCAAATTAAATCCACTTCTCTGACGGGTTGACTGTGATGGAATAGATGGTGTGGTGAGGAGGGTGAAACGGGGGGTGGGGGGAGGATGAGAAGCGGAAATAGGGGGATGAGGGTCAAGGAGGCATCGCGACGAGTATTTGCCAACCTTACGATCCTGATCGTACAAATACGATAAATTCGTGTGGTGTACGATCTGCGATCCAAACATCGGATCGTACGCCAATTGTACGATTGTCAGCCCTGTTCATTTTTTTTACCTTTAAAGAACCGTCACTGCATTTTTGAACCTGGAGTTACGGCATTGCTGTCTCAATTTTTCTTCCACTTTTTAAGTCTCCCATAAGGTAACATAATTTATGTACCAAATTAGTTGTGTCATTTTTTTTTTGTGGTTTTACTACAAATATATCGGTATACGTTGGTACTACCTCGATTTTTTTTGTAAACAGTAGTTTTGATTTCATCTTATTGAAAACCATTGTAGTAGTTTTTTTTTTTTTTTTTTTTTTTTCTTCTAGGATCCTGCATTGCGAAATGTTTCCAACACTGAATTTTCGACCGCCGTCGGCCACACTTGGTAGTGAACGCACTGACCAGTATTATTCCAAAAGGAACGCCATTAGTAGAAATTCGCACTCCAGCAGCACTCAATACTGGAACCAGGTGGAACACTCGTCAGCAGTTTTGAGCAGGAACAATGGCGTCTGCTATACGTGGTGAAGCAGTGATAGGCTTAAACATGTTGTAAACACGGATGGGTATTTTTTCTTTTCATTTTCGTCCTATTCAGACGCATCAATTGACGACGAGATCAAAGAATGTGATAATATACTTTACATTTGTATCTTCTGCTTATAACAACAACGTAACTCGCTCGTTATACATCGCCGCCATGTTGCGTCGTCTGCTTTTACCGAGAATGCCTGCCCTGCACGTCAGTAGTTTCAGCCGGAAGTATAGTCTCCAACCCAGACGCCACTATACCAATCCTCCCTTACTGATCAGCAGAATCAGCACCTAAAGGAACTTTCTTCAGTACTGGTCAGCTCTTTCAGTGCCAAGTGGAACGCGGCCGTCGTCAGTCGAAGCGGATGACTAGAGGCGCTTCTTATCTTGCGCTTCCGTAAACGACCTCCCCTCCCTCACCCCCCCCCGGAAGTGTGACACCCCCTACTACCCTTCCTGAAGCTTCTTCCACAATAGAAAACTTAAGCATTTGACTTTACGTTTCCTTTCCTCTGACGAAACCACCAATACACAATACAATTGTAAAGTCAGAGTTTAGACAATCGAACATCGGTTCTACCAGCTTCGTAAATATGTGTATCTTGTTATGCAAATAATTATATTATCCAGAAATGCATTTTACGTACCTTTTGTTAAAAATGTAATGTGTAATTGGAGGAGTGGCTAGGCCAATAGGGATAGGGTGGGGTGGTTCTCCCCTGTCGGATTTGTGACTATAAATGGCCCTTCCAGCAGACTGGTCGGGTATAAGGCCAGATTTCTGTGTAAATGGGAGTTGGTAACCCTGAAAGGTATAAGAATTTCTTGGTGGTATCAGAACTTAGAACTTAAAAATTACTCTGTGTGAAATCCTAAATAGAATAATAGTTTCAAATTGCAAAATTGTCATTTAATTTTAATTCTTAAAGGAGTAAAGACTTCAGTATTGTGTTAATGCTGAAGATGCTAAAGTATTTAGCATTTAATATTCAAGATATGTGGTATTTTTGTGGAAAATATGTAATATATCCAGAAATTGTCATGTTGTAAAATATTTCACTTTAGTTCATGTTCAGCAAATTTTGAAGTATTCTTGCATTCAAAATACATAAAGTTTTCGGATATTTTGAGAGATATACCCTTGCAAGCACCAACAATAGAATATAATATATTCTTTACAATTCCCTGTTTTTTAATATAATTGTTCTTTGCCCCCAAATGAACAAAAGGATTAAAAGCTTTAATGTATGAAGGTTTTGAAAATAAAGTTTTCCAGGTCTAATAAAATACGCTTTTGATAGAGTGTTTTAGCCTACAGTATGTTCTCGAAAACCAAAGAAAATTTTATGAAGCTATAGTAGATATTTTTAATAGACTACAAAATATACCAGATATATGTTTATAGGCTTTTCTAAGGGAGGTACACATTTTTGATGTAACTGGAGAAATAGTTTATTACAGTACCGCTGTAATGTGCCTCTCTCTAGAAACATCCCCTCGCTTTAACAGCCACAACAATGTGTTATTGGGTATTCTGAGTGCCACACATGCTAAGTATTGGTAAATAACATTTCGAAAGTGAAGCACGAATTACTCGAGAACGGCGAGGCTTGGGGTGTATACACAAGGCAACATTTTGTTAATTGTGACATGGTAATTAATAATCCAGTTTTTAAATCCCAAGTATGCTTCCGCGACATGGAGGATAGTTCGAAATAGGGGTAGCAACAGTGATTATTTGCATGATGTCAGCAGCAGGTGTCGTGGTGTTTCAACAGTTTTGTTCAGTTGACCATTATTCATAAAATAGTAGTTCAAATTTTTAAAATATTTTCTCCGATGTTTACAATAAACATGTGCTTTAGGTACAACTAAGATGTGTTTGGCCATAGGTCGTACATATGTTTTCAAATTCCATTTTTTGTGATTAACCTGCAGCCAAAATTTGTCGGTCGGATTTAGATATATTCTGTACGTGGTACCAACTATGTATAATGCCCCCCCCCCCTCCGGCCCTTTTTTTCTAGCCCTTTCACTCGCAGTCTCCTCTATCTGGGACGTTGCGTATGGAGTGGTTTGAATTGATCTGCACTGTGCACGGCAGAACATACCGTCCAACGAGAAAGGTTTCCTCTACGTGTGGGAGACATCTTGTTAAGATCCCTTAAGGGGAGCGCGCATGAACTTAAAGGTCTAAGGGGGTGACGTAGTCAGTTGAAGCTCGACAGTCAAGGCCGGATTTCCCACATTGCCGCCTGTAGGCCCATGAAAAAGTGCCGCCCCTTCTCCAATGTGTTATATTTTTCATTTTTTTCTTCATTTACTATTCTACAATTCACAGCAATGAGACAAGGCGCGTCATCACGATTTCAACCGCCTAGTTGTTATGCTATAAACAAATTATTGAATTAAAAGCATTAAGCAGTATTAATTAAAAACAAGGTAAAATTTACCTTATTGAATTTATTTGTTACACAACTCTATAATTTCCGATGGTGAGCTTGATTTTATATTTCTAGGCATTTCAGGTCATTTCTGTCGTATGCAGTGTCACACACCACACACGCTCTTTCTGTCTCTTTCCCTCTCTCTATTACATGCATCATTGCGAGTGCAATTCTCCATGTATATCAATGTATGTAATGTCCAGACTTCATATTCTCTCCTGGCTTGGGATTTTTTTGCTATGATATGCATGTTAACTTTGGGGCTTGAACCTCCTTTTACTCACATGCTGTAAAGGAGGGTCTTAAAAATAAAAACAAATATGATTTATTTTGAAACATTTGCATACAGTTGTTTTGCTTTTACATTCTTGTACAAAGCTATTCTAAAAATAGTTTAAATCTCCTCCTGAGATAGATCAATAATGCCACAGAAATGTATAAATGAGAACAATTAAAACAGTAATACAATAGTATTTTTCATATTCATTCCGCCAATCGTCACTGTGGTCCAACAATTGGAAATGTCTGTGGACACAAGACAAAGTGCTTAATAAAATTATTAATTACAATATAAAATATTACTGCAATGAAATTGCATATCCAGAACAATTTAACAGTAATAATAATATTTCATATTTTGTTAACTATTTATAAAAGTACAAATTTTACCAGCAGCAAATTATATTAATTTTATAATTATTAGTAGATAATTATTTTTAATCTAACTTTGTGTAAAAGAAGTGATAATGTTCCCCACGTCACATGAACTCTTTTTTCCCATAGTTGACAGCAAGTACACTCAAATGCAAAAAAATTGATTACCCTGAAAATGCCATCGCAGGGGCATGTAAGTGGGTATAGTTACAGGATATGCAGTATGTATACAGAAAACATCAAAATATTGCACCACACCAACCATGTATTGCAGGGGACCAACACTTGTAAGATGCACTTTGTATGGTGTTGAACCACCTGCAGCGTGGAGTTAGGTGGTAACACGGTCAGGCAATAAGGCATACAGATGCCGAATGTTCTCCTGAGGAAGGTCTTGCCACAGCTGGCGCAACTGACTCTCCACATCCGTCGTAGTTGCCGCTGGCCGAAGTTACCATCCAATCTGGTCCAAAACATTATCATTTGACGAGGGGGCCTAGGGACCTTGCTGGCCAAAGAAGCATGTTAACATCACGAAGGCAGACTAGAGATACCTGTGCTGTTGTAAGCTGGGCATTATTCTTCTGGGAAGCGGGATTGTGAAGCTCCACTGGAAGGAGAACATACATGGTGGCAGGATTTACTGGATGTATCGCCGCGCCGTCATTATTCCTTCAGTTACCATCAGTGGGGTGCAGGAGTCGTAGTAAATGGCACACTACGCCAGGACACCTCTAGTTGAGGTGGCATGCCGCTCTACAATGAAGCATGGATCACAGCGCTGGCCATGACGTCCATCTCTAGACTCGAATTTCGTGGTCTTCTATACCCAGACAGAACTGTGATTCGTCGCTGAACACAACTCGTCGCCAATCCGCAGGGCTGCCATGCTGCCCAGTCCCTGCAGGTCACGCGTGCTCGATGATGATCAGGTCGCAATTGTCAGACGTCGTAAGGGATGCCGTATTAAAAGATCCCGCTCTGATAGCCACCTCGTTACGGTACTTGTGGACTCATGCGTATCCCCAGATGCTGTATCCTGGATGCTGCGCAGCGACGCCCGAGGAGTGGTCACAGCCTGTCGCACGATGGAATGATCCTGCCTGCTGGTGGTTCGCGAACCCGAGCTTCCTCACGGGGGCATGCTGCGTGTTGTTCACTGAACCTTGGCTCTGTCACTCACGCTGATAATAAAGCCTTCTTCGGTGTTGTGCAGCTACAAATGATCGATGGATATGTATGCTCCCTAGTGGCACGTCCGCGCAAGAAAACCGTATTAAACACAAATGGGATACATTTCGCGCTATAACGATACTGTGCGTCCACCTTCGTTGTATTAGCGCGATTCGTTCATGGTGATTAATTTTTGTTTTGCAAATGAGTGTAGTTTCTCAATGCCGTATACTAGAGTAGGTGCGTTCGGTTGACAGTTGATCAGTGAGCACTAAGTAGGTATTATTATTCTGAATGGTATACTTACATTTGGATACACTTTACAAACCACCTTGGTGTAGAAATTCGCACATATGGATAGCTCAAGATCACTGTCGTAATAAGAAGCTATAATATGCACGCTGCATTTGCAGATTTTCTCTAGTTGTATCGATAGTTTAATTATATATGCAAACACGAACATTATCTGATCATATCATCGGAATTAGTTCTCCCTCCTTGGTCTCCTCAGACCTCAGAGTAAGCTTAACAATCCCCCCCCCCCTATTTACCCCCCTCTTCAAATTTATATAATTTGCTGACGGACTTGTAAGACGTCCATAACAGTCATATATTTATGTTTCTCACACATTTGCAACGAAGTCATACAGAAAGCTGTTGTTTGTAACGAATTGCCCTTACTCTGTGTTTACTGAATGCAGTTTGCTGCTAACAGCATTGAATGTTGTGACGAATGTATATTTAAACTTAATAAATATTTTCTTAAATATAAAACCATGAATCGTTTGATGAGATGGTGGTGCTTAACAGCTGTCTTCGACACTATTGAGGGTAAAGTAAGGTGCGGGTGGAGGGGGGAGAGGGAGAGAGAGAGATAGAGGGGGAGAGAGAGAGAGAATGTATCAGTGGGAGAAACGGGAGTATCCTGTGAGCCCACCAGCAAACGGCAACGACCACCTTTTCTTCCACACGCTAAGATCCAGTATTGACCCTACCTTAGTAGAAAGTGTGTGATCTAACTACTGCGCCACAGCATCGACCGATTTTTTTGTAAAACTAAATTAAAAGTAACTTCATGTCACTATTCCACCGCATAATTCTCAAAGTACTATATGCAAACTTTGCGGAAATCTTGGGGTCATGCTAAGACAAGTAAAAAGTCAGTCTACAACCCCTTCACTCTGTCAGGCCACTTTTCTCTGTTTTAGAATCAACCGCTTTTTGGACACTAGGTAACTGCGAGTAACAGAATTTTTCAAATTTTTTTTTACCGATAGTGATATTTTAATTATCTTTATATACAAGTCTATGAGCATTTTTCAAGTGAAATGCCTTGTTTTAAGTTAATTAGGTAACTATATGTTTTTACGACAGTAAACAGATTTTTGTTTAAGCTCAAATAAAATTCATGTAGAATTTTTATAATCGTAATCTTTGTAGTTTTCATTGACGGTACAATTATTACATACTAAATTATTTGCGCTAATTTACTGCCAAACGTATGTGTTTCCATTTTAATGTCTGGCCGCACGCAGCTACTTCGCACGCCGCGATCAATTTTCAGCACCAATAAAACATTTTATCATAAATCACAAACACCGCGCCTATATTTGTGTTGCAATAATTAAAACTTTTGTTAGAGCTGAACATAAACTATCTCTCGTCAGCTGCTATAAAGAGCGAAACTTGCAAACCCGAAACACAACGAAGATCTTTGCTGGAAAGTCTCATGCGCCGTCTGGACCAGTTTCTGTCCCCTGATAAATGTAAACTTGAAGCTAGCACTGGCGGGGAATTGCGGCAACAAGAACTATCTTACTCTCTTAAAACAATTTACTCCCGAATACTAACCAGCAACATTAATTGGACTTATTCTAGACTTGATATACATTTTACTCTAGCACACTGCTATACAAAAAACATTGAAACACACAGTTGTTTTTGCAATTTTGCCTGACTTGTACCGCCCACTAAAAAGTGCCGCTCTACGCTCGGGCCTAGTCGGCCTAAAGGGAAATCCGGCCCTGTTAACAGTTAAAACAAAGCTAGTCCTTTACTAGGACAGAATGAATTACAAGTCAAATACGACACAGTTAATAGTGGGTTTAACTCTTTTCTACAGCAAGACAATTAACACATCACGTTCAACTCTCTGACACAGCAATACAATAATTACGTTACGTTTAACTCGTTGTGGGATAGCAACCGTTCTGATTTTAGACTCTAAGTTGTCTCGACACGTTAAGTTGATGAGCCTCGTCTCGCGCTAAAGTGAAGTCACTAGTGGGAAGTTTGCAGCTCCTGGCCGGATGAACGCTCGGGGCACCGCGCAGCCTCCGTCGTGGACCCAGCCGACGCCGCGGCGCCCTAGCGACATCTCTGCCCTGACCTTGTGGCGCCGCCCTTTATATACTGGCCCCGCTGGCCTCCTTTCGCGCCCCAACCCTCCGTGTTTAATGTTACTCAACAAACACCGCATGTCGCCCTGGACACCTCGTTCTGGCACCCGAGGCAGCTCTCCTCGGCCCGCAACGATCTACTGACGAGACTATGTTCCGAGGCTTCACAAACTTTGCTGCCAGTAACTTAAGGCACAGATAGATTTCTGTTGGTCCCGGTGTAAGACAAAGCGTCGTCTGGATATCAGTACAGTCCCGAACAAAAGGATTTGACTGAGAGGGCTAGTCTGGTCGGAGATGTAACGCAACAGCCTACTCGGGGGCTATGTGTTTCGCGAAGGCGACGTACCGAGATCAGAAACACCCGTGTGCGTGGATCGGCACGACGGAACTGCCCACAACCCGACTCATCCATAAGGAAGGCCTCATTTCCAGAGATCTCTTGTGCACGTCCGCTTCACGACGACCGACGATATGCTTGCGTCCGGGGCCGGAGATCCGAGTTTACCGGCCCGTTTTCGCAGTGATGAATACAATCCAGGTCACATCTTAACACGCAACGCGCAGGCGAAAGATATGATACACCGATTTTTCGTCTTCTGCGCGTGTACGCAACGTTGACCTACCCCACACTAAAGCAGGCTTCACACACCGGAAAAAAAAAAAAAAAAGAAGTTTATTTTGTAGCCGCCACAAAATAAGTTCTCAGAGGCCACAAAAGTTTAGTGGCGACAACAAAATAATTTTGCGTGCACCGCAAAAAATTTTACAGGGTCTATACCAACAAAATATTTTTGTGGCCGCCACAAAATTTTTTTTTTCCTGTGCGCGATGCATGATGCATTTCGCGAAAGATTTCGTACGAGAATGCCAATTCAATTGCGTACGAAACGGAGTCCAAACGCAGATAAATTAGATGACTACTGTCTCGCATCAAAATTAGTTGATAGCCCTGGTGATTATCAAACAGCCAAGGTACTATACAGCAATATATGAAATAGCTTACTTCAACAGGGTATTTTTTTCAAAGTTATCCCTCCAAAACATAATTTATTTTATTTTATTCTCGGTGAACTGTCTAAACTCCAACCCACGCTGAAAAGTTATTTTCCAGCAATGTTTTATTTCCCTGTATTCATATTCGCACACCTCAGATTATGGTTTTCTTTTACTCTGTGGTTGATTTTACAACAGGTCACATGACCAGTATACAAGGACCAATAGGATCGCAACTTGCATCGCCTTGCACGGAAGAAATAGGACCTGTTCTATCTCCTCATTTCGTGCAAGATGTGCCTTGCACACAAGCTTGTGCAAGTTTGACACTCATCTTGCATCGCGTGAAACCTACTTAATACAGATGTCAAACTCTTGCGGCCAATGGGATGAACGTGTTTCTTTATGTCTTAATATTAAAAAAGACAATCCCTTTTATGTAAATAAAACACTTAAATCTGAATTTAATCAGAGTGCATTAAAATTTGGTTAGAGTGAGATAAGTGAGTGAAGATATTTGGATGGCTCTTAACAGCGATGCCTTGAGAGCCGATGAGGGTGATTGCGCCGGAATGCTAGGGCGGGAGGAACGGGAGATCCCCGAGAAAACCCGCAGACCAGCGGCATAGTCCGGCACGATTTTCCCATATGCGAAAAATCTGGGGGCGTCTCCGTCTGGAACCGAGCCTGGTTCGCCCTAAGTGGCGAGGCGAGTAGTCTAACCACTAGACCACCGCAGCCCCCTTCATGTAAGGACGCTGACTACCGAGCCTGCAGTCACGTAGTTTGAATGGAGAATCAATGTTGAAGGAATTCCTCCTCAGCGCATGTTATAGATAACCGTTTCAAACAAAAAGTATTTCTTAAGAAATACATTAAGATATCTTACAAATGTTTATGTTTATAGGCAGTTAAGCGAGCAATCATTATTTGCAACATCTGAAACTAACAATTAAAGCAGGTCTGAAAAGGTTAAGTAAAAACTGGACGCGAAACCCTACAGAATCTCTACTCACCAGTTTCTCCAAATAGCCGAAGGTCTGGGAACAGCCTATAGTATTTTTTTTCAATAAAATTTAACATTAAGACATACATTTTACAAAAAAAAAAAAAAATTATATAGGCAAAGATATTTGAAAGATGTTTAACGTGGCAGTATTCTCTGAGAAAGTCGTGTTGAATATATTTTTGTTCGAAACATTTATCTTTAAAACTGATGCATTCACGCCTATCAGCTTGTTGGCGTTAAAAGCTGGACTCATAGCCATCCGTCGCAATCGTCAGTGGCCCGTCTATCCGGAGGTCACGTGATTTTCAATCGATAGCAGGGCAATTTTTCTTTCTATCCGTCCATCCGACGAATATTTCCCAAACTTTAACTTCTGACGGACGGACGGTCGGATGGGCCACGGCATTCTGACGAAATTCCGTAGACGTGAATACGCACTTTGAAATAAACTGCAAGACGGTGGATATGTGTCCATTTATCTATGGTAGTAAATTCAGGAATTTAAATTGTAAATATTTATCAGTAAAAATTATTATTGCGTAAAAAAATTATTTCCCCAAAATGTTCAACTCTTGAAAATGTATTTCTGATCAAAATATACCTACAACTAAATAAAGATGACGATGTTAAATTGTTACACTGAAATTGTTCCGTACAGAAGGATTGACGGATGTCGGATTGTTGTGAATCGCTTTCAACTGACGGATGGGCGACGGATGGTTGTAATTCCATCTTAACGAATAAACCCCCTGAACTCCATATTTACATGGGAAATACACGCAATGCTAATCTCGCGGCTTCATTACATTTCACATTCTAGAGTGGCTCCCTGAATTTATTTTTTCCTCGCGAGAGTGAAAAAAAAATTTGTTTAACAAATTCTTTTGAACAATGGGCCGAAACGTCACAGAGCTCCGCAACGGACCGCAAATCACGTCGACCGAACGCGACCGACAGCAATCTCTCATTCCACAACTCCGCGTTTATCCCACCCTCTCGTGCTCTTAATCTTCAATCTTTTCTCAAACTTCTTCTTTTTTTTTTCTCCCCCTTTTACTCTCCTCTCCCCGAACCCTCTTCATGATTATGCGAGCCCTCAAGGAGCGATACTTCCGCTGTGGGGGGATTTTCCTTGGAGGGGTAAGCCGGAGGGGGTAGGGGGTGAGTAATTTGCTATTAAAGACTTCTCCGAGGTCCGGACTCCTTCCTGCCTCGACAGCCCCAACCACTCTGACGTCATCCGGGCGTTGCCTGGTGACGACGCGGAGGGTGGGGGTGGGGGAGGACACATTTCCCCTCCCCTACTTCACCATCCCCCCCTCCGCTTCTTCCGCACCGTGCGGACCCCCCTTTTACCCCTCCCCTTTCCCCGGCGCGCGCTAAATTAGCAGCAAGAGGAGTGGGATATACGTAGATGTAGCGGGCGCTCCCCATCGGAACGTCTACTCTCAACGCGCGTCCAGTCAGACGACAGCTGCGAAATGACCAGCTCAACTTCGTATAATCTATTCGCGGTATCATCACACTTTTCCCGAATCAGACCTCTTTGAAAAATCACCCCAAGTATGACATGTTCGATTCTTTCTTAAATGTGTCTTATGCATGTTAACATAAAAGTGCCTTATTTTTTGGTTAAATTGCAACAATTCACTTATAATACTTAACGTGAATTAAAAAAGAGAGAAAATCGGTGTGTTGGCAACGCCTAGTAAGAAATAGTACTCATGCAAAATAGTGAACAAACACGGTGTGTTCTCCATTTGGTGTAATTTTCTAGGCGTAGTCAAGCGTTTACTAGCATGAGGCGGAGGGATATCGTGAAAGTAGAGCTTTAGCAGGGCTTCAAAAAAGTTCGAAGTTACAGTGAATGCTCTATACGGCGAGAACAACGATCGTCCCGGACCTAGAACTGAACCACAGAACAGGTAAAAACTGTACAAAAGTAGAATTTGCTTCTCTAACCAAAAAACAGCTGAAAGAATTATTTCCTAAACTAACATTTTATAGTGTAGATGTATTTCTAAAACTACAAAAATTAAGAAATTACTGTATAACATGTCATTGTACTCATTTCTTGTTCCGGTTTTTCTAGTTTCCTTTTTCTTGTCTCAGCAAAACGACGACGCCCCACAGTATGTTGGTAGAAGATTAGTTAAATTATGAGGAAAAGATATTATGCTTGTACGTGTAATCTGACATCTATAGGCCGTTCTCGGTAAAGTGAGCACTTTTTGAAGTTGTTTAACCAATAAATACATTTCATTGTGGCCTCAGACGTTTGGTTTTTGGTATTGTGAATGTATACACTGTGTTTATTACTCACATGTCAGAGTTTGCATTAACAAGTGGTGGAAGTATATAAATTGGTTGAAAGAAAAAAGTAACTAGGGCTTCAAAAGTGCTCACTTTACCGTGAACTAACTAGGGCTTCAAAAGCGCTCACTTTACCGTGAACGACCTACACGCGTGTGTGTTTACTATGTACGGTGCATAAACTTTGTATACTATAATTCGACTTTTCCAATATCTTTGTACAGCTATGTATTGAGAAAAAAAAGATCTTACGGATGCAATGGAACAAAAAAAAAACACGAAATGGCGTGGCAGTTTCCTTTGACGTGGTCGTACATCATTCGCTGATTGGCCGTGCGAAGTTCCGGGAGTGGCACTTACGTCCGATAGGCTGCCACGTGCCATGAAAGATTCCCTGTAGGCAGGTTTTTCCTAACCTACTCTTAAACTAAGGGATGATTTACAACCAAACTTCGTACGACCGTCGTACGTTCATTGCTGCAAACTAGTGAGAACAAAACTGTTTGCAAATAAGGAAAAAATTCTCCATAAAAAGTTAAAATATTTTGTGTTCTTGTATTTCTAAGAACCTTAAAACAACCATATACGTACGTAAAGGAAATTAATCGATGTATAAAAAATATTTAGTAGCATATAAAACATAAACGTACTATCTTTACTATTGCACAAAAGGAGCTACTGTTTCCAAGCGTAAAAATTAACTTAATTTCATTTTACAGTTACATAAACAAACACATGAAAACAAAACACTGCACAAACTACACAGCCTTGTAAAGAACTCGGGATGAACAAATAACAAAACGTGCGAGTTTAGAAGGCTGTAATTTCATCCGTTCGTCCGTCAAAATATAAAGCTTGCCAAGGTTTTGACGGACGGACGGACGGACGGACGGACGGACGGATAGAATTGATGGCCACTTCTGATTGGCTGTTGGTCACGTGATTGACGGAAGGATGACGGATGGACGGACGGGTCGTTGTAAATCCTGCGTGTTAGGCGTGAGCCCGCGATAGGGCGCGTAGCGACGGTAGTTTGTGCGTAAGGGCTATAGACCGTTCACGGTAAAGTGAGCACTTTTGAAGCCCTAGTTACTTTTTTCTTTCAACCAATTTATATCCTTCCACCAGGTGTTAATGTAAACCCTGACATGTGTGCAATAAACACAGTGTACACATTCACCATACCCAAAACCAAAAGTCCGAGGCCACAATGAAATGTATTTATTGGTTATTATATCTGATGAAACAGCTTCAAAAATCGTTCACTTTACCGTGAATGGCCTATACAAGGCATGGTGGGAAATCGACGGGGAAAATAAAAAAAAAAAATCGAAACGAAAATCCACTGTTAACCTTATTTCTGACTGTGACTTTCTCTAAGTCATTAAGTTTTAAACAATTAAATGATTACTCTGTACTCTGTGGTGTTCTTAATAAAGTCTGTTAGTGATAAAGAGAGCACTTTTAAGATCAACCTTACAGAAAAGTCACTGCTTCTACCACGTGTATTTTAACGAGCGCACTGGGTGGCATGCGCCCAGTCAAGTAGGTAACGATTGGAGGAAAGTAATTCCCTATTTTAACATTGAATAAGAAGTGTTGGGTAACCATTTGTGATATCTTAAATGGTTCATTTCGCTGTCCGTTTTGTTTAACGAATGTAAGTGGAAAAACGATCGGAATTGTAAAATATTGGCTTTCCTAATAATTTCACGGTTCCACTCGGCCGACGCATGAATAAAGTGACGAAGTCCGTGGCAATATCAATTTTACATAAGGCGGAAGAATACGCAACGTGCGTACAGGTAGATCTTAGGCAGGGCTTTTCAAAAGCGCTCGTTTCACCGTAATTAAATGCATGTACCGTCATGATTTGCATGTGTGTGTGTCGTCGTATTTTGCATTCTGTACGGTGGCGGGAAGTTAAGAGTTGCTCTTGGTATAGGCTGCCGTACTTCACTCACACGACAAGAAAATACAACTGAGTTTAACATGTTTCCATCGTTTATTAATTTTTAATCAACCACTGCTACTTGCGACGCCTATCCTTTGTAACATGGCGGCAAAAACTGTTTCCAGCATTTCTCAATTAGCTAAAGGAATCAATTACGGCAGGCCTCTAATGCAAGATTTACATGCAGTCTGTAGTAACTTGTAACACGCGACTTTTGATAATACCATTGCTTTTATTTTTGGAAAAAATATTTTACTGTGTTGTTCTTCGAGACTAAGTAGTTAGTATGCCTACATTAAATAAGGTAAGAGTTTACGGCAGAGGCAATCAATACTGTAGGTAAAAGAATATATTTCATAATATTACTGTATGTTATGGCTAACAATGTTAGTTGAGTGCTTAGATTTTATATTTTCTTGTTATAGGGGTTGAATTCTATCTCGCGGAAAAGAAACTTTAGGGGGGGGGGGGTGATGCAATTATAAATTTGCACAGGGCGGCTAAATAGATGACGTCGGCCCTGGCGACGCCGAACTTCCAGATTGATTGCTCTGAAGTCCCAAAGGAGTTGGATTGCCCCTGCGAGATACGCAACCAGCTTTATTCTCTCGTGCCGATGGACGCCTGTTAACAGGCGCTCGCGACGCATTTCCGAACACGGTTTGTGTCAGGAGACTAGAGCGGACACTTCCATGTTGTAACGATCTTATTTTGAAGTCTATTTTCAGGGGTGGTGGGTGGGTGGGTGGTAAGTGCCTGGATTAATACCAACAGCAGACACGCGTTACGAAAAATAATCACCTAATATAATAAAACAAAAATAATAGTTTTTAATGATTATTTTGTGATAAACACTCTTCATTGAAGTAGTTAATAATCACGTTGTGTTCAATGTTTAATAAAATAGCTTATTTACAAAAAATAAAATTTTATTGTTTCTGTTTAGGATGTTGCCGGTTAGCGCTTACATTATGTTTACATTACAGCTTGAGAGGTTCGAAGTTTTAGAATTGCTTAGTTAGAACTTACTTGACTAACACCATTTAGTTGACGAATGCAGTTTTCGGTAAGAATAAAATTTATACCTGTGCTGCTGTGTTACCTACAAATGTGACCAACAGAATAGAATAAATTTTGCACAAGCCGTGCAAAAAAGGATTAAATATTTCTAATCGTTTTAATAAGTTATTAAATCAACACCTGAAATAAATGTAGGTTAAATCAGTATGTTTGAGATACAAAACACTCATAGTTTTGACTCAAAACCGATCTGTTCCATAAAATCATTAATTCTAGTGGTAAAATGTCTATGTTGGTGTTTCCACAGGCACTTACTTCAAATAACGCGATTGTAAGCCCTATCTAGTGTCTCCCCCCTCGCATGGAAGAGTGAGTGAAGAGAATTGGACGGCTCTTAACAGCGAGGTTTTCAGAGCCGATTAGGGTGATTGGGGTGAGTATGGAGCGGCACCGGAATGAAAGGGCGGGGGAAACAGGAGATCCCTGAGAAAACCCACAGACACAATTACCATATGGAGGCAAGTAGCCTAACCACTACACTACCACGGACGTTTAGTATGAAAGGAGAAAGAGATGGTGCTTCCCGCCAGATTCGACTGCCAATCATTTTTGCTGGTCGGATTTGAGGTCACATTATTTTTTGCCAGCCACACAGCATGAACTTGGTTTCTTCATAATTTACCATTATTTTATTTTATACATGTCAAATTAAAGAAAACAGTTTGTAAAAATAGGTTATGTGCTCGTTTTAGTGTATTACATTATCATGATTGTATTTTTCAATTTTTTTTTTTATTTTTTTTTTTATAGGAAATACATTTTGTCCCTGT
The DNA here is from genome assembly GCA_029891345.1 of Dryococelus australis. Lineage (NCBI taxonomy): Eukaryota > Metazoa > Arthropoda > Insecta > Phasmatodea > Phasmatidae > Dryococelus > Dryococelus australis. The sequence continues at coordinate 32,095,459 of CM057008.1, forward strand.
AGCATGACTTTCTTAGCTACACACTTATGCTAGGCTGAAAAAATAAATAAATTATTGATATCTTAAAAGTAAGAAACAACTGCAATGTTTGTGATGATATAATAAATTATTAAGAGACCAAGAGTTTGTAAGACTATTCCCGGGGGGGGGGGGGGGGGGGGGGGGGGGGGGAAGTTCACTTGGTTTGGGGGGTTAGAATTTTCGTAATAAAGAATTCAAAATCTTATTGTACGCATATTTTCGTCCGTACAAACGTTTATATCACTTTATTTTTTTTTTATGTTTATTTTCTCCACAGCAAATGTACTTAAAATCTGTCAACGAGCCTTTCAAAATGACTTCGAAAGCATTGTGAAGAACAAGTGTCCAAAGCACGAAATGGCAAATTGGCACATAACTATCGAGCAAGTTCAAATTACAGGAATACCACCAGAAAATTTCACAATACTTCATAAACTGATAAAGCTTGCCATAGTATCAATTTGCATTAGTGAAACCAGCTGCGATATAACAAAGAGTAATATTTTGCTGGACATTGAATTTCATCCAATGTCAGTGCACATGCTGCTCCAATGTTTATGTACACATAATTGTCAAGTGCGCAATAGTAACTTTGCAGGTCCTATCTAGTCAACCGTACGGGTTTGTGAAGTAAATATTATTCTCCTCTTGCCCTCTGCTGACCCTACAAGTTTCTCTAGTTAATATAGGATCATCCCGTGTATAAGACCTACATGTTTGGAATAGTAAAGCATGCACTCGGTGGAAATTAATATAAAACTAAACCACAGTAAAATCTGAAAATATTACAAACCTGTTTACCTTCCGTTTATACGCAAATTAATATTTAATGGCAAACTTAGATAGTAGCAACAAATTTTTAAGGGGCATGTCTGTAAAAAAAAAATTTAATGTTACTTAACTGGCCTTTCCGTCAGGGCAGATGTTGAACAGGCCTTCCTGATGTGATCTATTTATAGCTTGTTATACAGTATATACATAAATTGTAAGTTGTCTTTACATAATACCCGGTAGCATACTTTGAATAGTTATGATTTCTGGGCTAATGCAAATCCAGTGAAACGAGACATATGCAAAAGATCCTAAGGGGTCTGTCCACCTGCCACTGCAGCTAAGTTGCAATGTTTGAAATCCGGGTTTTTCGTACGAAACTATCAATTGTATGCCTAACGTGCTGATCTATGAAAAGAACCCACACACTTTTAGAACGATGCCTGCTAATTATTTTCAAGACATCATTCACATTAGAAACACCCTTTCAAGGAATGCAAGAGATTAAAAACAGCTTTTTCAAAGTGCTGTATCTCAAAATATGTGGGTTTTATACAGTACATACAAAAGTAATTGAGAAGTATGCAAGGAATATTACAACAAATTTTCCACCAATGCAATGATAGGATCGCCGTTTAAAAGCACATAGGTACACGCAACACAGTGAGAACACTGAACGCCAGTTCAGAGCCTTGTACATAGCAGTGATGGCACACTTGATGCGTGTTACAGTGCTTGGCTGGCTTCTATCACGTGTGTGTGTGTGTGTGTGGGGGGCGTGACATTCGACATAAAGGCGAAAACGACCTTAGCCGATGTATCCGTGGGTGTCCCTTGCCTAGGAGCATGATAGGCTCTGGTACCACGTCGTTCATGGTTCAAACCCACCTGGGCTGAGGCGAAGTCATCTTTATGTATACTGTAGATGTCAGATGAAAATGCAATATTGATTTCTAAGACCGCCCTTGTGTTGTAACACACACACTGATTAAGTACATATAATTGACCATGCAAAGTCCAAACAAAAAAATAAACAGTAAAGTTTATTGCTTCTGATAACGACACTGCGAAATTAATATTCAGGTGGTCAAGAATCTGCAGCTTTTCGTTATGGTTTGTATGGGATTATTTACACCAAAAGCCATTTTTACACGTGAAAGGAAGTGCTTGGGACAAATGTATAAAATCTGTGCACTAGTAGGGACTCTTGCCTCTGTCATTTGGTCAGAAATAGATGCTACCACACAGGAGAGCATCCGATTGCCTGAAGATTTGAAGGCTGTCTTTAATGAACTCTGTTTGTAATGAATGCTGTATTGTCTGGTAACAGTTTGTTGCTTGTCACTTATTTGCCCAGTTAAAATGTCTACCTTATCATTTATTATGAAAATGAGTGTTGTATACATGTGTTCCCAAAACTGAAGACTTAAATTTAAGTAATAAAAAAGTATTTCCAAATATTTGGAATTATGATTGTGCTCAGCAAAATTGGTATCTGCATCGCTAGTTGAGAATCGGTATCGTTTGGTAGCTGCAAAATGTGGTATCAGCCCATCCCTAGTTTTTACAACAGCCAACATCGCCTCTACAGCGGTGACCAACAAGGTGTGCTTATTGAAATATTCTGGTTCCCAGCACAAAGAGAGAGGTTAGGTCTGAGAATGCCTGAAAGGTGAGGGAGGGTGAATCTGTGCCAATTCTTGGAAGTGTTTTTGAGAAAGATGGACAAAACATGGTAAAGTGGGGAAACGTGTAATGAAAGAAAGCTGGCAGAGATAAACTAAGGTAGTATATATAGTGTTTTGTTGATTAATCTGTAAAATAGAATATACCACCACGTATCCACACCAGGCTTGAAGGACCAGGCCTACGTTTACAACTGCTGTGACAGGGTAGTACACAAGACATGAATGCCGGCAGGGCAAGGGCACTCCCGAGGTACAGCGAACTCTATGGCGAGCATGACTTAACACTAAGGCTAACATAGGTGAAACAGAGAGATTGTAGACAAATCGCAAATGGTAGTGTACTCAGGCAGAGTACTGGCGTACAACTGAACCGAGGTGGAGCTACCTCGAACAGCATACAGGTAGCAACAGCAGCTCTGCTAACTTGCTACTCTCACGCCAAGATAGTTAAGTGACATGTACGGCTAATAAACCTTGATCAGTGGAGTCCGCAACTGTGGAGGAGGCTGGAAGGACAATGGATGTTTTCCGCGACACATCTGACCTAGTCCGCCCACGGCCGCACATGAAAACTAAAAATGGAAGAAAATTAAATAGTAGGTATATTAAAACTCCTAAGTAGTCTTTGAAGGGACTGAAAAAATAATACTTATTAACCAGGAAAACTTCTTAAAAGGGTCAAATTACACGCGCATATAGACAAGGTGCAAAATTATTCAACTTATTAAGCAGGAAAACTTAAGTGGGAACTTTTTAACAGGGTTTCACTGTATTACTGCAAATTTTTTTTTCTGCCACACACTGTCCATTAAATCTGATTTCCATTAAAGGGAGGTCCAGTAAATCAAGGTTCATTGTACATTGAAATTGAATAGGAGGAAACTGTTTCTACTTAAGGCTGGGATGTGACATCAACAGCCTGTCTTTTTCTGGTATACTTCATATGTGCAATTGCATGCGACCTACTTAGCTTCTGTGCCACTAGAGTAACACAGTGCTTTCCACACACTCAGTTTTGCGGTGATAGTGAATTAGGGGCACAAACGTCTATGAAAAACATGTAGGCAACAGCAGCCCGTCAAACTCTTTATGGATGGGCCAGATGTAATACACCAAAGCCTATTTAAACTGAGGTCTGGGGGGTTTGCACAGACTAGGTGATGTGCAAACTGGCAAGTTGTGTTGTGCGTTACTGCACTGGACAGTAAAGCAGAGGGGACAAAACTCGACGCCAGTCGTACAGCACAGAACAAAGACCCAGCAGCACTGCCTACGATTCCCATCAAACCAAGTACGCACCACAAAGCTTCATCCTCTCTGGTTGTAGAAATCAACCACATTTAAATTTAGGAATTGCACTACTGGAAATTCAACACTCTGAGATGCTTCCAAGTGGCTTTAAATATTGTAAAACTGATGTTCCTACACTGTATTGGAGAGGTAGGTTTGCATGATCCTTAATGTCTTAAAAGCGAGTGAAAGTGAAGTAAGCTGGATATGGAGCAGTGCAAGGGCAAGAAAAACGGGAGATCCCAGAGAATATCTGCTAACCGGCAGCATTGCCCGGCGTTATTCCCAAATGTGAAAAATAAAGCATGGCCTCGGCAGCAATAGAACTTGGTCTGCCTTGATGGGAAACTAGAGCTCTAGTTGATTTCCAAATCAAACTCCCCTTCCACACTGTAATTTGTGAAAGTAGTAATATCACATTAAAGTCAACTGAAACTGATCATACCAATACGCAACAAAACTATGAAAACAGGCAGATAGCATTCCCGCGAGACGTCCTTGTATTGAAATGTACGTATTTTAAACACATACCACACATATTCCCTATATTATTCACGTGTCTTGTGCACTATGCTGACAGACTAACCAGCATCATACTAAGTAGGCTGTTCACGATAAAGTGAGCAATTTTGAAATCAACCATAGAAAAAACTAACTGTAACTACCTGCATATATTTTAACTGGTGCACGAGTAACATGCGCCCAGCGAAGTTGGTAACGATGGATGGCAAGTAGTTTTGTATCTTAACATTGAATGAAAAATGTTAGATAACTATTTCTGATAAATAATTTCTTTCGCTTTTTTTTTTTTTTTAAATGAATCTAAGAGTAAAAATTAGTAGACTTGTAAAATATTTACTTTTCTAATAATTTTATAGTTTCACTTGACCGAAACATGAATAAAGCTACGAGGCCCATGAGGCGGAATAATACACAACGTACATGCCTGTAGATATTAAGCAGGGCTTTCAAAAGTGCTCATTTTACCGTGAATAGCCTATATCTAGTGATAACATCAAACTAAATAAAAAAAAGTGCAGTATTTTTTATAATTTATTGAAAACCGCAGTGACATAAGTAATTTACATTTGTACTGGCAACAGAAATATCTCAAAATGCTACCATGGCACCCAAAGCAAACTTTTTTCTTTCAATTTTTAAATTTATAAATACAGTATCATGTTTTATTGCATAATCATCACAGTTGCATACCTATCAATTTGTTGGGACATCAAAAAGTCATAGAAAGTTCAGACCGAACACATTTGACTGTTAGACTTTGTTGAACCATTTTATGTGGCTATGACGTGGGTGTCGTAGTTACGTTCACAATCTGCGGTGTGAAAGCGCACAACTAACACACAGCAGCACAGCAAAACATTTAACACGTCAACAGCTGCAACTTTCAGGAACTGTGCAATGTCACTTTCAGGCCAAATAAATCTAGGACCAGCATATTACACGATTACTGCTATGTAACGTAACACAAATAAATTGTATGCTACGTGTGTTGATTATGCAGTAAAACACCGTTAATTTTGTGACATTTATTTACATTCACTATTTGATACAGCACACATTCACATCCCTAACAGACGAACACATTTCAAATAAATAAAACTTGCGTGAAAATATTATCTTAAGAAGTTCTAGTTGGAGACCTGCTTCACTTGCTCTTTTCTTTCTACACCAAATTTCACATTTCATGAATTACCTTACACTACAAGGTTCTACGTAATTCCACCAAAAGAAAAAAACCTATTGCTTTCTTTAGTTTAAGAACTGTACTTGGAACTAAGCATGTTTACGCACATGAATTCTGTAAAATGAATACACTGCCACTAACAAACCTTGACAGCACTAGCAAAACACTGGACTCAAAATTTTTCCCCCATTCTTTTTTTATTCACTGAAATTTTTAATTTCAAAAATTAATTAAAATATGATTTCCGGCAATGCTCTTAAAGCATATAATATATACAGTATACACGAAAAATCTTTAAACACAAACTAACGAAGTTCCCCACATTTAAATGCACAAGTAACATTAATTAATAGGCCCATATTTAAAGTCTGAATATTCTTAGTACATATTTATCTCTATACAAAAAATGCAAGTAGCACACAAAGTACACCTTAAAAAAATAGTTTCACTTCTTTACTTAATCACAACCAAGCATGACATGAACACTTAACTGCTGATACACTGTATTTACCCTAACTTACAAGATGTGCAACATTACTCTGCAGCATGAAACATGAATGAAACACAAAAAACATCTTCAAAACTTTAATATGTAAATTTTAAACTGTCGTTTCCAAACTCTTCAATGTAATGTTTGTACTGTTTTATAAAAATAAATGTCATTATGGAAGATGCCAAAACTATTTAAATCACATCATCCCAACACAACTGGAAATGAACGTAATGAGATGCAACAAGAGCAAAAAAACTAAGTACATAACTACAAACAGTACATAATCCGTGGTTTAAAAAACAAGTGTGAGGTGAAAATGCAAGATGGAAATTGTGATAAAGACAAAATATAAACTTTCAATGCTCAATGCATTAACACTAAAATAACCAACAAAGCAGGACAAACAAAGGGATAAAAATAAATGTACAAAACAGAATAAAGGCATCCGAACCAAAGTACTTCTTTAAAAGTATATAAAAGGACAGGAATTCAGTGCTCACAGTGTAGTACTTGTCAACAGGCACACGCAAAGAAGGACGACGACAATTTCCACGCAGTTGCACGATCCCAATGTTTCGCTGACTTAGCCAGCTTTATCAGGCGGTGAGTTATATGACGATGCAGAACTGTGGAAGGGTGCTGTTAGTAAACCTAGAGACCGGGTGGTGAACTAGGGTGGGGGCAGGAAAATAGAAAAATTGCCGGTATAGCCTATGAGTGTGCCACAGCAGTACGCAAGTGAATTTGCTTGATATTCACGTAGTGACGCAAACCAATTACATTCCTTTTGTATTTTACACATAGCTATCTTGGAGTTGGGTAAACACCACATTTCAATTTGTGCAGTTCATGTCCATACTTTCCAATAAAGCCACAATTTATAAAATTGCAAACAAACTGGCTTGCAAAATAGAGTATTTTTTACTTAGACAAATTAGAAAGATACAATACACTAAGATCCATTGGTTGTTAAAAAATAATAATATTTGGCTCAAGTACGAAAGACGAAAATGCAGCATTTCATTCGGCATTGGCAACAAATTCGTTATGCAAAATATTTAATTTTTTTTTGACAAAAGGCAACTTCAACACCAATAAGCAAAAATGTATATTAAGGCCAACATAATAACTACTGCATAAAATTAATCTTGTAGCCACTTTGATAACCTGCATTACAATGACATGGCTCACACTGGCTTGTTAAAGGCTAATATTATTTGAAAAATTATGTTGAAAATAAAAATAAAACCAAAAAACAAAAGGTAAATAATAGTTTACCCTTTTAAGAAGTTTTCCTGGTTACCAAGATAAATTTTTCAGTCCCTTCAGAAATGTCTCAACAGTCTTACTGTACTGTATATGCAATAGACCATATCACATCATCAATCAAAATCGGCTGTTTCATGTACACACGAAGAGTACCCTGGCACAAAATCTGTTTCACAAACAGTATCATTTACAGCAATTATACAGTGCACATCCAACATCTACACAGAAACCCAGCTGATGACAAAACTAGCTTTCACTTCACTTCATTTAGATGTCGTGACAATTTCTGTAAAATCTAAAACTTCATATTTTTTTTATATAAAAAAAAAAAAAAACCCGGTATGTTAAATAATTTTGTGAAAATTAAATAAAAATGACAATTTAATTAAATGTTAGCCTTAAACATCAAAAGAAAACCTTTTAACACTTTATACAATTTTTCATTATTCACTGTCGAACAAATACTGGCACATAATACACTGAATTCAATTGAAAATATGAAACCACGCCATTAATGGTCGTCTTTTCGAACAAAATTACTTCCTCAACGAACGTGTTTAAAATAAGCAACATTACTAGATTGCACAAGGAAGATATAAATACTACCATAAAATCCTTGAAGAACTTTACAAATATATTCTGTCAACATTTCAAGTTTAGTTTTATGTTGATATTACAATAACCAATATTATAATGAACAAACAAATGGATTCACAGGAAAAAAAATTTAATTTTTTTTATTTTAAACCAACGTATCAAACATCCCAACCCTAGAATGTTGTCAGACAATGTCCCTCCAAGTTGAAAATTTTTTTAGCATGGTGACGTGCGACACATTTATGATGCACACTCTACATTACAACTTTGCCCCATCTTTGAGCGCAATGTTCATCCTGAAGTAGGATATTTACCAGCAACAGTACTGAAAAGGCGAAACACGTGCCTACATGGTGCCACATGTCAGAAGAGACTACAAACACACGTGATCCTAACTTGTACTGTTCATCCGAAATTCCAAGTTGCCCCCTCCGCAAAGGTTTTCTGTTCGCTGAGCCGCCACTCCCTCCAACCTGGCCAAGCTAGTTCCACAGTGCGATAATGGAGGGTAACATCCAGCCTACTCCAGCAGACACCCCAAGATAAGGGATGATAGCACCACATCGGCAACCTTAAATTTTCAACCCTACGACTGAGGCAATCACTCCCTGCATCCCTCACCCCGAGCGCCTATGAGATACTGTATTTTGGCTTGTATAGACCACACCTGCGAAGCTTTTGACCAAAAATGAGGGATAATTAATATTTCAAGTATAGACCGCACTGAATTTTTGTATTCCCGTAAATATTGTCAAGTCACAATTCCGGACAAACATAATCAATTCCGAGACTTCATTTTGTCCCTACAAAACATTTGTGATGGAAAATATGCAATTACTATTCCACAGATGGTAATGTGACTTGAGAAAACAGTACCACGGCAACATGTTACACAAAATGGCGTCTTATCAATGTGCACTTTTAGAGCCACGGCAGGCTTGCAAACTACACAAGACATCTTACCCTTGTGCAGCAGAAAAATAATTTTCTCATATACGACATCTATGGCCGAACCCCATTTTACACGTGCAAGATGAAGGTTATCTCGTTTATGAATGCAAGTAAACAAATAACTGCACGAGTTTTTTTTATCCTTCCCTTTAATTCCTCCCTTCAAGAGTTAAAACATTAGAATGTACTGTATTTTGACAAATTTCTAAACATATTTCGAGGAAAAAATTAGAAAAAAAAAATCCATGCCAATATTTTGTATATAAGCAGTACACCACTTTTTGTAGTAATTTTTTTTTGTAAAAATGTGCAGCTTATAAATGCCAAAATACAATAAGTATAAAAGGTCTGTCATGACCAGAATCCTTCACTCTGTCATCCACCACTCTCGTATAGGGCTGGGATCTCCACCAGTAGGAAGACATCGCAGACTAGAAGCTCAACACTTCAACAGCCGCTGAACCTACCATCTGCAGCCACCGCAGATTCTGCAGCTTCTGGAAGACTGCACCTACCAGAGGCTCCCAAAGACGTCACTCCACCTTCCTTATCACCACCTGGTGTTGAATTCAGAACCTACTCCTTGGTAATTAGGTAACGACGTATCTTCAGGACCTCCACCCTGCCCACCGGACGGTGCTTGGCAATATTGACGCTACTCTTCCAGTAGTCGTAACCCAATATTTGTTTCCTCAGAACAACCCCCAAATCAGTCAAGAATTAGTCAAATACTGATTCCACCCAATCATTTCATAATTGCCTTAGTTATTAGATTAATCACCTGTATTTTCTTCCTTTTCAAGTCTAGTATACGAGGTAGCACAGTACTACCACATCTCATTACTCTCGTAATAAAATAAGTGAAACTTAAGCGTTCTTATTACTAATGTTCCTTGTGTAAACCGTAACAGATTCCCTAAGTAGATCAGACTTTAAAAAGTGAAGCCGGCGCAACAACAAGGCAACAAACCAGAATACACACACCTTAAGAGGACAATCCTAGTTCTGCCAAACTGGTAGAATCCGGTGGATCCCAAAGCAATAGAAACTCCTCCGCCAGGCGAATCAGTGACTTAGATTATTCCATACTCCACCACTGCTCAGAATAGGGCTGGAAAGGAGCTGGAATAATTCTGACTAACCTCTTGCAGATACCACGCCTGGGTATTCCAGTCAAGAAGTAACTTGAGCCTCCGGCGTTCTGTTCACCGCTCGCCAGGGCCGGACGAAAGGAACACAATGCGTTGCCTCTCATTAAAAGACACGGTATTCAGAAATACACACTAGGTCATCACATAGCACCGGCTCTACTTTCGTACGGTCTCAGTTGTACCTGGATCTCCCCAAGCCTTACACCCGAAAGGGAGGTAAGAGGGGGTTAAGACGTGCACTTGGTACCTCAAACTAGAACTCTTTGTGACCATTCTAAAGTTGCACTTTGCACTTCCACACAGAAGTCAAGACTCCTTTTTATTTCAGATAGCATTACTGTCTCCATTAAGCTTAAAGACACACCTCACCCTATTCAAAAACCTTTTCAACGGGGTGAGAAACTCCTTATTGGTATTGCCAACACGATGTTGTGCAGTCCCAATACTTCGGCACCCGTTGTCAGCAGCACACAACAAGGTCTGAGCAGCTCACAGTAAACGAGTCCTTGAGGTGACCACCTCACCTCAGAAGGGTAAGAGTCTCCAGCCGGCAGTAACACAATTACATCCTAAGAACATCTCTTTTCCAGGTGCGTGTATTAAAAGCTCAGCCAACTCGTAGGGCGGTGAGAGTGGCTTTGAACTTTGTACCCATGCGACAGGCAATCAGACCTGTCCTTTACACTGGCCGCCTGCCAGTACTCCGTCAAGACACTCCAACCTGTGGTTCTGACATCACAATATAAAACCACCAATGTATCTAAAGTCTCATCCATGACAATTAAACGTAGTGTGACAAACGTCACTACCCCATTTCACCCAAAAGGTTTTAGATCCTTGTTTGACACAGCATCAACGGGATGGGAGAAAAAAATACACTTACTACTAAAACTATTCTGACATCATAGTACGAAGGAAAATTTTTAGTAATGCCGTACTTTCCAATTACTATAACACAATGCTAATATGTATGCAAGCAGCCATTTTCTAAAATGATTTTATCATGAATCTACCAGATGCTTCATCCTCCATTTGATAAGTCTGTCAAAACAACAGAAATTGTGGGTGAACAAACATTATGTTTGAAATAATTATCCCACTCAAATCTACTACCATTTCAAAGCGTAAACAAAGAAAGAGAAATTTAATGCATTTATAAGAATACTGTCCTGTGAAACCATAAGTCTGCAAAATACAATGGGCACAGACCATACATTTTCCCTAGAGCTATATATAACTGTTCAGTGTTCACAAAACAAAAACATGATACACACAATGTTGAACTGTTCAAAAAGCTCACACTATGTTGATGTACTTGTTGCTACTATACCTACGTACAAAAACTTTTATATCAAAAACACAGTATTTTTAAGACAATTTCATAAAAATAATAAGAAATATAGCTTGAAAACAGAGCACGTGAATGATATGATTTGACACATTACCTACCTTCCAGTGAATCAAAATCGGAACTAATATGTAAAAATAAAAAGTAAAACAATTTTCTAAATAAAACAAATAAATTGAACACGTGGCTAACTTAAGACTCTGGTACATTTAGGACGAAAATCTCTTTCTCCAGCTTCTGCTCGGGGAAGAGGAAGTCAAGCGTTGACTTTTGCAGTTCCTCAAGCGCTACCTGCACGTGCAGTCTGACAGTGTCATCCACATCTGTCTGGTACACCAGCTTGAGTGTTCTGTACAGCTCAAGGACCGTGCTCTCTAGAAACTGTGGAAACATAGCAGTCACACTCAGGTCTCGCTTACAAGCTGTTCAAAACTTTAAGCATACAAACTCAGTACACGAAAAAATTACTGCAATACCTCGTGAAAACATAGTGAATTTCCTCAGAAAACAACTATATTCAGCAAGTTCACGATCAGTAAATATACTGTATGAAAGAGAAAAATTTAACTATGATTTCCATTCACGCTGCACATCCTGTTGACCTGGTGTTACAATGAAACTATATTCTCTGTAACTGTAATAACCATCACAACCTGCAGATATAGTGAGTGAAGAGATTGAAGCAGCTCATAACAGCAAGGTCTTGAGAGCCGATGAGGATGATTGAGGTGAGTATGGAGTAGCACCGAAATGAAGGGGCAGAGGAAATGGGAGCTCCCAGAGCAAACCTGCCGACTAGCAGCATCGTCTGGCACGATTCCCACAAGCAAAATCCAGGAGTAGCCCGGCTGGGAATTGAACCCAGTTCGCCTGCTAACCACTTAGCGACTGAGAATGCCCTGCAGAATAGGCATCATCATTTCTCAACCTATGAAATGTATAACAAATATTAAATTTTAGTATGACAATATTTCTGCAATAAACACAGCTTTGCAAATAATTTTAAAATATCAAAACCCATACATATTAAACTTATTTCAGATAAAATTAATATCTCAAAATCATTTTAGTTAAGGTTGCGAGTAGGCCGCTAGGCTACCAAAAATATATAAAAGCACAGAAATACAAGTATTCAGAGTGTAGTACTTATCAACAGGCGCACGTGCACACACACACACATGCAAATACACAAGTACAGACAAAGAAAGACAACACTTTTTCCATGCGGTTGCACGATTGTGACGTTTCACTGGCTAAGCCAGCTTCATCAGGCAGCGAGTTGTAGGAGACGCTGAGTGTCCTACAAATCGCCATCTGATGAAGCTGGCTTAGCTAGCGAAACGTCGCTATCACGCAACCGCGTGGAAAATGTCCTTTGTGTGTGTCGACAAGTACTAGACTGTGAGTACTTGAATTCCTGTCCTTTTATACTTTTAATAATAACTAAAAATATAGCCTCTCAATGCCTGTCCACCATGCTACATACCTTTAGAGTATCTTTCCCCAGGCCTTGCAGAATCGACGTAATGACTAGCACAGCCGCTCTGCGAACAACCGGAGACTGATCCGACTGCACCACGCTCCGCACACACACAAAAATCTGTAATCAAAACAAAATGTAACATGTATCTGCCTACGCAACCTTCAGCACCACAAAACAAAATTTCACAAGTTGCGATAACACTTCCCTTACACTGGTCAAATTAAAAAATGCCATCACCAGTCACATCCTTAGTTAAATAACAGAAAATCATACTCCAAATTTAGTACTTTTATTACAACTACACGTCGGAATAGAAATTTTACTCTATTTCGATTCTCAATTCTAATTATAAAATGTTTTACTTGATTCCACCCTAAATATTGATACCATCAATTATGGTTCTAAAATATTTGGCGACTGTAAATACGAAATTTAAAAAAAAAAATGCTTGAAAGAAGACTGTTACTGTTGCAACTAGCAGATAATATTTTGGTTATACAAACCTGAAAAAAATTCCACAAAATAAATTGATAGTACAGTAGTAGTTACGTATTCTCATTTCATACCATAAAAACTAGTTTGATTGAATTTAACTGATCCTTTTGGATTTTAGTTTTTTTCTTTGTGTGTTTGATCAGTTTCTATCTTGATATTCATTGAACTGCTCTCCTGATCCAAACATGCGAGAATAAACTTTGGAAAACCATCATTAAAAATTATTTTTTGTTCTGAAAATGATGGTACTGTAGTCTGACAAAACCTCCTTACACTAGGATGTGTAAGTCTACTTATATACATGTTCCAGGAATCGAGTATCCTTTCTTAACTTTGTGTACTGAATAGCAGTTCTTCGAATCTAAAACTGCAAAAAATTTTAAGAGGTTATTCCATGAATTTTAATACACACTATGGAAATTGTGGATTATTCCTACGGAATTCAAAATTATTTACTATAAATCATTCCCCAATGTTAGGGGAAATATAGCAGAAACGTAAGGAAATAAGATATCTCATTACCCCTTTCTCACATGAACGTACCCATACCAATGAGACACATTCACTTAAAACCACAAATGCACACACACACCCATAACACCATGGTTAATAAATAAACTGCTAGCTTTTTTTATATTTGTGCAAAATAAAAACAATGGCTACAATATACAAATTTACTCAAAATCGCATGACACCGAAGCGGATTTCCAAAATTTTCTCAGATTTTTTGAACGCCTTTACTTGGAAAAAAAATATTAACAGTACTTTTTGGACCCAGTGTACAGACAATGCACCAAAAATTACGTCTGCAGACAGAGGATTAATAATATTCTTCATAATGATTACAAGTAAATGATATCATTTGGTTGTTCGCTAATAATGTCAAAAAGGTTATCCTGGTAAGATAAAGTTGTTTACATTAAATTTATTTTGCCACATTTGAGACTAATTTAAAACAATAATAATGTTTTAAATACGGCTTAAATGTGGCATGAAAAAGCTGATAAGGCGTTATTTATACAACTAAACAAGATGGCCTAAATTTAACCTACATATTAGGTTAAGTGTAGGTTAATAATAATTTGCATTTATGCATTTAATTCAGTACTTTCCTATGCAAATGAAATTGCCCATGAAATTTTGTACAATGTACTCTACATTATTACTGAGTGTTAGAAAATTAGATTTTTTACTATTTGTAGATAGTCCTTGTTAGTTCATTCTATTCCAAACAAGCTCTTTACTAGCAAAACATGAATACAGTGAAACCTCCTTAATAATAAGAAACATTTTAATACAAAGTTTTCTTCTATCACAGTGGAGTCAGACAGTAATTTAATGTTAATATATGTGCTTATTAAAATATGTGTCAATATACATATTAAAATGTAATATCAAATACATTGGCAAAAAAGTAATGCTCTGGTGGTAAGAATATCTGTTTTACCCAACATGCCAAGTAAAAGTTGACATTTTAATTTTTATTTTGAGGTTTTCATAAGTATCGCAAATATCTAAACCTCATGGTTACAAACCGCAGAAATTCAGGTCCCTTAAGGTTCGTAGGTATTAGAGGTAGGTTTTCATTACAATATTCAATCCAGCAAGTCAAAATACATACCTCTGTAATTATTGGGCCTATTCTGAACCCTAGAACTTTGCACACTTCGCCAAGGTTGGACAGACTTGAAGCTCGGACGAAGGGATCATCATCCTTAGTTCCGCTCAAAAATGTCCCGACAAGCATGGCCTTGTAGTGCGGAAGGATGTCCCCTGAAAAAAAATTTGACAGCACTGTTACAAGTCTGTACACAAGTGAGATATTGTGTCAGGCATGCAAAACCAAATTATTATTCAAAAGTGAACCTGGTACAAGTCATGTTTCAAATTGTTAACATTTTTACAAGAAAAACTCATTTAAAGATAATGCCGAAGTGTTGCATTACCAATTTCAGAAATACTGAAAGACTTTGGTATCTTTTGTTGGTTAAGGGAACAGTCTGGTTGGAAGTACAGTCTACTCTCAATGTATAGTTATCGCATGTACTAATAAACCACATCCACCAACCATTTTTTTTTGTGGTCCCGGCGAAAATCCTATGTAAATAATGTTAACCTAAACAGCTTGTATTGTTTATCGCATGGTGAGTCGATCAAAGTATATTTCGGGTCCCTTCACCTAATATTTCCCACAACCATTGTTTTTTAAGCCGACAATGCAAACGTCTAGTAACTGGATGTGTAATACGTCAGGCGCGCGTCATTTATCACAGCTCTGCAGCGCTTCGTCTAGTGTCTTGTCTTTCCAACACGTCTGTCGACACTGCGGCGTGGAGCGATGAGACTAGCTTGCTACTTCCCCTTACACGCAGACGAGAGGGGAAATGGTTACCTATAGCAACCAGCATGGTGACCTCGCATCCTCTTTTACCCTTCTTTCTGTCTCTCTCTGCCACACAACTTCCTTCTTCCTCCCCTCACAAGCTAACAAGAGGGGAAGTTGTCTAGCAAAAGATAAAGCATTTCAAAGCAAATGGCTTTGCCTGAAAATGTTACGTAAAACATTTTAACAATATTTTCATTTTCAAAGGGTTTGAAAGTTTTAGGTCAGCTTGCATTTGCTGTCAAATCACAATCATTATATACTGTATTTTTTGGGCCATTTTCTTTATTTAAACTAGTTTTGGTGAAAATTTTAAATGTATTATTTGCAATAATACTTTTTCTACAATTCATTTTTTAGTGTGTTTACTAGCTAAACTTTGTTCACAGATAATGTACAGCTCTTGCAATATTCAACATAAAGTTAACATAAGGTTAGAAGTTGTATTTTATTGATGTACAAGTTAGAAACCTCATCTACTGAAACCCTGCCTGTATGGTTATTTTTTGGAGTCCCCTGAATAACGATAGATCGAGAGTCAACTGTACTTAGTGTCCTAGGCCTAGAAGCATGGGAGCGCTAAGGACAACATAGGTACCCGCAACAAATGTCTGGTCTCCTTTACGCTCAAGGCTCTGCACTGGCATACAGTCATTCTCTCATCAACTTACTACATACAATTTTTAGTGGTGACTCAATCATTTTATAATCCAATAGTGTGTTAAATAGCCTGTACAGCAAGTTTAAAAAAACTCTGAAACAGTTTTTAAAATGGTGACTTTTCGAGTGGAACTCTGCACTCTGGGGGTGTGGGCACTGTACAGAACGCCACCCAGTCAAAACTTTTGAGCACGCTTTAGGCTCAGAAGCAAATGAGCAATAAAGGTGAGAATGACTTGTGCATCTAGTGCCCCTTGATTCCTAAAAGCAAGGTGCTGAACTGGCGTGCAGTGTTCCGATTGTGTCATGTGTACCTGCGATCAGACATTAAGTGGTGACATTTTAAGGATGAAAAATCTGAAGCAAAGTTCAGTGGAGATCCCTATAAGATTTTTGTATGTTTTCAATCAGTCTATTATGATACACAGCACTGTAAAGATATCATTTTTAGCCGTGTTGAAGAGCTCAGAAATAGCATTTATAACGTGAATGATGTACAGAGATATTATTCCTACCTAGTCTGAAATGAAATTTCTTTTCGTAAAAAAATGATTTTAAATACTTTGCAATGCAATTGAAGCACCAGGTACTTGGCACCCTTAATGAGTGTCCCACTGGAAATGTTCTAAAAATGTTTCCGATTACCAGAAAGGTAGCATTAACTTATCAGCAACATTCACACCACAGTACGTAAATAATCAACATTGTTCCCTAAAACTTCATTATGTAAAAAATACGTATCAGACCCTACAACTTTTTAACCAAGGTTTTTAAAATACTGTACTCTCTTTTCTTCCTCACTAACACTTAATGTAAGACTTTAATGATATGTGACATTTTCAAATGGACAGTATTTACATATGGCACAGTTTCGGTGCCACTCACCTAGCGACTTAGTGATGCGCACAAGAACCTCCCCCACTTTCATCTTCAGGGCTGAGAGCTCTTCCTCCGTTTCGTGTCTCCTCCCTCTGATGTCACGAAATTCCTCTATCAGCGTTTTCAATATTGTGTTAGGGAAGTAGTTGGCCATGTAGGACAAACCATTAATAGCACTCAAATATATGTAAGAGTCTTCATGCCGGATATTCTCCTATGGATAAAAACCCAATACATGTTAGCCTATCCAGCTGTATTTCTCAGAAACTTATACAACAAAGTAATGTAAATGTTAAGTAAAAATATCAAAATATAATATGAATCCCTCAATTCAAATATATTAATTTACTTAGAAATTTGTGACATTCCATGGTAGAAGATTATTTATTTGTAGATTTTTTTCTTTCAATTTGCTTACCAAACAGTTAAATACAAATCAAACCCAATCTCAGTCACTTAAATGAACAGAACAGAAACCATGAAACTCAGAAATGTGGAGTTGTAACTAGCAAAGACAACACCAAAGTACAAAAAAATGGTTTTATATTGTCCCTGCAGCTGTTTGTGCTACCTCCAGAACAGTTGTCTTACAAAATGATTTACATGATAGTGAGTGAGTGAAGAGATCTTGAGAACAGATGAGGGTGATTGAAGTGAGTATGGTGCAGCGCCAGAATGAAAAGACAGGGGAAACGGGAGATCCCCGAGAAAACCCAGGCACAATTTCCACGTGCAAAAATCCATGTGACCAGGCCGGGAATTGAACCCGGTTCGCCTTGGTGGGAGGCGAGCAGGCTAACTGCTCAGCCACTGCAGTCCCTACATGATACTAATACAATATGCTGTTTGCATTTGAGACAAGGATAAATGTGCGTTTCAATAAATTTGGCACAGACCTTCAGTTGCTAAAATTTTCAAATACAAATATTAAATAGGAAAATTAATGCTACTGTATCAGTTAAGTGTAATAATGCTTTAAAATTTCAGAGCACCCCAATTTAGTATTCAGTCGAGAATTCAAGTTAAAACTGAATACTAATATCAAAGTCATCATTGCAATTGCTTTCAAATTCAAGAAAAAACTCTGGCATAGAAATACATGCATTAATATGGTATCCCTAAATTTATTAAATAATTAAATAATGTATCTCATATTGTTTGTTCAGTTTGTCAAGAATTAATTTGTTTTTCACATCCCTACTGCCTATTTTAATTCTGTGCATGAAGAATATAGATCTTCATTACAACTGATTTGATGGGAATCGAGAAATTTAAGAAATGAGGAATCGAAGTTGCCTTTTCTAACTTAAATGGACTCATTCAATATACGCAGTTTATCACTGGTGGTTTACAGAAACACTGCCACACCATGTGAATCTATTTTCTGTTGTGATTTTACATTGCTCAGTTCTGCAGTTCACAAAATCCGTGTACAGTAATCGCAATGAAAATTTTTTTTAAAAGCAAAATACTTTACACAAATCAACTGTTACTAAGTGTATCTTCGAGTTAGAGATTAAGGCTGATTCACACTGGCTCATTGCACGGCCATGGTGGTGCAGTAGTCTGAATACTTGCCCCCCATCAAGGAAAACCAGGTTCGAAGCCCGGTTTTGCATGGAAATGGCAGGAGTTGCCACTGGCCGGCAAGTTCTAAGGGTACTCCCCATTTCTCCTGCCCTTGAATTCCGCCACAGTTCCATTTTCACCTCACCTTGCCGGTGATCAAAACCTCTCAACAACTATGTTGGCTCATTATTTTTATTTTAACACACTATATTAACTCTACTAGAATACTACACAGTAGAGCTTCACTATTGCAGCCCCTTTTATTATGAGCATCTCTCTAGAAAACCCATTTTTGAGAAACCATAAAAAATACAGTAAAAAAAATGTTGGGAATCGGAGGGAAATCAGTTGAAAAATATACGCTACACATAGTTTTTCTCTTGTCAAACACTGTACTCAAAACAGTGCATATATAAAAATTGATACCATCCCCATTTTGATGTATTAGAGGGACAGGGTGGGTCAAAATCTGTCAAATCTCCCAAATTCTTTATTAAGACCATGCCTCGCTAACTACCCTATTCATGTAAACCGTGAGGGGTGTTAACAGTGGGGATTCTAATAAACTTTTCATTTTACAACCCCTAATTAAATTATCTTTGGTGCAAGTAACGCTCATAATACACCATGAATCTTCAATTTATTTTTACCTTCCTACATTCTGCAGCATCGTTCCCTGGTCCTTCACTAACCATAAAAAAAAAACAGATTGCACTAGAGGTTGAGCTTGGCATTCACTATGTTGTAGTGATGTAACACGTGATGCTCATCAAATCTGAATTTCAATGATCATTTATTTCACAAAACGGGACCTGTTTGATTCTAAGTTGAAATACAATTTTTTATATATTGTAAAATATGGCAAACAAATTTCCTACAGCTGGCAACAATAAAATGTGTTAACCAAATATTTTTATTGTGAAAAAACTGTAATCAATTCTACTTAATTGCCTTCTTAACAAGGAACACTTGCAATGAAGCACTACAACTTTACTTGTATTGGAAATTATTCACTAGCATGCTTTAGTTCTTGAAATATTTGTTAACTAACCTGCAGAATGGAAACGATGTGCTTCTTGTTGCAGAGGGCTTCGATGTCGCCTTCTTTGACCAAGTTGATCAACTCCATGAGAGCATGCCCCCTTACCGGCATCAGAGGATCGCAGACATCAAACAGCGCCTGCTCGTAGCGGCTCTGCTTCTTCCACTCGGACCGCGGCTCCGAACCCCCGGAGCTACACTCCCCTTCTTCTTCGACACAGCTGTGGAAAGAGTCCTGTTCTGAAACAGGTGGCGATGCTGTTGGTGTTTTCCCATCACTTTCCCCATCGCTCTTTTCTGCATTTGCCACCGCTGCTTTAGTTGACTTAGACTTATCGTTTTTATTTGCTTTTAGTTTTTTAGACTCTTTGGAGCGACTTTTTTGTTTCTGGGAGCTCTTGGATGTCGTGGACTCTTTCACGACACCATGAGTGACTAATGTGTCGTACAGCTTATCCGCAAACTTCTTCAGCTCCTCATTTGTTACGTTTTGACGTATTATTTTGAGGGGTTTGATGAGTTCCTTGAAAGGTTCCCACTTGGCATCTGTGGGTCCAGGATCATTTATCATGACACTGAGAACCATCAAGACTACGAACAAACTCTCTAAGTCCACATTAGAGTCCGAGCACTCCCCACCCTCTTCCTCTTTCAGCAGGAAACTGGCATCCTTCTCCAGCATGTGTCTGATGAAGTGGATGACGTGCGTGGGATCTTTCACGATCCTTTCCTGTATGGCCGGGCTCTCTGCCAAAGTGGCCAAGAGCCTGATTGCGACGACGCTCTTATCCGAGTGGCCCACGATGCTCGAGATGAATTCATCCGTGTTTGGCAACTCGCTGGCGGCATTACAGTCAAATGGCAGGTCAGGTTTCTGCGTGAGGACGAGCAGCAGCGAAATGAACAGGCTATTAGCCAAGTCCCCACTCTTATCTCCTACATCAAGCAGTTCCAGCAAGCAGTCTCCTGCTTCCTCAAACATCACGAGTGTGTCCACGTCTTCTGTATGCAACTGCAACATGACTCCTCCTGAAGGGCCAAATGCAAACTCCACTTTGTCACTGACATCCAACATGCCTTCCACTTTGTCATGGAACAGGAACACTCCATAAATGTCTCTCATAGAGTACTGACTACTACTCGAGATAAACTTCAGTAACAACTCCTGGACAGGCTTCTTCAGATGAGATGCACTCGAGTAAATTTTCTGATGAATGCGGAACAGTGCAGAAGCAACAGACGCGAGCAGATCTGCTGGCAAGGAAGACATTTCGCTTTGTGGAGCCACGAAGCATTTGTGCAACATCGTGATGCACTGAGAGATTTCCTCTTCAGTTGCGATCACTGCCACGGCAGAACCGTCCAGTCTCTCGGGAGAGTCCTCTGGACCTACCTTGATACTTGGGACGAACTGAGGGTCATTTAACTTTGCAATTTTTTGATTAAGCAACTCTACTTCACGGTAAAATACCGGTCCATGTTCAGAAATTTCACAACTGAGTAATAACGGTCGCATTATGACATCTAAAATATAACGCATACACATTAAAGGCTTCTTCTCGTATAAAGTTTTGATGCACAGGACCGCAACACTACTGTAGCGTTCGGCATGAACTTTTCCATCGACATTCAGCAGCTGAATGAGCTACATAAGAAAAAAAAAAACACACATAAATGCAATGACTTAGTATTTGTTCCCTAACAGGCACCACATGTATGAGACACAGTATTACTATAAATTGGAACACACACAAATATCACAGTTGACTTGCTTCAGTTACTCTAATTTCATTATTTCTTTTGTAATTCGTTAGCTTATCATAACAGTCTGGGTACATGAAAAGTAAGGAATACATTTTGAGAAGTAAAAACATTATCAAACAATGACTCATCACAATACTATTTTTTTGAAGCTACGAAAGTACACTGACAATTAAATACCTTGTTTAAATTAATTAATTAATTAATTAAAAAAATGAAGCTAATGAAGTATACTTAAAATAGTCATTCACAATCTAGTCACAAACAGCAGCAATAGTCAACATTGTGTATTCATAACGATAAAGGGACCTAACTTCAACTTGAAGGAGATGGAATGATGAATTACAGGATATGGTATACAAAGCGAGAATGAAATGGTACTAGCATGACGAGAAAACAGGAAAGGAGAGAGTGCTGAGAACAATTCTTGATTCAAAATATATTAGTAAAAGGCCTCTAAGTACACCAACCACGACAAATTATTAAACTTACCTGGCAACAGGCTCACAATTAAATTGTGGTTGACAACTGATCAGTGCTTGCATTAAAGCATATCCCCCTGTCATCTGCAGAAATTATTTATGGCTATTCCACAGAGGAATGAATGACAGGTTTTTTTTTAAAACCCAAACCAGATGGGTTTAATTGACTTTTTCTTGTGTGGAATGGTTTTTTCCCCTACAATTTTTAGTAGGAGGTATTTCAAAATCTTAGAACAAAAAGAATAGTAATAAAGTTGCTCGTACTAAATATCTAGTATCTGTCAATTGCATAAGAGATATAAAATGACAGCAGGAATTCAAGCGCATACACACTCGTGCATCCCCATGCGCACACACACACACACGTAGTTTCAATTTTACGAACGTTCCCAACACTTTTTTGTTTTCATTTTACAATACAAAAAGATACATTCGCACAAGCCTAAAAAATGATTAAAGTTGAACATACTTAAGTTGGATGGGAATGCTAAGATTTAAGACGGTTTGTTTACATGAGCTTCATAATGTAAGTTGGCTGAAATTGTATAACGAAACCCTGATCGCCCACTGAACCAAAAAAAGTGTTGCTCAGACAGAAATTAAAATCCTCAGCTATAATTCACACATGTGTGCCGTGAAGTGTTGCTGTACCATGGTAGAAACCAGCTTTAGTGTCGCAATTTCAGTAATTTTTTAAAGACGCCACTTCCATGTTCTAAGCCACACATCCACATTACTTGCTGATTATTTAAATTTACTACATATTTATCATTCCTGCCTCCATATCATTCACTGTATGTGTGAAAAGCCTTTGAATTAGAGAAACATGCAAAATACATATACAATAAGACTCATTATATCGTGGTTTCAATGATTGTTTACATGAATTACTTGTTGCTGGGCAATATACAACTTGTGTAAAGAAATTATTCTGTTTAAGGGCAGTTCCTTCTCACTAGATTCCTCTGTGTTACCTTTATCAATTTTTAATTGTAACTGATTGTGACAGTAACGTCCATAGAATTGATGCATGCTGCTTCTACACCTCTTCTAATACGATTCCGACTCATCGCCTAGAGACCTTCTTCCATCTCTACAGACGTGAGGGCATGTGGCCTACCCTACAGGCAACTGGAACTTCAATGTTTTTCCCTCTCACCTGGAGGATACGCAACCCCATCCTACGCAGGAGAGAGAGGTGGAACGGGACAGTGCCACCGAACTCAGACGATGAGCAATCGCGTCTGCTCCGGTTGTGTTCATTAACTTTCCACTGTGTGTCTGCATCCACACCAAGTGTCACCTGACTGTCACCGGACTTCTGACCGGTTCTGAAGTGCGCCTAGGCTGGGACAACCACATCTTCTGGTCTAAAGAAGCTCGTCTGTGGAACATCCGTTCAGGCATCAACATAATTTGTCCCGCCTAAGGACATATCTAACTAGAATACACAACTAGAAGTACGAGTGTATAAGAACTAGCCAACACCCCTTGTCTCATTCCAGCTACCTAAACCGCTTTTGGTCTAGCGGATAAAATCTTCGACTAACGCGTCCAATCAGTCTAATCGGACACACGTCAGAACTTATAACCTGCAAGGAGACTTATACTGATAGCTGCCATTGTCTACGGCAGCCATGTACTGCATTATGTTGTGGACTCAACTGTTACACTGCGTTGGAATCAAAAGTACTGATACATCATTTTACAGATGTCAGTATTCAGCTTCACCTGGGCGCAGATGTTGCTGAAGTACTGCTCTGCGTTGAGGGTGTGCACGTGGGTGATGAGGCGAGCCACGGTGTCCTGCTTGCTCCAGTCGCTCATGGTGTCTGGGCTCGAGTCCAGGATGGCAGCCATGAGTGCACCCACCCCTCCTGCCCGCGTCAGGCAGTACACCAACTGCTGCACGCATACCCGTTTTAGCCAGGATGGTGGCGGCACCCGTGCTATCCCCTGCCGGACACATCCCACCATCCTTAAAATTTACCTCAACACACAACACAACTCTCTGTACACTTTTTATTGCAATGCTTAGAAGTTCCTTTCTTATTTACATCCTTTCGTCAATTGTTAATATAAAAATTGCCATGTGTCACTTAAATAAGGTATTGATTAAAATTAATGAATAACAGATTCTATTTATAGTTTGATTGAACTTATAAACGTAACCAATTCACGTTCTAATAATAACGCATGCATTTTTGCTGTAAAATTTATTTCACTAAATAAAATTTTTTTGAAAAAATTATGAAATTTTAATGAATAAATCAGCTGATTTTATGTACTGTGAATGTGGGGCTCTATGCTTAGCATGTAAAAATTGATATTACTTTGATAACAATGCTCTGTAGCTATTTCACAAACTAAATCAGTCAACAAGATGGTGCGAGCTTTTCACACGAGCATCAAGACCTGTCAAAATCGTGGTAAAGAAATCACAAGAATTTCCAATACTCACGACCACTTCAGGAGAGCCGCGCAACAGCAGCAGCTCGCGGATGATGTACGGCTGGTACACCTGAGCCACGAAGGAAAGGAAGCACTTCTGGAACTGCTTGCGCTCAGCCTGCAGCTTGTCCCACTGCTCCTTGTCACGACCATCGTCCGGCTTCTTGAGTGGAACAAAGCTGAGTTGAGCGAGCGCGGCCATCAGGTCGCCGAGGTGCTGTGCCAGGATAAGGCTGTGCAGTGCAGGCTGCTCACAGCACGCCACCAGGCCGCGTGTCACGCAAGACAGCCGCTCATATTTCTGCGCAATCCATTAATTGTTCCTTGCAATGTTCCTGAAGCCATGCTAAAGTTCTACTTGCAGGCTATTTCTCCGCCTCATGCAAACAAAGGTTATCTAAGTCAAAAAATTTCACTAAATGGACAACAAACAGCATTTGTGCACACTCACTTTAATAATAGTTACATGAGAACTATGTCTTACTCGGCACTATCAACACCTATTTTCTGTTTTTATTCACATTAATATATAAAATATTTTATTTTATAAAAAAAAAATATAAGCTAAATTTAAAATATTAAAACACTTTCATGTTAATGGACACATAAAATGCTTGTGATACAAGACACATAGGAAACAAGCAAATATATCATACACGGAGTAATTTTTCAAAGGTTCGATACAACAATTGTGAAGATACCACGATTGGATGATAAACACCAAAACAGCCTGTTGGGTCAGCCTTCACTAACACAGTGGCACCAAGGCCCAGTACAAAAAAATCTAAATTCTCTAAACTCCTGAAAATATAGTTTTTCACAAATTTTGTGTCAAAATTTTAATACTTTCTAATACTACTGCAAAAAAAACAAGCTGTGAAAAAATTTACATGCTGGTGAGTTGTCAAATCCATGGCTGCGTCTGTACAGGTACAACAAGGAAGAAACTAAAGAGGGTTTTAGGTAGATACGTAGCTAAGGAATAACATCTCGACGAGGTCATTATGGACTGTACAATTTGCTCACAGAAGCAAAAAGAGGTAAGGAATCAGCAATAGCCTGTAGTAAAGAACTATCGCAGTATTCACCACGAGCGGTTTCAGTAGACCATGGGAAACGGCTATCAGGATGGCTGGAACGGGAATTGAGCCAGCGTCCTCCCAAATGCAAGGTGTATGACCTATTACCGTGCCACCTTGTTCGGTAGGAAGGGCTTTAGAAAGTGCCCAGTTTAAACATTCCCCCTGCCTGCGGCTACTGCGCCGAAGTGTGCGAGCTCTAAAGCACTCTCTTGCTAAATCGCCACTTGCCTCACGGCCTCTTGAGGTCAGATGCTCAACTCATGTGCAGTCTTTCCGTCAGCAACTCGCCTGAACGTCATTAAGGAGTGAACCTACATTTTAATAGCATGATGATAAAGGTATAATGTGCAACTAAAAGTGACTCTGAACATCCTGTATTGAAAATTTAGCAGCTAAAACTGATTATGAAAACACCTATTCTGGGAATTTTCACATGCAAAAAAATTACCCTTGGAGTTGAAATGAGAACTAGAAACTTATCTTTGGGCACAAAATGTTTTTTTTTATTTTTATACACCACTATGAAATACCCAACAGTTTTTGAATCATGTGTTTTATACTGCACCTCCGCACTGCACTTCATGCGCCAGCCGAGTGGAGTTCTTAATGAATAACTTAACACAGCACTGAAACTGACCTCCAAAACCAAGAGCTCCTCCTCTTTCAGGTTCTGGGCACTGTTGCAGCGAGCGGCCAGGGATATGCCAACCCCAGGGAGCAGGCTCGGCAGCAGGCCGATAGACACCACGAACTGCAGGCAGGTGCGTATCAGCTTCTGCTGTGCAACACTCAGCATGTCTGGGACGGGCTGGTGCGGCTGTTTGGGTGGCCGCTCCTTCCCAGCCACCGCCCCTTCCTTCCCTTCCGCCTTGCCACGTTGGTTCAGGGTCTTCTTCAGTTGCAACAGGATGTGCAGTGACACACACACAAACCGCCATCTGCAACCGTAAACAAACGAGATTGTAAAAATAAAACCGTAGCTATGACATTTTACGATGAGAGTTGGGACGTGCCTCAAGATTTTCGCAGATCATAAGGTCCAGTCTTGGTCACCATGTCAAATTACTTGTTTCTAGCTTATTTAAATTGTTTGGTGTTTAGGGGCACTTATTTTGAAACTACAATTATAACTCTCTTGTAATATACATTACTCTGTAGAACAAACATAAACTCTGAACTTTTGTCAAGTAGTTATGACAAAATTAATGCACCATTTTTAAATGGTCAAGTTTCTTGCCATTTTACAATCAGATAACGTGTGGATAAAATTAAGTAACTATAATTGAAGACATTTGTTAAATATTACTGTGCTATAATATGAAACATTTAGTTATTTCAATGAACACAAAAATATGGCACATAAATGGAAAACTTAACATAGCAGATGAAACTGAGCTTTAACAAGATCTTTGGCATCCATGTTGGTGAAATGAGTGGAGGAAAGGCAGCATTGAGAGAAATGTCCATCCTACAAAATTGTCCACCACATTTCCCACATGCCAAAATTAAGCGTGACCCTTACAGGAATCAAATTCCGACTGCCTTTATGAGAGGCCGGTGTGCCTCATTTTTAGTGATGGAACTTAAATCATCTAACTATGTGGAAAAACTTAGATTGTGCATACACACCATCACCTGTTACCTTCAAGTTTAAGTGTACAGATGACAAAACCGTATGCGTCACACTGGTAGCCATTTTTGTACAAAAATTGGCAGAAATACCTACATTTGTACATGTAATATTGATGAACTGCTGCCTATGACTAATCACTCTGGCATGAAATGTCCACAGCACAATGGGCTTGGGTACCTTACAGAGTGTCTCACACTTATATTACAGTACAGAGTACATAGTGTGCACAACTGCTAGATTGATATACTATTTTGACAATCAGGAGGTAAGCTTTGTTGAGATGAGATTTTGCATACAAAACTATTTACATTAAAAACTATAAGACTGCATATAAATCTGTTTTAATTTTTAACTCCTTCATGCATTTGCAGAAGTTATCTGTGCTTATATTCCAAAAATATTTTCCCACGATATGTCGAGCAAGTATGAAATATCAGTGTCCAAGATTTTATTTGCCAGAATCGCTTTGTACTCCATTCCTGTATTGAAATAGTTCAGTGTGTACCGCTAGATAGCAGCACTTACTGTCTAGTCCAGAGGTCAGACGCTAAATGGAACATACAGGCTGTTTGCATTTTGGTTCCTTGTGTGTACGGACAAGCATTAGTCCTCCGTGGTGACATGCAGTAGACGCATGCGAGTGCACCAGTGTTCAGTTCAGATTTATAAATACACAAATCAAACTCTTTCATCAAGATACATTACAACTTTGTTTCAGACAATGCTTTCAATTGTTGGCAAACTCCAGTGGACTTGCACGGACTTGTTGTAAATGAAACAATTGGTCCTCCAGGCCGGACGTGCATCTGGCCTCACGAGTCAGGGAGTGATCATTCCAGTCGCAAAGTGACACAAATGTTCACACACACACAATTACATACTAGTTGGATGTTTTTAATTAACTTGTATATTGGATCAAATTTCTAGGAGAGTTATTCATGTGTGAATAAATAAATGCTACACGGATGCCACATGGCCACTTTATTTGCTTGCAAGTTGTCCGTTCCTTCATTAAATTGGTCCCGTTCTGCATGATTCTGTCTGTTTGGTGGTTCATTCCATTCCATTTGTTTCATTCCATATGGCTTGCCCGTTTACTTGTTTCAGTTCATTCCAGTTATTAATTACACTAGAGTAACAAATTCACGGTCAAGGTGGTGGTGCAGTGATTGAAAACAGCGGAACAGAGAATTAAGCATGCACAAAATGTAGCTGTGAAATATGCATATGACTCTTCACTTCACAAGATGACTTATTTGTGGCACCACGCAGTGACCTCTTGCAAGTGTGGCAGACATATCAAGCGAACCATCTGTAGCTTTAAGTTGCATGCAAGAGGGATGCGACGTTTGACAAGGACAGTCATTCTAGCCGTCTTGTCAACACAGAAGCCTTATTTTACTGATATGGATGCAGTTGAACAGGCCAAGAAAGAAGCAAATTTGACCTTTTTGGTTCCTTGTCCAGCTCAAGGGGCTCAAAAAAGCTTAGCTAGATGATATAGCATAACAGCTATAGGGCTGAGTACTGTATTGGTAGGTAGTGACAAATTTTCACGAGTAGTATAAATGTTAAATTCAGGAGCGGTCTCCCTGGAAACTTGTGGAGTGTGACTGTGTACTTCATTAACTTTCAGAGCATATAACTTTTTATTCACTTCCAGCTACTTACCATGCAAATCCTTGCTTAGGTTTTCTACGTTCTGCTTTGCAGTATAAGCAGCTTTGGTTTGGTTCAACCTAACATCAATACGGTGCTCAAAATTTGTTAACCGGTTGTCGAAATCCGCTAACACATTAGCTGTGGGTACTTCAGACGTAGCATCAGGCCTGTTCTCTACCTGCGTTATACTCGTTCCTAAGCAAGTCATCTGGACCTCTAACAAATGACACACATGTTTTCAAGGTTTGTGTGTATCTGCTTGGAAACAATATCTATTGAATTTTCCATACTGGTTACACTAGCTTTGAAAGAATTAATGTGTTCCTCATGAATTGTCTTTAGTGCGTGTGTGATACGTTCATCCACCCTGACTTCTAGGTGGTCTAAATTTTCCAGCAGCATATCAGTTCTGTTAATTAACAACTGTTGCTTGAGTGTTTATAAAGCAATGAAACATCTCAAAAGGGAAGAGAAAGATACAGCATATATAAATTATATACCTGAGCAAACTTGGTTAGAACATTATTAAAATTTGTTTTACTCAGCATCTGAAGCAAGAAAAAAAAAGACTACAATCAATGGTAGAAACACAATCTGTGATTCAATCGACCCTTTGACAATGGAAGAATTAGAATTAACACTAAATAGTAGCAAAAATTAAGAGTTCACATACAGATGGTATAAACTTAGAACTTTTGAAGTATTCTATACAAGAGATAAAAGAAAGGTTTTCGAGAATTTTAAATGTATGTTGGATTACCCATAAAATACCAGGTTGATGGAAAGAAGCTCTAGTATATCCAATTTTTAAATAAGATCATACAAAATATGATAATTATAGAGGGATGAAAGCCTATTGTGTGTTCCATACAAAACATATAGCTTACAAAGATATTGGTGAGACAATTTCATATAATATCAGAGTATTTATTTACTAAGAGAAGAACAACATCTGTTAAGGAAAGGCACATAATGTGTGGACTGTGTGTTTATCCACAAACAAATTATTCAATAAAAAGACCGAAATTTTACCTCCAAACACATATTTTGTTCACTGATTATGCGAAAGCTTTTGATATGGTATGTAGAAAAAACTCTGGGAAATAATGGAAGAAAAGATTTATCCCAAGTATTTAGTAAGGCATCTAGAAATAATATATGAAGAGACCACAATTTGTGTTACTAAGGACGTTTATGAATTCTCAAAAATGGCATGCTTGTGCGTACTTGTCGCCGGTTCAGGTGTGAAAATTAACTTGTATGTTTGGTGGTAATAAGACTCAAGTTTTAAAAGTTAGTAAATATTTACAAAATGATGTTCTGTTGTATGTGTAAATAATTGTCAGTTTGGTAAAAGTACTTCCAATTATGAATAAAATTCTGAGCGTTTTGTAGACGTCTGTAGCATATTTCCCAGATGTATGCTTACAAATAATATTACATTTGCAATCCCCATTTTCAATTTATTACAAACCCCGTTGAATTGTATTTCTCTTTCTTTTGTTATCAATGTTGACGCCGGCTAACAGCCAGCGGCGCTAAAGCCCATGACGGCACACTCCACGCACGTGACACGTGTACATGCACGTGCCCAAGGAGACTCCAATTAGAATTTTCCTCTAACAGAAAATTATTTGCGGTGTAAAATGTGTCTTCTTTATTTTTCAGGGTCTGAAATGTCTTAAAGTGTTTTAAAATGTATGTTTGTCAATATTGGAAAATGTTTGGTTATAAATTCAAACCGCGAGCTGAGCAGAAATTAATAAGAACAGTTCTACTCCGGCCAGAATGCAGTGATAAAAGACATTCAAAGAAGATGAGAAATTACAAATTAATATTTTTATGTCAATTCATATTTTAATTTTTAAAGTACCCTTTATTTTACAATAATAAAATATTTTACTCTGCGTGCAAAGCACTTCTGCTTACGTGAACCCTGTAGGAGGCCATGGTAGGTCCACGCGGTGCTCGCCCCTGGGCAGTCTGTCTAGGAGAGCTGGCGAGGTAAGACACTTTCACGTACTCACTATAACTTTTGAGCACTGATGTAGATTTCCATAAAACTTTTAGTATAACGGTTAACCTTTGCTGTGAGTACGTTTTGCCAGACATTCCCCAGCATTACTCATGTGCTCAAATAATAATTTGTGCCCTTACAGCTTTTTCAAAACGTAATCGAGGAGGAGAAAGATGTAGCAGAGGTCACGTGACCCGCAAAACTTGAATCAGGCGACATCTGCTACTGCTAAAGGCGTTCCATTGTAATTTCTGTATTATTGCTGCGTGCAATTTTAAGGACTTTAATTTCATGTATGTATTTAAGGATATTTTTAATGTTAGATCATTTTACGGCCACATCACATATGACCACGCAGTCAAATATCGCCAAGTACGTATCTGCGCCATCAATGTGCCTTAAGGGCTTATTTGTGTAAAATCACGTGCGGAATAATTTTATTCAGGGTTTTGTGTAATTTTCACATAAATTGATGCTTTTTGTGTATGACCACGCTGTAATTTTCATTTTTGCCTTTTCTACCATCTGCCATGCTACAAGCGTGTAAATGCTTTAGTCGTAAAGGGAATAATTTTCCCAAAAGAAATAATTTGTCTGAATTTAATTGTTGTCCCTACGAAGAAATATTGCAATTTCACCTGCACCACGCGGTCCACTACGAACTTTATCCAGAGACATCCGCGCCATCTAAAATTGCTTTCACGCAAGCGCGTGTTTATTGTTACTACTCATCTCATGCCCCATCATATTCCATTGATATTTATGTAGTTTTGTAATTTGTGTACGGTGATATTATTTCTGTCCTAACTGGCTATGGCATAGGCCGTACCCACACTAACCGCGTACTGGAGGGCCACCCCCGACGAGTCTGCGCTAGTATTGCAAAGTGTATCATTAAGTACACTCAGGTGAGACGGACACAGAACCCACAGCATCCCTGAGAACCCTGAGTCTCAACAGTGCGGCAATTGGGAAGCATAGCTGGTGCCCATATCATCAGTAAGTAATTTGTGTCATCATTTGTCTCGTGTCTCATCCGACGGCATCAAGGTGTATATTTCAAACACATGTTAAGGTATGTCGAGAGACGAGGAAAGAGTGCCAGTTTCTCTGTAATATATATGATAATTAATGCAACAAATCCCATAACAATTGTTATACATTTACATTCTTCCAATGACATCATAAAACAATATCCCAAGGCTATTGGTGTGGTATGAATACTTGTGAAATCGAGACAAGCTGAATAGATAAACATAACCTCAGGATATTGAGGTACAAGACTGGATATATTTCTGCAATTTGTTTTTCTTTTGTACGATTTGTACTCAAAGTGTAGAACGACCAAACACAGACATTATACTGGCATATTTGTTTACGTTCAAAACAACACACACCTGTTGTCTTGCTGCTCTGCCAAGTAACCAGTATACGACTATATTGCCTTTCATTTCCATCCTGCGAATAATACACGCCCACTAATGCTCCTATTAATTCATCATTCCCGGCTAAAGCCATGTTTCAGCACTTAAACTAGTAAGATGTCAATGTACAAAACCATTACAAAAATAAATAAAAGTTTATAAGGTTATGTGCATTTACTTAATGCGTAACCATAGAAATTTTAATGTATATATAACACCATATTGCACCGAATTTTTCTGTTGTCACATAGATTCTGATATTTACACCTGAATGTGCTGCCAGTCTACATGAATAGTTGATGACATGTCCGAATAATTTCAACAAGTACACATCACTGCTAGTACGCAAATGTATATATTTAACAAGTATACACTGAAGATTCAGAAACATCCTAAAGAAACTATAGAGAATTAAATTATAAATCAATGATTAAGAGAAGGGTGTACATTGTCCCCATGCATATATAACATAGATATTGATGCAGCCACAACACAGTGACAAAGCCAATTAAAAAATAATTTTATAACAGGGCATTTAAATTTAGACAGTTCTTTTTGCGGAAGACCAAGTCATTCTCTCAGATTCTGAAGATGGATTACAAAAAACAGTAAATGAATTACAAAAAGTTACATTTAAGACTTTAATTTAAAAAATATCAACTACTAAATCTAAGGTAATGGCTTTCAAAGGTAAATACCCAGTTAGAACAAAAATAGAATTAAATATATGTATAATAGAACAAGTGTTCACATAGTTTTAAATATTTAGGATGCTCAATTCCGTACAAGGATAAAATTTTGAAAAAAAATTGTAATTTCAGTCAATATATGTGGCACTAACTATAGAATGCTATGATAGAAATCATGTTAAGATATTATGAAATATTAGCAGTCCCACTTCTTAGGTATCGTAGTGAGAATTTGACACTATATAGAACTAAGAAAAGACAAATAGAGCCTGCAGAGATGAGATTCCTAAGAAGAATATTGAGATAGCCTAAAAGAACACATTCGTAATGTTGAAATAAAAGAAGTAAAAATTTTCAATCTACACGAAAAAATTAGATTTCTTAAAACAACAATGGAATGCACACGTAGACAGGATGGACCAAAATAGATTGACAAAACAAGCAAGACAATATGCACACACGGGGAGATGATCAGTTTGAAGACCAAGATTATGTGGGAAGACAGTCTTTGGGGCAGAACCGTCTTTTACGCCTATCCTTGGCATAGAAGAAGCTCGAGTACTCTCAAACTTCACCTGCAAAAAAATGTATGCTGGAAGTAATTTCTGTTTTCAGTTCAGAAAAATTTGCATTTTGTGAATCCTATTGATGATCAAAAATTTCACGCACTGCAAAACCAAATCTAGTCCATAGTGTTAATTCAATTTTTAACACAAACTCTGGGCTAACCCTGCTCAACACCAGAATAAGTTGTCTTTAGTGGCCACAAGTCAAATGACATGAAAATATATGAACTATTCAACCACAACCAACTGCCTATATTTGCTAGATTAACTGACAGTTGGTGGTTTTTCAAATAACTATTATGGAAGATGATTTATACTAACGTGACTCCAAATACAAAGGTACTGTATTTGAACACAAAATAATTTAATAAAACATTCTTCTGTGTGCATTTAATAAATGCACTAAATACCAAGGCGTATTTAGAGCTGTGCATCTTAAAAACCCTGAATTGATTCATTCTTCTACAGGTACGAATTCCTGACTCACCAGAAAAATGAGAAAATATGATAACCATCAAATATTTAATTTATATCCCCCATAGGAAGGATTTACTTTATTTTTATTTACTTCAATTCATTCCAGCAATCCCTTTACATCTCTGTAAGACAACAGAGAAATGGAGCATGTCAATAAGATAATATTTAATGCATGTTTACATTAATAAGTACATCAATAACATACATTTACACATCCACCCAGGAATTGTACCTTACTCATTTACAATAACATGAGAAGTACTTACAAATTACAATTATTGAAATATCTACATAAGACTTTCGCAGGAAATTTACACAATACAATTCCATTATAAGTTACATAGGTCTGGTTCATTTATAGAAACATCTACATAAAACAGTTACAGTACATGTACACATTACAGTTACAGGAACAATTACATAATATGTATGTAGGATGCACATAAATAGCAAATGAGTGAGTTCTACAAGGAGCAATCCAATGATTACATAATGTGTTCTTCAGCAATTCTATCAAAAACCACATGGATTAAACTGTTTCGAGCAGGCTCTTAATTCAAAAAGACTCACCTTACGCTACTGCTAAGCAACACCGGACACTTAATGGATTTCAACGTCACCAAATTTGACAAATTTTCTATCTTCAACTCTTTCAGTGCATTTCTCACATTCAGTTCTAAAATATCATTCAGCTCTCCTGTACTACCTAAAAGAGAAATACATTCAAAAACAGTTTTAATTCATAATATACTGACACCATGCTAACAGAAATACACTGTAACAAAATCAAGCTTGACAAAAAACTGGCAGTAGAGAAGTTGTTTATTATGATATTTACTGCATTGTTAAAAGACAGTGTACACTAAACCAAAGTTGTACTATCAACTAGCGTTACTATGGCCATACGGGATGACCACAGTTAAGATTTATTACACTCAGGTTAGGAACAGTGAATGAGTCAATGAAGAGATTTGAACGGCTCTTAATGGCGAGGTCTTGAGAGCCGAAGAGGGTGATTGAGGCAGGTATGGAGAAATGCCGGAATGAGGGGGCATGGGAAATACCAGAGAAAACCTGTCGACCAGCGGCATCATCCGGCACAATTCCCACATGCGAAAATCCGGGAGTGACCCGGCCAGGAATTGAACGCGGTTCACCTTCGTGGAAGGCAAGCAGGCTAACCGCTCACTCATCACGGTCCACAGGTTAGGAACAAAACGAGATTGCTTATGGAAGATTTTGGGATATGGAAAATTTCTGCTGGAAGGTACACTGGTGTTCCAAAGTGGTCACTTTTGAGCTGGCAGTAAATTGAAAAATTGTATGTGTGTGTGCGTGCATGCACGTGTGTAAAAGTTTGTATGTGACTCAAATTGTGATACATAGGGCGTACTTGCCCCAGCCCAAATTGTAAGTATTAACTTGTAACATTGCAAATTTTCGGGGTTACCTTTACCACTGATCATAGATATTTTCATTATATACGACTAGAGAGTACTTGCTTATGTTGTCCATTCATTTAATATTATTCCAAATTACGCTCTATTATATAATTTAACAGTATAATCTTTGGTTATTTTAATAGTTTATTGTGCAACTATTTCTTATTTGTTTCTAAACAGTGTTCAGTTGGTTATATTCATTTATTCTCTAGAGGGAAATCAGGATTAAATGTTTATTAAAAGTACTAAATAAAGTTACCCTGGTTGTGTCTCGTCTCACCATTGCTGATTGGAGGAGAGACGTGTCATGGTCAGACAGCCAATCAGAGGATAGGAGACAACATAAGTAAGGCAGATGTAAAGCAGACCTAATTTTTTCTTTAGAAGAATTCTCACCACCTCCAAAGATGGACGTGGATATTTACAAGACATTTTACTGATATAATAACTAAGAAGGGAGATGAATTTTATTAAACTAATTGCAGCAAGATGTAATTGAATATTAGGAACATTTAATTTTATTGTATTTGAGAATATTGATGAATACTTGGTTGAATGTGCTGAAAAAAAGATTTTTAAATTAAAATATATTTTGAACCTGAGAAATTTTGTATACCTAATTTAATTGAAAATGGCACCCAAAGTGTTAATGGTAATTAGTGAAATGTATGAAATGTAACAAACTATTTCGTAACTATTATTCACGCTATACAAATACTGTTTACCAGGGAAAACAGTAAGTAGCATTGATCATTCATAAGCACACTTATTTAAATGGAAAAAGTTACGAATTTAAGTGTGGAATACATTTGGCCATCATCAAAATGAACTTGCTTCTTTTCTCCTTTCCCTTAAAGAAGTTGTACAGGAAAGCCTTAAAAATTCTATTTGTAACCACCTCAACGTTTCGCTAAATCACATTTTCTGCTGAATATTGAACATGTGAACATATTTGTTTAATGTAAGCTAGACAAACCTTTATTCTCGTGAAATGTACATTTTTTAAATGTACATTTACATACACTCGCAATTAGGCTACCGCCCGGTGGCGAGCTCTCTCAACTCTCCTCCACCCAACCAACTCCTTTTCCTCTCCCTTCCTGAACTTACCAACCCCTCTCACAGATACCAATACCTCCCCCAACACATTCCATCTCCCTCACAAGCATGGACTGCCTACCCCGCTCCGTTCTCCTCCACACCCTCTGAAGCTTCTCACTGTTGTTTCCTCTTCCTCTAATCACCCCCGTACTTAGCTTGCAGTGTAGCCCTCCCCATCCTCCCTCTTCATTCACTATCCTGTACATTCTGACTAACCGCTCAACTTTCCTCCTGTCCTGCAATGAGCTCCACCCCATTTCTTTCATCATCACTGATATCCTATAGTTCCCTTCTTCCTCATCATCCTGCCCTTGCCTTCTCCACCTACCCTTCACCCATCTTGCTGCCTTTCTCTGCATCTTTTCCAGTTCTCGCACCTCCACCTCCATGTACGGGTCCCATACTGCTGCAGCATATTCTAACATTGGTCGTGCCATATGCCTTCTCCTTCACCTCACAGCTGACTCCATTCAGCATCCTTCCCAGCGTACCCAGAGCCCTTCTTCCCTTTGCAACCACCCTCTCTACCTGTTTTTTCCACCTGAGGTCTCCCTGCAGTACAATCCCTAGATACTTATATTCTGCTGCTTCTTCTATCTCTTGTCCCTCCCATCTGTACACGTCCCTGCTTATATCTTCTTCCTTGTGAACCTAACTACCTTAGTTTTTCTTACATTTATCTTCATTTTATTTTTTCTGGTCCACAACCATATCTTGTCAATGTCCGCCTGCAAATTTCAGCCCCTCTCTCCCACCTCAGCATATACAACACAATCATCTGCAAACAATCTGATTTTTCCTCTAATCCCCAAACCCATGTCATTTACCATTATGGTAAATAACAAAGGACACAGCACACTTCCCTGTGGTAACCCTGACGTAACCTCCTCTTCCTCCAATATTGCCTCCCCCACTTTCACCCTCTGCCTTCGCCCCCTGAGAAAGTCCCCTATCCATTCCACTACCCTCCTGTCTGGTATCAGCGCCTCCACTTTCCTCATTAATGTTCCATGGGGCACCCTATCGAATGCCTTCTCAAAATCTATGAAGCAGGCATCCACCTGCTTCCCTTCATCCCTGCACGAGATCCCCTAATAACCCAGCCAGCTGAGTCTCACATGAGTAACCCCTCCTGAAACCATGCTGGGACTCCTCCAACCAATTCCTATTGTTCATTACCCTCACCACATACTGCACCACCAGCCCCTCCATTACTTTTCCTGTACTTGATGTGAGACTCACCGGTCTGTAGCTGCCAGGCATCCCCCTATCCTCTCCCTGCTTGTGTATAGGTACAACCATAGCATCATTCCAATCTTGTGGTAACTTACCCTCTCCTAAGGACTTTTTAAACAGCACTTCTAAATATTTCGCCAACTCCTTGCCATCAAACTTTAGTGCTGCGTTTCCTATCCCATCTGGTCCCCCTGCCTTACTGCTCTCCAAACCCCTAATTACCTTTTCTGTCCCCCACTCCCTCATCTTAAACTCACTATACACCCCCCGAACCCTGTTTGCCCCCCTATTCCAACCCTCCTTTGCCTCAAACACTGACAAGTACTGTTCTTGCAGCATCTCCGATTTTTCTTGGTCATTTGTCGCATACCTACCGTCCATTCCTGTTAGCAGAGGGATCCCTTCCTCTCCTCCCCTTAACCGCCTAACATACCTAAACAATTTCCCACATTCCTTGCCTTTTCCGTCTTCCACCATGTGCCCCAGAAATACATTCTTTGCCTGTTCGATCTTCCTTTCAAGCTCCCTACCCATTTGTTTAATCAATTCTTTAGATCTCATCATCCCTTCATTTCTCCACTTGGCATGTAATTTTCTGCACTTCTTCATTTTCAAAATCTCCTGTCCATAATATCGGGGATCCCCCCGATATTATGGACAGGAGATTTTGAAGGTGAACTTAAAACAGTCCGTAACCTTTTCACTGGCACAAATTTCTCCAACATAATCTCCATTAATCCTCTAAACTCCCTCCACAACCCCTCTACACCCTCCTCCATAGGCCATTTTTTAAAACTGTCTCTCAGGAAGATTTCTGCCCCCTTCTTGTCTCCTCTCCCATACTGCCACACCAACCTTTGTGCCGTTTGCACTTCTCTCATCCTGCCAATCCCAATTTCTACAACCGGAATATGATGGTCGCTTATACCATCCAATACTATTGCACCAACTACAGCATTCCTAGGTCTGACCAACACCACATCCAGCACTGACCCAACACCCTCATTCCATCTCGTAGGTGTTTCTACTATCTGGACTAATCCTCTGTTGACTAACTGTGCTGCCATTCTCTGTATTATGTACCCATTCCTTCTGCACTCTCTACCCATTTCACCCCTGGCATATTCAAATCCCCTGCTACAACAACCCACTGCCTGTCCTTTAGTCTATCGACCCTCTCCTTGATCATCTCAATTGCCTGCCATCCCTGTCCTGGTGGTCTATATGCTGCCAGCAAAGTAATACTCCTATTACTACTACCACTCAATTTAATTTCCATTACCTCGACATCCTCACTAACCCATTCTACCGCCCCTTTTAGCCCTTTCCTTACACACACCATTATTCCTCCTCCTCTCCCATCCCTGTCTCTTCTGAAGATGGTGAACTCATCCTGCCTACACTCTATGTCCAGTACTTCCTCAGTCAACCAAGTCTCCACAGCTACCACTATATCCGCCCCATATCCTTCAACCTTTCCCCAGAAGCCCTCCAGCTTGTTGTACACGCTCCTACAGTTCACCACCATTATCTTTATACTACTACTCTGCTTTACCATCCTACATTGCTTACCTCCTATCTCCACCCCTGCGGCCTCATCAATGCTATCCTCTCCATTTCTCTCCCCTTCCGTTTCCTTGCTAGTTTTTCAAACTAACTTACCCATAACACCTCTAGGCTAGTGGCCTGTGGGTATTTCTGTTTCGACCAGTCACCGATCTGACAATAATAACCCTTGATGATACCAAAGTGTTGCTGTTTGATAAACTGTAATAGTTTATTTTGAAAACAATAGGTTTAGGGACACTAAC
Organism: Dryococelus australis; assembly: GCA_029891345.1. Classification (NCBI taxonomy): domain Eukaryota; kingdom Metazoa; phylum Arthropoda; class Insecta; order Phasmatodea; family Phasmatidae; genus Dryococelus; species Dryococelus australis. Next base: position 32,135,087 of record CM057008.1, read on the forward strand.
GGTCTAGAATTAGGAACCACCTCAGCTGAGATCTGGAGGGATTTCATAGAACCATGAAATACAGATAGCCAGAAGGGAAATTGATTCCTGGTCCTGCCAAATGCTGTTAGCACTGCACCACCTCATACACTTTCGAAAATTTGAAGACCTGTTACAATATTTCTGTGGCATACCTCACCTGCAAATATTCTTAAGTGCTTTGCTCCATGATTTCACTGATCTTCATAGCCTTCCCCAATATCGCATTTGGTATATATTATGCACTGTGAATATGATGATGCCCCTTGTAAATTCATGTTGTGTGTGGTAAGTTGTGTCAATTTATACAATTTCCTGGGAAGTTTTTTTAATTCAGAAACGCTCCTATTCTGGATAGTTGCTGATGGGTACATGATACTGCAGCATCTAAAATACTGGTCTCACCTGTTCTGTTTCAGCAAAGTGACGACGCCCCACAGCATGTTGGAGGAAGATTGGTCAAATTATGAGGAAAAGATGTGATGCGAGTACGTGTAGTCTGACATATATATCTGTGTGTGTGTTTACTATGTCCAGTGTATAAACTTTGTACACCGTAATTTGACTTGTCCAATATCTTTGTACAGCTTACTATTGAAAAAAGATTTTACGGATGCAATAGAACAAAACATGTTATATTATGGAACAATGCTTCGTTATCTATATCCTTATTTAACCCTACCCTGCAATATAAGCATTTTATAACCTCTTTAACCAACCTTGTAAAAATCATTACTTTGCTTCCCAAATTTTCTTGAAAAGGCTAACACCATTTCCTTCCACTCTATTGCCTTTCTTTCAAGGTCTTAAATAGAGTGAAGCACTCCCTCCTGATTTTTATCACAATGACCAACTCATTTAACATCAAAACTATGGGCCTTCTTAACTATTTTTGTCTCAATACAAAAATTTTATTCTTCCAAGGTCAACACTAAAAAAAACCAATGAATACGGCATGATATTCTTAAATTGTAAAAACCACTTTGCTCCAGTCGTTAAATAAGCAATATATGGTGTAGTGAAAAAATGCAGTTCATGTAACCACTGAAACAAAAATTTAACTATTACGTATGGCCAAGACAATCAGAAATAAAAGGTAATTACACTGCTGGCACGATTATATAGAAAACAGACACAGAGAGCATTATCAGTTAGTGTACTAAGGTTCTCCGAAGGAACAAACAAAAACCACAACTCATCAGGTTAACGACGGGCCAACTATTAATACACAAATAACGGATTAGTTACCTTGTTCTGCTGGCTTTACCAGAAGATTTAATGCAGAAAACAAGCTTTTAATAGACGTGTCATTCTGTGCTGAGTTCACATTATCAGAATTATTCGACATAATTGAAAACCACCATCCAACGTTAGTTTACAACGCTACAGTGTGACAACAACCTACTGCCGTTTTACATTTTGTCACCATTTTACCACCAGTTAAGAAAACATTATAAAATTACATTTGTTCTAAAAGGTTTATCTCAAAAAAATTTATAAATTCTACAAAATGACAGAATTCGATGTGAGCCATATGAATTTAATAATAGTGAAAATGTTGTCCTTCATTTAAAAGATGTTTTAATTTGAATGTAAGTCACATTATTAATATTGGAATTTGTAAGACAGTTGGTGAAACTGGCTAGCTGCATTTTCATGATGGAAATGACAAGAAAGAATCGCTTATGTTTGTTTACAATACGGGTGCAGCACCTTCAAAAAAAATAAACTGCAACCCAGGAATATCAATGCATTTTTGAGACGTATAGGTTACGTCGAACCTAAACCTCACATAAAGAAATAATAATGTATAGAGTCGTTATTGTGTATGTTATGTTGGCTGGTGTGGTGATCACTACTTTCGGATCTGTTCAGAAAGACTTCTTTGATGAAGAACTCCTACTGAAGCCACTTGACAGTGGTCATGTGTACGCATACTTCCAGTTCACTACTTTATGGGACGTTGATCCAGACGTAACGGCATGTAAGTACTTAAGTTCCAACTGCCAATGTAATTGCTCTGCACGGCCGCAAAAAATTCTTATAAATTGGTGAATTTGTGTGTTGTTTCAGTTCATCACTGCCACCTGTTCCCTCGAGCTTTGGGCGAAATTGTTGGACGATACAATGTTCAAGAATTACACATAAGCCTCACCGAAGGACTTTGGCGGTACGAGAACTGGGGTTATCCTGTCCTTGATGCTTCTCCAGGTGCAGAGCTGTGGGCTTGGTTTAAGGAAGATACAGCGAAGTACGTAAAAGTTAAATAATTAAACCCTATGGTTCAATGTTTTGTAGGCGTTACACATACTGCAAATTAAGGCTGTTTCCGTATTCTCAAGAAATGCGTACATGTGCTTACCTGTCTCCAGAAGTGACATCATGTATATACTAGCGCTGTCCGAATTCCCAGTATAGTACACACAGGGTCTACACTTGGCAAGTATTTGAAATTGTATACTTGCTGGACATACTTACGACAGTCGCCATATTGTATTTCATATGTGAAAATTAACGTGTACGTTTTGTGGTTATAAACCTCACCAGTTTTAAAAGTTAATAAGTATTTACTAAATGTTATCCTGTTGAATGTGTAACTAATTGTTACTTTAATACACGTGTTTCCAATTACCAGTGTGAATAAAATTCTGAGTGTTTTATAGACGTCTGCTGCATATTTCCCATGTGTATGCTTACAAATAGTATTACAATTGTAATTCACATTTCCAAGTTAATACAAACTCCATTGAATTGTATTTTTCGTTCTGCGCCGCCTTTCATTTCCCTCTCGTAAATAATGTTCCTATTAATTCCTCATTCCTGGCTAAAGCAGTGTTTCAGCGCTTAAACTTGTTAGATGTCAAGATATGAAATCACGATGCTAAAATAAATAACAAATGTTTACATGGTTATGTGTGTCCTCTTAAATACAACCTTAGAAGTTGCAGTAATGTATATATTACACCATGCCCACATTTTTCTTTTTCTGTTGTCACGTAGTTTCTCATATTTCTGCGAGAATGTGTGACCAGTCTAACGTGTACAAATAATTTCAACAAGTATACGATAAATACACATCACTGTTAGTATGCAAATGTACATAGTACTTACACGTATATACTGACAATCCGGAAACAACCTAAATGCTTTTAAATTGACAGAGTACGTGTGTCCTGTTTATTCGAAGATCTGTACTTATCAGATTTTTTTGTAATGTAGCATTGACGTAAAAGAATAACTTTTTTTCAGAAATTGATTTAACGTCTTGGGGCAGCTTACACAATTACCTTTACCTACACGTCAACGCAGCTCACTCTTGTATTTGGAGTACAGAAAACTAGATGTAACTGCATGAAACACCAAAGATGAATACCGACCAGACAGTTATGTGAACAGCACTGCAAGAGTGTAAAAACTGGTAAATGTTAACAATAGGGGCTTTTCCGAAGGAAATAATCACGGAAAGTGGTATAATTCCACTCTACTGAATGCACAGAACACATATTTAATAGGGACATCAATATGATAAAGGCTGTTCACGATAAAGTGAGCACTTTTGAAACCGTCAGAAAAATTTCACCGCTCCTGCTTGCGTATATTTAAACGGGCACACTGAATGACATACCCCCAGTAACGTCTGTAAAGATGAGTGGAAAATAATTCCATATCTTAACGTCGAATAAAAAGTGTTAGTTAACAATTTGTGATAACTTAAATGATTTCTTTTGTTTTCTGTTTTTTTTTTTTTTTTTGCATTGACGTATAAAAATAAGCAAATTTATAAAATGTTTACTTTTCAAATAATTCCACAGTTTCACGTGACTGACTCATGCATAAAGTGATGAGGCCCATGGCTATGATAATTTTACGTAAGACGGAAGAATACACAACGTGCACACAACTAGATCTTAAACATGGCTTTCAAAAGTGCTCATGTTACCGTGAACAGCCTATATCAAGACAAACCACAAATACGATAGTAGGCAGGGCTATGAAGATCAGGGAAATTGTGTGGTAAAATGAGTGAAAAATACCTACGTAATGGTAATATTTTATCACGAAAATATGTTAAATTGCAAAAAGAGCTAACAGAATAATACCTAAATTGACAATATTACCGATACAAGCTACAAATATGGCAGTGGGGAGAGCTATAAAGATGAGGGAAATTGCGGTATAAAACATCCAAAAAATATGTATGTTTATTTACCACAACAAAAACTAGAGTTCCAGAGGACTCTAGAAGGCAAAAGTTTTTTCTCACGATGCAATGCCAAGATACTTCCCGACTGCCATCGTGGAAACAACTGACTGTTACAACTTGAAGCAGTGTTGCCAATGAAGGCAATACCAAACACTGGCTTCTTAGGCAGGTAATCAGTTCATTCAAATACAAGTTTGTTTTAAGTTCACAATAAAGTACTATTTACAAATATACACATCAAAAATGTAGGTTATCATATTATTTTAGCACAAAAATACAAAAAATTGCAAAAGGACTTACCTGAAGAATTCCTAAATACCTACACAATTTTACTTCTTACTCGTAAATCCAAGCAGTATTTTTTCAGTGTGAGGGGGCTACATGTGAAAATCATTTCTGGGGAAACTCCAAGCTTCGCTGATGCATGACCATTTCACTGTCACTAACTACAAAAAACAGCCAGTGTGCCTTGAATCATGGTTTTGGTCATTTACTCCCCTGGTGGAGCTGAGAACTCTGGCTCTGTGCGTAATGTTTGGTTATGCTTGAATAGTATTTTTAAGCGCGAGGAGGCTATGCTTGAATATCATATATAATCACAGTATCGTCAGGTTACGTTTCATTTGGTTAGATACTCACCCAATCAATCGCCATTCTTATGATGTAGATGATTAAGCACAGCACAACGTGTCTTCTATTTTACGACACTATACACACTCAAATTACCTCACAAATATTATAATTTTACGTTTCCCATGGATATATTAGCACAGAAACACTCATATTTTCGCACAATTATTTGATTTAACACGTCCAACTGAATTAATTGTAATAAAATATGCTTTTATGCACTGTTGCATCGCAAACCTCCGACTGGTAAAAAATCAGACGTCGTCAAGCAATTTTCCTTAATCCAACCGTGACAAAACCTTTGAAAAATCGTCAGTGCTGTGTCATATTACGGGTATTCAAAATAATGGGATATTGGCACAAAATGATGATACATTTGCATACCATTACTACCGCATCATAGTACTCAAGGTCAAATTATGGTACAAGTACCATGAAAATGGTACACCTAACATTACAACATGGCACTCGACATAAACAAAGCGAGCAAACCGCCATTATATTCAACTATTTTATTTCCAACATTTTAGTTCATTTATCATCACGTCCCGTAAATATTGAACAGGTAAGCCATGCACAACCCATATAAATTTATTTTCTTGGTTTACGTCTCTAAATCAGCCCTGATTCTTAACAATTACAGTATGTGCAAAAGTATTAAATTTAAAAAAAAAATTATAGTTTAATAGTTTGTCCCCAGCCCAATCTGATGAGTCTAGCAGGCTGCATTTGTCCCATGAGCCACTAATTGAATAACCATGCTGCAGGTGTAAAGGGAAAATAACATGAATGTGCTTTTTTTTTTTTTTTTTTTTTGCAGTGTCGATGCACATTGGAAGGAGCTGTCTAGTTCGCTCTCCGGCCTCCTGTGTGCATCGCTGAACTTCATAGAAGCCACAAACAGCTTGAGCCCTGAGTTATCTCTGCGACCGACCGGTGTCGTGGGTGACAAACCTGTCAATTCCTCTCTCCTGCGTTATGCCACGCTGCCCCGGGAAATTGTGTGCACAGAAAATCTGACACCATGGAAAAAACTGTTGCCATGTGACTCAAAAGTAAGAATGTCATTTCTATATGGTTTCTAACAAATCACTCTATTTCTTCTTCTCTTCAGAACTACATCAGTTTTAGCACTAACTGACTACTATAAACATTTTCTGATAGTTTCACTAATAGCTGTAGTGTTGTAATTAACTGTGGAGAAAATTATTAGTTAATGTCTAATTCTGAATTTTTTTTTCTGTTGCAGAAGGGCCTGGCAACTTTATTGAATGCGGGGTACATACATAATACAAATTATCACTCTTTAGCAGTTCATTTGCGGCCAGTTTGCAGGGTAAGTTCCATAGCAATGACAGAATCTTATTGCTACAGTCACCTTTCATACATGCCACCTGCGATGTGCCACTTGTCACTTCGGTATGACGACCCCCTTAGTGTACAAACACCTTACCTAAACCAATCACGAAAGTACTGTACATGATCGTCAGGAAATGATTGTCTGTACGTATTCTCTTTGCAGGATGCAGCTTGCACACAAGTGTCGATAGAACTGAGGCAGTCGGTTTCCCTCGTGTACGACATAGTGATTCTGGGAGGTGATAGCCAGGATTGGTCTATCAGGAAGCTTTTTGGTATTGGATTAGGAGGTAGCTGCCAACTAGCTACCATGAGTAACGTGTATGTCGACATTTCGTCGAATAAGGTAAGTTTCATTACATGTTGAAACACACTTCCTGATGCTTTACTTTTTTTTTTTTTTTTTTGTCTGTCTTTTCGTACCCATACGCTCTGCAGGCTATCTGCCATGTAATTTAATTTGTTTAAATATCAAAGTATTTTGCTAACACATGTGATTTTTTTAACTGAACTAAGTACCGTATTTTGGCGTGTATAGGCCGCACCCAAAGTTTATGATGGAAAATTGGGAATAATTAATGTTTTGTGCATAGGCCACACTGAATTTTTGTATGACTGTAAATATTGTTAAGTCACTATTCCATACAAACATAATAAATTCAGACTTAAGTTTCCCCTGCAAAACATTTGTGGCAGAAAATTTGTATTAATAATTGCAATTTTTTCCCCCTCGTCCATTCCCTTGCCTTTCTTCCTTCCAACTTCCTTCGGAACTTAAGTTTAAACATCAAAATGTAGTTATGTTGACAAATTTCTAAACATGTTTTGGAGGTAAACAATTTTTTTGCCAATATCTCTTATATAAGCCGCACCCCACTGTAATTTTTTTGGTAAAAATGTGCGGCCTATACACGCCAAAATACGATAATATAGTCTTACACCCTTGCCTTTAAATGGGCAACATTCATATGTGGTAATTTGGCCCTGTGGTTGACTCCGTTGGTTGGATATCAGGCCCAGGCAGGCGGGAAGTTTTCGGACGGAGGGCTCTCGTAGGGAGTATGCGACAGACACTGTCGTAGTGAGGGGGATTACTTGGGACTCTCCCAGATCCCCTCCCCCCACCCTCACACTGCTATGTCTCCACCCCCATCTCATCTCTCCTCGTCCATTCTTCGTGCTGGCCGGAGTGACAGGTCTGTGTCTTGGATAGGGCAGTCGGCTCTGATTAACACTTCTCATTCATATGGTACAATGTCTCAGTTGGGAACCACCTGTGAGTTTTCTCTCTCTATCTCTCTCTCTCCATATACATATATATTGGTTTGACATTAGTCCGAACTAAGGGTGGACTAACTATATCGTATTCATAAACTGCGACCAGAGTAGGACTAACTTTAGTTGAAGGATTATGGACATACACTGTTATCATGTTTACTGCGCATGCTCATTGTAGATTTTCGTCTTTAGATGGCGCTAAATACAATATAACTTGTTTATAAAAAAATGTTTGTTCTTTTCAAATTTAATAGTAATTTACAAAAATTTTATGTACGTAACAAGAAAGAGAATATACTCTATTATACTATGTGTTGAATTGAAAATAAAAGTAGATGTTTTGTAAATATAAATATATTTTACACTTCATCTTTGGAATAGAAATTATTGGTTTCGATTATTTCCATTCAAAAGTGATGCTCTCTGTAACGTGCTGTGTTTGCCTGCTCGTATAAACAAATCACATTATTCATTACATTAATGTCACTTTATTCGTTTTAACCTTGTTTTATAACTGTATCATATATGGTAACACTGCAGAATGAAGGATGATAAAATTAATATACTAATATCTTATTATTCCATATTGATTTTGATGCATGTCCGATAGTTAAGGCTGGATCAGGGTCATGTGGCTTTAGTTGCACTTAAGTCGGTTGTGCATGCAGGTTTGGTTTAGGTTTAATTAAGGCTGGATATCGCAGTAGGGCACGTGGCTTTACGAGCTGGAACAACATTCTCGATTTTACAGTTCCCTAGCCCCTTGGAGGGCTTGTGACTTGCTTCGCAACTAGCCGTAGTCGGTGACGGGTGGGAGGTGCTAGGGGTTGGTGCCTTGGCGGTTTGCAGGCGAGGAGTAGTAGAATTTCGTTGATTACGTTGATCGTCTTCAGCTCAGGTGGTAGCAAGGGCACGACGTGACACGATGCAGAACTTGCCGTTCCAGTCCTCTGATGCACTGCTCCAGATGTTACTGTTAGACATGCCTAGCCGATCCTCAGTTTTGTTCAGTAACACTCTTACCACTGGATGACAGGCCAGGTGTGTGCGTAGAGGTGCTGACGGGAAAATAATGCGGTTTACAGTAGTCGTAGGTGGTGCCGATGAACGAAGTAGGGCAGCATGATCTCATTCGGCACATCTGCTAGCTGTAAGCGGGATTAGACCAGCCAGCTGTCTGGCAGCAAGGCGCACAACTCTTTGCTCCTCTCTCCTGGCACCATGCCTCATCTTGAATGGCATAGAGTGGGTGTAATTACGGAGAACTCAAAATAAACACCACGGATGTGGGTATCCCTAACTTAATATTGCCTGGCTATAGCCTTACCAACGCGAGCTCCGGTGCTTCAGAAGATCCCCCACTGGTGCGGGCTGATAAGAAGCGTTGGAACGGTGTGGGTTGCCAACACTATCACTGGGTGTGAGATTCCCAACCAAGGCCAGGCCATAGTACCTAAGCAAATACCCCCGCCAGCACCCAGGTGCTCCGGTAGGGATACAACTCAGATGTACTGTCTCTCCTTGATTGAGAAGTGTTGCTAGTGGTGGTGACTTGTCTATTTTATTCCTCCAGTACCTGTATACATGGTAGGAATAGAATAGCTGGCCGTCTAAGCTGGGCATGTTTTCATCTTGGAGCTGCCTGAGGGGGAGTCTCCAGTCTTAGCTAATTGCGGAAATAAGAATACTTTCCTGGCGCCTGTTGGTGGTGCTCAATTCGAGGTTCTCCCAATAATTGGTGACAGATTACCCTATGAATGAGACTCGAGGGTAAGAGAAACAAAGCTGTTTTTATTAAAGACTTATTAAACAAGGTGACAAGTGCTCTCCTGCCAGGCAGACTGGTGGTTGGAAGTAATCCTACGGAATCCAGGTGTAAGTGACCTGGTCTTAAGCTAAGTGGGGAAGTTACGTGAAAAACTGTTGAAGATTACTTAAATACAAACCTAACTCTATATAGGGGGTGTCTGTAGGAGACAGAGAAAGAATTACATTTGGATTGTATTATGTACAGAAAGCTTCTGGTAGCTATTGGCGTCACTGGAGCATCCAGTAGCGGGGCTGCAGAGCTCTAACAGCTATGTCAATGGTAGCAGCCTCTGGTGGCTGCTGAAGATTAAGTCGTTGGCGACAGCCTCTGGAAACTCCAGCACCTAGGTGCTTGGAGAAGACTGCAGAAACAACTCACAAGGACCGCCGCGCATGGCCTTATATAGCGAGGCAGTGCGTGTTGTGGCGGCCACTGGGAGGGTGTGTGACGTCCCTCAGGTGCAAAGCTGGGGTGGGGGTAGTACCATATGGTCATCTCTCGGCCTTCGTGTATCCTCGATGGAACTTGTGCATGGTCCGATGTGCCTGATGGCTTGTCGGCTCTCAGCACGGGGAAAGGGGGGTAATGCGTCGCTGTCTTTCGCAACTCCTCTTATCCACGTGTCCGGCCGCCCTCCAGGATTATGGCAGACCAGCACTTCCATGTACGAAATGGCGCTGGGTTTAAATCTCACGAGTGTAAAAGTTTATACTAGGGTTGCAGTGAGATGAGTTGTAATCGTTTGTGGTAACTGGTATAAGCAGCATGCGTCAATTTGTTAAATTTTCATAGCACCCCCTAAGCACTGGTAACATGGGCTGGTTTCATTTTATCATGCCAATACTGTCTTTATAGTGATGTTAAATATGTATTGTATTGTTAAATACATTATAAACTGCTGTAAAGAGAAAATAAATTTTCATAAATTTCTATCACTGAATATAAGCCACACTCTGTAGTAAAATGATAATACTTAAGAAAATAAAATGATAAAAAAATTTATGAGACAGGAATTTGAGCACTCATAGTGTAGTACTTGTTCACAGGTGCACATACACAAGGTAGGATGACGCATTGCACAATCTCAACGTTTCGCCTGGTGAAGCTGGCTTAGCAAGCGAAACGTTGCGATCGCGCAACCGCGTGGAAAATGTATCTTCCTACTTTGTGCGAGTGAGCCTGTCGACGAGTACTACACTGTGGGTACTCAAATTCCTTTCTTTTTGTATAATTTTGGTAGCTGAGCAGCCCACTTGCAACCTTAACTAAAAATTTAAGAGAGGTTGTTCTAAAGATTCAATTCTAACCAAACTAAATGAAACTAAATTAAACGGATCAAATGTGATAAAATTAAAATGTATTGACGCAGTTGAGATGTAAAAAAAAATCACTTGGGAGGATACTTTTTCACCACAGTGGCATGTTGCGATTTCTTTGGAATTCAATCGTTGGTTCTCCTGTGGTAAGCGTTTAATTTGAAATGTGGGCAAACCACATCACAAACTTCCAAAAAATATTTTTCATTGTGATATTTTGAGTTGTGTAGCATAACATATTAATTTGGTTCCTTGTTGAGATGTGTACTAAAAAAAAATACAAATAAAAAATTACATAAATAGTTAATTTTTCTTTGAAAAGTTATTTTACTCCATTGTCATTTTTTTAAATTCAGGTTACAGTTTTGTATCTCAACAAAAAATGCAAGACATGATTTTTAACCTCTTGAAAGCCTTTAATGTAATTAATCTGTGTTGTCATGTATCTTCAATATTATATTTACACCGAAAGTACTTTTATTTCAAATTTTACAGACCGGGGCCAAGTTTCAACTGATCCCGCCACCTTCTGCAATCACCACAAGCACGCGTGGTGGATACGAGAGTGTCTTTGCTGTGTATGACATCAAGTCTCTCAAGTTTCACAGCATGTTGAACATTGCGGCAATTTACGACACGACGCCACTGAGGGTTTATGGCGTCAACATGCCACCCATCCTGTTCGCCAACCGTTACATAGTCGGTATGACCACAAAGTTTGTGTAGTAAAATATTTACTGGAGGAAATATGATATGACAGTACTGTATCAAGTATATTTATTTGAAAGATTTTCATTTGCACATTACTCATTGAAAAGTTTGTCTACAAGTTATGTAGTATCTATCTGGCTTGGGTTGAGTGGCTCCTTTTTCACAATACTTCCTAACTTTATGTATGTACCTAATAACGTACTGAAAACTGTTATGCTGTTATAATTCCTTGGATAACATTGTATGCAGAAAGTTGTTTCTATACAGCAGAAATGGGAAAACTGAGACATGCAGGTTATTCTTGGGTGGCCCACCTAAATTTTCCAAATTTACGCTGTAAATGGCTCATAAACATAACTGAATTGGCTTGCAGTGGCCCCGAAGAACATTTTATAAATAATAGATAGACTAATATTTTTCACGTTTGATAATACTGTATGCTGTTAGAATGTTTTTGACAATACATACACTACAGGCTTCTATAGACTGTTCACGGTAAAGTGAGCACTTTTGAAAGCCCTGCTCAAAATCTACTTGTATGCATGTTGCATATTTCTCTTCCGTATGTAAGATTAACTTTATCAGAGGCCTCATTACTTTATTCATGCGTTTGTCAAGTGAAACTGTGAAATTATTAGAAAAGTAAATATTTTACAAATATGCTCATTTTTACACTTCGATGCCTTAAAAAAATTATTGAAAGTAAAGAAATAATTTTAAGTTATCAGTAATGGTTGCCTAACACTTTTTATTCAACCTAAAGATACGGAACTACTTCCCATCCATCATTGCCAACTTTACTGGGTGCATGTCACTCAGTGCGGCCGTTAAAACGTATGCAGTCAGGGGCAGTGACATTTTTCGAAGGTTGATTTCAAAAGTTGTCACTTTATCGTGAACAGCCTTTACAATTTGAGATCTAAGATTCTCTTGGGTAAAACTTGGATTGCACATGAATACATTTCATTAATTACATTGACAAGTCTTACCAAAAAGCTTTGGCATTATATGTAATCTTGAAAGGCCCATTCTTGTTATAAACACAAATTGTTTATTCAGTTTGATATGTATGCTCCTACTTTCCTTCAGTCTTGGTGTTACAATCCCAAACAAAATATTAGTGATTTGTAAGCTCTGAGGATAATTAACTAATTACTAGTTACTACATATTTATTGACATTTGGCTCATGCAAGAGACATTGGAAAAACTTACGCATAGCATTTATTTTGTTTGTGGTAAGCTAAATTGCCCAGATGTAGCCATGGATGTGCGTAAGGTGCTTGGTGCACATGTACTGTAGAGCGCCCTACTAGGAATACTTTGCAAGTAAACGAGTTGGCCACCTGTGTCAGTAACCCACTCGACCCATCACATGAGATACTCTGGTTGGAGCGACAGGGCTGATGCCGCATGAACTTGATCACCTCTGGGCATACCTTAGTTAGGGAAATCGTCACCTTCCCTATGCTTTGTCGAGATGGAATGTTAGCATCTAACCCTATGCCATTCACCCATAGAGTAGGTACAAATTGTTGCGATAAGAGGACAGTTATTGTCCCTGTGACTGATCAGTTACTTGGTAACCCAGCCCCGTCAGCTCTCAGCTGCACCACCCCCCAGGAACAAGCTCAGGCTGCCCATATGTTACTGGGGCCTCACCCCAAAGTCACCTCTAGACCCTTGTTCGAGCCGCCCCAGAAGACCGCCAGAGAGCCGCACCCCATTGTCGTCCAACTGCGCTTGGGACTGTATGTAGCCTTGGACATCGCAGCTGTCCGACCGCTGTTACCAGCTGCGGCCCATATACCAGATACACCAGCTACATTGCTGGCCACCCTAGGAAGGGACCCCGGACACTGACACCAGCTACCCGTCATCAGTCAACCCTGGGTAAGACCAGGAGAAGGTAAGCCAGCACCGGTTACCACCTTAGCTGCTCAGAATGCTCTTGACCTTACGGACAACTACATACCTTGCAGATGGCCTACCCGCCTGATACTGTACACAGGACTGGTTAAAGCCAAACACAAGGTTGTTCAAAATCCACCTCGGTAGAGTTGACACTCCCCTATGTTACTGACCTGACACCTTAAGAGCTCTTGTTTGTGTGTGACGCGTTCCAACTCACTTTAACCGTCACACGTCAATACAAATGGAGGAATCACTTTAAAGCAGTTGTTTTGTTGTTATTTCAAACAGACTGTATAATTCCAATCTCGTAAACTCTTTATGTAGGCCTAACTTATGTGTAATAATATTTTACCAATAAAATTGTTTAATTCTGACTGATGCTTGGCTAATTTCTCAGCTTTTGAGGCAAACATTCATAATTAAAGCTATGCCATAAATCATTTAGTTTATGAAACCAGGAAGTCAACTAGCTAAATCAGATACTGTAGTTTAGCCGCTCATGTAATTTGGTTAGTGTATTAAGTTAATGTTATGTGTAATGAAATTTTGTTAGTGCTGCACAACTTCGACCCAGTTGTCAAGTTTTTCATCGTTTTGGTATAGTTTCTTGAGATATGTTTACACTTGCAAGATACTTATCACTTATTACAGCTTTTTATGAAAACATGATGTGCCATGCAGTTTGGCTATATCCAGAAATATGGAGCATTAACGGTAATTTAATAAGCGGTTATATTTGTTGCTTTTAATTGTCTATATTTGTTGCAGGTCGCAACTCCATTAATAATGTTTTTTGTAGAATATATGTTTAGAATTTGGACTGCAGAGTTTCATACATGGAACGTGCTTTTAGAATTATTTTTTTCCCATTATTTTTTGGTGGGTTATAAAAGTTTTTATTTAGTTTTATGGTTTTCTTAATGTTGAGTATGGTTAGTTTTTTTATATTAACATGTTACTGCAAAAGGTGTCTTGAAATTAATTGAGTACGTACTACAATTAACCGAATGGATTTGCTGTACTTAGGTGGTATGAGATGTACAGTTAACTCTCACAGACCCCTGGAACAGCGACAGTCTCGAGATAACTTTTTTTTGGGAACCATGTAATAAAATTTATTTGAAAAAGTTTTTCTAAAAACAACCCCATTCAAAATAACAACCCTTTCCCTGGGTATCACAAAAGTTCTCTGAGTTGACAGTTTACTGTATGTTTATCAAAGTTGGTTGCATTTAAGTTTCTTAACAACTTAAGTTGTAATCAAGTTACCTTTGTTAATGAAGGTGTATATGTACACAGAATGTTTTTAATTGCAGTACAGTTCTTAACCCCCGTTCAATCCCCCTTCTCCTTCTTCTCTTCCTCCTTCCCCTTCTGCTCCTCAGAATGACAAACAGTGAACTCTTGAAGACCCCTGGAATAATGACCCTTTTTTTGGAGAACCATAAAACAATTTTTCAATTAACAACCCTCTCGAAATAACGACCCTTTTCCCAGTGGGCTGATTACTAGCATCACGTATTGCAAGATTCGGTTTGTTGAGAAGCGATTTTGTCTGTGTGTAGCGCACTCCAAAGCAAGTTGAGTATGAACATCAAAGTTTGATGACGTTATAGTGTTGTTAATCACAAGGTGCGAGTCCGAACCTATGTTTTGTGCGGCCAACATAGCAACTATCGTGCATTTTATTTACCATGAGCTCTATTGCCCATGGTGAGCTAAAAGTAAACACTTTACATATTTAACTTTATGCTAATTTACCTGGAAACAAAAATAGTAAGTTCTAATAAAACAGTAGAACCCCCTTTTTTTTTTCCATTACCCCTTTTACATTTTCCTGCAAATTACACCATTTATTTTTGATCCTGTTTTATCTCCATTTGATTCTGTGTACATTTTTCCTGCTGATTACAATACACAATATTTTCACTTCCCGCTATTTACACATTTTCTTTACGTTAACACTGTGAACAAAATACTTCAGTAGTAAAAGAAGAGTGTTTTCAATTGATGAAAAGCTCAAAATTTTCAAGCGTGTCGATGGAACATACCGGGATACGTGTCTCCCGTGCGAATAAGTTGGGTATCCCAATTTCTGCGATCAAAAATTGAGCCAAATGAAGAAAAGTAAGTTGAAGATATTGCACATTCCCATGTCATGGGAAGTTAAGGCCAAGAAGAAAATTAATAATTTAAGCTTGTGAAAAAGAGGAAGAAATACGTATGCCCACTAAGCATGAGGACCTACTTCTCAGGATTCGAATATGAGGGCAGTATTTTTGATCAGCTGAATGGCCTTAACAAAAAAAATTGAACATGTTAGCAGTCAGCAGCTGAAACAGGCGATAATCTCAGACTTCTTTTCAAAGCCTAATTAAATGGAAAATATGAACTATTGTAGTGAATTAGTAAATCATCATTATAAATTTGTATTACCTTTATTCTAATTTTTATGTGCTTTATTATGAAAATTACAAGTTGCAACAGAAGTTCTCCAAAAAGTTCTAGGCAAAGTTTGTAAATATGTCTATATTTTTCCATTTATTTGTTCTATCTTCAATATTTCCCAAAGTTACATACTTTCTCTTGATATGCAAATTTTTTTAATCTATTTGTAAATGTACTGGATTATATTTTGGTAGAGCTTTCTATGTTCAGAAGGTGTTTTTTTTTTTTGTAGTATTAACGATATGTCAATGTTGATTTATTACAACTTCGTTAAATTTTAACCGCGTTTCCCAAATTTTACACTTTCCCGCTTTTTACCTAATTTTTGCTCCATCCCTTGAATGGTGTAAGAAAGGGGTTCTACTGTATGTAAAACACACTGAAATATTCACAATACATTAGTTACAACAGTCTTTGTAGGTTAGAGTGACATGTTATATATTGGTACATAATGCATATTTACGACGTGAGCTTTATGTGTTGTGATATCCATAACGTAAAATTAATAAACTGTAATTTGTTGTCTTTTGGGACCATTACACTGTTATGGGTCTCATATGACATGGAGAAAATACTATTATGGTTTTGGTATCGTAGTTTAAATTGCACAATTACCTACATTTCTTTGATTACAATTTACTAACGCACATAATAATAGGCTAGTAGGGATATGATTCAGTATAATAAATACACTATATGCATCATATAGTAAAACATATTTTAAAAATTGGACTTTAACATCACTTATTATGTCTATAATTTAGTGGAAAGTATATAGTGTTACAAGTGGTTTTCTAACGTATCATGTTGTTTGCCCAATGGGAGTTATGTATTTGGGAAAATGCATTTGGGTGCATTGTAACTCTCAACGCATACAAATAGACTGTACATTTATTTACATAAATTGCAGATAACTTTGTTTGGCGTACATTCATAAACAAATAAAGTTATGTAGACGTATAAAGTGTTGCACGAATGTAATGTCACCATGGAAAAAAACTACAATGGAACCTTTGTACTACACCCCTGATTTTACACTTTCCTGCAATGTACACACACTTTTTTTTGGTCCCAATGTCCATTTTTACAGCATAAGTTTCCCTCTTTTACACTTCCCTGCATTTTGCAACCTTTTTCCCAGTCCCTTGCAAAGTGTAAAATAAGGGCTTTAAAAAAACACAAATTATTTGATGGCAACCATCACATTTTGTCAAAATCACTACTACAAAACAGCAAAATTACTTTATATTTCACATATCTCGTACAATCAATATTCATGCAAAGTAATAAACATACTAAAACGCATGAATACTTAAATATAAAAAAATTGTTTATTACGAAAAGTTCAATATTTATCACTTTATAATCGCATTTATTATTTGCAGACTTATGACCTGTATGTTCCCTACGTTTCGATGTCATGGATCTTCGTTACGGCAGAAACTCCACAGAAATATAATGAAACACGCAACACAAGTAGGTTTGTACTCACTACTTGCAGCACATGTTTCATTAGCTCTCTGTGCATATCGCAGTCGTCTGTAGGAGTTCGTAATCAAGCTACATGAACCTTGAAGGGTTGTAGAATTGAGAGTAGGCTGTATTTTGCATTATTTTTACATATGTGCAGGTTATGGTCAAGAACGAGGAGGCATCGTCACAAAAGTGCATAATAATCATTGGAGCACTTTGGAAGTTGTTTACCTTGAAAACATCCCATGGTTTATGCCTGTTTATCTTCATACACTGAAGATATATTCTAATGGAGCGGAAATAAAACCTTGTAAGTTTTCTAATAGTCTGTGGTATTGCTCATTATTGTTGTGCAAATATTCTGTATATACTGTACTGAAATACAAATGAAAAATTACAACTGTCATTTTCATTATGGCTGTTCAGGGTTGCATCACTTGTAAAGCACGTAGCACACACGTGATGATGCATAATTGCAGCAAAAAAATTGTAGTCTGTAAATGTGTCATGCATCAGTATAATAGGTTGTTAAAGTCTCCATCCTTCGAACATCTGTGTATGTATCATAATGTTTCTCATGTGTTTTTATCTATTGCAACAATTAATCAAAACACACACATTGTCTTTGAAAATCTGTGAAGGAATCTGGAACTGTCCTTAAAAAAATTTGTATTGATTTCCGTGTAAACCTTGACTTTGTTGTGCACAGTGATGAAACGCTACATCCCAGGCAAGGAGCGACTGCGACCTTACTACCTTGAGGTGGCTCTGAGGTTGCCCGCCCGCTCTGTGACTGAAATCTCCATCGAGTTCGACTATGTGTTTCTGAAGTGGCAGGAGTACCCGCCCGATGCAAACCACGGTTTCTACGTAGGGGCAGCAGTGATCACTGCACTGCTGCCCACAGGGAAGAACTACACTGGCCTGCCACAGGATGGCACCACTATCACATCGAGGTGTGTGGTATGGGGTTGTTTGCAATCCTGAGTTGTGGAAGACAAAGTAAGATGGCAAAGTGGTAAACCTTTGGACTTGCTCTCAGAATGACCTGGATTCGAATACCAGTCCAGCCTTCCTGATTTTAGTGTACCTTGGCTTCCTTAAATCACACCAGGCGAATGATGGGATGGTTCCTTAATACAAACTATAGCAGATTACTTCCCTATTCTTGTTTCTTTGAACAATTTGCTCCATCTATAATAACATTGCAGTAGACACAATGTTAAACACATCCTGCCTACTTACTTATCTTTCCTAGTTGTGGGATTGTAATTGTGTATCATGATAGTAGCAGAAAAGACATAGAGTGCTGTATTTTTATTTGTTCTAAATATATTACATAGTTGTCTGGCGTTGTAAATTAATGTCTTAATCCTATAGCAATGAAGCAAAATGTGGAATGTTGACAGTGGTGAAACAACTTTGAGTTAGGGGCGGAGCGGGAAACTTTCAGCTCGCCTGCAAGGGAAGAAGGGAGGCATGCCTTTAGGCTCCCATCTGAAGATATTTTTGCTTTTCTTATAAAGTTAATTTTTGTGTGATCGGTACCTAAACTACATGCTGCATAAAATATAGAGAAATGTTGATGACCCAGAAGCGAAGATGTGTATTAATATGATGCATGACATCTTTGCAATAATGGTTTGATACAGACTTCAGCTCATCAGTAAGCATAGCTGTGCATCTGATTTCAAAGGGGTTTTTATCGTTGACTGCCATGAGATGACAAGATTGTACTGTTTCCTACGGGAAGAATGGATGTGCCATCCATCAGATTTTGATATTCACCAGCCCAACGAGACTATGCTACAGAGAACAGAGTTCCACTACACGCCGCTAGATGGCTACACCAGTACGATTCGCCGCTTCCTCGTCTCCAAGCCGGTCGGTGATGTCACAGTCTCCAAACAGCTATGATATCGCCGCCTCCCCTCTCCAGCGGCCACCCCTTGCCCCTGAGCTACCCAGCCAATGAGAGAAGAGGAGACTCTCAACAGAGTATAAACAGAGGATAACGCAGCTCACTTGAGATTAGTCTTCAGTCATCCACAGCACCAGTTTGCGGATACCTGACCAGCCTGCATCACTTCGGCCCTCACGGTCCACTGTCAAACTTACCTATCTCACTTCAGCTCCTTGCTGTTACGTACCCTTCATCCACTGCATTTGTGGTGAAGGAAGGCTACAATAAATATTAAAAAGGTTGTAATAATGTATAAGTAGATTAGTATTCATCTTATTGGAGATATTTGAGGAATTAGAAATTATTGATTATCAATTATTTTAATATGACATATTAATGTTATTATTTTAACTAAATTTCTCATCAAAAGTATTTGCTGTCTACCTGGACAGTGTAGGTGTAAGCTTCCTTCAACTCTTGCCTGCGTAGGAGGTAGTGCGACACTACGTGTTTATTTCCAGTCACGGAATAACATTGTTTTACCTGACTCTCGAGTATCCCCTTTCCCGTAGACATAGAACCTCTCCCAATGTATCTTACTCCAAGCAGGGGATTGCAGGTTGCCGGGAAAGTTACTCAAACGAGCCAGGACACACTAGCTAATCCACACGCACTAGTGACGGCCAGCCTTTCTGCATACCATGGTAGGCAGAATGGTAGAGCCCCACCAGCTACACAGTCTCATAGGACAGCTTATCTATTCGGTGCTCACCCTCTCCACCGCGGTTAGGTGCCGTAGGGGTCGTTCCCTGTGTTGGAAAGACTGGACTTGGGATCTAGACCCACACAGCAGGGACTGCCAACAACGAGGCCTTATTCCCAGTGTTTACCGCCTTTAGGCGCCAAGCAATGCGATAGGCTGTCCGTTATGTCGGCAGACGTTCCATGTGGTTCTACACCTAGTAGCAAACACAAACCCTGTCGTCGCCTCATGGACGTGAGAGTGTGTTTGAGTCCAAATACCTTACTCCCACTGGAGTGGTATTCATGAGAAGGCAAAACAGGCGCTAACTGCCTCCGGGTGCATATAAGAGCAGGTCCCCTCCCTAATCGCTGCTCTCAACCAGCTCGCACCACAGGAACAGGCTCAAGCTCTGCAACGTCTTCTAGTACCCATTACGCCGGAAATCCCACAAGGTCTATTTGAAGTTCCAACCAAGCCGTTCACCCTTGGATTGCTGAGTATCTGAACCAGTTAGAACAACCCTCAGTCGTCCCTATCGCTTACTTCTGGATTGAACCCGTTGCTCAGCCCCAGCAATCACAGTCACATGCCAGAAGCCAGAAGGACAGTCTACCGGCAGCTCCCGTTGAGATTATGCCTCGCCCAGTTATACTGCAGAATACCAAAAGTCTGAAGCTTAAGAACTTCCTGATTAAATCCAACTTTGTGCCCTGTTGCAAAGCGACCAGGCCAATTCTCTACAATGGTCTGTCACCAGTGCCACATAGACACTAAAATTTAACCAGTATCACGCCAGAAGGTTGCGGTTGGCTTGACACCCGACAGAACCTAACCTCTCTTGATGTAGTGCATGTCCAGTCTGCTGAGGCATCACGCGTCAATTATCAGAAATTCATTATAAAATTTCTTCACGGATTTCATACAAAATATCAATGCATCTCAGTGAACAAACACATTTTGGGTGTACATTTACTATGCTCATTCTGGTATCCTTCACTAAATTTAAGAAGGGGTAATGCAGATCGTGTCTCCTTTGTTGTTATAGATATAGTGGTACATCCAAGATGACTTAATAAGATTAATATTCATGATTACAAGTATTTCTATTTGTATAATTTCTCTTCTTATTTTGTATAATATGGTTTTCATAATACCATTAATTTGAGTACCAGAATTTACAACTTGCATGACAGGTCTTTAGGGGTGTGCAAATAGTGGATTTTGATGTTCGAATGTTTTCTAATTGAATACTGAAATTTTTGAATAACATGCGAATAGTTTTGAAATTGAATAGCTACCAGGAAACATTTCATTTCAGTTACATATAACAGTAAAACATATAAGTTCACTGCTCACACAACAAACCTTCCTCACAAATGATATTTGCCTTTTTCAAGTGCAGTATATCATTTTTACAAGATTATATTCTACTAAGTAAGCGGCATAATGTAACAGTTTTAATGAATAATGCACTTTATATTATATGAAGTTATGAGACAGTCTTTGTGGCAGAACTATGATTATGTACATGTGTTATCCCTGTACAAATAAATGCTTTATCAGGAAAATAATTTATTTCTACTGTGTTGCATTTTTATTTTCAGCTGTCATACTGTTTTATTTTTAGTGATCATCATTATTTGCATATTGGGTGAAGCCATAAGTTTAAATAGGTGTATCTTCTTTGACGCATGCCACTTATACGTCTAATCTAATGCGATTACGACTCATCGCTTAGAGCACCTCTTCCATCACTACAAACAGGTCACATGTTGCCTGCCCTACAGGCAATATGGGAACTTTGAGCAAATCCTTCTCACTTGGAGAATATGCAACCTGGCAGGCACGCCACACCCCCCCCCCCCCCCACCCCACGCTGAGAGCGTACAAGCTGCCCAGACCTTGGGCAAGGCTGAGCGCTTCTGACAAGGCACGAAGCAGAATCGCTGACCAGAGTATTCCCACTCCAACCAGGGCCGTAGGACGTCATGCCTCCCCCGCACCCAGCACCGGCAGCCTACAAGCTTCCACTGTATAAGTCTGGACACTGCCGACCTCGGGAGTCATTCTTTCGCATCTCTAGCGACCTCCCACAGCACTACATCAGTGCTTGGGATCTTCAAAGAATCTTGTTACTTTCAAGTACGCCCCAGCATCTACTTACAATGTACGTCGATGACCAGTCAACCCAACAACCAGCGAACACGATCATGTATTTATTTAACTTCACTTTGTCTCCTCTAGACACCTTTTACATAGCAATTTAACTTTAACTAATTTGTATTCGTATAGAGGCAGCTTTTCCCTTTTTACTTAGAACCAGGTTGCCCACACCTGGAACCGCAGTTACCTTCAACTCTCCACTACTTGGTAGGAGATAGCACAGGTCACGTGTATATTGAACTATAAGTGTTCCTTCTGTAAATGCTTCAGTGAAAATAAATGTGTGTGTGATGGTTTTTCTTAATAATTCACACACCTCTAGTGATCTTAGATATTTACTTGTGGCCAATTTGCATACCATATCTCACCAACTTGTCGTAGGAGGGAGTTGATTTTAATGTACTGTGGATGCAACATCTGAGCATGTAGAATTGCAGTAATGGACAATCATATTGATATGTTACATGCAAGCCACTGGATAGAACCCTTGATCACTTTGTCCCTCTGTTGATTGATTGGTGTCCACTTTTGTATGTGCCGGCTGGTATCTCGAAATACACAGATGTTTAATCTGCTCTTTCTTACAAAAAAAATATACATAATATTGTTACCTGGGACTGGGACACCTGAGGGGCGTATTTGAGTTCTTAAGGGATGGAGGTCTTAATAAACATAAAATAACTAAATTTGATTCCTAATTTATTCTCACAGTTGTTATTTACAGCATTACATTATCTGCCTTCAGTATTATTCTTTTTATTTAACAGTGAGTGCAACTCTAATATCCGTAATGTCTCTTGGGTTACAGTCAGTTAACTCATGCTCATCATTAACACGTGTTCCATCTATATGTTGCCATAATTTGTAATGTCTTTTACTCACGCATCTAGCCCATTAGTCCATCCTGCCAGCCGCACTCTCACTGCTTGATACTCGCAGTTGCAGATTTCCCTACTGCTGGTCACATCTCTCGCTGTTCGTCATATATCGCTCAGAACTCAGTCACTCATTCAATCATCAACTCCTCTGCTCAGAGGCCTGTCACACTTTTATGTTGTTCGCCCTGACCATCTGGAAGGTTCAACGCACCCCGAGTCGCGCTGAGAGAACGAGGTCAGTAATCCAGAGCATTTTCTAGATAAGTATAGAAATCAATACAACCATAGTCAGCAGCATGCACCGCAAAAAGGATTATCTTATTGGCTTGCTTTTTGAAACAGATACGTGGTTCATTCGCCTGCCATTCAATATATTCCATTGACGTGTGACCTGTAATCATCACTATTCTGTCATTCTCTTCTGTCTGCTCGCGCGGAGCGGGCCAAGGTCAGTGGTATTCCTCAAAATGCATTCCCAGTACACTTCTGTTTTCTATCCTTCAAGCTAACCATTATCTTGTCCACAGTTGCTTATTTTTGCCTACAATTTTGATTTTCATAATCCAAAACTGAAAGAAGTGTAATTACAGCAATCTTTTTCACGCCATACAAAGTTCATTGTTTACTGGTTTTGCAGATGTCAAAAATTGTCATGGCTGCCCGCATAACTAGTTAACAGAATAGTTCGTAAGGAAACCCATGCCGTGTGAAATAAAATCAGTGACGGACCCTACAAGTAATGAAGTTAACGTAGCTGTTTGCCTATCTCTCAGATAATATTGTTACATACTAAACCTGGGGCCGGGAGGTTGTCCGGCGCTGTGGGGGATGACCCACCTTGACACTCCCCTCTTCTTGGAACGACGCACACTCTGCATGGTTTCCCCGCTTCTGGGAAGCCCGTGAATATCTGACAACTGCGAGACTTGCTTGCATCACAGCCCCTCCTCCCCCTTCTGAAGAAGCCAACAGGAGGCGCAGGAACATCCTGGATATTAGGACACTCTGTACAACTTGGGAATTAGCGAAATTTCTGGGTGACGGCCTACAACCTATAAATACAAGCCACAGCGGGACTACAGGGAGTTTTTTGGCAGAGGCCATCTGGCCAGTGTGCGATCAAAGTTTAGTGCGAGATGATGGCGGCGGGCGAGTGTTGTTGGTGTGAATGGGCGAGAGGGCGTGGAACCCGGCGAGTGAAACCTACTGTGCGTGAGGGCGCTATGAGAAGTCGAGAGCATTGCGAACTGGTGGGACATGGACTAAACTGAGGTGGAACTGAATTGACATGTAATAAGGATTTTATTGTAAATATTGAAACCGTCAAATATGGACGGATAATTTATAAAATAATTGAATAAGATGATACACTGTCTATTGGGACTGATCTTTAATTATTTAATTTCATTGATTTCTTTCTTGTAGTTATTATAAATTGTGTTAATTGCAGTCATTAATTGTAAACAGTAAGTGATATAATTTTATTGTCAGATATTGAGTTGAGAGAATTTTGTTTGTAGTTATTGTAAATAAAATTAGGAAATTATAATTAACTCTTCTATTTAATTAAGACCTCCATACCTTAACGAACTTGGTTTAGCACACTGAATTTCGAGAGAGTGAAATTGTAACAATATCTTAGCGAAACTTGCAGCGAAAGTCATCACAGTGTGCGCCAAGCTTTACTCATTGTAAGTTCTAATTCGGAAAACTTTGGTTTTGCATCTCTAAGGGAATATTTATCGCCACTGACCAATAATAGTTAATCTTTCTTTTATTCTAGTCCCATAAACACAACTTGTTTGAACCATAATTTTTTCAAGCAGCACAGTTACCAATTACCTCTTTCTCACGTGAGATTTTTAACTTCTCACTACTGTGAAAGAACACAACCACTGCATAACACACCATTTTTGTTGTCCATCTATTTGGGCCATTTTGCCTCATCCAGTCACAAGCTTATTGTTTCCACGATGAAAAGCTACTACATTGCCAAGTGTAATGACTCAGACAAAAATGCATTGAATTTTGCGCATCCAGTTTACTCCATTATACTTTCATTATAAAATTAAATACTGTGTTTGTGTGTTTCAGGGTATAATACACAAACCCGTAGAAAGGTATTATTGATTGAGCAAATAGATTCTGGCAGATGCTGCTGCAATCAATTTATTACACCAGTATGGAAAAATAACTCAAGTAACTTACTATCAGATACAAGTACCACTTGCAATTTTATTTTGTGAAACTATTTTTTATCATTATTATTATGTTGAATAAGTATGGTATTCATATTTTTCGGATTAAATTTTGCAAGAATAGAGCACAGTAATTTGCTAAAGGCAAATAATCTGTTAACTTATTGAGGTATACAAGTTTTTTTAAGAACAGTTTGTCATGCAGTAATACAAGAACATTTAACATGACAAAGTGGAGGGTTATGTGATGCATGAATGTCTTGTAAAGGCTGTTCACAATAAAGTGAGCACTTCAGAAATGAACCTTAGGAAAAAGTCACTGCTCCTGCATGCATATATTTTAATGAGCGCACTGAGCGACATTTGCCCAGTAAAGTTGGTAACGATGGATGGAAAGTAGCTCCATATCTTAACGTCAAATAAAACGTGTTAGGTAACCATTTGTGATAACTTGAAATTAATTCTATCAATTTATGTTTTTTCAATGTATCGAAGTGTAAAAATGAGCAGATTTTTAAAGTATTTAATTTCTTAATGATTTCACAGTTTCATTTGACCGATGTATGAATAAAGTGACGAGGCTCATAGCAATGTTAAGTTTACATAAAGCGGCGAAATACACAATGTGTATACAAGTAGATCTTTAGCAGGGCTTTCAAAAGTGCTCATTTTACCGTGAACAGCCTATACCAAAAATACAATGTTGGAAGAATTTAAATAACCTACAAGTTATTTGACATGTAGTCAGTCATATCACAGTATGTAATAGCTATAGGTTAAGTATGCAATAAGTAGGTGTTTGTTGCGCTCTTCAAAACAAACATGTCGCTTGTCTTGTTATATAGTTTCAACGCGACAAGGGAGGGATACTTGGTCCAGCTGCGAACTGAAACTCTGATCATCACACTCCCCACGCCAGACTTCAGCATGCCGTACAACGTGATATGTTTGGCATGCACCGTTGTCGCCCTGGCGTTTGGTCCTTTACACAACATCACAACAAAGAGGTGAGTGCCCTTTTCTAGCCTTGCAGGAGGGAAACAGAAGCTTGACTTGCAACACTTCCCGTCACTTACCTGGCACGGAATTCAAGAATCTTCCACGCACAATATTTCTGCACCTCCTGCATGTCAGCTGGTCGACAAACGCTGTCTTCCAAATCAAGCTTTTATTTTGATATCTCACATTATAGAGGAAAGGTTCTGGAGGCTTTTCACAACAAACTCTTGAGAGCCATTGAGAAATGTGGGTGAAAGAAGGTGGATTTGTAGCAGTGCCAGAATGCAAGGGTGGGAAAAATGGGAGATCCCCAAGAAAACCCACAGATCAGCACTATCATCTGGCACAATTCCCACTTGCAAAAATCCAAGAGTGAGTTTTGTATGGGGGAACAGCAACTTTGAAAAACAAAGTTTTAGAAGTGGGTATGTTCCCAAGTACCTCGAAAAACCAATAGGTACTTTGTCTACCAATCAGTCATTTGTTGTATTGAAAAAAAAATGTTGAGGGTCAATGAAGGTAGACACATGCTTGTAATGATCACTTCTACATTTCATTATTTGAGCAAAACAATTTTTAAGTGAAATGTATTTTTATACATCTTGTGCAGCTACATTTGCTTCAGCATGATGTGTTTAACTTAACAATGCATAAGACAAAAATTGTCTGAATACAAGAAACAATACTTTACAGCAAGGCATAAGCAAGTTAATAACAAAACTTGGTTTTGGATTTCTGAATACCTTATTTCAGGGCTATTCAATTAGTTCTCTCATTGAATCATTTACAATATAATGCTCATTAGGTCACACTTGCTTATTACAAAATTATGGCTAACTTACACACACAGTAGTAAAAAAAAACAGTGTCTTGAAGTTTACCTAACTACCAAATGAATTAACAGAATATTTGGGGCCCTACTTATTACTAAATAAAGGCGAATTGACCATGGGCTACTGCACTGAGTAATTCCAGTTCCAATATTTTATGGCTTTATTTTTTTCTTAATTCTGTTTCAAAAATGTATGATTTCAGTGTTGTTTGTGTTTTTATAAATGCTGTTCTTAGTAATGTATGTTTACACACATATTCACATACAAAATTTTAATACTTAGCATTTATACAGTTACTGTAAGAAAGTAGTCTGAAACAGACACAGATATATGTATCCAGATAAGATACATACAAAGATGATGCCATAAAACAATCAGCGTGGTAACAGTGAAGGTGTACACGCCCAGTATCCCTCTAGTGACCAAAGAAACAATGTCTCCTCAAAAATTTTAAGGGGGCCATATGGGCCGATGTGGTGCTCTCTTGGTACGTCTGGCCCTGGCTTACCAGAGCACGTAGCTGGGCATTGAGATTTATGCTATCCCTTTTATGGCCTACCCGTGATTGGACATTTAGGAATAGTTGTGAGAACACAGCTATGTACAGTGAGTGATGTTACGTTAACGTCGGAGGATAAAAATAAAAGAAGAAAATTGGTTATGACTATTTAAAGGATTTAGTGGGTGTCCTGGAGGCGCAGGCATGACCGTAATTATTGTTTAAATTTACATAGCAGCGCGGGGAGGACAGGCTGACTGAATCCTATCGCTCGTTCAGCGCAGGAGAGTGTACTTAACGAGGGACGGTGCTGGGGCCTATAGCGACTTGGAGAGAGGGCCCCGTGATTCCAGTCTGGGTTCACAGCGTTCCCCACAGCTCTCATTAAGTGGCGTGACCAGCTTGTACCCTGAGAATCATAATGTCTTTACGTGCTTGTTCTTCTCGAGCCTCAGGAGCCTCAAAGAAAGGTTCTCTCTCCCATTCCCAAGTAAAGACAGTATGTTTGCTTTTAGATCTTTGCTAGTCTTCTTTGTCATTTTAGCCACGTATGCTCAGTATAAATTACAAATTACTGTTCTTCACTCAACACGAATGGTAGTAACTTCAATTCCTTTATTTTATTCTCTCTTTTTCATTCTTATAGCATGATTGGAAAAAACTAAAGGGTTAACAATTTATGATATTTTTATTAGCATACAGTTGCTTGCTGGCTTTGTTGTTGGTTTTTTTTTTTTTTTTTCTATATATAAAAACATAGTTTTTGGTATTATGCAGTGTATTAATTTGCACTTTGGACATAATTTAGTTTTATCTTTATTCATAATATAGATAGTGCCTCTTTCTATAATGTAATTAAAAGTTCTAGCTGACTCACAGTAACACCATACTATTACTTATTTGTGATATTAGTGTCTCATTATGGTTGATACAATTAAAAGCATTTTTCACATTTAGTGTTTCTTATTGATTTCAGGTTGAGGTTGAAAGACACTGATTCTCAAAGTGGATTTCTGTCCAATGCGATTTCGAAGTTGAAGTCCATCAAGATTTTCAAAGCTAAGCAGGCTTAAAACATTGTGCCAAAATTTTATTAATTTATTGTTACAAATTGTTTTATAATATCTCACTTGTAAAATACATATGCTATTTTAAAAAAATTAATAATTTTTTAATATTATTCTATGTTCTTGATTGGTATCTAACATGTTTTAAAATTAATGATGGTTGAGGACTGATAGTGTGACGTGCTACACTAGAGTCCATTCACGGTTACCTCCAACTTTTCTGAAGCCCAGCTGAAGTTCTACTTTCAGGATATTCCTCCGCCTCATCCCACTAAGTCTATAAAATTACACTGACATGCGCTGGGGTGACTCTTGCCTGGTGGGCAAGTGGTTAGGGTGCTGATTACCCTCTCGGACCTCACAAGGTGGAGGGGAGTCAAACCTCACGGTGAATCTGAGTGTCGGACTGCCCTTGCAGGCAGTCTTGTTCTCCTTACCACTAGGGTCGTCAATAGCCGGGACACCAGCTGTCCCGAGGGAATGAAATGCTCAGTCAGATTCACAATTTATGGTTGAATGTGGTGGTGAGTGAGATGGCAAGGGTTTACCGGGTGTATCCGCCACAGCCTCGTTGGCTGCAGAAGCCGGGCTGACAAAGTTAGCCGGGGATTTTCCTCCAGCTGCACTGGGAATTGGTTTTGCGGGGATTCAAACCCTTATTGTTTTCCCAGAGGCCAACTTCACAGAGTAGAAACCTGGAAGTGTTTCCATCGTCGGGTGTCAAACCCGAATTACCTTGCCGGATGTTAATCTAACAATACTGGAATGTTCAGGGTTCTTGTGCGAGGGCTGTTCCTGATTCTCTGTGCTAGAGTTTATGGCAGTTGTAAAGCTAGGGTTAGAAGGGGTTTCCTCCAGGTCGGAGTCCTCGTCAGGGGAGCAACCAACCTAACCAACGTTTTAGTGGGGTCTCACAGTCTGGAGGTACAATTATGCTGTAATCGAGAGGTTCGTTGTCCTGATCTTGTGGAACAAACACACTAGGATTTGAATTTTGGATTAGTTGATTAATAAGAGCCTGCTTAATGGCGGCGCACCTATCGTGTCGCCTCTGACGGCTCCCTAGGCCCCCGTGCTGCTTGTGCATTTGTGAAACCACAAATCAAATTAAAGAAAAGTTGGATACCGGGGTCGCAGACCAGCAGTCCGGAGCGGGGCGAAATCTGCAGTCACTCCCGCGTACCTGTCGTAAAATAGGCAACCCACATAACGTGACCTTGTGTCCCTCATCGGCAGTGGGTGTCCCGAATTCTCAGTGATGTGTCCTTTAACAAGCCCTGCCCCACTGCACATCCGAGTGGGTGGTGTACATGTTAAAATATATTATTGTGCAATTAATTGAATTGTTACACACCACACTGAAATTAATAAAAAAAAGAGTAAGTATGACAAAAGGATATAAAGTAAAATTAATGTAGTCGACAACACAATATCACAGTAGTATGTAATATTTATTACGTTAAAAGAAGGATGACGGAAAGTCCCGGCTAACAGGTACAGGCTAAAAGCTAAACAAATAAAAGCAATATTAATTATGCAAAATGCTGGAATATAAGAATTGGAAAGTCATTATTATTATTCTACAGGCGAAGGTGTTCCTTGGGGGGGGGATTAGTTAATTAAAAAATATAATGACATCCAACCAAAATAATGCTATTTGCAGCGTGAACTTAAACTGACTCTATCCAGGGGAACGGTGTCGCGAAACGACCTGTTACCCTTGGAGTCAGGGAAGTAAGGTACAGGCGTGGGATTTACCGTCGACATGAAGAGCTGTCCCTCGACCGGTTAGCTGAGCTGGATGGAGCACTGCTGGTTCTTTCTTGAGCCCTATCCGCGGGCTGCTGAGGTGAGTTCGAGCCTTGGTACGGGCTACTGAGGAGAGGAGAGAGTCTTCCGCAGACTAGGAGAGAGTTTGCGAACCTTAGCAGCCGGCAAGCCCCACTCTCATTGGACCAGGGTGCTGGACTTCTATTTATATAAAAATTACCCTGCCAGCGATTCTCCATGGGCGGGGGAGTAACATAGCCTTCCATCGCAGGGATTGCTTTATCTGGTGCAGTAGCGCAGCTTGTTTTCTTATCACCCATGGCGGAGGCGTAGATATTTTCTTGCACTTCGGGCTGAGGCGCTTGGCACGCTCTCAGTTGGGGTGAAGTCGGCCATAGAGTACACCTCTCTCCAGTGCAGCATGCTGGCATGCATCAACACCAAAGGGACAATGCATCTCATTCATGCACTCTCATGTTATTAATATTTTTCATGAGAACTATTTTTTACTAGGCATTATCAGTACATCTATGTTCTCCCTGTTTTAATTTATATTAAAGAAAAATTAAATATAATTTACAGATGAATATAAGTAGAAATTAAATTTAATGAAAAATAAGGAACTTTTATGTTAACAAAAGTATAACGCACTTGTGATACCTGCCCTATTTAAGAAACAACCAAAATGTCATACATGGGGTATTTTTCAAAGTTTGGATTCAGAAAGTGTGAAGAAACCGTTAATTGACTGTATCATATGTGCCAACGAACCACACTTCACGTTTTGAATATCCTGGTAGGAAAAAAAAATTTCTAATTTGATGCATGCCAGCATGCTGCGCTACAGAGAGACGGACTCTATGGCCGACTTCTTCCCAGCTGAGCACCACAAACGTGGGGCGAAATCAAATTCATTGGCCGCTAAGAATTGGTAATGGCAAATTTAAAAAGACTTTGTGCATTGGTTAGTCACCTACGTAATTGAACTTCACATATGAAATTATGATCTATGCCCAATCAAAAATGAACGTGCCACAGCCACTTCGATGAAGAAGAAATTATAATATGTATTTTAATTCTACTACGCTACCCTGCCTGGCTAAGAAGTTCCAAACAACCCCAGAGATAGCAACACCCCGTGACCTTATGACGTCACGGCTCACCTGTCTCAGTCCGGGGCGCAAGAAAATATGTGCGTCACCGCCAATGGCAATAAGAAATTGAGCGGTGCTCCTGCAGCAGATAATCCAGCCTCTGCGATGGAATGCTACACCACTCCCTGTCCCCAGAGAATCGCTGACACAGGGCAATTTTCATATAAATAGAAGTCCAGCACCATGGTCCAGTAGAGATGCAGAGCTCACCGGCCGACAAGGTTCGCGTGCTCTCCTACAGTCTGCGGAAGACGAGAGTCTTCCGTAGACCGTCTTCAGCAGCCCGCACCAGGGTTCAAACCACTCTCACACCATTAGCCCGCCCAAGGCTTGAACTCCTCACCACAGTAGCTCAAGGCAGGGCTTGAACCTCTCTCCAGCCAGCAGCTTGAAGAAGGTCGCCAGCACTCCAGTTGCCACTTGTACAAGGCTCTTCCTTCATCTGACTGCCCAGGGACAGATCTCCATATCTATTGGTAAATCCTGCGCCTGTACCCACTACCCTTACCTTGGTCAAATTCCCTTGACTCCCGCGGTAACAGGTCGTTGCATGATTACGTCCTCCTGGATAGAGCCCCTCATACTTTCACGCTGTTAATAGCATTTAATTATTGATTAGTAAATTTTGCAGTAATTAATTTTAGTAGATTAATTTTCCCCAGGCTCGCCTTCACCTGTTGATTAACGAAATTGAGAATCACTATAATATATTTTTCAGTGTTTTAAAATTTTATAATTATTTCTTAGCCTAGCTTTCAGTGTGTATAAATTAGCGGGCCTTTCCAAAATATTTCTTAAAGCGTAATAAAATATTACGTACCAAACTTAACCCTTTGTGTGTAGACTACCATAATTTTAGTTTTAGTTCCTTTGTAATTTTTGCTCTATTAATTTTCTATTGAAATTCAGTGTAGTGTGTCGAATCAGTTGTGCAGTAATAATAATTAATCTCACGTCTCTATTCGGCCATGCAGTGTACTGTATCCCTCAGGAGACAGGGCCTGGTAAAGTACCCATTCCTGAGATTCCAGGACACTCGCCGTTGATACGAGGCACAAGATCTCGTCACTTGGATTGCCCTCTTACACTGCAGGTCCGCAGGAGTGATTGAAGATTTAGCCCCGCCTAAGACTTCACGTCCATAACCCCTGCAGACTGTCTTGTACGTATTTCCTAGTTTGGTATAGGCAATTCACGGTAAAATGAGCACTTTTAAGGCCCTGTTGAAATTTTCTTTTCGTCAGATTTCTATCTTCCTGTCACTCCTTCACTCTAACGAACGTGGTGTCTACGTAGGACTAACACAGTTGCCCTAGGAAATGAGTACTCAGAAGTAAGCGAGAATACATATATATTCTGTGAAGAATAAATACGGTAGCCCATACTACCTTTTAACTATCCCAAAGTTGAACGGAAGTTAGACTGCGAGTATCCAGGTGAAGGAGACCTGTTCCTAAAGTGAAAAGGTGAACTGGCTAGGTAGCTATGAAAATAACTGGCCCTAACTAAGTCTAACCATTGTCCAGAAGGGACCGTCGAGGGCCACTACGAGAGGTGGTAGTGGTGGTGCTATTGCCATTACCCGCAGGTAAGGCGAGAGTTGGTGTGTCGAGAAGGGATCTTCGAGAGCCACTACCAGAGGTGGTAGTGGTGGAACAATTGGCATTACCAGCAGGTACGACAAGTGTGTTGACTGTGTTTTCAGGAGCAGCTGCTCATGGACTGCTGGAGCAGTGTTGAAGAGCATCTTGAAGGTTGCTGAAGAGCTTCTGGCAGGTCGCTGGCGCAGTTGCTGAAGAACTTCTGGTAGGTCTCTTGGACATTGAGGTCGCCAGAGAGCTCCAGCACAAGAGTGGTGGAGTGAGCTGAAGAACAACTTGTGTCTTCAGGCAGCGCACTGTCTTATATTCTCCTTGTCCGCGGGCCCTCTGAGACAAAGGGGTACGGAGGATTGGCAAGCGCCGCCCCTCAAGCGAAACTGTCTGCTGGAGATGTCTGCCAGCGCAGCTAGCATCATCCCTTGGTGCACCGTAGAACTACGTGACCTTGGGAGACTGTCTCTGCCGATATTACAATATCACGCTTTGGGGAAGTTAACGCGATAGGCACATTCAGATGAGTGTGGTATAGTCAGGTTGTGCGTCATGTGTCACAATTTATAATTCACAGAGGAAAAGTTAAATTAAGGGGCAAACCGAGTTCTGTCAGCTTGTTAGATCTTTGAGTGTGTCCACAACATCTTAGGAACTCCTTTGCACGTGGAATCGAGCGACGTAAGCATTTCCTACTCCGCCACCATTTGCAAAGGCCGGATTGGCGAGTGAATTGCTTTAGCTCGCACGGCCCCCTGTGGATACCACACCTAAACATCTCCACAATAAAACAACATGAGATATCCTAAGCTCTGTCCACCGCTTGCCAAGGCCGAACATGGAACATAGTGTGTTGTATCACGTTGTAAAGTCGGTGTGTTCAACAGTACACGTATATCCTAGCTTAGCTTCACAACAGTTGGTATTTCAATTCTTTCCTCATGCCATATTCCTGTCAAGGAGGAGCTAATAAATGGCTTGAGAGAGCATTGAAAGACATAGTGGATGAGTTAACTAGGTTATCTCCTCTTGATATTACTGTAAGAGATATTAACACCCCCTTGTTCTCACTTCTAACAAAATTACCTGATAAACCACACCCAGCCATAGAGGCAATTCAACAGTATGGAAACACAATACTAGGCATTGACCGGTATTGGATAAAGGCCACCTTACAGGTGACCCCTCTCCTAGTCAACAGAGACAACAACAATCGCACTGACAACCTCAGCGCCATTTCAACACAGCCGGAGGCCCCCCACCCCCCTCTAACATCTTTGTACGCGGCACAGACAACAGCGGATGCTTCGTGGAACAGTGGATGGAGGGAAAACACGTACCATTCCCGTTCCTGGAGTGCCAGTGGTGGCTGCCTCCTCACTTTCCATGTTCGCCAACATCGTAAAATGGTGGTTCCACACTTTGTCGCCCATGTGGCCACAGCGTTTAGCCACATGGTGGGGTGCCAATTGACACCTAGCAGGGATTGGCGTGTGTGAAGCCCAAGTACGGGCGTGCCGATTCAGCACTATACGGGTTAGTCACAGGGCCTCGAGTACGAATGTTAATATTGGCCTAAGCTGCACAAAACATTTAAGGACGTGGTGTAAAATAATTATGTAATGTTATGCCGAAGGGGTCATGAGTTTGCTATGGAAGTGAGGTATACTAGGAGGCGCACAGTGAAAAAATAAAAGCATTCCAGATAAATTACAAGTCTATTGCTGTTAAATGATAAGTGCTAAGATGCTTCACCTTCAAGCTGCGCGAGACTTGACCTGCCCTGACTCCCGCCCGTGATTCCAAAACTGAATGGGGTGGCTTGGGCTTGGATTGGTAACGTGTGGTGAATGACACCCACCCGAACAAAAATGTCCCTTGATAATATATTGAAATGAATGATGTGAAACACAGAACTCAAGCAGATACATATTAAAATGCACACCGTGCATTAAAATTTAATTACGCATAAAAAATCTGAATAAAAATTATGTGTGTCTAATTTTGATGATTTTTGACAACTTATAAATTGCTGTAATAAAAGGGCTTACGACCAGTCGCTGAGTTCCCTTTTTATTGTGGTTACGATGCACTAATTGCTTTTACAAAATAGTGCAGGATTAATTAGATTAACATGACCATATGTTCGGCACTTTGCATCACTATATTTATGTGCCCTTAAAATTGGATTGCGCAACATCCATTTGTAGCTTATTATTTTACTAAAGGGAGACTTTTACTATATCACACAACACTAAATTCTTACATTAAAAGGCAAAGATGTTAAAAGGAATTATGCCTTGTGCCATATATGGGAATTGCTCTGACTCGCATAACCGGTCTTCGGCTCGTGGCCTTTGGCCAAGCACAGCGTGGCAAACACACTTAGGATAGAAGTTCTCACCTGCGCCGAGAGATGGTGTGCCCGGTTCGACAAAGTTAGAGTTGCTGAGTACATTCACAGTGCATTTTGTTGGTATGGCGTCATAGACATCTGTTTGTTTATATGATATAAATGTGGATTTCAAATGCAAATAATTATTGTTTTAAGCCTGAAACAACTATTTGCCTAGGTCAGGAGTGTTGAAGAACTACATTAATTTTACGTCTACAAGGAATTATTTCAATAAAAATGTAAGTTTTCTTCCTACGGCTATTTAAACATTGTGTTTTCTGGCGCGAAATTTGAATGCAATGTATTTGGAACAAGATGTCAAATTTTAGTTCCATGAACACAGATGAATCCAAATCCCTTTTTATGCAATATGTCTACTTATAAGCATAGCTGGCCATAATTTTCTAAACTTTTTAGATACAACTACAAAATTCATAACATAGACATCACCCTCGACAGCGAAAAGTGTCACATGGCCCAGCATGTCCTTATCATACATATAAGCGCAGTGAGCTGCAATTTGCGAACCGTTTGTGATACAACTAAAGAAGTGATGGAGACATGAGGGGTGATCATTCCAGCTACCCTTGGGTTACCTGTCTGACACCTTCACCACACAACCACTGTTGCTTGGTAAGTGTTATGAGATGAAATAGCATATATACATTCAATGGTCTATTCACGTAACAGACATTGTGTGATTAGGAGAAGAAATAAAAAATACTCTTAGTGACCTACACACTCACCAGACATGTCATCGTGAACCATCGATGTTATCCCTTCTGGACTGGCCTAAGCCAATGATGTCCTCACTAGACAGTGTACGGTGAGGAGAAACATGCATGGGCCCACCAGACAGAGCGAATCAGCGATTCACCTATGCTAATGATGGTGCCAGCAGTGGAGATGCTCGCACTACAACCTGGCTGTGGAAGGGGATT
The DNA here is from genome assembly GCA_029891345.1 of Dryococelus australis. Classification (NCBI taxonomy): domain Eukaryota; kingdom Metazoa; phylum Arthropoda; class Insecta; order Phasmatodea; family Phasmatidae; genus Dryococelus; species Dryococelus australis. The sequence continues at coordinate 32,171,383 of CM057008.1, forward strand.
GGATACCCGCAGGTTTCCTTCCGCCTCGTGTCCCGGCGAAGTCTCGTGAACTGACATGGCACCTTAGTTTTCACCGGGCAAAGTGCCGAGTCTCATTCCCCCTTAGTTGTCCCATTACAATAGGGATTACGCCTTCTGAGATCTGTTCATCTAACATCCTAGTATCTCGGTGGGGATGAGTCTTTGAACATCCTGCTCTGTCATTCTGGTGCCGGGGAGTTCCCAACCACATATTCTGTCCCAGGGAAAATGCAAGTCTCGCAGTGTTTTCTAATTGATGGTAATAATTTTTCGTAAACCCAATCTTCAAAATTTAAAGAATTTGACCATTTTTATTTCATTGGTAGTTGATTATATAGCTGGTTCGTTAATAAATATTGTGTTTGGATGTACTTTTTTGATAGCACCATTTTGATGCTATCTAAATTCTTATAAAATATCTTGTTTTTTTTTATGATCATTAATAGACTTTCTAGGTCTTTTCTATCCCAATATTTCGGCTACTTGATTTTCGCAAAACAAAGGATTATTATTCTCATCAATAATCATAACAACTTGTTTACCAGAGCATATAAGCTTGTTGTTATATATGACTAGAATTTACTCCATTTTTTATATGCAAACTATACGCCGGTGAAATTAGCGAGTTGTAATAAATCTTTTTATTATTATTCTTTTTTATGAAGAAAACGAAAAATTGAAGAAAATAACATTAAAGAATATAGACCAAATTCATTGAATTATAAAGCTCTTAAGGAATTAAATTTTCGTAATCAAGTTGATAATTTTTTAATGATTGAACCAAATTTATTTTAAATTTCCAGGGATAAGTTTCGTAATCCCTGCAATTCCATAGTGAATAAACCACTAAATATCCTTGGTTATCAGCTTATCGTGATAAAATTTCAGCATCAAATTTCTTCTTAATAGATTTTTTTTTTCTAAATAACACAAAAAAATGGATTCTCTGCTCAACAAGTTGAACAATTCACTTGAATTCACCAAACTACAAGATGTAGAAAATAACAAATGGTTTAGAGCAACAGATTTTGAAATTTACGAATATAATTTTGGTAAAAAAAATTGATTGTATTCTAGATGACAAATTAAAAATTTCATTCCAGAGCGCTATACCAAGATATCCAATAAAAATTCTTTGAAACTAATATATGAGAAGGAATTTTTCTAAAGTATAAAGGCCTTAAAGAAACGAAAAATAGAAAATTTGTCCATGATCTAGAATTCTCTTAAGCACATTTTTTAAGCATTAGTTAAAAAATTTTATTCTTTTTAACATTTTCCTCTTTATAAATAATCATGACTTCACCTATTTTTCCTTGCAGTTTGTCCAATATTTTAAAAGGTGGTGATTGCACAAGTGTGCCTTGTTATAAATTAGATAAAGCATCTAAAGAGCTCAAAAATTTAGTTCACGCATATCATTTAAATTTACAAAGCTTGCAATTATCACTCTTAGATAACACTGGCGACAAATATGAACTTCGAGAAAGTGAATATCTAAAGCAAATAGAAGAAGTATTAAAAAGATTAGTAAAGCTTTGAGTATAACATTTTATTGTTTGTGTAATTTTTTTTTGTGCTGATAGAGAATATACAAAATATTTACAATGGTTTATCAATGAATATGGTTAATAAAAAAATTTGATTTTTTATATTTTTTTTTCTTGGTAAAATTTGGTTCTTTATAAATAGAAATGGAGAATAATAGTATAAGCAAGCAATGTAAAAAATGTGGTGAAGTTTTAAACATTGAATGTTTTCCATCACATAAACACCCAAAAGTTAAGCACATTAACACCTGTAAAAAAATGTTACAATGAATATTCCAGAAGTTACTATGTGATAAAAAAGAGGTAGTACTTAGTGAATGTGGAAAATCTGTTTGCAAGGTAAATTTTGAAAAGCACAAAAATACCAAACTGCACAATACTTATGAAATTTTACAATGTGATTCTTCAAGAAAGACCTGCATGTTATGCAGGGGAAATAAATCTATTGACGATATTGCATCTCATAAAAACACTATAGATAAGCATTTTAACACTTGCAAAAAATGTTATTCCGAATATGCTAAACGACATTATGAGTCAAAAAAAGAGAAAGTGCTATGAGAATGCGGAACATTTGTCTATAACCATTCTCTAAAAAAAAAAAAAAAAAAAAAAAAAAAAAGCATAAAAGTAGTAACACACCCATTTACAGAAAGGATATTCTAAGTGAAACTCAGCATTCGCTGACTTCATAAATTTTTATTATAATTTTATTTATTATATATATAAATATGGAGATGAGCAACCTAATGGGTGAGTTTAGAGAAAATAATTGCACGAGGTGAGAATTATAGGTAGAGAATTGAAAATAAACAATAATATAAATTACAAAAAAAATTATCTATTGCAAATATTATTCAAAAAAAAAGAATATAAATTTCAAAATCCTATAAAGAATCTACATAATTTAACATTTGCTGAATTAAGAACCAAGGCTATATGCTTTAACATAAAAAATGAACAAAGAAAAAGAAACTTTGCAAATTTACCTTTTCCAGGTGGCAAAATAATAAATAAAAAAGGTTTTAAGAGAAATTTTCCCCTTTTCCAAAAGTGTATGTGTGAACAACAAAAATAGAATAACTGATAACACGTACAAAGTTGAGAGAGATTTGAAGTGCAAGTTATCAATATATAACATCGAAAACAATTTTAATATAGTGTTGCCCAGAAATTTTTTAGCTTCTGCAAAGCAACAAATATTTAAAATTTTACACAATCAACTTATAAAACTTTGAGCTGTAAAGTCTAACATCCAATTTGCTACTCATTTTCAAAGTCGAAAAAAACACACGTCTCAATCCCGATGCCGAAGTCCAAAAATCCGAACCATCATCGACGGCGGCTGCAGAAGAACTATTACACAACTAATATGGCCAGGAAAAAAAACTTTCATTTATGGTAACAGGTGATAAAATCGGAATAGTGAAGATATGAGACGTTAATTGCATATTAAAGATGAATTCTAAATATTCCACTGTTTTAAGAGCAGTGGTGGTGGTGGTAGCAAGTGTCAGTAATTAGTGACAGGTGTTGAGCTACGTGGTCGTCGCTACATATATATATATATATAAAATTAGAAACATATTAATACTATGTTTAAGCTTATAAAAGAAAATCTCCTTGCGCTCCGATTAGTCTAAAACAACCAATAGCTTGTTTTTGGGGAACCAACAGCATGCCAGAAAGTCGCTACACTATCTATGTTTATCACTTTTCGCCACTTTGTCTCCCCAATGTTGACATTTCGCTATGCATAGCAAAATTCCTCTACTACTGGCAACACTGATAAGACACTAATCAACTGGGGATCGAACACCGAATCTCGAGTTACAAACCAAGCACCCAACCACTGAACCAAAGTGGCTGAGCGAGCGAGGCACCAATAAAAATGCTGCATGTGGTGAGCTACAATATTAATAAAGAGAGCGTTTGATGCTTGATGAGGAAATAATTTTATTCGCTCTTGAAGTGGTGATTCGTAGAGTGTTCTGTGTGAGGGGAAAACTTTACTATATCTCATGGTTGCAGTCGCCGAGAGCCGCTCGGCCGAGATATCAGTATAGCCTGATAACATATTTCCTGTTGTGCACAGAGCTCACTGTGAGCTCGCCGAGGAGGAACATTTGTGTCGCGAAAGCCACTGTCGCAGACAGTGTGTGCTGCAGATCAGTGCGGCCTCCTAGTGCAGATTTGCTTTTTTTTCTCACTACAAGAGTGCAGTGAGTTCAGTAAATTAAGGTCAGTTAATTTGTACAACTTATTGCTAGTCGCAGCTGCAACAACTACACAAATATTGAATTCACAAGAGAGAGTTAAAATATAAAAATTTTTTTATTTTATTTCTATACTTCCACTGTCCATTTTTCTACTCAAATCTAATGTTAAAAACAATAATTTTCGTCCCAGCACTTGGCACATATCTCTTTAAATTTCTCAAAGCTCATGACTCCACCAACAAAATCATTATAAATATGCTTTAAATTAGTGCCGTGTTGTCAAAATATACACAGAAAATTTGTGTTATCTCGTACTAATTGCTTGGGGACTCTGGAATATGTCTGCACAAGATAAAAAACATCAATATTTTTATGCCGACCTCTAGTAAAATATTCACGGACTACATCTTACTGATCCAATATAACATCATCAAAAATTATGTGACAATTATTTTCACATTGATCTAGTGAAACCATTTCACCATTGCTACTTTAAAAATAAGCCACTTTTTCATTAAATTTTTTGGACATCACTTAAAAATCGTCTTGTAATTGATATATTCTGGTTGATTCAATCTTTTGGACAAACATAGGGTTTATTAAAATTTAGCCATCCTGTCTTATAAATAAAATTAATGATTAAATTCGTCTTCCGCAGTTGCTGGGCCCTACTATCAACCCGCGAATATTATCGGGACAATAACTCACCATTTTTTTTATTCCTAGAAGTTTCCTCAGAAATTTAATCACTAACACCCCAGTCAACTTTTTTCATTTAATTACAATAGTTTCTGTGATAAATGGACAAGAATAAACTTTTCAAGTTAACAAACAATAGTTCTATTCTTAAGAAGAAACTTTAATATGATATGATTTATAAAGATAAATCAATAGCATTAATTAATTTTCATGCAAAATTTTTAACTCCAAATGTAGAGAATAATCTATAACTACAACTGAAAAAAATGAGTGCTGTAGTTGATAAAAATACTGTTGTAAATATTCCCAGAGGCCAATATGATGTCGAATCTTTGAAAGAAGCAATATATTTAATTGAACCATATTCAACAAACAACACTGAAATAACAACAGACAATGGAAAAATAGAATAATAATTAGCACTAAGATTGATATAAAACTAAATGATCACTTATCTGATATTCTCGGTTTTGAATAAGACAAAGTTGTCTGCACTAAATTGCTTTCCCCCCCCCCCCCCCCCCCCCTTTTTTTTTTTCTTCCCATTCAAAACAATCAATGTTCATTGTAACTTGGCATATAGCATGTTTAAAAAATATGATGAATTTAACCACTTGGAGACATATAATTGCTAGTTTTCCACCAAAACTATGTTTTGTTTTAGAGATTATATAATTTATCAGCCCCCATATCCAATTATTAAAAAATGAATAATGAGCAATTTAATAACATTGTTTTATAAATTAGATACAAAATTGGAAATTTAATTGATTTAATGGTTTTGATATTGACATTGTGTTGGAGATTAAAGAAGTTTAAATTTTGCTATAGTTATCAATGAATCTGGTGTCCATGATTCATGGACACTTATATCTTTATATTCATTATAGTGTTTCAGGGGATATGAGCATCTGCCCTGAAAATTTAAAACGAATTCGCCATATGACTTTAAATATTTTTCTTACTCAGTGCACCACTCATTAATAAAATATAAAATTTTTCTTAGAAAATTTAAGAGGTGAACTGCCAGTGCACCTTAAGAGGTTCATAAAATATATAAATTTTCTTTAAAAAATAGGCGTGATGTATAATCTTTGTATAGAACCAAGTGTCGTTTTTCAGGCACCTAATTCACCATATGGGTTTTAATATTTTTACTTAGTGATCGCACCTCTCATTAATAAAATTATGAAGATTTGACTTGTGGTGTTTCTCCGCTAATAGAGAATTAAAAAACGAATTATAAATTTGGATATCCATATGGCAGTATATCTATTTTTACTATAGTATAATTTTCTTGCTATCAAAAGGACTCAGAGCTAATTTATTAACTTCTACTCTTTATATTTTATGTTTCTCACTACCAAAAAAAATTCATTGCTCTATATTGAATTTTCTCATCAAACACACATTTCTTATACTCATCAAAATTAATTATATTGTTGATAATTCATTTTTTCACACATTTCGCTCTTTTGTTTTGTTGATCCTCAACTCTGTATGCATACATTTTTGTTCTTAAGCCAAAAAAATCTTTAATTGCATTGCCATTACACTCATCTTTTATTTTGCCTAAAATATTTTTATTTATTTGTCGCATGTTATAAATATTGCCTTTTGGATAATCACTTGTATTGAATTTATATAACATCGACTTCATGTTCTTCATAACAATCTTCTGTTTTGAACTTCGGCATCGGGATTGCGACGTGTGCGTGCGTGTGCGTGTCCGGAAGGGGGGTGGGGGGTGCTTGCGTGGCTCGTTTGACTTTTTTTTTTTTTTTTTTTTGATACTTCGTATTATGGAGATATGGTAGTCATGTTTGTTCACGCCGTTCGCTGTTTTTCCAGATAGATTGAATTTCTGGCTGTACAGGCCTCTCTCTGAGACCAGGCGCATTTTGTGCCGAGTTATAAAGGCCCTTACACAAGTGAAAACTATAACATTTGACTTTACCATTTGACTACGTTTGCATTCCGACATGTTGATTATTATGGAACTTGACACAATGGAACTGTATAAGTTGAAGTCAAGCACTCTTGACTTTACGATTTCGAAAAATTAAGGCTAAGTCAAGCAGCCATTTTGCCAAGAATCTAACTGTGGTTATGTGGAAAGAGCATTATTGTATTAAAGGCCGATTTTAATCTCGGTATGCTAAACAAAACTCGTCTTAAATTAAATAAGCAGCAAAAAAATAAATAATGTGAAGAAGGAATATATAAATTGACAATCTTGTAATACAGTAAACAAATGAGTGTTTTATTTTGAAATAAATTTTAGTATGCATTTTAAGCCTATTTTTATAGGAGGTACGCAAAATAAATTCCTGGGTAAGATTATAATTATTAACATAAAAAAATACAAATTTTTACGAGGCTTGTAGAACCGATATTCAACTGTCCGAACTCTTGACTTTACAATTGATGGTTTCGTCAGAGGAAAAGAGGAAAGGAAACGTAATGTCACATGCTTAAGTTTACTATTGCGTAAGAAGCTTACGTAAAAAAAAAAAAAAAAAATTGTCTAGCGAAATGTAGCGGAATTTTAATAGAGCTGTAACGAAATCGCCTCTTTTCATGTCGGCGAGACCGTATCTTATGTTCACGACTTTCAAGTTTTTTGCCGACTTGTAGGTAAAAGCGGGCGTTGTAGCTTATTTTCATGCGGAAAAAATTAAAATCAACGCTGCCTGCAGTATCGTTGTTTACATCTGTGAGGTTAAGGGTCAAGAGTTTTTTTTTTTTTTTTTGACGTGAGTGAGGTGATTTTTTTCTTAGCGATAGTGTATTGTGATGATCATTGGTAGCATCAACTGTACAGAGGAATTAAATTTCCACAATATCCAAGCGTATTACTTTCATGTGTCAACATGTCACATTCAAGGATTTATAAACCGAATGAAGATATCCAACGAGAACGCGAGAGGTGTAATTTCAAACCTCTAGAGCTAACCCATATTATAGATGGAACACCAGAAAAGACTCGGGAAAGACGAGAGAGAGGTATGTACTTTTTGTGCACTTAGGGTTATTTTCGTGCGTAAGCTAATCATAATAGTAAGTTTAGTGACAAAAGGTGCCTAAACTTCATCGAAAATTATTTTTTTTACGTATGTAGGTTTATTTAGTTCCTTTTTGCATCATGCATTTGAAGGCCTACACTATAGGATTGAGTCTCTTTAGCAATGCTCGTCTGGGGTTATTTATTTATTTATGTACATGACATCCACGAGTGCTTAGCTTACTATTAAATGTGCGCTCATTACGTTTAAAACATTCTCAGTCGTGGATGCAATGTTACTTTCAACAAATATTATTTTGCAATCCAAAGACACCTTTTCCAGACTGTTATATCTTAGGATGTGCTACGTGCACATGAATGAAATTACAATAGGAACCTGTATTGAACCCTGTTATTGACTTTCTGCCAATAAAATGATGGGGCCTCCATTTAAAGTCCGTAGGTACATGCATCACGAGAACACTGCACTCGTAAACCTTGTGTATAGTTGCAATGGCACATTTTAAGTGGTTTTCACTATAGAGTGATGCGTACGTGGAGGTGCAAGAGGTGCAGGGCAGCGTAGCAAGATGGGTGAAGGGTAGTTGGAGAAGACAGTTGGCAGGATTGTGAGGACGAAGGGAACTATACGCCATCAGTGATGAAAGAAATGGAGTGGAGCTCATTGAAGGACAGGAGGAAAGTTGAACGGCTAGTCAGGATGTACAGGGTGGTGAATGGAGGAGGAGGATGGGGAGGGCTACACTGCAAGCTAAGTAAGGGGGTGTTTAGAGGAAGAGGAAACAACAGTGAGAGGCTTCAGAGGGTGTGGAGGAGAACGGAGCAGGGTAGGCAGTCCATGCTTGTAAGGTCTGTGAGGGAGTGGAATGTGTTCCTGGATGAATTGGTATCTGTGAGGGAGGTTGGAAAGTTCAGGAAGGGAGTGGAAGTGGAGTTCGGCCAGGTAAAGGAGAGGTGAAAGAGCTCGCCACCGGGCGGTAACCTAATTGCGAGTGTATTATTATTATTATTATTCATTGCGTCTGAAGCTCGCAGCCAGCAACGCGTTATTTGCGTCTTTACAATAGAGCAAGGTCCTGTTGCCGGCTGCCGGCGAGACAGACCTTGCAGCTATCTGTTACAATTTAATGCTAAAAGCGAATGAAATAGGCCTACATAGGTTTATTTTTTTTGAACATAAACGACTCTTCATGTATCTGGAAGCATTATCCTTTTGTTTTCCTGAAGGTGAGAAAAATGTATATAAATTTGGACTTCAATTAATATCTTTGCAAACCATTTATTATGTACATAATCATTTCTTCTTTACCTCAACTTCTGGCCAGTTTATATTTTATGAAATGCACAGATGTTGTTATTCTTATTCCCAGTTGCCGGCAACGAGCATAATTTCCAATGCCAGTTCGTTCGTGCAATGTTCTGGACGCTCGTTAGCGTCAAGGCTCTAATTGGCTGATACTCGACGTGTTGCATCACAACACACTATTATGAAAACCACTTTATGCGCAGAACAATGTCGCCCACATCATTCGTGTACGTTTCTGCCCTGAACACAGTAAATCAGCTCCGAGTAGACAGCCCTCGTAAGGAGTTTTAATGTACTGAGATTGCTTTGTACGAAAACTGAAACACAGCACTGTTTATTGTGTTATGTTGCACCTTGCCGTCGTGTTTTCACTTTTTTTTTTTTTCACAGAACGAATATTTCTCTCTGATCCTGAACTGATGGATGATATCCCTGCAGAGTACTTAAGTCACAAAGAGAAGTATGAACTAGGTGTTAAAAAGGCATGCAAGTTATTCAAGAAAGTGTCCCAGCTAAGGGATCAAGGTGGAGATGTGGAAATCTTTACGTGAGTATTTAGAGGTTGTAAAAAACTCTCTTGATAGGACCAGATGCACAGCTGCTCGTGCATGCGTGTGCACACACACACGCACACACACCCCCCGCGTGCGCGTGTCTGTTCCATTGAAGTTTAAAAACTTTGGTTCCTGTAAAGTTTAAGGGGCAGTGGTAACCTTGACAAATTAATGCTGCGTTTGGGATTTGAGTCTGTCTAGGCTGCATTCATGTATTCACGGCTCAGAGCAAGTATCTAAAAGTTACCAATTTTGAGACAAAACTGTTGAGGCACAGATAGCATAAGATAATGCGTACAGTACATAGTGTACTTTGGAATACTGTCAGTCATCCAAAAACAGCATTGTAAACAAAATATTATTCTATTCTTTCAATTTTTGCCACATGTCTGGAATAACTGCATTATGATGACTCAATCTCTCACACTCAACATTATTTTTGGGCATCTATCTAACGTTTTTTTTTTTTTTTTGTTGCAGACCTTTCTGTTCACCTGCAAGTCGTGTTTAGTCAATTTTCATCGATGAGTCTCGCACACCCAAGGAAAAATCTATAGTTTCAAGACTGACTGTTCCTTTGCATGCTTTGAATGATATGTTTATCTAAATTAAGAAACCTCGTGAAAACTGTTGTAACTATTTGAGGGAAATGGTGCACTTACGTATTATGTTTACCAAATTTTCACTAGTACAAGTTTTTTGGAGGGTATATCGAAACTTCGCTCTAGCATACATAATAGAAATTTAATCACTGAATTGGTTACTTTGTTTATGATCGGTAGTTGCTAATTTAACTATTTATTTTTTAATGTGGGTAATTATATAGAATAGGGGCTTTTTCCGAAAATCAAATAAATTTTGACAGAAAATGTTATAAACCGAAATTACTATCGTCATTAAATAGTGCAAAAATTTATTAGGGTATCGTGATATTCACATTCCATTCTACCAAACACAATAGTGGGGAGGTCTATGAAGATCAGCAAAATGTGGTGTAAAATACGTAATATGTTTGTAAATTACATGTCATTTAAGTTGTAATTACTTTGAGCACAAATTTACTAGGGACTTCACAATATTCACAGTTTATGCTACCAAATGCGAAAGTGGCGAGGGCATTGAAGATGAGGGAAATTGTGGGGTAAAATGCGTAAAATTTATGTAAATTACATATTATTTGGATTTGTTAACCATGTTAAATGTAAGACGACGTAACCTAACTTCACGATATGTGATTACAGGGGGAGAGTATGGAGACACAAGATAGTGTGTTACGAAATGTATAGTAAGTAATCTCCCATCGGTTCATCCACCCCCTGTGATTCACCTATCATGAAATTAGGTTTGATTTGATTAGGTCTGCTGGATTTTGCATTGCTGGCGGCAAAAGTTTGTAAGCCCTTCAATTCCCAGACTCACACACAATACCACACACTAAAATCCACTACACTGTATACCCTTCCCATGCTAAAATTCCAAATGTATTACGTTACTCACCCACGAAACCGGCGTATATAGCTCCTTGGTGATTTATTGCTGATAATGCACACAAAGGACACGTTAACGTCTGTTAAATTTTTCGAAACCCTACAGGCACTTATATTTCCGGTCAATTATTATAGTGTTACCCTTCACGTGGACATATTTGCACAGAAACACTCATATTATTGCACAGTAATTTGATTTAACACCTCAAACCGAATGAGTTGCAACGAAACACGCTTAATACCACTCGTACATCACACGCTTCTGCACTGTCAGATTCACACATTACACTGAAATTGCGCACTCTCCCAGCATACAGCCGTCACGTAAACCAAATTCACTGCACATTAATTTCCTCTCTCTGTGCTTCATCTGTCAACGAATGTATCATGGTGATACATTTCAGCTGTTTTTACAGACACCTGTGAACATCTTTTTGTATGAGATACTATATGTATATGTTTCTACTACTAATATGTTATGTAGTAGCCTACAATCCTTTTGTGAATATAGACAACGTAAGCCTTGAGAAATGCGAACAGAATGAAATGATATTCTGACACTGCTTGATTACAGTGGTTTATACCTACCTGTATAACCTTAGTGTGGCAGTATAATTATACCTTGTGAATCATGTTTCGCGAATTAAGATTTGATTTCCAAAGATATTCTCACATTTGACACGATTTAGCGACCAGATAGAAAAATATTTGACATAAATATTACATGTTTTACTGTATATACTACCCCAACCTTCATACCCCTCCTCACTATCACATTTCATGGTATATTATGCAAATTACATGATGCCCCAATGAAATTCCTATTAAGGTTGCAAGTAGGCCAGATAAATATTTAAAAGGCCACCTAACCTCCGCCACAAACTGGTTCGTCCAAAGCTGCAGCCCACGACAAATGCTAACCAAACTCTCACCCACAAAGGATCCCACCTCTGCAATAGCTCACCTCCAATACACTCGGAGAATGAATGGCTACAGAGAAGACACCAAACAAGCCATAAGCTGGTCACATCAAACACCTACAGGACAAACTAGTTGCACCACACAACAAAGATTTTGATTCCTGCTACAGTACCAGAGTTGTGGGAGCCCTACCACCTTCACGCAATAGCTCAGAACTCAGACCAATTTATAGCAAAATCCAGGCAGCCGCCAGGCATTAACATATAATCACAGCTCGTAACCATGCTCATCAGCTATACCGGAAATCTTTCAATTTTCCTGCCCCACCCTAGTTCGCCACCCGGCCTCTAGGTTTACTACTAACAGCGTCCTTCCACCATACTGGAGTATCCTACAACTCACCGCCTGATGAAGCTGACTTAGCCAGCGAAACATCGCGATTGCACAACCGCGTGGGAAATATATCGTCCTTTGTGTGTATGTGCCTGCCGACACATACTACACTGAGTACTTGAATTCCTGCCCTTTTATATAAAATTCCTATTAAGTGTAATTAGTAACGAACATATATGACGTTTGCAGGTATTATTTCCCCGGTTTTTGGAAGAGCCCTTATTCTAGTTGATTACCAACATTTGTGCTCAGACCCTTGCATTGTGAATATTTTCAAAATACTGTATTGTCATGTGTACATTGGTTTGTGCAGCCAGATGCTCAGTGGCATGCTGGGTAGTGCCATTCTTAAAGATGGCAACCCGTTTGCAGTCCACTATGTCATGTTCGTGCCGACCATACTGGGGCAAGGCACCCCGGAGCAACAGGCACTCTGGATTGGCCGGGCGTGGAACTGTGAAATCATTGGCACTTATGCTCAGGTGCAAAATTTGCTTCTCGTCGTATAAACTTTGCCGTACTCAGTTTTCCAGGGCCATTACAATATTTGGTTTGGTTACTTTGCTTACTAGGGAAGAAAAATAGATTCATGCATGCAAAATGAAACATGTGGATATTAAAGCAATTTTGTTTATGGGTATTGTGTTATCGTATTAATATCCTAATGGGATATGCCTTCTTACTGGATTTTGTTTACTTTTTTAAGACTGAGCTAGGACATGGGACCTTTATCCGTGGCTTGGAGACAACTGCCCATTATGATCCCAAGCGAGAAGAATTCATCCTTAACAGCCCCACATTGACGTCGTACAAATGGTGGCCTGGCGGATGTATGTACAATGCAAATTTGGTTAATCTAAAACTACGTTATGTACAGTTTGAAATGTGAATGTGTGAATGATGTCGGTTTGCTATGTTTTGTATCGTGATGAATAGAACTACATATAACAGGCTTGCTACAGCAGAATATTTTTTCTTATACAAAACTACCTTTATTTCATAGTGTTTTGAAAACGTGACTTTTCATTTGATGAAATGGAAATGAAAAATGTTATTTGAATTTCACGAAAAAAAAAAAAAAAAAAAAAAAAACCTTAGCCTTAATAAAAGCTAAACAAACTTCTTAACAAGTTTTTAAAAATACATATATATTTTTAAAGATATTGTGGCACATTATCAAATAAACTCAATAAAAAATACAAAACCAAATATGTTTTTTACCCTCAGTTATACAGTATAACAAGTCTAACAAAAATATGTCTGTTTTGCACTTCATAAAATCAGTTACGTGAGTGGGCTGCTTAATGAAGGCAGAAACGCTATAGCAAAACCCTTGAAAAACTTTAAAAAAAGTTAACATAACAATTTTGGGATCATTTCAAGTTGAGTTTTTCTGTGTGGATATTTTAGAAATAATTATTATAACTAACAAATGGATGTCCAAACAAAATTTCCCATTGTTAGTCAGTGTAACAAACATTTGCAAAGCTTAGCAATATTTGTTTAACTCTATAAATTATTTGTATTATTTATACTTTTTAACAACTAGTTTCCTTCCAAAAGTAAGAATGAAAGTTCTGATTTTTAATTATATGTAGTTTTGGCTTACTGAAAATATTTGCACAGCTCGTATTATTCTAATACTGAGCAGGGTCGTGCAGTGGGGATCACACTGGACTCGTGTTTGGGAGGACGTAGGTTCAGTCATCCTGATTTCATGTTTCTATTATTTTTCTATAGTCACTCAAGCCAAATACCAAAATGTTCCTACAATACAGCTATGGTTGATACCTTCCCCACTACTACTTTTAAGAGCTACTGGTTCCGTCTGTTATGACCTTTTTGCTGGTGAACTGTCAAGCCATTAAAAAAATTATTAAAAATGTCAAATCTTATCTCGCATAAAGAATGAGTAGGAATATATGTGCAGTGCACATTTACATCGTATTGGGTGGCCGAAAGGGTTGAATGCCCATAATGAACCTGTAAATCTTTATATGACGTTTTCAAATTCCATGCAGGCCAGTTTTGCACACTTACCTACTCTCATTTTGCAAGCTGCCAGTTTTTGCAAATCCGTCCTCAAGTAATCTTACAGCAGTGAAGCATGGTAGTAAAACCAGCTCACTATTTTTATAATTATGTATTTACATATTTACAACAATCTTAAATGTAAACTTTGGTGGATGCATCATCAAACTATATTGATTTAATACATTATTATTAGTATTAAGATCATGAGCACATCATCTTCAGAATGTTACTACATTATTTATTTATGTGTAATGTGATCATACATTGGACTATCTTAATAACTGTATTTCATGGAGTACACTGTTGGAACTATACATTGTCATCAATTTGTTGATTTAAATGTTGTTATAAATCGAACACCACAATTTTTTCCGGTATACAAGTAATCTGTATGGCTGTGACTGAAGGAGGAGCTAACATTATTTTACACAGATACTACTTTATTCTGTAACAGTCCACATTGCTATAGCTGCGACCTGTTTTTTTTTTTTGAGCAACTCTGCTTTTAATTCCAATCTAGAAGTGTTCCAATGCTTGCAAGCAATGTAGCGTCCCTTGCAGGTAATACATTTTCAGTATGTCATTTTTCTTTTCAGTGGGTCAGACAGCAAACTACGCTGTGGTTGTGGCACAGTTGTACACACAGGGAGTGCGAAGAGGTATCCATCCATTTATCGTGCAGCTGCGAGATGAAGATACTCACAAGCCGTTGTCAGGTATAGTCTCTGCAACAACTTTATAATGCGTGTGTGTCTCTCTCTGTGTGTGTGTGTGTGTGTGTGTGTGTGTGTGTGTGTGTGTGTGTGTCTCTTTCTCCTCACCTTCCACTCCCCCTCCCCATAAGTACATGTACATATTTTTTTTACGCTTTTCAAGACACTTCGGAAAATTCTTAAAAAAACAGGATGCTGGAAAATTCTTAAAAAAAACAGGATGCTGTAAAGAGAAGGAAATTTATGCTGTGAAACCAGAAAAAGGAACCAAATAAAGTATGTGTTAAATCAGGGTGTGTAAAAAGTGATTCATTGCTCTTACAATTTGTTTTCCATTTTATTTGTTGATCATTGTTAATATTAACAAGTTGCATTTTGCAGCAGGCATTAGCTGTAGATGTTTTTATAGTTTTTAAATAAATAGATTGAATTGAATGCTTGCTTCATTTACTTGACTTGCATAAAAGTCTGAGACATGTAAACCTGAAAGCACCGTAGAGTTGTTCTAAAGATTTTAAATCAGCATTGTTCATAAAATTGGTACCTATTCAGCCTTAGCCACATAAAAATAGTTTTCCGGCTGGAGCAGTTGAAGAGCTTGACGTGTGATTGACTTCAACATGTGTCACATCACGTGACCAAAGTGACTTTAGTTGGCTCTAGGCTAGATGCACCCTTACAGCAGGTGTCTCTAATCTCTGCGCAGAATGGGAGCTCGGCCAGTGTACAGTGTTGGTCAAGTCGCTTTTCGGCAGGGAACAAAGTTGGGCTCTGCAAGCACTACTTTTCGCTTTGACGGGACCACTTGTTCGGGTAAACCTGGGCGACGTATGGCCGGCGGTTGCAGCTGTGCCGACTGAGGCTCGACTGGTTGCATACTAGGGGCTGCCCGTCAGGTGGGTGTGCTGGTCGGCCTAGTTGTGCGTGATTTGGCTGTCGATGAGGTATGTGGTTTTCGTGGAGTCCCCCAAAACCAAAGGTTGGCAAAACCCATGGAGGTGTCCTGACCACTGAGGTAGGCCTGAACTACTGGGTGAATTCCCTCAGTGGGTTTTAGTAGGCGGTTTAAATGTAGCGGGCTCATAGGTTGGCGAAACTGGTATGGATAGTCTGCAAAGTTCTGCTGCCTGCTCCCGTGGACTGAGATGCTCGAACCCAACAGGAAGGCAGTTAAGCTCCAATGGATATTTAGAAGCAGCCTTTGCCGGTTTCGCCCGCTTATGAACACCGCCACTATGGGTAAAGGACGTGAGGGAAGATAATTCTACAATCGGACCTCGCAGTTGTCGTGTAGGTTGTGTAATGCGGCCGCCAGCCAATGCCATATCTCACTGACACCAGGGTGCAGGGTTAGATGAGCTGCATAACAATGGCGACAGTCCCAACACGGGGGTGAGTTCCTGATAACGTTGGTTTCCCCAGATCCGGAGAAGTAATCCTTTTGGCACCGCTAGTGCATGATAAGAGGAATCGCCAAGCTAACACGCTGACCCTAAGGGGATAGAATACCTAGTGTCGTGGCTCTACCGTTCACTGCACGAGTGCAGAGAATGGGTGGCCTTCCAAGTTTGTATTGCTATTAGTGTTAGGTGTTTTGACGCAAAGAATAAAACCTCAGTCACCTGCTGTCCCTCGTATGGGCCCAGTATTTACTAGGAGAGGTACTACGACTACAGGAGTGATTTACGTAAGTGAGCTAAACTGTGTTTATAACAGAAATAAACAGTGATGGTGTTTGTACTACCTCCTATCCACATGAGCTTCCGGAAGTTAAACATCTTACGTGAATACAGGTGAAGGCGACATGCTTCTAGGCTTACAGAGTAGGTAGGCAGTAAAGTGGCTATGAAAACAACTCTGACTTTAAACTACGCTATGATTGTCGTCCAGAAGGGACCGGTACGTGTCTCAGTGTTAGCTGCGATGCAAGACGTGAAGTGAAGGAACTTCGGCCCCTGATGGTGCGGTGAAGCCTTGAGGAGCACATATGTCTTCGGCACCACTAGGACCCGATGAAGACAGAGGTAAGAGATCTGATGGTTCCCGCAGCAAAGAAATAGGACAGACGTCACTTGCTTGAAGACTGGTCAAGAGCCTTGGTGCTGCCCTCTATTTATACTACTTAGTGGCATGCCCCTTGCTCCACTGGCATAGGGGGTTGTCCTGGAGAGGGGATAGCAGCTGCGAACAGTGTGACCTAGATCTTCTGAGTAATGTCAGTGACGAGTGCTGGAACCAGACTCATTCCTCGGTGATCATACTAGTAGTGGCATGTAGTGGATTGCTGCTGTACTCGGTGGATCTTAATGCATGGCTTTGGTGGCTTGGCCGACGAATAATTATATCTGGCATGGAGCATCCGTTCTTTGCCTTGGTAAGATAAAACAATTCCTGACGTCCCGTAGTTGGTGGCGGCTAGGCGGCAAATCAAACTCCGTTGAAGGTGCTCCAAGTTTGTTGGCACTGATGAGTGGAAATTGATTTAATAATATGTAGAAAGACGTCACGCGTCAAGTTTTATTGGAAATATAAGTCAGTGTATTTATTCATTAATGTGTAAAGTAAACTAAACTATTGGTAATGGCAGAAATAGGCCGCTAGGTTTCTGATTACATCATAAAAAGTAGACAGAATGCACAAGTACTCACAAGGCGCTACTCGTAGATAGACACACACACAAACAAAAGTCTGACAAACACATTTTCCATGCTGTTGCGCGTTTCGCTAGCTAGACCAGCTTGATCCGGCAGCAAGCCTGCAGCCTTTCAGGCAGATGAGACTGCAGTGTGCCACAGCGTGCCGCCTGATGAAGCTTGTCTAACCAGGGAAATGTTGCGCAACTGCGCGTCCATGTGGAAAATGTGTCCATCTGACTTTTGTTTGTGTGTGTCTATCTACGTGTACCACCTTGTGAGTACTTGTGCATTGTGTCTAGTTTTTATAATGTAAACTGTTTGTAGTTGTACATCTGTGTTTTTAAGTAGAAAAACAACTACTTGGACTGAAATATGTGTTACAGTTAAGTCATTAACTTTGTTGTCTTTTATAACCTATATTTTCTTTTAATTATTATTATTTTTTCATGCTGACTACAATTTTGTGGTGGTAGACTAATAGAGAATGCATAGAAATGTGAACTTAGACTGAAATACGGCATACGCATTCTTACATTACCTGAGTTTTAAAACACAAAACTTTTAACACTGTAAGATGGTATTCCAGGCAACTTTGACTTTCAAGTCACCTGTTGAACTTTGTAGTTCACTAACTAATAATGGGGAGTGGAAGGATTTGAACAAATACTGGTACCACGTGCTGTTGTGATGAGATAAAATATGAGTGGAAATAGGTATGACCTTTGACCTGAGTTCAAAGATTCATTGATTTGCTTATGATAGGGGAGGGACTGTCCTGATATTGCAGCAGATTATCACCTTGAGAAATATATAAAGATAATATCAACTGATAATATATATATATATATATATATATATAGTATCTATCTTTGTTGTTATCTTTTAGAGAGAGGTGGCTTATAATTTGTTTATTAGGTTAAGAGGTCAAAAGTCATAAATTCATATTAATTTTAATTTAATGTATAAAGATTAATAGCACGTCCCTCAATTGTTGGTAGGTACAGGGCAGAAGTGCGTAGTATACATGGCAGTGTGGCAAAGTTTTACAGCATGGTTTATAATCTCTAGACATATTAAGTTCCACCTTCTAGTGCTGTCTTAGTCTCAGCTTTTCAGTGAATATTTCCCATCAATTTGGAGATGTTTTGACAGGAATACAGTTCTACTCTTCCTTCAAAATTATACATCTCTATTATACATAGTATGTATTTTAATGGCTGTTTAGTTCGGCTTTCAGCTATAGTCCATTCATAGTTTTTTTCCATCTGCTTCTGAGGTGTTCTTCCTTTTCATGCAAACTAGGTTTGATTAAGTCTAGAAAATGACACCAAAGGAACAGCGCACTACATTTAATATTGTTTTGCGTGAGAACTATTTTTTATTAGGCATTACCAACGCACCTACAGTATTTTGTCTTTTGTTTCTAGTCACATTATCATGTTGGTATGATATAAAAATCATACACACACAGAATCAGTTAAACAAAAATAATGGAAAAAAATTTTTGCAACATCACAGACATAATTGGGAAAAACTGTTTCTTTATCAATAAAAAACAAATGTGCATAATACATATATAAGTAAAATTACAAAAAGATGGGTGGATGCCTTACTGATTACAAAACAGGACGGACAACAAAAGCAAACCAAAAGAAAATACAACACTATAATGAAAACGAAAATACCACACATGTGAACAATACAGTCCAAAAAGCAATATCAGTGGACACAGCTAAACAATAAAAACTAAAAACATGCACAAAAATAGGACAAAAACTACATTCCAACACAAGTCAGGAAAATTATTGCTTGGTAGATTATGAAACCAAATAATTCAACTGTATGAACACCACAGGAACCACAAAAATAACTAGAGAAATATTAGATATACGAAAAGAGTTGACACAGGACAACAAAAAAAATTAACACAATAATAATTAAAAGTCTCCGCGAAATTTGGGGGCTTGGTATCTGTCCCCTTCTTCAGGTGAGACACTGGACTCTATGAAAAATTGCAGTAGTTTCATGGTTGGCAATGGACACAGTCCAATCATATCAACATATAACATGAACTCACCAGTGCCTTAAACTTCAAAGATAAAGTTTCTATTCACATTAATAAGTGAAATAGTGTTATATTTTATAAATAAATTATTAGTAAAAGTTCTATTGAATCAAAAATAATATACTTTGATAACAGAAGTATAAAATGCTTGATACATTTTTTTGGAAAACAATTGAACACTCATGTATGGGGTGATTTTTCAAAGGTTTGAATTTAAATGTAAGATACTGCAAATAAACAATAGCACTTTTACCCCTTTGAGCTAGCCATTCGAGTACACACGCTCCCTCGTATCCTCTGACCGGTCTTATACCGTATAGCCTTGATTTATTAATGGCTGCACTGTGATGCTGAAAATGAAACAGGCCAATTCAAAATGGTTATTTTACTGTATACGGTGCTAATTTATCCAGGATTGCTTCATAGGCTATGGCATTAATGGATTCGGGCCCTGAATCCAGTGCACTGAGACCATAACTCAGTCGCACCTTCTCCAAAATTATGAGTGGGTAAATACAGTCCTGTAAGTTAAAGATAAATTCACACATTTGCAGATTACAAAGCATGAGTGTATTTCAGTGGAATCTATTCACACTTGTCAGAATTCCTGTATTGTCCGTGTATCCATAGTTGCAAGATTCATTTGGTTTTGCCCATCAACTCGTTGGAACTAAGTTTCCATATTTCAGAAGTTTCATATTCTCATCCAGGAGATGTTGAGGTTTACTGCAAATGATTATTTCTTTTTATATATGTGTGTAGGTTTTCAGCTACTTTACACAAAAATTATCTTTCCCTCATATTTTTTGTATAAAAGTTTTAACCTTAATATGTCAGCTTTGTTGGTAGTCGTGGTTGCCTTGGGTGCTGTGCACTGAATTGTAGGAAGTTTTGGCATTGTCTGCACTGAAAAAGTTAATACTATATAAGTCCTACTTTCAGCTCTCAAGACCTTTTTAAAAGCCACTCAAATCTTTCAACCCAACATACCTACATTTCGATGGAGACAATACAGATGATGTAGAAGCGGCAAGGAGCGCTCCGATAAGCTGTTGAAGCCATGGTCAGTGTTAACAAGGTACCATGTGAATCTACCTTAATGCTGATTAGGTATTTGCCACACCTACACACATTCATCTGTCTGCCCATGGAGCCCAGATGCTTATCTTGGGATTGGATTCAAGGGTGTCCAAAATTCCATGTGCAGTGCTCCTGCTCTTTTGAGTTTGTCATGGGAAAGCAGCAAATGAGCAAATGCTGGCAACCGAAGAGAATTACCGTAAAGTCCAGCCCCACTGATCTACCATGTGTGTTTTTAATACTCGAATAAACTGAGCAAGCTGTTTTCATCCGTTCTTCCACGTGTATCCTTTCATCTTTTTCTGCCATTCATTATTCCTTCTGTCGGTTTCAGCCATTTCTTGCCTGGCTTTCCTCAGGGTTTCTTTATTATGGGACATGATGGTGCACCAGTTCCTCTTCTTACCTCTTAGCAAAGTGAACCGGGTTCAATCCATGCCCGAGTCTGTCTGACCATGCATTCCCATTATAATGCTCAGTAAAGCCTTGTTAATTTTGATCAGTTGGGATCATATTTGATCAGGGATAACAAAAATCAGGGTTAACCCGAGCATTTGGAAAAATCAATTAAACAAAACATACATACAGAAATTTATTTTATATTAAACAACATATTTACAGAGTACAAACATGTTATCACATGTAACAGATGCTAGTACAATAAAGTCTACTTCTTAGAAAAGTAAATCCCAAGGCTTCTCAACCTTCATTTTTTTTGTTCCTCTAAATCGGTCCGGGTTACCCGGAGCTCAAGTTAATGGCGGTGGACGTACAATATTTATTAAAAGGAAATAAATCTTGTTTCTTGTCAGTGAAATTAATCTCTCGTTATGTACTGTTGATTTCTACACATGTGTTGCTATAATTTGTCAAATGTTATCTTATAAATTTAACAGTTTGAACTAACCTGTGTTTGTCCACTATGTATTGTGTATTCCATTCACACTTTTCACCAAAGTGGTTTTTCTTGGAGAATATTTCTGAGTTGATGCCATGCAAATATATGTACTTCTTTTAATGTTTCTCCATGTGTTGATATGTGATCCAGGTATAAAGATAGGTGAAATTGGGACCAAACTTGGGATGAACGCAACCAACAACGGATACCTAGGTTTTGAGAATGTGCGTATACCTCGCGAGAACTTGCTGATGAAGAACGCCCAAGTGTTGGAAGTGAGTATGCCAATATTTTATCCCGAGCAGGGCTTTTTTTGTAATAAACAAAATAATGTTATCATTTAATTTGTGAATACAGGTAATGTTTCAAATTTTAGTTTTGGTTTATTTTGTGGTGTTTTATTTTTATGCTAGAAATAATCATATGTATATGAATAGAAAAAAAGAGTACTTTTAATTCTGTACAACATGCATTTTTAAATTTCGTATGGATATGGTTGCCATGGATGACATAACCATAAAAATTCGGTTGAGTATCCCTGAAGTTAAAATTCAATTCCCATCTCTTTTAGTGGGGCTGCTGTGGTGTAGTAGTTAGATTGCTTGCTTCCCACCAAGGCAAACTGCGTTCAATGCCTGACCCTGGCCGCTTCACTCTGCAACAGGATTTTCAGTGGGAATCGTGCCAGATTATGCCACTGGTCAGCAGGTTTTCTTGGGATCTCCCATTTCACCTACATTGGCTCTCGAGGTCTTGTTGTTAAGAGCTGCCCAACTCTCCCAAATCAACTGTCCCACCTCACACAAACTTCTTTTCCTTTTTTCAGTGAAGATTATGTGGTAAAAGTTAAAACACTGAGCGATTGTATTTATCTTAGTATAATCTTCTTTTGTATTCCAATCTGTACTTCCAAAAATAGATATTTGTCTTTCTTACACTTAGAAATCTGATGTCACTACTTTTGCTTTAGTAGAAGTTGATAGTCTTTATCTGGCATTTATACACCGTTCACGATCCACATGTGACCATACTTATCCATGTCGCCAATGTTAACCAGCAAGTTTACAAAAACACTAACTCATATGGTGCATTCCTGTGCATCTGACATGCGCACTTTACGTTTCGACTTCACCCATCCTTAGTTGCTGCACTCATTGGGGAAGTCACTTAAGACAGATCAATTAATCACGTGCCTACAGGATCACTCCCAGCCTAATGAGGGATTACAGACAAGTGATAAGAATGGAAGAATTGTACTGTGTACCGAAGCCGCCATGTGGTTGCCAATATTTCCCTCTCAAGATATTTTGCTATTCAACGGAACCATCAACGCCGGTCAACCAGAGATGCGAGTTCGAAGGCATGATGCAAGATCGCAGCACCCCCGCTGCAAGGACACCGAAGCCTCCAGAGCCTCGTGCCGAGGTTATAAAATCGTCAACAGCCACCAACCTGAAGCCGTAATAAACCACCCCCTGTGAAGAGCGGCTAGCAACCCCCACACCCCTTCAACAGCCCACAAGCTACAGATTTTGTTATATAAGGAAGTGTAAGTTCCAGGCATGACAGAGAGTTCACCGGCCCTCCAGCCTGAATAAGGCAGAAGGCACCACCAGTCTGAGCAAGGCTAGGTAATCTACATAGTAAGCCTGAGTGAGGCTAAGTCTAGTTCAGGGGTAAGTGGCTCAAATCCTGCCTTCATAGTCTGCACAAGACTCGAACTGATATACTCCAGGATTCTGACCAGTACGCCAAGTGCGCCAACAGTAAACGAGTTAAAGTCTCTGGGAGTAAGCTGTGCTACTCACAAAGACTTGAGATTATTTGAGAGATCAACATTGCTAGACTCCACACGCCGGAAGTACAGTCTACGTCGTCTCCGCAAGTGAATTACATCAGTAGCATCAAGAAGACGTCTCCATGCAGAATTCCAAAGGTATTTCTACATCCTCACCTGAATCCCTACCCTGAAAGCATTTTCTTCTCTTATCTGCAGTACTAGATTGTGACGATGTCCCCTCTGGATTCATAGGCATAAATAACCTATAGTTAATTTGCTTCATACACATTTTTATGTAGGTAGCCTTCACCTGCCGTATAATTTATTATTATTATTAATGGCGTCAGCACTCGTCTGAGAAGGATGTGCAGTAACTACGCTCCTGTGATTTTCTGTATTTCTTTGGAGATTCTGTGAGTAAAGTTGGAAACACCATTACGATTGGACTTTAGGTTTTTCCAGTCAAGATTTATGTTCAATATGCGATGATCTGTTTTTTAGTAGACTAAAATTTATCAAGTGTGCGGGACAAGATATCAGTGTAGTTGTACCGGCACACGCAACGAGGAAGAATATTTTTGTGGACAATGCACTAACCGTAAGGACAATAGTATGTTTAGTTTATCACCAAAAAAAAAGAGAAACAGTGATGAAAATAAAAGCAAGGACGTTGAATTAACAATTACGATAGGAGACACAGATACTTCAACTCCATTGGACTCTGAACTGTCTAGTAATATGTCTACAAATATAGCGGGAACAATGGATTCCACTATCTTTTCTATGTTCAAAATCTTGTGTTGCAAGATAGACTAACTATCTAAAGATGTCAAAGACCTTAAAGAGGACAACTCGTTATTACGAACAATGTTTGAAAGGCTTCAAACGGGAAATAAAAAGATGTGTGAAACTTGTGGAGATATTTCTGAATCAAATAAAGCACTTGCGACGTCTCAGAATACTGATCCTATAGTGAAGTAATAGGTAAGAAGAGCAGCAAATCCCAGCAGGGAATAGTTCAGTTGGCAATGCAGGCGAACAGCAAGAACTCCAACTGTGACAATCAGTCTGACCCCAAAAGCTGGTGATGACGAGTTCATCATTGTCAACAGGTGCTGCACAAAGTCCTCGACGGTAAGTGGATCATCTGTTCCTAGAACAACTGCTCCCAGGAAACAAGTCCAGCTGGTCATCCGTGATAATGTGAACATTAAAACAGTTCCAAAGGTGGCTCGGCCACGAATGAAAGCTTTGGTTGTGTCGCGTTTCGCATCTGAAGTGCAAGAAGACGACATAATTGCTTACATAAACCAACAAATTAAAGTGGCAAATTTAAGTTAAAAACCAAATATAAGTCTTATTCCTCTCTCTACGTAGCAGTAGCAGAAGAGGATTTCGAGGGTGTTTTTAACACCGTATTCTGGCCATCTGGCTGCCTTATCAGTCCATTTTATGGAAGATTACTTGACGAACAAATATTCACTCCCGATAAGGATTCCTCCTCTGCCATGTCTGAACAACCAACTGAAACTGCGGGAGGAGCTGTGTCCCAAATAAAATAATGTTTAGGCTGACGGAGGTGCTTTTAAAACCTATTGATGCCGACAAGTGTTTTTTAACTGTACTATCAAAATGTAAGGGCTCTCGGAACCAAAGCGCTTGATTTTTCACAGAATATTTTAAGTACTGGTTATTTTTTAATTTGTCTGACGGAAACTAGTTTCAATAACTTTAGTATAAATGCGCATCACTTTTCCTGAGTATTTTACTGTTTTGCGAAATGATCGTGATGCTAACATTACTAACCTCCACAGAGGAGGAGTATTATTAGCTGTAAATGATAAGCATTTTTCTATGTTTGAACAAAAATGTTATTTTCCTTTAATCAATTTAGGTAGAATTTTGTATTAATAGCACTAATAAATTGCTAATCGGAAATATATATCTTCCTCTGCAATTACCAGCAGAGACTTATAAAAAATATTTCACTTTTCTAGAATCTAAATTAAGTAGCTACCCTCACCGAATAATAATTGTAGGCGGCTTTAATCTTTCTGGCATAGATTGGAATACTCTTCATGTACAAAATATTCTCTATTACAACAAATTGAGAGGTCAATCTTTACTTCAATCAGTAAGTTTACTTAACTTTGAACAATATAATCTAACTAATCCGTTTTCTGATTTATTAGATTTAGTATTTGGTAATTTTTATATTACTGTTGATAAATCATTAGATCCACTCGTAGAGGAAGATAAATATCATCCTGCTGTATGTTGCCAATTTTCTTTTGACTTTAACAATTTTCAAAATAACAGTCCAATATATTATAGAAATTATCAAAAGGGTGATTACTTATCCCCATATCTGGCAAATAACAGTTTTGATTGGACCCCAATCTGGTTTACAAACGATATTATTAATTTGATTAAAAAGAAAGTACACCGTCAGAAAATAAAATCACATGATACCTATCTTCGTTTCTCTGATTTAAGGAAATTGGTCAAGGAAAAAATAAAAATGGCTATAAAAGCTTGGTAAACCAAAAATTTACAATAATTGGTAAAGTGAGCCAAATAAATTTTGGAAATATGTTAAACTTATGAAATCCGGGTACAAATAATCCCTTACGTTAAATGTAGATGGATGCACAGTTCAAGATCCCGCACGTTTGGTTAATATTTTCTTACAGCATTTTGTTAAGCAATATGTACCATTTAATATTAATGCCCAAGAACACCTTACTGGCAGAATAAACAATATTAATATTCCAGTCATAACTCAGGGAATAGTTCTTTGGGCCTTTAAAAAGCCCAAAAGTAGCAAGTCAACTGGCTGTGATGAAATCTCTAATGAGAAGGTAATCTTTAAACAGCTTTCTTTTACTACAAAAAATTTCATTACTGAATGCCAACATGGCTTTCAAATAGGCAAAAAGTAGATGTAATTTATTTTGATCTTCAGAAGGCTTTTGATACATGTCAACACAATATTTTACTTCAAAAATTACAATCCTTTGGTCTTGATTCCCCCTATATTAATTGGTGTACAAATTATTTTTCAAATAGAACTTTTGTAGTTAAACTCGAAACCTGTTTTTCTAGTTCAAATAATGTCATTTTCTGGGGTGCCTCAAGGAAGCACCCTTGTGCTGCTACTCTTTAATATATTTATGAACAATATCATCGGTATTATAAGTCACTCCAGTGCACTTCTTTATGCCGATCTTAAGATCTATAAATGTATTAAAAGTAGCGCAGACTGTGCTAAGTTACAAAATGATATTACAGCAATTAATAATTGGTGTATCAATAATGTTATCAGATTAAATATAATGAAAACAATATGTATTCCCTTTACTCGTAAAACTAACCTGTTACAACTAACCTGAACATACAAAAGAATGTGTTTAAATTATTGTTTCATAGACATTCATCACAGACAGACTATGATTATAACAATTTATTAGTTAAATATAAAACATTATCTTTAACTGATCATAGAGCCATTATAGATTCTCTTTTTTTAATCAATGTGTTTTTTAAATTATCTATTACGTTTACCTATTAGTAAAAAAGTTGTGTTATAAGCACCTCTGTATACTCATAGAATGTCAAATACTGTTTCTGTTTTAGATCACAAAAAAGATTTAGTGAGTAGATGTGAAAGTAATTTTAATAAATATTTTTCAAATTTTGACCCCTTGTTTGGTAAAAAGATTATTTTTCGGGATCTTTATAAACATTTTGTAACCCATAGGTTAGTACTTTAGTAATTTTAACACAAATGTCCTGTATTTTTCTTGTGAATTAAGTTTTTTTTATGAATCACTTTTTATATTTCTTCAGTGTTTGTTTTTTAATTATTTCTCTCTGTGTTGGGTTTTGTTTTCTGCCCTGTTATGCGTATGATTTTTGTCGTATTTGTCTGTGTGTGTGTTAAAATGTTTTTGCGTGTGTGCCACCCTGTTAATGGTTTCTCACTGTTGGGTGGCACAATAATTTCTGATAAATATATTATTATTATTATTATTATTATTATTATTATTATTATTATATTGTACAGACCTACGCATCCCATTGTTTTAACAGCATATTGAATAAATACGTTAAATTGTCAGTGCTTGTGTGTACCTTCTTTCACCTAGTTTCGAGTACATTGATTAATATAACTTCTCATAACGGTCCTAGGTAATAGTCGCTTCACTCTCTGATTAGTGCAGGTGGAACCAATAATCTTTGATTTCCTTCAGCCTGAGCAAGGCCAGACTATTCCAAAAACACCCCGAGAAGCCCAATCCTTCAGCGGGATATAACCCTGGGACCACAGGTTTGTTTATTATCCCCTGCTTCAGTCCCAGCCTGAACAAGGCCGGACCGAGGAAGCATCGGATACTGCCCAGTGAGTCTGGAGTATATCCTAGTCTGGAGTATATCCTAGTGTATTTCGTTATTGTTATTGAGATGCCCTATGACACTAAAGGATATCAAAGTAATTTAGGAAGGTTAGCTCGATGAGCATTACAAAGAGATTAGACGTCCTACTTGCTAGTATTCCTTCAACGACAGTAGAACCCTTGTAAGTTTTAAAATTGTCAAATAAAAAATATTAAACTTGCAAGGTTGTATACCATATTTCTCAGCATAATTCAACTTTGTTCATATTCAGAAAAATTTTAAAAATCCAACTTTGTTCATATTCAGAAAATTAAAAATTATTTATAAGTATAGTTTTTAAATTGAGCACTCCCTTATTTTACTGAGAGTAAAATTGAACTCGGCTAGTTGCCAGGTAATGAATGTCAGATTTCATGTTGCTTTTAAATAATTTTAAATACTTAAAGGACAAGGTGAAGTTGCATTGTGCCCCTCCAAAGCTACTAATTCTGCGACTCGCAACTCAGGCTACTGGTGATTGTCACTGCAGGCGACGGTAGGGTGAGAGCAGCATCTCGCTCTCCCTCACTCTTTCCTCTTCCCGTAGATGATTATCTCACAGCAGGGTAGCATCTCCTGCGTCCCTTCGACTTCCGTGAGTGACAGCAAATACTATAGAGACTAATACCGGACAGCTGGCGATTTTCTGTGCGATAAATGATTGCCCTGAGCTCTACCGGCTTGAGGTGGCGACACATTTGTTTACTTTTTACCATTGTGCATTTTAAACTGGGAATTGCTTGTGTTTTATATAGTTTTAGTGATTTTAATGATTCACGTTAATTGAATTACCATGGCAGGTGGCATTTGCATTGTGTATAATTGTTTCAGTCACACTATTAGTTCTGCAAAATCTATTTCATTTTCAGATTTGCTTTTCCACTAACAAATATCTTTGTAATATTTTTACTCATTATTTCCAGTGCATACATAACATGAAACACGAGTTTCCGAAGCTTGATATTCATGTTCGCATATAAACAATTTACTAAACAAGACCTTACTTTAGAATTGAAAATAGAAAAGGTGGTGCTGGCAGATGTCAACTTTGCTCCTCTCCCCCCCCCCCCCCCCCCCCTAATTTTTCTCCAAAAAAAATTGTGACGAGATCCAACACTGGTCAGTAAAAAAAATAATTGGTATTACTATGTCCTTGATTTAAAAAAAAGCATAGTGATGTATATTTACTATTAATTTTGCCTTGTTTGGGACTACAAAGTCGTGGAACATAAACATACAACCAGCACAACAGCAGCTTTCAAGAAGCTGATTTCCAAAAATACTTTACTGCATGGGAACTAAAGCTATTTGTTCATTTTTAATTTTTGATACCTGTATGCTGGTGATGCCCATTAAATCAGTATTTAGCTTGAGAGACTACTCATACTTGCCTAAGCAACAAATTTATTTTTATCACTTTTTATTTTTGTAATTGCGGAAGGTCACTAATGTTGTTCTTAGAATATAATTCTTATACAAAATAACCAACACAATAGTATTAATTTGCGATGGATGTTACGAAACAGTATGTCAAAAACATGTGGGTGTTGTAGGTTAGGTATTAGGCCTAGTGAGGAAAAGCAAGCATATATTTTTAATGTATTTGTGTAGTATACACACATGTACAAAAATTAAAAACATATCATGTTTAATCACAGTGTGTTCCAGATCTTCACGTGCGTCCTGAACATTACAAGCTAAATTTTACAGTTACTATTGTAAAGATTGTAGAGTTCACATATTCGAGATTTTCGGCATTAAATACCGCCTTATTTTTAAATCAAAACTACTGTACATGCATGTACCTGTACTACACTATAAAATAAAAAGAAAATTGTTCCAAACAAAGTACTTTGTAGGAATACTGCATTTTGTGCACAAATGCACTCGTTATGTCCACTGTGCGTATACACAGATTCAAAGTTCACGGGTGTTTGCCACCTCAAGCCGCTAGGTTCGCTGCTGCTGCTGTTGTTCATACGCTCGCCTTTGTTGATCATATACAGCTGTCTGGTATTAGTCTCTGTTGTATTTGGTGACAGGCTTTCAGTTAGTTCCTAGAATAAGAACGGCAACTGCAGACTCAAAACAGCAGCAATTGAGCCTGTCTTACTCCAACATCGCCCCCCTATTATCCTCTACTTGGCTTCTAACTCGTAAGACAACCAAAAACAAACAGTGTATAACACGGAAAGCTGTGTAAGTTGCGGGAATGTAAAGTATCGTAAACATGGGGGAAATGGCAGGAAATGGTTTATTTGACAAGAAAATGTTATTGGCGGGAGTGTAAAATCCAGGTTCGACAGTGAAAGTGACCTTTCGAGTGCGAGTGTGAATACTGATTCAGAACCGTTGTTTGAACCAGAAATTAAATTAGACGGTCCCACACACCTTGGAGGCAAGGCAGTATTGCAGGATGGAAACGCAGTACTAGGAATAGACTGGCCTCACTACACAGTTGATTATCTTGACTATTTTATCCCAGACTTGCCACCTGCCAATCTCTGAATTACTCCAGCCACTTCTGACCGCTCCAAACTTAGGACCTGTTGGCTCTTCGTGCCAAGTACACCCGGCAGCCGGTAATCTCATCACTGTCCGCATTCCCCCCAGGTAGCCATTCGTCGTAAATTAGTGATGCCTACACCTGACTTTGTGCCGATGCGTACGCCCACAAGACCGGCTCCCTATAAAGGACGCCGAAAGCCGGACTCCACTGAATTCTAAATCATCTTGCTAGAATTGTTCCCATTCACGTGGCAGCTGGCATCACGTATATTTTTGACAACCTTTATGGTGAGCATAACCAAACTCCAGGGACTGGAGACTTATTTGGTTAAACTTACACTAGGGTTCGAATCCCCTCTTTCTGTCAAGGTTACTCATCCTAAAGGGCATAAATTCCAACCTCCCAACGTGGGAGGATCTACGATCCAGCCCCAGGCAAGCCCATTTCTCATATTACTCATTCCCAAAGGGAACCTTGAACCACTATATCCCAGGAGAGAATTCAGCCTCCCCACCTCTTTGATTTAATCTCATTAATTCCCAAGAGAGGCAGTTGCATCAGCACAAATGTTAATCATTAAATTCAAACTTTTTTTTTTTTTTTTTTTACCAGAAACCAAAACATGTCCTTGTATAATATATAAACAGCAGTACTAGAAGTAAACGTCCATTAACTGAGAAGGCTTGCCAACACTACATGTCGTGAACATTAGTATTCTTATATTAATAAAAGTGTAATTAGGGTTTGGGGAATTAAGTGGATGGAATCTCCATAGGTTGATCTCAGAAATGCTTTTTGAATCATGAATGTGCTATGTTTCTGTGATGTTCCCAGGATGGGACGTACGTGAAGTCTCCCAGTGACAAGCTGACATATGGCACCATGGTGTTTGTGCGGGTGGTGATAGTCCAGGATGTGGCCAGCTACCTGGCAAAGGCCGTCACAATCGCAGTCCGTTACAGTGCAGTGCGGCGGCAGTCCGAGCTGAAGCCAGGGTGCGTGTCACTCATTGCAATTGTTGTAAAATTGTAGGGTCACATTTCTCCATCATCTCCAGTGTGTGTTAATGCACTGAAAAGCACATTGCTGTGAACTAAGGACTACATTGGATTCTTACATACAAGATAATGATTCAGAATGTTATGGACACGCAGAATCTTATAGTTATAGTTCGTTTGCTGCTGGTGGGTCTTGAGCTGTTGTAAGTTTTTCTATCATTTAGCTCTGTGAGCAGAACACATTCAGGAGTCATTGGCTACAATGCATCTGCAACTAGTGTTTGAAGAAATCTGTGAGTTTTATCTGTATGAACTGTCTTGACAATATGTCAAACAGAACCACGAAATATTTAATAGTGACGAAGCATTGTGTATGCATTAATTGGTAATGTTGTCTTTAGTTTTAAAGTGTGCAAAACATGTGATGTGATAACCTACAATTTTTTTATGTTGCCTGCACATATATTACTACAGGACAACTGATAATCAGAAAGTGTTTGTAACACACTATTTAATTTCGCATTTGATTTTCATTACAATGTGTCGAAAATAATTTCAAGTCGAGGAACTTTTTTTTTTGCCTGAAATGAAGTTACTTTCAGCAAGTTCACGCTGTCACTTATTGGTTACTGTTGTAATGTTTTCAGGGAGCCGGAACCACAAATCATGGACTACCGCACACAGCAGTACAAGCTGTTCCCGAACATTGCAATGTGTTTTGCCATGAGGTTTGCCGCACTCAGGTTGTGGAACATCTACAACAACGTCACCTCTGACCTGAACGAAGGAGATTTGGAGCGCTTACCCGAGGTGATGATTGCTTTGAGTTACTGTCGTCCACAATTTGAGAGATTGTTTGTTAAAAAGGTGTAGTACGGTGAAACATACGTGTGTTTACAACAGTTTACAGAGCTTTATGAACAAATGGAAGTACTTTGTGTACAAATTGTACTGTAAAATTGGGGTTGGCCAAGGTTATACTAAATATTGTGGGATAAATAAATACTGTTCTGTTCATCAAGTGGTGTATACCACCACCTGTCAGTGAAAGGTCCTCATAGCAGACCCAGGCCATAAGGGATGTTCTCATGGCCTTTAGGTGAGGTGTAGCACGATGTGGCCATAATGATTGTACATTAGTATTCATTAACCAGAAAGTCATTTTGCCATTTTGAGGAGTAACATTTGTCTGTAAAATGGTGTCAAGACTGTTGCGGTAAACAGTATTATAGAAAGATTGTCCGGTACTTAGTCCAAAATTCGTAACAAATCCTTAACCGTAATGTTGTACCAGTATGCCTACTTTTCAAATATGTTTTGTAGCTAATATTTGTGTCTTCACAATTGCCAAGAATGACAGATGCCAATGATTAGAGTAGTGAAAATTGCATTGTGATTGCATCACATGAATTTTTATTAAATTTTTTAATTACTTTACAAATTATAGTATTGACGCATATCCAATAGTTAAGGCTGGATCATGGCCGTGTGGCTTTGGTTGCACTTAGGTCGGTTGTACATGCAGATTTGATTTAGGCTTGATTACGGCTGGATATAGCAGTCGGAGGTGTATGTAGCGATGCTGACAGGAAAATAGCTGGGTTGACGGCAGTCCCTGTAGGTGGTGTCGATGAACGAAGTATGGGGGGGGGGGGGTGTTTGTGGAAAAGAGGGGGTTTTACTCGCTCAAGGAGCGACAGGATGCCGTGACCGCTACATGGGTGTGACACCTAAACAATGCAACAAAGTAAATGCTAATAAATTAGATTAAGCTACCAGCTAATAGGCACCCAGTGCCGAAATACTATACTCCTAATGTTATCGGTTGTGTGCGATAACTATAAAAACAAAGAGGAGAAGGGGGGAGTATCCTTAATAAATTACAGAAAGGAATACTTTACAAAAATAGAGATTTTTATTCAAAACAAATATATATAATTATTAACACACACATGACGTCTCGACTGTTTAAAGAAAATATCTATTAAAACAGTTTAAAATAATAATAAAAATGGTGCTAGACATTGGTATGTAACTGTTAAAGCTAAGGTTTGTTATTTAGCAAAGTATTGAAGAGTAATCCATCAAAAGAAAACAATAAAAATGTTTCAGGCGTAACCAGTGACTATAAAATAATTTACTGTAGGGCTAACAGGAAGCCATTCTTAAAATGAAGACACCTTAAACAAAATTATGTAGGATCAGTGCATCGAAAGATAAAAAATTTGCTTAACCATTTGGCCCAGTGGGCTTAAATGAAAATTACACAAAAAAAAATATGATTTAAATCTACTACATTTATGAATACTTTAGTTTATAGATAGATTGGCCAGGATAATTAACTAAGCTTTAAGGGAACTTGAACAAGATTTTAATTCAGAAACCAGAAAACAGTGTTAAACGACTTTAAAATACTCCAATAAAAATTTATTAATTGAGGAGGAACCTGTCAAATGAAAAATATCGGGGAACACAACCTAAACCTCGTTTCAACCAGTGCTGATGGATTTAGCATAGTTACCTAGAGAGTTGCAGCCCAGGTCTCTCGACACACACTCGCACCTTGCAGCCGATGTCCTACATCATCTTCAAGCAACAGAACCCTTGTTTATTTCATCAAAACTTTCCTTAACCCTAAACCTACTGAAAATCATTGCCAGAGCCATCCCTCCTGCCCAGCAGGGAAGAACTACCCGACCACTGACCACGCCACAGGTTTACCCCATACTTATCGCAACCACGTGCTGCCGCGGCCGTCTGCCAGGCCGCACCACCTGCGACTGCTCACACCAGCTGCTCTGCCTCGACTGCCACTGTCCCACTCCTGCCTCTCCTAGTCAGCCCGTCCATCGTCGTTGACCACCGTGACCTCGTCACACACAGCCAATAATAACAGCTGCCTCCCCTGACGTCACGAACGAGGTTGACGTCGTGGCGTGCCAATCAGAGCCCACCACTGCCGCGATCAGTACATTGATTCCTCGCAGCCAACACCCTGATTTCCGGTATCGTTCTTGCGGCCTGTCGGCGAAGAGAACCCGTCACCACAACAAACTTGGCTATTACCAGGGAAATCGCTGACACGGCTTGCAGCTGCGCTCGTTGCTTTGAACGAGCAGAAGATAAAAATTCTTCCGTACTGCTGAAAGAGGGATAATAACTCACACCTAGCCGAGAAAAATACGGCCTGCCGCCGCTGCTTCAGGAGAAGTCTGCTGATTCACGTGGTGATAAAACGCTTTCAATATTAAAAATTACTAGTGACCGCAGTTCCTTAAGAACTCAGCAGTAAAGAAAAAGTAGCTACCCTTATTCTTACAAAACCTAAAAATAACACGGTAAAATAACTAATTCCTAATTCGATTCCACCATAGCTTAAATGATCTAACCTTAAAAGGAAACACGAACGAAACAAAATCGGCAAATAAATAACCGTCGGTAGGTTTAAAAAAGTAAAAGGATTTTTAAAAAATTAAAGGAAGAACTCTAAAAGAGCGACTGTCAATTAACTTTCCCACCAAAACTTCGGCATCTAGCTTAAGGTCACGACTGTTGAAACTGACTTCCCCAAAAATGCATTTTGAAATTTAAAAAATCAATAAAATATCTACCACCACCTTATGTATTAAAGAAGAAAAATAAAACACGTGTTTCGTAACAAACAAAAGGCACAAGTAATAAGGAGAGCCTAACCCATCCCAAAACAGCCTAATTTCCTAACCTACCCTCCAAGGATGGGATCGCCATATGAAAAATACTAAACGAAAGATCAATTAAGAGTCGGCCTATCGCATCTTAACAAAAAAAAAAAAAGACAAAGTGGTAGGGAACTTCCTGCTGGCGTTTTGGCGTTTTCTGGGTTTTCATGATGAGGGAATGCACATGATACATGCTCAAGGTGGGAGGTTGTATTTGTGAGGACTGTTCGTGTCAACCTTTTGCCAATGATGTCTGAGGTTAAGAGCTACGTAAACTTTGTTTATGTTACTGTGGAGAAAATATGTTTTCACTGTGGCCAACTTTACAGTTTTAATTCACGATACCAGAATTATGATGTACATGGGAGCACCTTAGTGTTTGACTGGCGTGTGGCCAGTGTACAAGAGACGCCTACTGGCCTGTCGGAGGGGAATAGAATCCAGACACACTGTCATGGCCCTACGGACGGGTTGGTCCTTATGCAAAGGTTTTCCTGTTGGTAAGTTGCTCATCTGGAGACTGCATCTCTGTCGTGGTGATGGTTGGTAGCCGTTGTGGTCATCCTCAGGACGTGAAGTGTTCTTGCTGGGATGGTGGCTGGATGAAGACTGTTGACGGCAGGTGAGGTGATCACTGAACCACTGATTCATGATCCCGTATGGTAGATCTTCGTTTCTATTCAATGCCTCTACAGAGGGGTGAGGCGTGCCGGCAGTCTTAATCAGCGGGGGTAGTTCTGAGGGGTGAGGTGTCTCAGAATTGCAGGCGGTGTGAACTCTGCCCTGCTTAGGTAAAGGACTGCTAAGTGCAGCAGAGGGGATGGGTTTGCAGTTTTAATTTCCTAGCGTGTACTTCTAAGTGATCACAGTATTACAGGCAAGAACTATACCCTTCGCTCCCTTCACCCGGCCCTGTGGAGAGCAGTGGACAGAAAGGTAGGTTATGTTCAAGCTGCTTGACAGGATACTTAGGTGTGGTATCCACAGGGTGTCGATTATTCAGAGCTAGTTCCAGCTCCCTTCCGGCCCCATAAAGAGTGGTGGCGGAGTATGGAATAACCTGATTGCTCAGTTCACCTTGTCGAGGAGTTTCTAGTCATAGAAGCTCTATCAAATTGTACCAAGTAGCAGAGCTCGGGTGGCCATCTAATATGTGTGTGTTCTGGCTTTAAAATATTTTGTGGTCTGCCGACATCACTCTGGCGTGCTATGTTTACATTGGAACAACACAGTGTCACTCAAGAAATTAACACACAGAGAATACTCTATTTCTGCGTGTATAGGCCGCACAATTTTTACAATGAAAATGACTACAAAAAGTGGGGTGCTGCGTATATACGAGATATTGGCATTAAAAATTTATTCATCCCAAAACATGCTTAGAAATTTGTCAACATACAGTACGTTTTAATGTTTTAACTTGAAGGAAGGAAGGGAAGGGAAGGAGGAAAAGTGGGAGAAAAAAATACTTGTGCAATTATTTGAAATTGTTTGTTCACTCGCATTAAACACAATAACATTCATCCCGCATGTGTGAAATGTAAACATGTTGGAGCTCAGCCATAGATGCCATACATGAGAAAACAATTTCTCTGCTGTTCAAGAGAAAAATAACTTATGTAGTTCGCATGCCTGCCATGGCACTGCAAGTGCACATTGAAAAGATGCCACATTATGTTGACGCATGCCCGGTTCCACAGTTGGAAAGCAACTGATGGCCGTCTAATGGGTGTGTGAGAAAATATGAAGAACCAAGAAGGGTGCCTGTAGTTGAAGCTAATTCGGTTATTATAAAATGCCCTGTTCTTGTCAAGGGTGTACGTAGCAACCTGTATCTAGCAGGTAAACAGGCAGATACTCTAAGAAATAAAAGCTGAAAAGTAGGAAACAAAATTATGTTTATTGAAGTCTCAATTAACATGCGATGCATGCTACCTCCTGCCAGGCAATTGAGTGCTGAAGGTTACTACGCGGGCCAGGTGTAGGCGACCTGGTTTTAGGTTGTAAGTGGGAAAGATAAATCTAGACCGTAAAATATATGTTACTTTTAAACTGTTCTAATAAAGGTGTCTTGAGGAGACAAAATGATTTTAATACGTGTTGGTGAGCATGTTCACAGGTTGTCGGGATAAATGATTGTCGACGGTGAAGTAACCGCAGGGGATGTACTTAAAACTTTGAAGTTATCTGGAGCCCCCAACACTGAGCAGTGCTGTAGGATGTCGCGAGAGATGAAACAAGATTGACTGTCTGAGCCCAGCAGCATCCAGACTTATATAGGTGAAGCTTGTAGGCTGCCGGCGTGCGCTGCGGGGAGGTAGAGCATCCTGCCCTGGTTGGCGTGGGAGTTGAAAACTCTGGTCAGCATTTCTGCTTCGTGCATCGTCGGTAGCGCCCGGCCTTGCCTGAGGTCCGTACAGCTTGTTGGCTCTCAATGCTTGGGAATGGGGGGTGGGGTGCCTGCCGGGTTGCATAACCTTCAGTTGATTAGAATTCACTTATAAGTTCCTGTTGCTTGGTAGAGTAGGCAAATGAGAATTCATCTGGAGATTCCCTTTCCACGTCTCTCTCACGTCTGTAGTAGTGGGAATAGGAAACTACTGATGAGTCTTAATTGTAGTTGATCAGTAGTATGAGCGACACGCGTCTGTGTAACATGTTGCTGTGGTTTTGCTTTCTCATGTCAAGTTACCATCTGTGGTAATAGTAATTGCATGATGTATATGTGTAAACATTGCAACATAATACAAATTTTCTGTCAAAAATAATTTCTTGGGGAGAAATTAAGTCGGAATTTATTGCGTTTGTATGGAATCGTATCTTAACAATATTTACAGGAATACAAAAATTCAGTGCGGCCTATACTTGAAATATTAATTATCCCTAATTTTCCATCAAAAACGTATGGTGCGGCCTATACTCGCCAAAATATGGTAGTTTAACAAATCACATGTCATATTGACTTAGTAATATATCATGGTGGCCCTGTACTACCTCCTGCACTAATCCAAATTCACATGGAAGTTCTGATTAATGTAAAAACAATAAGGCCAGGTGAAGGCAACCTGGAAAAAGCTAATAGTAACATAAAGGTGACAATTCCTGCTAGGTTAAGTAATTAACAACTCAAATACTAACTATCGTCTGGTGTCCTGAAGGTACAGGGATGGTGACTATCTGAAAGATTGTATTGCCGTTACCATCCGCTAAGGCTGGGTCCTGAAGTGAACTGTCACAACCGTTACTAACTGGGGTCAATACCAGGGAGTGGTTAGGAAGGAGCAGACGTCGTCGGGAGCCGTTGAAGGTCCAGTCTTCCAGAAGCAGAGGAGTCTGCGACTGCTGCAGAAGAGGCTTCTGGAGGGGTTGTCTTCAACTGGCAGCTGATTCCGGCCCAAGTAGAGCAGGTGAATCTGCGGGCGTACCACAAGAGCGTGAACCACGGGGGTCTTTTACCGGTCGCACTAGTCCTTTTATGCTATTCTCATCTTGGGCCTATGAAAGTGAGGGCTGCGTGCCGCTGGAGTCCAGGGGGGAAGAGTGCTGATGTGGTGCTATCATCCCCTAATACCGGTGGCGCACACCCTCCTTTGTGGAGTCACCTGTGGCCTTGGCGGTAGGTGCAGTGTCTCGGTCCGGCAGTTCAATCTCACTTCGGGAGGTATTAATGTGTCATTTGCTTTTAGAAACTGGGTGACCAGTACAAGCCGGACTGACGTGTTTGTAATAAGCTTCCAACATTGCGCCTTCGTATCCTATAGGTACGTGTCTAGTATCTTCATTACCGTTGGGTATAACTTGCCCAAAGGGTTGAACATTGCATCTAAGATAGAGCAAAGTCAGCAAAGTTGGGAAAAAGTGTAATGCGTGTGCATAAAGGTGTTAGATTATGGGTCCCCCTAATTACTATGGACTCCGAAACACTTATACCAGTTTTGTGCACAGGGTGTTTTGAGTCATGCTAATGGTCGGACGTGAATTGTCTGTACCTCCTCACCACATGAACATTACTTGTAGGACAACATTTTTTGGTATCCTAGCTACTCTCAGTTGTTATCTTCATCTCTAAACATTCTTTAACGTTCATAAATTCCTGGGTGCTATATGTAATCCGTGGTTGTTCTTGTGTTTGTTGGCAGCTGCATGCAATATCTTGCTGCCTGAAAGCGGTGTGTTCTTCGGATGCTGCGACTGCCATAGAGACGTGCAGGCTGGCTTGCGGGGGCCATGGCTATATGACGTGCAGCAACCTCCCAGCCACATACGGTCTGGTCACTGCCGCATGTACCTATGAAGGAGAAAACACAGTCCTGCTGCTGCAAACCGCCAGGTAACTTCTGCCATAGTTTAAAGATGAGCTAGACTGATTTTCATATCTCTTGTCCATAAATTGCCAGCAGGATTGGAGCATCATGTGATCAAGTAGTGATGTGTACGTTTCTTTTAATTTAGTTTTCCAGCAGTGGGGTTGTGGTGGGATACTAGTCAGACTACTGCATCCCACCAAGGCAAATGTGGATCATTTTCTGGCTTTTCATGTATGGTCAACTAAATTTTCATACATGGTAAACATGGCTGACATTGCTGTTCATTGGCGGTTTTTTTTTTTTTTTTTCGAGGTAATCTTTATTTCCCCCATCTGTATGTTCTGCCACTGCTCCGTTACAGCCCTGCCTTCCAAGCTGGCAGCTGCAATCTTCAATTGGGAAATCAATGTTATGTGAAATGCTTCATTGCATTAATTTTAAAAACAACCATTTCAAACAAAAATTATTCTACGTGAAATTTCTTAAGGAATGTTGTTATGTTTGGACAGCCTGCAGATTGTTTACTTTAATATATTTTTTTCTAAATTGTTATATTGAAATTAACATATAACAAAAAAAAAAGTGAATAAATAACTTTCTTCTAAAATAATTTTATATAACAAAAGTTATCTGAGAAAGTGTCATCAGAATGTTTTTTGTTTTAAATGTCTTTAAAATTCGTGCAATGAGAAGGAATTTCGTTTAACATTGATTCCGCTGTTGAAGTTAGTGGCTGCCAGTTTGGTAGGCAGGGCCGTTAACCTCATTTCACTGTTATAGGCATCTAAGTATTCAGTGTAAAGCACCAACTCTAAATGGATTCTTCATTGAATCTTTGTGGTTTGTAGGTTAAGATCAAAGGTTTTTTTTTTCCCCCAGCTTTAAAAAAGTGTGCTTACGTTTGCTTGGCAGGTTTCTGATGAAGTCGTGGCAGCAAGCAGCCAGTGGCATCAAGCTCACCCCGACAGTGGAGTATCTCCAGTCGAGCCACCGCAGTTCTGGTGTGTGGGACAGGAGCATTGAGGGCATCATTAGAGCTCATCAGGACATCGCTGCAGAGTCAGTTACTGGTTTACATGTTCAGTCAGTAACAGTGGACATTAGTCTCACTGCTAAAGCTTGATTCTTGCCACAGTAAAAACAGGGTAGGGATAACTAGCTCTTTTCCTGTGAACTTACTCAGTTAAAAAACATTGACCCACTTTCAGCCAAGTATATTTTATTCAGTCATATCTCGATTCTACAACATTTCACGGTTTTTGGGGTAAAGTTTTGATGCGTGATGTGTATATTATGTACCATTTATTTTTTTGCTGCAACTATGTATCATTACGTGTGCGCCAAGTGCTCTAGAAGTGATACAGCCCTGAATGGCAGCTACCCAAGCGAGCATTCCTTCTCCTTAAATAAGGTAGATGCCTGGAGACCAGAGTGCACCTGAAGGAAGATAATATAAAATCGCCCCTGCCTTGAAACCCGGTGAGAAGAGAAATCAGTAAACCATGCCAGGAAAGTTGTGTCTGAGCTCCCGCAGCCGATACCACACCACACCTGCCACCTGCATAACAGGGAGACCTGCTGCCAGTCATCCTGAGAGATGGCAGCACAGTACGACCCCGCCTACGTGGGAGGAGCCACCCCCGCCAAAGCAACCTGAAGGAGAAGGCACTCGAGACATCCCCAGCGTAGTAGAATTTATGTCCCTGCACTGCCGCAAAACGGCAGGTGATACCAGCAGCTCGCCTTCACGTCTTCATACAAGTTGTGCCAAGGCTCTCTGTTCTGTCTGCTCTCTTCCGCTTCATGAAGAATACCCAGTGATCACCAGTTAAAAATGCCAGATTTCTCAAACATGCACTGCAGCCCCAAAGATAACCCCCTTCTCTTCCATAGACTTCACACTTGCCATTAAACCACTCCCTATACCCCTCTTATAGTCACTTCAGGACACCACCCGCTTCAGTTAGTGTTTTAGTTGTTATCATGGCTACCTAATTCATTGTTGTTTGCTCTTCTAGCTCACCCTTTAGACAAGGCTCTTTTGCTTTTACTTTTCAAGTGTTAGCAGTGTGTTGGTTACAGTAGGAGAGTACGGGTCACCGTGTTCTATTCTGGATGGAATACAACAGGTTGCCAGTCAAACCGCCATGTGATCTTTCTTGTGTGAATTGTGCTTAGTCATCCTTGGTAAGAGCCACCTCGAAAAGGAGAGGCAGGGAACCATAGAATTTGAGACTTGTTTGCCGAACTTAGTGTAGGACTGTGGCCTGTCCCCTAAAAAGAACTTGACATTTGTCATCAAAACACATCCCATTAGAGAGGACTACCCATACTGTGGACCAGGCACGTAAAGGTATAGGCTGTTCATTATAAAGTGAGCACTTTTTAAGGCCCTTATAAATTTTTCCTTTTGTCCAATTTCCATCTTCCTGCTGCTTTTTAACATAAACATTGCAATGTGACGAATAAACACAGTGTATACATTCACCACCATCAGATCTGAATGCCTGAGGCTGCAATAGGATATATTTATAAGCGGTCAGTGCCTGTTGCGAGGGCCTTAAAAAGTGCTCACTTTATCGTGAACAGACTTTACCTGGTGCACACGTACGGGAGAGCCATGGCCACCAGCAAGACACGCTATGAAGAAGCTTGATCACCCTGGTCAGCTAACCCACTCCATCCACAGCATATAAATCTGCCGGAAGGAGTGCCAGGCCTGGCAAGGAGGGATCTGCCCCTTCTGGGATACACTCTATAGGCCATTCACTATAAAGTGAGCACTTGTTAAGGCCCTGCTGAGTTTTCTATTTTCCTGCCACTTTTTAATATAAACCTTGCCATCAGACTAGTAAACACAGTGTATACATTTCACCAATAGGAACAGTTAATGTCTGGAGCTGCAATAAAATATATTTATTAGTA
Organism: Dryococelus australis; assembly: GCA_029891345.1. Taxonomy (NCBI): domain Eukaryota; kingdom Metazoa; phylum Arthropoda; class Insecta; order Phasmatodea; family Phasmatidae; genus Dryococelus; species Dryococelus australis. Next base: position 32,213,638 of record CM057008.1, read on the forward strand.
GTTAATGGTTTTTGAAAGGGTCTTAGAAGGTTGGGAGAGTGGGTCAAAGAAAGGGGGTGGAGGTAGTTGGAACAATAGAATGAGAATGTAGATGATTGACCAGGCATAGGACTTGTAGGGGAAGGGGAGAAAAATATGAAAAAGAGGGTAGAGGTGTGGAAGAGAGCTTGGAGTGGTGTAGGAGCACTGGAGGTGTGGAGGGAGGAAGAGAACTTGATGTAGTGTGGGCGTGGCGGGAGGAAGGAGGGAGGAAAGGAGAGTAGCGGTGTGGGTGTGTCTGAGGTTGGAGGGAGGGAGGAAGGAAGGGAGCTGTAGCAGTGTGGTGTGGCTAAGGGGAGGGATGACGGGCAGCCGATGGAGGGGAAGAACGACAATGTTCTGGGGGTGAGGCAGGAGGCATGGGAGGAAAGCAAGGATAAAGAAGAAAGGGAGTGGCCAGCGTCGGGAAATGAGACACCACTCCACGACTGCCACCATAAAATTTTCAGAGGCCCAACCAGCAATTCAATAAGGGGGTACTGTACTTGATGCAAAAACAGCACGTTTTTCTGAACTGGGACTACTTTATTATATTAGTATTAGGCCAGCAATGGTATTGGTAAATATACATTGTACTTTTTATCAGCTTGTTTTATAAATACTGGTAGGAACTCTATGTAATATTGTCTGTCCCAATTCTAAGCCGAGGCATGATTTTGGAAGATTCAATTTGATAAAAAAAAGGTCTGCTTACAATGTGGTAAATATTGTTTGTATAGGCATTAAATATTGACCGTTGTTTGCTACTAATAAAGCAATATTTCAAAATTGTAATATATGATGACCGTTACCATGTAAGTAAAATATTAACATAGAATAAATTTTTTTCATTATATATATCGACACACACACATTTTTGGGTCACCAGCACTGGAAGAAGAGCAATCCTATTCATAATTAGATATGTATTAGCAGTAGTGTATGTAGTAGAGTACTGTTGACATGCGGTGCGTGTAATTTTTCAGGAAAATTCGCCTGGCTGCCGGGAACATGGCCAGCAGAATCAAGTCTGGCATATCCCCCGAGGATGCCTGGAACATGACATCTATTGAGCTGGCGCAGTGTGCAGAGGTTGGTAACATTTCCTTTGCACTTAAACATCATACCAGCTTTTTAAAATTCTGTTGTTTAAATGTGTGGCAATTGGAATTACATTAGTTTATTTTTGTTGTATGTGCAGAGTTGCCTCACTATTTCTTCATGAGGCTCACTGTTTTCTTATGCTTTTCATACCCTCACAACTAGATGTCTTTTGCTCACAACTCCTGCTATTTATTTATTTATTATTATTATTTTGATCAATTGATTAGCAGTCAATCACGGAAAATTAAATCTGTCTCTTTTGCAATTAATTTTTTCTTTCTGTTTACATGTATAGTATGTACAGTAGGGTAACTCGTTTATTCACTATCTTTTAAAATTCAGTTTTTCTTATTGTTTATGTGTAACACGTGCCACGTATACATCTAATCTAATACGATTACGACTCATCGCCAAGAGTACCTCTTCCACCACTACAGATGGACATGTTGCCTACCCTACAGGCAACAGGAATCTATAAGCGTATTCTCTTCACCTGGAGGATACGCAACCCGGCAGGCACGCCACCCCCCTCCCCATGCTGAGAGCCTACAAGCTACCCAGACGTCGGGCAAGGCAGAGCACCACAGACGAGGCATGAACCAGAAACGCTGACCAGATTATTCCCACGCCAACCAGGGCAGGAGGACGTCACGCTTCCCCTGCACCCCGCGTCGGCAGCCGACAAGCTTCCGCTATATAAGTCAGGTTGCTGCCGAACTCGAGAGTCATTCTCGTTCTTCTCTCGCGACTTTCCACAGCACTGCTCAGTGCTTGGACCTCTAGAGAACTTCGAAGCATTAAAGTACGCCCCCTGCGGCTACGTCAATGTCGACGAACGTCAACCAGTGAACACGCTCACGAACATGTTAAATTTACTTTGTCTCCTCAAGACACCTTTCTTAGACCAGTTTATAAGTATTGTATGTTTCCTCATTTAGATATTTCTTTTCCACTTTTCCCATTAGATCCAGGTCGTCTACACCTGGCCAGCGTATAGTAACCTTCAGCACTCAATTGCCTGGTAGGAGGTAGCACACGTCACATATTAATTGAACATCAATAAATATACTTTTGTTTCCTACCTTACCACTTTTATTTCTGAGATATCTGTTTGCCTGCTACACACAGGTTTTTACGTACACCATTGATAAGAACTGGGTAATTAATATAACTTCAAGAGCAGGTGCCTCTCAGAGGTCCGTCATAATTTCTACACACTCATTAGACGCCCACCTGTTACTTTCCAACTGCCACAGCACTGTACTGTGCCGGCGGAGAGGAACAGACAAGCCACAACCACTAGCAACACCTTCACCTAGGGAGAAGCAACAGTCTCGACTTACTTTATCCCACAGCATTGTTAGTGCTGGGATATCTGTAGCTTGAGACCTGCCGTCCATCTGTGTGAGCGCACGTCCAGTAGCAGCATTGGTGACCCAAACAGCTCCCCATCTCTGATCAGCCCGCATGCACGGGTGATCAGTGGAGACTTAACAGAGCCTGGTCAGCAAGCCAAAACTAGACTGACACTATAAACTGTGTTTAGTTTGTTCACGTCAAGGTGTACTTAGCATACTGTAAGCAGAGACATGTTGCCTTACAACCATAGGCACGGTCGGAAACGTAGGGAACGAAACACAGCATTCCTTGCTGCCAGACAGTTGAGAGCACTTCCTCAACCCACTCCAGAGCGACAGGCAGAACAGGACCGCGCCGCCCAACTCAGGCACGAGTCAGTATCAGCTGCTCCGGTAACCATCTTATTTGTATCTCCGTGTATTTGAATTCATCCCTTGTGCCATCCCGTTGTGAAAGGACTGTTAACAGGCACTGCTACAGGATTCATCTGGGATAACGATCACTTCTGGACAAACGAATCTCACATGTGGAATCGTCAATGCGGCGTAGGTCAAGCTTGCTACGTCTGGGTAAAACCTACTACGACCACGGCACCCAAGAAACAATAATAAGTATGTCCTAGCCAACACCCCTTTTCTCTCGCCGTCTATTAACATAGACCACCCCACTTTTGGTCTAGCAGACAAAATCTCGACCACCGTGCCTAGTAGCCTATCCGGGCATGCGTCACATTTATAGTATGTACTGTGTAACTTGTTTATAACGTACCCTTCTCCAATGAATTTCCGCCCGTGTTGAAGTTTCAGTTTCAATCCCACCAAACTTGTTTTAGGTTATGTGTTAATTTATTGGATACAGCGAATCCCTTGTAAATGTTGAGAAACATTTTCCCAGTGTACTACGAAGTGCTCTCTTGAATACAATACACCTTTCAAGGCACATCTTTTCCACCAGTACTAATTTTTAATTGCAGAAAATATTCTCAGTGTCATATTAACATTATTTATATATGGGAAAGTATGCATCACTGCAGAAATTAATACGTTTACCATGTTTGTTTTGTCAAGATAGCTGACAGGTCTTGAAAAAAATATCCTTTCGTAAAGCGAGTGTAACTTGACCCCTCATCACATACCATTAGTGGGATTCGCTGTTGAAGGGTAAGGCCGTGGTACTTTCCCTCTTGGACGACAGTGAAGCTGTTAGTCGTCGCATGAATGGGGTTTTTCCTAGTGCCTGAATTGTTGGGTTTGGTCACGTCAATAATTGTGCGTTGCACTTTGAGTGGCGCACAGGCAAGCGATGGGCAAGTGGGTGCCCTTGTTGGAATGTAAGCTGTTCTGACTTTAAAGGACCCTGACTACCCTGTTAATGTTAGCTGGCTGGACAAAGGTAGGTGTCTTCAGCAGCTAAGGTGGCAGGGCATGGTACATGCCAGAGGAGGTTAGAAGTGAAGCTTGCTGAGCTGGTGGTTGACCCTCTTTAGCATGCAGTCTTCTCTTTCTTCCAGGAGTATACCTTGTTATCAACTGGGCCACTTTCCCTTCGTACCCCAGCGTAAGCTAACCCTAGCTTGGCTGCTTTGCCCCGCCCAGCCCTATAACGATGCATAAGGTAGTGGGGTTAACCAATGAGGTTGATATTGTGTTGCCATTACGGGTTAGACACAGCCTGATCGAATGAGGGATGCGGATTTCATGTGATGTGGGAGGCCTGTACTACTGGTCTTCATCCCAGAGACTTGGTAGTGGATCGTCACAATGTGACCCAAGTTCCCAGCTGGAGGTTACAGTAGACGGCAAAGGGCGTCTACTCCCGAGGCCCCCTGGTTAGCAGAACGTCACGATCTGACCCAGGTGTCAAGAAGAGCAGGACTCCGGTTGGGAGTTGGGCTATCGTTTCCAAGCAATAAACTTGGTGCTCAAAATGTTGTGATCTGACCCAGGCACTTCCTGGAAGGTCTGTAGTCCAAGAGACAACTGCTCTAATGAGACACAACAAGTCAAGCTTCCTAAGCTGCACTTCGAGACAACTTACAACAGGATAGAAAAGGAGCAAGGCGTCTGCTCATTGCTAACCCTATAAGAGTCTCACTAGTACAGGTGGCGAACCGGAAAGAGATGGAATAAGGTGTAGGAATTACAGGGTGCTGTTTGAAACAACTCAACCAAGTCAGATTTATGCCTGTTTTATTGATTGCTCAATCAAACACACATAAACCAGCCTGTACCCTGACTGAGGCCTGAAGAACCGGTCGTAAGTTGCCAACTGGTATCTTACCTAGGTATCTTACGTAGTCTTGGAAGACGCAGCAGCACGGGGGGTGAGGGTTACCCCAAGACAGCGGTACTTGCACTCGTGATAGCTTTAGAGTAGGCGACAAGGTAGCTAGAAGCATTGGGGCTTCAATATGCTGATGGGTAGCGAGGCTGTCTCATGCAGAGCAGAGCATCGTCAGGCAAGGTTTTGGAGTGTTGGTCAGACACACTGGTGATTTAACTTGCTGACCTTATTGACTGTTGACCGGGCCCCGTCCAGTATACAAGATAGGGTGCCTAGTTTGATGGCACGGCACAAAGTCAGACGTGGGCTTAGCTGTCCTGCGTACTGGGTGGCACAAGACTATGGGTTTACCTGTACTGGAGGTGGCCTGGGGTGGCTGCTGCTGGAGTTGTCCGCAGCTAGTGCCCTGACCTGGGGCGGCGTTGGTGCTGAGATGAGCCCAGGAAGGGCTGCTGGTCCTGCAGCACTGGAACCAGGGATTAGCAAGCACTATCAGCACGTGCCTGATGGAAGTCAGACACAATGGGTTGTGGGTAGTCTGCGGTCTTGATCGGGGACTGAAATGAGTGAGAGGGAGCTGGTATGTGAAGCCTCTCCAGCTGGAAGATGTCTTGAGCTCGTTCCTGGGCGGTTACATTCCAAAGTGCACTTGGGGCTGGGTTGCAGCTCCTGTTGGCTTTGGAGGCCGCAGCTGCCTTCCTTTCTTGCCACTTCGTACCGCTCCTGTAGGTGTACGGCGTAAATGTAGGTACAAATATAGGCCTCAGGTGAGGTGGGCAGGCGACGACGTTCCCTAGCTAGGTGTAGAACCAAGCCGAGGCTAGCCGACCAGAGTTGTACCCGATTACTCGCAACTGGCAGCAGTTCCGCGTGGTGGTTTGAGCAGTGAGTTTAAGCTGGAAGTCCAACGACGACATTGGGTGGGTATATGTCCAAAGGTGCCAGAACCAGTCTATCACTCCTTCCAGCGACAGTACAATACAGTGGATGGAGTGCATCAGCTAAACTAGCTGACTTATGGCCCTGGGATTGTGTCGCTAGTGGTTGTGGCTTTGCCTTACTGCGCACCAGGTGCACAGTATGGGAGGCTGTTGACTGGGTGTCTTTTATTACGTATGTGCACCCGGTTAAGGGAGCCTGCAGTCCTACACTAGTTTCGGTAATTGGTTTGGCAAAGATGCGGTTTCATGCTTTACTCTGGTGGGCTGACGTCTACATGGGATAAAATGTCACTCTAGAAATTAGCATCAAGAGTTTTGAGAGAAAACATATTTATTCTGTGAGGAATAAACACGGTGGCCTTGTACTACCTCCTAGTTAACTAGGAACTGACCGAAAGTAAACTATGTAAACCATGTTGAAGGGAACCTGGATCTAACTTTAACAAGAGCAGATGCGGCAAGGTAGCTATAATAACTCTCTCTAACTATCTCAATGTCGTTGTTCAGAAGGGTAGTGTGGTTTACATTACCAGTAGGATAGGCTGTCAAGGGATTCAAAGACTTCTTCGGGGGCTGCTGGTGCAGGTCTGGAAGAGCTTCTGGTAGTTAGCAAAGACGTTGGTATCAGCAGAGAGCTCCAACACGAGGTGGTGGAGCGAGCTGCTGGAGATGAAACTCCGAAATACAACTGGAGATCAACTGACGTTCCTTGGCAATGCAAGGCCATATATTCTACCTGCCCGCAAACCCGTCTGTTGCGAGGGTGCGGGTGGCGAGCTGCTCCTCCTGGGCAGAGTTTCGCTCTCTAGCGCGATCCCTCGGCCCGTGGCTGAACTATGCGTGTCTGTAATGCTAGGTTGCCTGGGTTCCGCGAGCTAAGGCGCTTGGCTAGCCTCACACATGAAAGAGGTTGGTATGACATCTGACATAAGGGTGAAGAATCTTGGCTGACGTGTCCATGGGTGCCCTTGCAACTAGGGGTGTACTTGTAGAATCTCGTAGCAAGTTGTGTTGTAGTTCAAAACCTGCCTCGGTAACGTGATGACGTACAGATGAGGCGAAGTCATGTTTATAAATGTCAGAATAAGAGTCACATGTCAACTGTCTATTGTTTTGGGTCCTTGGGGGTGGCTGGACCTTGAAGGGCGGTGTGACAAGTTCGCGGCGGCAGCTCTAATCTTGGGTGGTTCAGCGGGGTGCAAAGGTACGACATCACTCCTTATTGGTGCAGACTCTTCTGTCCTGGGTTCGGGTTCTGCCTGCTGCTCACGTCACCGTCTGGCATACCGTCACAGCTGGGCTCATCCTTCTGGTTGAATTATCGGAGAGGTGACAAGGGAGGTTGGACCTCGCCTTCTTGGATCAGCCTCTCCCTCGTTGTGTGCAGTCTAGGGGTTGCAGCCAAATGTTTCCGGTTCTTAGGGGACCACTAGGATATCTCGGAGCTGCTGGCCCTTGAATTGCTTTGCCCAAGGGTGCTTCTTCGTTGGGTGTACCAGGAAGGGAAGTCATCGAGAGGAGGCATACCATATAAGTGGGGGTATGTCCTCGAGGGTGCAGCACTCTCTTGTGGCATCTACTCCACCGCCTTCTCTTCCTCAGGTATTGCGTGTTGGGTTGTGGGTTAGTTCGTGAAACATTTAGGGAATACATAAAGATTTTCTACTCAGGCGGGAAATTCTTCCCGATATTTTTTGGAAAAATTTATGTTCACGTTTGTAGGTCGTTCCAACTAAAATACAAGTCGGGTTTTTTGTGAGAAGCTTTGTATAGACTATTTACGTACACGTTAATGATTTGATGAATCAAATATTGTTGAGAAAATTTATATTTTCTGCTTTTTCAAAGTGTGTTTACATAAGCTAAAAAAAATTTTGTACTTCGTATATTATGTAACGTTAAAACTTTGTGTTTATTGTGAACATTAACTAAAACTGGTTGTAAACTTGCATTATTATGAAGTTATGGTGATCCGTGTACACTGATTTTGTCTTATGTGAGCAACATCTATAAAGTTGCAAGACTATTTTTAACGCGCTAACAAATTGATTTTGTTTTTCGTTCGGAATGGGTTTGTTTTTAATTATGTGCTGTGCTCTCTCGTTATCGCCAAAACATTGACAAACTCCAAACGTAGCAAATTTGGTATGAGGAAAAATATAATTATCGTACTTAGTTACTTTTCATTTCATTATCGATAGAGGAATTAGCTTTGTTAGCATACAGATTCAGTATGTTGCATTCATAACCTGCCCAATGCGACTTGGCTGTGATTGCAGTTGCACTATGTTGTTCAAAGCTTTATGTTCATGGACGTTTTAAAAATTTACACTGAAAGTTAATATGAGTAAATTTGTGTCAATGTACACACATTGAAACGAAAAATGCACAAGTTCCTTAGATGTTGACACATGGCTCTCCTATTACTAATCAACTACGATTACGACTCATCGCTCTTTATGTGAAGTATACCATTACTTCACCCTGTGTAAGAGTTGTCTACCTCAACCACCCACGAGAGAGTTGTGCACACAACACTTTGCACATGAGTTTTCGGATGCAGAGCACACAACCACAAGGTTACGAAACCAGCAGGCATGCCGCCTCCCCATCCCCTCATGCTGAGAGCTTACAATCCGCCCGCCACTGGGCAGAGCCGAGCACTACCAATGATGAGAGAAGCAGTATTGCTGACTACTGCTGACCAGAGACTTTCAACTCCCACTCCAGGGCAGTAGGACGTCACACCTTCCCCGCAACCCGCTGCGGCAGCCTAGACTTGAGCACTATATAAGTCCGTGCGCAGCGGGGCTCCAGCAGTTCATTTTTGTTTTCTGCTCTCGTGATATCTCGAGCACTATTCACTGCTGGGACCTACAGAGATGTTCCATGTCTTAAGCACACCCCCAGTCATCCAACGAACAGTGAACATGCTAATACTTATTAAATTCACTTTGTCTCCTCTAGACACCCGTTTACTTTGTACAGTTTAACAGTAATTCACTTTGTATTTGTTTATTTGTATTCATTTAGAAGTATATTCTTTCCCTTGTAACCTATAACCAGGTCGTCTACCCCTAAATAACACAGTTACCTTCAGCACTCCACTGTTCGGTAGGAAGTAGCACAAGTCACATGTTTATTGTGTTATCAATAAACATCTATTGTTCTCTATCCTTAAGCTTTTTCTTCTTTAGAATACTTTTCTGTTTTACCAGCTCAATACAATATACGACGTGCACTGCCGACAAGAACCGGGAGATTGTTACTTAACTGAATTAGTCTGACTACGGACCCCCCTTCAGGAATCCGTGAGTTTAGCAACACACATAAGATGGCCATCTGTTTCTTTCCACCAACCTGAGCACTAATTCAGTGCTGAAGGGGAGAAACAGTGGAGCTCCTACCACTAGTAACACCTTCATCCAAGGAGGGGCTACAAGCCCGGATTATTGCTTCGCTTTGAGCACTAAGTTAGTGCTGAAGTGACCATAGCCTGAGACTTGCAGCTCAACCTTGCCTGAATGCACAACCAGTAGAGGCTTGGTGGTCCACACAGCTCTCCGTCTCTGATCAGCCCGCCAAGCATGGGGGATCAGTGGAGGAGACTTACCGAGCTCGTGCCAGCAAGCAGCTATTAGGTGAACACTGTAAATACCGTTCTTGTTAAGATGCACTACATAAAATGTTAAGCTGCATTATTCTATGCCTTACAAGGTGAGACATGACCTCAAGCGCAGGGAATAATACCAAGCTTACATTGCTGCAAGACAGTGGTCTGCACTACCACCACCTACGCAGGAAACGCAGGCGGAACAGAACCGCGCTGCCACACTGAGACACCAAGCAGTCGCGGCTGCCCCGGTCATAATTGTATATTTTTCACCGTCGTTCTGTACCAGCCAGGAGTACCATCCGGTGCTGAGAGGGTTAGTTTATCAGACCGAGGCTAGGTACAGCTGGTCTAATCTACACTTCTGTGGCAGAGAGTCATCCACCTGGAATCGTCACTTCAGAGTGGGGCAAGCCAGCCGCCATTAAGCGAAACCAACACGGCATCACCAGCACCACCCAGGATGACGGTGTAAGTCAGTAACCAACACCCCTTGCCAAACACTGTTAAGCCTAATTAAAAATACGCTTTTGGTCTAGCATTAAAATTCTAGACAAACGTGCCATTCAGACAGCTGGGCACGCATCAACGTCATTAAATTATAAAGAAATGGTAGCGAACTGAGAACAGCAAGGTAATGTTTTAAACAAATTTAAAGTGACATTTTTGTTTTATCTAAAAATTATTATAAGGGATTTACCTTTTAAAATTGATGAAAGTGTTTTTCAGAAGTGCAACAACTAAATGTATAAAAATATAGAACAATACGACTTTTCTAGCTCGAATCTAATTTTTAGCACGTACAGTAATTATTCTAGGCCTATGTTTATTTTTTTTTGTTTGAGTGGAATAAGTCGTGGTAGAATGTTATCCACAACCCACAAACTTTTTTACCTACCTAAAATGTTTTTCCCATTTTTTCCTGAATTCCCATGGGAAATTTAGTTTTCCAGCCCAAATTTTTTGTGATGGAAAAATTTAATTTCCGCGCACCACTAATACATACGCAAAGTAATAGGCCCATATTATGTTGAAGCACACTGTTGAGAGACACAATTTGAATAAAAAGTACAAACTATGGTGTAAAATCATGAGCACTGCAATTAATCGGTGCAATGTGTACTACTCAAACAAAACCCTTTGATTTGATATTTGATTAGAGTTCACGAGTATTTTCGAAAATTTGCTTCAAATCAGCTTCAAAATGAAATTTCCAGCTTCCCCCACGCCTACCATTTTGTGTAAAGATATCTTACATAGTTCACATGCCCACCACCATGCCACACACATTACACCATTTTATGGAAACATATCTTATGTAGTTTGCACGCCTGCCACCGCACCACAAATGCCCATTAATAGATGTCATTTTGTATAACATTTTGTAGTGGTTTTGCTTTCTCAAGTCACGTTACCATTTGTGGAATAGTAAGCACGTAACGTATATTTGTAAACATTGCAACATAATACAAAATTGTAGGGGAGAAATTAAATCGGAATTTATTATATTTGTACAGAATCGTGACTTAACAATATTTACAAGAATACAAAAATTCAGTGCGCCCTATACTCAAAATATTAATTATCCCCAATTTTTCATCAGAAACTTATATTGCAGCCTATATAGCCAAAATACAGTGATATATTTTATTTTACATGGTCACAAAACATTGGTTGGTGGTGTTACAAACTAAACTTTATGGTAAAGTAGTAATATATAGGTGTTCAAATTAGATTTATGTTAAAACAATCAGTATCTAAAGCAAATATGTGTTTAATTTTTTAGAAGATTTTATATTTTTACTTTTATAAGTTACCATTTTTTAGAAAAATGATGGTCTAAAAATACCTTAAAATTTGTTTAGCATTGCAGTACAATGGCAAGTGGATTAGCTGACGGCGTGTTGATAAAATACATGGTCTCCACTTGATGCAACAGCTGATGGTGAAAGGATACATAAACAAAATGTAAACATTTGGCGTTACTTTTGTTGAACTGTCAAAATCTTGCCAAGTTAGATGAGTACCTAGAGGTTTACTGTGTTGTATGAAAGGCATTTTTTAAAAGTCATTGAGCCAGCAGATAACATATGACTTTCAATAGTTTTGTTTCTGTATTCTTGTGCTTGTTGTGATGGTGCTTGTACATTTTGCAGGCACATTGTCGCTGCATCCTCATAAGCACATTCTTGGACACACTGAAATCACTAGAGATATCAGACTCGCTGCGTTCCGTCCTCACACAGTTGTGTGAACTGTATGCTGTCTATTGGGTTCTTCAGAAGTCTGGAGACTTCCTGAGGGTAATTTACTAAATTTATTTCCCTTAAATTTACCATGTTGTAGGCTGTTCACTGTAAAGTAGGCACTTTTTAAGGCCCTTCCAATATGCATTATCCACTAATAAAACATTTTATGGCAGCTTCAGATGTTAACTTTTGGGAGTGGTTGAATGTATACACTATGTTTATCGGTCACATGACAATGTTTATATTAAAAAGTGGCAGGAAGATAGAAGCAGTGTTATCGTTTTCGTGGATTTTATCCATTTTCACGGATATTTTAATGCTAAAATGGATATACGGATAAACACTCACAACAGCGAATTATTCAATCACCAAACACTCAACTTATCAGGATCCAAGCGCTCCCACTACTAAGAGTTATTCTGTCACTTTTAACTTGGCAACGCGAGTTCCGCGGCAATCCTTAAACCTACGGAGCATTGCCGCAGAACTTGCATTGCCATGTTAAAAGTCACTGAATAACTCTTAGTGTGAGGGTCTCGGTTAGTATATAACCAGGTTCCAGGTATAGTTTTATTCACTTAGCTCCGTGTTATTAGAGAAGACACTTCAGAATGTTTCGGAGGCATTCACGTATGTGTTATTACCCTAGGAAGGTATAATCTAATATTTTGTAATTTTCAAAGGATGTCTATAAAGACGATAGGTCTTGGACTGTTAAAGTTGTTGATGCAGAAGAAAGTAATATTTCGTTGTCATTTTTGTACCGTTTTTGGTCTTCAAGAAATTACTGCTAATGCTGGTAGTGGTTTGTTGGAAATGTGTTTCTTCAGAAAGCCACAGCATGAAAAGGATCCTGCTCCTAAGGAAATTAGTGACATTGATACTCTTGATATAATGAGCTGGAAGACGTTTCCAGTTCATGAAGGGAAAGTGAACAATACTGCTGTTATTAGTGTCTTTGGTAACGCTTTGCTGTCTTCGCATAATGAAGATGAAGTTCGTAAGTTGATGCAAGAATATGAAGAAAAAGCTATATTTTCACAGTAACATCCTTAATAATTTTCTGTATTTACTTACCTGCAAAACTTTTGTGGACGTGATTGAAAATTGTTTTTACAGTATTTTACAGGATATTTGTCAATTACAGAATTTTATAACAATTCTTGGTGGCATCCTTGGTGTGTGTGTGTGTGTGTGTGTATATATATATATATATATTTGTGTGTGTGTGTGTGTGTTTTGAAGTATGTGATGATGTTTCCAGTTAATTTAACCACAATATTGTGTACAAAGAACCTGTTCTCAGTTATTTGGCTAGTTGAAATACTGAAGTCATATGGGTAAGTAATTTTGATACAAATTCAATATTTTTGTCTTTTTTTAATGTACAGAATTTTTTACAGAATATTTTATATTAAAAACAAGGATTTTACAGGATATTTTACCTTAAAAATAAGGATATTGTTTTAAAAGTGGTGGCAGCCCTGGACTATTATCATACCTCTTGGTTTAAAACTTAAAATATTGCATGACAGTTTGATGTTTTTTGAGAGACCAGCAAAAAAGGTTGCAAAATTCTGAAATATTGCGTAGAAAGACAGTGATAGTAAGTTTGGTTGGGAACTAAAATGTTAAATATGGGAAAGTGTTCAATTGTGGGTGCATTTTATGTTATTTAGAATAAAATTTATTCTTCTTCCTTGAGCTGGAATTTGCGTAATTGAGAAAACTTTTATTTAGACTAAATTACCTCATCAACAGTGAATTCCTAACAATTCATTATGTTCCGATTATCAGCAGTAATGAAGTGCTTTGAACTATGCATCCTCTCATTGTTCAGCATTAAAATGATTGAATGTTTCACAGCAGTAGGCATAAAATACACACTAATAATAGCTGTTAATAAGCTATAATTTCATCACCCTTTGGATATTGCCACAAGGCTTCTACAAAGTAAAAGCATTCATTCCTATTTTCCCAATGAAAAATAAGAAATTTCCAACATTTTTAAGCATGAAAACATTTATTGATTATATATGCTTTACAAGGTGTGATTGAAATATAACGTGCAAAACTTATTGTTCCTTGAAATAAGTCTTACAGCACATGGAGAACAGTTGTTTACATTCAAGGCAATTTCATGCACGCACGCGCACACACACACGCACTATATATTATTTTTTTTTGCCCAATAGTTATTAACCAAATTTATTGCGAAACTAATGAATGTTATGGCTGTACAGACAAAGCATTTCAAATTTAAATTTCCAGGTTGAATTGCCAATTTCTCCAACTTCTCAATGGTTTTCTGGTCAATTGCCAAATCCCATGATTTTTACTAGGCTTTTAAGGTTCTCCAGACCTTTAGCAACTTCCTGTCAAGATTTCCATGCAACTTTTTAAAAATGCATTGGTACTTGTTTGTTAGACTGCAATTTTGTCTTGAAACTGTTGGATTGTTGTTTATCTTTTGCAGTTTTCATCTGCAACAGCCGAAGATGTAGATTATGCTCAACATTGGCTAGAGCAACTGCTTGAAGCCATACGGCCGAACGCAGTTGGCATCGTCGATGGGTTTGACATTTGTGATGAAGTGTTGTCTTCTGCTTTGGGAGTTTATGATGGGAGGGTGTATGAACGCCTGTTTGAGGAAGCTGCAAAGAGTCCGCTGAACAAAGAAGCAGTGAACAAATCTTTCCACAAGTACCTCAAACCTTTTTTAAAGTCAAACATGTAAGCCTTCAGTATTAAGATGTGGTCTGTGTGCATGACTTTTGCACTGTACAGAGGCAGCGGATAATAGATGTGTGCACATATGTATACAACTGTGCACACGAGGCTCCTGGTCCAAACCATTGCCCTTTAATTCATTCTTTGCCATTAAAACAGGGTTGTGTCATACTGGTATATGGCTCGTAAACAGATGCTGTTTATTTGCAATATACATATTAGTATGAATTTTGACATAAATTTGATAATTTCAGAATGTGTAGAAAATGTATCGGACAAACACATTTCTGCAGCAAACTACCTAAATCCAGTGGTAGCATCTGCTGCCAAATAGCTTAGGTAATTCTTTAACCTGACGGGCCAACATGGAAAATTTTAGGTTGTATGAATAATGGTATACGAAAACAAAAAAATGACAACTTTAATTTTCATTTCTGTAAGAAATTTGGTTGCCAAAATTTGTGACAAAACGAAAATTCTCTGTTTCAGTGAATATTAGGGTGTGTAATGAATATTCATTTGGTGCACCAGCAAAGAAAATTTTTCCTTGTAAATCAATTTGGCTTTTTATTATTTTATAACAAAAATAACTACAGGAAATGGAAATTTATGTAGGCAAGAGCTCTTGTAGTAAATACTCAATATTCCACCCATACTCTACTGCCAATAGTCAAGCTCTGTCTCACTCACCTAGCTGCTGTTGTATTGCTTGTAGAGATGCAGCTGGCTAGTAAACAAAAGGGTTTGTAATCTTACATTGGGTGGTAAAATAAAGTCCTGCCATGAGCTTGGCACAGTGTCTTTACGCTGTGTACAACTTTACTATTATTCGTGATAGTGTACCTAAATATTCCACTCCCACACTCCAGCGAGCAAACTTCTCCAGCTCAACACTCCTGGAGGCACCTGGTATGAATCTGGAATTCTTATACAGTACATTGCGTGACTAATGCTGCAATTGTATTATGCTGGCGTGAAACATGGTTGAAGTGTTCAGTCTGCATCTATATGATTTTTATTTTTCATACATGTTTCTGTAAATATATGCAGCTGTGCAAAATATGCTGTAGTGTCACATACACACTTTTATGCCTAACACGATAATTCCCATTGTAATAAGTTTATATCTGTTGATGCTAAAAAATTACGCATGAATATTTTCTCATGTGGACAAAATCACGATGGAAACAGGAGCTAAATATGACCACAGGCATAAAAACGTAACAAAACTATTTCATGGGACGTATTTTAGACTATTGTCTGAATAAAGAAATTTTATAACTAAGTTATTATTCCATGACATGTGTCATGGTAGTTTTTATAGATCAAAATAAAATATTTTTTTCCAGGGTTGTAGCTTTGAAGGATGTTTCCTTTGCAAGACAAATACCTTACATCCCAATTCTGAACACTGCCTATTTGGCAATAGCAAGACTTACTTTGTATGATTTATGTGGGAAAATTACGGGGATTTACATTTCTTGCTGTTCCTTGTGGGATATTCTCATGATCTGTTCAATCATTCTGCATTACTGATTTTCTGGAGATTTCATAATTTTTTTTTATATATATACAATCCACACAAATGTATTTTCAACAAAGTCCCACTAGGTAGGTCTGTTAATAAAGACAGTAGTTTTGTTTCGTGTCCGCTGTTCAAAATTGGGATGTATGATTTAAACTTCCCCTAATTTGCGTGTTGTAATGGGTGTAATCTTAGATGCCAGAGAAAAATTTGTCCACTGCAACCATATTCTTAATTTTGATAACATCCACTTAATTTGCTAGTAATAATACATATGCGTAGAATTCCAATTCTGTAAAATGCAAATACTCTCAAGGTGGACTAGGTGGAGTTTCACCTGCATAAGCAAAACAGAGATTGCGCCGCATGCTGTATAGATCTGGTGCGAACATTATGTAGGTTTTTTTTTTTTTGTCATTAAAATTAAAAATCAGCACATACGCACACACAAGGGTGTTCCGTTAATAAAGATTGGTATTGTAAACATATATTTTGATGATAATCTCGTTTTACACCTAACCAATATGGGATTTATCATCTAAAAACATGAACCACTACAAAGTTTGAACTAGGTGTTTTACTTTTGTGATATGATGTTATTTGTCATCTACTATCAAAACTGCACCAGTATCAAATTCTAACGATGTCATTGTGTCATCATACATCTACAACACAACCAAAATAAACACTGATTTGGGCAAATTATTTCTAAATAACAATAAAGTCGTTTCCACTTTTCATAACTTTAATCTATACATGTGCCTTGCGGTACGTCTGTTCTGATTTCCTATTTACAGTGCATGGCGTACCAGAAATTTTTGGATTTTGCTCAGCTTTTTGCATCTTGTGCTATTTTTCTGTGCCAGATTGCGGCATGTATACCACCACCACCACCACATGCTTTCTATTTTTCATGTGTGTGTTGTTTTCTGTGTGAACTCCGTTGCAGTGTGGCCTTAACACAACAGCAGTGATACAGCCCCATTTTTTTACATCTCGTACAAGAAAATGAGACATTTTATATTGTTGCCCGTATCAAAATATAAATTAATTTGATAGGGTGATGTAACCTGAGAAAAATGACGCCCCAGTTGTGCAGAATGTACCACTAATCAAAAAAGCAGACATCAACATGGCAACAGGCCTAAATTATGTCTTACATTAATGAAATAATAATACAGTAAGCCCTTGTTTAACATATAGGTTACATTTGCGACACTGTCCGAATGCAAAACACGTAATTAAGTCACTTTTCCCCATAAGAAACAATGTTTGCTGCAGAAGTTAGGTTATTTGATTGTACAGAAACATGTACCTTATGTGCCATATATAAAAAATTACTTTGCATTGTAGAAAACACCAAACATTAGAACTAGTAAAATATATTTGGAATTTTCCAAGCAGCACACATTAATATTTTTACTAGTATTTTTAAAAAAAATTAGTTTTCTGCGATACGTAATTATGGCAAACTCTTGATTGGAACATTTTAAGCTGTAAAGGTCACTGGTAAGGTACAACTTTTTAAAAAGAAAGTGAAAGTAATTCAGGACAGATGACAAAGTAGTCCGTACAGTACTTTAGCACCATAACATTAGTGTGGAGTATTTAGTTGGCTCTCAACAGCAATGTCTTGAAAGCCAATCACAACGTTAGAAAACTTTGTGGGACCAAAATACATTTCTCTTCTTCTGCCAGGGTGGTTTGCTTGTGGTTACTTGCTTTGTATGCATGAAACCCAAATATATTTTCATAAAAAAAAAAATTTCTGGATTTGGCTTCATGGGCTCTTGTTTGTACAATCATTGTATATACTTATAACCAAAGTTGCTTTTAGAAATAAACTTAGCAACATCTTCCAAAGATGAAATAAATAGAGACACTGGAATATTGATAATTCTTAGAATTTAATTATTTTCAGATTACACTAAAAATTACATTTTGGTTCACAAGATCATGGGCAATAAAAATCCAGACTCAAGAGTAATGCTTTCCAAAGTATATGGTAATTACTGTAATTTTTTCTTATTGTTCGCTGATATAACATAATGTAAATGCCTGTAATAAAGGTGTAACATTATCTCATAGTTTTATTTTTACAGTATCTTTTTAGGGGTGATTTGGAACAGATATTTTGTACTGTTTTATCATTTTAATTTGTTTATCAGGGCATAGGTGAAAACAGCTTGGGTATCAGGAACAAAAATATACAGTAGTGTTATTGTGCATTTGCCAACGATATTAATACCTTGTTTAATATTTCATTAGTTTAAATTTTATGTGGATGTTTTCAGTCACCACAGAGAATGTTCTACAGTAAAATCTCATTAATTCAAAGTGCTCGGGACCTAATTTTTCGTCTTCGAATTATCGAATTTAAAAAAAAGTTTGTGTATTAAAGAAATGCACATTTTCCCTTTCCAAAGTAAACACAACTACAGCCTTGGGAATAACTATCCTCTCGAAGTTACAACCATGTTTTGGGGAACCATAAAATTTTTGGCTTAAAGAGGGCAAAAATTTGAAGGAAATAGACCAAAAAGATAAGTTTGCTGCATTTATCTCTGTCATTAATTATATGTTCATGTGCAGTAAAAAATAGGTGTTGTAATTGTTGCCTTTAATTGCTATGCCAAAATATTAAAAACAAAAACAATTGGTAAACTTTGGTTAAAAGCTGCAGCCTTGTGAATCAGTACCTTCTCGCTCCCTCTACTATGAATGCACTTCCGGCGAATGTTGTCCGAATCTCACGCTGCCGGCCAGCCGGTTGCTGGAGCCAAGTGCCATACGGTTTTTTTCAAGCAGCACCACCCCTCGTTTAGCTGTGTCTGGCCTCTGAAAAGGTCGCTCCCTTCTTTGTCTTCCCATCCCTCCCCTTAGCCTGACTGCCCACACCGCTGATCTTACCCCCCCTTCATTGCACGGCAACACCACTCTAGCTCTCTTCCACACCCATACAATCTTTATCTCCCTCCCCACTTTGTACATCATCCTATCTGCATTCTCATCCTCTTGCTCCAAACACCCCCCTCCCCCTTGCGAGGCAACTTTCACAACAGGCAACCCCCAAGTTTTTTTTTCCTACACTCCCTAACTTCATGCCTCTTCAGCGGGTGGAAGAGGTGATGAAAACCAGTCAACAAAAGTGAAAACTCTGGCATGATCAATGACATCACTGTGGCGGGCGCTGCACTGGCTGCGTCAGCTGATTACTGCATCGCCACCCATTGCTTATTTACAAGCACGCACCCGTGAAAGTGTAGGCAATGTATGTTCATCATCATAATTATTATAGCTTTGATTAATTAATCTGAACTTCACATTCACTTTTGGATGAAATCCAACTTTGAATTACATGAAAGGCAAATTTTGAATTAACCAAACTTAAAAGCATATAAAATCCTAATCTACTGTTTGGGGGTGAATAAACACTTCAAATTATATATGATCTCCAATTAATCTACTTCGAATTAACGAGGTTTTACTGTACTTTCTTTGTCATATATATATATATATTTTTTAAGAAAGTTAGAAAACATATTTTTTTGTTTCTAAATATTCATGTAATGTGTCTGTAAAATCTGTATGTCAGTTGCTTGCAGATGTAATAGTTTATTGAAAGATAATTAATGTACAGTGATGGAAGATATAAGTGATTGATTTTTTAATAGTATATTTAAAGTAAATGGTAATTTTAAGTGAAAATCGGGTTATGTATATTTCTAATTTTATAGTATAATAAATTATTGTAAGACTGTGCCACAGTAAGACCTTCCCATACTAAATTTTTTACATGTATGGTGTACATGACCGGATTTCTTATAGTATATGATGTACATATTGTAACTTTATACGAATTTTAGTACCAATTTTAAACTATTTTTGTACTGAATTTTACATTGTTGTATGCACGTTTTATTAATAAATGGGATGTTAAATGAAAAGACATAAATTTTACTTTATCCTGCCACTCTTTTGACTAGCATGCTAAAGTGATGTGAAAGCCGCAAATGTGAGTAGTAATTTTGTGAGGCACTAAAAAATTCCAGATGAACATATCTTGTTTATACTGTGAAATTTCCAATCTATAAGGTGTCACCAAATGTCTGTCCTTGTTAAGTACAGTATCCGGCTCGCGACTATTCGGCCTAGTCCCGAAAAATTAATTCTCTGTAATAAAATGAGGAATCATTTTTTTTTTTAATGATATACTCGACTTTTCACGCCTTCATAAATCACAACTTTGCCAAGAAATTGCTAGCAGGCGTCTGGTACGATCCACCTACGTGCCGTGTGCAAAACACACCCTGCTACCTGCTCTTCGTTCCGTCAGTTGTGTATCGGGTGTCAACAAGTGCGGAATATGTTTGCCACTGTTCCTGGTTACCTTCGTAAATTGTTTTTTTTTTTTTTGTGCACGTCACTGTTTTTTTTTACTGGAAGATCAGGAAATGGGTGATAAATGAAAAATGTGTGTAGTGACTATGGAGGAGAAACTACTCACTATAAGGAGATTAGACTGGGGTAACCGCAATAACTATTGCTTCGGAAGAAAAGTCGTGCAGAAATTGAAAAGTGGTGTGCCGCCCAAGTTAGTGGAAGTGGAAGGAAAGTAAGAAAAACTATGCTGAAAGTTACGCATAAAGAAATTGAGGAAGTTTTATTTTTGTGGCATGAACACTTGAGAAGAAAAGGCTTGTGTGTTACTGGACTGATATTGCAGGAAAAAGCACATTGCAATTTAAGCGACAAAGAGAAGCAGATGATTAGAATTTACTGCTAGTGATGGATGGTTAGATCGCTGGAAAAAAGATTCTGTATTCGCCAGATTACCATAGGTGGGGAAGCTTTATCTACTCATAAAGAGGCTATCTTCTTAAGCTTATTGAAACGGAGGGATTTTCTGGGAAGCATTTGTACAACTGCGATGAGACCGATTTAAATTATAAGATGCTTACTACAAAAAACTCTTGCATCAAAAAATGAAACCGCTGCACCAGGATAAAAGAAAAGCAAGGAACGAGTCACTATCTTGGCTTGCAGTAATGCAACCGGCAACCACAAGCTTAGCTTGACTTTAATAGCTAAATCAAAGAAATCTAGAGCTTTTAAAAAAACTGGGAAATCAGGACTCACTATCCCTATATTACACAAATCAAAAGAAAGCATGGATGAATTCAGAAATCTTTAAAACGTGGTTCCAAAATGAATTTGTACTGGCTATAAGAAAACATTTAAAATACAACAATTTGCCTATAAAGGCTGTGCTAATTCTTGACAACGCACCTTCGCATCCGGCTACTGACGAACTAACAGATGGAGACATCAAAGCTTTATTTTTACCAAGCAATGTGACGGCTGTTTGCCAGCCGATGGACCAGGGTGTCATTGAAATGTTGAAGAAAAAGTATCGCCGGCATCTTCTCAGTTAATTGATATCGGCGATTGATAATAATGAAGACTATTTAACCACTCTGAAAAATATTGGCATGCTAGATGTCATAAGGTGGGTGGCTGAAGCATGGGAAGAGATTCCAAACATATCACTTGTAAGGTCTTGGAAAGTTCTTTTGGACCATGAAGGTGGACATTTCAACCTTCAACCCGTGTGTGAAACCAAAGCGAAATATGAAAACGATAAACTTGTTTCATTGCTGGAAAAAGTACCAGGCTGCAATGATGTCAGTGCAGAGGACATTAGAAAGTGGGTGGCAAACGACGAAGTTGATGAAATAACTGACAACGATATTGTGGTAATGGTGACACAGGGAGAAGAAATACAAAAAGAGGAGGCGGCTTCCTTAGATGACAGGAAAAATCTCGTCCACCATTCGGAAAGGTTCAAGACAATTGAGGAGGCGCTGCAATACATTAACCAGCAGGAGGAAGTGAAGCCAGCTGATATCATCTGTTTGCGTAAGTGAAGAGACATTGCATTGCGGAAGAGGGCTAACAGGGAGAAGCAGTCATCTATCAAAGACTTTTTCAAAAATTAAAAACTACGTTTTGACTCTTTTATCTTAGACATACTTTTCACATTTGTGTAATCATTTATCAATGAATAGTAAAATAAGTTGAAATAATTTTTTTTAATAATTAGGTCTATGTTTTATGTTAATGTTTTGTTTATTTTTAAATTGTATGTATACTATTTACGTACTGTACAGTGTACATTATTTTATGTTTCCAGCAATTAAGTTACACATTATAAAATTTATCTTACAATGTGTGCAATATTTTTTTTTTTTGGACTTCCTTTTTCTGTTATAATTTTTAAAACTGTAACAGTACAGTGCATAACAAACATTTATAAAATACTGTCCTGTACTAAGAGGTCAAAAAATATTAATAAGAGTGGGTTTTGGTATGAAAAGCATGTTGTTAATGGTGTGCTTGGGGCAGGAAGTAAGTAGTTACAGAACTCCGGCCTATCCTGCCTTTTTGTTATCCGGCCTGCCCTTCCGCCACATTAGGACGGATAGTCTGTAGTCTACTGTACAACTTAGTATGCATGTACTGATAAACCGTAGCCACAGTTAATTTTCAGTGGTCCCAGCAAAACTCCTATATAAATAATGATTAAGCTAACCGCTTGTATTGTATATCGAATGTTGCATCAATCAAAGTATATTTTGGATCACGTCACCTAATAATTTCCTGTAATGATCATTTTTAAGGTGGTGGTTTATGCAAACATCTAGTAATTGGATATAAAATACATAGCAACCCACCATTTTTCATGCCTCTGCGATGCATTGTCTGTCTTCCCATCCCAATGGCCAAGATGTCTGGTCTGCGGCATGGTGCGACATGCAAGTCTGGCTTGCTTAGCATCTCTCTGCCCCCCTTCTGCCCCTTACATGCCATCGAGAGGGGAAGCAGTTTTTTTTTATCCCCCCCACCTCCTCCTCCTCCGAGGAAGATCGTACCACCTGTGTAGGAAAGGTATACATTTTGTTATTTCTAATTTCAGCACATTTCATACTAGTAACAGTAATGATGTCAGATTGTAATTTACAACTGAAACGAGATTTTAATTTTTAAATACCTATTATATGTTAGATACAATGACGTCGTATTGACCAAGGAAGCACGACATGGCCCAAGTGTTTTGGTGGGTGAGGACAGCCACACCAGAGTGAGTTTAAACTCTTTAATTCCAGCACTGAACAGGAGTCCGGCCAGTGTAGAGAACTAGTGTGGCTTTCCGGCGAGCACAAAAGTCGGGGACAGCAAGTACAATCCTAAGTTAAGGTGGAACCACTCTCACTTGTATACCTGGGCGATAGGTAGCCTGTGGAGGCTGCTGGACCTGATGCTGCATTGGAGGTGATGTGCTGGAGAGAGTATTTTCCTGGTTCTGAGGGTCTGACCCCTTTTGGACTCACACCCAAGCATCATTAATTGACCAGCCTTAGTAAATCCAACACTCTGTTCACCGCGCTTAACGGTGCCGGACACTAGAGGAGCAAAGGGTGCCGCTTTGGTTTGTTCGACTTCGGCAATTGGCCTAACAGCCAGGGACCTTTGTCGCCTGCTTAGTCCTTACAGGGAAGGTGATAGTACCCCTCTAGATGTCCTACTGCATCAGAGTGGTACTCAAAAGTAGAGGTAAAGAAGCTGCTACCACCTCTAAAAACAAACAAGGTTATAACCCAGAGCTGGCTGCACTCAGCAGTCCTAGTGCCTGGGAACGAGCTCAAGCCGCCCGACAGCTGGTGTAGTCTCACTTCCATGCTCCCTCCCCTTCCTTATTTATGGCACCTGCCAAGACAGCAGGGAAGCCACATCCCATTGTCGCCTTCTGGAGGAACGAGGGAGGCCGTTCCTTACGGCACTGCGAACCCCTGGTTCGGGGTAGCCATCACCCCAGTCCTACCAGGGCATCAAGCAGTGCCAGCACCAGCCGCTACACCAGGACCCGGTGCCCACCCCAGCTACTGACAACCGTTGCTGCAGCTGGGTCAGCAGCCACGCCACCGACTGCAAAGGTAAACCAGCGCTAGTGTGTCCGACCGTCCACCAGACCAGAACCACTATCCAAGACTTTGTTTGCCTAGGCAAAAAGCCAATCAGCCAGTACTGTACATTGTCCGGGCTCCGGTGCAACAGTGATAAGTCAAATTTAACTGATCCCGATGTGTATCTGCACTAAAACCGCTCAAAACGGTTCCGACCATGACACTCCACCGCCACTAAAGGACATCAATTAATCAATATTAATGTTCTAACCTTTTATTTATACAGTAAAACCCCTTCATTATGACCCCATTTATTATGCCCACCTCTATTACAAGGAACCGTGAAAAGTTCCAGTTATGCGCTGATTAGTTTTTGTAGACCTTTTCCCCAACCGTGGTACAAGTTTCTATTATCCACTCTACAGTCTATGGGAAACTAGCCTTTACTGATGTTAGTGGTCGCACATTTCTCAAGCTGCCGTCATAGACTTTGACATTTGTTGTCCCAAGCAATGTGAAGCAATAAATTACTTCATGCCAGAAGGGGGCACTGGTGTATTGTCCTTTGATGGGGGGGGGGGGGGGGGGGCTGCAGGCCAGGTCAGTGAAAATTCTTTGCCCTAGTCACATGCCGCCACCTCTGCCTTACCCTCCGTCTTTTTTTCTTTTAAAAAAAAACAGCAGCACGTTAGACACTAGTTTCTTAATCAGTTTATGTATAACTTCTAATTTAATTCAATGTCCCTTTTTGAATGTTGTGTTTTTTTTTTATGTGCACCCATGCCTACATAATATGCTAGTTTTTTTTTTTTGGTGGGCATTTTTATTTTTCTTGTGAAGTCAATTTTATGTGTAAAGGGAATAAAGGTAGGTAAGTGTGTGCAAATAAAGTATGTGCTTATGTTACCATATTTTGGCAAGCAAGGCCGTGTGCGTGTATAGGTCACGTCAGAAGTTTTTGATGAAAAATTCGGGATAATTTAATATTTCAAGTAGACATTGGCGGGCCTCATCGTGCCAGTGCAGAGGCCAACACGTCGCCTACATTTCGTATAAATTCAACACATTGATGTGAATCACATCTATCAGCATGTTTTATCAACACCAGGCAGCTGTTACGAAGCGAACCGGCACTGACGGCGGCCGACTGGCCCCTGCCAGAATAATCTTGTAGCGGGCGACGGCCAACCGCCGCCTGCCAGCTTGTAGCGACTGACCAACAGCTGCCCAGCCGCGCTGCAGAGGATCTAGGCGCTCCCCCAACTATGTGTGCACAGCAATGTATTCGCTGCTAGCCTCAGCACACGAGTGATCCAATGCATCTTCATATATATTATCAATAAATAAGGTTCTGTGTTTTGCTTCAAACATAAGGCAACTCCAACAGTGTTAAGTTATATTTTAATAATACATAGTCTAATCTTTTCACACGCTTTCAATGACCATATCATACTCTGTTTAGGCCTTCTTTTTTTATGACAAGAGGTGGTCCAATATGCCTTTCTTGGGTATCAAATTAATCAGGAGACCTCCAGCTATTAAAATATACATACATATCTATATTTAAAAAGCGGTTTTTTTATGCACTAGAGAGGATTGAACATAAACTTAGTGCAAAAAATGGCACGTTTGGGGTCATAGGGGTGGGTCAAAATCAGCCCCAAAATTTTCCAGATTTTTTTTTTACGACCCTATTCTCTGGGAACGGTGAGGAGTCGTAATAGAGAGGTTCTACTGTACATCACTTTACCCTGGGTTGAGTATCCTGTATGTTTATGTTTTATTTAAGTAATGTAATTTGCATTAATTGCAGTTTTATTGTTTCTTTATCAAGTGTAGTAAAAACCTTTTTTATTGTATTTCTTTTATGCAGTGCAGTGATCTCCCAAAGAAAAGTTGTTTTTATATGTCCTTGGGTCGCAATTTCAAATGTATTAATTTGTCTTTGTATGTTAAGTCATAGCCTCAGTTACCTGTGACTTTTCCAGTTCCTTTCTATTGTAAAAGAGAAGCTTCGGGTTCTTTGCCATGTTCGGTCCAGCCTAAGTTTAGGGCAACGCATGATTAAAATTTGTAAGTCTGCTTCATGCAGTGACCAAGTGTTTGGGAGGCATGGCTGGCTCACCCCTACCGTCCGGCCATGACGTTGCGGTGGTTGCACCACACGATGGACGTAATTTTGAAGCAATTCTCAATTAGTGGCATCCCTGTTCAGGTGTCATTTTGAATCATTACAGAGGAGCTGACATGGTCTAGGGTTGTGTCACAAAACTCACAACTTTAAATAAGTAACACCTTTCCAGGGTTGTGGGGGATCTCCCATGTTGGAATGAATATTACACTCTGGACTTAATTTATATCACCTGGGCACTAATGATTAGGGAATTTAAACCCTATATTAATTTTGACAAGATAAGTTTCCTTACAGGAATATTTAGTCTTGGTCACTTTGAGAGAATTTAAATATTGTGATGCCAGAATTACCGGATGCATTAGGGGAAAAGCAAAATAAGACCGGTCCTTAATACCTCTTTGGGGGCCAGCTGGTATATAAGGCAGGTTTTTTTACGCTGTCTGCTGGACACAAAATCAGGAACCACGGTCACCACCATACGCCTCAGTGTACACAGTACCTTTGCTTTGATAGGGAGAGATGGGCTCCTCTTTGGTGCTGGGCTCGTACTGCTGGCGAGAGGTTTAGGGGTGACACTCGGTGGCGGCTGGTGACTTTTGAAAGTGGGAGGGCTGTAGCGATCCTTACTCATATCATTACAAATATAATTTTTTTTAATAGGCACAGTGATAAATATATTGCGTATGACAGGCTTAAGTAAATGTAGCTTAGGTAGCTAAATACAAAAAAATAAGTGTGGTTGTTTGAAGAAAAATGTATCATCGCCCGATTTGTAATAGTCAACATACTGTGGCCGCTGGTTCAGATCTAATCACCACCACAGGTATGTATTTGTTTTAAGTTTGTTTAAGTTATATGCCTTCCAATCATAGCTACATGGTGTGGTACATTACACGAGACGACGAGCGATAACATAATACCAATTCTACCATACTAATGATAATAACTTTAAAACAAATATTTTTAAAACCAAAAACTAATTTACATAGCCTAGAGTACATACAAAATTCATGTCAAATTTAAATTAGAGGATGAAAGTGGTATATCTTATATTTGTAAAAAAAAAATCAGTTTGTCAACCTGTACACGCTATCTAACTGGCAATGTATATTCACCTTACCAAGCAATGAGAATTTTATGGCATTTTTACATGTTGCGAACATGTTTTAGGTCTTTTAACTTTGTCTCCAAAAGTTTTCAATGTTTTACCCCATTAACAGTCCACGCAAGATCATTAGGTTTCATTAGCAAAAATAATTAAACAAAACAACACATTTCCAACTTCACACCCACATAGCCAGTCCGCGAAATTGTATGTACTTACGTCAAATTTTCTCGTATACAAACCATTTACTACCTGGCTTTATTGAATTATATTTAACTGTGGCCTTGCTGGTCCCAGATTCTGTAGCTCTAGTTTATTCTCGTAATTGAAATCTTTGTCGTAATAAGGTTTAAAATGTTACTCGCCAAATCATCAACTGTTTACACAACACAACATTTAAAAAAATTCAACCCTGTTTCTGACCGATGCTCATAGCTCATCAGTAATTAACAACAAACTTATTCAGTGTATTATTCACTATATTTGAAGCTCATGCGAGTTTGAACGATATCTATAAATAAAAAATATTCTAAATAAATACAAGCATTGTTAAGAAATGTGTTTAACATCTGCAAAAGAGTGGAGCGCGAAAGTGTGCTTACAAAACATGTAGTTTTGGTAGCTTTGTCAAGTTCCAGGAAACCATTTTTTTGTTTGACCAGATATCTCTGATTTACAGCGTGCAATTGGCTGAAAAGGGCTGAGCCCCTGAAGTCTTTCCTCCCTCCCATAGCATCCCTAGTCGTATGTTAAGGTCATCTCTCTCTACTAGCTCAACCCACTTCTGGGGGAAGATTCTGCCACCCCACCACTCAACATTTCCAAAAACATTTCTCTCGTGACAAGTGTCTCATCCATCTCAAAAACATTAGCTGCGAAATAACCTCCGTATTCGTATGCAGTATTATTTACTGAGTAGCAGATAAGTAGAGGTATACGTTCTGAGATTTTATTAGGAGGGCTGCGCCCCGCAGCCCTACCTCAGCAGCCGCCAATGGTGACACTGTCAGGTTCATCGAGGATAACCAGGGCCAGTTAAGGCCTAAGAGTATATTTACCTCTTGCAAAATAGCCTCTATGATGGGTGTTGCCTTCTGGGTAATTTTATTAAGGGCGGAAATAATGGTGTTGAGAGGTGCATGGGATAAGGGGTGTTAACGTCACTTATCACAGTCTCTGAAGGTGATACAGTCTTAACTATCTCATTCACTGTGGCACATAAGGCCCTTCGTAACCACTTTTGTGATCCTCCCTGGAGAGAGTACAGCATTTAACCGCAGGATAAAACAATTCTGAGAGGATAAGCCGGTGCTCTGATTTTCCTAAGGTGTACTTCCAATGCTCAGACTTGTGACTTGCAGTGACACACTGCGTTCCTTTTGTCTGGCCTTTGCGAGCGGCGGACGGGACTTTTGAGCAGCACACGTCACTTCCTTGCTGAGACCTGGGTATAACACCCACAAGAGTTGATCAGGCCTAAGTGGTTCCAGCTCCTATCCGGCCTTTACAAGCGGCAGCAGAGTATGGAGCACCTGGTCTGGTTGATTCTCTTAATGGATTGGAGTATCTAGTGCTTTTGGGTACAGACAAAGGTCTACTGGTTGGCAAGATCACTGTTTGTCTCTTAGTGGCTTTTCCTATAAGGCGTAATTTACGTTACGCTACCAAAGTGAAAATGGGTTAAATGAATTACTTACTAAGAGAAATTAATCATACATACGTGGCTGTAGGGGGACAACTCAGACCCGCGTTATAGCTTCCCGCACTATTCCGGGAGTGGCCAAGTACAGTAGCAAAAAAAAAATGGCTGTATTTTGTTGTATTTCTGTTCCCTCCCCCACCTCTTGCCATACTTGCAACCCGTTTTCTTTCTCCTCGCACATAAAAAAATATTAGCAGTCCTTCCCATTCGCACATTTATACTTGCACTTAAATTCTACATGATAGTATATGTATTCACTTGCCAACACAGACATGGCTCAAATACGTATACATACATGGTATTGAATGAAGTGTTCAATATTTCTTCCTGCGAAAAATACATAAAAACGACCAAATCAAGTTTGTACATATTTTTTTTTTTAAACCTTCCTAGGCAAGTTACGATGTTGTGATAGATCTATCTTTACACTGCAGAAATGAATGTACTGTAATACGTGTTGTGAATGTTGTATGTGAAAGGGTATTGTTGCATCTCCGTTATGCTCGGCCAGCGTGTGTGTGTGATTGCAAATATGACATGCAAAATTTATATGTTTTAACCACAAACTGTTTTATGACATAATTAATTATTCAAAAGTCACATACGTTTATTTAGTAATTTTGTTCTAGGTGTATGAAACACAATTTTGTAACGTGTTTATGTTTCTGTGATTTGAATGTTTGTCACAATACAAACAAATTACAAGCCCAGCCAGAAATTCAAAATAAATAATTAAACCTAGAAAAAACTAAATACCTAATCAAAGACATATAAGCAGGATAAAAGTTACAGTAGGCCTATTTGTGTGCATGTTCATCACTACCTTTAAAGTTTGTCGCTGTTGAGTACAAAAAATAAGCAATAAACTGAGGTCGTCCTTTTCACCAAATAACCCTACACATATCAGTAACAAGAGGTTAAATTCTACTACAGTTCATTCCACACATGTATTCACAGGGTTAAACATAATCACTGCAAAATATTAAGGTGTGTAATGTGCCCGGGGTGGGAGAGGGGGGTAGGGTGAGGGAAGGATAAAATTAAGACTTACAAAAAATAATAGACAAATGAGCCAATACCAAAAGTTATCCTTCAAAGCCTCCGCCACATCCTGTAACTTTTACTTAGCAGGGCCAGCATGATACCCTGTAACCTAACCAGCTACTTTTAATATTTAAAAAAAGGCTCGTATAACTCGAAAGGGACAGGGAGTAGGGAAATAAAAAAGGAGGTTTAAGGGAAAGAGGGGGTGTTTACTCGGAAGGTAACAGAGAGGAAAACCTCGAACGCTTCATGGGTCAGTCATAGACAGAGACCATGCATCGAGGTAAAAATTTATAAAATAGAACTTATCCGTTAATAGGCACCCAGTGACTAAATACTCTGCTTCTAATTTTATCTGAGGTGTTCTAGACCTACAAAATAGAGGAGGGGGGTTATCCTCATCAACTGACAAGAAGGAAGAACTATGATTCACAAAAAAATATTAATATATGTAGTTTTATTAAAAACAAACAAGTAAATTAACAGGTTATCAAATAACAGAAACATAAAAACATTTTACAGGATATGAGTCAAAAATTAGTTATCTTCAACTACCAGGTATGTAGGTATAAACAAACGAAATTCATGAAACACATTTGTTTACAGTAATTAAATTTATAAGGGCAAAAAAAAAAAAGAATGTATTGTAGGGCTGACGCAGGATAGCCTTCACACAGGTATTATAAAAGGGATCTGTGTATCGGAAAATTTAAATTTACTTTCACCTACCTAATCAAAAGAAAATATCGGCAACGCAACAAGGACTTCGGTTTCTGTCAGTGAGGTAGGGCTTACACACAACTCCACCACCTACGAACCCAACAATCTTCGGAGCCATTTACATCCTGCTGTGCTGTGAGATAACAATCTACATACCAGATTAACATTGATCAGAGGGTCAGAGTCTCTCAGGGAAGAGGAAGAAGCAGGTATCTGTTGGTTGAGGGGGGAATGTGAGGGGAAGTTGGAGGTTCGAAGGGGAAGGGTGTGATGCATGACAGCCTTTGGCTGAGAGGGGTCATCATGGTCATGAAAGATTTTATCGTGCAGGTCAGAGGTATATGCAAGTTGAAATTGCTGACCTTGACCTTACTGTCTGCTGATTGGGCACCCGCCAGTGCACAAAGTCGGGCGCATCACCTTGCTGTAAGGTATGAAGTCAGGATGGGTATTGATGGTCCGGCGGAGGGATTGGCAAACTGCCACTGGTATACCTGTACTTGCTGGGGCCCGGGGTAGTTCCTTGGTCTGCTGCTGGTGTGGCGGCAATATTACTGAAGCTGAGTTGGGCCCATATAGGGCTGCTGGCCCGGCTGCACTAGAACCAAGGGTTGGCGAGTCCCAGCGGTACGTCATGTTCCTGACGGATGTCAGTGACCACTGGGTGAGGTCGGTCGCCAGTCTTGATGGGAGACTGGAATAAAGTGTGGGAGGGAGCTGGAAGACGAGACATCTCCAGTTGGCAGGTGGCTTGAGCTCACTCCCATGGGATTACTCTGTAAAGTGCAGTTTGAACTGGGTTGCAGCTCCTGTTGACGTCGGTTGTAGTAGTTGTCTTTCTGTCATGCCACCTGGTACCACTTTGTTCTGTGTATGGCATAAGGCAAGTACAACAGACAGCCTCACGAGGAAAGAGCAGATAACAAAGTTCCCCAGCTAGTAACACCAATGCCGCAGCTGAACAGACCAGAGTCGTACCCGGTGTTCCTCTAACCGTCGAAACAAGGCGTGACGGTTATAGAGTATTGGGTGTTCTCTGGGTGCCAGACAATGACAGTGGATGTGGGTCCTAGTGAGGGCAGATCTCCAGACCCAGTGTGTCACTCTCTCTGGCAACAGTACAGCGCGGTGTAAGGAGTAGATCAACTGGACTAGCTGTCTGATGACCCTCAGATTTACTGGTGGTTGAGGCTCTACCTTACTGCACACCAGGTGTACAGTATGGGTGGCGGTCGACTGTGTGGGTTTTTGACGTACGTGCACCCAGTGAAGGGAATCCGCAGCCCTACACTATTTAAGGTAAATTGAGATTCAAATGTAGTCTCCTTCTTAGCTCTGGCAGGTCATCATCTACTGAGGAAGGAACAAACACTCTATAAAATAGTAATTAGAGGTTTAAGAGAAACTCGTATTTATTCCGTGAGGAATAAACATGGTGGCCAGTACTTCCTTTAACTAACAGGAACTGAAAGGAAGTTAGACTACGTAATGCCAGGTGAAGAGGACCTGTTCCTAAACTGAACAAGGTGATCCGGCTAGGTAACTATGAAAATAACTAATTCTAACAATTTTCTAAAAGGGACCGCTGGGAGCGACTACCAGAGGGGGTAGTGGTGGGGTAACCAGAAGGGACCTTCGGGGGCCACTATCAGAGGGGGTAGTTGTGGTGTTAACACTGCCAAAGAGGGCAGTGTGGTTGCCGTAACCACAAGGGTAGGTAAGGAAAGAAGTGTTGAAGGCATCTTCGAAGGCTGCTGAAGCAGTATTGAACAGCTTCTGGAAGGTCGCATGGACTTCGAGGGCGGCAGAAAACTCAAGCACAAGTGGTGGAGCGAGCTGCCAGAACTGAGAACAACTGTAACAACTAGTGTTTCTGGGCTACGAATGGATGGGGTGATGAGCTCCACTTCCTGAGCGAAACGGTTTGCTGGAGCTGTCTGCTAGTGCAACTAGCATCAACCCTTGGTCCACCGTGGAACTACATGACCTTGGGGAGGCTGTCTTGGCCGGTGGTACAATCAATACTTCGGGGAGGTTGATGTGACGTCTGACTTAAGAGGGAACCGTACAAGCTGATGTGTGTGTAATAGCCCCCATAACAAGAGGTGTATCCTGTAGGCACTCAGGAAGCTAGTATTTCTGTTCCAACCCCACCAGGGTGACGTGAAGGCACGTTCAGATGAGGCAAAGTCTTGTGTAGTATAGTCGGGATGTGTGTCAGGCGTCCAGGTGGAAAGGCTGCTTAAGAGGCGGGTGACCGACCATGAGAAGATAACACACAACGTTGATTTTCCTTCGCAAAAAAATTCTTGTAACTTTGCCTTTCATTTTTTAACACTGCTATTTTTATTTTATTAGTTACAGAATATGCTGTTATTTTCAGTGACATTTTGCACCCACTCACACAGCAAATCAGATATTAAAGTCTGCATGGATATTACCTGTATGCATTAATTGTCAATATAAATCAGTTTTTTATTTTGTACAAGTAAAAATTCAGATACACATGAACCCTTGGCATGTCGTCCACTTGAACATTTTTGCCGCTTTTGCAGAATATTGATTGTAGGAAGCATCAACTCCCTGGTTCTCACTGCACACCTTGTGCTAGAAACCTTTCCAAATCTGTTCTCGTATTACTGCTTAGGAACATGAAGGCACCGACGATTGTTATAGCTTTATCAGATCAGGTCTGGAAAATTTTTGGTGCTCCGGCTGAGATAGTAATGTATAACACACACTGTTTTCAGTCAGTTTGTTTTAAGGATATGTGTTTCCGTTGGTCGATCAAGTATTACACTTCAAGCCCTTATTTTTCTAAAGTAAATTAAGTTGAACATTTCAATAAGAATATTAAAGCTAGACTGGCCATTTTTTACAATCAGGATCATACCCTAAGGGATTATGATCTAGATTTCACGAGGTTTCCTCATTCCTTGATGTTTTTTGGAACATTCCCTTACCTACCTCCATGGATGCTTCTACCTGGAGCCGCCTCCTCAATGACGTGGCTCTTCGTATGGACACAGATAAATGTGAGGTAGCAGCTAGTTTGGAAAAAATCAGAATTGCTCTGCCCTTTTGTGCTAGGGATTCCATGTTGTGTACAAATTTCATATTGGTAGACGGTGAGAAGAACATGGGTTCAGATCCATACCAAAGTTTATTGGTCCCTTCACCATAAGTTCCTTGGCCCTAAAACAGTTATGTTGTCAGTTCCTGGGTCTCAAGATTGAGTCCCAAAAAGCATATGTCATTGTTTAAGAAAAGCATGTGCCCAGCAGTGATTGATTATTATTTTTGTAACTGGCTACCTTCATGTTTCCCTTCCTATCCTCGTCCCCTATTTTATGTTAATTGTACACTTTTGTAATTCCATCTTGGAAGGCATGAATCCTTATGGGCCAGTCACATCATTATTGAAACAGTAATTGAGGCTGGACACATGCCCACAGGGTACATTGGAAAACCCCAACTGATACTACAGAGCCACGCTCCTAGATTTTACCATCTCTCGCCACGCGCCCAGAAGCCGTTACATAGTCCCCCTCCCCCATCGCGAAGATTGTTCTCTCTACGAGATCGCAGACTTCTCAGGGGCAGTTGCAGTCTATCACCACCGTGCTGCTGGAGAGCAGCACAGTCCACTGAAGCATCACAGCCTCCACTAGCATGCGGGAAGGTGAAGATGTGTCACCACC
Organism: Dryococelus australis; assembly: GCA_029891345.1. NCBI lineage: Eukaryota > Metazoa > Arthropoda > Insecta > Phasmatodea > Phasmatidae > Dryococelus > Dryococelus australis. The sequence goes on from CM057008.1 coordinate 32,247,830, forward strand.
CGTCACCGCACCCAAGCTGATAGGGATCTAGTCACCCATGCATAACATCAGAAGACCACCCCCCCCTCCCCTGAAGATGTGGCCAAGCTTCTCCCTTCACCCTACTGAGGCTCTACAAGCTGGAATTTCAAGTATATATGGACTTCCAGAACATGACCTCAGGGCAGTTTGCTGCACCTTCACTGTTGTATAAGGTCACTGAAGGTGTCAGCCCACATAATTAAGCGCTAGCCACCTTGTCTCCCACTGCAAGAGACGAGAGATATCTCAACAGGGTAAGCCGGCACTAGATTACTTCGGCCGCATCGGTAAACCAGTGTCCAGAGGGTCCTCGACGGTCGACAGCCACCAGCAACTCTAGAGATCCCGCCGGGTCACCCGCCATCTCTTCCGATGCCGACGCCACATTAGAGTTCTGCCAACACCATTCTCATCAACATTATCCTCCCTTGGTGTCCTTCCTCCAGGCCTTCCTTAGACTACGACTACGACGATGACATTCCCTCTTGGTGCTAACCACACAACTTCTTGATCACCCTTCTGGTAGTGAACCCTCAACAGTTAAAATTCCTTCAGAACATTCTTCAAATAGGGAATTTTAACTGTAGCTTTCATTAACTCACGTCCTAATTCTTAATTTACTAATTTACAACCACAAATACTCACTTTGCTTTCAGGGAGCCTTCCCCTGAATTTAACATCAATCATAAATTCTATTATAATTAATATTATTATGAGAGTACGACCTCTATTGTCAATCAGGCTTTTAATAAAAACCAAACTTATTTTTGAATTTACTTATTTTATTACTAATGCACCTTTCTCTATTTATGCCCTACAGGCTTTAAGAATATTTCATATTCAGGAATAGCCGGCACCTCACGTACATAGCATTTAAAGCAGGCTTACACACTTTCCTGCCGTAGAATCAAGTGACTAAAGTATCACCCTACTACGCCTTCTGCTGTAAAAGGCCGGGCAAGGAATAACAGAACATGCAAACCCACTGGCAAACCAGGATGCCCACCTACATACATTAGGGTCACGTGATATACCAGCCTATTCCAAGTGTAATCTTGCATACGGTATACCATACCGTAAAAAGGGATGGTAAAATATAAGAAAAGGCTTGAAGTTTAAAACATCTTAAATGAGTTAGTAGAATTAGTGGCAAAAGAGTTAGATAAACCAGTACCTCTATTTTAGCCATCAACTAGATTACCTAAAGGTCCTCATCCTATACATCTCAACCATAATTACCATCCTATAGCAACAAAGACTTCTTCAACACCACTCCATCGGCCGCTGTCTGCTACAATCCACCACACATCGCTGTAAGAAGCAACGCTGCCTGGAGTCTCAAAGGTACAGTGTCGAAAAGCAATCATTCTCTCCACAACAGATTTTGTGACTGTCAGGAAACGTGCCAGACCAGTGTTGTACACCAGTAAACGCCCAACCAGATAAATAACTTCCCCTTTTTAAATTTCGATATTTTGTAAATGTCCTTCGCAATACTGGCATCGCGTTGATCGTCGTCCTCCTCAGTGTTAAAGACACAGACCACACACACAGTTACTTCTAGCTCTAGATTCCGTTTGACAATCAAGTCCTGGATTCGAATCCCAGAATGAAAATTAGGAAGGCCCTACTATGCATAATTTGGATGATTAATAATATGTTAATTGATACTCTTATTGACGTATTTCCCCTGTCCCAATGTGGCAGATACCACATCCTGCCAGTGAACATACTAACTTGGGCTTGTGTCCAGACTCCGACTTAAGTCAAACTTGCAATTTATGAGTGAAGTTTTTGTGTAATACGAAATTTTATAATATACCCAACTAAGAGGAGTGTACCTACATGCGACAGAACTAACCTTTTACAAGCGTACAAAGCATAGCAAAGGGAGCTGAGTTAACATATAGGAGTGAAATATGATCCTTCCAGTTTAGGTTCTGGTCTATCGTCAGTCCTCATAATTTTGTTTTGGAGGATAATGTTAGTTATTCACTGTCAATTATTATTGTAGTTGAAATAAATTCTTCTTTTAGATTTATTGATTTCGTAAGGATAAAAAATATTAAGGTAGATTTGGAAATGTTAAGAGAGAGTTTGTTTGTAAGGAACCACATTTCCATTTCTTGCAGTGTTATTTGAGTGTTGTTCAGTAGAATGGTTGAGCTTTTATTTGTTAGTATGACAGATGTATCGTCAGCAAATATAACTGTATCACCAAATGTTAAGCAGGAAAGAAAGTCGTTTACAAAAATCAAGAACAGTATAGAGCCTAGAATTGATCCTTGTGGAACACCCATCGTGGTATACTTAACGTTTGACTGAGTTCTGTTCACGAGAGAGATAGACTGATTGATAGATCAGCAACTGGCTTTGTGAAATAAATATTGTGAGTACAATAGACATTTGTTTACTCCAATAATCTAGTTTATATGTGTATTTTTATGTTTCAAACCCCCAAAACTATTATGGCAGCAGTTTGGTAATTCGTATTTTGTAATTTTGTAATCTGCAAAATGCAGATTACAAAAATACATCATAGATTTTGTAGACAAAATGGGTCATGTGACCATTTTGTTAACAAAAAGTGCCATTTGGAAAACTACCCAGTCTCTTTATCGAGTATACAACAGGATAGTGCAATAAGTTTGCATCTGCAATTTAAATTTTGCGCCACCTAGGTGCAACTAGTTTTTCCATTTCTACTGTACACTTCTTGTACTCTTATAAAATGTTTCCCAATAATCAGAAAAAGTAACAAAAGTTACAAATGCAAGATGGCTTCCGAAGCAGATGATATGTGTGGAGTGTGCACAAAACTAGTCAGGAATAACGACAATGCTGTATTTCGTGAGATAAATTGTTATATATGGTTTCGCATGAAATATATCTCATTATCGGAAAAAGGTTACAGAGTGCTGCAAAATGGTAAATCTCTTAACTATCGAGCAGCTTTGTGCTACCGTAAAATCTCTGTAGGACTGTGTAGAAGCTCTTAATAAGTATCTGGAATATAAGAATGACAACTGGAAAGCGAATTTGGCAAGATGAAGGCGAAAAAAAAAAACAATGTCTGAAAAACACAAAAGGCAAACTAACAATATACAGAATGAGAATGAACAGTACAGTAAAAACAATGTGGAAATTAAAGGTAAACCAAAATTATAAAATATGAAAACCGCGTAGCACTTGACTTTGTGAAGAAAATCCAGAATGACAAGCTGACACAAGAAAGAGACATATGGTTACTTAGAGATTTGTGTGATTCCAGTAGAGAGGAGGATGCAAGTAATGAATGGTCATCTGCACTATAATGATATAGATTACAAAGTTGGCTTTGATGCACACTTGTTTTGGTTCTGTCTGATACTTACATATAACCTACATTTGATTATTTACGTTTTCTATTGAAGTATATTTAATATTTCACAGACCTGATTCAAGCGTAACTTTAGTCTATAATATTTATTTTACTCCAAAATAATTAATTTTTTGTGTGATTATCTAATATTGTAACATTACGTATGTTTCTGGTATGATACATATTGATATTTTATCAACTGAGCACAGAAATACTATTTAATAGAAGTTTTGAAAAAGAAATGTTTATTTTGACTTTTTCTATGTACTACTTGAACTTGGACTGCTTAAGTGCCCAGCCAGGTCTAAACTCGATGCATGATGTGCATCGATATGATGTGGGCGGCACTTCCGCCGTCTAAGGTTTGAGAGGAAGCGAACCCCATTTACTAGATAGCTCTACCGCCATCATGGAAGCTAGTGGACGCACTTAACTTAGGTCTCCAGTGATCTGCATGAGTTTTCATGTCCACCATTCTAAGGTTTAGTTAATTAACTTGTGACGGAAATCCCATAACAGTATGTCTGTGAATAATTTACACCTTTCAAATAAGTAAAAACATGTTTTAAAATAAATTAGTGGGTCGGACCACATCGCCATTTCCCTCTGAAAAAACTACTTACTGCATCTGCTTGGCAAACTGTTGAAATGTGCAGCATATGACCCGTTACGCACAAACTTTCACACACATAGTGTTGAGGTTTAAAACTTTTGATGCAGTTTAAAACACTAATAAAAATCAACTGTGATGTTTTTGTCAGCTCCATGTCACTGCAAAACACTTCAAAAATATCTGAGGTACCAGAAAATACCTGAATATGTCCGTGCCTAATTTTCACGTGAAGCAACATGGAGGCCTGGCGAAGGAGTGTGCTCCTGTGCTCCGGACTGATGTTTCAGTGATTCGTCGTGCGAGCGCAGCACAGTCGGTGACCATCTTGGTAAACAGCTCGGTAAGATGCGTGCACCGACAAAAACATTAAGTTTTCGTTATGTTACTTCCGGCATATTAGTCAAGAGGACGGAAATGGAGAGTGCACAATAATCTTATTGCACATTTAAAAAATGTATTGTGTCAGGCCCCCTAAGGGGAATTGGTAAAATCAACAGCCATTTGCTGCGTATTGCTTGTACCCTCCAACGAGCAATTGAACACCCCTCAATTTCTTAGAAAAACTGCTTTTTTAGGTGAGAATTAAATTTATTGGTGGTGCAAATGGGTGGCACGGTGTATTTAATGCTGGTCAGTGCTGCTCTCTAGGTCAGTTCAGAGACCTCGAGGGGGCAAGCTTCTACCATGAGATAAGTATTACTTTATTTGGAATCCCCAATGTAAGCTCCTAAAGCAAACATGACGTTAGGCAGGGGCCATGATGGCCGTATTTAGTGGCTATGTCATCACCAAGATGCAAAGTGGTGGTAACCATTAAGAACCATGGGTAGACTTTTGCGACCACTTGTAAACATTTTTCAAACATCTGTAAACTTTGGTGAATATTTGTAAATACTTGCCAATAATCATTGATTATGGTCTCAACCTCTTATATTAGGTGGAGCTATACGAGAAACTCCTTGATTTTATGACTTTTTAAGCGAAACTTTACCAAGTTTGGGGCTTGTTCCAAAAATCCAATTTACTCGTGGAGTTGAGTCTGGCGTTGCTTGGCAGTTGCTCTCATCCATTTGGGATTGCGAGTAAATTAAAACTTAACTATTGTATGATAACCTTTAATGTGTTACCAAAAATGGTGTCTTTCCTAGTGTAAGAATTAAATATGATGTAATAATGTCAATGGTAAATATAGGTGCGACAGAAATACAGCAGCCATTTGTAACTATGACAAACCTGCTCAATATATTTTGTGATGGCCTTTTGGAGTTTGTATTAACTGATTAATATGGCCAGTAAATATAACCTGTATAAGTATTAGCTGAAAATCAGCAGAAGTATTGGTACCTGAATTTGGTTGCATTTTATCTATATTTTGGGCAACCTGGGTTTTATGTAAATGTTTTTAAATATAAATTTGTTATATATGGGAAAGGAAAATTATAATGTTACCCTTCCAATATGAAATGTAAGATAACCAAGAAAGTATTCCATGTGCAATATTCGTAAAAGAAATGCTAATGAAAAGAAAAAATTCAAAGAAATATTTAAAACAAAACAAACACGACCACACATCTTTGTTTATGTTACAGATCATTGCAAACATTTAACTACCCTTTACACTGTACACAAAAATGGTTTTTGCGTGGCTTTTACCCTTCTTGTGTTCTGATTGGTTTTTGCTAGGGTTTATGCAAAACCTGCCATGCCACGCCCTTGGTTATAGTCTCTCTTCTGTGCTGTTATTATATAGGCCCACACCCTACACTCACACACACACTTATTTTGTAAAATATTTTTCACAGCATACTCTCCCCAATATTAAAGTGAAACAAAATGTAATGCCCTAGACAGTCACTGTAATTTAACTTCACTTGATCATATATCATGGTATAGTGCTCTAACAACCTTGCATATTAATATCCATTGCTTAAGTAATAAGCGCGTTTACTTAAAATTGAATTTAATTCAAATAGGATATACCACCTAGGTATGTAACCCTATACTCGGTCCTCACCGACGTCACGAGACTCGCACACAATTTGCTGCTACAATAGATGTACTAAGCTGCCCCAACAAGTAGGTTTCAGAAACTGGTATCAGATAGCAGTAAATGCTTTGCACCATTTTTTTAATACTTATTTGTTTAGATTCACGAGCATTTGGCTGGTATAAATTTGAGTTGTTGATTTGAAGGCGATTATGACTATTATAGTAGTTTATCTATTTTGTTTATCGGTTAATTGAACATATTTTCTTTATATTCACAAAGTCGTTCATTGGAATAAATTTTCCTTCGATTTTGCATTTCTGAAATTCCCGTTTTTATTGCATAATGCAGGCTGTAACTGTAAGGTATATATTTATTATTTACAATATTAGTCCCGCCCTGCACTGGCACACACCACATTCGCCCTAATGTCTATGTTTACAATTGTTTTTGTTTACTATTACAGATTACACATGTATTTTGCTGGTAAAATATTTTTCTTATTCCTCCATGAAAGACTCGAGGACCGTGAACAACCGAGGGCAGGGGACAAGCGAGGACAAAAAATTCAAAATTGACGAATCTGCCGAGGGCCAGGGACAGAGAACATACCAGCGTGGCCAAGCGGGGGCAGGGCCCATGACCTCAACCGATAACGTGGTCCAATCAGTGCTCGCGACATCAGAGATGATCGGGGACAGGGGACATGGCAATTGTAGCAGGGCCCTTAATATCCGAGACTTGGTTAAAAAAAAATCAAAAAACAGTGTAATACAATATTCCTTGGGTAAATTATTATTTTTCATGTAAAATTGTGGTATAGGAGGTGTTGCCATTTATCTAAGTACACTGCTAAAATCTAACCCAGTGGAAGATCAAAATGTAGGTTACAACTCTGCATCAGTTGGGTGGCTTATTCTGCAGACCACCCCAATAAAATGTTCACAAGTTGTGTTTACTATGTCCAGTGTATAAACTTTGTATACTGTAATTTGACTTGTCCAATATCTTTGTACAGCTATGTATTGAAAAATATATATTATGGGTGCAATATAACAACGCAAAAAAAAAAACACTACAATTATAACTGGTGACTTCTACATCTACATTAAGGCCGGGCTACAATTGACATATACTTAACACATCCACAGATAGCAATAAGCGTACACAAAACACAACACAAGCACCGTCCATTTTACATCACTGGGACGCTACTCCCTCAGCACGGGGGTAGATCGGCTCCTTGTGAGGAACCTTGGCCACCCAGTTGGTTATCAATTAGTTTGCGGAGGCGAGGAGAAGCTAACCCCCTCCCCCCTCCGCACCCTAAAACATATTTTATGCTGCAAAGCTAGCATTCTTTTACAGGATTCCCAGGGTAGTGCCTGGGAGCTGTTTCCATAACTGATTTTTACTCTCTTTTTCCCTGCCTGTACGGGATAAAAGAGAGTGGTGAAGTTAATTGATTTTATCAGCTCGGAATTTTAAAGTTCAGGACTTGTGAAGTACTGTCACGAGCTCCCTGTGAGAGAGCTAGCGACAGTTTGGTATAAAAAGCGGAGGTTAATAGCCAAATGAAGTTAAATATTCGATAAAAGTAGCTTTCCCATGACTGGAGTGGCAAGGGTTTATATAATTAAATTAATTAAATATATATTGAAGTGGTGAATTTAAGTTTCGCGAAAATTTAAATCAGTGTAGTTGTTTCCGTTTCAGTAATTACTTCATATCTTATATGTTAAAACAATTAAATAAACTGATTGGTGTGTGAGTGCATGTCTGAATGTACCGTGACGAGCGGCTAAAAGTTAAGTAAAACATGTTAACTCGGGGAAGTCCGAGAGCGATATGGCTGGTGCGATGCAAGCGCCAACTAGTTTTGTTAAACATGGTAGTTTTTTGTCCCGGACCGATCGGAAAATTCCGGCCAGTTTCGGGGCCTTATTTCTTTGAAATCGGGCGGTATAATTGCGCTGAAGGCGTGAATATATATTTTTAAAATAGTTTTGAACTATATTCTGTATTGATAATTATTTAGACTTGTAAAATTCGAAAGCAGAGCCATGAAAACACGTCTCGTGAGTGAAGTTAAGCAGTAATATAGGCCAGAGGGCTCTGATTGGCCGAGAGAACTTGGTGGGGCGACAAGCACAGTGGCCTAGCTACAACGAACTTATATTAGTTTGTTTTTTGTTACTACCAACGTTGAGTACTACATTTAGTACAGAAGAAATTAAGTTCTGTATAGTTGGGAGCATTTTTTTTTTTGTCAATAATGAATATTTTCGATTGTTTAGAGCCTTTTTAAAATTAAAATAATTTTATTTCAATTTATACTATTAAATTACTACCTAAAAACGTTACGAAACTTCCGTGCTTGCGATTATCCAGAAATAAACAAAATAACACAAATGTGCTTAGAACAGCTCCTTTCGTTAGGAAACTAAAATTTGAGTAATCACGAAAACAAACTTAAAAAAAAAAAATTAAAAAAAAAATCTGTACTGTGACGAAACAGTCCAAAAGTTTCCAAATTTGTATAGCAGCAATGCAACACATAACTATGTTAACAGCCTGTTATATGGTACTATTCACATACAATGTGATTTTTGCACTGTGGTATTTGACTAGGCCAATCAGCATATATTTCCTCTGGTACTGTATATCTGTGATCAGGTGGAAGTCATCGAGGATAATAGTTGTACCTGAGTTACAGCGTTTTGAAACACAGAAATATAGGGAGTCATTTCGCGAAAATTGGATATTAGCTATTCAATTTAGAAACTGTCTTTAGCTCCGCTTCTGACGACTTTCCAACGTCAGTTGCATGTACTAGGATTGTTATACAACGTGCACGCGAATTTGATACACTATCGTTATTGTGTTTATTGATATCTATGAGTTGTGGGTTGTGTACATTTTCTTAATTTTGTTTTAGAGAGTTTTGTTTAATTAAATAAGTAGTGTCCCGAATGAAATGTCGCATATTCAGTATCTCGACGAGTTAATTCGCGAATACCTGCTGTTCAGAGGTTTCGGCGGAACTCTTAAAGTCTTTGATTCTGATCTAAAGACTGACAAGGATAAGGGGTTTAGGGTAAGTAATTAATATCTGCTGACTTGTGTGAAATTGCAGCAAAAATACGACTGCTACTTACCAAGCTGAAATAATAGAAAATTTGTTTGTTGTGCTTATTCATAGTATCTTTTCCTGACAGGGCAACCACACAAAATGAGGGTGTCTTATGTAAATTCCGTTGGTATATTTATTTATTTTGTGCATTCTGTTGATTCCAATGGTGAACATTTCGTCCTCTGAATGTAGGGTTTGTCAATACATAGATGATAGAATTTCATCAATACCAATAATATTACAACACAAACACTATTAGCCCTACAATATGATTTGGTTGACTTTCTGGACTCCAGGAGAATTCGATTTACTATAGGTAGGAAAGGAAATAATCCGAGTAACGATGCCAGCTCAGCGAGCAGAAGGTACAGAAGGGGTTGTGATGATGACGGCCCATGTGTGGCATCTCCTGCTGGTCCCCTGTTCTGAATGCTGTAAACACTCCCATCTGCTGTTTCCACTGTTGAAATAATTTCCTGGGCTAACACGAGTGTTGGCCCCCTCATCCACACCATTATTATTCCGTCAAACTAAATTCCAATAAGGTCTAGTCTAGTGGGGGCTGTACGCCTCCCCCAAACACTTATTCACTCTTGTGGAGGCTGTTTTGGTCTCCTCTGACACTATTAATTGATAAAACTCCTCCTTGTGAAAACGGCCGTTAAGTGGCAAGCGAAACAAAAGGTGACGTTTCACGTAGCACACTTTTTGTTCTGGAAATCCTAAAACAGCACTTATACAATTCTTGTGCCGCTAAAGTAGGGACACACTAATACTGTACAATGGTGGCACGAAACTTAAAATGAATATACAGTATCCTGGTCATTTAAGAAATGACCGGGATGTAAGGCGGATCACTCCCCGGACTATAAAAACAAAGGCTCTGGTAAATAACATTTGGTGCGAAGTGATGCAGGCCAGGGAGGATGCACACGCACGTCCACCTCACGTGATGACTAAGACGCTACTAAAAATCATGGCTGCATGCTGCCTGCTCACTGGCTGCATTTCCCGCGCCAGTCACATGATCAACTATTTATTCAAGGATCCCTATATTAAATTTAATGAGATGACCAGACATGACCCTTGGTGAAAATGAAACAGAAAACATATAACACTTTTCACTCAAAAAGTCACTGATAAAAATATAAAATATAAAACGTTAACATAACATTTACCAAGTTGGCAGTCAACGTAACCTCCAAACTTGACAATAATAATTAACCCTTGAAAAGTAACACTTAAAAACTAGTTAGTCTTACTTGACAAATTTCCAGTATATGGTCAATACGTTACGCTATGCTTAGGTTTGGTTCGTGAATACCGTAGGTAAACACTGGTCAGAGTTTTACTGGTCTTGATACGGGTTAGAATTAATAAATAATAATATTTAGTATTGCGTGCAGGCGCACGTAAATAAGCATGATCTAAAAACACATAATATTCTTTGCACAGTGCACCCCAGAACGTGGTAGTGCGGTGTGTTCTTCGGAATTTAAGTTGCTTATGGCAAACAGCAATTGTCAAATCTACAAAAAAAAAAAAAAACAACATAATCAGCACTGCAAAAACCCTCTTAGAAACTAACACACACAATACGCTGCATCGCACGGACGATGGAAATATATTTTATAAAACCAGATAAAAATCTAAGATGTCACACTTGTGCGCTTGGTGTGCCACACATCACTTTCACGCGTGAGATCAAATGGAGACTCTACCAGGCACTAGTAGACATTGACTAAATTTAAACATATAATTAAACACTCAGAATATAATAATAAATAAAGGGCCATGAAAACAAAACAGAAGAAATAAATACAATTGGATTCGACCGCACCGTATTAGTGCACACTCGTAGGTCACTGGCTTTGACTAACTGCCCACACGTGATGTATAGGTGACTTGTAGTGGCGTTGCTGGCAGATTAGTGAACAGGCTAGGGAAGGGGTACGTGGTCCACGTAAAATACAATAAATAATTCAATACTACTGAAATAATACTAACAAATTCAGGTAGTCAAATTTATTGCTTTGTCACAGTACCATGTATTTATAATAATTACAATAAAATAAGACTAATTAACCGTACTTTACATGTGATTTATTTATACAACCACTTCCCAGGCTCAGAATATGTTCTTCTACAGAAGTGAAGTTAGCTTCGAATTCTATCTTCAATGTTACGATGCCAACATACCTGCAGAAAAATCACTAACGACTTTTCCGCTCTACAGGAAATGTGTCGAGCAAAAATTGCGCAAGTCGTAAATTCTTAGAATAAGTTCGAATTGAGTACCGTACCAGCTTGACAACTGCAGATTGCTATTGTCTAAGTACTGATAAACTTATGGCTCACAATGATATGATGAATCTGAGAGACAAGTTTATGGCCTTCTAGAATCCAAACCTTTCAATGAACAAGAAAAATTAACACTGTGTTGTAATAACAGCTACCCGACGTAGTATGAATCGTAGCGACTGTGCTCAAGGGATGTTCAGTATACCTACATCAGTGTATCGGAAACATCAATTTTTCTCATTCAATGCATCAATTTAGTTCAATGTTTTATAAAACCACCAGTGTTAGTGATGCATCAATATTTTTCATTCAATGCATCAATGTTTATCATTTGATGCATCAAAAATGCCAAAGAAGTGGAGTAACTGATCTTAAAGAAGGTAAGTAAACGAATGGGGGCAATCAAACCTGTTACACCACTGTCCATTGCAACACTTTAGGACCCAAGATTCGAGAAAATGTATTTCAAGTACCCAATTGCCTGTTCAAATGCCACCCATAAAATTAAAGACATACTGAATATTAGTTTACAAGACGAAGAATCTGCTGTGGAGTCAGATTTTGATCATACTGATAAAATTCCGTAAGATTGTAGTCTCTGGGCCGATCACAGCGGACTCGTTCACCAAAACTGGAAATTGAACAAACTGAAAGTCCAATGCCGATGAACTGTGTATGTATTTCAGAATTCCTGTGAGTCGCTTGGATGCAGATCCATTTGAGGTAGGCAATGTTCAACAATAATGAAGTTACCTGAAGTTTGGTTAGGTCTTCCTGCATTTAGCGCAACAAACCAAATTTGTACACCAATTATACATAATTTGTATGCATTTTACACCACAATTTCCCCAATCTTCGTAGCTGGTCCCACTATAGCATTTCCATTTGGTAGTATGTACTGTGAATATTTTGATGCTCCTAATAAATTTGTGATTTGTGTGATTAGTAATGTTGATTTATACCATTTACCAAGTTTTTTTTTGGGGGGGAGGAACAAAGCAGCAATGCTGAACAATTTCCAGGATATGGCCTGCACCTTACCCTCTACTAGTACTTCTTAGCTGCAAGGTAGGCCACCGAGTGTACCAGGGTAGCTGCTGCTGTAACTTACAGGTAATGGCCCATCGTACAACTGCTCCTGCTGGGTAATTGCTGACAGAAACATAGTTGATGGGTTCTGATAAGCTTTATGTAAGGCAGCTGGAAACTGCCATGATGAGGGCACTGGCATGCAGTGATGTTGGGGTGGCTGGCTGGCAGCTGCATGGTCCCAGCATCAGCTGTGTTGGTTCTCCGAGTGCGAGTTGCTTTATTGGATCATGCTGGGACTACACGTCTGTTTGTAGAGCATCCAGGCCTTTAGTTGTACCTCAATAATAGCTAGCCATCTGACCCTATGCCATGCCTGGGGAGTCTGGGGCACGACACACCTCTATAATCTGCTCTTCGTACTCCCTAGTTGGTTCATAGTCCAGGAGGGAACGCACACAGCATGAAATGTCCCCTTGTACTCTGGCAGTAATACTAGCTCATCCCCTGTTCTCCAATGCCTTGAACAGGCGAGCCCAAGTTGAGCTCCTGGTGCCCTGGGGTCTGGAAGGCAATCTACCCAAACAGGCGGTGGTGTTCAAGAACTCTTTGAGAGTTAACTGGTCAGAAAATATTCTGGGGGACATGTAACAAGTGCCCAATAAAATGATTTCATTTCTGCTGGCTCTCCCCCATGATCCTAGTGGTGTGCACCAAGCAAGGTGGAACAGCTTTAAAACCTTAGAACTCTTTCAGGACAACGATGATTTGTTTCACTGTCCGGCCATCTGGATTATTTGTTTTCCATGGTTTCCCCTAATCACTCCAACCGATTCCTGGGATGGTTCCTTACTGTGAGCCATTGCAGTTTTTATCTCAGCTTCTGTGAACAACTTGCCACGTCTCTAATGACCTCGCTGTCCTCCCTACCTACCTTGTGGTGTGTCAGTGTTCAAAATTACAGTTATCCCATAATATGTATAGGTATGTTGAGCAGGCTGAACCTGCCCTTAGCTAATGCCCGTGCGTGAACCCTGCATTACACAAAGCGAGAAAACAGGACACGAAGGATTGCATCAAGCGGGAATTATAAACAGTTGGTAAAACCCTTAACGAACAAGAATATGGGGCAGCGCGAGGCTCGTTGCGAGGCCAGGCGTCTGCTAGAAGCGTGAGGGCGCTGTCTGGACATCAGCCAGTAGCCGACCTCAAAAACGACGAGAGGGTGTGCCGAAGCCACTGTTGCGATACGTCGAGGGACGCAGCCTTCAGCATCAGTTAAGGTGAAACTGTTCCGGTGATACGTCGTAAGGACAATAATTAGTTAATTAACAGAGTGGCTTTGCATAACAGTATTATTAATATAAAGTTTTATTTTTTTTATTTTTTTATTTTGTTTATTTTTTTACATATTAATTTATATTGTAAAGTGTTGTTCACTTGTGAGTAGTACAGAGTTATATAAAGGAGATTTAAAGAGATCCCCGTCTTTGGTATTCTGCAAGCCCCAGTCACCCTAAGGGATCTTATAACCAGGTGGAATCGCCTGCTGTACTTTAGTACCATAGTTTACTTGGCTGGAATGCGAATCCAGTACAATGTGGTCTCCCACCATACATTCCCTCAGTAGAAGGTTTACCCTATGCAGTGCCCTTCATAATTATAGGCCCTCTCTATCTACTGTCAAAATGAACACCAGCAGATATTTATTTTGGCAATAATCCCTGGTCACCTGCTTCGCAACAATTCCTATGCCTAATTGACCAAGGCAAAACTTTACAAGGCTCAACAGCTACTACTCTGCTGTGAGTCTCACAACTGCCACCGGCTCACCAAGACTAGACTGGTGAACTATTTGAGTATCATGGACTTACAGACCAGAAAAAACTTATCTAACAACTGATGTATGTAAAAATACTTATGCAGAAAAATTTATCTACTAATATCCTGCTCACCTGCTCTTTGCCTGTTATATCCTGGATGGCATAGCGGAGTGGTAACAAATTACGTGCAAATGAACGCCCGTGCAAGCAGCCTCAACATAGTGCTTTGAGCATTCCCAGCACCATAAGTGCACGAGCCAACCTGCTTTTGTCTCTCTCCCACAAAGAGTGATGCTGACAGCTTGAATAACTTATACATTTGATGGGCGGTGTCTTGCCACTGGGAGTTGACATACATCACGTGTGACGTGGCGGATGTGCACCCAGTGCCAGGTGTGATATGTTCCACGTTATTATACTTATTATTAGAAGTCCTCTCTGCAGCTATTTCACACTTTTGAGGCCTCAGTACACGTGAAGACAACTCTAAACTTTCTATATTGAAAATTTTGCAGCTGAAACTAATTCTAAAAACTGCTGTTGTAGCCATTTTTATGCAGACGAAAAATAATCCTTGTGGTTGAAATAGGAACTTTAAACTTGTCTTTAGGTACAGTTTCTTTAAAGAACTTTTTGTGATTAGAAACCACCACAGCAAAATATCTACTTTTTTTTTAATAAATTGTTTTGTACCAAAACTTCTGCAACACATTACATGTACTAGCCAGGCAGAACACTTAATTAGGAACTTTGCCCATCACGCAACAAATGCTAAGCAGTACTATTGTCGTGAGAGAGAGGCATTTGTTCTGGATTGCCTTGCAGAATATGCCAAAAAAAAAATGTGAACCGCTAACTGCAAAATATTATATCTTGTGTCGAAAATCATGAGTTTTATAACAATTCTTTTGCCTCCAACAGGTGGACAAGATCGTAGATCAGCTGATGCAGTATGTTTCATCCTACGATCTTGTGTCACTCCGAGAACTTTGGAGCCATTTGGACCAAAAGTTGTTCAGCAAGTTGGAGCATCATTTCACTGCTGGTAATTTGGCTGAAATATGTTTTCAGTTCAGTTCTTTGATGAATAGAAGTGTCATCACACAGTTCTGTGTTTGTTCAATTTCTTTTTGTTTTGCAATTTTACTGTTTGGTTGAGGCCACTCAGATTAGCGTATGAAAGCTCTTTGTGTGGTGTTTCCAAATTTTTAATTTATACAATTTTGGCAAAATTTAATATATATATATATATATATATATATATATATATATATATATATATATATATAAAATTAGCGTACAATGTCCATACCTATAGCAGGGTGGCGACTGACCTCGAAAACAGGGAAAAGTCAGGGAATTTTTTGCTGCAGGGTAAAGTAGGGACATGTCTGGGAAGTTAGTGAATTGTCCAGGGAAAAATAAATATCATTTGTATTTTCGTGAAAGAAATGAAGTTGTCATAAATATTTTACGGTATTTATTTGTTACACTTCAACAGCTATTTAATTGCAGATCCAAATTTTGGTCTACTTTGACAAATAAGTTGAACCTAATACCAAACACCACTATTGTGCGACTATGAGGAAGGAGACTTATTTTTGCGGTAGAATTGGTATTAAACTGTTCACAATTGTTCACAACAAAATGTTTACTTCACTCTGTGGTTGTTTAACTCATCAAAAATTCCTGTTACCAAACTTTGTTACGTCCATGTGACTAAGATTGCCAAACACACACACCTATAAACTGTGTGTCGTGTATTCACAACAAGTTAGTGGCAAATTGTCACGTTGCTACCAAACCATTCAAATCTTGAAAATACATTAAGAGCTAGGTTTGTTTTGGTTTCAAATTTTTATAATTTATATTTTGCATTTTGTAAGGTTGCAGTTGGAACACCAAGACATTCAACTCTTAAGCCGCCTGACTACAGATGAATATAAAATAGTAGTTTTAATACTAAAATCTCTGAATTCTTAAAATTTACTACACAGTAATGGTAGGTGCTCCTTTTCAGTGGTAAAATAGTATTACAAAACATTTGGGATGAAAAACTGTTGCTAAACAATATGTATGTAATGAATAAAATATACCTTTAATGAATATTTTGACAACTTACATTAAATAAGTGTGATGCACATTTGTTTATTGCAAATAACCTCAACATTGTGCATAAGTCTGCGATTTGGTAATTTGTTATTGGCAATTCATAAGCTTTGAAATAGAGAAAAAGTCAAAACGCAAATTATAAAAATACTTCATCGATTTCGTAGGCGAAATTGGGTCATGTGACCAATTTGTTAAAGTGCCAGTCTGAAAAATTCCTGTTTTGAAAATGGAGGGAGTGTGATAAATATTTTTCGTGTTGATTGAACAATGTGTGTGTAAATCGGTAATGTAATAAATCTTCATGCTTCATCACGTGGAAGACAGTGTGTAAATATTCTAAGTGACATGCTATTTTAGTACCACATCAATATGTTCGGTTACCTTTTACTGTACACTTGCTACAAAGATGCTTAGGGCTGTGAAACTGAACCTTGTCTGATCACTAGACGACTGAAAGTATCTTCTATTCAATTAAATGATTTTCTTATCAATATTCTTGTTATTTCATGACAGCGAACATATTGATTCTTATGCGGTATTTTATACGTAATTGAAATTACAAATTTTCTACAAAAGGGAAACATAACCTGTTTGGGCTCGAGAACAATGTGGACTGTATTTTAATGAAAACCATTTCGAGTTGTGGCTTACAGACACGAAAACAAAGCCGAACTGGTCTTGTAGATTCTGACAGCGCCGCTCCAGGCCAATGGTGCCACCATCAACAGTGTTGCCACAATGTGGCGGGAAATTTTAACTAGTTCAAGCATTCCCGCTCGCCTTGAAGGGTGCACACTTCAACACTAATTAGTCCTGTTAACAGTATACAAAAAAATATAAAACAGAACAATCAATATTTACACAAACAGGTTCTATATACACAGATGGATTTCTTAGTCTTGCACTATTTGAGAGGAAGAGGACACAACAGCTGGCCAGGTGAAGGTGCCTTGCTGGTATGAAGCTCAGCGACGCACACAACACCGTCTGCCCCTGGGTGGATCTTTACTATTCTACCAAGCTTCCACCGCAAGGGAGGCAAGTTTTGATCATTTACCAAAACCAAGCTGCCTTCAGCTATGTTGTCTTCTCCACTGGTCCACTTAACCTTGGGCTGAAGATGATGGAGATACTCCACATGCCACCGCTTCCAAAACGACTGGTGGATCTGCTGTAGGAGTGACCACCTAGCCAACCTGTTGACTGGAGTTGACGACATGTCCAGTTCAGGCAATATCTGTGCTGGACCCATTGTAAGAAAGTGACTGTGAGTTAAGTCATTAGGGTCACTCGACAATGGGCACAGAGGTCTTGAATTTTTAGTGTTGCCTCAATCTGGGCTGAAAAAGTGCTCAGTTCTTGATACGTCAGCAACTGGGTCCCCACAACTTTCTTGAGAATGGACTTGACAGATTTGATACCTGCCTCCCAAAGTCCACCGAAGTGAGGAGTTGCTGGAGGGTTGAAGTGCCAGGTAATCATATGCTCCGCTAAACTGTCTACAATCTGCTTGCGAGTGTCACTATCAGCGAGAAATCTTTGTATTTCTTCCAGCTAATGGCTGGCTCCAACAAAGTTAGTGCCACAGTCGCTGTAAATGTTGGCACATTGTCCACGTCGAGCGACGAACCTCCTAAAGGCTGCCAGAAATGCCTCTGTTGATAAATCTTAAACAAGCTCTAGATGTATGACCTTTGTTGCAAAACACACAAACAGGCATATGTATGCCTGCAGCACACGAAGCTTTCTAAGTCTAGCCATGGTGATAGAGACGGGACCTCCATAATCAATTCCAGTGTTCATAAATGGCTTGGCCTGGCATATCCTTTCAGCTGGAAGACATCCCGTGATTTGTGTGAGGGGTTTGGGATGGGTTCGAAAGCAGCATATACATTTATGAAGGCGGCTGTGAATGAAATTCCTGGCGCCAAGCACCCAAAATTCTCTTTGAAGCAGTGACTGCAGTATCTGAGACCCTGGGTGAAAAAACTTTAAATGAAGCTCATCAATCAGCATCACTGCAAGACGACAATTTTTTGGGAGAAGGATTGGGTTTTTCTCTTTGAAATGCGATTCAGCCATTTGCAGTCAACCACCTACCCTCAGGATGCCTTCAGAATCTACAAAAGGAGCCAGCTTCTGGATGAATGGAGAACAAGGTTGGTGCCTGGCAATATGAGCAAACTCTTCAGCGAATTCTATTTGGGAGATCTTAATTAGGATATTCAGGGCCCTTTGCATCTCATCCAACTGAACTGGACCTGTGGTAGGTGACCCACCTGCACCAACTATCTGCCCAAATCTGCAACACAGTGCGACTATTTGTTTTACCTTATTTAATTTTGACTGTCTTTCTATTAAGTCTAGGAATGGTAACTGTGTCAAGATGCCCTGCAGCATAGTAGTTCGACGCTCTTCAATGCAGCTAGGGCTAAAATCATGAAGTGTACTCTGTGGCCAATGCTTCTTATCTCCACAGAGCCAGGCAGGTCCTGACCACCAGAGGGGATATGCTACAAGCTGGGGAGGCGTAAGGCCATGAGAAGTACAATCAGCTTGATTCTGTTCACTCGGAACATGATACCACCAATCGACAGAGGTGCAGCTCTGAATTTCACTTACTCTGTTCCCAATAAAGGTTTTCCACACATGTGGTGAAGCCCTACCCCCCCCCCCCCCCCCAAATTGCAACTGAAGAGTGAGTCCAAGCATATGTCTCTTCCAGGGGCAAAATTGATGAGTAATTATCCAACACTAAGTGCAAGCACCGAGCCAGAAGTACAGCAGCGTAAAGCTCAAGGCGTGGAAGTGTTACTGTTTTGAGAGGAGCCACCTTAGATTTAGCAAGCAGCAAATGAATGGTGACCACAGTCGTGGAAGACACTTGTCGAAGATACACTTCTCTGAGCTGTGGGAGAAACCATGCAGTTCAAATGTGGAGTCTGCACTGCTAAGGGTGATACAGCAAGGAATGGTTATGTTGGAACAGCAAAACAACTCATTTCGAATGGTTTCCCACTTCGCAATGATGTTGGGAGGAATCGGGCAGTCCCAGTCAACACTTGCCAGCCACAGCTGTTGTATAAAATGTTTGGCTAAGTGTGTCAATGGTGACAACCATCCCAGTGGGTCAAAAGCCCGGGCTATGTCCCAAAGAATTCCACGTTTTGTCATAATCAGGGGTCTTGGCTGAATATCATAACTGAAAGTGTCTGAGCTCGGGTTCCATTGCTGCCCTAGAACCTTGACATATTGGTCATCAAAGGAGTAGTACGTACCTAAGAGTTGCACATCCTCTGGATACATGCCTTCCAACACAGCAGGGCAGTTACTGGTGCACTTGCAGAGCTGGAACCCACCTCGCGAGAGCAACTGTTGTAATTCCTGTCTCAGATTCACATCAGAAGTGACATAGTTGGTTCCCGTGACTACGTCATCGGCATAAGTGTCAGACAACAAAAAACTAGCAGCACTCGCATAGACTCCCTTCTCATCTTCTGCTAGCTTATGCAAAGCTCTGAGAGCGAGAAATGGGGCTGAGCTAACACCGTATGTAACAGTGTTAAGACAGTACACTTCGAGAGGCTGATCTTCAAACTCCCTCTAAAGGATGCGCTGGTAATCTCTATGTGCATCAGCTACCAGAATTTGATGGTACATTTGTTTTATATCACCTGTAAATACAATCATTGGAATTCGAAACTGAAGCAACACTTCTACTATGTCCCTTTGAAGCTTAGGTCCAGTCAACAGTACATCATTCAAAGACAAACCAGAACTGCCCTTCGCAGATGCATCAAACACGACGCGAAGTTTGGTGGTGGTACTATCAAGTTTGTGCACACAGTGATGTGAGATGTAATAGGAGTGACAGGAATTCACATCTGAACAGTCAATACAACTCATATGACCTGAGTTAATATAATCTTGTATAAATGAAACATAACCAGCCTTGAGATCTGGCTGGCGTTTAAAACGACGCTAGATTGAAAGGAAACAAGGAAGTGCTGTGGAGTAGGAGTCGCCTAGGTCAGGGTCTGGGCTCTTGAAGGGAAGTACAACACTGTAGCGACCATTTTCATCACGAGCATAGCCTTCTGCAAAAAACTTTTCACAGAGGATATCATCTGGTGATGGTGTTGGTTTATCAGGAGGCAGTTCTTCCAGTTTCCAAAGTCGTTCCACAACAGTGTCCAGTGATGGGCTTAACAAACTGGAGGCCACAAAGAATGAGGAATATATGATGATTGCAAATGAGGCAAACTACTGTGAACCTTTCCCATCACGATCCAGCCAAAGTGCGTGTCCAGAGCTACTGGAGTACCAGGCGGTCGTTCACACTTGCTTCCTTTCAATAAGTAGGGAAAAAGCTCTACACCCAGAAGCATGTCAATTGACCCTGGAGTCGCAAAGGCTGGGTCTGCCAACTGCAGATGGGCAAGATGGCTCCAGGCTTGGGGGTCCACAGGTGTGGATGGGAGGTGTCCTGTTATGCGAGGTAACACTAAAGCATCAATTGAAAATAATGTCCACAAGGCTTTAGCACACAAGATACAACACCACGAGCAATGTGAAATTGTCTGAGAGCCCCTGAAGTAGCTGAGTTTTCTTTCTACAAGGAATACCCAAGCGAGATAAGCAATTTTCAGAGATGAAATTGACTTGACTACCAGAGCACAATAACACTCTGATGGGTTGGAAGGCCCCTGACACGTCTTGTACATCAGTTGACAGCATAACCACAGCACTGCTGGGTGTACTCTAAAATGAGGAGCACACAGTTAAAGTACAACTTGTATCACCATTCGAGCTGCTATCTGGCACATCTACGGATTGTCCTGATCCATCTGAGACATCCTCTTGAGTGGATAGTTCCAGGAAGTGCAGCAGGGAGTGATGCAGTGACGACACGAGACTCCTGAGGGACAGTTTCTGCACTGGTGCGAGGGCTGCAAACAGTTCAAACATAGTTTGAGTTCCTTGACAAGTGCAAATCGTTCCTTGTGTGGCTTCTGTTGAAAGTGGGGGCATTTGTACAACAAATGTGCTGAATTGCACAAGCTGCAAGAAGGGGTAGGTTTCACCATATAGACACTGGATGAATGGTAACCTTTAGCCAGTTTACAATCTGCTGAAACCTGCACAGGTCTGATCTTTGAGGGTGCCGGCATGGATATTGATGCAACTGCTTCCATAGCACGTCAATGTTTTTCTAAAAACTGCTTAAAGGACTTGCAAGTGGGGAGCTCAGTGTCTGTCCAGTCCATCTCCCACTGTGTTTGAAGTGGGGCATCCAGTTCCGTGCAAAGGATGGGCAGTAAAATTAAGTCCCAGTGCTTCACAGGAACGTTCAGAGCTTCCAGTGCTGCCACATTCTCTGTTACAACTGTCAGCATCTGTCACAGTGAGGTGGGCGATTCGGTGCTTCCACATGCAAAGAAACAATTAATCTTTTGTATGAATATTGCTCAGATAACAACTTCCAAGCACCGTCAAAATTTTTAACTGACATAGGTAATGCCTGAATCATACTTAATGGCTCACCATTAAGAGAAAACTTTAAATAGGACAACCTTTCGACTGGAGTTAGGTCGGGGTGATCAGCTACAAGAGCACTGAACAAGTTAGAGAAGTTCACCCAGTCTTTTGCACATCCACTGAACTGTGGCAAGGAGATCTTGGGAAGTGATACCGTTACTTTCCATGTGCTGGTAGCTACTGCCTCTCACTTGCTCGCAAGAGATTCTACCATTGCCATAGCATTGTAGTATTGATCTTTGAAGTTCATCATGTGGGCTGCATGTGCATCTTTATCGAAGCCTGTTAGTTGTTCTGCTGCCATTTCTACAGTAATGTAATCTGATTCAAAGTTACGTTTTATTTCCGGCAAATCATGCACAGTTGCATGGAAATAATTCCTTTTGGAGGAATCTGTAGCAACACACTTCGAGAGGCCAAGCACACAATTGAGGCGCCCTTCTGCCAATCGTAGATGCAGTATTGCTGCTTGAGCATCGCCCATGATTAAAGTTGCTGCAATGGGCAATAATGTGTCCACAAACTACGTATCACAACACAAGAGTTGCGTGTTCATGCGCGTAGCGCAGCACAAAGAAAGATATGAAAACTCCTGGCAGGAAAAATTCATAACCTAACAAAAACCTGTGATCGTGGCACCAATCTTCTAACTGTAAAAGGTCGATGACATCAAGTGATAAGAATATATGTACCATTCATGTTAAGAGTGAAATACGAAAAAAATACGAAAAAATAAAATAACACACAACCAAATCCAAAACACAGGAGCTGTCGAAGCCAAGTAATGCATGCAAAAACAAAGAAAACTGCTTTCGCGCACACACAAACATGATATCTTAAATCAACAAGCTTCGCTAATGTTCACGGTTTATCATACTGTACAACTCGAGTATGAGTTGTGAAGTTCGCTGCCGATAACCACACTTTTTCGTCACACACGTGCTCGCTATGCAAAGCAAAATCAGAACAGATATAGGAGCCCATAATGAACAAAACAAATATTGAATGCACACACCGGCACATATTCAACCCGAAAGGACCAAATGTTTAAGCTCGAGAACAATCTGGACTGTATTTTAACTAAAACCATTTCGAGTTGCGACTTACCGACACAAAAACAAAGCCGAAATGGTGTTGTAGATTCTGGCAGCGCCGCTCCAGGCCGATGGCGCCACCATCAAACAGTGTTACCGCAATGTGACTGAAAATTTAAACTAGTTCAAACGGACCCATGGCCCAAACATAACCTTAAATGCTTCTCAAATTGTTATGTTATATTTTACTATTTCGTGTTGCATAAGCATCAACTGTCAAATGCCCTTCTGGGCAAGGCCTTAACAAAACTCTTTCAGATAGCTTGGAGAGCATGACTTGAAAACATATTACTATGGAATTATCATAATAAAGCAAGGACATTCTGTTCTTGCCCAAACAAATTATACTTAGAAAATTGCAATTTTGGGAAAAGTTACAAAATTTGGTCAGTTGCCTACATTTCAGCGTTGAATTAAAATGCTGTGTAGAGTTTGCTTGTCTACTGATATTTCCTTTTTTACTAATGACCACTGACCAGTCAATACAGTTATAAAATTATTCTTTTTTAATTTTGGTGCAATGAAAGTCAAATCTAGATATATTTTTTCTTTGAAATTATAGGGAACTCAAAAGATTTAGCATGAAACAATACACACAAATTGAGTTTGGTCAAGGGATTAAAATTTTTCGTCTCAAAAACAGGGAAAAGTCAGGGGATTTTTTTCACAGGATGTTAACCATCCTGTATAGTCTATTCACAGTTTCTTCACACTTTTTGAATAAAACCTTTAAAAAATCATCCCATGCATAACATGTTTGTTTCCTAAA
Organism: Dryococelus australis; assembly: GCA_029891345.1. Lineage (NCBI taxonomy): Eukaryota > Metazoa > Arthropoda > Insecta > Phasmatodea > Phasmatidae > Dryococelus > Dryococelus australis. The sequence goes on from CM057008.1 coordinate 32,271,611, forward strand.
TATCTCGTATATAAAGCATTTTATATTTAGAGACGCAGTTGACAAACGGAGACACAATAAACTTACAGTAGGTGGGCGCCAGCGGTGTTTCCCAGTCACTTCACTATGAGACAGGGTTCTCAGGGATGCTGTGGGTTCTGTATGTCCGTCTCACCTGAGCGTACTTACAAAACACTTTGCATTACTAAACATTTTATCACTGAAAAAGGCGAGAGGTTGCTGTCACTATAAGGAAATACTTTATGCACTGTTAGAATTGCTTTTATTTTGCCACTCATACAAAATCGTGCCAGGATTAACTTTATGATTGAACTCGGACATGTCTAGCTAACTCATGGTGTGGCCATAAAACTATTTTAACATGAAAAATACCCATAAATACATACATAGAAATAAAGCCCTGTAGCAATTAAACATAAATTTCACTGAAACGCTTTTAGCATAGGCGGATGGCGCCTGATTCAATGTTGCGCGGACATTGTGGCCTCTCCGACATCTTTCCTCCTCCTCGTTTACATTTAAAAAGCTACAAGGGCACAAATTATTAAGTTAAGCGGAAGCATAATGCTGGGGAAATGTCTGGCAAAACGTACGCAAGGCAAAGGATAACCAGTATACTAAAAATGAGCTATTGTAATCTCTACATCAGTGCAAATTTTTGAAGTGTGTACGTGACAGCATCTTACCTCGCCAGCTCTCCTCGACTGACTGCTCAGAGGAAGGGGTCATGCGGACCTACCATGGCTGCCTACGGGTTACACACAAGCGAAAGTGCTATGCACGCCTAGTAAAACTTTTATCTTTTAAAATAAATGGCACATAAATAATTTAAATAGTGATTTACATTATACATTTAAATTAAGAATTTTTTGTATTCATTAAGTGTCTTTTATGACAGCGTTCACGCCGGAATAATACTGATCTTATTCTTCGTGCAGCGCACATTTGGAATTCATAACCAAAAATTGTGCAATATTTTAAACATACATTTTAAACACTTAAAACACTTGGGAACTTGAAAATAAAACAAGAGACAAAATTTACACTTCAAATAAATATTCTGTACCGGGAAAGTTCAGGTTAATGCCTCTTTGCGCACGTGCGTGCCCACGTGTCACGTGAGTGGTGAGTACCGTCATGGTCTTTACGCGGCTGGCTGTTGGCCAGCGTCAGTAGGTACTTTTGTTAACATAAAAGTATCTTATTGTGATTTAATTAAACTTTTATTTATATTTTATTGATAAATTATATTTAATGTATTATTAATGTGAATAAAAATAGAGAGAAAAAGGGTGTGTTGGTAATGCCTAGTAACAAATAGTTTTTTTGCAAAATATCACTAAAGTGAGTGTGTATGAATGTGGTGTGTTGTACCTTTGCTATAATTTTCTACACTTGGTTAAGCTTAGTTTGCATGAGGCGGAGGAATATCCTGAAAGTAGAACTGTAGCAGTGCTTCAGAAAAGTTGGAAGTAATCGTTATACCTATACTAATCATTTATAATTTTTTTTTGTATTCTAAAGCAAAAATGTTTCTCCCTCAGCTGTTCGCAAACTCGAAAGTGCAGTCTTGAAGCTCTACTTGGTGAATGCAGTGGTGAACAACAAACCAGAGAAAGTGATAGAGTTTTTCAACAAGTACAGTATTGAACTTCAGGGTCAAGTCGAGTGGAAAGACTGGTTCAGTAAGTTTTGTGTTGAAACTAAATGTAATCCAAATTATTTGTCTGCTATTTTCTACTTAAAACTTAACAGCCTAGGTTTTTTTTTTTCATTGTACCTATAATTAAACATCTAATGTGTGTGCCAGGATTCCCCCTTTGCGCTCCTATCCTTGTAAGCCTCTGATTATTATTCTTTTCTCGGCAGAAGAGTGAGTGAAGAGATTTGGGCAGCTCTTAACGGCGAGGTCTTGAGAGCCGATGAGGGCAATTGAGGTATGGAGCAGTACTGGAATGAAGGAGCGGGGGAAACTGCTGGAGATCCCCAAGAAAACAAACCTGCTGAACAGCAGCACCGTCAGGCACAATTCCCACATGTGAAAATACAGGCGTGACCCAGTCGGGATTGAATCTGGTTTGCCATGGTAGGAGGCGAGCAGTCTAACCATTCAGACACCATGGTTCCTTGGCAGAAGATGCAGTTAATGTGACTTGGCATTTCAGGTGATAACTTGTAGAAGGTACTTGGTGTGCTCTCTGTTTATAGGAATAAGCCAGGGGAAGTGTGATATTTGTACCAAAGTCTTAAATGTGCAGTTGTTCAAATTATTTACTTTAGCATGTGGTGTATTTTGTTTGTGGTTAATAGAACCTTTGCAATAATAATCCTTACTAGTTTCACCTGTTTTTCTGTTTAGTTACGCTATTTCTAACAAAAAGTGTACAAATCAAATTTAAACCAGTTTTACTTGCCTCCCACCTAGGTTAACAGAGTTAGATTTCTGGCAGCGTCACTACTAGCTTTTTGAATGTGGGTGTCATGCTGAACAATGCTGTTGGGATCTCCCATTTCCCCACCCTTACATTTTGGCACTGCTCCATACTCACCTCATTTCACCTTCATCAGCTCCCAAGACCTCAATGTAAAGACCCACCCAAATATGTGTGTGTAGCAGTGTTAATTTTTCTCATTTCAGCAGGATAAATGTGGTGCAGAAGAGTACATAAATCTTAAGCAGGGCTTTCAGAGGTGTTCATTTTGTTAACCGTGAACATCTAATAGTAGTTCAGTAAATACCACTTGCAATTGTTCATTGGCATACAGATTAAACACATGCAATGCGCTTGCTAATTGAGTTAAATTAGAGTGAAATCCAAATTAGACAATAATGCGCAGTAGTCCAAAATGCATTGGGTGAGTCGGGAAAATCCATTGTTGCTACATGAATGGGTAGCGTTGTTCACTTCAGCGGCCGAGTGCGGTTTGGTGAGAGCTGCTACGCGCGTGCATATTTCCTGTCACCAAAACCTAAGTCGCACAACGTGGTATATAACAGTACGGTAGTAAAGAACTATGTTATCAGTGTGGTATGTATAGAGCAAGCAGTGTCGTGGTTGCCCCTCCCTCTATGGCAAGTGTTCGGGAAAACCCTTACCTTCCCTTCTCTTCCCTTGTTTACGTCCCTTAGAGCTGTGCCAAGATTATATTCTCATTTAAACTTTATTCTGCAAATATTTAGGAATATGCCATTTTTATATTTGATCCAAATGTATAGGATTTTAAGGTGCCACCCAACCAACACAACATTAAAATAGGTGCTCACTCTGTTGTACACGTAGCACCTGCCTCATTGGAAGATGAGAGCTGGCTTTGCACGAGCCATAGTAACTGAGGAAAGAAAATGTATACATCTCAAAAAAGTTTTGCACAACTTGTTATTTTTTTTAAAGGATGTGAGGTGGGACAGTAAGAAGCACATTACAAAGAGCCATTAGAATGACAAGTTTGATATCTTTTATAGACTGTGTGTTTGGTCCATTAGCAACAGAGTAACTTGGTAAATCCCAGTGGTGCAAAATATTTTTTGAGGTGTATGTTTACGTGAACCAGATGTTTGCCTTGTGCTGGGCTCTCTTTTCACAATTGTAGAACTTGCACAAAGTAATCTATCAAATCATCCCTGTGATTGTATCTTGCACAAAATTCTTTACCACTAGCAGCGCACCATATTACGGACTTGACTCAACTGCAGTTGTTCGTGAGGTCGGAGTTCACCATACTTCTACCAAGGTGAACTGAGTTAGATTACCAGCTGTGTCGCTCCCGGATTTTCAAACATGGTGATTGTGCCGGGCGATGTCGCATACAGACAGGTTTTCTCAGGGACCTCTTGTTTCCCCTGGCCTTGTATTCCGCCGCTGCTCCGTAATCACCGTGCTTCACCCTCATCGGCTCTCAAGACAGCGATGTTCACAGCCACCTAAACTTCTCAGCTCATCTCTCTCACACTATACTTTGGATTGGGAGTTTCTGCTGTCTTTAGCTTTTCCATGCCTAAGAAACATGAGGGATGTTGCTGTTTGCCGGCCGCTTTTCTCAGTGCACTCCAGTCTCCCCCACCCTGGCATTCCGCTGCTGGTCCATCTACACCTTATTTCGCCCTCACCAGTGCTCAAGGCCACCGTGCAAAGCGCTGACCAAAATCCTCTCAGCCCAACTCAACTTTTCTGTGCATCCTAACACCTAAACCACTTTGCCTTACCCTGGAAAGGTAGAAAGAGCTACTCCCGTGAGGTTTCACTCATCTCTAAATGCTGGTCTTCGCACATTTCTGCTTCTCACCTTTCAAACTCCCCCCACCCAAACAGGCATTTGCATTAGATACTTTGGGGTGTTAAGATTGATGGCACGGACTAACCATAAACTGCAACAAAATAACATTTGACATGCAAAAAAGTGTGATGTAATTTCTGATCATACTACTAAGATTTTTCTGTATTAAAAATAATTTATTTTTGGGTAATTTTTTTAATATCTATTTTATTTAAGAATTATTAATTTTGTTCTAAGGTCTCTGGACTTTTTAAATTTTTATACAGTGTTAGTGCTTAATATGACTGGATATAATGCTTGCCGCTAATTACAATTGTTGACCTCTTCATCTAAGAAAAGTTTTCGGAAACCCAATTATGACACTATTTGCATATTTATCATATCAGACATAAAACCGCCAAGGTTATACTAAACATGTATCCTACCTGTAGTTATGTAGTTTCTTCATTTATAACCCCGTAGCCGCAAACATTTATTTTATGGAACTATGTTTTTTCCTGCATTTAATCATGATTTGTAGGTATTACATAAAGAAGTACATCATATCCTCACATTTTGCTCATGTTTTGTCCCAAGTGCTGCCATTCGTGAAGAACCCTGAAGAGGTGCCTTGCTTCGCTGCTCACTTCACTCGCCAGTGGCAGGACACTGTGTTGGTGTCCTTACATAACTTCCTGTCAACTATATTCCAGGTGAGTCACTGAAGGATACTGTAGCTTTATGAGACCTCCCTCTTAATTAAAATATGGTCTGTAAAATCAGTGGTTATGCATGCACGTGTATCTCAGTAAATAAATATTCTGGGAATGCCATTTTTTTTCCAGGAAAGGCAAAACGTGTTATTATCTACAGCCATTGCTTTTTATTTTATCCTATTAAAGATATTTAACGGAAAAATTATGAACGGTATTTAAAATGGTATTTTTTATGATTTCACTGCAATATTTCTTAAAGGCTGGCGCGTGACGTCCTATTGACAAAGGAGGCATTTCACGGTCCAAGTGTTTTGGTGGGTGTAAAGGCAGAGACACCCGAGGATCAATTTGACTATTCGTAGCCTGGAACAGGAGCCTGGCCATCGTAGAGGGTTGGTCATATAGCTTTCCTGTTGAGTACGAAGTCTGGGACAGATAACACAAACTTTCACTTAGGTGGGACCACTCTTACGGAGATACCTGGGTGACAGATAACCTGCTGATGCTGCTGGACCTGCTGTGGTGTGCTGGGGTTGGTCCCAGATTCAGAGGTGCAAGTGGGCAAGCGTTTGTCTGCACTGGCTGACTCGATGAGTAGGAACCCCCAAAACCCTGTGTTGGCTATTCCATATTAGGTTCCTTTGCCACTCTGATAGGCTGCTATCACAGGGTGATATCTGCAATCGAGTTTGATCAGTGGTGTGAATAGATTTGGTACGGGTGGTGGCGAGGCTGGTCTCTAGATCGCGGATGACTTGGGCTTTCTCCCAGGGACCAGGGTTCTCGAGTTCGGTAGGGATGGGGCTAATCTCCTGTAGATATTGAGAGATGGTAGCAGCCCTTTCAATCTTCTTTCAAATACTGCCCAGACAGGAGAAGGACATGAGGAAAGATTTACAAATACCAAATCCGCAGAGGTGGAGCAGGAAACTTTTATGGTCTCTACTCATGTGTACTTTCTCGTACTGCGACTGCCAGGCCAAAACCACCCCCTATCCCAGTATCTGGCACCATAAGCACGGTGAACACTGCGAGCCAGGTTACACTCTGGCTGACGGTCTTAATGCATGGGTGAGTTCCCGCACAAGGCCAGTCCCCTCAGACCCGAGGAAATACTCCTTCCTGCACCAGAAGCTGGTGGAAAGAGCAAACCCCACACTGACAGTCCAACCTCAAGAGGACGTGTACCTAGTGTCATAGCTCTACCATTCTATACACCTGGGTGTATAGAAAGGGTGACCGTCCAATGTAGGTGTGGGTGTCTACCGGTGAGTTTGGCAAGTTCCCAGTCACCTGCTGTCCCTCGACTGGCCTGATGTCTACAAGGGATGGTTCAAGTTGTACGGGAATGATAACCTAAGTGGAATTAAACGTGTTTATTTCTATACGTAAATAAACATGGTGGTTTGCACTACCTCCTATCAACACAAGGTTAATTAGTTGTTAGGCTATGTTTAGACAAGTGGAGGCGACCTGCTTCTAAGCTAACGGGGTGTGTAAGAAAAGCAGCTATGACGATAACTCAACTTTTAAGTATCACTACGGTGTTGTCCAGAAGGGACCGGAAAGTGTTCAAGTGTTTGACAACTCAAACAGCAGTGTTTTCATAGGTGAAGTGGGATCTCAAGACCTGCGGCACCAGGAGTGCAGTGAAGGAACAGGACAGTCTGGCATTCCAAAGACTGTGCTCTGGTATTTATACTCTTCCTGGCTGTCCCTTTGGTCAGGGAGGGGGGTGGGGATATTAGATCCTCTGGGCATGTAATGTCACCGGCCAGCCGAGGATCCAGCAGCTGCACGTGTCTGCGAATCATACTAGTAGTGCCATCCTTCGGCACGCTATAGTACTAGGTGACCTTGAAGCATAATCTTGGTGGCTCAGTCGGTGAATAATACAATTCTTCGGGCAAGGAGTGTGGGTTTTTTTCCATTGGGTAAACAATACGAGTTCTTGACATCGGGTAGATCGTACTTCCAGTCAAACTGCATTGGGGTGTGCGACTGAGTATTAGTCGATTTAATAAGTAGGTAATATCTCATGTTCAAGGTAAAGCATAAAAGTACAAAGTGGCATCTGTAGTTTAATCCATTGGTTTTCATTGTGTGACTAATAATGTTCAACAGTCGCAGGTTTAATTTCCTGGAAATTCTAAGATTTTTTTATTGTTGGCTAGTTTCTCTAAATTATAGGCCTCTTAAATATACATCTCAAACAAAGATTGGTTGCCACTATAAATAATTGTATTACTCAGGTTAATTTAGTGCACTGCCCTCTCATATAACTCTGTTTAGTATAATCCATTTGCAGTTACTTCCAGCTTTTCTGAAGCCCTTCTTGAGTTCTACTTTCAAATTATTCCTCTGCCGTATGCAAAGATAGCCTAACCAAGTCTAAAAAAGTACACCGAAGGGACGATGCACTACATTCTTGCACACTCACTTTAATGATATTATGCGTTAGAACTATTTTTTACTAGGCGTTGCCAACACAACTATTTTCTCTATCTTTTTATTGATATTAATTACAAATTAAATATGTAAATAAAGGTAAACAATAAGTAAAAGCTTAATTTAATCAAATATAGAATAATTCTATTTTAACAGAAGCAGAAAATATTGCGATACATGAGGTATTTCAGAAACAACTAAACATGTCGTACAAGGGATGATTTTTAAAAGGTTGGCACGTGACTTTCGGTTAAGAGTCCTACGTGTAGAGAGACTGGTTTTTGTTCAGATGCACCCTTAAGTGGGGGTTCGTGGGTTACTTAGTCCTGGTGAGGTGCTGGGCCATGTCCGTTATACAGGACAGGCCTGGTAGCTGTGCGGCACGGCACAAAGTCTGGATTGGATGGCGGGGATGTATTGCCTTCAAGGGTATACCTGGGCGACAGACGTAATTGTTGGACGGGCCGGCGGTGGGCGTGTTGACAACAGGTGTGGAGCTGAAGCAAATACGGCTGGGATCAAGAAGGCGATGGCTTCCGTAGGTTACTGGTCTGGTCGGCTGATATCGGTGGCAAGCCACGGGTGCACTTCGGAACTGACTCGTACTGGCTTAGGAAATAGGTCTGTAGGTGCCTCTGGTTCAACGGGATCCTGCAGATGATACAGTGCCTGAGCTTGTTCCTTAGGGTTTAACTTAGCTATGGCTGCTACTAAGGCAGGGGTTAGCTCGTGCAGGTGCCCTGAGCTCAGCAAGATCTGCTTTACACGCTCCTTAAGACCACTGCGCTTGGTGTAGGTCATTGGAGGAAACATACCCTTCACATCAGCAAGGTGAGGCAGGGTCCTTCTGATCTTTACAGCGTGTCAGGCCACATGTGGGCCGCTGACTGAGTGGACACCCTATTCCAACACCTGGTGCAGATGCGCAGTGTGTGTTGCGAGTCACTGCATGGGTGTGGTCTCGCCTGAGTCTTCCTAGTTCAGGGAACACCCCATTTCCTGGCACGGAGATGCAGTGGAAAAGACGTGAACACCAAATCAACAAGCTTGTCCGAGAGCAGTATGCCTGTGTGATCTCCACCGTTCTACATTCGGTGTAGATAGAATTAACGGCCGTTTTGGCTCAAATGAGTATTTTCCCAGGATCACCTGTGATGACCTTGCATCCATGAAGTCATCTAGTATGGTGCTAGTGTACAGGAAGTGTGGTACTCAGGATTGCAGCAAAACACACATTTTATTTTCTTGTTAAGAAAATAATCAGTGATGACGTACTACCTCCTACATCAGCAAGAGTGTCTGCTGGGAAGCTGTCTACATCAAAGCTGGTAGAGGCGACCAGTGCTAAGTAATAATAGGTACTGGGTCGGCTAGCGTCGTGAAAACAACTGGAACTAGTGTTCGCAGAATCATATTGCTGCTGTGAGGGGGCCGCTGTGTCTACCATGTAGATGACGGAGCGGCGTACTAGCACAGTGCTAGGTTTACTAAGCAGGATGTGGCAGGATAGACCCTTGAGAGTGCGCAAGGACCTGGAGTTTCCTTCTGGCATGGATGTGCAATGAAGGAAAGAAGGAAGGTTTAGTGAGGAGGATAGCTAGAGTATCCCTGGCGGCTAGCGCGGTGGATGTAGCACAGCTAGTACGAAAGCAAAGGCTTAAGGCGCAGGCTGCTCAGTGTCTGAGCAACATGTGCTGGAAGGCTGAAGTTTGGTCACAGTTTTATCAGTGCTCTGGTGGCTAGCACGATGGGCAGCTGATGACTGGCGCAGAGTCGAGCGTCATCTCTCCTTTTATATTAAATCTGGCATCTCGTAGGCAATGGCAAATAGTGCAATCTCACGGGACGGGATAATGGCAATGCTAACTTCTAAACTCAAAAGCAAGGCCATGTGTAGGGATAAGCCGAAGTCATCTAACAACCATTGTTTAAAAAGCGTCGTGCATCAAGGTTTAATTTAAAAATTGTGAATAAACCAAGAATCGACTATAAAAATTGATGTAAACTACTATTTTCCCAATTAATTAAAAGTGTTACAGTTTAATTTATTAATGGTATTAACTTTTTAGTTTATTTTCTAAATTTTAATTTGAAGTGTGCTGAATTTTTAACATTAATTCAATATTTTGATGATGGAGAAACCAATGATGAAATTTAATTGTGACATTAAAGCTTTTGCATATATATATATATATATTCGTTTCTGTGCGTCATTAAGTGCTTACATCTTAAATAGTTGCTTGGTACACAATGACTTTTTGCGGTTTCTTCACACTTTTTGAATCACACCTTTGAAAAATCACCCCATGTATGTCATGTTTGGCTGTTTCCTTGTATTTACATCACGTATCACAAGTGTTTTATATTTCCTTTAGTGTGACGAAAATACCTTATTTTTGGTTACATTAAATTTTTACAAATACTTTATTAATCAACTAGAATATTCACTTTATTATTGCAATATAAATAAAAACACTGAGAAAATAGGTATTGTATGTTGGTAATGCCTATAAAGAAATAGTTCGTATACAAAGTATTCTTATACTGAGCATGCACGAATGAGGGTTCGCTGCCCTTTGGTGTAATTTTCTAGACTTGGTTGAGCTTTGTTTGCATGAGGCGGAGGAATATCCTGGAAGTAGAACTTTAGTAGGGTTTCAGAAAAGTTGGAAGTTACCGCGAAAGGACTATATGCTGAACAACAAAAACAAATTCAGAATATTAATAGGGACCAGATCTGCATTCTAAAATGTTAGGAATGTTTAGTACAGTATAATATTACTTAAAAAATGTTTCCTTGCACACATCTAAAAAATAAAGAATATAAGAAATATAAAATGGAGTTAACTTCTTAAAGCATACCATGGAAATTAGAAAAATATATGAGATATTAACATAAGGGTTCTCTGCAACTTACAAGTCTAGTATTTCAGTATATAAATGTAAAACGTTAATAAGTTAAATAATTAAAGCAAAGAATTTAGTGTATAAGTAAACTTTTTTGTTATCCTACAAAACCCACATTGTGATACTGCTGCAGTGTTTATTTAGTCCTAAAATGTTTGGATTTGTGCAACATTGTTTTCTAACTAAAGTTAATTATTGCGATCAGAATAAAAAATGTTAGTGCTAAATATTTCACAGCCTAAAAAATGTATTACAAAATATTGGCACGACCTTAAAAATCATGGTTACTGGAAATTGAGATGGCACAGTGATAAATAATTAGACTTACGTTCAGTAGGACACAAGTTCGATTCCCGGTCTTCCCAACCTAATTTTGATTTTGGGTGGTTTTCCCAAAATCACTGTAGGCTAACATTGGAATGGGTCCTTACTACAACCATGGCAGATTTGTACTCTGTGCCATCTTTTTTGAGCAACTTTCTCAATCTCTAATGGCCTTGTTGTCAAGAAATGTTGAACCCCACCTTCCTACCACTGTTTTCAGCAGATTGTCAGTGGTAAGGCTTGTACAAATTGTGTCAGTTTTTGTTGACATTGGCGTACACATTATGTAATTGTGTTGTCAGTGTATGCCCCTGCCCACACTGGCAAGCTACGAGGAGGATGCAGTGAAAATGAAGAAGCTTCAGGAGGAAAATGAAGCATTACGGCAACGCTTCACCACGCTCATGGAGAGCTCCCGCGCTGGCTCTCTAACCGAGGTTGTGGTTCCAGACGTCCCGCCAACTACAGAGCTCATGGATGACTTCTATGTCATTGCGCTGTGAGACACGTTCCAAAGTCTTTTACATTGTCCTGTATCTTTGCAACGACTTATCTTTTTATTTTCTAAGGGGGAGAGCAAGAGAGAGAGAGCACAAGCAAGAGAAAGTGCTTGAATGAGAAAGTGCGAGCGCAAGATGTAGGAAGAGAGAGAGAGAGAGATTTTGTGTGCATGTGTGTGGGTGCGTGCATGTGTGCATGTGTGTGGGGGCATGTGGAGCGTGTGAGCACGTGTGTGCATGGAGTATGTGGGTGCATGCATGTGGGTGTGTGTGTACGCGAGAGAGAGTGTGGAAAATTGTATGACAGCTTGTGTGAAAGTGTGTGCCGGCATGTAGCTGCATGGATCCATATGAGCATTCAAAACACATACTTGTATTTAAGCCTCATTCTCATTTGCTATGTTGAATTTTACCATTTATGTGCTATAACATATTTTTCTATAAAATAACTAAATAGTCAATATTTGTTAGCATGGTACATTTACGGTAATGCCTTCAAATATTCCTAGTCACCAAATTTATCCATGCATTAGCTGGTGATTGTGAAACAGTAAGAACATATTGATAATTTAAAAATGATGTTGCACCAATTATATTATAACTACTAGACAACTGTTCAGACTTTATGTTCATTCTGCAGTATGATGTACATACGTATATCATCAAAGATGTAATGTTGTAGTTTAAAAAAAAGTGTTGCTGGACTTGTGATGCCTTGTGGTTACTGTAGGCACTTCTCAACACCACATGTTTTTGGTTGAAGCTAAGCCAGGGGCATCCGGAATGGATCCACGTAAGGATCCAGGATCCTTATGTGGCACTGTAGCACGTCCAGAATATAAAACAGCCCTTGTGGCCTTTCTGCAGGGCATGAAATCACTATTTATACTCTGGCTGGAGTTGGAGAAAGGGTAGATGTGGCATAGATCCTATGACATAACATGACGGGCCAGCGCTGGATCCAGGTTCATGTCTCTGCGATCGTACTAGTAGGGCCATCTGGCGGTGCGCTGAAGTACTTGGATAATCTCGATGCATAGCTTCGATGGCTCGGCCGGTGAACAGTACAATCTTAAGGCTGGAACATCCGCTCTTTACCTTGGGTAGATGGTACAGTTCTTGATGTCTCGGGATGTGTTGCAACTATCAAACTCAGTGGATTCGAGCGGCAAAGGTATGCTTACTGATGCGGCGAAGTCATTTATTCATTTTTGAAAAAGGTGACATGCATCATGCTAAACAACTTAAATATACTAGAATGAGAAACCACTCAATTTAACATGGTATGTTAGGTCCAGCCTTAACATTCATACAATTAAGAGTGATGTTGGCTAATGCATATATTAGACCTGTCCTGTGATGTGATGATTTGTGATAACACTTACCACCAACAAATTTTATTCAAAAATAATTTCTGAAATTACTGTAACTCAAAAAATTATTTTCATAATCCTTAAAAAAAAAAACTTGTAAGGTTAGGACAACAGCTTGCCACAAAACTCCCATAATTCTTGGTACTCATTTAGTAAATACTGTTTTGTTTCATAGCTTATATAGAGACTAATAGTTTTGAACACCTTAAAAATGCTGTTAGTATGGTGAAGTTGTTGGATTTGACACCTGTGGTGGCAGGGAGAGTGGCAGCTCTGGTACGGAGAGTCAAGCCAAGACGCTGAAGAAGCTGATTCGCAACATCGGCAGTGGTCTACCCAGCAGCCCCATACTTGCCCGCAAGCCTTCGCAGCCTGGCACCATGCAGGATGCACGTGAGTCAGTCCCAGCCTGCTGTAGCATGTGGATCAAGTACTTTAGGCCCTGCTAAAACAACAACACACACACTCTCATCTCTCTCTTCACTCTCTCTCTCTCTCTCTCTCTCCTCTCTCTCTCTCTCTCTCTCTCTCTCTCCTCTCTCTCTCCTCTCTCTCCTCTCTCCTCTCTCCCCCTCTCTCTCCCCCCCCCCCCCCCCCGTGTGTAAGTAATTTTTTTTTTGTGTGTGTATGTGAGTGCATGTGCGCATGCAAGTATCGTATATAACTCATTGTAAGCAAGATGAGTGCAAGCAGAACCCAAACATTCAAACTCTCTGGGATAGAATATAATATGGCACAGAATGCAAGCCAAATTTTGAATATCCCACGCTCGCTCTATCAGCTGAGAGCACGCAGAGAGGTTAACAATTGTGCAGTGCGTTGACGTTATGCTTTCCTGACATACGCAACCGACTTTGTCTCATCTATGCATATCTCCTTGGTGCACCAGGCAGGGTCATAACCAGGATCACAACTGCCAGAGTGCTTACCTGTTATGTACCTTTTAGCTGGGACTAATACAGAAATGTCAGTTTTGTACTATTCACCGTGGTCAGAAAGCCACGCCAAACCCCCCATCAGAAACCCGTGTGAGCCGGCGCCCGAAACCATGCTCTACGGTCAAGTAGTTCAAGAGCATGCCGAGGGATGGTGCCACCTGCCACTGTTTCGGCCACCAGTAGACAACCCTTGGCTCCGCCCTCTTGCAGACTACTTGGCCGCCCCCACCCCTGCAGCCCAGACGAGGACTGGCCAGCAAAATATATACCTTCATGCGGCCCAGAATTTTCAGTGGTTCGTCCACTCTTCTTAGAGCCAGGACCACCCCAACAGCTTGCTCCACCACTTTGTGTGCTGGAGCTCTTTGCCGATCTCTATGTCTTCCAAACTTACCAGAAGCTCTTCAGCTACAACACCAATGTGTTCCAGACCTTCTTGGAGCTGTAAACCAGTTCAGAATCGCCAACCCGTGGTTCCGGTGACAACAGAGCACCAGCCCTGGTATTGCCTACACCAGCTTCAGCAGCCACAGCACGCCCGGGGCACTCAGCTCCTCTGCCAGCTTCAGCAGCCACCAGCAGCCCAACCGAACCACCGCCTTCGCAGGTAACCATGTGACCACGAGTCACACCGCTCACCGGACGGCCCAGCAAGTTCCAGACTTTGTACCGAGCCGCCAAGCTACATGTCCCACCTTGTATGTTGGTCAAGCCCCCAGCCTGCCAGTCAGATCGGCCGTTAACCCTCTCGTGTATGTGACCTGACACAAACCAAAACAGTTCCCGACCGTGATGCTGCCTTCAGCAATCCCCAGCCCGTCACGCATCAGTGTTCACTGCCATCAAGATTGAGAAAGGGGAGCCTTAACGGTGAGAGTAGGGAAAGAAAGCTCTAGACACACTTGAAGTTTGTTTGGATATCCTGCTCTTTTCTTGCTCCTATTTTCTTTCTTTTTTCATTTTGAACGTTAGTTTGACTGGAAGTTTTTTTTTATTGGCTGGTCAGGCATCAGAAAGGAGGTGCAAAGTTGGTTCATTTGCTTCGGTTACCTTGCACCAATTTGAATATTTATTGACAATGTTGAGTCACATAGTAAGTAGTGTTGAAGGCCATTTAATTAATTTAAAATAATGACATACCATTCATCCCGGAAGCCAAGTACTGTACTTCGAAAATACACAATATTAATGTAAGAAATTTAACCTAGTATTCATCCTAGTTTTCTTTGGATATTTTGCTTACAGCCTAACTTGTGAAAAAATGTGGTTGCTACATAATTATTTAAAAAGAATATATAAAAACAATGAATGTAATTATGGCTGTTCTAAAAAATTTGTATCCAGAAATAGTCAGATCACTGCTGCACACAATTAAATGACAAAAATTACACCTAAGTATTAATGTTGTGATAAGCAGGCCCCCCGAACAAACCAGCAGTCTTAGAAACAGGTTTGATGTACAGGGTCTGGCAAGCTGAAGGCGAGTGGGTCACCTAGCGTGGAGGAGCAGCAGAGGAGAGCCGCGCTACGACAGCAGCCGCGACCCAGCTTCAAACAGTCGACGTCCCTGCCCGTGACTGCCGCTCCGCCCACCAACCCAGAGCCGCCCCACGAAAGGGACGCCTCTGTGGAGAGGCGCAGCAGTTCCAGGCAGGCCTCGCTCCCAAGCAAGCCTTCCTCGTCAGCCTTTCTCCTCCTCAGCCAGGTCTGCACGTAACTACTCGCAACAATGCTTTGAGAGATGGACACTGTGTGTCTTGAGTGGCCTTATGATCATCGTATATCGTATTTACCTGTTTGCAAGTCCCTGCACCTATTGTTTTGAATGTCCTCCCACAAAACAAGAAGTAATTTTAAGTATTCTTTTTGAAAAACTAGGGTTGTGCAAATGTAACTTTTTTCTCATGAAATGAAAATTAATAATGTTACCAGCTTTTGTGAAACTGAAATGAAAATAGGGGGCGAAGAATCATAAGAGTTTAGTTGTAGTGAAAGTTCAACAAATTCTTTAACATTTTAGTATGTTGTTTATTATAGCAAATTCATTGCAAAACCAAAAAGAAATTTGGATAAGGAGTATAATAAAACCCTGGTATAATATTTCTCAAGGCCACAAGAAATGTCAGGCTTTTATTAGGGAACACTTTATAAGGGGGTACTTCGTGTTGATTAACATGTTTGTGGACCAAGAAAAAATAGCTTGTTAAGCAGGAAAATATTATAAGAAGGGACGTTAAAAACAATGTTCCACTGTATATACTACAGAGGGTCTTGCTTACATTTTAATTTCTCTTTTAGTTAATTATTTTGGTTATAAAATAATGAAAACAAAATAATCTTTGCTGGTGCACTAAATGAACATTCGCTAAAATACCTTAATATTCAACTAAATTGATGATTTTTGTTCCATTACAATTTTCGGCAACCAAATTTCTCACTAAAATGAAAATGAAAGTTGTCATATTTTATTTTTGTTTCAGAATACCAAATATTACCTCAGTCCTACCATAAACTTGTTATTCAGTGCACAGCTGTGTTGCACAAGCTATACATATGAAGTTACTTGAAAAAAACCTTCATTGCAGACTAGCCTTGTAAACCATGCTTCCCCTTTCCGTCTTCCTCTTCTGTAACAAATATCTACTTTGTTATAATACTGTAAACGTCACATGGCTGAAACCACTGTCCTTGCCATAGCTTGAGGACGGGTGTTGTAAAATCGGTCTATTTTCAGTCCTACTATTCGTATTTCTTGTATATGTTAATCTCGAAGTAAGACCCACTTCCTAAATTTTAAGGTATTTGTTTCTGAGAAAATATTTGTAGGTGGAATAGGTGATACATGGGTAAATGTGGTATTGATCTCATTTGTTGGGGGGCAGTAGTGAATTTCACTTGAAACATGCTATAAAGATACGGTGTAAATAAAATCTGCCACTGTAACATATACATTATCATTGTAAACTCCATTCATATGCATCCATCCTGTGCTTTGCTGGATGCCGTTGCGCAATTAGAAACCAGATGGTTCTTGAGCTCTGATTGCCTGCATGATGCCTTCCATCACATGATTACCATCAACAGGAAATCAGGATGTTTTTTGATGATGAGGCAGAAATGTATGCATAAAGTGGCAAAATAGTTTTGACACATTTGTCCCCTTATCAGCAGTGGTGAGAAATGCCTTCGTCTTAGGAGGGAGGAGGGGTGTATTTAGGTACTCTTCTCTAGACAATTTTTGCTCCTCTTATACTTATAAATTACATTTTGTTTCAGTCAAAACCTAAATTATATACTGCATAATAGATAGAGATAAGTCTATATCTCAAAAGCAAAGATTTATGTTGGTTGTTCACATGTATCAGATAAACCTTCTACAGTTCAGTAAAGATTGTGTTAATGTATGTTTGCAACCAAAAGCATGCTGAGTGCCCATTTACTATCGTTCTTGCCTTTTATTGAATTTGGGGAGGTGCAGTGTATATCCTCTCGATCCTAATTATGCTACTTCTCAATTTATTCCATTGCGTACAGTAATATTATACCATGAGTATCAATACCTTCAAATCTACTGGCGAGTCATTAGATACTATGTGAGATGTAGATATTTATTAACAACTGAATTGTGAACATTGCTTATGAATTTACTGCTACAAACAGTATTTTTTTTTATTTCCTGCCTACAGTTACATGTTATTTTGACTGATATATGGGGGGGGGGGGGGGGGCACCAAACGAAAATCACAAATTAGAACAGGCACAACGTAGAATTCCAGGACAAATCCACATAAGTTAGAATTATAACTTAGAACCATCATAACTTAGAAAATCACAACTTAGAAAATCACAACTTAGAACAATTGTAACTTAGAAACATTGTAACTTAGAAACATTGTAACTTAAAAAATCATAACTTAGAACAATCACAACTTAGAACTACCATAACTTAGAAACATACAATGCGGAATCACGTAATTTAAAGTTATAACTTAGAAAATTCTATCTAAGTTATAACAGCATACCATTTAGGGGAACCGCTCCCTGCACACCGTTTACTTCAAATTGGAATATGCCTGCCACCTGTGCTATCTGTTGTGCCAGTATGCTAAAATTACAACAAATACAGTGAAACCCCTATTTTACACTTTTCAAGGGACTGGGGAAAAAACTTTGCAAAATGTAGGAAAGTGTAAAAAGAGGAAAACTTATGTCGTAAAAAAAGACATCGAGACCAAAAAAAGTGTGTGAAAATTCAAGGGGTGTAATGCAGGGGTTCCACTTTATGGATGAGTTGTTTGAAAGATTCTTGCATGATTACGTGAAATATTTTGAACATATGCTATTGCTACACTATGTTGTCACTGAAAACCAAGTCTCAGACATAAAACAAACACCGAAAATGAGCCAAGAGTGGCTGTAGTCAAAATATACAAATAAAACTAATGATAAATCCCACAAGGAATTTTGTCAGGTTTATAACAAAATAGAAAACAAAACAAAAAAAAACTACAGGAGCCATTATCAAACAAAAAAATTTAAAAAAAGGACATCACAACGATGATGAGAGAGAAGAAAACATACTAGACTGTATTTTTCTGTCATTAGTTGTGTTGTAGGTTTTTTCACTTTTCCATTTGATTGAAACCAACTGCTGCTGTTGTTGTTGTTGTTGTTGTTTTGTTTTTTTTTTTTTTTTCCCGTAATTAAATTTTTTGTACCTCTCCCTCCTTGTTCTCTATAATAAACCTGACAAGATTTTTCGTAGAATGTATTATACGTTTCACGCCAGTCTGACCAATATGGTGCACTGGTTCAGTGTCCCTCTAGAGACTAGGGCAGGGCTGCCACCAACCGTGAAGCTGAAATCCTGGTTCGTGTATATAAAAATTCTTGGAATTAAAAAAATTGCAAATTATAGGAAAAAAAAGTGTATATGAAAGACCTTCACTTATTTAGTGTAGTTGTTTTCATTTGGAATGTACGAACCATGGTAATTCTTTTCTCCACTCCCACTTATATTTTCGTTTAGACAATTGTATCGGCAATAAGTTTCATTTCCTCACCATTGTGATGTACATGCCAAACGCTAAATACAGTCACCAAATTGAATTGCATGCGTAAAAAGGCAATTTGCTGCAAAGGTTCTTTATAACTGTATGCCCGCGCCAGTGAATAATTAAGCAAAATATTTTGGACGTACACTATTGAAGCAATGGCGTATGTCGAATATATTTAACTTAATTATCCACCTCTATTATAATAATCTTTCAAACAAATGCATCAGTGAAACTAACACACTCCGCTGTGGGCGCTAGTGTCGCCACTTTGAGAGCAAAGTGCTTAAAAAAAACCTAGCGTTAAAAATCCATAAAAAAAAGATAAAATCCATTAAAACGGCAGGCCTGGACTAGGGAAGCGTAATCTCCTTAATGAGGATTTTAGAGGCAGTATAGGCAGATGCACTTGAACCCAAGACAAAGCGGGTAAGGAAGGCGTAAAGCAAAAAGAGAATGACAGAACCACAAAGAGGTAATTGGTAGATATATGTTTTATTCCATCTGAAGTATTGTACAAAACCTACCTCCAACCCGTGCCTGCTAACATCTGATGGACGAGGGACCAAGTTTGCCAAGCTGTTTATCGCAGGGCGGCAGTGAGATTCGCACCAAAGTTCAGAGCGAGAGTGACCCCAGTACACACTACACCCGATGCAGACGAGGCACATAGCGGCTATGTAGCAAAATGACTAGGTTAATGAAATTCTGCGGAAGACGCACTGAGTCGCCCTTGTCCCTTAAGGGCTCAGGCACTTCAAGTCTACCTCACTTGCAGAAACCCCCACGTAACATTTATAACATATCAAGGGACAAGCGGTACTCCCCTTGTGTCCCTTCATCCCATGAATATATTCCAGAGAAATATATAAACTGTAAGTCTGTAGTATTTAGGCAAATGAGCATTCATGTCTTTGTGCAATATTATTTAAATAGAATATGTCCAGGATCAGCAACACTATGAATGGTTAATTCCAGCAAGTAAAGTTTGATTTCTTTTATTTTTAATCACAGCAAAAATGATACACAACTTTAAGTTCCTTCATAGAGACGGTGCACTCTAGTCTTAATTTATGATAGTGAGTATATGGCACCATAACAAGTATAAACGCATCATGCACATGTGCTCCAAAATTGCACATTAAAATAGTTATGAAAAATACTGTTTACACGCATTAAAAAGGTGATCGTCGCTTGTGGGGAAACTTTCAGATGAAACAGCCTGCGGTGTTGTCGGGGGGGAATTTTTGATGAGACGGTACCTTAATATTTGTTGATAGAAAAACTCGTGTAAGCCACCTTGAGGTATACACATAAAGCGATAGCCGTTCTGAGCAGCTGCGATCCCCGTAAGCTACAAAGCCTGCAGCGCAATTTCATTCTAATGGGTCAGTCTGCTAGGCGGATGTCGTCCACGCACCGGCCGGTGTAGCTGAGAATATTTCGGAACATAAGTTACGTGATTTCATTTTAACAATCTATTCACGCACACGTAAACTTTACGAACGAGATGTGACATACAGAACTCCATACTGCAAAGTACACACATACATGTTACTGTAGATTTCGCGGAGGCTTTTAGGCACACAACTGTAAGCAACTCGTGCTCAATTCAGTCACAGATATCTCTAGCACAGTTTATACATTTAACACTGCCGAAGCCTATTCCCATGACAGGCAAATTCCACCGTTGCCTTCCGTTCGGCCGCGCTGAGCAGACACACAGCTGACATCACGAGGACACTCCGGTGCCTCCACAAAGCTAGACAGCTGAAGACCTTCTGCACAACCTACCGCAAAGAAAAAAAACACACACACACATATATATATATATTCATATATATTCATTATATTAATAACCAATATAAAAATTACACATTAAAAACAAAGAGCTTAGTGCAAGGCCCAGATCACACACACAGGGCTACCAGCTTTGGAGAAAAGCCCCTAAAACAAACCAGTGATGACCAGTCATCAAAACGTGTTTACTGGTAGAGTGGCAAAATAGCGAGAATTGCGGCTGTTAAGCCTGAAACGAACTAACTACGAACTGCCCCGTTTAGAGGATGAGCAAAGGAATAAATACAGTAGAGACACGTGGTAAGCAAATGGTGGCTGGAGCAGGCCACATGATGGGGGAAACCTTTCCTGATGAGCGGCAAGCATGTGTATTCGATGCCTGCCGGATAGGACAAGGCAAGCAAGGGGGTTGGTCCGCCCACTTGACTGGAGCACAGCAGATTGCTAGCCTCTCGAGTGGCAAGGGGCTTCACTTGGCTTGTAGAGTGGAACTGTATAGATGCGAAATGAGCGACGGCACTCTATACTATGGTGTAATAGTGTAATAGAGGGGAGCACCAGAGACTGAGGCTAGGAATGAAACAGACGGTGCTTGCAGCACATCACGTTTTATTTATATATTTTGACTACAGCCACCCTTGGCTTGTTTTTCGTGTGTGTTTCATGTCTCATTCGTGCTTTTCTGTGATGACGTAGTGTAGCAATGGAGAGTGTTCAAAGTATGTTTTCACTACTCTGCTGTAAATGTTATGATAAATAATCTGTTTGTTCCTGCTACCACATCCAAAGTGAACAGCCAGTGCAAGCTACCAGTTATTTATTGCTTCTTATTTCAGAATTATTTACATATTTTATTTTTGTAACATTGCATAAAGGTACTAGTTTTTAAATAACCAATATATTTTTATTTCACTTAATGCATTCAAAATTGGTCACTAGTTAATATCTCATTATGGCATAGTTCTACTACCTCATGAAACCATATTAAAAAGGCCTCCTTGTATGTTCTTATGAATAATTAAATCTTTAGTTCCTAAGTCACCAAACCTCTGATATATGTTATGTAATGTTAAAAGTATTTCACTTTTATGTTCGTAGCCACTTTTAAAGTACATTAATTAATTTTTTATGCTTTGTTTATATGAATTATATTATGCTGCATAAACAGTGTAGAAATTATTAAACAGACCATTGATGTAACTTATGAGTTCAACAGTTTTTGTGATGTGTAGGTAAATAAATTTTGCTAATGTAGTATTTAATAATTTGTTTATTATACAAATATGAATGCTCCTTCTCTCTCTCCCCCCCCCTCCCTCCCCCCCATCCTTCTCTCCTTTCCCCCCCCCCCCCCCCTCCTGCAGACATGCTCACATAAGACTGACTATATAGCTCATGCCACATTTTGTGCTTGCCACCATGGTGAATCAATTGGGTTCAATTCCCAGCTTGGAAACTCCCTTAATTTGGCACGATGCTGCTGGTCAGAGGGTTTTCTCAGGGATCTGCCATTTCCATTGCCTTTGCGTTTTGGTGCTGCTCCATACTTGCCTTGTTTCAGCCTTATTGGCTCTCCAGATCCTATTGTTGAAACCTCCCACTCCACTTGTTATTGTAACAAGTATACGTTGTGCATTGCAGCTTTGCACCAAAATACTGTTAAATACAAAATCACCAGCAAAAACCAATATTCGTGACAATATTTTTGGCTAAAATGTAAACAAACCATTTGACCACATATAAAAAGGGCACTTGATTGAAGATTAAAACTATATTTCTGTACAATTTCCGATATCTGTTTGAATACTCCTATTTTAAAGAATTTATGTGAAATCCATTTTACTTGTGTATTTTGCCTTTCCTTAAAGCATCCAGTAGTTCATCATGTGAGACAGACTAACGCTTTTCATCAGCTTCCTGAAATATTGTTAGTGTTAATAGTAACATGTACATTGTATCTGTATTAGCAAGGAAGTATTCGTTCATACCAGTATTTGTCAAAATACATGTCTGCGGCTCAGTACTAAACAGTTCTGTACACTTCTATTAATAAACACCAGATTAGGTTGCTTCTGTACAGTTTACCTATTACTATTCAACTGACACAAGCTGGAGTCATAACAAATGCCAACAGTGTTTCACTCATTTTGGTCAGTAATGGGCAATCCTGCCTAGGAATCCTAAATTCCAGTTTTGATAAGTCTTAGTTCTTCCCCAAATCCACAACACCGGATACTAAATACAGTATCTTCAATGACTTTTAAGCATTTAACAGAACTCTGTTGAAAGAAAGATGCAAATAACTTGCTATATACAAGTGCAGATTTTATTTAAAGTCATAGACTATCTAAAACGTAACACTTTTGTACAAACAACTTTCCAATTTGATATAATCTTTTATAATTGTTAGTGTTGTGCGAATATTATTTGGGTTTTCTCGGAGTTCTCCCACACTACAATGAATTCTGAATACGAGGGTCTGCCTTCAACCTCAACGATCATGGATCTGTGACCATCATCGATAACTGCTCGATGCCAGAGCTGATTATGCAATGGAGTTTTCACGTATGGTCAAAATGCTCGTCGCATGAGAGAAGGGTCTGTGCGAAGAGTCCTTTTCATGCAATGAAACATTACGACATTGGTTGAATACAGTTTGTGCGGGGCGATATGTTGAAAGAACATACTAACATATGCATTGCGAAGCATGGTGGAGCCTACCATGGTACTGCATTGTTCAGTACAGAGTCCAAGTTGTGCATCGACCAATGGCAAAGTGTGGTGGGAGGCAGCTATAGTTCTAGGCACTTACTGTGCAAAGTGCGAATAAAGTTTACCCAGGAAGTGATTTAATATACCAAGAGACCTGTACGTATACTTTTTAAAGCAAGATTATTAAATAAAGTTCCCACCTTTCAGCTTTGGAGGTAGGCTTACATATATAATTTTCTTTTAAAATGGGGGGAATTAATTTTAACTTCGACTGCATACTCAACACGCTCCACATGCTCCATGCCTGCCAACTGACTCCAGAAGACAGATTCCAGCAGACTAGCTCCAGCAAACCGGCTCGTACAGACTGACTCCCGCATGTGATTTCTCAGTGCCTTCATGCAATTGGTCAGCTGTAATCACGTGGCAACTCTACGATTGGCTGGTCAGTGTACGAACTATGTACTAGTGGTGTAATATGATTGGTTCAATGTTAATATGATGATATGGGGCTTGCATACATGCATATTATAAGCAGTAGGGATGTCAGTTAGAAGCTTATTTTGACGACATAAAAGATACATTGTCTCGGTTAGCTTCTACACTAGATAATCCATGGCTAGTTATGTTAAAGTGGAGTGGCTATATCTCCCCCCCCCCCCCCCCCCCGGACCTAAATGGTTTCTAGACATCAATTTCTTCTGAGTGAAATGTCTCCAGTTTTACCAGCACCATCGACTTCTTCAGCTGTGATGGCTACATCACTAACAGCATCTACTTCCACCAGTGGAGTACCATTGTTTCAGATTGGTATTGTGCCATCAACATCTTCAGCTGTTACACATACAAAATCTTCAGTAGAGCCATCAAATTTTTTGTCTACACAAATGCAGACGTTACCTGCTTTAGATCCAGCACCTACATTGCCAACAGGTTTGTTCGAGTCTTTGCCTGAACCACTACGTAGTCATCAGTCACCTTTTTGATAAGACATTTACTTTTGTTCATACTGTACAGTGACACGAGTGCTTTAATTGTGTCGAGAATACTTGTGGAATGTCCCATTTGTGCGACAGGTCTACTAAGCAGTTCAGCCATAGTGACAATTTACTTAGACATGCAAAGACCTTTAAAGGTGAAGTGCATTTCTCATCAGTACTTCAGTAACTGGTTTGCTGTAAACAGGTCTCGTGTGAATTTGATACTTGTCCTCAAAAGTGCAATTACCTACATAACCTGTCCTACAGTGTGTTGGTGTAATAAATGTGACAATATTTTCACACAAGGACAACATGAGTGTGAATAGCAACATGCATAAAAGACTGTAAACTACAACAATGTTGCATGTATTGAGATGCATATATATTGAAGAATATTGCAATTTTTTGAGGGCATGAGCAACTTTAATAAACTAATTAAATTTAAAAATACCTATGGTTAAAATAGTGTTTTATTTCAAGTTTACCTGATTTGCGAGAATATAATTAAAATTTAAAAGGCAAGAAACAAAATTATATTAATTAAAAAGTATTGTATAAAGTACCATTTGTAATAAAACGTAAATCTACAGATATGTAACTACAAATATAGTCACGATTTGATCGCACTCACTCACACACACACATGCACCTTTTTTTTCCTCCCTCCTCGTCTCTTGCCTCGGTTAGCTTCTAGTATTATGTGTTGAAATTATAATCCAGTATGGAGGGTGCAGACAGCACCACCTATACTTATATGACAGATGAAAAAACTTGAAGATGTTGGCCTTCCAGCAAGTTTAAACAATTGACAAACAAAACATTCAAGATTATAGAATGAGTATAGGCAAGGGGTGAAGGAGAAACCGCTGTAAATTCAAGTTTTTTTTTTTTTTGTTGTTGTTAAACATAATGATTAGCAATTTTTTTGGTAAATTTCTTGGGTTCAAAGTAATTTGAGGTCACGGGGTCAAGATCACTTGCGCCCAATATGGCTGACGTTTTGTTCCAATTCCAATCTTGGATTGTATGTATCGATTTGGATTACCCTGTGCCTGTAAAACCAAAATGGCCACCACTGCTTTGCCCTCGAATATGGTCCTCCCCGAGCCACTTGACGTGGCTCCGAGTCACGAGTCCTCCTTTACTGCTCTGATGCTGAAAATTCCTTTTCTGGGGATTGTTTTTTTGCAAATGGGTAAAACGAGAAATTTAAGGGGAAGATGGGAAATTTTTAGTAAAGTTTGGTTAATTTTTAGGGGAAAAGAGAAATTTTAAAGGGAAAAAAAGCGAAATTCAGTATGGTGGTGGCCAGCTCCAACACTCCCTGCCCCCAGCCCCTTATGCCAGACTTCTGTATTTCCCTCTATTAACACGTTTCATTTTAGTTTCAGGAAAGTTCATAACAAATCTTCTGTTTTCATTTTGTGAGAAAAAAAGTCACATTCACACAACCCTAATAATTTTCCACGTGCTTTGTCCCTTGCTTTTGCCTGGAAATCATTCTCCCCTTTCCTCATCTTCATGTATCCATTTGTCCACAAGGCAATTTACTTTGCTCCCTTTATTGTTGTTATCAGCGACACCACCATCCCATCCATAGCAATGGATGAGTTTGTTCTGGTTCTCATTTCCACCAAATCTTGACGTTGAGAACTCGGACTGAGAATCAATATCAAAGTGTCTGTTCTGCTACGACCAAAACAGCGAGGGGACTGAGTAGACTATCTTTTGCATATGAACCCACTTCCGGAAATGTAGTTTCCATGCTACAACCATTTCAAATCAAGTGTATCATTCGCCCACTTCCGCTGAGGGAAAGAGCAATGTCTCGGATGTACCTGTGTTGGTATGCAACCGGGTAGGCAGTATACTACTTCACGCAATTATCTGTTGACACAAGATGTCTACCCTGCCTTGAGCCCTACTTCTTCTGCCTTTGTGTCTCTGATTAATATGGTTTACACATTTGTGGAATACACAAGAAATGATCCTTGTGTAAGGCACAGCTGAAAGTAATAGAAAAGCAGCTCGTTGGCTGTATCAAGAGCGTTATCCACAACGTGTGACACAATCGCATATCCTTTTCGCCACAGTTCCGCAACTGCTCCGAGAACAAGGTACCTTCACAGCCTACAGGAACGACTGTGGTGCCCCAAAATTATGCTGCACTCCCGAATTGGAAGAGGCTGTAGTGCATCACGTGGAACAGAGTCTATCAGCGAGTACACAAACAATTGCGCATGCAATGGGTGTTGCTCCCAGCATAGTCTGGGAGGTTCTGCATGAGCAACTACATCTTTATCACCTCCAAAGAGTACAGTCTTTGGGTCCAGCTGATTATTTACCATTTGTTACTTCCGCACATGGTTCCCTGCACCAGTGAGCCCTTTCCCACCTGTTCTTTTCACAGATGAATGTACATTCACTATAGGAACTGTATTTTCGATTCTCGAAACAGCCATGTCTGGGCAGACGAAAACCCTAATACAACAAATGTCCAGGGATTCCAGCACAGATTTTCTATCAATGTGTGGGCAGGTATTCTGAAGTGTCATGTGTAAAATACCTGATTTGAAATAGTTGTAGCATGGAAACTGTATGTTTCTGGATATTGATTCCTGTTCAAAAGATCTGCTCAGTCCTATCTGCAAGTCCTAGGAGTTTGTAAGAGGAATTTCCGAGCCTTCTGTGTAAAGCAGTTCAAGAACCAGGAAATTAATTACCTACCATGTGTTCTTACTAATTACTAGTATGAATTATTTCAACATTTTAAAAGTGGTTAATGCACTGAAATTCGTCTCCAACAAAAACAACGTATATCTCGTATGTAAACAACAAAAAGTGTCCCTAGATTTGCACCACTGTTATGTGTAAGAAGCACAAAATAACACGTTATTTGGACAAGACTATAGGGGACCACGGAAAATGAAAAATCACAGTGGTGAACTGGAGAACACCAACGAATGAATAACAAGATGTTCTGTTCAACTGGGTGCCACATCTCTGGTATCTGTTAGCAATAATAATTGTCTTTGCAGATTATGTGGTGTGATGCATGTTCACATTAAAATTATGAACTCTTTTTAGGAGGTTACATGATATTTTCAAAAAAACAGTGTATTTAATTTTAAACCATAAACCCAAAAAATTGTGTGCTATATTACTCAATAAAGCACCTTCTATTAGTAAAATTATGCAAATTACTTTCTGTGTCTTCTTTACGCATTAACAAATAATTCCTGTTTGGAACCTGAGCCTTTTAATATAGTAAAAGGAAAACCTGAATTTGTTATGTTACCAGACATTTATACTTATAGTAGCTAAAGACATAAAGAACAACCTAAAACCAAGAACCAATTTTGAGAATGGGTACTGAATGGAGTAGGGTTTGCCAAATCTCCCACCCCCCTTATTTGTATGGTAATCTCCCGTAGTTATTTAAATTTTTTTTAGTTTTAATTTCTGTTGGGGAAATTTTAATCCGAGGTGGTGTAGGAATAACAACAGTTACTCTGGCATCTATGGACAATGTCCATTGGACATTAATCAATGACGAGAAGTGTGTTTCCGGTTGAAATTGAATTTCATTTTGTTGTTTGCATCAATAACGTGCTTCCGTGATCAGAAAGTTTTGCTTTTAGTTTTGTATGAGAGATTGTAGGTGCACGTAACTTTACAGTTTCTGTTAATTGTTCATAATGGAAGGGAGTGAAAAACAGTAAAAGGGAAAATACACGTGCATGTGTTTAACGAAATGGGGAGAATCGTACATCTAGTTGCGACCAGTGAAAACAAATAAACACGAGGTGTATTGCTCTCTTTATAAAAGAGAGTTTCCCATCGCACATGGAGAAAAGTAGTTGTGTTTTGTTACGAGCATTCCAGGTTCGAATGCACGTACCGAGATTGTTTTCTTTAATGAAAGCTGAGTTGCAAGTTGCGGTTAAAGTATCCTTGCAAATAATTTTTTTATTTTGTACAGAGCCATCCCAAGTTTGTAAATTCAAGGTGATTAAGCTTAAGTATGAATTATTATTTATGTAACTACTGTCATTAAACAGTTTTTGAAGCTTCCCTTATTTTCAGGCAATCTCCCTTACTTTCACAACTGGAAATTGCCAATCTCCCATATTTTCAGTTTCAAAATCTGGCCACCCTAGAAAAAAAAAAAAATGCGAAACCAACCCATTAGTCTGCTTACAGTAAAAAAAAAACATAATTGGTTGCAAGGTATTGAGGGGACCACGTGTAAAATTTGTCTTTAAAATCAGTATTTTTGTGTGCAGTAGGTGTTCTAGGAATATACATTTTTTTTATAGTAGGTGTAAAAAGCTAGTTATCTACGGCAACATTTTTACAGTTGTACTATTAAATATATTCAAAGAAAAAAATTGAATATGGTTTAAAATAATTATAACATTTTTTTGGGCTTTCTGGAGGAGAAAAAGTACAAAGTGGCACGTGTAGTTGACTTACGTTGTATGTAATATCATCACGTTACATGCAAAAAATTCAGCTTTCTGGCAAGCACACTGCAGTCTTGGGGAGGACCCATCGCAATGCTTTCTTATAACTGAACGTGACATGGAAGTGTTCCAATTTTCTAATAATTTCTAATATTCCCGTTAAGTAAATACAGTTATTTAAACTTTTGTAGTGGTATTGAACGACTTCCATGACTTTTGCACTTGACGCAGGAGGATTTCAGCGACCACAGAGCTGCCATCTGCCAGTGCAAGTTCAGTCCGTCAGGGTCGTCTGTGCTGAGTTCAGATGCCGATGGGGTCATCAAGTTGTGGACCATCACGCCAACTCCAAAGTACGCCCTCGCATAATGCATACTTGTTACTAGGCTGCATTTTCTCTCTGCATTTTGTGTTACTTGTGTGCATTTAAGGCAAAAAAAAAAAGGTTACCAGCGAGTGGAAGCATTACAGTTGTTACCCGATTTCACAAGATCTCACTGTAAAATTATAACAAAATAATTTCAATCCCCCACCCATCCAAACACAAACTGCATTAAATATCTTTTACATTGTCAGTTTTTATTTATTTCTGACAAATCTTAATTTATTTCAGTAGACGGCACAATGGTTATATACGGCTTCACCTTGTCTAAAATAATTGCTCTGAATCACTTAGCGAGTGCAAATTTAATTTTCAGTAGCTATAACAGCTTGATAGATGGCAGGTGCATCTCGTCTACGGTACTTTTCTAATGCACGTTATGTCTTGAAAGGACTCGACAGCCTTTGTATGAAGTGCGTGTTCATTTCGAACAGCACATTGGACACACTTTTAATAGTTTCGCAGAAAAATGTGAATTACTACACTATAACACAGTTAGTGCCAAGTAGGTGGGAGCCTTAAGTGTGTGTATTGCATGTGTACCAACAGCGGCATATTCATTGTGTTTGGCTACTGTAAATTTCCAAGGTATAATAATATTATTACCGCATGTTCAAAATTTTCTACTGCATCATCAAAATATGCAATTCAATTTGACTCTCTCTAGGAAGTGCCATAAAACAATCACATTTTTTGAGATGGTAAACTAGAGTTCCCCATCTCACCAATAAAATAAACTGAATCCTTACTATATATTCATAAGAAGTAAAACAGGTTGACCTCAAAATTTACTACCTTTATATGAAATGACAATGATTAATTTGTGTGCGTAGGACCCAGGCGACATTTGTATGCAAGTCCAGTGTCACATCTGTGGACTGGGTGAAGAGTGGCCGCTACATGATGGCTGGCACAAAAGCAGGGGTTGTCAAACTGTACGACACTGTTGAAAAGACCTCCATCATGGACATCGGCTTGGAAGCCTCCTCACCTTTGAAAGATCACAGGTCTGCCTTCAGTTCTCGTGTAGTGACACGAGTCTGATAAGTACGACTTAGCCTTTATGTTTGCACCTGAAAGTTCCCAGTTTTACTGGATTACTGCTATATCTGTGCTGTTAACAGATTCAGACGAGCACTATCCCATGCTATCTGTGCCTCACATGGTGGCACTTGAGCTGTCTAGTTCTACAGTGACTGTGTATCTAAGTGCTTGTGATTGTTTCCACAAATTGAAACGTCCAAATTCTCACGCATGTGACGGATGCCAGTGCCGCGCTGTGGAGTGGAACAACCGGTAGGTCAATGACCTTGTCACATGCTGCACTTCTTTTATTTCCACCACATGACGCATCCCATAAGGGTAGAGTCAATACAACCTATACTTTTTTTTATTGCAATTTTTGCCTTTTTTCTTCTTCCTCCTGGGTTCTCAGATGCTGTACGAATGAGATTTGAGTGTACCTTACGTATGGAGGGGCTTCCAGCATTAGCATCTTTGCCAGATGTTACAGTGTGTCAATACCTAAGTATGCAGTCTCCTTAACTTGCGCACAAGACTATAACGGTCTTATTCATTCCGAACATCCTCCAAGGATGATCTAGAGATGATCTTTCTCAAAGTTGGTGTGAGGTTATTCCGGACTAAGTGTGGACTAACTATATCGTGTTCATAAATCCGGACTAGAGTGGGACTAACTTTAGTAAGGATCATCGTGGTACACTGTTGCCATGTTTACAGCGCATGCACATTTGCAATTTTTTGTCTCAAATAAAAACTTACTACGAAAGGAATATCACATTTGAGAAGACACATATTAAAAGTAACTTCAATTAATTCAAACCAATATTATTTCGTAACCAATGACCAATTTCCCATTAATTGGAACTTAATATTCAATATTTTTTTAAGGCAAAATCATGTAGGGCTGTGTAGAGCAGTGGATGAGGTTCTTTCTTCATAATTATGAAATCCAGGCTCAAATCTTATTTGTTTCGGACTTTTTTTATTATTACCGTTTGTTTCAATGACATGTACATGTTAAAAAATATTTAAAGATGCAAATTTTATTAAGTCCAAAAAAAATTTCTTTGAACTTATTTATACATTTGACACACATATATTGTAATGCTGCAGAATGGAGGACAATAAAATGAATATACTAGGTAATATCTTATTATTCCATATCATTACACCAGCTGAACAAGTGACTAGAATACCACAGCACTACGGAATACCACTGCACTAGGTAACTATTACAAACTATTATTGAAACACGTACCACATGCATGACCCCTCAGAAATTGCAGCGACATTTTGTGTACCTATTAGGAAAAGAGAGGCGTGCATTCCAGTCCCAAGCGTGCATTCCAGTCCCAAGTGCCACCGGAAATTTATTTTCATTTAAAAAAAAGGGAAGTATATGTATGGGTTAAGGAAATATATGGAGTATATGCCCCTGCCCCACAAGGAAAGAGATCTACAGCCACTCGGGTGGACTGTAGGTATTTCCTGGAGGCAGGACATGGAGAATTACAAAATGAGCATTACATGTGTGATTATTTAGCATCGCTAACGCTGAATCGTTCAGTGTCTGCCAGCACGTGGCGAGTGTGATGACAGTCTTTACAGATAGCTGGCTAGGACGGAAATAATGTCACCATACAAATTACACAAATAAGAATGATACAGTATGGGACACGACATGAATTGGCACAAAACACGCAGATGTGTGAAAGCATGTTTAGGTGGTGCTGATGCCGCTGGATACAATGTGTAGCAGCCCGTGTGGTGCAAATAGAATTGCAATAATTTTCATAAAATTCTGCAAATTGTCATCGGACAAAATGGTAGCAGTATTGGGAAAATTATTCCCCTGGAGATTTAGGCATTTAGACACGTGAAGCATGCCTGATGGGAAAAATCAAACATGAAAATAACAGCGTGGTCCTACATACAAAAGCATTAATCATGAAGTACACAGAACCCTGAATAAAATATTACATAGATCCCTGAAATTAATCATGGTGCATGTGATACTCCTCAAATGGACGCTTAAAGTGCATGGATGGCGCAGATACTGACTTGGCAGCTGTTAACCACGTGGTCGCAAATGATGTGGCCGTAAAAAAATTTAACATGACAAAAACCCTAAAATATATATAAATACAAATATTGCCCTTAATATTACACGCAATCAAACAGAAATTACAATAAAACGCCTTTCACATAGGCAGATGGTGCCAGATTCAATGTTGCGTGCAACACATGGCCCCTCTGACATCTTTCCTCCTCATTTACATTTAAAAAGCCACAACGGCGCAAATTATTAGGTTAAGCATAACGCTGGGGAATGTCGTGCAAAACGTTGCAAGGCAAAGGTTAACCTGTATACTGAAAGTGAGCTATGGTAATCTACATCAGTACAAAAGTTTTAAGTGCATACATGACAGTGTCTTACCTCGCCAGCTCTCGATGGACTGCCCAGAGGCAGGGCAGGGTCGCGCGGACCTACCATGGCCATCTACGTGGTTCACGCCAGCTCTCGACAGACTGCCAAGAGGCAGGGTCGCGCGAACCTACCATGGCCACCTACGGGGTTCACACATGTGGAAGTGCTGTGCACGCCGAGTAAAACTTTTAATATCAAAAGAAATGGCACATAATTAATTTGCATACATGATCACATATAACTTTTAAATAGTGAATTTTCTGTGTTCATTGATTTGTTCTTTATGGAGGTATTTACACCGGAATAATAATGTCATTCTTCGTGCAGCGCACATTTAGAATTTTAACCAAACATTGTGCAAGATTTTAGGAACGTATATTTTTAACATGTTAAAACACTTGGACCCTGAAATAAAAGACGTAGTTTACACTTTAAATAAATATCCCATTACAGGAAAGTCCAGGTTATGGCCTCTTTGCGCACGTGCGTGCCCACGTGTCACATGAGTGGTGATCACCGTCATGGTCTTATCGCTGCTGGCTGATAGCCGCCGTCAAACTGAGCTACAAAAACCTGCTTCAGCTGGTTCTGGTTTGCAGGGACTGAAAAATGACGTGTACTCTTCCATGAAAATAATATTTAAGAATTATGTAAACATTGACATTCTGACATCTGCTACACTGTTGGATCCATGCTTTAAAGAAGCACCTTTTAAAGATAAGGCAAAGGCAGATGCTGAACACAGATTGCTGGAGGAAGCATCAACTCTACAAAGTCCTGAGCATTTGGTTAGATCACTGTTCCAAAATTTTCAAATAAATTTATTTGGCAAATTAATTAATTTTTATGTTATTTTTAGACAAACATGATCAAACTCGGATGCAAGCAGGTACAGGAAACACAATTTGGTCCCGATATTCCAACCTGTTTGCACATTCTAAAATTAATAGTGACAAAGATGATCATCCGTCTACGGCAGAAGAATGAAAGCAGTATTTTAGTGAGGAAAAGATGACACCCGATTGTTCCGTTACTGTATACTGGAGAAGAAGAGATCACTGCAAACCACTTCAGACACTTTCAAATACTTACAGTACTTATTTGTCCCACCTGCAACAGTTTGCAGTGAGAGACTTTTCAGCACTGCAGAATTCATTTGCGACTCCAAGAGAAACCGTTTAGATCCACATAAGAGCGAAGATGCTACATTTTTTAAATAAAAACATTAAATAAATTTAATACATGTTTATCTGTATACATTAAATCTCATCTTCACACTTTGTTATTGTTCAATTATTCTGTACTGGAACCGATATTTAAATTGTAGAATCGGTACCGGAGCTGATATTTTTGGTATTCGACTCATCCCTACTTAAAACGCTTCAAATTTCAGAACCTTTATAAACATGATTAAACAGCATCTTGAAATTGCGTTTTTCTACAGTCAAACTGTATCACAAAACTAGGGGCCAATAAAAAGTAAAAGTGTTAGCAAAATTTTATGTGGACATCACTCTCTGGCTTTAAAGACGTTACATTGAAATTATGTGTAAGAGTGTGATATGGTTGTTGAACTGTCGGACAATGGTGCTGTCAACCAACAATATTTGATGCTATGCTTTTAGGATTGTGTGCCTGTGTTGCAACCCCATCGAGAACTCTTTCATTTGTTCGGCAGCCAACGTGCACAAAGAAGGGAAGCTGCTCTTGTACGACATGAAGACTAAGCAGTTGGAGGTAGACTATAAGTTTTTTATTTTGACCTCAATTTTGTAGGGTTGTACAAATACTTGGTATACCAAAACAAAAATTAAAACTGACAACTGTCTTTTTTGTTTCTGTGTTAAATTTGGTTACCGAAAGTTGTAAGGAAAGGAAAATTCTCAGCAAAGGAAATTTTTGCCTGTTAATCATCTTGTTTTCAACATTCTATAACTGAAATAGCTAACTACATAAATCAAAAATTTGAATTTAGGCAACACTCCCTGTGGTAAATACACGATTTTCAAAATTTCTTTAATTTTTTTTTTGTAATGAATGTTAACTTGCTAAAATTTTATGGAATTCCCTGTTATGTCAGAACTCTAATGACATAAATTATGGTCCATTTTGGTTTCATTTTCAATAACATATTTGTTTTACTTTCGTGGGATCCAAAGAGTGTCAGACCTCCAGGTCCAGACCAAGACTTCCTCTGGCACAGTTCAGCGTTGTGGAGGGAGTACAGGCTGGGCTGGCTGACTAGCCTCCTTTGGATTGTCTTACGAGTGGTGGAGGCTCTACCTTACTGTACACCAGGTGCACAGTACGGCTGACGTACATGCATCCCGGTGAAGGGAGCCCATAGTCCTACGGTAAATTGGTTGGGAAGTCCGCTTTCTCCTGCGTAACTCTTGACAGGCATGGTGTCTACTGTTGATTAGCATAATTATCCTTAGGAAATAATACAAAGAAGTGAAAGAGAATACATATATATCCTGTGAAGAATAAATACAGGGACCCGTACTGCCTCCTAACTAGCAAAAGAGCTGAACAGAAGTAACTATGTCAGCCCGGTGAAGGGCAGACCTGGGTCTGTCCTGAACACGGTAGAATCAGCTAGGTGGCTATGAAAACAATTGTACCTAACTATCCTAAAAAATTGTCCAGAAAGGCAGTGGGGTGTGTTTACCACTGCCAGAACAGCAGTGGTGGTTGCGGTTACCAGAAGGGTAGGCAAGGCAAAGGGGTCGAAGACTTCTCCGAGGGTTGCTGGGGAAGAGCCTCTGGAAGATATTGGCGAAGTCGTTGAAGAGCTTCTGGGAGGTCATGAGGACCTGGTTGTCAGTACTTTTGGGGAAGGACTGACAATTCTTAGCAAAGCTCGGACGTATATCTTGTCAGCCCCGCTGTCATCCGAGGGTGCAGGGGCGCAGATGGTGATGTCATCTGCTGGTGGCCAGAGTGATATGGGTGCCATCCCTCAGCCTGCCTTAGCTCGTGGTCTCGGTTGTGGTTTATTCACACTTCAGGGAGGCAAAGGTGTTTTCTGATGCCGGGCAAACAGTACAATCTGACGTGTCTGTAATATCCTCCATGACAAGCTGCATTTCCAGTAGTCACAGTGGTAGACATAATTTGGTGGTTAGACCTCGCCTGAGGTGACGTGATGGCACGTGGTGACGAGGCAGAAAGATGTCACTGGTAATTTTTTTTCTCGTAAACGTGTTGTTTATGGTCTTTCGGGGTATCATTTCATTTGTAAAAAACTCCATTGTAAATTACAGTAGTATAAGTATGTTATCATAAAAACTTATTGGTGTTGGGTTGCTAAAAAATTGGTAAATTTAGATTAAAAACAGCAAAATAAGAGTAAAAATTTTCTGGAACCATGACATTTGGTAAAATCAAGTATGTACTGTATGTAATATGCTGCTTACACGTATAATATGACTCCGACTCATCGCCTAGGAGTATTGCTTCCATCTCTACAGATGTGAGCAACACATTGCATACCCCTACAGGCAACAGGAACTTCTGTGTTTTTCCTTCTCACCTGGGAAGCACGCATCCCGGCAGGCACGCCACCACCTCCCTCTCCGTGTTCGACGCCTACAAGCTGCCCAGACCTTGGGCACAGCTGAGTAGACCCAATGAGGCACGAAGCCAGAAGCACTGACGAGATAATTCTCACGCCGCATCCGCACCCCGTGCTGGCAGCCTGCAACCTTCCACTATACAAGTTCGGATGCTGGCGGCTCTTTCGCATCTCTTACACTGCTCAGAGCACTCTTAGTGCTCGGGAACACTAATAGAGAAGTTCGAAGCTTACAAGTACGCCTTCGCTGCAACAGACTACGTACACTGACGACCAGTCAACCCGGCGACATATAAACTTTCTTCTTTTAACTTCATTTGTCTCCTCTAGACACTTTTAATTAGTAATTTAACTGTAACTGTTATCTTTGTCTAGAATCAGCTTTTCCCATTTATTTAGAACCAGGTCACCTACATCTGGAACCAGTTACCTTCAGCTATCCTCGACTTGGTAGGCTATTGAACTTTCAAAAAACCCACATTGCTTTCTACTTTGTTACTTTTATTTCCAGGGTATATATATATCTGTATTCACAGTTGGAGGTAGCTTACGCTGTGCACTGCCAACGGAATCCAGGGAAGTTTTTAAACTGAACTAAGACACACATTACACACACAACACTATTAGTGCTCATGGGAAGAAACACAGTAACGTCCCAACCACTAGTAACACTTTCACACCAGGAGACACGACACACTCAGGTTGCTTCGCACCACTCGCACTATTAGTGCATGGTGACAGTGACCTGCAGTGCTGTCAGGTATTCTGGGTGCAGGCACAACCAGTAGAGGCTTGGCGCGACTCCGGCTCAACTTCCCTGATCGGGCCATCTATGGTGGGGGATCAGTGGGGACTCTTATTGAGCAGGCCGACAAGTCACAGTCGCGCTTGCACCGGCAATATTAATTGAATTTCCGTGTATTCGTACCATCTACAAGTATCACCCTGTTGTCTACGGCGTATTAACCAGAGTTGAAATTTCGCCTAGGTTGGGACAACTTGATCTTCTGGATGAAACAAGCACGACTTTGGAACATTCATGCAGGCATTCACCCTGCTTAAGACTAAACTTACCTCAACTACCGAGCTAGAGGTGAAAGTGTATCGGAACTAGCTGACGCTCCTCACCTCATCCCCGCTACCTAAGTCACTTTTTGTCTAGCAAGTAAAATCTGTAAC
This sequence comes from Dryococelus australis, assembly GCA_029891345.1. Classification (NCBI taxonomy): domain Eukaryota; kingdom Metazoa; phylum Arthropoda; class Insecta; order Phasmatodea; family Phasmatidae; genus Dryococelus; species Dryococelus australis. Next base: position 32,308,672 of record CM057008.1, read on the forward strand.
TACCATGTCTAGTCAGTCTAATGGACACGCCTCAGAGTATACTAATGTGTCCTCTTAAAGCTACTTTTTGTGTCCCAAGTTGAGACAAGCGCGCACACATTTGCATGTATGTATGTTTGTTACTTGTCTACGGTAACTCAAGGTGGCCACACAAAATATGAAACTAAATTTCCCGATTCTTCTAGGTTTTCCCCATTTAATACAATTGTCCGACATATACCAATGTAATAACAAAATAGTTGTGCCTTCTTTTATTTAGTTAAAGGTTTGTACATTAATAACAACATTTTTATATGAAATGATATTCTTGTTATCCATTTTAAGGAATGTTAAGTCATATAAGTATGCAAAAATATAAACATTTTTTTAGTCATTAAAACGAGTACAAAAATTCCCGGAGCGTTCAGGACATTCCCCATCATTTCATTGTTTCTCTCGACTGTTTAAAATAACCTGACTTCTCCCTGTTCACAAGATTTTACTCAATTGAAAACTAATGCTACAATGCAAAACAGCATATGGGTTAGTAAGTTGTCTTTAAATATCTAACATGTAAAAATTTGTAATGATTTTCAGAAAGTATTGAAATATTTGCGCTTAAAAATGCGATTCATCGTACAAAATGAATTGTGAGTTCTTCCTTGCTTTGGAGATGAACACACAATTTGGTATGCTACAGGAATCTGAATCAAAAACAGATTTAAACTCGTGTGATTAGATTCAAACTGCAATTTAATCAAACTGAAGATCTAAAAAAAAATCCACAAACACAACAATCACTTTAAAATTATCATCGTAAAATTCACTAGTTAAAATGATCTCCAATACTGAATATCATTTGTGAATGTGACACCCATGCTGTTGGCAGAGGTCGCTGTTCCTGGACACGGATGCAGTGGTCGCCAACTGCTGTACGTTCAACCATAATGGCCAGCTACTGGTGGTTGGCTGCAGTGATGGCTCTGTGAGGATATTTGACCTGCGCCGCAGCGACTGCATCGACTCGTGGTGCGCACACCAGGGGCCTGTTATGTCAATACGCCTCACTGATGATTACACCTCCTGCTACACCATGGGCAGGGATGCCAAGGTAGAATACTGGAATATACCGTATTTTGACGTGTACAGGTCGCACCATAAGTTTCTGATGAACAATTAGGCATTATTAATATTTCAAGTATAGGCCGCACTAAATGTTTGTGTAAGCTGTTCACTGTAAAGTGAGCACTATTGAAAGCTGCCCCATTTCGAATAATAGTCAATAAATATGTTTTATTTTAGCCTTGAACGTTAACTACAGTGTGCGGTGGAAAGGAAACACAGTGTTTATTACTTACATGGTAATGTTTATTTAGAAAGGTATTTAACGGATAAACAATAGCTGAAAGGAAAGAGTAACTAGGGACTCAAAAGTGCTCACTTTACCATGAACCGCCCATATTCCTGTAAATATGGTAAAAGTTACAATACCATTCAAACATAATAAATTCAGACTTAATTTCTCCCCTACAAAACATTTGTGACAGAAAACTGTTATTATGTTTCAACGTTTACAAGTATACATTACGCAATTACTGTTCCACAGATGATATTGGCTTGAGAAAGCAAAACCATGACATGTTACACAAAGTGGCGTCTTATCAACGTGCACTTGTAGCGCCACAACGAGTGTTTACTATAAAGTTATCTTTCTCTTGTAAAGCAGAGAAATTATTCTCTCATGTATGGCCGAGCTAGCAACAAATTTACATTTCACACTTGCGGGATGGTTATTTTTATTTTGTTTATGAATGCAAGTGAGCGAATAATTCAAACAATTGTACAAGTGGTGTGTGTGTGTCTCTCTCTATAGATATATATATATATATATATTGCAATGTAAGTAATCATCAGTGTGTAAATATATTCCACTGCAAGATAAAATAAAATGTATTTTAGTGTCTACAATTGGAAACGAGAGGGCTTTCAAAAGTGCTCACTTTATCATAAATAGGACATAGTATGAAACACTCCTGTTTGTGCAAGGTATCTTTATGGTTCAGCTAAGTCAAATAAATACAATGGCAACTATACCATCTAATATGAAACGCTCCTTTCTGTGCAAGTTACCCTTACCTAAAAAATAACACATTCAGGATTGTAATGATGTTGTGTGTTGTCTGCCAGTCATATGGATACTGTATTTAACAGAACACCTGTCTTACAAAAAAAAGCTAGACAAGTTTCTGTTTTTGGGTGTTAGTCGTGTCACTCACAAGATTTATTTGTGTGCTGGTAAGCTGTGCCAACGCAGCCTGAACCAGGTGGGGCGGTGTGCATGGGAGACAACGGTCCCAGACTGCGACTTGGTGCTGAACGGCTTGGTCCTGCCCCACGGACAGCTGTTCACCTTCGAACCAACCGGTAGCTACCTTCTGACGTGTGGGCCTGTTGGCGGCATCATCTACAAGGTGAGCCGTACTCTAGTCAGACTATCTTGTGAATTTACAGCAATGGGTTCCAGACCTGGAGCAAACAGCAGCAATTAGGTAAAAGGCCATAGAAAATGTAGCTAGAAGTCCCTAAAAGCTGCTACGCATACATTATTTAGGCTTTGTTCATCTAGGGTATAATTTCTGTACCGAAAAAACCGTAAAATATATCAATAAATTTATATTTTGTTAAAAACAACATGCAATTTCTTAATTATTGAGATTCAAAAATTAGGCTGTCCTAATAATTTGAATACAATTTGTAAAGTTTTTTTAATAATGCGTCATGCAAAAAATTTTGTTAGAAACATTTATAAAGAGAAGTCCTAAAAAAAAAATTGAAATTAAAAAATGGCGGGGGCTATGTGCAGATCACCACTAACGGGCTGGACCATGTCTTGGAGCTGGGCGGCCACCACAGCCCTACCTGTGCCGTCGACTGGTCGTTTGCCAACCAATGTGCTGCGTGCGTAACTGCATCGAGTGACGGCCGCATCCGCGTCTCCATGCTACTCGCCCCCTAGCATTCGCCCGCCACCTCCCCGCACGCCCAGTGCGGGGCAGTGTTTCGCCACATGCCCCTCCAGTGCGTCATTTAGACCAGAATGGAATTGACAAACCAGCCATCTTCGATCTCGGTCTTGTACGTCACAGGGAAGTTAAACCAGTTATTTTATTCCAGACAGTTCAGTGGCGTCGAGTCTAGCTTTGTGCGCTTACTACGTGCTGAAGAAACCAAGTCATAAATTATACATCCAAATATTGTGGGAATGGGCTGTTGGACTACTGATCGTGCATTTAAAAGGAGGTATAAAACACGTGCTTGCAGGGTGTTTCTCTCGGACGCACACATTCCCTAGGATGGACAAATACGCTTTCCACATGTGTGCAGGCACATTTAACTGGCTGGGCCTGCTCCTTTATGTGGCTTGTTTTTGTCTCCTTTTAAAAATTGTAGTCAGGGTGCAAAAACTGTTGCACTTAATTGACGTGTAGTGTGCTGCAGGTTTGTTTGTCAATTTTTTGGTAATCGCAGGATATTATTTATTGATACTACTAAAAGAGTTTGTTGCAAGTTGTTTTCCAGTATTATTTATGTTTAGTGTGTGGGATGTCTACTACACGGATAATGCTAGCCAGGTTAGTGAATCGTGATTTACTTGTAAATTGGTTCTTGTTGGATCTCATATCCCTTTGATGTTAATTTTTTGCCGAACTGTAATGTTGATTTTTATATTGAAATGTAATTTTGAATATAAAATGTTTGATTTTATTTAAGAGTAACTGTTACCCTCCATCAACATATTTCAGAAAATTATAATTGGTTCTCATTTTTAAAACCTTGCGAATAACATGCCTCTCTGAATAAGGACCTTTTTTGGGGAAAACAATGAAACCATTTTAATAAATTAAGTCAACAAGTGGAAATAGGCATGAAAATAAGTTTGTGACACTTGCAAGTAGACAATACCCAAAAATAAACTCTATCACACTCTCGATGACTACACTCCCATCAAGGTCACCCATGTTTCGCTACACACAATATTAATGAAAATTGATTAGAAATGTGTTTTTATTGATAAAATATAAGGTTTTCATATTCATTCCACTAAATTGTATGACACAATGTGAAAAACTAAGAAAGCATAGCAAAGAGGGGTCGAAAACTGTGGATAAGATCCGCAATGTTAACTTGCGAAGTAGAAAAGAGGGGAGGGGGCATGCACATCAAATGCTTCCTTCACTCCATCAGGGTCTGCACTAAAATTCCAATTTGGCATTCCCAGACTATTCCCCCTGTTTTCCAAGCAGAATCGTACTATTTTCCCTTACCCATTTTTAGGACAGACATCTTCCACCACTGACAGAACAAATATGATATCAGTGAAGTAGAATTCAACAGACCAGCCAAGTGATATTTTCTCCATGTATGCTACAGACTTCACAAGTGCCAATTACAAACACAAAAATCTATATTTACTTGGCAAAAATGTTATTGCCAGTTTACAAACTTAAAATTTTAAATAGTACTTGCTTATAATTAATTGACCCTTTATTCACACAACTAACAACTTTTGAAGAGTAGCAGATTATTTAAATTTTCCCTGACTATCCTGAAAATACTTTGACACATTTCCATGACTTTCCCTGTCACATGAAATTCTCCGTTTTCGCTATGGGTGAACATCCTGTACCTGATTGGTCGTGAGATGGAAAGTGCGAGGACACTGCTTGTTGCTATCAACTGCCTCGCCTCCTCGCCAGCCACCACGTTACAGGAGATAAGATGTTATGGTAGCTGTGGTTGTGTGTGTGTCACCCAAGACAATCTAAGCTTATCAGGCCAAACCAGGTGTCCACATGTACGTTTTCACATCTTGTTTCGACAGATGTTTCATCTTAAAATGTATTACTTTTTGAAATAGTGGCAAGGAAATGTGGTCAGTGAAATTTATTTCAGACCTTCAATAATTCAAAACCACATCCTGTAATTTCCCTGTGTAAGAGGTATCAAAACTTCTGCAAAGCTCAGTGTTTGTAAAAAAAAAAAATTAGAAGGGAGGATATTTTATTCTGAAGGCTTCTGCCTATTAAAATTAATATGTAGATTAAATATCACAATACTATGTCAAGAAACACTTAAAACACTATTAACAGGGGGGGGACAACAAACTAAATGCAATTTTTCAAAGTTTCCGGTTTAAAATTGGTCAGGTGCTACTTTACAAAGTATGCAGTGTGATTCACTATCAGAAAACATTTTCTCAAATAGTGGGCTGGTGAAGTCAGCTTCAGGAGGAAGTAAGTGTCTTGTTGGATGTGACTCACTTCAGTCAATCTATTTTTTAGTTTGTATATTCTAAGAAACTAGTCATTTATGCCAACCTGTGTGAAAAATACAATATGGAATGCGATTATATGTGGAAGCTTGTCCGAGTATGTGTTTACTGAATATCATTTTATAGTGCTTTTTGCTACTGTACTTTTGACATATTGTGAATCCAGCTACCTTCCTGAAATATACTGATTCAGGTTCCAAAATCGATTCTCAAAATTGGTATTTGATGCTTCAATTTTGATTTTGACCACTAACACAAAATATATCTTTAACTCTAAATCTACCAAAATTTTATTTTACTGTGAAATAAAATGTTTATAGAAGAAAATGGGGCTTATCTTTGCTTAAAGTTTCCTGGAATTAGTTTCACATAGATTAAAAAGCAAATGGCTCCAAGGCAAATTTTAACAACTGAGTTTGTGATATAGCATAATCTCTCTTTCAGTTCACCAAACATTATTGAATCACTGTTCTTTGTTGTTGCAACAAAAAAATAAATGCCTTAATAAACAGTTGAACCATGGAATCAGTAGTTGAAATTAACTGTCTTGAGATTCTTGCGCAGGAAAACTAATTTCTGAACAGTCTCTGTATCTAGTCTATTGCGTTTTTTATCACAAATTAGAGCTGTTGTGCAAAACAAACGTTAAGTCTTGGAAACCTAGCATCTTCCCAGTATGCTGGCACATCACCATCTGACGACAGGATAGGTTCGTAGTTCATCTTCAAATTTTACCATGTGTTGGCGAACACTGCTTGCATTTCCAAGCAGTTTAGCATACATGTTCCACATTGCGTGTTTTTGGTTGCTGTTAAATTCGGTGCTGCTGTTACTGTTCACAGTAAAATTTGCTGCATTAGAGCTTTCCATTTCTCCTGAAAGTGCAGATATTTTGGATGTTTCAAGTTTATCCATTTCTGACAAAATGTGCTGTTTGGCAGCAATTACAGCTTCATTTCAAACAAAAACCTTGGTCTTGAAACGTGAGTCCAAAATTGTTGCAGTGGCATGTCACTGATCAATTTCGCAGTTCCCGAACCTCCTTTGCAGAGATGCACGCAAGTAATTTGTCATACCTTTCAATGTACAGTTTTTCCTTTAGTGAAGCTGTAATACTGTTAATAATTGGAATTATCTCGCCAACATTAACATTCTGGTAGCCGATTACAAGAATTGCATTTTCAAATAGGGAAAGTATTTCAGTGATCGCTTCAATAAGTGACTACTGACTGGGGTGAGGTGAATCCCATATGTTCGGTCCAGGCAAGGAGTGACAAGGGCCAGTGAATTCAGAAATAGAAGTGACAACTTTTCAACACTGTCATTACATTTGGTTTCATTTGGCTGCCATTAGTACCCTGAGAATAGCAACATGAGCTGCAACGTTACTTTATTGCTTACGTTGCATGCATAATTGATAAATGCCAATGATGATTATTAAAAATAAAAATTGTGAGTTCTTACAGTAAAAATTTAGCAATAATAAGTTTAACCTTAAAGTAAATGGCATAAAGTAATAAATCCAAGATGGCAGAAATTTTTTTTTTACATCCTTAGGTTGGCTGTGACAGGAAATTGAGCTAACAGCGCTAGTATTAGTCAGCAAGCAGTCGTATTTAATATCATCGTAGGTGCAGCTGGGCGCAATATATTTTGTAAACAAACGTTACTAGCCATTTTTGTAGTACTACTGTTCTGTTTATGGTTAACGTGTTCATATTATTTATTTTTAATATTTAACGGTGCCAGAAGCAGACATCAAGCTGTTAAAGTATTGATTTGCGAAATTGATGTAACATTATGTAAATATGGCTGACGGATACTTCCGAACAATTATTCTATTTATGGCTGACATGTCTATATTATTTATTGTAAATGGCGTTTAAAATTCAGTCAGCTTTATTTGGTGCAATATATTGTACAAATTATGAATACATTTTACCATTTGCGCAGGAAACAATTAGTGCTAAATCAGTGAAAAACCTTTCATGGATTTTTTTTAAAGAATCAATTTCGATTCCAAAATTTATGGATTCTGAATCCTTCCAGAATTGGAATCGACCCATCACTAATATTTACCTGAATGCAAGATGAAAGTTTCTTCCTTGTGGCAAGGGCAAAAATTTTGAATTTGTCTTGCTTTCATAAGTTAATGTCATCTCTGGATGTTTTGGTGAAAATTTTCCTGCAAAATGTTTACTATGTCTCGGATATGGATGTTTCGGCTGATGGATGATGCTTTTTCCAACAATGATTAAACGACTTCTGATCAGTTCACATGATTTCGCCGCTCGGTTCTAGGGAGTTTGTTGCCACGCATCACAAGACACCATAACTTGTTCTATCTACCCACTGCAAAGGACAGATGCTCCATGATGAGAGTACTGTTCATCAGATCAAGCCACAGAGATTATCATTCGAAGATCACCCAAGTACCTCAGTGTACCGCCAGATAGTCCTACTAGTACGATTGCAGACATGAACCTGGATCCAGCGCCGGCCACTGACGTCACATGCCAAGAGGATCTATGCTACGTTTACCCCCTCTCAACTCAAGCAAGGGTGTGGTGCGCCAGCCAGAGTATAAATAGCGGGTGACATCATGGTTACCACCAGTCTATGCTCCTCCACCACACTGCCTGATGCCAGAGGAAGCCAACAAGGACCTCACGACCTCGCCGCAGTCTGTTCTGTTCCTTCACCGCACTGTCTGGCACCAAAGGAACCATCGGCTCCTCCCCTGTTCTCACATCACGCTCTTGGTGCAAACGACTATTCCTCTACCTTTGTCTTCATGGCACTCCTGGTGCTGAAGATTTCCACTGTTCTACCAGTCCTTACCAGTCAGCATCTAACATTGTTATACACACTTCAGGCCCCTTCAGTGCAACATCATAGAAGTAGCCCAGTGTATAAGTTTTTTCATAATGCTTATTTACCTATGCTTGTTAGCCTAAGAACAGGTTGCCTTCACCTGTTTCACGTTGATTTAAGCTTCCGTAAGCTCAGCTGGTAGGCGGTAGTACATCACCACCATTGATTATTTTAGTCATTGGAATAAATAGGTTTTATCCATTTAAGGGTACCTGTATAGTAGCAGTAGCACCTTTCACCATAAACATCAGCCCCATCAGAGGGACAGTAGGTGACAGGGAGATTTACTTTAACCGCCACACACTTTAGTAGCGTGCACACAGGCATCTTGGACAGTCACCCTATCTGTGAACCACGGTGTACAGAACAGTATAGCCCCAACACTAGGTACTCCCTTCCTTGGGGTCAACTTATGGGCTTGGTGCTTGCTCTTTCCACCGCACTTCTGATGCCGGTGGGCATTCCCAGAGTTGGGAAGACTGGTCCTCAGCAGAAACTCACCCACATATTAAGACCATCTGCCAGCAAGACCTGACTCTCCATATCCACCGTGCTTCTGGTGCCAGATATGGGGTTTGCAGAGGCGAACTACGCCCAGACGTGCCAAATTTTATGTTTTTACATCTTGATTTTTTCAGAATTGCGATACTGAAAAAAATTTCAGAGTAATTATTTACTAGAGACGGGACATTTCAATTCTTTGATACCTCGATACCGTAAAGTATCTAGATTCGTGACCTGCGTATTGATACATTTGTTCGATGAGTAGCTTGCTCTGCCATTTTCCCACTTGTCATGAGCTGCACAGTTTATTTTGGTTCTGCAGTTTACCGATTTCGGAAAGCCGGTGAAATATTGTATTTATTTAATGATTCAGCTAATTAATTTGTGCTAATGGCAGAGAAACGTGTAGTACAGATTGCAACTGAACAACATGTGTTCAAGAGTTGCAAATGGGAATAATACAAACAGTAAGTCGGTGTGTATTGTAAACAACGTGTTTTGAAACTGTTACAAAAGTTTTAATTGTACGTGGCCTAGAAAACCATTATTTCAATTCTGTTTTGCAGTGTACAAATAACACGTTTAGTGTATGGAAAACTAATGTCGCCAAAATGTTTACATCCTCATGCGTTTAATATCGTGCTTTTTTTCGATAAGGTTTTAAAACTTGACAGGTTATATAATAATTTGAATGTTCTTTCATACAAGCAAATTTTAGACTTAAAACAATACGTAATTAGAAATGGTAGTCTCGTAAGAAGAGGGTACAAAACAACACCATATCATGAAAGACATCCCAACCCCATCCTATCCATTGGCAATAAAATTAATGGATCCCCACCAGTATGACTTGGCCTTAAAAACAAGATAGGTTGGAATGGTAACCTACATTGCTCATAGCATTTGTTTACATTCATTGTTTCCTTCATAGACAGAGTAGCTGTTTCACGACGATACGTTGTGGTCGTGCTGCGTTTCTAGAACTGTCAAAATTTAGTGAACTTATGTTCGGTATTCTTAATGCAAGTGCATATTTTGTTGCCATTTGTGTTTACAACCGGTATTTCATATTTATTTTACGTGTTTTACGTGTACAATCTGTGAAAAGGACCAATGCAAAACAACAAACAGAATAATAAATTTACCTTACTTCAGATAGCGGAAGAATTCCTATTGTTTTTCATTCTGTGATAAACAATTCCCACATTTCCTCTATCTGACTTCATACAGAAAAAAAAATGTAATGCTTGTTTTTCTAAATAAAAATTTGTAAGCTTTCTTCAGCTTCTGCCCATATATGGTTTTTTATTTACTTTACTTTTGTATAAAGGCCTTTTCACTTTTTCCCAAAACAAAATTAAATGCCAAGGGAGCACCTCATCATCCTCCGATTTGTATAAAATGTCCACCTTGTAGGAAAACTTCCCCTGAAAATTGCACACAAATAGTTGCCAAAACCCAGCAGTTGGCAGAACGTGCCGAACTAGCAGCCATACAAGCTTCTCTGTGGCACTAGTGCCTTATAAGAAACCTGTGAGGCGGCACAGATAGACAGAGAAACAAATAACAAGGAGTAACTGCTGTGGAATCCATTAATAAACCCGTCAACAAACACACACACACTTATCTATTGTAAACATCAGCAGCACAAGTGTCTCCTTAGACAACCAGTATACTTGAGTGTTGTGTGCACTTTGATTGTCCATACCAAACCACCATGACTCACATTTATAAATGTTGTGCCTCTGGGATATTAAATTAAATTTGCTATTTCACAACTAACAGGCATCTGGAAATTCTCATTTAAACACCACCTGTGAAACAAATCCATAAGTTGTATGTTTGCATTCTATTTGTGGTACGAGTAATATTTTGTATTTCTGGTACTATAGATAGTTTTACATGCTGTATGTGACTTTTGCATTAGCACTGCAAGTGGTGGTAAATGGTAGTTATGCGAAGAAAGGACAGCTGTCATTATTTTTGTTCGCTCTAACGTTTTGCTCTACCAGGCCGGATTGTAATGGAAAATGAATATTATCGGTTCATGATAAGTGATGCAGCATCTTCGCAGTAATACTATATACAGTAGAACCTCTCTATTACAACCCCTCACGGTTCCCGAGAATAGGTTTGTAATAGAGTGAAGGGTGGGTGGGATGCCCCCAAACTTGCAATTTTTTGCATGAAGTTCATGTTCAATAGTTTCTAAAGTATAAAAAACCATTATTAAATTTAATATATGTATGTATATTTTAATAGCTGGATGTCTCCTGATTAATTAGAGACCCAAGAAAGGCATATTGGACCACAACTTGTAAAAAAGAAGGCCTAAACACAGTATTACATGACCATTGAAGGTGTGTGAAAAGATTAGACTATGCATTATTAAAATATAAAATTATTATTATGATCTATTACACAGATCTCATGGGTCATACATTGCTATGAGGCACGTAGCAATCAAAAAGCTTAGGTGGCATTGCGCAACACGTGTGTGCTTGTCATGCTCTCACTTTGGTCTGGCCGGTTGTAGAAGTGGGGTGGGAGGAGGGTGGTTAGCTGCCTATCACTTCCAGTCTATGCGAGTGATCAATACCGCTCGATCGGCACTCGTGGTCGTGACTTGACTTTACTTCTGACCGGCTACAGAACACACGCGTCGACTGCTATATTAATGCATTTTATTTCCTGGCGGATGACATAACATTTGGCTACACGTCCATTTAGACCTATGTGGAAGTATACAGCAAAGATTAAAAACCCTTTCTGTACGGTGGTTACGTGTTGTTTTTTTATTACTGGGCAAAGATAGTAAATAAACAGTTGTAACATTAAATGAACTTGCGTGGTCATGTTTGTATTGGCTTGAGGCATGTGAAAAGATACGCAAATGGTAACAACAATAAGATTCAAGGACTTTCAAACGTGATTACTTTACAGTACAGTATGGTGCAAAATATTTTTTAAATCCTCAAATATTGTGAAATGTTTCATCACAAATAATACTGTATGAACTATGAAGTGCTGATTAACGTAAATTATACATTGTGTAAATAAGTTGCGAATATTTCAAGAGTTCATTACACAAATAGAGATAGGTACATGCAAGCATATCAGTACATATAAAAACAACCAGCATAAACAACAGTTTCAGGCACTATGCCAACTCACCAGATAATAAATTACCTACAACGTGATAGATGTGACCGCTGTAAACACAAAGGCATAGTTATTATCTCGCATTCTACTACGCATGGGCTCACCACTTGTAAACACACTAAGGCACAGTTATTTTCTCGCATACATTTATTCGTTTGCACCATGCTGCCTTTAACACTGCAGCATAGACATCCCCGGCCTTGAGTATGTCTCGCGTTGTGAGAACTTGAGCAGGTTCTTCTGCTTCACCCTCATCTTCACCACTTGACTCCTGCTTCCCCTGAACATCATGGGCGTAGTCGAGGGTACCCCAAACTGTGATGTCATAGTCTGCTGTGACAAACTCTTCAAATGTGCAGTGGGGAGCCAATTGCTGCCATTTCGTCACACGGCTGAGTGACAGTCAGACGAGAGGCACTGTCGAGGGAGGTTGGGGCTCTGCGTCCACAGGTGGTAGGTCGTCCGGGTCTTCGGAGCTCGCAGCAGCGAGAAACACACAAGATGGCAGCCTCTTCGTAGAAATGAGCATGACGGAAACAGTTGGCGATGGTTTTTTGCTGCACTGCCCTCCAACTGGTGACGATCGCTTCCATCACCCTAAATATATCCATCCCACTTCTTCATATCCTTCCCTATTTCCATTTTCAGCACCATACTCTGCACAAGCATTTCCCAGAACTTCAGCTTCACCTGCTGAATTATCCCTGGTCCAGAGGCTGAAGCATGCTGGTGGTGCTCTTTGGCAGGAACACCAGCTCGGGATGTGTGGGACAATTGTCGACGAAGGAAGATTTTTCTGTTGGGGGCACCCGTTTTCACATCAAAGCCGCAAAGTCACCTCAAACACTGCAGGGGTCATCCAAGTCGCATGGAAGAATGTTCCCCCTAAAGCCCCTGGGTTTTTTAATTTGCCGATTACAAGGGGCTTCATTTTGTCGCTGCCGTACATGTTGCAGCACATAAGGATCGTGAGGTGCTCCTTGCTTCTCTTCATACCCTTGCACACGTCTCCTTTCACCGCAAGAGTGTGACCTGGCATAAGATTATAGAACATCCCCAGCTTGCTGGCATTGTACACGTCGCGAGGCTGGTAACGGCTGAGGACGTTCTGAAGCAAGGGCAATCACTCGCTCACCAATTTTGAATCGACTGACACTTTCGCCGACGATCTTGTGACATGATATTCCATGGCGCACTTTGAAACAATCTAGCCACCCACTCAAACATTTCAAGTCATCAATACCTAACCTCAGGGCAAGTTTGTCAGCCTTTTTTTTTTTGCGCCATTGGGCTGCTTACAGGCAGGTTTTGCTATCACACCTGGCCGAACCATTCTAGTAAAGCTGCTTCTAAATCTCCACGAGTCATGCGTCACACATTGCGGCCTTCCTTCTGTACTGCATTTACTATCTCTTCTCTCATCTTCAGGATAGTGAATATAGTGGACTTCGGGCTGCCATGCTACCGCACAATCTCAGCCTTCGGGGTCTTTTGATCGTCCTTTTCCTTGATAATTTCGTACTTCTTCATGAGCAACAAGCTGGCTTGCTTTCCACTCATTTTCTCGGAAATCGTAAATCCATATAAGATAAAAACCTATGTCGGTTATCAACAACTGTCCATAAAATCAAGCCAAAAAGTAATCAAATCTATATCCAAAATAAATGCGTAGGTAGTCAACAATCGTTCATAAAATCAAGCCAAAAACCTTAACCAAATCAAAATCCAAAATAAATGTGCGGGTCATCAACAGTAATAAAAACCAAAAGAAATCTATAAACTGTGCATAAATCTAATTCGTAATAAGACAAACAAAGAAAGAGTGTACTGTATCCACGAACAAGCGAGATAACAATGACAAAACAGATGGCTGCCACTCACATATGGAAAACATTCCAATGCTTGAGGGAAAGGGGGCGAGCCATGGCTGGTGCTGACAGCCAAGAAGGGGAGGTATCTATTTTTAGATGTGACTCAATTTTTTTTTACTTTTTCAACCCAAACTTATCACAGTTCCTTGGGATTGGGTCGTAATAGAGAGGTGGTCATAATAAATGTGGTCGTAAGAGAGGTTTACTGTATATATCAACATGCTGCACGTCCAAGCTGCAATACACAACTATCTGCTTTCTAGTGAGCAAAGCCCACCAGCAGATGACAAATTTGACATTGAGGTTAAAGAGCAGCGTGGTTAGGTTTTCCGGGAGCACTACTCGTGAGGCGCAGGCAACTTTTTTTGCCACGGGTGTCAATGTTGCAGGCATTGTCACACCCTGCTTTCAGTGGTAACCATACAGAATGTAAGGGATTCTCAGAATTATTCAATTCCATAATTGGCCATATTCCCCACTTAACGAAGGTGCAAAAAATCTCTTTGTTTATTGGGTGTATTTTAGAGGTGAGGCATGAATCATAGTGAATAATGTACCGGTCACAGAAAAGAATGACGTTATATGGGGTCTGCTGGAGAAAAAATTTTGAGTGTACGCATTATGGCAATCCTCCATGTGCAAAATATTCTCCACTTATCCTCGTTAGACAACCACAGTGGAGGTGCTGTTAACAAATTTGTAGCATGTGTGGAAGAGAATGTGAATGCTCTGAATGTTTAAGAATTTCCACTTGAAAAGTGAGATTTCTTACTGTTTACAATCTTGTTAGAGAAGCTGGACATACCTGAAGAGGACCTCCCCTCTTACCACAAACTAATGAAGTTTCTGCAAAAGCAGCAGAACAAGTGCAGTTGCAGCAGAGACCTGGCCATTCCCAGAAGATTACAGGCAGCACGTTTCCTGGTTTTACTAAGTGGCGGCCATTGAATGACGGGCAGCCTGCAACAAACCTCACAAGACTATGCTTGTATCCACTCACAAATCAGACAAGCTGAAGTATGTGTGCGCGTGCATGGTGTGTGTGAAGGGGTTCATGCACTACATACATGCCAGGTATTCCTCGCAATGTCCGTTGAGAAGAGACGGATGTGTGTGCAAGTGCAGATGCTGTTTGAATTGTCTAAGAGGACGTCGTGTGGCAGCACAATGTAATTCCAATTATCACTGCAAACCACACACACCTCCATGTTGAAGATAAACATAAACCTAATACTCCACCCGCAAGTTCAGATGAGGATGAATCCGAAGCCAGAGGGCAGTGCAATTGTGATGTGTGCAGTGGAAAGGAGCATGTTCACACTCGAGTTTCCACAGTTTGTCTTACCCAGTGCAAAAGTCATGTTGCTGTCTGCAGAGATAGTTGCAGAGGTGATAGACAGGACCCAACATCACTGGACGGCCACATGTCTTCCGTACTGGGTTTGGGTGGGTAACGATGGATCTTGTCTTATGCTACTTTCGGGGCCTAAGTTGCAAAAGGATGTGGGCGATAGGTTGCAGAATGCAGTGATATCTGAAATGGCTAAGCATCCCATCCTGTTACCGAGTCGGACAAAACTTTCAGGACTAATTGTGCTTCACTATCATGTTTGCCATCTACACGCTGGACCACAATCTACGTTGTATATCACTCCTCAAAATTATTGGATCATCTCGGCACGACCACTCATCTGCAAGTTGGTACATAACTGTGTTGATTGCTTTAGAGTCAAACCTCGGTCAGTCAATCCTGTGATGTCAGTGTTGCCAAAGGTTAGGCTGAGTCAGGTAAGCACCTTCCGTTCAGTTGGGATTGACTTTGGCGACCCATTGCTATGTGTGTTTGTCTGTTTATGACATTTTAACCCACCTGCCAGCCAACAACACTTCTGGCTCAAGATATCTGCAGTATTCTACTCACGACCTCTGTGCCAGGTCGTGTGTGCCAGTTATCGGCAAGTCCAGACAAATTTTATGTGCTCACCCCAGGACATTTCCATGTTGGGGAGCCCCTTTGCTGTACCAGACCATGATCTACTGAAGTTGCCTCTTAAATAGACTAAATAGATGGCGAATGGTTACTCAGCTTCAACAGAGAATTTGGAAACGATGGAGTCTGGAGTATCCCCAGATACTTCAACAGAGCAAAGTGGACCAAACCCACTGAAGTGGAAAACGGCACGAGTGGCTGCAGTACATTGATGCCCTGATGGTGTGGTTCGAGTGGTCTCGGGCACCTTGAGGAGAGCTTACTCGGCCTGTCACCAAGATTTGTCCTTTGTCAATGGAGTAGAACAGCAGCTGAAGAACCGTAGTGATAAGGAACACTTTCGTTCTATGTTGTATATGTGTACTTTTTCAGTGGTAGTCTTCTTACAACTAGAAAATGCTTATTTTCGGTTGTTGGGGCCAGTAACAATTTCTGATTTGTGTTACTCAAGACAGTTTTGCAGCTGTATGTGACTGTCACACTAGCGCTGTGAGTGGTGATAACGGTAGTTATCACCACTATTTTTGTAATGTAAGGCTGCAAACAATCCTACCCAATTTTGAATCTTTGGAAAAACCTTTCTGTGGCTGGACAGAAAGAATTAGTCTCAATACGTACCAAAAAAGGACTCTCAGATGTTTGGACAACAAAACTCGTGCATCTGGTGCAGATGTGGGTGGAAATACTCGGTCAGCCAATTGAATCCACAATCAATCACTACAACTTCACTACAATGCAGCAATTGGTTGCGAATCCAACAGGCCATACCGCGAAACCACTGGCTGTCCAGCTTGTAGACTGGCAGGACAGATCCCAAGTCGTGGTTGAAGGACAACTGGCTGTCATGTTGCATATTACGAGAAGTATTCCAAAACATTACTCTAAGAGTAAATTAACATACAACAGCTGAGAGAAGAAAGAGTGAGTGAAGAAATTTTAGCAGCTTTTAACAGTGAGGTCTTGAGAGCTGATAAGGATGATTGAGGTGAGTATGGAGCAGCGCCGGAATGAAAGGGTAGGGGAAACTGGAGATCCCCGAGAAATCACGCCACTCAATGGCATTGTTCGGCATGATTCCCACATGCGAACATCCGGTGACCTGGCCTGGAATTGAACCCGGTTCGCCTTGGTGGGAGGCAAGTTGTCTAGCCGCTCTGCCACCATGGGCCCTTTGAGAAAAGAAAGAATAAATGTGGTTTGAGCAACTTGAGATGAGTTTCTAGTCTTGAGATTTGATTTAGTTAATAGTCAGTTCTCGAGACGTACTGAGCCGAAATTAGTTTCAATTTTCTCTTCTCAAGTGATGTTAAATGTGAATATTTAATCTTTTACTAATTTATACATAGTGTCCCAAAGGGTCCTTCATAGCAGAAACTGAGGCTTTTTTATTTTGATATACGCTTGTCCGCTGCTATGCTAGAAACACTCACTTTTCAAAATTTTGACATTGAATAATCTATTTGAAATATGCAGTAGGTTTGTAAAATAAACAGTTCGGAATTTATCGCAAGCAGCATTAAATTATATATTTTGGAAATGTAAAACATTACAATCCTTTGCTCTGAATAAACTGCAGTACAAATAATTATTGATTCAGTGTCTTCATGAACTATGCTTTCAACCAAAAACAAAGAAATAAGTTAAATACTACTATGCAAGGTGCCATTTTTTAAATAAGTGCCACAAATGCACTTTCATAGAAGCCGTTACATGTGTATTTCTACACAATTATCATTTTGTTCGCAAAAAGTATCTTCACACACATATTACAAGGCAAATCCATTTTCCTATTCAACTATCAAAATATGTTAAATATAACCAAAAACAGTGCACAAATATACGTGATCTGCAGACATCAATTACATTAGTGTTTTGTGGCTCTTGATACTGGTTTCAGAGACTATTAATAAACAATATCTCAAGAGTCAGTTCTTGAATCATAAAAACTAGTCTCTCCTCTTATCAAAATTGTCTCGAATGATGATATAGGCAATTCACGGTAAAGTGAGCACTTTTGAAAGTCTTCTCATTTGAAATAATAGTCCATAAATATTTTATTTTTGCATTAGACAACTTTTGAGTGTGGTTGAATATACACATTGAGTTTATTACTTACATGGCAATATTTATTTAAAAAGGTGGTTAAAGGAAAAGTAATGGCTGAAAGTAAAAAGTAACAATTTTACAGTGAACAGCATATACACGAACATTAATACGGCCTAACTTTTTGTGTAAATTATGCCCTTTATTTAATGTGGACGTAAGATGTCTCCGGCTGCAAGGGTCTTGGTAGGATTTCTTACCTCCCAACCCTGGCCGCTCCACGCCTCACGCAACAATTTTGAAAGTCCTGCTTAAGATCAACTTTTTTTCTTCTTTTAAATATTTCTCCCATATACAGAATGCTCCAAAAAATAGCATGCATAATTGCAGGAATGAATTCCTCATACGTAGACAATAAAATAAGTTTAGTACAACGTGGATCCGGAAATGCTTAGTTTCAGAGATCAGGTCTTCAAAACAATGATCTAATACACCTACAGACATGGAGGAGATTTTGAACACCGTGCAAGTGATGCATACTTGTGGGATCATTTTAAATCATTGGTGTATTCGTCTCTCGGTGCCCGACATAGTAATCTTCGGAATCAACTTGCTGCTGTTGCGAGGAAATACGTTATACTCCAGGCCTAAGGTCCCTTGCATCCTTTTGGTCAGTAGTGTTGTTCTTCCCTGTACTCGTATATGACAATATTATGGTATGCTGAGACATGTGTTGCATGCTTATCCTGTCATTGTTGGAATGTGCATTTTAAACTCATTACTGAACTACTTTGGTGAGTAAAATCTTGGGTTGGTGTACATAGTTATTTCTCAAGAGTTAAAAGGAAAGTGTTGTTAAACTTGAATTACATTTCATACAGTACTCACAAATGTAAACTGTTATAGACTGTTTAACCTGTGAGAAACGTTGCTGACTGTTCCACATCTTAAGTGGGCATGCTGTATAGCATGAGCACAATGAAGTTGGTATGGGCAGAGGTAAAATAGTCCCAAGGCATATAACGTTGACGTAAGAAAGTGTTGGGTAGCCATTTGTGAATACCGTAATTATTTATTTTGCAGCCTGTTTTTTGAATGGATTCTAAGGGAGCTAGCCTACTTCGTTCTTTTTAGCGTGTTTGAGCCAGGGAAGCGCGGGAGCGATAAAGGCAACACTGATGCGCACCTTGTGCCCAATCACCCTACATGCAAGGTACTGAACTGTGTTCAGGTGCTGCGAGTGCCTATGTATGGAACTTAAAAGCGGTGAACCTGTTATTTTATTTGTGGAAAGACTGCGGCAAAGGTCATTGAAAGTACCTATAATAGTTTCTCATGTTTCCAACAGTGTGTACCGAGATACAGGCTATGTTGGAGGGCTCAGAAATAGCATTTATAATGCACATTACGTATTGAGAGTATTATACACACCTTGTCTGAAGTGTTTCCTTTTCGTAAATTGGTTTAATGGAGACACATTTTGTAAAAAAACACATTTTGAACACTGCAACACAATCCAAACATGCCAGGTAGGCAGTGCCTTTAGGATGTAGCAAAATTTGTAAACTATTTACTTTTCTGATAATTTCACAGTTACATTTGACTGATACATGAACAAAGTGATTAGGCCTGTAATTTAACATGTTGGAAGAATATACAACGTGCAAAGAAGTATTTTAAGCAGGACTACCAAAAGTGCTCTGTTCACTGTGAACAGTCCAAAGCTGTGATTATTTATTCACTGCTATGTTCACTTTCCTACCCTTGTATACATAAACTTGAAATTCCAACAGACATAATCTGGTGCTTAAGGTCCGATGCAGAGTTCCAACTTTAACGTGTGCATTACAACCTGTAACAGATTTAATTTTACATGTTAACAGTGTGAAATGCACAGGAAAAGGTGGAATGAAATACCTCCCTGGCGTACAGCTGCTTTTGAATGAATCCATCCTCAACCTCAGAATGAATCCAAATTTCCTGGCGTTAGTCAAAACCGCCAGTCAAAATTTAGCCAACCTCACATTCATTCTGTTGCTACCTGGAATCCGATTAGTCAGGATGTCGAGGAGCACAAGTAATTGCAGGTTGGTACTTGTGGATCAAACACTCCAGTTGTGAAGGCCACATTTTCTTATGCAAATAGTAAATGCACAATCGTGGACACTTTGCTTGCTGAACCAGGTTTCTCAGCTGGGGGGAGGGGGGGGGGTGATGGCACACCGCTGATTGTTATGTGGTATGTTACCAGCAGACCTGGCAGTCAAATCACAAGCAAGATGCGACCACAAGGTTCACCAGTAACAACTCCGGTTCCGGCCACGCTTCTAGGTACTATTCTCTTGCAGTTGTGTTGGTAAACGCTGGCTCACATCCCAGCGACTCGAGCTCTATCCCCCGTGGATCAGGATTTCAGAAAATGTACTGCAACAAAAAAATTGACGCTCGACTTGACCCACCTATTATGCAGAAACTCTTCATTCTTATGTTGTAATTTCAGTTTCAGAGGTACTATTGGAAATGTTTAACTACAGAAGATTTACAATTTGCTACAGTGGAACCACTGTATCACAGTCCCTAATTTTACACACTTTTTTTGGGCCCCAATGTCTCAATTTTCCCTCTTTTAGACTTTTATTTTGCAACATTTTTCCCAGTCCATTGTAAAGTATAAAATATGTGTTTCAGTGTATTTGTTTAATATTTTAGAATCTAAATTTTCATTTTGAGTTTTATTTCCTGCTTGCATAAAGGTAGAAATTTACTGATAAAATATAAATATGTTCCTGACTTTGTAAAACTAGCAGATACCACACATTGAAATTCAAGCACAAAAATATTATTAAACACTTTTTGAAATGTACATTTTCTGTAATCTTAGATTGTCAGTAATTACTCTGAATCTGAAATTACGACACATAAACAAAGAATTTCTTTAAAAAAGGTGAGGTGAATCCAAGCATTAAGCAAAGTCAACAGATTTGTTCAAAGAAACATTTACAATCAATATCTATAATAAAGTTGGCATGACGTTTAAGTAAAAAACTTATAGTAAAAAGTTTCTTTCACTCAGCCTCTTTGCGGGAACAATTTGCATGTTTTCTTATTCGTGTAACTATGTGCAATATTCTAATACCTTTTCCTGCCTCAACTTTATGCTTGCATGTATCAACTGTATTTTCACCCAATCTTTCCTCATTCGCCTACCACAATAAGATCTGAAATACCTACATCCATCTGCTCTCAAGGCCTCGATGCAAAGAGCCGTCGGAAATCTCCTAACTCACCTACATCTAACTGCCTGAAATACTGGCCAGCTCTTCCATCACTGTCTGCATAATTATGGGCTCTTGCCCCATCCAAGTACATGTAAACTTCTTCCTTTTAACTGCCTACCTGCAGTGTGCTGATTGAAGGAGGGTGAACAGGGTGGACCTCCAGATGGTCCAAGTGGTGTAGCCAGCAAAAGACTGTTGTGCTGGGCGACGTTGCTGGTTGGCAAGTTTTCTCAGGGATCGCCCGTTTCCTCCGCCCTTCCGTTCCTGGCATTGCTCCATTCACCTCACTTCCTCGTCTGCTCCCCAAGACACTATGTTAAGATCTCTCTCCACGCCAGATGGCCGATGCTTGCCGTTGGCCAAGACTACCCGTCATTGGCCTGCAGCATCGATGAACATGCAACTTGGTTGAACAACCATGGCAAAATCATGACACTACACTTGACCAGCTATATCCGACACATTCATGCCTTAACTTTCAAATTCTTTAAGACTTTTTCCCAACACTCTTAATTAAACACCCATACACTGAAATTTTGCTTCCAGATACCAATTCTTAGGAAAACCTTAAAATAACATACATCCCTCTTCCTGCTGACCATTAAAATTTTGATACAGTAATAATATTTTAATAAGAAATGTAAATGTTTACAAAATGGTAATAAGCATTAAACATATTACATACTATTTTTATTGCTATAATCAGATGAGTACCAGCCGCTAAGTTGTGGCAATGAAAAGTTGCAGCAACTGCTGACAGCATCCATCTTTCAAGGCCTCCACACTGTCCAACTGGAATTTCCAGCACCCCAAAGGCACTGCTACTCTTGACAAAATATGCTATTTACAGCTACGAATTGCAGAAACCACGTAGCTGATAATAGCAGATTCTGGCCACATAGCAGGCAGCAATTTTCATGAATGCAGTGGAAATCACCTGGAAAACAATGACTTGGCAGTCCACCTACTACCTCGAGCTATTTTCAAAGTTCGGGATCAAGAAGCACTACTGCCACAAGGGCTACACTGTTATGGGTATTAAGGCTATGATCACAGCTAAGTGCAATGCTCTGAACTGGCAAGTAGTGTTCCAATGCTGCAAGCACCTAAGTGACCAAACAGTGGCTATTATCATGTTATGTTATTGGTGAAAAGAGTATTTTTGATGTACCTGACATTTCACGCATATATTTAAGAGAGATTACATTGAAAAAGCAGATACATACTAGCTATGTTGAGAGTGATCTGAAATAGTGTTTATAATGTGTGCGACGTCTTAAGCACTCAACAGGCTTTGTACGTGTGCTCTTTTCGAAGATCAGTATATACAGATCTGTGCAAAATTTGTAATTACCTTCCAAAATTATTAACTTTATAACTTTGCAGTGAAATTTCACATGCTTAAAATGTCAACAGTATAATATCATTACATAGGCAGCTAATGAATTAACACTTTTATGTCTTCTTTTTTAACATGACATAATAAAATGTATGCTTGAATTTCTTAATGGTCTTTCTGTAGAAGCATTCAAAGAAAAATGTCTATAATGCTTATGAAAAAGAGGAGTGTAAGGTAATACAAAACAACAACACAAAAAAATTATTTTTAGACTAGAAACCGAAATATCTTCTGACAAGTCAAACAGCCATAAAATAAATATAAGCTATTTGGTTTTGGGTGGCATTTCTGTATCATAAATGCACCAGTAGATTTGTTTTGGAGGTTTTCATAAAGCAGACCTATAAAACATGTACAAGAGGTGAGCAATTATTTACTCGACAGAAAAATTTTCCGCAGGTTCGACTACATGCTCTGCTCCTATTCTTCAGCAACTAAATATTTCCTCAATGAATTTCCATTCTGAAGAAGTTCTAAGACTTTGCTGATACTGAGCTGGCATGTATACAGGTACGCTTACTTGCTTAGTCAATGGCTAATCAGGAATCTGAATGTTGTTACCAGCAGCGAGGCGTGCACATCAGCAGTTAAAGACGTGTCCAAGTCCATGGGCCGCACCAACACTTACTACGACATTGCAAACAACGCAGTAAGAAGCAGTGAGGTCCATGGACAAAGCAGAATGGCAGAAATCCCCACCCCCATCTGGGGCAGAAACTACAGAAGGGAAGTTAGAGGCACCTGTTGTCGCAGGTGATCTCTGGCACCACCTCTACTCAAGCATAACAGAAGTAACAATACAAGTTGTTTACAAAGAAACAAAACCACAATCAAAACAATTACAGTAGAACACTGGTTATTCACTAACATCAAGACCATCACTGTGAAGGAAGAGTGAGTAGACAGATGATAAAAATACATTACCCTCAGCTACCAATTTCCTATGACCACGAACCAAGGTCTACGAATATTACAGTAAAATGTGTATTTAACATAGAGGCTTTAATCAGTGCAATTTAATACATAATTTTTTTTTCCTTTCCATGAGTATATTAAGGTTTTAGCAAGTACGGTACATTTCGTTAATTTGAAAACTCGTGTAAACTATGAATTTATTTAAACAAAAATAATTTTTTTGACTGCAGTGTTGTATATGGGTTACTATATTTCCTCTCTGGGGTTTATGGTTAATAGAAGTTCTACTTTATTTACAAATTTTTACACATTCTCAGCATACTTTCTTGCTACACATTTTATCAATGTAGGCCTCAGATTAAACGCCGTCCATTTATTGATTCCATGAAAAGGTGACACCCTTGAAGCACTCCTCAAGTATCTGGATACCAAAAAGAAGGATGGCACAATCCAGTCAGGCTTATATAAATGTACTACAACATACTTTATTACAGTATAGTACAAAAATATAAGACCAACCAGATGCAGCCTGTTGCTAATGCCAGTACAACGGTAAGGATGATGATCTAAAACCACAATACAATTGCTACGAGATAACTACATGCGTTACTTATATCCCTGGTTGCTCTTTTGTATGTTTGAAAATGATAGTACACCAGACAGTAACATCTTTACTCACCATATTCAAAAATGTGACCTGACAAACTTGTTTCAGCATCACATCATCGTTAATATGATAGAATGCTGTATTTTATATTATAATAACAACCACTTTAGCACTTCCTCCATTTTTATGATGCAAATGATTACAGTATCTGGCATGAAAGTGCTTCACATGTGGTTACTGGAACTAAAGAGTCTTGCAGGAAATTGTGGCATATGTGTTTAAAATACGCTTTGTGCACGAAAATTAATGTCTGTACAAAATCTTTTCATTTACATCATACCAGCTTGTGGCTTCAATCTTTTGTACACACATTTACACAGTGACAACTGCTGGAAGTTTTAAGTTGTTCTGGCCAGCAAATATTTTGCAAAATAATCCTTCGTCCCTTAAAAATTAAAATAAAATTGGGATGTGTGAGAAATGTATTGCATGTGAAAATCACTTCACTATGACCACATACACATAAAAGAATTACAAATAATACTAAGAATAATTAATAACAAAAAATAATTCAAAATAATACTAGCAAATATTTTGCAAAATAATCCTTCGTCCCTTAAAAATTAAAATAAAATTGGGATGTGTGAGAAATGTATTGCATGTGAAAATCACTTCACTATGACCACATACACATAAAAGAATTACAAATAATACTAAGAATAATTAATAACAAAAAATAATTACAAATAATACTACGGCTACAAATAATATGGCCATGTACACAAAAGAATTACAAATCATATTCATCAACACTGAGAACTGTGAATGCGTAAGTACCCTTGCGCTGCCTAATGACAATTGAAAATTCCCTGACATTTCCCCGATTTCCAGACATAGAGAATCTTTATCCCCTGACGTTTTTCTAACATTTCTTTTGTAAGGATTGGCTCCTTCGCATTATAACATGCATTTACACCAAATACTTCTCAGATTAAACAAAATTGCTCACTAGATTGGAAAGAAAAAATGTGTAAGCATTTAGTCCCCAATCATTAAAACAATTTTATATGATACTGGTAATGGTGCACAATTGATGACAACTGCGAAATATATCATCCATATCACAGAATTCCCAGGCGTTTAGATAACTTGTTTTGGAATTCCCCGACAGTTTTCATTTTCAAATTCCCTTACATTTCCCTGTTTTCTAGGTTTTCCAGACTTGTGGCAATTCTGATATTATTTTAGACAAAATCATCTAGTTTTAGGCTATATTTTCACATTACAATCTCAAAAACAGTGTTTTTTTTTTTTTAGTTCTATTTATGGAGCGAGCAATCCACACAAATTATTGAGCTGTGAAAATGATGTGCATAATAAACACTCCCTTAAATTTGATCAGTGAAAATAATATAGGTTGCTCATGGTAAACCAAGCACTTTTAGTTCCAACCATTAAATAGTCTCACATGCATGCAGGCTTCCAAGTCAAGTTGGCAGTGATTTAATTAATCCTACTACTCAGCATTGTACTGAGTGTGTAATGTTTAGTATTGTGGACACTGATGTTGCGTGTTGCTAATTCCACACATATTGAAATACTTCTGTGCTTGTACTCTTAATAAATACCACTGTTTTACTTTTCTTCCGCAATAATAAAGTGATCAGGCCCATGGAATGTTAAATTTACATATGACTGAAGGATGCAAAGGCAGAGAAGTACTTTCAAAAAGTGCACTATAAATTGAGCATCTTTGAAAGCCCTGCTTAAGATCTACCTGCATACACGCTGTGTATTCCTCTGCCTTATGTAAAATTAGCATTTCCATGAGCCTCAGTACTATATCCATGTGTCTGTCAAATGAATGTGAAATTAGTAAGTAAATACTTTAAATGTCTGTTCAATTTTACACTTTGGTATAAATTTAAAAAAATAAAAAATAAAAAATTTAAGCTATCACAAATGGTTACCCAACACATTTTGATGACAGCTAAAAGCCAGCAGCAGTCATACCATGACGGCGCGCTCACAGCTCATGTGACACATGGGTAAGCACGTGCTTGCAGAGCCCACGTCTACGGACTTTCCCAAAATGGAATAAATAATTTTCAATGCCATGCATTCTTATTTTCAGGCCAAAAGTGTTATAAAAGTGTAAATATGTCTTTTCTTAAAATGTTGTGCAATGTTACTTTTATATTCAAAATGTGTGCTACGCCGAAGAACTAATATTCTGGCATAAACACCTACAAAGAACAGTTATCTAACACCAATATTTAATTATTTAAATTGCTCTTGTGAAAATGTATTAAAAGTTTATGTGCCTTTTCGTTTTGAATATAATATTTTTGCTTTGCGTGCATAGCACTTCCGCTTGTGTGAACCCCATAGGCAGCCATGGTAGGTCCGTGAGATGCTTGCCACTGGGCAGTCGTTCGAAGAAAGCTGGCGAGGTAAGATGCTGTTTCAACAGTTCACTTTAGTTCACCAGTTAACCTTTGCTTCGCATACATTTTGCCAGACATCCTCAGCATCATACTTCTGCTTAAATAATTTGCAGCCCTTGTGGCTTTTTCAACTTAAATCGAGAGGAGGAAAGGTGTCGGAGAGGCCATGTGGCCCACGCAATATATGAATCAGGCGCCATCCGCCCATGTTAAGGGCTTTTGATTGTAAATTCTGTGAGCAATATAAAGGGTGATGATTCTATGTATGTATTTTCAAGGTTTTCTTATGTTTAATTGTATTACGGCCACATCACCCACGGCCACGCGGTCAGCTACTGCCAAGTCTGTGTTTTTCACGATTGATGCTGTTGTGTGTGATCACGCATTCTTTTCCACAGGTTGGATTTTCCCGCCGTGAGGCGTACTAAAAGTTTTTGTATGCTTGATTATTGAAAGGAATAATTTTCCCACCGCCGTTGTAACTTTGTCCAGTAATGATTTACCGGATTTCGCTTCAAATCGCTGTGATTTCGGTCCACTACGATCTTCATCCAGCAGCAACCGCACCATTTAAGAATACTTTCACGCATCGGCGTGTTTATTTGGCCTGTTCATGTCATGCCCCATGCTCTGCAAGTGACATTTGTGTAATCTGTACTGTGATATTTTTATCCTAGCCTTCTATGTGTTTGGCCGGCGCCACACTACATGTGGCTTGGGGGACGAGTCCCGACGAGCAAGCATTACAGAAAGAATAAACATTTGTGGTAAGTTCATATTTTTCATTCCCCCGTGTCCTGTCTCCAAGAAAACCCTAGTCCACCTTATCAGCTGTAGACCTCTTTCCCTGTGGAGACTGTGTCTTCTGGCACCACGAGCAGATCATTCATCTAGGACTGCGCAGGTTGAGTTATGGGCTGGGGGTATCACCCACCGGAGCTAGCTAGTCATGCCCGAGGTTAATCATAAAATAATTTTTGGCACAATGTTCACTAATGGAAAATAAAAGCAAAGTTTCTCGGTGTAAATTATATGTCCTCTTGTAGCGTTGAAACCCAGCAGACTCCAGATTCTTACAGTGTTTTTCATAAATGTTAAATATTGCTAAGCGTTTTGTAAAGAAGCTCGGGTGAGACGGACACACAGAACCCACAGCATCACTGGGATCCCCGAGTCTCAAAGTGCGGTGTATGGGAAACACCATTGGCGTCCATCTACAGTAAGTAAATAGTGTATTCGCTCGTCTCGTGTCTCACCAGACTGCATCTATTTCATTCTACGTTACAACACGGGAATACTTTCCATCCATCATTACCAACTTTACGGGGTGAATGTCATTCAGTGTGCCCATTAAAATATATGAATGCATGGGCAGTGACTTTTGTTCTAAGGTTCATTTCTAAAGTGCTCACTTTATCATGAACAGCCTTTAGTGGAATTTCAGTTACAAAACTGCAAACATCGCAGTGGGACGTGTTATCTAAAAATTTTCAAAATGTAGACTGAAATTGTAATTGCATAACTACACAGTAAATACTATATGCATTGACTATGTCCTCCCAAAAGGGGTAAAATCCCAAACTTTGCGATCATCCATGATGTGAACATCTTACGTCTTCTAAATAAAAGTAAAATATAATGAATATTACTGTTTTTGATTACAAAATACCTATAAATGGTAGTGTATTTTAAAAATAAGGCAAATAATCTATCAAAGTCACAAACACTCATTAAACTGAGTTAACCGGGGGGGGGGGGGGGTAATGCCCCTGCTGGTTGAAAAGTGGTGGGGGGACCACCCCTCCTTGCCACCTGTACTCTGCACCAATGGTAAAACCAGTGTATAATACACCTGTCCATGCAGCACTAGAAAAAAAAGTAACAGGTAAAGAGATCTCGTCCAGTACTGGTCGGTACAAGTGGAGTTCCGTTTCCAGGTTTCCTGAAGTTACCCCTACAATTTCTGTGCGCATCGCATACCTGTAACATCTTTTACAAATTACGTGACAAGCAGAGATGTACACAAAAATTGTCGGGGCATATGGAGTTGTTTTCCAGCGATTAATACTCCTTTCTTGCAGTCTCCGTGGCAAATTGCACCATCCTGTAGTGTTACAAGAACCCACTACAATTTCATAGCGATGTAGGAGGATCTTGCGACACTATCAGGTTGGGGTAATAGAATCTCTGTGTGGCTATTTGTTTACTACAGCAATTAATTACAATCCCATGCTTGAGGTGAGGTGCCTGCCTACCTGGATTTCTTTTCTGAGGCCCAGAAGTGCAGGAGCGATAGGGGCTATACTGCCATACGCTTTAAATGCACGTTTGCCACAAAGAGCAAAATTCTGAACTGATGTATATTGTCAAACTGTGTACCCACAGGATTTGCAGTAACCCTATTATTCTATTGGTGGAAAGTTAGTACCGTTCAATGCAAGCCCTAAGAGTATTTTGTATAAATTCAATGGGTATATTTGAAAATACAGCACTTCCAAAAAGGGAAATCTTATTCAAACACGCCAATATAGTTTTGAGCACCAGGCAGGTTGGCCCTAAGGTCACAATAGCAAAGAAAATAATTTAGCTGCATCAAGTAACTAAGCTAACTCTTAATATCAATTAAGTACAGCAGTTCCTTAAAGGTTGTCTCACAACTTGTAGGCTACACATAAGTTGTCGAGCTACATTACATAGACAGCTGTAATGCAGTCATTTAAACAGCTCCAAGCAACTTTTCAATTCCATGGACTTATATTAAGTAGGTACGTTTACAAGGACCTATTTATTGATTTACACAAAATCATATATTTGTATATTTAAGTTAGTAGGTACATCATTCAGAATGAATAAGGGAAAAAAATAAGAATTAGATGAAAACTTAACATCTATCATCCTTTCCACTGTCGAGTGTTGGATGAATATACTACATTTTATGTTTTATTTCAGATGCTGCCCAGTAGTCAATATTTTATGGTGGTAAATAAGGAAATCTGATAGTACATAAAACATACAGGTCTACCAGTGTAAAATTTCTTCACCGAAGTTGGTGGTAATCGAATGATTGATTCCCGAGAAATGATATAAAAGTTGCATTTTTTTATGTTGAGCTAACTTGCAACATGGCAATGAGGCACTGAATAGATGCTATAGTGCTAGTCTGGCAAATTTGGTGGGAACATGTTACATTTCTCTGGAAACAAGGATAAAAATTTTAATTTGTAATATGAATAGATTTTACAAATTAATTTTGATAATATAGTTTCCATGTCACTGACCCACCCCGTGTGAGCAAGCGAAGACAGTCTCGGTATATGATAAGAGGCGGCAGAGGCAAATTATTGTTTTGAATGAACAGGCGAGCGAAATGCCAGGGGCCGCGTTACGAAATGCCGGGGGCCGCCTTATCTGTTACAAAAAGCGAGCCGACAAGTTAATCCCTTTTTCGGTGCACACTGGACTGGTTGAATTGATTTTTGTATTTATCTGAAGAATGTTCTGGATTACTGACTTCATTCTCTCAGCATAACTCGTGGTGCGTTGAACCTTCCAGATGGTCAGGACGAGAGCTGTATATTTTGTGACAGGCCTCCGGACTGTGACGTGAGTGGAGTTGTAGTTGTTAAGTGAATGAGCGGCTGAGTTCCGAGCAATAGAAGAGGTACAATGATAGAAGTGACCAGTGAAAGGGAAGTCTGCACTGCAAGTATCAAGCAGTGAAGAATGTGGCTGGCAGGTGGAATGATTGGTCTAGAAGCTGGAATGAAAGACATTTCAAATGGTGGTAACAGATAAGACTGAGCACTTGTTAATAATGAGTATGAGTTAAATGACTGTAACCAAACAGAGAAAATTAGGGAGGTTAATTAGAGTTGAAATAGACATTAAATATTGCGCTTACTGTCAAATAAAGAGAGTGTAATAGTGGAGACAAGTTAATGCTCTAAATAATACTCGTATACGCCCCTCAGTCATCCCTTGTAACAATAGCATATTAAGCTAAGGTGGCTATATGAACGCCATTTTTAAAACAAATGCTACCTAATTAAAATGTGCCTGTTTACATCACATGCTGCAGTACCAACTTGTCTGCCAAATATGGTAGAAATCCGAGATGACATAAAAACTTTATCCATGAAGTGCTATATCACATTAGACTGACTGACAAAAGTGACTTTGTTAGTGTATGATGCTTCTAATACATTCTTTCACCATACAATATTCGTTCTAAGTTGGTCGAATGGTATTATAGATACGGTATACCAAATAATTCTATGATTGTATGGCCGCCATTTTGAAAATACGTGTAGAACCAATTTAAATCGCTCATGTTTTCATGGCCTTCCATAGCATTACGTGCTTCCCAAATTTGGCAAGAAATGGTTTTCGATTTATATATAATGCTTTATATTAGTGGTGCAATCTCCTAAAATGGTGGTCCAACAATATTGTCCATTTCGACATGCACTGCTTACATGGTAACATACGTTTGGTTTCAATTGGTCGAATGGTTCCCGAGATGACACACAGCGCACAATTTAAAAAAAAAAAATGGCCGAAGGAAGCGCCCGCCGTGGTCGAGTACTCTCAAAGTCGGGTCACCCCACACTATGTACGTACTAAGTATATCTGTACCGAATTTGGGGAAATTCCGTTCACGCTTTCGAAGGTTGAAAGGGACACGCGCGCGCGCAGACGCGCACACACAATCTCTATCTCTCTCTAACGAGATTCTGTAATTGTTAAGTCTAATTTAGCTGATCGCACTTATGTCTACACTTGTTGAGTGCTGTCAAAAACTTTCATGCATTTTCGACATAGACTGTTTTATAAAAAGGAGATTGCATCGCCCCAAATAGAACGAGAACATACGAGATACATAGCTAATGCGACAGTCAAGGCTAACAAAATCGCTATTGTCACAGTGAGTGATTATATTGTATTTAGATGCTGACCAAAGCGGTTGTAAAATCGCTTGAGAATGTGTCACGGCGAGTTTTTTTATCTTTATTTGAAACGGGAAACCACTCGACCACCTTAGATTTCAAAGGCCAGCAACTGAAACGCACCAAAAGGTCATATTACACGGCGCCAGATTTCGCAAGGAAAAGCTTGTGAAAGGTCTGCCATAGCTGCCGTTATACCGGCCTGTACGGCACCAGTCATGGCACTTTTCGCTTGGCGCTGCTAGATTTCATCGCAGGCTTGGTAATTGGGCCTGACCTATTTTCCATGGCATGTTCCATGCCGGCTTTCGTACCTGGCCAATCACATCGCAGTTTCAGAGCGTAGGGCGCTCCCTGTGGCTACTACTTGAAACGAGGTGATGAAACTGAAAAAAACGCCTCCATCTTGATTATACAACCGTGATGTTGAGACACTTCCAAATAGATGTAAAATACAACGGCGACGAATAATATTGGCTATGACAATTTTTTATTACTGGTAGTACAGTGGCCAAGTCCGTTATAATCATGTAACTTTTGGATGTGAGTTCAAACCTGCGTGGAACCCGAATTTTTTTTTAACATTTAATTTTACATGCTGATAATATCCTGGTACGTAAAGAAAAAACTATATTTTGGAACTGTGAATGCCAACAGTTTCCATTACTTATAAAGTCGATAACAAATTTCTTCTGTTCAGATCAATGCTGTGTTCAGCAGTGGCGTCCAACAGCGTAGCTCGGTTCTTTGTTCAGGAGGACCCGGCAGTGATGTTAGGTCGTCTGTGCTCTATCATGGGACGGGGCATTCAAAATAATGTTACACTGGTGCAAAATTATGGTACATTTCCAACAAATGCGTAAAATCACAATTTTCATGTCTGCTTTACTTTCATTACACAAGAGTTGTTTGAATGTGGCACAGCTGATATCAAATACAAATGAAACACAGCTGTTAGGCGTACCAATCTCAAAATCCTGCACTACGCCACTGCTTTTCAGTAATGTTTTATTTTTGTGTATAATGAAATAAAATCAATTCCTATTAATTTATCTAGATTTTTCCAACTACTTTTATTTTGTCCTGTACATTAGGGCATGTTAATGTAATAAGTGCTTACGTGAATGACCCGTGTTAGATTGACAGTCTATACCTAAAGGTCGGTTGAGTGAAATATTGGGAACTACTGTACGGTACATGAAGCCGATTTGCCTGATTGCGCCAATACCCGAGGTTCTGGAGTCTTCCAGCATTTTCAGGAACAGACGTGACGACTATCTGTGACACTGTTTATAGGCTGTTCATGGTAAAGTGAGCACTTATTAAGGCCCTGCCAACAGGCTTTAACCTCTAATAAATGTGTCATAGCAGCATCAAGCATAAAATTTTGAAGGTGGTGAAATGTATACACTGCGTTTATTCGTCACAGAGCAGTGTTTATTTTAGAAAGCAGCATGAATAGGGAAATAGGATGAAAGGAAAAATTTAGAAGGGCCTTAAAAAGTGCTCACCGTGAACAGCCTATAGTTGGAGAGTATAGAGTAACGATCACTGAAGGATTTCGAAGGGAGGAAGGACGAGAAGAACGTTTCACGATTACAACTTAATACTCCATTATTCACACGGGTACTTCAAACTTTCCTGAAGCCCTGATATAGTTCTACTTCCAGGGATATTCCTCCGCCTCATTCAAACTTCGCTTAGAAAATTACACCAGGCGGCCAATTCACCACATTCACGCGCACTCAAGTGTAATAACGTTTTGCGTAAATTCTATTTCTTACTAAGCACTACCACAACACACCTATGTTCTCTCTGTCTTTATTCGTATTACTTATTGATTAAATATGTATAATTCATGGATCAAATATAAGTAAAAGTTCAATTTATCCAAAAATAAAGAAGGTACATTTATACATGGGGTGTTTTTTTTTTTTCAAGTGTTTGATTTAAAAAGTCTGAAGCAACCGTGAATAGAATATAAACATTAGTAATTTTATTTTATTTTTACGCCAAATCTCAAAGTGGAAAATACGTGTTTTAGGTGGCATTACCCTTAAGAGCAACTTTCGGGCCCTAATTAAGGCCACGAAACAAACAAATTCAGCTAAGTAAGGCCGCGGTTACACACGATGCAGAACTACTTCAGTTAAACAAGTTCATCTATCGAAGAGGTTACGTTACCTTCGAACGAGTTCCGATCGCAGTCGTTTCTCGTTCAAATTGAACAGTTTTCATGAGTAGTTTCGAACGACTTCTGTTCTCTGCTGCGCCTCCTATTGGCTGCTTCCAAGTAAACAAGCAGTGTAAAGAAATGTATAATTTTCACAACAATTAAAAAGATCAATGGTGATAAATATTGGAGTCTATTATAATTAAATATCATACATTTTACGTTCAGTGTTTTTTAGGTTAGAATTGCCTTCATTCGCTTTGGGTGTGTAACCGCGGAAACAAAAGAGAGGTAAGAGAAAGAAAAAGGCGGTTGGAGACTCCCTAGGTGGATAGCCTCAGGGACAAAGTCTCATACATCTTCTAGTTCATTATTTGGAAGGCTCCCCGCATTTATGCTTGAAGGACATAGAGTGGGGAGACACAGCGGTCTGCAAACTAAACAAAACTCAGTACCTGGAAATTTCACAGCTCTGTTGCGGCACTCTCAAAAAGTGGCTGTGTGATGGCGCCCGGATGTAGGCAATAAAGCCATCCTGCGTACAAAAAGCGAAGCACCACTGTCACAGGCTTGCACCCACCGCCACCCCCCTGGTGGGGGGGGGGGTGTAGTACCCTCCTGGGAAAACAGGGGTGCGGTGGCCTGAGAGTCAAAAGTCCGCCGACAGGAACAAGAGGGACTGGGGTCAACACGACTCGAGTAGCGAAACCACTTTGCGAAATGAGACCGATTTTTTTTTGGGGAAGTATACAACATATCAAAGGGCCCGCCAGGTTTGAACTGCATTGAAGAATCTTCGAAATACACATGGGGCCAATGCACCACCTAGGAAAAGAACATTTACATTTAACACTTCAGGCATGCCCGACTATTCCAGAGCACTCCCAACAACGGCATTTCCGATTTCTGTAAGAGCCATATCTGAAAATATCCCAGTCAGATACACAACAGTGTACAGGGCTCCGAGACGAGCAATTTGACGTAGGGCACTTGTGGTCAGAGGGTCGGGAAGTAACCGTAAATCGCTATAAACCACGTGCAGTGCGCTGCTGTTGGCCCGGCTTTAATCCACCTGCTGGTCAGCTGAAGCCGGTTTGTACAGAGGTCAAATCGGGCAGAAGTTTAGTAATAGCTTTTGCTTGAAACAAAATTTGCATTGTCACAATATTACAGACAAGTTACAGAAATCACGAAAGAATCTATGAAATTGCAACATGCGTTACCTAACACTTTATTCGACGTTAAGATATGGAACTATTTTCTATCCATCGTTACCAACTTTACTGCGCAAATGTCACTCAATGCGCCCATTAAAATATATGCGTTCTGGGGCAATGACTAATTTAAGGTTAATTTCGAAAGTGCTCACTTTATCGTAAACAGTCTTTACTAACGATTTTTCTTTTGTAATACACGTGATACGATAAAAAGGAAACAATTTTCCATTTATTCGGTGCACACGTCGATTTGATTGGTCCACGATCGTTGTGGCGTGTACGTTAGCCAATCACGTGCACACTGCTGGTCCCCTGTCGGCCAGCGGCTCGTCGGTTGAAAGTTAAATAAGAGTTTGCAAACTTCACCAAACCTGGCTCAGAAATGGCTACATTAAAACGGTATTGCTAGCCTGCGCCGGCCGGATCCGCGCGGCACAGGGAGCCATATTATCATCATTACCAGGAGGCCGGGCTGCGAGAAGTACTGTACTGTTAAAGTAGAGCTTAATCGTGTCTAGGTAATTACATCAGGAGAACAACGTACCACATTCGTACGTGCTCCTTGTAATAATACTTTGAATGAGAACTATTCCTTACTAAGCATTACCAACACAACTAGTCCCGCACTTTTATTCATAAGAACTATGAACGAAATATGATAATGCATCAGTTCAGTTAACATATAAGTAAGGTGATTTTATGTCAGTAGAAGTATAAAATGCATGTGACGACATGGCATAATTAACCCTTTAACTTGGTGTTGCAAATGAGAATATTTTTTGATCTAACGAAGTACTTACGACTTCCTAGTAATAACTTAGACGCTGGATCCTAAGAAAGTAATTTCTATTGGCCGGTGATGCTGGCGGCAAACAGTAACATTTTCGTATCCTAGCAACAACCAATAGCATTGTCGTGGAAAAGTAAGCTGTCATTATCGGCGCCAGCTTCCGACCCTAGTACAGCATCAACGATGATTTTGCCTCTTTTCAGCGACATGTCCTGCGTGAAATGGTATACTCGGGATAATATGTTAAGGAGTTAACAGAGTTCACCAGCGCACCGAGTGCTCAACAAGAAGGTTAAATTTCACGCCTACAAGAAGCTGCAGCGCAGATACTGTTATTAAGTGATCAATCACACGGGTACAGCTTGCAAGTGGCATACTGTAGCGGCCACCAAGGAGCCGCGCACATCAAACTTGGGTACACAACGGGGTATAGCGACAAGAACAAGGCGCTTACTTTATTTACTACTACTACTTCAGGAGTATATATTGTATGCACAAAGCGCCATTTTCTGATGCACCAGTGACCAGTACTGCACTACTAAGGCTCTCCGAGGCTGAAGAGAGCAACTCTACTATACAGGCCTCGAGGAGCTCTTGGCCACCAGCAGATACATCCTTTATGGTGAGCATAAACCGGCTTGGCAGTAGGGCGTAAGGTTACAGTTACCTATCGAGACCCCGTTATCCAGATCATTTATTCAGTGATTAAATATCGTTGGCAATGATAGGCAAGTACCCTTAACACTCTGTAGACTATTCTCGAGTGTAGCTCGAGCGAAGCTAATTTGAAAATTTCTTTGTTGTTCAGAAAAAACGAGCATGGATGTGCAGTTTGTTCGGGTGGTGTTCAACACCACCTCACACGAACACGACAGCGTAGTTAGCAATGACACTGCTAGCGACAGAATTGTTTCCTACTCAAGAGGGGCATGATTGAGTGCTTGCAAAATCATTTTATTCGTCAAAAGGACATTTGATTGGGTCAATATCAGCTCGGGTCTTCATTGATTGATGACCTGCCAATAACGGACGCTGTTAAGTACAGGCTAGTGTCTGGTGTGACAAGCACGATCGTGAATTTCAGGAATAGCTTTATTGTAATTGGTTCTGTTTTGTTATCGTCCTAATATTGTAACATGTGTTAGTAAAAGTGTTTGTGTCTAGAGAATTCCCTGTTTGATTAGTCTCCTGTACTGTCTGTCTACGCACCCGTGAGCGTTTCCTCTTCATACAGCATTTTATATATATATATATATATATATATATATATATATATATATATATATATATATATATACACACACACGCGCGCGCGCCCCGCCCGCACAACCCCCCCCCCCCCCCCCTCAATTGTAGAACTGAAGTTGAAGTAAATCTAGAGACGAGCTACAGGAGGAAGGGGAACGCTACAATACAACGAAACGCGTCATACATGGGGTGTTAATTTTCCATAGGTTAGATTCGAAAAGTGTGAAGAAACCTCGAATATACTATATGTGGGAAGCTCCTCACACGCACGACCCCTCGCGGATTCCCGGGCTGCTGATTGGACCCGCAACATCCCCAATTAATTTTTTTTTACAGCGAGCACTCGCGCACAAGCGGGGTGTTTGCTGAGACCCGGTTGCACCAACATCTTCCCCGATCCGAGGCAATTCCGAACCAGGATCCAGTTTGATCTTGGTTCCAACCAACGGAATTTCATGATTCTGGATCTCCGATTCGTCGATCTTGGTTACAAAGTGAGAGATGAGATTAAGTATTAGGCAAATTTTGCTATTGGTTCGTAGCATGTGACTAGGGATAGGACAATTTCGCGAGTTCAACGACCTGTAGGCTATGCTCAAACAGTCCTGTGCATGAACAAGCCTAAATGTTCGTTCATTGGCTGCTGCCCCTCAGAGTAGTCAGTGTTACCTCACACCTGGCAGTATGGGGTTTGCTAATTGTTTCCTTGGAAGTCTGCTATTGGTTCAGAGTCGCCCGCCCAGGATGTGTCTAATAAACTGTGATCCAATTGCAGAGGTGACTCCAGTGTACGCGTGTTGGACGTCTATCTTGTCCTGAAATGGATTCGCTAAATTTTCTTACTCTCATGGAAGTAGGCGTATTTTTCACTATGATAGAACTAGATGTGCGATGTTTTACCTGTTTTAATTGAATATGATTGCTGTACGAATTTTAATGAATAATATTCAAGTGCGTATAATGTTGTTTTAATTTTCCAAGAAAACAATCGAACGTAGTTCTATCTGTTGGCGTATTTACAAAACTACATGTGTCGATCTTAGGTCCGATCTCGGATCGAATTTCGAACCACGATGGTGCAACCGGACATTAGCCCACACCCGTTTTGAATCTGCGCGAGTAACTCGCTGCAGATTGACTCGTAGCACCACGAGCCCCTGCATTCGGACCGTGTCGTATCGCGGATGTGGCATTTTCTGATAAAGTATTAAATGCTGACAAAGGAGGTTCGTGAGCAAATAAAAAATATCATCCCGTTTGAAAATTATGAATTTTCACATATGTTAATAGTTTCTTTTAAAAAAGAGGGATAAGGTTAGTTAATCTTGAAGGATGCTAGATATGGCACTTTACTTTAAACATTGTAATTTATTTCTAAAGGCTGTTCATGATAAAGTGAGGACTTCTGAAATGAACATTAGAAAAATGTCGCTGCCCCTGAACACATTTTTATGGACGCACTGAGTGACATTTGCCCCGTAAAGTTGATAACGATGGATGGAAAATAGTTCCGTATCTTAACGTCGAATAAAAAGTGTTCGGTAACTATAAATCATTTCTTTCGTATTCAGTTTTTTTTTATGCAGCGAAGTGAGAAAATGAGCAAATTTGTATTTCTAATGTGTACATTTACTTGACCGACGTATGAACAATGACGAGGCTGATGACAATTTTAATTTTATATACGCGGGAGAATATATAATGTGCATACAAGTAGATCTTGGGCCTTTCAAAAGTGCTCATTTTACCGTGAACAGCCTTTTAAAGTGAAACTTTCTGAATTTCAGAACAAAAACCTTAAATACCATTTTGACCATATTTTAGCAGTTTGGCTCGCCTAATAAAATCGGTTCCCTTGTCCTTAAGTCACGTTTAAAAAATACTCTTTCTTATCGCTCCCTCCCACTGATTCACGCCTTCGTGAGCGAGAGCCGTTCTGAGTAATTGAAACCACGCTCTCGTTTCTCTCAGATGTCACGCAGAAGGCTGATGCCAAAAGGCGCGTAACAAGGCAGTGAAACAATACCGTGGGAAATTGTGTGATGGTGCTGTGGCAAGCTGACAACGAGAAGACGAAGAGCACGAGAGAAAACTGTGGAGACGGCGATAATGACAGCGTTTGATAACACTTCTTTAGGCTACCTGATACTTTGGCATGCAGAATAGGGAAAGTATAGGCTGTGCTTAAGATCTACTAGCGTGTACGTTGTGTATTCTTCCGCCTAAAATTAACATTGCCATGGGCCTCGACACTATTCATGCGTCGGAAACTGGAACTGTGAAATTGTTATTAAAGTAACTATTTTATAAATCTTTTCATTTTCGTACGTAGATACACAAAAAAAAGAAAAAGTAAAGAAATAATTTGTTATCAGAAATAGTGATCCAACACATTGTATTCGTCGTTTGGATATGGAACTATTTTCCACCCATCTCTACAACTTAACTGGGCGTAAGTCACTCGGTGTGACCTTTTAAATATATGCAGGCACGGGGCAGTGACCTTCTAAGGTTGATTTCAAAAGTGCATCCCTTTAACCATACGTAGTGTATCTTCAATACAAGGAAACGGCTTACCCAAGAGAGAATCCACTCCCAAATCAACAAAGAATTTATTTTTAAGTTTGTTAAATTAAACTAAAATTGCCCACGGTAAATGAACTATTTGAATCACTGTCTATCGCAAACTAGTGTTGACGAATGGTTGCAGTCAATCTTGGTTTAATTTTTGTAACCCACCCCACGAAATGTAAAGCATTATTGAAAACATTTATTTTCGAAGCCGTAAACGGTCAATAGAATTTGCAGTGTTATCGTACCCACCACGTGGCTAATAAAGTCAGTTTCTAACACCGAGACGCAGTGCCGATACGCGGCCTGGTCGCATCATGCGAATACGGCCCCAGCTCTGCACGTCAATAGCAGAGCAGTGTCAACTTCGACCATATACATGGCCCGAATACGGCCCCAGCTCTGCACCCAGTGCACGTCAATTGCAGAGCAGCGTCAACTTAGACCATATACATGGCCCGAAAACCTGTCAAACCAACAAACTCATTTGTCGTTTGTTTCGTTGTCTTTCGTTGTAAAAAAAAATCTGATAGTTTGGGAACTCGAAATCGTCCCTCGTACGAGTATTCTAAATCCATCGGTTCGCCATCCCGATAGATCGTCGTATTTTATCCCCGACGACGAAGGATGATCGAGCAGTCCGCAGCATGTACAATTTATTTATCTGTAATTCATAGTGCATATGTTGGGAATCGAACTCGTGGATGCTAACCACTGCGCTACTCGACCGTTGTGGAAATGAGGCTTTTCTTTGCGCGTATAAAATTGTTCGCAATTCTACTAGGTTTTCAAATTATTATAATTTATTGAATATACGATCGCACAATAATCTAATACTCCAGCTGTATTGTCTATGAAACACTGCGCACTAAAGGGTTAAGTATGACAAGGGCCAGCCGATTTACGAGAGAAGAATTTCACAGGAGCTATTTTTCGTGTCCCACTACCATCTCCTTCCGTTAATGGCAGTGTGCCTTACAAGACACGTGTGGCATTTGGCTGAGCCAATGAGAATAAGGTTGGTTGCTCGGCAAGGTATCCACTGAAATTCCATTTTGGGATTCCCCGACTCTTCCCCGTTTCCCAGACAGAATCTTGCCGAAACCTTCCAATGCCACATATTTTTCCACTGCTGACATAACTAACGTACTGTCAGAGAAATTGAATGAAATTACACAGCAACAGACCAAGCAAGTGAACCCAACGTTTTATCCAGTCCATCTATTTTTCTCGAGATACACGCTATTGGCTACACACTAATGAACTTTGCAAACACACGAATACTTTATTTTGTACATATAGGCCCAATGCCACTTGGAAAAAGATGCACTACTGCAAGTTCAAAACTTAATTTAAATTTTAAAATGCATATGCTTACAATATATTCCGTAACCACACAACTATAGGCAGTTCACGGAGGAAATAAGCTTTTTCGAACGCCCAGCTTAAGATCTACTTACATGCACGTTGTGTATTATTCCACCTTATGTAAACTTTACGTTACCATGAGCCTCGTCACTTTACTCATGCTTCGATCAAGCGAAAATTCGAAATTATTACAAAAGTAAACATTTAGTAAATATGCTCATTTTTACACTTCGATGCATTAAAAAGGAAGAAAAGTGAAATTAATAATTTTAAGCTATCACAAATGGTTACGTGACACTTTTTATTCGACGTTAAGCTATGGAACTAATTTCCATTAGTCGTTACCAACTTTACTGGGCGCGTCACTCGGTTCGCCCGTTAAAATATATGCAGGTATGAGCAGTAACATTTTTAGAAGGTTGATTTCAAAAGTGTTCACTTAGCGTGAACAACCTTTAACGATTTTTGCAGAGTAGCAATTAATCACATTTACCACGGCCCAGATGAAAAACCCCTGACTTTTCCCTGTGGGTGGACACACTGACTCCGGCAGGCATAAATTCATTTCGAGGAAATCTGGTGGTGGATGAGCCCTCCATTCATTCCAGACACGGCTGTTTGCTTATTGGTTGCTGCCTCACTCACACTGTCGCTTCTTGCTTGTTACTGGCACACAGTGAAACCGGGGTATGTCTAAAACCACCCGCCTACCAACAATATAATAATTTAAAAAAATAACAGGTGTTTGAAATCTACCTCGCCACAGAATGAATTCGCGAAATACTCGGGACTCCATTAATAGAATAATGTTATTACCACAGACCTGAAAAATTCGCGAGTGCAATGACCAGTAGGCTAGACTCTTACGTACAAATATGCCGATGTGAACTACACGTTGGTTGTCTGCTGTCACAGTGGAAGGCGACGATTGGGTCAGCGTGCTCCACGTGGACCAATGGCTAAACAGTGGAGAGTCGGGGGGGGGGGTCCATGGCCCCTCCCGAGACTGCTCTAAAAAAAATGCCAAGTAAAAATAGAAAAATAGTACCTACTTTAAATACACACTTTGACTAGTGCTTTAGAAAAGGTAACACACACACACTCAGTCATTTAGCTCTGATAGTCGTTCTCACTGCACAGAATGTTAACCCCCCCCCCCCCCTCCACAAACT
Source organism: Dryococelus australis (assembly GCA_029891345.1). Classification (NCBI taxonomy): domain Eukaryota; kingdom Metazoa; phylum Arthropoda; class Insecta; order Phasmatodea; family Phasmatidae; genus Dryococelus; species Dryococelus australis. The sequence continues at coordinate 32,350,558 of CM057008.1, forward strand.
TTCCATTTCCAACGTCACACAGTTGCGCTTGTGCACGCACGTGTTCGCCCTCCTACGACCTTAATCCCTACCCCCCTCCCCCTCCTTCACCCATTTCATCTTTCTGGTGTCGCGTAGTTACACCAAATACTGTAGAGAACTCTAGTGTACGGATCTGGTTACTCTTGGCACATGTACAACATCTTTCTTCTTCAGACCTTCGTGGATATTGTTTACAACAATCCTTCCAGAGTATCAGTAACAGCGATTAGTCACAGGCGTTTGTGTTTCCATTGTCCGATCTCTCGGATAAGATTTCCAGAAGCATTTCCGTAGAAGACGTGATGCCAAATAGTATTTTTAAAACAATATACCATCAAACGAACGCATGGAGCAAGAAATGTGAAGTCACTTGCAAAAAAAAATACAATTTCTTTTTCCCGGCAATATTCTGTATCAACAATATCTGAGATTTCTCTTCTCGGGGAATTTCCAACTATGGGAGGCCAAAATGACGTAGAAACCGAAATACCAAGTAAATACTAGAGACAGTGCTTGACGTATGGATGACTGTGACGCTACATCCAGACAATTCGTGTGCTACTGTAAATTGTGTGCGCTATTCCGGTCAGTGGTGCTACAGCCGAAAGTTTTTTTTTTTTCCCCTACTCTCCGACGAGTGAGATTTTGGGTTAAATCAAGAATGACTGAGGAGCAGATGAATGGTCTTTGCATGTTGCATGCACATACAGACTTGAAAATTGATCCTGAGAAATTATAGATAGATTTGCTAAAGAGAACGTTCGGCGTTTTGAAATGATTTATTTTGCCACGTGTATCATAAACCAATTAAAATATTGTGACACGTAGGATAGTATTATTTGCAATATGTTTTATTTTTATAACGCAAGTGTTTTGAATTCCAGCTTGTCCCAAAATGAATCCGCGAATTCTTCACGTCTTTTAGTCATTACGCCAACGCGAACTATCATTAGAGACCCGGGAAATTTCGCGAATTCATTTGCGGACATGGTACGCTTGAAAAAACATGTACATCTGTATTTTTCGGCCGCGGTTTCGTTAGCCACGCCCTGGACGGATTCGAACCAAAATCTAATCGGCAAGAAAAACACGACCGAATGCGGTGCCACCTAGTCTTGAGAGCTAAAACTAGAGCAGCAGCCAATGAACGACTTACCGAGACTCGAGCACACAGGGAATTGTGTAGTCTAGTTTGTTGCCGATAGAATCCGCGACATTTCCGGGTTTCCAATAATCACCGTTGTCATTTCAAACTTTTCCACACTAAAATTAAAAAAAAAAAAAAAATACCACGAATTCTACCAATAAATTCCTACATACGCCATCGATGCCACTTCCGACGGCAGCGGCCTAGAAGCCCGGGGGCGGGCGTTGAACAGCAGGCTGTCGGGAGAGACCTGGGTGACTGCCAGACGTGTTCCCGCCGTTCCCTCGCGACGCGATCCTACTCGCCAGCGCGCGCCGAAGATCGGAGAAACCTTCCCGGCAACCGGTGATCCAGGAGTTGGGAGGACATTGGAAACGGCAACAGCTCCGCCGCACAGGGGAGGATGTTTCCAAGAAAGGCTGGGCATGCCCGCAACTGTACTTCGGACAAAACACGCCCCTCGAGCACGAGCCGCACGCAGAGAAGAAGAATCCAGTCGCCACTACCGCTAGAAACACGACGGGGAAATCGTCACCCGATTGCTCGTTGCGTATGCTCAAGTCACATCAAGTGTTGGTCCGCATTGTTTTTCAAAGTGTAGAAATCTAGTCGCCGAACACGACCTCGCTACGCATTAATTCATAAAATATAGAAAGGTTTACAGAATGTATTTTATAAAGTACGCAAGTATGATTCTTTTTCCCAAAGTATATTGACAAAATCGTACTTGTTCTCGGATTTTTAGATTTTGTCGATTAGCTTGCAATGAAATAAATATAATGTTAGGCGCTGGAGCTGTGTGTGAAGTATTGCTAATAATTAGGGACACCCGAATTTCGCGAAAATATTTCCGCGCATGCTAGATTTTAATCCCTACATGTGTATCAGTAGTTTTATATTCCTTATTGGCAGTATGTCTTTGTTAGAAAACATTTTCTTACTTGGTTGGCCAATCGAAATTAGTTTACTCTTGTGTGCGTCTGTGATTAGTGTCATGAAATACAATTGGTCGTGAAATATTTTCGCGAAATTCGGGTGTCCCTACCAATAATTATTACCTTCCCTCGTAAATCGCTTTAAAAAATCTCATTATTTCATAAACTTTCGTTAACATCTTACAATGGCAATCCAGCATATATTAGTTGGCTGGCAGTATTTAAAATTTTTCTGCGTTTTCTGCTGATCCGAAAGAATAGACTACATTTTTATACAGCATAAGAATAATATGCGTGTTTCGTGGAACAGACCTCTCAGCTGGCTTAGCTTTGCCGTCATTAAGTTCGGGCAAGCTCGTGTGTCTTCGTATTTAGTAACCATCCATACTAAACTACACGAAGCCTCCCAACGAAATCTAGCTACTCTTGAAATCTCCACTACTGGAATGGCTAGCGGTGCTTCATTGCTCTAGTCCATTTCATATTAAGTGGTCTCGAATTTGACAGTTCTAGGAAAGTAGCGCCAATGGCATCTGGGTGGCTATGTATCCTTCCGCCACAGCTGAACTGTCACCATGTGACTATCGGTATTTGCAAACAAACAACATATGACTGCCTGTTTTTGTAAACAAACTTCGTGTACCTCCACCCAAATGTCTTTAGAAGCTGTGAAGGACTGTCAAAACAGTTGCAGGTTGGCAACAATCCCATTATTTTTTAGTTTATAAATATTTTATGTAAATGAGTAACAGCCCATTATAAATTGATAATTTTTTTACTTTGCGAGAAATTTGTAACCAGGATGCAAGAAAATGAAATTGTATTTTGACTATCAAATGAATAAAATATGTTTTGCTGTTTTTGAATACACTAAATATATCAATGACAACTAATCTTGTCACACTTGGTTTCCACAAACACCAAATAACAAGATCCCCCCCTCCCTTTTTTTCAAAGACAGTATACATTATTACATACAGGCTATGCCTACTATTGCATTAAAAGTACATTATTCAGCTTTGTGATATGATATAACAAACTCTGTACAGTCTGATACTTTTATGGTGGTTATAATTCTCAGGATGTTAAATATGTAGGCAGACAAACTAATATTTAAGCAAATGTTACTTAATTTCAGTAATTTTAATAACTCTCGTTTAATAACTCAAATGTTAAGTATTTGCAGGTCTACGTACAAATACCTATATGTTCAAAGTTCAGTCACACAACCTCCCTCCTCAAAATTGTGAATACAGCCTTAGGCTTGTTCTCGGGTATCTAATCAAAAACTGTATTTCAGTTCAGAGATGTTACAAAGCGCTCTAGAGAAGCAGGTGTGACCTACATCAACTGTAATCAAACGGAACACGTTACTTACACTCCAAGAAGATGCTCCACGTACCCAAGATTGGAGATCTCATAAAGTTCATTTATCTTAGCGATATATTTTCGAATGCCGCAGTTCCTGCTGATGCATAACAGCGCCTCCTAAATAAATGCCGAGAGAATGGTGTCGGTCGTGCTGTAAATTCAAGTAGTCGCATTGAAATGTGTCGTGGTTGCGTTCGGGTCGTGTCGTGCTGTGTTGGTCGGGGCTATGTGATTCCAGCACGAGAGTGTGGCATTTTGAGTTGCATATTGTTTGGATGGAGCAGTGGAAAAATTTTGCTCGTATGGAAATAACATTTAAATTATTTAACTTCGAAAATTATAACTAATAAAAATACAAAACGTGATATATATATGTACACGTCGCTGTTCGTATTCGTACAGATGCAGCAATATGAACACGCACACACTTTGACCTTACACTCGAATTTACGATGTAGACAAACAAATATTGTTCACTCACTACAAAAGTGTCGAAGTGCATTTTTCAGGCCACGTGCATTTCAATAATTATATTAACGGTTTACAAATACATTTACAAAACACACAAACTTACTGTTGTAACCTCTTGAACACGTGTTTTTCTATGGCAATCCTTGCGAGTTCACATCAATAAAATCAAGTTTGTTCGTCACTAGCATTAAATTATTTTATTTGCAAAAAATCATTCAATAAAATCAACACTGCGCACGTTTCCTGATACAAACAAACTTAACTTGTATACGTAAATTATATTTATGTCGCTTCGTTATGGAAGGCGGTTAGGAAAATGGCGGAACGAGCAGTTTTAACGACGTGCCGATTAATATTGCATTTCACTCAACAAAACGCACTACAACGGTACCTACAACCAACTATGCATGGAAAAAGCAAATAAAAAATAATTAACTACCGATTAAATATTCCGACAACACTAATAAGATATTCGTATAATAATCACGATGAGAAAAAAGCGCTCGGACAACTGCCTTCACCGGGCTGGAAATATAAACATGGCTAGCAACGTTTACTGTTCGTATGTGTCGACATACGCTGTCATAAATGCTGAACGTGTTTTTTAAATCCCGTTACTAATAGCCAAGAAAATTTAATATTGCTTTAGAAACACAATTTAAACCATAAATGTTGTAAGAATAATTAAAATTACAACTTTTAGTTACGAGTACTATTTCCTTCTAAAGACATCATCAAAATAGCCAACCTAACAACACGGATCCCGCAGCAGTTCATCAGCTGATACAATACTGTAGGAGCGAGAGCATCTACTGTTGACATAGTGTTTAGGTTGGTCACATTGTCAAATTTGAGACCACTTATATGAAATGGACTATAGGCGAGTGTGTGCATACGGCCCCATGAGCTGACTTGCTCGGGAAAGCCGGTCGTGTGTGTGTATGTGTTTACGTGTAGTGGCAAAGGTTGGGTTCGTGAGATGGAAATACGGAGTAAGAGCGTGACGTCACCACGCCCATACAAACACTTAGTGGCAAGATCCAGCGAGGTCAGTAATCCTACATTGCTGGTTCGTCTCTTACTAAGGTTGGATACTAATTATCTTTGACAATAATTTTAAAACATTTCCCAAACATTCCCCTATATTTCCCACTCCACTGTCCAAATTGTATCCACTATAGTGCCATATAATAACGTGTTTACTGCAATACCTGTGACGTATCGAAAATGTGAATGATAGAAAGGGGGAATTCGCCCCACAAAATTTGGCTTCCCTTCAGTGGAGCATTTTTCAAAATATGTTAGTCGACGGGAGACTCGTTGCCAGCTGCGTGGACATTTTGTCCCGACATCCCAAGAAGTTTGACGATCCCATTTCTCGAGAATACGCAAGGCAAAATAATTACGGAGTCCACTTCCGATACCTCTTCATGGTAAAGTGAGAACTTTTTAAGGCCCTTCCAAATGGCTCTACCAACTAATAACATGTTTTGTAGCTTTTTCTGACGTTGGCTTTTGTGATTGCTGAAATGTATAGATTGTGTTTATTGGTCACAAGGCAGTGTTTACATCTTTAAAAAAAATTGTAATTTAAAGAAAATTACTTATAGGAAAATTTAGCAGAGCCTTAAAAAGTGCCCACTTTACCGTAAATAGACCATACGTACACATCTGTTAAATAAAACAAAATGCGCCCTGCAGTTTAGCAAATTAACAAGAATTAAAGAGGTCACTGTACTAATAGAAGCAAAAACTACGTTTTATCTCCAACCAGTGGCGGCGATTGGGTACAAAATGAGAGGCGATGAGGAAGAGCAGTCGGGAATTGTCAAACTGCAGACGCTAACAACTAGGGATGAAAATACGAATGTCATGCATCCGCGAAAGATTGCTAATTCCCAGAAAAATCGCGAAATCACTGGAAACTCCGCATAAAAATAAAACAAGCCGCTTTTATGTTAGGTATGAAAACTGAATAGCCATAGGTAAACTCAAGTTACAGAATATATTATCTGCGAAATTGATAGTTTCTACTGTCATTTTACGTTTCTAGGTTGGTACTGAATTTGAGACATATGGCTTGAAATAACGCGGCGGCTCAATGTATAAGTGACGCCTCTGTATGGGCTCTTCATGATAAAGTGAGTACTTTTGAGGCGCTAGTTACTTTTTCCTTTTAACCATTTATCCTTTAACCGCCTTTTTAAATAAATATTACCATGTAAGTAATAAACACAGTGTGTATATTCCACCCTGCTCGGAAGTTAACGTCTAGGGCTAAAATAAGATGTATTTATTAACTATTATCCCAGAGGAGAGGTCTTTCAAAAGCGCTAATTTATCGTGTATTAACTATTAATCCAGAGGAGAGGTCTTTCAAAAGCGCTAATTTATCTTGAATAGACAATGTTATTTAGTTAAAGAAAAGTTTAGCTAACCTTAAAAAATAGTTCATGCAAAAAAGGAGGGGGGATTTCCATTTCCCTACCGCCTCCCAAATTTCATTTCCGCAACTGTCTGCATCCATGGTTCGTACAAAGTTGAAACGGCAATTATTCGGCACCATTCGCAGGTCAGTTTTGTCTTGCGATCCTTGGCTCTTGGGCAGAAGTGGCACCTTTGTTTTCTGTCCAAAGTAGCAGGCCTCACTGGAGTTTCAGATTGAATATGAAGTACTCGAAGATTCCTCCTCGGTGTTGGAATTTGAAGTCTGGATTGCAAGAATTTGTCGTTTCAATTTCTTATTCTCAGCCCTCAAGTTGTATAGTACCATAGCACTCTGGTCAATCATTCCATACCAGATCCTTAGTAGCCAACGATTGCACACTCTGCATACAGTGTATGACATTTGTCAAAGATGTCAATTCCACCCTTAGTTGAATTATAGAAGACTATAAGGTCTGGTTTTCCTGACTCTTCATCAATTGAAGCACTATAATGCATGGAAGAAAGAACCTGAACATTTTTATTTCTGGTTTCGCTCTTTTTTGGCAGAGACCAACATCTTGTTTTCATCAAATGCAAGGAGTGATGTTTGTGGATCCTTTGCATGGAGAAATTGTGGAGGAATCTCTGGTTTGTTACTTCTGAGTATACCCAACCATTGTAAGATTGTACGTAGTGAGCATTTGCTGGAAAAGTGGCAGAGACCGCCATCCCTTACCGAACTTGGTTTAGTCCACTAAATTTCGAGAGACAAATTGTAATAATTTTTTCAACTTAAAAAGGTTCGTATAGTTGTTACACAGATATAACATCTACTATTCCTATTCGCATGTATGGCTTCCAAAGGATGTGCTACCTGAAATTAGATTACTCGTTCATACACGGCAACCTTGAGGCTCTTTGTATCGAGAAAATGGAAGAATGATACACCTGAAAAACTGGTATTTCAGAACTTATCAGCCGTCATCAGGTATCCAATGTAAATATTCCTTCATTCATATAATCAATTATGAATTCTTTCAACAGGTCATTTAGAGAATTTTTTATTGCAACAAATAGCAACACGTAATAGTGCCGATTTTCCACTTGTCACTAGTCACAACTCACGTTCTGTCAACACACCCGCATTAACATCGCATTCTACTTTTAAAAAAGTTCAAAAGTGACATTCTCCCACAGAAACTCACACACGAGCTGTCATTCGTCTGACGGTCTTCCTCAAACAAGCCATCAAGAGAGAACTAGTGGTCAATTTTCCAAAATACACTATGTCGTTTTACATAAAATCTTCTAGTTCCTGGCTTATTTTCTCACCTTACCATCTTAAAACAGTATTTTGTAGAGTTGCAACGTTCTATTTATGGAACAATGTATCGGACTCTTACCATCTGCCCGGCCATCTAAACATGATCGAATACCATTCATGAAGCAAAATGCGAGCCGCGAGCCCTTAAGTGTCTCGGTGTGTAGTTATCCCTGTAACAATTTCGTCGAGCACGTTACAAGTGATAATACACGCCCAGACACTCGGAGCAAGGTGCCGAAGGCCAGCAGAAGACTGAAGAGATAATTCGCCAAATCCGATCGTCTGGATCCTGCATCCGGAATTGGTGAGGTACCTGTGGAATTCAACTGTAGTACAGACAGGCACTACCCTGTCAGCTCTGCAAATACTTGCTACATGAACCATTATTACATAGCTAGCACTTGCAGAGTCTGACCAACGTAGTGTATACTATGTACTAGCTGGATAATGAAATCTGTATGAAATTGATAACACACACACGAAAAGCGTGGAACTAATCTGTAGCACAAACAGGCACTACCCTGTCAGCTCTGCAGATACTTGCTACACGAACCATTATTACATAGCTAGCACTTGCAGAGTCTGACCAACGTAGTGTATACTATGTACTAGCTGGATAATGAAATCTGTATGAAATTGATAACACACACACGAAAAGCGTGGAACTAATCTGTAGCACAAACAGGCACTACCTTGTCAGCCCCGCAAATACTTGCTACACGAACCATTATTACGTAGCTAGTACTTGCAGAGTCTGACCAACGTAGTGTCTTCTATGTACTAGCTGGATAATGAAATCTGTATGAAATAGATAACACACACACACGAAAAGCGTGGAACTAATCTGTAGCACAAGCAGGCACTACCTTGTCAGTCCCGCAAATACTTGCTACACGAACCATTATTACGTAGCTAGCACTTGCGGAGTCTGACCAACGTAGTGTCTACTATGTACTAGGTGGATAATGAAATCTGTATGAAATAGATAACACACACACACGAAAAGCGTGGAACTAATCTGTAGCACAAACAGGCACTACCTTGTCAGCCCCGCAAATACTTGCTACACGAACCATTATTACGTAGCTAGCACTTGCGGAGTCTGACCAACGTAGTGTCTACTATGTACTAGCTGGATAATGAAATCTGTATGAAATAGATAACACACACACACGAAAAGCGTGGAACTAATCTGTAGCACAAGCAGGCACTACCTTGTCAGTCCCGCAAATACTTGCTACACGAACCATTATTACGTAGCTAGCACTTGCGGAGTCTGACCAACGTAGTGTCTACTATGTACTAGGTGGATAATGAAATCTGTATGAAATAGATAACACACACACACGAAAAGCGTGGAACTAATCTGTAGCACAAACAGGCACTACCTTGTCAGTCCCGCAAATACTTGGTACATGCACCATTATTACGTAGCTAGTACTTGCGGAGTCTGACCAACGTAGTGTCTACTATTTACTGGCTGAATTATAAAATCTGGATGAAACAGACCACAACACACGAAAAACAATACAACAACAAGAGTTCCCCAGTTACAGCCTGCAAGCTTAGGCACGAAACTTACGCCATGTTGGAATTATTTAACAATTTAAAGCTCTAAATTAACTACGTGAGGTATGTCGTACGAGATGAATTTTCTTTGGTACGTGGTATTATAATAGCAGCATAATAAAGAATTGCTCTTTTTTTTTTAAAAAAAGAGATCCCATTCAATGCTTGTGTGGCAAGAAACCAACAGCGACATGGCTTTGTATCGTTCGAAATCGTCACACTGAAGTACAGGCCCTCAGAATTGATCGAATGGCAAATTAGAATATTGCTATAGTGCAAGCCTAATTACATTTTTGATGGCCCAGCCACATGTTACTTACATGTTACTTGACTATTTTATCTATAGGTAGAGCCACGAGTATTTCGCGAATTCATTCGGAAGCGAGACTGTTACCAGTAATAAGCAGGAAGCAGTAGTGCGAGTGATTGTTTATCAGTCCTTATTTGGGGGACACGTTAAACTTTAAACACGCATACCCTTGTAATACGTCTGTCATTGGACCATACTGTATCTGACCGGCCCTGGGTAACGCTGCGCCAATCATTGAACACTTCGCACTTGTGTGCCCCAATCACGTGCGGTTCATTTAGAATGGGCGTGTCTTGACATCTACGCAGCAACCAATGGGAAAAACGAAATCGGCTACGGTGCATACAGTGCTGTGAAGTGCAGCCTGGTGCCGAATAATAACGCGAATTTTGCAGTCTCTATAGGATATACATGGTAAAGTGAGCACTTTTCAAATCAACCAGACAAAAAATCACTGCAATCGACCTGGCAAAAAATTATTACTGCCCATGAACTGCATAGACGCTACCTGTTGTACGTTGTTTAAAATTGTACGCAAACCATACTTTATTTTTGGTTTGGGTTGGGGGGGGGGGATCTCATGATGGTAAAACTACATCATTTCCTTACTGAGATCCACGTTATCTTGACTGGCGCCACATGGAGAATATCCTCCGAGGCTGTGCAATGCCCTCATATCCGCGTGGCATTCCGCAACGTGGCCCGACTCCCTGGCTGATAGAGGGGATTTCCTGCTTACTGGGGTTTGGGCAATGCAGAGCTCCGGCAACCGGCTGTCCGTGATGGGAGTGTTCAGGCAAGCCGTCGAATTAAGGCCTGTTCACGTTATCGCGAAGTACCTTACACACTGGCAAATATTAGGCTCGAGTCTTGGTGTTGTCGATATTTAATTTGCGGTAAGTCTAGTTGGCGTTTGTTCTGCTTTTTACACATGAGAGTACGAAATGGTATATTATAGACTATTCACGGTAAAGAGAGCACTTTGGCTCATAACCGCTTACACATGGCTCTTATAACCGCCATTAACCACTAATAAAAATATAATTTAGGACAGTTTCAAATATTAACTTTCGGAAGTGAAGAAATTTGTCACAAGGCAATATTTATATTTAAAAAATGATAGCATCATACAAACCTGTCAAAAGGAAAAATTTAGCAGGGGCCTTAAAAAGAGTCCATTGCACCCTGAACAGCCTATAGTAACATGCCCGAATGCACGCAAGAAACGCAAAGACGCAAAAAAAAAAAAACTAAGCAAGACGAAACAACGCAACGCAAAAGTAGGTCAACTCTCAAAATCGTGCGGTTTTGCTTGCGTTGTGCTGCTTCTAAATTAGCAGCTAAATTAGATCGATTGCTAAATCGTTTTACATTCGTACAAAATGCTATAATTTTCAGTCATTTTATTTTCCTTACCCGATGAACTTATGCGTTGAATCATAATGGAGAATATAATTATCTCCTTGCTGAGAAAATTTAAGTGTTCCTAGAAATTCGTTATTCGAACATTTAAAAACCATAAGCCAGTAAATTAACAAAGCTCAAAGGGGTGTGTGAGTATGTATGTTGTATGTATGTATATATATATATATATATATATATATATATATATATATATATATATATATATATATATATATATATATATATATATATATATATATATATATATATATGTGTGTGTGTGTGTGTGTGTGTGTGTGTGTGTGTGTGTGCGCGCGCGTGCGAAAAACGTTCACTACTAATCATTTCGTAAATACTTGTACTTCTTTCGTATTTTTATTTTGCAATTTCGATTGCGTCGTGTGGTGTTCATAAAAAAATATAGCGAGCACTTTTGAAACCAACCTTTGCAAAATATCACTCGTGTATTTTAACGGGCTTCAATACGTGGCATGCGCCCAGTAAAGTTGGTAACGATGGAGAGAATGTAGTTCCATACCTAAACGCTGAATTAGAAGTGTCACGTAACTCTTTTGCCATCCGTTATTTTTTAATGCATCTTAGTGCGCGAATTACAATTTTGTAAAATACTTTTCTAATAACTTCGAAGGTTCGCTTAGCCGGTGCACGAATAAAGTGATCAGGCGCGTGGCAATGTTAATATTACATTAGGCGGAAGAATTCACTATGTGCATACACGTAGATCTTCCATGAAGGCTTTAATCAAAAATGTGCACACTGACCCATAGCATGCATTTATACAGATATTTTGCTATACCTTATCAGATCAGTTGTTGCAGTTGTAGGCATTTACACATAGTCCTGGAAGTCTGTAGGCATTTACACATAGTCCTGGAAGTCTGTAGGCATTTACACATAGTCCTGGAAGTCTGTAGGCATTTACACATAGTCCTGGAAGTCTGTAGGCATTTACACATAGTCCTGGAAGTCTGTAGGCATTTACACATAGTCCTGGAAATCTGTAGGCATTTACACATAATCCTGGAAGTCTGTAGGCATTTACACATAGTCCTGGAAGTCTAGGCATTTACACATAGTCCTGGAAGTCTGTAGGCATTTACACAGTCCTGGAAGTCTACTGGCGGAATTTGTGATCGGATCTAACACAACAAGACCACTCGAATTGGCTGCATGAAAAATTAAAAAATTAATCTCGTAAGTAGTGTTTCAGTTCCGTAAGTACCTTCTCCTAACAGGAGCGTGTATTTTCAGCTTTACACGATCTGAAATCTTAAAAAAAATTCTCAATCTAATACAGGTCTTGCTATCGCCATTTTGCAGAAAATCTCTACTAGATGGTAATATAGGGAGCTCGTTCGGCGACTAGATTTCTAAACTTAAAAAAAAAATTGCGGGTAACATTTAAAAGGTGACTGAGCACACGAAACAAGCCATCTAGAGAGAAGATTTCCTTTCGTTTCTAGTGGCAGTGGCGATGGGAGACCAGACTATTCTCTCCATACGACCCTGAAAATAAACTGTATCCCTCCTGTTGTAATTCTGTCCAGTGTTTAACTGATGTGCAATTTTTTATGTAAAATAAATATAGGCATTTCACACAAATTAATTTTAAAGACGTTCAATTAAACATGTCGAATATAATATTTGGATTACGAATATCCCACACACAGTATAGTCATCTTAATTTCGATAAAATTCACAGCTGCTAACAAAAACGTCGTGTGAACATTTTTAAACCAAATAAACCTTCAAAATAGCCATAACATGTATAAAATACATTTTGGACTATTTCAAAACATGCCAACATTTTCATTGCTGTCGATACAGCTGTCCGCGCTGAGCAAATTCTCGGAACTGGTGACTAACCTGCTGCTAGTACAAACAGCTTGAGGCTTGTAGGAAGAGGTTTCCGGCGGTTTACATAGTGTCAGTGTTACTGCACGAATGTTTCTGTATTTCTACAAATCCTATTTTTGCACAAATGCAAATCAGGTTTACAAAAAAAAAAAGTCTCTGTTCCGAGTACTATAGTGCGCCCCACTCTTAGATTGCAGTACAGAGTGAATGGCGCGCACTGTTGCCAGATTACTCCAGCTTTGCGACGTAACTGGCACGCTGAGAGACAGCCGATAGCCGACAGCTTCGACGCAAAGCTAAGCGGCTCCTTTGAAAGTGACACCTGTGAGAAACACTGTCCATGGGACTGCATGGCGCTCGCGCAAACGAGAATGGCATTTTTTTTAGGCTGGAAAAAAGATAACACATCACGTAGACCTGCAATATTCGCGTTATTTTTCTGTGTCAAGCTAAAACTCACAAATACTGTATATACTCCAGCCGGCGTCGTTTCTCCCATTGGCTGCTGCCCTGGCGTTAAGTCACTCCCTTTCTGAGTGACTGCACGTGACTGGGGGGGACACGGTTGTAGAGCGTTCATTTATTGGCGCAAAGTTACCAGGGGCGTGTCAAATAAAGACTTGTCCAATGACAAACGGCTTGAAAAGGAAGTGTTTTAAGTTTAACATGTCCGCAAATAATAACGGGAATTTTGCAAGTCTCTACATCAGGCAACAGTGCACGCAGGAACAAGGATAGAAACCATGTATTGGAAAGAGAGAAAATGGCCATTACATCGCACACAGCAATCTAAGAGTGAGACGCTCTATAGCATTTGTATTATTACAAGAAAATTTTAGTTCGATTTGCAAAAAATGTTTACTGTGTACAACCCCAGCCGTCGCGCCATATAGTAGCTTCATACTTCTCATTAATAATTTGATCTTATTTTAATTTCATTTTTGCAATCATTGTTCCAATAATTTAGAGTACATGAAAATTATATTGACATTCAAACAATGTTTTTATTTTACCTACGCATCTCAAAATATGCAGTAAGTTTTTAGCGGGTCACAAAAAAATCCTAAAAATAACCTGTCCCAGGAAAACAAAAGTTTGGGAAACACTGGGTCTAATGAATTCCAGGAATCTTAGCTGCCTCCTTTCTTGTAGCCAGTCGGACCGGCCAGAACCTGCTAAACAGTAAATTTCAAACTGGTCGTTGCCCGTCCCAGGGGCGACGGGGTGGGGGGGGGGGGGGGGGAACTGGCAACCGAGCAAGTAGAGAAACGGCATGACACGACACTTCCACATATTACGTCGAGCTCTTACTTTTGAGCTTCATTATCTAAACAGGTCGCAGTTATATTGCCAGCATAACATCCGTCGATGTACATACATCAACACGATGAAAAGCTATGCGGGGGACCCCATCTTTAGGTAGTCCCTTTTGTCTGTTCATCCAGTTGGAAAGTTGTACAGGCCTATATACATTATTTCGGGGGTTGGCATCCCGTTCTTTCGACGCCTTTATATTTTAATAATTCTTCTAACAAAACAAATCGAAAATCAACTATCTCGTCTCGGTAAACATGTGTTAAGTCAGAAGCATTAAGTGAAGTTACAAAATTTTCGTTAAAATTGAAATTATATTTTTATCCATCTCGTAGTTACAAACTGAACAAAGGTAACTTGGTTGTGAATACATTTATATTGTACTTTTGGCGTTTAACACGGCTCCGACCCGAGAAAAATGGATCGGAAGGGCTTATCTACTGTCAAAACGGACACTATTTTCTCAGGTCACAGCCGTGTTGCAAACACCAAAAATTCAATAGAAATTTATTGATGTTTAAAAATTATTAACTTAAGGAACAGCCAAAACACCTCTGTTCAATTTACAACTGCGAAGGGGTTAGATATATAATTTTACTTTCAATATATAGCAAATTACACGACAATCATATATGCTATTAGCTTTGCATTTTCAAAAAAAAATTGCTTAAAATAGAGAAATTCTTGTAAACTTATTTATTCGTAGCTACCCTTGAATTTTTGTACAATTAACCTTCGCTAAGCATACCTTAAAAATAATTAAGACAAGATCTTTCAGTTTCTCTCATTAACCCCTTACATTATTATCCCGATTAATCACGTGTGTCATGTTGCAGAAAAGATAAAATCATGGTCTGTGCTGTACAAGGTCAGAAGCTGGCGCCAATGACAGGTTACTTTTCCTGGACGATTCTGCGGGTTGCTGCTTGTATACGGCTATTTTATAATTGGTTGCCGCAGTGTCACAGACCAGTAGAAATTATTTTCTTCGGATCCAGCGTCGTTAAGTTATTACTAGGAAATCGTAAGTTACTTGCCAGACCAAAAATATTCTCTTTCGCAACACGGGAACTAAAAATTTAATGTGTAAGTTGGAGGCCCTGCTGCGTAATCTGTAATAGTAAACAAAATGTGTAGATATAGACATCGAAGCTAATATGGTGCGTGGCAGTGCAGAGCGGGACTAATATTGTAAATAAATACGCGCCTTGCTGTTACGACCTGAATTATCCAATAAACACTGGAATTTCAAAAATGCAAAATCGTGGGAAAATGTGTTCCAATGAACGAATTTAATTTTAGATAGAAAAAACATTGCGAATATAAAGAAAATATGTTCAAATAACCGATAAACAAAATAAATAAACTACTATGATAAAAAATCGCCTTCAAATCAACAACTCAAATTCGTAACAGCCAAATACTCGTGAATCTAAACAAACAAGTATGAAACAAAATGGTGCTATCTGGTAGCAATTTTCGAAACCTACTTGTTGGGGCAGCTTAGAACATCTATTGTAGCTGCAAATTATGTGAGAGTCTCGTTGACATCAGCTAGGACCGAGGAACATCCGAGGACAGTGGGACAGACATGGCAATTGTCGAAGGGCCTTTAAGAGGTCTCAATTATATAGGCGGAGCGGACAACGTAGTGCTAACACGATAAACGACTTACTGGAACATATAGGCTGTTCACGGTAAAGTGAGCACTTTTTAAGGCACTTATAAATTTTCCCTTTCGTCCAATTTCCATTTTCCTGCTGCTTTTTAATATAAACATTGCAATTGTCCAATAAAAACAGTGTATACTTTTCACCATCAAAATTTAATGTCTGGGGCTGCGATTGGATATATTTATTAGCGGTTAATACCTGTTGGGAGGGCCTTAAAAAAGTGCTCACTTTATCGTGAACAACCTATACCAATATTAGCGCTATCGATTCTGGACTACGCTCGAGCGGAGTTCGAGCACCGCCAGTTTAAAATTTTTGTCGTCCTTGAAAATAAAACTCGCCTTGGTATACAACCATTGTTACGACACTACTTAACAGGATCTTACAAGAACAATACCACCCAACGCTATAGGTTTCCTGCGAAAAATATTTTTTTCTATGCCATTATAAAAAGACACGATTGACTGTAAACTCTTAACACAGCAAGCGACATTTTATTGGAGCATACCAGCTCTGCGACCCCAGTGGCTGATGACCAGCCAATGATGAACGTCGTAGCGCACACAGTAAACACACCCAGTGTGGTGCGGACCAATAAAAGAATGGTAAGTGGGGATACTGAAACCAATAGAATAGACGTTCCTGCTGTGGTGTACAGGTGATTCACTTCTAGCTTGCCTTCAATTGTAGTAAATATGTGCAGTCGTGTTAAAAATTATCATCGTAAGGATTGTTTTACTGCTTGCATGGAAATGACGTGGTATAGGCCGTTCACGATAAAGTGAGCACTTTTGAAGCCTTAGTTACTGTTTTCTTTCAACCAATTTGTATCCTTCCGCCACTTGTTTAATATAAACCCTGCCATGTGAGTAATAAACACAATGTATACATTCACCATTCCAAAAACCAAAAGTCCGCGGCCACGATGAAATGTATATATTGGTTATTGTATCTTATGAAACAGCTTCAAAAAGTGCTCACTTTACGGCCCATAGCTAAAATTAAGTCTAAAGTTGAGTAATTTTATATCCATGGCGGTTCTGTAGTAAATACGCCCACGTATGTCGGAAAACACTTGACCACTTGTATCAAGAAAGTAGAACTTTTGCAGGGTTTCAAATAAAGTTGGCAAACACCGTGAATGGAGTATAATGCGCGTGGTATCTTGAAATTAATCGTACTTCTGTCTCGATTGTATCTTCATTTCGTAGCGTTTCAAGTAGTCCCGTATAAAACGTATATTTCAGATACTCGACACATTGCATTGTAGTTCACGCTCCAGGTGCGTCGTCGCTCTCCAGAGATATAACTAGTAATTCTGGAAACAAGCAGGCTTACGTCGTCTTGGCGACAGCAGTGAAGAGCAATACCACAGGCAGCGACGACAAAAGAAATTTCAGGAAGAAGTACGTCAGTAAAGACGAATAAACCAATGGCCAAGAGAAACTGTAATACCACTACTCACCCACCAGTTTATCCGTTCCTTACCGTGCGTCAGTTCGTACCTGGAATGCTGGCGTGGAGATAACAGCCAAGGTCGAGCTAATGGGGGTGACAATTTACGAGGTTTTGAGGAAGCGGAAGACTACCTCTTGGCCGCTGACGAATATTTTGTTCAGTATTCTACCAGAGCTCTTCCTAGCCGCACGAGTAGAGACCTGCAAAATTCGAGTTATTATTTGGGGACAAGTTAAAACTCGAAACACATGTACCATGTAATTCGTTTATCATTGGACCATACTTTTATGTGACACGCCCTGGGTGACTCCGCACCAATAAAGGAACACTTCACAATTATGTAACCCAATCCCGTGTAGTTCAGTTAGAGAGGGAACGTATTGACATCTATACAGCAGCCAATGGAGAAACGACGCCGGCTCAAGCGAATACAGTACTGTGAAGTTCAGCCTGATGACGATTAATAACGCGAATTTCGCATGTCCCTACGTATGAGTTACTTTGGGCGACCCGCAACATCGTCTCGAGGTCTTGGCTGGCCGCCTTCCCATCTTGCTGACGAACACTGAAAATCACTGGTCCGTCAGTGTTCGTCAGCGCTAAGGGATCAAAGCAGAAAACAGTAGACATTTTGGCGTCAGTAACTGCACAGTTTCGGAAGACTGCAGTAATATCCATTAGAAGTGTGTAAAGGGAATTAAAGTATGAATTTAAGAATTAGCTTATTTTCTTTCCTCTTGAGTTTGAATTCTTACGTATATAAAAACAATTACGATTTTTTTTTTACTACGGAAAGGAAATTTTTCTAAAAACAAATTACCCTCGAGTTTATTTCTGTACTCCCTTTTGTTGGGTATTTAAATAAGGGCTATTTCGTTTAGAATGAACCTGCCATATGCACATTTTAAATATCTGAGAATCTACAACTTGAATCGTTCATCGAAATCGTGTTTCACTAACACTGTATAACCTCTGGAGCATGAGTAAACTCAAGCGATTTCAATGTTCGTAGACCAGTGACTATCAAGCATAGTCCATTCAAGCTTTCTTCGGCCTTTTGGAATAGAACCTTTGATAAGTCACCCTAGGCGTAATGTCAACCTGTTTTCCCAACAACTAGTATTCCACAAATAATTAACACTGGGATTAACTTTGCAGTACTGTATTATTCAATAAATGAAACTTTACCTTAGTATCTTATATAACTTGTAATATTTATTTCGTATTAAATATGAATAGCGAGAGCAGCGACGTGTTGGCAATGGCCAATAAGAAATAGTTTAGTTGCAATGTTTTTTAACCTCGTTTTTATGTATACTATTTGTAAGTTAAATGTTGCCAATGGATATTTTTGTATTGTTAGATGGCACTGACGGACATTTCATTGCTGCAGTTAAAAATATCCGTGCAAATTCCCGTGCGTAGACTCTCTCTCTCTCTCTCTCTCTCTCTCTCTCTCTCTCTCTCTCTCTCTCTCTCTCCTCTCTCTCTCTCTCTCTCTCTCTCTCTCTCCCCCTCCCCCGTCACAGTTGTAACAAACACCGTCGTGGCTAAATATTAATGTATATTGTGTGAAACGTGCTATATCGTGTGTGTAACAAATAGTTATAAAGCCGACCTAAATATTGTTATGGACATAAATTGTGAACATTCGTAGGAAATATGACAGCATTCTTTGAACAGCTGTAAAGAGCAACCAACGCATTTGACAGTTATAAAAGGTCACGTGGCAGTGTTTTAAGTTTACGTGTTGCGGAATAATACGTTATTAGTAACCGAAAGCATAAATTTGGCAGGGCTTCAGAAAAGGCCGACGTTATCGTTAATCAACTATAGTATCGGAACAACAGCTTGACGTAACTGAAATTACTGACCAGTGAAATCTGCAAGTAAAGGAAGGAGGCCCTCGAGAGCCGATGAGGGTGAAACGAGGCATGTAGTGACGCCGTATTGCGTCAGCAGGGGGGGGGGGGGTATCCCCGAGAGAACTCGCCAACCAGCAGCATCCTCCGGCACGATTCCCACGTGCGGATCGCGCCGGGAATCGAACCCGGTACTGGTATAGGCCACTCACGGTAAAGTGAGCACTTTTTTGAAGCTGTTTCATCAGACATAAATGCATTTCATTGCGGCCTCGGACTTTTGGTTTTGGGGAAGTGTTTATTACTCACATGCAAGTGGGAGAATGATATAAATTGACTGATGGAGAAAACTAACTAGACCTTCAAAAGTGCTCAGTTTACCGTGAACAGTAACTAGACTTGGAATTTCGTTGAAGTGTCCCATAATAGATGCGTATTAAGAATTAGCATAAATAGTTGGAATTATTATCATTGGATTATGAATGCAAGTGTCCGAATTCTCATTTGTAGCCAAATTTGCCAACGCATGCAGCAGACTTGGTGGTCTTTGTGGCAAAGAAAGCTACCCTGAGCAATGTCAAATAAATGCGGAAGGCGAGTAAACGGGCTAATTAGTGCTGCTTATTATTTTAGAATAAATCTGGAATCATAATACCGCGACAGATGCGTCGTGAAGGGCTCGACGCGACAACAAAAATTAGCGTTCATGTGAACACTAGATTTTACCGCCTCGCGATCTACGGTAGCCATTAATGTTACCATTATTTTATTTTGCTATCCTTTCAAAAAAAAAATGTTCCATGTCCGCTGGTACTTCGAACGGGAAAATATGGCTGTAATAACACGCAGGCATTAAAATGCGTTGTTCTGCTTATTGATACGGTAAATAATGGAGCACGTAAAACTTTAGCGCCAAAAATATGACAGCTTAGACAGGTTTACAGATTTATCGCGCCCGCGACACGAGTAAATTAGAAATATTTCCTATTCGGAAATTTGTCGCGCGGGCGATTCTCGTCGCTTTGACGTCAGCGTCAGTCTCGATCCTGATTGGCTGGAAGATTATTTTATTCGCGTTGTCCCCATCGCGTCGCGTCTGTCGCGTTATTGCAATTCCAGCATAACCCGACGAACACGAAACGACAGGCCGACATTACGTCAGAGCTTGACGGAATTTCATATTACGTTTTATTCAGTGTTTACAATACCCCGACGAACTCTGCCCGACAAGTGTGTTAGCTGGCTACTGGAAAATTCTAAAACCGCAAGTTGTCCTTATATAACAAAAAAAGTTATTTTTTTAACTCACGATAAAGAGAATGATTAATTTGCTTTTGACAATACATATCAACATGTGATCAACCTTTAACTATAGTTTATACTCAAGTGTTCCAGCTCTTTGTATTTACAGCTCAATATTCCTCGCTGCCACACGTTTGAAAATTGGGGTGGGGGCAGGGGGCAGAGTTCCTCGCTTTTTAGATGACGGGGACCCGGTGGCTGAGCGGTTTGACCGCTCGCCTCCCAGCAAGGCGAACCGGGTTCTATCCGCGGCCGGGTCACGCATGTGGGAAACGTGCCGGACGATGCCGCCGGTCGGCGGGTTTTCTCGGGGATCTCCCGTTTCCCCCGCCCTAGCATTCCGGCGCTGCTCCATACACACCTCGCTCCGCCAAGAGACGCACAAATATCTCCACTCACTTTATGTAGCACGACATATGAGCACGTGGCAATTATAAGCCTTTTGTGCATACAGCTTTGATGCACAATTGTCATAGCTTTCACCAAATTTCTAGAAATACACGGTTATGCACCAGCATTGGATATATCCAATGGTACAAGCGTAATTTTACCAGAGTATGGCCGGAAGAGTTTGAGAGAATATAACATTTAGACTACCGGCAAATGTGACGATATGACCAGACCATGGAAGATCACTGAGAATGAGCCCACGATAAAGAAACTCACTTCCTTAAAAATCGGTATCGGGGATCCTGCTGCTTTAATGCGGATAAGATAACTAGCTTTTTTTTAAAATCATCGAGGATCATGCTGGCTTTACAGGGGGAATTTGTTTAGAGAGGCAACGACAATGCTAGTCTTCAGTAGAGTTCATTTACACCTAGGCCTTACTTTATTACTGTCGGATCAACAGCAACATAATGGGAACTGTTAATATTATTCAGGTGTCCACTGGAATTCAATTTTGGAGTTCCCAGAGTTTTCCAGGCAGAATCTTACATTTTGCACTGACATTTTCAAGAGATGCCATTTCTTCCCGATGCCATATCTTACCATCGCTGACAGAACAAATATGCTACCAGCGAGGTTGAATTAAATAACGCTGCAACAGACCAAGTAGGGTGAACATTTTATTCAGCCCATCAGAGATACACACTATTGACTTCATGTAAGCCCTGTGTCGCTTAGCAAAGGTATATTATTGCCAGTTCACAAACTTAACTGCACGTTGGTGCAAGGCATGTTAGCTGGGGCTGGCAAGAGACGCTCGGTACCTGGAGCGGCACAGCCACGATGAGCCAGCCCCGCTGTTTAGAAAACACCTCTCCCCGCCGAGGAAGGTCGAAGAGGCAAGGCGGGGTAGTATATTAGGTTGGGACGATGGTAGCTCGCGGCCATCTTGCTCCGGAGGGACCAGTGAGGCGCCATCGCCGTGGACCACATAGTCACGACGTAGACTTATTCACTCTGCCACTGTCGAGAGGGGTCTTAACACGACGTCAACAAGATTAAAGGGGTAATTATAACCCCAGTAGGGCGCCTTAGGTCTTGCCGGATTAAAGTCCTCGGATTAAATCATTAAGGCACATCCAGCAAGAGCACTCTTTTAGCTGGTGTTATTGTAAAGGAGTACTTTATCCTCTGGTTACGAACATTCCCCCTTCCTTGCTTGTCCTGGTTAGACTACAGAACAGGTCACAACAATATGTTCACAATTACATTATCCTGTATTCACACGATAACAACTTAAGCTGAATAGAAATTATTTACATTTTCCCTGACCCATGTGAAAATTCCCTGATATTTCCCTTACTTTTCCCTGCCACATGAAATTCCCTGACTTTTCCCTGTGGGTAAACACATGTTATTGATTAATACCTGTCACTTAACGGGGCTGAAAAATACTTTTATAGGCTGTTCGCGGTAAAGTGAGCACTTTTTAAGCCCCTGCTAAATTTTTCCTTTCATTAAATTTATACCTTTCCGCCACTTTTTAATGTAAACAGTGCAGTATGACTAATAAACACAGGGTATACATTTCATCGCACTAAATATTTGTCTGAGACTGCAATAAAATATATTTATTAGGGTTTAATGCCTTTTTTTGAGGGCCTTGCTCACTTTACCGTGAGCAGCCTGTACGCATGTGGCCCCTCGCATACTGTGCATGAGGGCGCTCGGAGAACTCTCGAACATTGCGGGACTGATGGGATCTGGACTAAACTGAGGTTGGACTGTATGCACATGTGATACTGATTTGTAAATATTGGAACTGTCAAATTTGTAAATTGTATTGGTTGAATTCGTTTATTGTAATCATCAAATGATATAAATTTATTGTGAGATGTTGGGTCGAGAGAATTTTGATTGTAGTTACTAACACAATTAAGAAATTACAATTAATATTTTATTAAATTAAAACCTTTTAACCCTCAACAAACCTGGTTTAGTTCACTGACTTTTGGAGACTCACGAAGAGCAGTGGCGTGTGGTGAATTTTTTGCAAGGTTAACTGGCGTTAGCTGTGTTGCTGCTCGCTTGTGGGTGGTCGGAATACATTCAAGTTTCCCTACAGCTGTACGGTGGCTCCTGCTCGTGCACCGAGAATGTACAGCGATGAGCAAGCACTGGCTTACCTCGCAACACATCACCACACGCCACTGATGAGGAGAAAATTTTAAGTTGCCCAAGAACCGACCTCTCCGAGTTACCTCACCAATAACTAATTGGCCGCCATGACGATTGCCTGCTATAAACCACAACACACTGTAGGAAACCAAGCGACCTAGAAACTAGTACGACCGCATCCAGTCAATGACCCTGCTTTGTAGATGCAAATGATAAGGTGTGTAAATTAAATGCGCTTATGAAATACCAAACATATTGCTGTTCCGCCTAGGCATTCTTGGTTTTGGTGTGGTAGGTATAAAATTACGAAATCGACACTCCAAAACTTGACAAACAAAACGTACAAAAAAAACAATAAAATAGTAATAGGAAAATATTAAACAATAATATTTACCTACAAATATCTTCAGTAGGCAAGTTGTTATGGTAGTAAACATATATTTTAATGTTTTCAAATCCCAGTAACTATAATTTTATACTCTTTACAACTCTACGATATGAACCATAGTATATTATTATCCATCCAAAACATTATTGGCAACACACGTTATTGGGAAATGCTTTTTAATTTAATTTCCGGTATTAAAATTTTATCACTTCTACATTTGTGCGAGTCAAGAACAGTACGACACCGTAAAATAAATATCCGCCACATTCCATCTAAATTATTAAAACATTACTAATACGGTTAGCATACAAGTTTCACTGCATTCACTAATAGCACTATGCTTTTGTTGTTTGCTTTACTGCACGTTAAGTGTAGGAAATATCAAACCTGTACGATATATACATATAAACGGCCCTGTCCATCAAGTCGGGAGACCAACTTCAAATGGCGAATCCTTGGTGTATTTTAAATATAAGATATAACTATTTCAAACAAAAAATATTATACTTGAAATTTCTTAAGGAATGTTATGTTAAGACATCTTGCCAATTGTTTAGTTCAATTTTTTTTTCTTCTGAAATGCAATATTTAAATTTAAATTTAACAAATGAAAGAATATTTTTCCCAAAAATAATTATATATGGCAATATTCTTTAAGAAAGTTGCGTCGAAACTTTCGCTTTCCTGTGCATGCTTTGTTTGCCAAAATAAAGCAACGTTCCAAAACGATACATATTTCCAACTCAACTGTTTAGTATCAGTAACAGCATAATTACTGCTTTGCAGTAGTCGGTGGGTTCATTTCAGGACAAGCTAGACGTCCAACATGTGTGCACGAAAGTCAGCTTTGCAACTGGACCATCAGCATACTTGCAAGGAAAGAAGTAGCGAGCGCCATACTGCCAGGTGTGAAGTAACACTGGCTACTCTCTGGAGCAGCAGCCAGTGAACACACGGCTGAGGCTCGAGAGTACACAGGACTAGCCTACAGGTCATTGAACTCGCGAAAATTTTCCTATCCCTAGTCATACGCGACTCTGCACCACGTGATCTCGCTGGCCAATCACATTAGGGACGTTGTTGTGTTATCTTTGCTTTATATTGCCGCAGTTTATTAATTATGTTCTTCAGAGATGTAAAACTGTATGCTTGTAATAAACAATGTTTTTACTGTTAAGTTTTGAAACATTAAGTAGGATTATTTCACTAAGCAAAATTTTAATACTCTCTGCAGAAGAAAGTTTTTATTACATAATATTTATTAACATAATATTTATTATTCCATGTACTCGAAAAACTTGTCTACGTCTCCCAAAACACATTTCGTTCTTGAGGTTATGACGATGTCCTAGCTGTTCTCAAAGTTAGCATAATAACTCACGACCATATGTTCGCTACCTGTTTTTGACACATCAACATAAATAATAAAATACGCCCGTGTATCAAGAATTTTGAGTTCGTTCAAACTGAAAAGCAACCTAACTTAGCCCTTTCCTTTTTATTCACTACACAAAGGTTACGTGAAACGTAGTAATGAATTACCCAATAAAAGACCACGTTTTACGTACACGAGAACGTGATGCTAGTTACGTGACGTCATCATTATCACGGCATGACGTGGACTGCACAGGTTTCGTAGATTAAAAGTGATTCAAAAACGGTGCAGCGATGTATTAACACGAAAAGCAGCTACGATAAGTTTCGTGCACACGAAAGTCCCAAGTTCATCTCCAAGGTTTATTTTTATGGTCGTGAAAATGGCTTAAAACGGGTATTTCAATTTATCAAAAACGATTCCTTAAAATCGAAACCCTTTAAAAATTGTTAAATTTAAAGCTATAAAGTAGTTTTATCATAAAAAAAATACTGCATTTTCAATATTTATTCTAATTTAGTGGCAAATTTGAAAGTTTTTGAATCCCATTTCTGTAACCATATTATATACAGCTGAGGCCCGGTTTCACCAACGAAGATTCAACTTTTCGGAAAATCGGGATAATTGTATCCAGATGAGTTAACTTCCGATTTTAATCTCGATAATGTTGAGCATGTTTCACCAGGTTTATAATTGCCGTAAAAAAAAATCTCAAAATTATCTCGATATTTTGACTTAAATCGCGTTTTTCTCTTGGTGCACATTAGAGATTTCACTTTTGAGCATGTACGGAGAAATCATTTTGAGAAAATTATGGCAAATCGTGAAGGTTTATTTAGGTCGTAAGGAAATAGCGAAGCAGAAATTTCTCATCCATGAAAAGCACATTTGTTAAGAGTTGTAAGATGTGACAACAAAAAGAAGCAAAACAGTGGCAGACTAATGTGAATAGTTTCAATTGTAGATCTCGTGAAGGGAATGTGGGATAACCTAAAATAACACGCGAAAAACATTATGCTGACGAACGTGTTCAAATGGATACAGGAACATCAAGTCGGTTGACTATCAAACGGACAATAAAATGTTTGACGTAAGTTCAAAATAATTTATTCTTTCACGTAAACATCGCGTACGACGAACAATAAATTCCTCGCCATCACTTTCCTCTTCAGAAATTAATTTCTAAATTTCCTAAGCCAATTTATCTTTATTCTCGACGAAATAACTTTGCACTCTCCGTCGCCTTCCCAAAATATTTGTTTATGTTTTAAAGTTTAATCCCTATAGTATTCCGAGAAAATCGAGATAATTGCGTGTGGTGAAACATAAAATACAGGTAATCGAGATTATTTGTCAGTTAATATCGATAAACTATCGTTATCTTCGCGTGGTGAAACCGCCCTAAAATGTTCTATATCTCGCCATATTGGGCGGAAAGAAAGTCTTCTACGTCGACAATACTATGGGTAGAGTGCGCGTAAAGGCGTGTGGATTGAGCAAAGAGTCTGGCGTAGCACGAATACAATTTAACTGTCCAATACAACGAACAAAACTTTGCCGCATATACCGACATTTTTACTATTCTTATTTTTTACTGGGTACGTCAATGATGCAGGCTTCTGATGGAGAACCCTCAAGTTTAACTTTTCTGAAAATCGGGATATTTTTTTTCCCACGTGAAAACTAACTTACGCAGCACTGATAATTTGATCGCCTCATATTCAGTTACCGCGCTCTCTTTCGAGGCTCCCGTTGATAAAAAAAAAAAGGACGAAATGTTTTTCCGATTATAGAGCGGTATCCAATGCCGCGGTTTCATTTTCAGAGAACATTATGGGCGATAACACGATGTCTCATACTCTTCAGCTCTTCTCGATAGCGTAGAAGCAGGGAAGCGTCAGGCACCTTACACGATAGAAAACTTCTCTCGAAGTTTCGTAAAAATGTAAATGAGTAGCAAATTATCCAGGAATGCACTTTACTTACCTTTTTTTTAAAAATAGACTAAAATTATTTCAAAACAAAAACTTCAAAAATGTAAATTAATATATTTCCTCTTCGCATTACATTTGTTTGCCATTTATTCAATTTAAGAAAAGCTCCGTCTAATATACGGAGCTTAGAATCGCCTTACAATAAAATAACGCACTTTCCACAAAACCTATGTAAGATTCTCGGCAAAATGGCTGCCCGACTGACTTTAAATTTCAACTTTTCGAAATCGTAAAGTCAACGAGTGCTTGACTACCTGTGACAGTTCCATGGTGTCAAGTTCCGTAAGAAATAACATGTCGCAAAGCAAACGTAAAGTCAAATGTCAAGTTTTCAATTGTGTAAGGGCTTTTACTCTTGCTTATGCCATGTTCAGATCCAATGAAGGATTGCCGTATGCGTCTCGGTGTTAAGCCCGTTCTACAATGACACGGATCACGTTAACAGTGGTCAATCTACAATGACGGATACGGATCACGTAACAGTGGTCAATCTACTAAGACACGGATACGGATCACGTTACAATTGTCAATCTACAATGACACGGATACGTATCACATAACAGTTGTCAATCTTCAATGACACGGATACGGATCACATAACAGTTGTCAATCTACAATGACACGGATACGGATTACGTAACAGTGGTCAATCTACAATGAGACGAACGCGTACGCGGAAAACGTACGGATACACATAAGAACCCTGGGTAACTCCCGAATTCCGTGTCCGTGATTCCGTGTCCGTGAATCCGTGTATAGGCTATTCACGATAAAGTGAGCACTTTTTAAGGCACTCGCTACAGGCATTAACAGCTAATAAATATATCTTAATGCAGCCTCGCGCGTTAAATTTTGATGGTGGTGAAATGTATTACGTGTGTCAATTAGTCGCATTGCAATGTTTATATCAAAAGCAGCAGAACGATGGAAATTGGACGAAAGGAAAAATTTATTATAAGGGCCTTAAAATGCTAATAGGAATCCAGTATTTGGTTAGTTGGTATTTATTTCCCGTGGCCTTTCTACTATACACGGCCACAAGCGTATGTATTTGACATGGCTATTGTCATCTTTGTATTAATAAACACGTCCACGTGGCTTGGCTGTAGTATTTGTGTAGTGTAAACACTAAAAAAAGTTACACAAAATAAGGTGTGTACATTATAAAACCTGTATCAATAATTTGCAACAGCCGAGTATTTTAGACTATGTTATTTCGTATTATAGAATAGTTAAAAATTAATCTCGAGTCGTTCAGTCGTTCCGTTTACTTGTTCCGAGTCAGTTTTTTACGCATCCGCGGATTGTCGAATAGGCCTAAGCAATTCAGTTGCGTCTATTCTAGATTATTTTTTAAATATGGAATATTTCAATGGGAATCATTTTTTCGGGACAGAAATCTTGTGCTTGACTGTTCCAAGTCTGGAAAAAAAAAAAAAAAACTGCTGAATTAAAACTGAGTTATTTTCCGTTTCGAGCGGTTGTTTTATCACGTGGTTGGTGAAAATAACTACTACAGCTAAAATAATTGTGTTCCGACTTCTCTTACGAGATGTCTACATGCGAGAAAAAAAAAGCTGCTAAAAAATGAAGCAAGGTGGCCAACTTTACACGAGTAAAAACTCAACGAACTATTTGTAAAAAATTACAATATGAAAATGAAACCCTATTTCCCAAACGAAAAAGAAAAAATCGGTACTATGCAAAGTGTAGCACAGTATTATTGCAATGGATACGGTTATTTCAAGCGGAGCATGGCTAATGAAGGACACGACACTGCGTAGTGCTTGTTTTAAATGCATTACTGGATGTTCCCAAGTTTATTACTTGGGCAATGAAAAGTTAGTGTGCTGGGGACACGGCCGTTTGTTTTGCGTGAATACGTCTACGTTGACGCGCTCGTTTGATGATGTTTATTTTACGTTCTCGGCACCGCTTCACTCGATCATATGGGGTTTTATGGGTATCACTGGATTGCTTTCGAGGTGATATTTCTTAATGTTTTTACATTGAAAGCATACCATTTCCACAACAACCACGACACACAAAAAGTTTTTTATGCACGCAATTGATTGATCTTGACGAGAGCTGTGGGTCGAAACTTACAACGACCGTCGTAGCTTCCCGACTCAGAGCTGCACGGCCAAACTGCATCCCCCCGATTTTGTTATCATCGGATTTTCTGGATCGTCTCCCACTATGGTCGCAAAGACGTACTCGCGTCAAAAACACAATTACCTCCAAATATTTTGACTTTTTATGGAGAATTTTTCCTATTTGCAAACAGTTTTGTGTTTATTAGTTTGCAGCAATGAACTACCGACGGACGTACGAAGCTTGGTCGGGGGACGGACGGACGGACGGACGGTTGTAGATCCCCTGACGAGTGCAAGGGCACTGATGCGAAATTCAAATAGGTAGGCGTTTCAAACAGAACGTATTCCTCGCGAGTTTATTTGGAGGTACCCTTCAACGGATATGTTTCCATAACATGTACTGTCGGTTTGCAAGGAATTTTTAAAATTTTGTTTTACAAAAAAAATTTTGAATCTGAATCGTTAAGATTAGGTTCCTGATAATGCCTTCCTAAGCATAAGCCATCAATTTATTGCGATACTTCCAACCTTATAAACTATGTTTGAACTTGTTTCATGGTTCATATCAAAATAAACAAAATGATTAAAGGTATGACGTGAAAATGTAAACTTGTTTATCAGTAGAGATCTGCAAAATTATTGTTACTTTTTATTGTAAAACTAAAGTTCACAGTATTGTATATACTCGAGCCAGCGTAGTTCCTCCATTGGCTGCTGCCTTGACGTTAAGTCACTCCCTTCGATTGAACTGCACGTGATTGGGGCACACGGTTGTGGAGCGTTCATTTATTGGCGCAAAGTTAGCAGGGGCGTGCCAAATAAAGACCGGTCCAATGACAAAGCGAATTTCAAAGGAAAAGCGTTTCAAGTTTAACATGTCCTCAATTAATAACGCGAATTTTGCAGGTCCTCTTAATCAGTATGCACAGCTATATAGCTCTTGCGAGCAGTAATAAAATCAGCTTTACTTAAAATATGTTTCGAGGGATCACCATCTCAATTAACGAATAGGTATAGACTGTACACTTTAAAGTGAGCACTTTTGAAAGACTTAGTTACATTTTCCTTTCAGCAATTTTATCCTTTAACCACTTTTTTAAATAAATATTTCCATGTAAGTAATAAACACAGTGTGTGTATATTCCACAGGACTTGGGAAGTTAACATCTACGGTTAGATACAATAAAATATAATTATTTACTACTACTCCAAATAAAGAGAGCTTGTGTCTTAAATGCCCCATTTTACCCAGTTATTGAAATAACGCATATTTCTATAAATAAAAAAAAAATAAATAAAAAATCAGCTGGGGGTTAACATTTCACTTCACAAAATCAAACATGATATAACGTTTCATGAAAGTTTTTGTGTCGTAGAAAATTAATACGGTTGATACATATCAATAGCCGTTGGCGTTTATCTTTTCGAACCGCACGTCTTGGTAACAAAAAAAAAGTTCAGATCACAGTTAATAGTATTTTTATACAAGCAGAATATAATCGTTAGAAGTACACATTTCGTGAAGAGTTTGAGAGAGTGCAAATTAATTTAAATTGCTGCAAGTTGGGTTTTAATATTTGGTAAATTGTTGACTTGTAATATAAGACTATAAGCAAAAATTGAGGGGAAAAAACGGTGACCGATTTGGCCGACATAGGCACGTAGCCGTTTGGTTCATTAAAAAAAAGTCGTTTTAAGACAGTAAAAAATATATAAGGTTCTTAAAAGCGCTTGCGTAACATAACATGTGTTTGTACGCATTTCTTGTTTCCTTTTTCTTCTGTTTCACCAAAACGACGACGCCCCACATGTTGGGAGGAGGATTGGTCAAATTATTAGGAAAAGATGTGATGCGTGTATGTGTATATACATGTGTGTGTGTGTTTACTATGTCCAGGGTAAAACTTTGTATACTGTTATTTGACTTGCCCAATATCTCTGTACAGCTATGTATTGAAGAAAGGTCTTACGGATGCAACAAAACAAAACATTGAAAAACAGCAGCCACTTACCGTAAGTAGAGCTGCACTTGTAGTGGAAGATGGAAGCGCTGATCCTTAGCATCTGCACAGGCGCTGGAGAGCAGACCACAGGCCAACTTCACCCTTCTTCTTCAGCCGAAGGAATGCACTCGGCGAGCGCGAGTGATTGCAGGATACCGAACAGAGACAGATAAGACTGGCGATAACCGCGAGCTGGCAACGTCGTCTCTGGCGTGCCACCTCGGCCAATCAGGGATGCTTACTCTTCAACTACCCCCACCACCCACTGCAGGGCCTTGTTCCATCCCAGGTTCTCATTCATAACGGCCAGCCAGTAGCAAAGACCGACACAATGCCCGAGGGCTTTCAAAACTGCCCGCCTTTAGGCCCTTACACAATTGAAAACTTCTTAACATTTGACTTTACAATTTCGAAAAGTTGAAATTTAAAGTCAAAGTCAAGCAGCCATTTTTCCGGAAATCTAACAGAGTTTATGTGGGAAGTTGTTATTTTATTGTAGGGCGATTTTATTCTCGGTATATTAAACAAAGCTCGTCTTAAATTAGATAAATGGCAAACAAATACGATGCTTAGTGGGATTATACGAATTGACATATTTTAATTAAAGTAATAAAATGAGTTTATTTTGAAATAAACTTTTAATATAAATGTTAAGCCTATTAAAAAAAAAAAAGGCATGTGAAATGCATTCCTGGATAATATCATAATTATGTTCATAACAAGATATATATTTTTACGAAGCTGGCAGAACCGACATTCAATTGTCTGAACTCTGACTTTACAATATTGTATTGCGTATTGGTGGTTTCGTGAGAGGAAAGGAGACGTAAAGCTAAATGCTAAAGTTTTCTATTGTGTAAGAAGCTTTAGAGTGAATAGCCCTTATATTACATACACAACAAACAAAACTGAAGACGTAATATTATTTTTTTTTGCGAAGTTATTATTACAGTTAATGTAAGAGAAACTCCCGTTATTCTAAAAGAACACACCCAAAAAAAAAGTAAAGCGACGTATTAAGCACACATTAAATGCCTAATTTGTTGGTAGATTTCGAAAGGAAAAAATCGTATAATTGAAGACGCAATATTTTCCCTCGGATAGCAATTATTGCAAATTATTATTTTTTTTTTTAACTCCAACCATTTCTAACTACTTAAATCGTGTGCTGTGTTAACCGGTCAGGAATATTTGCGTATATTTTTCTAGTTTGAAACCAACGTTACGAATTAATCCTTTTTCTACTTGATATTTCTAGGGACCTGCAAAATTCGCGTTGTTATTTGGTATCAGGCTAAACTTCACAGCACTGTGTATATAGGCCATTCACGGTAAAATGAGCACTTTTGAAAGCCCTGCCTAAGATCTGCTTGCAGGTACGTTGTGTATTCTTATACCTTATATAAGATTAACATTGTCATAAGCCCCATAATTTTATTCATTAGTCGGACAAGTGAATCCGTGAAATTATTAGAAAATTAAGAATTTTACTAATCTGATAATTTTTGCTCTTAGATGCATTAAAAATGAACGGAAAGCGAAATAAATAATTGTAAGTTATCGGAAATGGTTACCTAACACTTTTTATTCGACACTAAGATACGGAACTACTTCCCATTCATCGTTACCAACTTTTCTGGGCGCATGTCACTCGGTGCGGCAGTTGAAATATATGCAGGTAGGACTAGTAACTTTTTTCTAAGGTTGATTTCTAAAGTGCTCACTTTATCATGAACAGTCTTTACTCGAGTTGGCGTCGTTTCTCCATTGGCTACGGCACGCATGTGAAGTCACGCCCTTTCTGACTGAACTGCACGTGGTTGGGCCCATAATTGTCAAGTGTTTATTTATTCGCGCAGAGTTACCAAGCGCGTGTCAAATTAATTATTGTCCAATGACAAAAGTAATGCAAAACTACGCATGTTTTAAGTAAAGCGTGTTCCAAAACAATAACGCGAATTTCGCTAGTCTCTAGATATTTCTTAAATTACTCTTTCAGTAAGTTTCGTACCAAGCTACTAAATATATTATTGTTTTTGTATATAAAAGTGGGCTCTTGACCATTTCGTTAACCCTTGGGTTTTTTTTTTTTTTTTTTTTTTTTTTTTCCCCACGACCTTAGAGCTCTGCGATTTCAAACTCACCTTCTTGCGAGAAACCAACTTACACGAAACACAACAAAAGTTAAGTGTCACACACAGGTGTGATCCATTTGCCATACTTTGTTTACAAACTGATTACAACCTGATCGCTCTCCACCAAAGCGACAACGTATTTTTACCATTTGCACTTGGTTAGTTTGGAAGCTTTCTGTTTATAGTCTTTTCGCGGTTTATTTATTTATTTATGTCCACTTTATTTATACTGGCGAAGTTAAGGCTTCAATGCCTTATCTTACACTTAACCAGTTATAACTCAGTGTACACATACGTAAACATAAAGAACGAGAAAAACACTTACATTAACAAGATAGCTCAAAAAGTAGTAAATGTGAAAAAGATCAGTGGTTTCATATTATGTACATATCTTGAGCAGGACTAGAGACAAGGCAATGTTTAAGGAAACTAAAACAAAGATAGCGAAATAATACTGATCTACAATATCACAAAATTTTATTTCATAATCCGCATTGCCAATCATAAATATAAATGTCCATAACCTATAAAGTACCTGAGAGGAAAACAACATATTGAGTCTTAGCACATTAAAATTAATAAACATATATATAATAATAGCTTACATATAATAAAAATTGAGTGCAGCAACAAATTAAAATAAATTGACGAATGGACAGCAACAATTTACACATTGATCAAAGTCACTTGATATAAGCTTATGTATGAAGCATTTGATTGTTTCCTAAAATGTCAAGTATTAAAAGCGTTTGGAAAGCGTGTTAATATAGAAGTACCTTACTTTTAGTTGAACTGAACTTGTACTTATATTCTGTCTGTAAAATATAATATTTAATTAATAATCGTATGAATAAATACAGGAGGAAGAAAGGTGCGTGGGTAATTCCTAGTAAGAAATAGTCCTTATGGGAAATAATATTACAGTGAGTACGCACCAATTAGCTGCGGTTTTCATCTGGAGTATCGTTCTAGATTCAGGCCATGTCTCCATTTAAAGAATACTCTTCCGAGAGAGCACTCTTTTTCTTTTTTTTCTTCCCCCCCCCCCCCCCCCCATCCCTGGCGAGAGCACTGCATCACGCGCTCTCGCTCTATGGAACTGAAACAGCCACTCTCTCGTTTCTCTCCGACGTCATGCAGACAGCTGATTTCGAAAGACGCGAATAACAGGTATGCGTTCAAAAAATTTCACAAATAATTATAACACTACCAGAATAATTATTAGCGCACAAAATACTACTATTTCTGTTTTACATATCACGGTCATGTTGCAGCAATGTGACAAAAAAAACGCGAATTTGTCAGATATCCGTATTTATATTTTTATAAATACGTTGTTTAAAAACAGGTCAAATTATTCACAGGTCAAATACGACGAGGTTTCGGCTCAGAAAGCTGCTGTAACCTTATTCAAACACGTAAATAATGTAAACAAATATGGCGCCTGCGAGAGAGCGCCAGCGAGAGCACAACTTCGTGCTCTCTCTCTCTCTCTCTCTCTCTCTCTCTCTCTCTCTCTCTGTGCTCTCGCTCTTTCGCACTCTCTATGACGAACTGAGACGACCATAGAGTGTTCTCTCTGACGTCAAAATAACGTGGACGCGAGATCAAGAGCACGAGAGAGCGCTCTCTGGGCCAATTGAGACACAGCCTTAGTTGAGGCAGATTCCTACCCGCCATCTTGGATTTATGGAATTTTTTTGCATACTCTGGAAATACAGTTTTGTCTCGTGTTTTTTGGAACGACAGAGCATTGTCTGGTGCATTGTCTGACGTCAGTATTTTTAATTACTATCTATGTCGTCGCCTTTGTAATCGTTCGTGAGAAATTATGTCTTTCGCCTCGGCAGTTACCAGCTAAAAATTAATAAATGCAGCGAAGATGTGGCTGTTCGATAAAGTTTGGGAATCTGTTATTTAGGATATGTCGTGCGGTAAATTCAAATGCACTTTCTGAAATAGAAGCTTTGGCGAAATATCGATAAATCCAAGTTGGCGGGTGGAAATCCGCTTTATGTCTTGTTTACATGAGGCAGAGGAATAGCCTGGAAGACGAAATGTAAAGGCTGTTCACGATAAAGTGAGAACTTAAGAAACCAACCTTAGAAAAAAGTCACTGCTCCTACTTGCATGTATTGTAACGAGCGCACTGAGTGACGTGCGCCCAGTAAAGTTGGTAACGATGGATGGGAAAGTAGTTCCGTATCTTAACGTGGAATAAAAAGTGTTAGGTAACCATTTGTGATAACTTTAATTATATCTTTCGCTTTCTGTTTTGTTTTATAGTGTATCGAAGAGTAAAAATTAGCTGATTTGTAACATATTTACTTTACTAATAACTGCTGTTTCACTTGACCGACGCATAAATCAAGTGATGAGGCTCATAGCAATGTTAATTTTACATAAGGCGGAATAATACGCTACGTACGTACAAGTACATCGTAAGCAGGGCTTTCAAAAGTGCTCGTTTCACCGTGAACAACCTTTATTAACAAGACTTCAGGTCTGGTTACCAGATTTCTTTTACACAGGCGTCCTCTTTTTGAGGCCTTGCAGACTGTCGGGCCGGGGTTTACAAAAAAAAATATCTAAATGTCCTCTTTCCCAATAAAAATTAAAGGCAACAAAGCTTTACACGTTTGTGGGTTTTTTACATGTCGTTTAACAGTTTAGGAATGGTTCTATTGAGCTTCTTGCAGTAGTGCAAACTTTTTTAGAGAGTATTAAAAAACTTTTATATTTTTCTTAATCAGCACGCCTATATTTTTCCCTGGCTGTTTTTTTTTTTTACGTGTCTAAGTTCAGATGTGCCTAATCTATTAAAAATTGCATGATTATTTGCTAGGAAATAGAAACCTGTTAAAACAACTGCCAATTAAAAACATAGTGTCCAGTGCTAATGAACAACAGTGTTTTGCGTGAAAACTTGTATATTATTTGCTGGTGAAATATTCTGTATTGCCTACAAACTAATTGGAATTGACTGTAATATTCAGAGTGGACATGAGTATCACTTTATCTGGTTGAAAAAATATATTTAGTATTATTTGAAAGCAATATGGACCCGATTTTTCATTACAATTTTGCGGCATTGTAATATACACTATCTACCAAAAAGTAACTGGACACCCGTGAAGATAGGTAATACAGTACGTCAGTTGACTTGTGTTTCACGGCCTTCGGCGTAGGACCGCTGGTGTTTGTCCGTGGTGCATGAACACAGAGGCCTATTGTAACATTCTGGATAATGAAATGCTCCCAACATTGTGGCGTTTTTACGGAATGGGCCCGTGTTACTTCCAGGATGACAATGCCAGGTGCCATGTTTCAAAGGCTACTATGCAGTGGTACGCCGACAACAATGTTCGCCGATTGGACTGGCCCGCCCAGAGCCCCGACCTCAACCCTATAGAACATCTTTGGGACTAATTGGATCGCCGGGTGAGGGCTAGTCAGGCGCGGCCAAAATCCATTGCTCAACTCATGGAATGGTTACAAGAGGTATGGCGACGAATCCCCATGAATGTCCTGCAAACACTCGTAGAGAGCATGCCAGACAGGGTGGCCGCTGTTATAGCCGCAAGAGGTGGCCCTACGAGATTCTAACGGGGTGACAACCACCGAGCAAACATTGTGGACAGGTGTCCAATTACTCTTTGGTAGATAGTGTATTTTAACTGATTTTGTATATGTCCATTGTAAAACCGTGTGTTCGCTTTACTTGTGTAATTTTCTCTCAAGTATTATGTCCTTTTTTTGAGTACTACATATCTGTAACCCTAGCTTCAGAAAAGTTTGAAGTAATCGTGAACAGCCTATACCAAATAATTTCAATTTTAGCTGACGCCGAATGTATATCAAAATTATTCAAACTTACAATATTAAAAATATGTTTCTGGTTTAAAAAAAAAAAAATCTGACTGCTTTATACACGTAAACGACAAAGTTACCATTTAAAAAATTAAGTTTTTGATGTAGCGAAAAATATCTTTAATTTATTTTATGTATGATTTATATAAAGTGGCGTTCAACTGAGAATCTTAATACAGTGCGTGTAATTCAGTTACGTTATTATTTTTGTTGTACTGCTGCTTGGTACTTCTACTGAATTGTGTACACGCACTGAGTAACTATCCATTAAACAGAACACGCACTCAAGGAAGTTTACGTACTATTGTTTTACCTTCAGCCAGTCTTTGCGCGGCCCAATTTGTGCTACCTAACCAGAATCCCGTACTGCGTTTCGAGGGGGAGGGGGGAGGGAGGACCTATTTATTAATATCATTGAATTTCTTTAGGTCCGATGAGCCTGGGCTCGCCATTTGAGTCCCTAAATTCGAGAAATAATTGAAATTTCAAATCTCCAGGATTGTTACGTACGTACTTGTTTTTGCTTGTATACCGGCTTTAAAAAAATCACCGTCGTAACATATTTTTTTAAAACATAAATATAAACTAAGAATAGTTTGTGCTTGACAGTAATTATAAGGAAGGGGGGAAAGATTTCGCACTACATTGAAAATACATAGGACACGCTACTCTCACAACTTTATATTTTTACTGCCACGTATATGCCAAACTCTCCCCAACCCGTGACATTATTTTCTCTCGATAGTTATTATTTCGATTACGGTTTGTTTAGGTGAGGTGGTAATATAAACCATTTTGCTTCCAATGCTAACAGCTGGTAACACATTAGAAAGTGATAAAATATATTGTTGCATGGGACATCTGAGGGGCGTATCTGAGTTCGTGAGGGATGGAGGAATTAATAAAAGTAAAATTAATAAATTTGATTTCTAATTTATTCCCGCGGCTATTATTTACAGCATTAAATTATCTGTCTCCACTGTTGCTATTTTCATTTAACATTGAGCGTAATATATAATGTCTATTTAACCTCGAATTAATGTCCTTGATTGTCTCTGGTTACAGTCAATTAACTCATACCCATCATTAATACGTGTTTAGTCTATATGTTGCCACCATTTGTAATGTCTTTCACTCGCGCATCTAGTCCAGTCTGCCAGCCGCACCCTTCACTGCTCGATACTCGCAGTCGCAGACTTCCATTCCCTCTGGTCGCTTCTTTCGCTGCTCGTCTTCTATCGCTCGGAACTCAGCCGCTCATTCACTCATCAACTCCTCGACCTGGAGACCTGTCACACTCATATAGGGTTCGCCCTGACCATCTGGAATGTTCAACGCGCCCCGAGTCGCGCTGAGATAACGAGGTCAGTAATCCAGAGCATTCTTCAGATATTGGCCCGAAATTAATACGACCAGAGCCCACGGCGCGCATTATCGTATAACATTCCTCTGTCCTTCTCTTCGCTAACACGTACATGATGCGAAGCAACGAGCATCTAACAGTTTATATATAACACTATTAATTTCGTAGTCAATATGAATTAAAACCACTGAGTGAAGTTCTGTGTTGCCAGTAGTTTTCGTGTAAAAAGTTTATCAAAGTGATATCTGGTAGGTTCAAAGTGATATCTGGTAGGCTATTAGTAAAATAAATAACACTGAAGCGTTAGTTTAATTCGTATATATCAAACATAGCAAAAATGGGTTAGTGTTAAGGAACTTTTTACTCGTGTTTACATCAAAATAGTACCAGTGCTCACTTAGCATACGAAATAACAGTATGTACATTTAAAGGCAAACAAAAAGAACTGTTTTGCCAAATACGCGTGGGAATTACAGCACGGCCTCGAAAGTTTGCAGATTTCCAAATTACGATATTGATTGTAAGTGTAAATATATCTAGATCCTTTTATTACAGTAACAGTTAAAACATTTGCGACAGTTCTTGTACAAAATACAAGAAAACCTGTTGGGCGTGAATACGTAATTACAAATTTACCAGACGTTCAGAACTCTGGTCACAGAGTACTTGAGTACATGCAGAGGTGAAATAGCCGCTTATTGCAGGAACTCCAGGCGCACGCGCTACCAAAATGGCGTCGCTGACTAGCAAGATGTGGGAACTCCCAGTCCCCAGTCAGCGCCTTGTAACTAACTTAGCACCCTGTAGCCGAGACATTAAGGAATATTACGTAGTAGCCAATCAGACATGAGTCCCGCTTCCAGAGAGTCGCACAACCAATCAGCGAATTGGGACGCCCATATCAAATGAACCGCCGCCTCATTTCGTCTCTGTATATTTCTCAGCTCTGCGCTTCCGCTGTGTTCGTGCTCTTCAATTCCTAATTTAGTAATTTGTGATTAAGTAGCTTTCTAGTTGGATTATGTCAGTAGTCAATTTAGCAATTGTAAAAATGTTTTAAATGACAATTTATATATATATATATATATATATATATATATATATATATATATATATATATATATATATATATATATATAAAGGATTACAATGCATGGAAATAAAAGTATCGTATTTACATGATTCTTGAAACACTACATTTATTTAATTTAATTTATTAAATTTAGGCATAACACTATTATACTAACAATTTGGTTGAATATATGTACCAATTCGAACACCTTATTGTGTGAATATGACACAAACCCGCCCGCGCAAATTATGGGAATTTTCTTACATTTCGGTGTTTCCTCAGGTTAGAAGAGTTCGTGATGAAGCTAAATATTTTGTAAGGCATAATAAACATTTACCTTTAAAATTTGCGTCTTCGTCATGTTGAATACTGAGGAAAAAAATCTTTACGTTTAGGAAATGACAAACAATTTTGTTCACTGTCCGTGCCCATTCGAAATCACTAGTAGTCCTGTGAAATAAGACGAAATAAAGGGGCATCTGCCGAAAAATTATGATCAACCTAGATTTGTTGCACGAACTTTTATTTTGGCATTATATATAACACATAAAGAGTCCTCTAAGCTATCACGCTGGCTTCGTATACTTTAGCAAGGTCAAAGATCACAAAAATTTGGTTTTTTGCGTATATCTCGCTTCCTATTGGTCAGACGGTAATTAATGGCATTATCAAAATTGTAGATTGAACAATTTTCTACAAAAAATGTTATATACATATTTTACATACGAGCAACCGTTGGCACGTAATACGGTTTACAAAGCATCAACTGCGTATAGAATACAGCAATAACAGCGATGCATTAATTTCCAGGCCACCTTTGAGGTAAAATGCAAGGCGCGTTTTGTATGTTTTATATAATGCCAAAATGAAGGCGTGTGCAAGGATCTAGCTTGATGCGAATTTTTCGGCAGACTAATCCTAATTTCAATTGGTTATAGTTATTAGGTATGGTTCACAGGCAAGTAAAAATGAACAAGGGAGCGGACAGGGCATATGGCAGTGTACTTAGGTATAGGCTGTTCATGGTAAAGTGAGCACTGTTTAAGGCCCTTCCAAATGGCTTTAACCACTAATAAATGTATTTTGTGGTTTCTTCAGACGTTAACTTTTGGGTTTGGTGAAATGTATAGGTTGTGTTTATTAGTATCAGAACATTGTTTATATTTTTAAAATGTTAAAAATAGAGAAATTTACTCATAGCAAAAATTTAGCAGGGCCTTGGAAAAGTGCTCAGTTTGACGTGAACAGCGTATAACGGTGCTAATTATAGGAATGTGGACGGACGTTGAGCAAGCAACCTCCACTTCTTTAAATCGTGACTCTTTAGGTCCTTACTTCAACAGTCTACTCTCGCTGCACATGAAGTGCAGTGTTGCCATGTCTACTGATTTGTCGCTAGATCTCCTGATTTTGTGTTTTTATCTACTGACTACAGACAGATTTAGGTAATGATGATGCAAAATCTACTGATTTCTTTTAATGCAGCTTACTTATTTTCTCCTGATATTGAAAGGGCCGGAATTCCTATTAGGCCGGCTAGGCCCGGGCCTAGAGCGGCACTTTTCAAAGGGGCGACATAACATTGAAAGAAAGAAATAAAGAAAAGGAGAAAAAAACAGTGTTTTTTTTTGTAT
Organism: Dryococelus australis; assembly: GCA_029891345.1. Lineage (NCBI taxonomy): Eukaryota > Metazoa > Arthropoda > Insecta > Phasmatodea > Phasmatidae > Dryococelus > Dryococelus australis. The sequence goes on from CM057008.1 coordinate 32,391,522, forward strand.
GGCTGTGTGCTAGAGTAAAATGTATACCGATTCTAAAATAAATCCAATTAAAGGGATTGGTGTTTGGGAGTCAGTTGCTTTATGATATTAACGACGGTTCTTGTTACTTCAGTAACCGCCGGAACGAACTTCCAGTTTTATATTTATCAGGTGCTCCAACATCACATAAAGAAGTGTCTCATGCATCAGCAGGAACTGCGACATTCCAAAATTTTTCGCTAAGGAAAATGAACTTTATGAGGTCTTCACTCTTGGGTAGGTGGAGCATCTTTTTAGTGTGTTAGGTAACATATCCGTTTGATATACAGTTGATGTAGGTCACATCTGCTTCTCTAGAGCGCTTTGTCACAGCTCTGAACTGAAATGCAGTTTTTCATTAGGTACCCGAGAACAAGCCTAGGGCTGTATTCACAATTTTGAGGAGGGAGGTTGTGCGACAGAACTTCAGTTTAAATATCAACACTGAGTTAGTCAAAAATAGGTTTTTATTCACAGCATGGCAATCTGAACACGTAGGTATTCGAGAAAAGTTATTAAAGTAGACCTGCAATACTTAACATTTGAGTTACTAAATGAGAGTTATTAAAATTACTGAAATTAAGTAGCATTTGCTTAAATATTATTTTGGCTACCCACATACTTTAACATCCTGAGATTTATAACTACCATAAAAGTATCAAGCTGTACATAGTTTGTTGTCATATCATACCACAAAGCTTAATTATGTATTTTTAATGCAATAGTAGGCATAGCCTGTATGTAAGAATGTATACTGTCTTTGAAAAGAAGGTGTGTGATAGGGAGGGGCTGTATTTGTGCATTCCTGGGGGGGGGGGGGGCATCTTGGTATTTGGTGTTCGTGGAAACCATGCAAAATTTTTATGTTTACAAGAACTTTCCTCAGGTAAGTGCGACAAGATTAGTTGTCATTAATATATTTAGAATGTATTAAAAAACAGTAAAATATTCATTTGACAGTCAAAATACAATTTAATTTTCGTGCATTCTGGTTACAAATTTCTTGCAAGGTAAAAAATTATCAATTTATAGACTTATTACATGGGCTGTTAAGTCATTTACATAAAATATTTATGAACTAAAAAAAGTGGGATTGTTGCCAACCTCCAACTGTTTGAACAGCCCTTCACAGCTTCTAAAAGTCATTTGGGAGGAGGCACATGCAGTTTGTTTACAAAAACAGGCAGTCATATGGCGTTTGTTTGCAAACAGTCACCTTCAATGACAGTTCAGCCGTGGCGGAAGGATACATAGCCAACCAGATGCCATTGGTACTACTTTCCTAGAACTGTCAAATTTGAGACCACTTATATGAAATGGACTAGATAGTTGGGGCATGAGACTTTCTAGTAGATCTGCGTTGAGTTTCGGATTTTCAAGCCGACTAATAAAAAGTTAAGCTTACCTTCGTAAATTACAGAGTTTTATAACAAGTTCATTCAATAACTAATATTTTACGTTGTGTTTGACTATTACTTGTTTATCTTTGTAATTCAGTAATTTATAACGTATTAATGTTGTAATGATGTAGCTGATCTCGTTGCTATGTATAGTGAAATATTAAATAAAGGAAAAATTAAATTTAAAATAAGTTACGGAGGAAGAGAAAATTTTTCATGGACCAACAGGCGACAACGTGGGAAGTCCTCTCCTGGACATTGCAACACGAACGCTAGTAGGTATTTGATGCTTCATTAAAGCAATAAATACTTCTTTCTGCTAGCTACACTTGCTCAGTTTATTGTCACTATTGAACATTTAGGGGAATCACAGCATTCACATGATCGACTTGTCTGTTGGTCCGCAATGAAAGCATTGTCTCGTGTGGGATTGCCAGTATATACGTGCGCCTCGCGCGACTTCATCTACAACAGGCACCACGAATCAGAGCCGTGCTTCGGTGTCCTTGGGGTGTTTGTGAATTGTCTACGGGATCAGGAGGAATTAGTAGGGCACAATACTGAGATCACCCGCATGTAACTAAGCTAAGAGGCTGTTACTGCCCATGTCTGCATGTACTTCGACGGGCGCACTGAGTGACATTCGCCCGGCAAAGTTGGTAACGTTAGATGGAAAGAAATTCCGTTTCTTTAACGTCAAATAAAAAGTGCTAGGTAACCATATGTGATATGTTAAATTATTTTCATTTCTGTTTCTGTTCTTTTAATGCACCGGATGTGTGAAAGTTAGCAAATATATCAAATGTTTACTTTTGTAATGATTTCCCAGTTTCACTTGACCGACGAATGAATTTAAGTGTTGAGGCCCATGACAATGTCAATTTTACATAAGGCCGAAGAATACACAACGTGCATACGAGTAATTCTTAAGCAGGTCTACATCAAAAGTGCTCATTTTTACCGCGGACAGCCTATAACGAATCAAAAACGTCATCTAGGTTCAAAACAATACATATACACTATATTACTTACGTGGTTTGTTGGAAATAAACAAAAGAAAAATATTTGTTATATTTTGTGACGTAATTTTTAATTTCGATGTAAAAACATGCATCTTGCGACAGTTAAATATTTTGCATAGGTGCTGCGAACTTGTTATTCCTTTGTGCAGGTGTAGTGTCACAGCTTAAAAAAATCTACTGAATTTCTGTTGATTTTTGGCTGCAATATCTACTTAATTTTGGAAATTTAACCTGGCAGCACTGATGAGATGAAACTACAGTATTGCGAAGCGAAAAGTTACTTTTATTGGTTCTGTCCGTTTCAGTTAATGAGTAACAGTTAATTTAAAAGTTACCTTGGAAAAAAATGTAACTCGTCAAGCCAAAAAGTTACCTTAAGTAACTCGTTACTTTCGTTAAGTCACTACCCAACACTGTAAGCATCAAACAGCAGTTTGTCTATTGTCATTGGTTGCTGGTTGCTTGAGAAGGCGTTTTCATGTTTGACCGGGCCACTCAGAATTCTCTAACATCAGCATTGTTTCCACGTGATTCGTGTGCAGACATTTGACATGTGTTAAAAAGTAATTCAGCCAGTCAAGATAGGTAAACGACCTTACAGTGTTTTGAAATGTAACTTTTCTTTAAATCATCCTGCAAATTTTCGCTAACCCTACGGACACCACAAATGTGCTGACGTATGAACATGTACGCCATTATTTAAACTAGTCTAAGGCTCCTATAGGCCGTTCACGGTAAAGTGAGAACTTATTAAGTGCATCACAACTGGAACAATAGCTAACAAATGTATTTTATTGTAGTCTCAGAAGTTAACGTTTGAAAGTAGTGAAATGTATATACTCTATTTATTAGTAAAATGGCAATTTTTATATCAACAAATGGCGAAAGACCAAAATTGGCTGAAATGTAAAATTGAAAAAGGGCCTTAAATAGTGCTCACTTTACCGCGAACAGCCTATATATATGTAGCTGTTTCGTGCGTTCAAGTTTCAGAATCTAAGGCAGCAATCAATACGGGCGACGCTAACACGCTCTTGTAGCGCCTCATCGCCCTTACGCGCGAGGCGTGCATTGTTTCCGTCGGCGGACTGAATTAGGCGCAAATTAGATCTGTAACAGTGGGACTTTATTACACGCGATGGGAGTCCACATATTAAACTACGCCCATGTAATTGTACTTTTAGACTACCACTTGAGAAAACCGCGAAGGCAAGCTTTTATTTTATTATTATAATTATTTTCACAATATTTTTCCTTAACGAATTCACTAACACGATAAAAGCAGTACCATACAGGCTTAGATAAGTGCCTTATACTTGTTCTGGTAAAAAGTAGTATTCTCGGAATATCTATCTGCTCAGATACGCATATTCTAGCAAACAACGATTTCACAGCAAATATTTTAGTTGACGTTCGCGCGTGTAGGAAATGAGATCTCCTTCGTTTCGAACATTTTATAGTGCATTCTCGGTTACTTCAAACTTTTTTGAAGCCCTGGTTTAAGTCCAGGGTATTCCTCCGCCCCTTGCAATAATGTTGGTATTTGATTTTATGTGCGTCCATTTGTCGCAAACATTTATGGCTGAAACTGACGTAAATAAAGTTAATTATAAAATCGATATGATACTTTATTATAATAATTTTCTTACATGCAATCGTAGTAAATATTATGACGATCATTCTTGAAGAATATTTTATTGTAAATTCTGTTGAAGTATCCAGTATGGAAATGCGCTTAGATTTCGTTAAAAATACGGACTCTATCCATCGATTAATTTTTTATAATTTAAAAGTATATTTTAGTAAAATATTTCATAATGTTGTAAAATATACATTCTTCTTTCATATACAGCACAAATCGCAATTTTCTGACTTTTTTCATGGTGTCTGTACTACTTTTTAATGAGTTCTTTGCGTTGTATAGTCGGGTGCAGTGCTCCATAGGCAATTGCTTTGCTTCAACCTTAACTATTCCCGCCCCAAAAACCCAAGATATATACTAATTCTTTCAATCTCCCTGTCGCACAAGCGTGGAATAATTTTCCCGTAGAGGTACGGAACTCAGCAATCACTAACAACTTTTAAGAGCAATGCTACAAGTTCATTAAATATATGCGCCGATGATTCCACACACAGGCATAATTATTCCGTAGAATTTTCCATTTCTTTACCCTTTTTCCTCTTGACTATTTGTATACCTTAAATAAACCTGTTTATTTATAAATTCAATTTAATCAGTGCGTGATTTCTTACTGTCGATTCGTCAATTTAGTTCAAGGAGTTGCTGCATTCAAGCTTCATTAATCTGTGTTTATCAAAGATCTGTTTATTTATTTTAATGAGTTACAATTCAATCTCCTATTTTCCTCTTAGAAGCTTTGTAGGTGCTGCACATTTATATTTATATTTGGTAATGCGGATTATGACACACATTATTGTGCTATTGTAGATCCATATTATTATTGTAATTTCTATTTCTTTAAAAAATTACCTTGTCTCTAGTCCTGCTCAAGATATATCCATTATTAGAAACCACAGATCATTTTCAGCGTTTAATCTATTTGAGCTCTCATATTTCTGTTACGTCCCTTGTAAATTTAAGGGTTTTTCCCTTGCTCTTTATGTTTACGTATGTGTGCATTATGTTATACCTGGTTAAGTGTTAGAGAATACATTGAAGCCTTGACTTCGCCAGTATAAATAAAGTCGAAATAAATAAATAAAACTAGGAGGTAATCGTGATTATCCTATACTGTTCAGTCCTCGTCTAAGGAAGTTTTATTTTTAAACGTATTTGGGACACGTTAAGTAGTTTCGTAAAAAAAAAAAAAAACGCATTTCTCAAATACACTGCTTCAGTTAGGCGACTGTGTTACTTTGTTATAGGCTGTTCACGGTAAACTGAGTACTTTCGAGGACCTGGTTACTTTTTTATTTCAGCCACATTTTATCCTTTAACCACCTTTTTACAATAAATATTACCATGTATGTAATAGACACAGTGCGTGTATTCCGCCACTCTCTGAAGTTAACGCCTAATGCTAAAATAAAATGTATTTATTGACTATTATTCCAAATGAGAGGGCTTTCAAAAGTGCTCATTTTACAGTAAATCGCCTGTACATACACTGCGTGTTCAATGTCAGACCCCGAGAGGGTTGTTGTGGACGGTTCCAGGAATCCATTAGACAGTGTTCCACGGGCGGGAGGGTAAAAACGAGCGGATTACAGCCTGCCACATTCTAGGTTTGTTCCCGCGGCTTGCTATTTCTGCTGTCTGAGAGCAAGTGATGCTTTTCACTAGCCGCAAGAGGACGACACTAATGACGAACAGCAGAAAACTAGCTCGTCAAAAATAAACAACATTTTACTTTGAAAAATGTTGATGTAGGCTGTTCGCGGTAAAATGAGCCCTGCCCTGCTTGAGATCTGCTTGAATTCACGGTGTGTCTTCTCCCGCCTTATGTAAGATTAACTTTGCCACGGGCGTCATAACTTTATTCATGCGTCGGTCAAGTGAAACAGTGAAACTATTAGGAAAGTGAATATTTTAAAAAGTGCTCATTTTCACACTTCTGTGTATTAACCAGAAAGGGAAAGAAATAATTTAAGTTGTCACAAATGATTACCTGACACTTTTTATTCGACGTTAAGATATGGAACTACTTTCCACCCTAGGTTACCAACTTTACTGGGCGCATGTCACTCAGTGCGCCCGTTTAAATATATGCAGGCATGGCCAGTGACTTTTTTCTATGGTCGAATTCAAGTGTTCACTTTATCGTGAACAGGCATTAATAATTTTGCCTCTGTGTAATTTATGTGTATTAAGATTTTCAGCTACTCAAAATAACTTACTTTCGAGGATAAGTGTGTCTTAGTTATTTTTAGTTCTTTCTGCACTTCTTACAGGATACCCAAACATATTCTCTTCATCAATTCTGCGTAAAAGCAAATTACTATTCGCAATCGCCACTCTTCAAGACACTTCGACGCTTGTAATTTTATTTTGGCGGTTAATATTTGTTCGCCGTGCTCGTTTTGATATACCTGCTGTATCTCGGCGAGCAAGAGCAGAAATATAGGCCGTTCACGATAAAGTGAGCACTTTTGAAGCCCTAGTTACTTTTCCTTTCAACCAATTTGTATCCTTCCACCACTTGTTAATGTAAACCCTACCATGTGAGTAAAAAAAACACAGTGTATACGTTCACCATACCCAAAACCAAAAGTCTTAAAAAGTGCTCACTTTACCGTGAACGGCCTATAGCGGTTTTTCGTAGCACAAATAGCAACTGCTGCCTCTACCCTAACAGCGTACAAGAAGAAATGCTTCCGGTAACACGAACGGAAACTAGCAGAAAAACAGCAGAAATAGTATGTAAAATCTAGATGGAACAAGAACTCTCATACCCTATTTTTCTCCTTAAAACGCTAAATTCTTTCAGACGTCGTCGTTACCTTTACAAGCGGTTTACCTGCCGGAATGAACGCCACCCAGTAAACACGCGCTCTAAAGCCGACAATAGACTGCTATGCGCTGTTCGCCGTAAAGTGAGCACGTTTTAAGGCCCTGCTCAATTTTCCCCTTTCAGCAAATTTGTATCTTCCTGCCACTTTTTAATATAAACATTGCTGTGTGTCTAATAACCACAGTGTATGCATTTAATCACTCTCAAATTTAACGTGCGAGGCTGCAATAAAATATATTTCTGAATGGTTAATGGCTGTTGGGTGGGCCTTAAAAAGTGCTCACTTTACCGGGAATAGCCTATAATACCGCTACACAAGATCAAATTCTATTCGCATTTTTTTAAGTTTCTTTAAGCGTCAAGATACGGGCGTAGTTTGATCTGTATACTTATCATCGCGTGTAATAAAACCCCACTGTTTCAGATATAATTTACGCAGTACAGCGTTACGACGAGAACACTGCACGGCTTACGCGTAAGGGCGAAGAGGCACTAGGCGCGCGTGTTAGTGTCGCCCGTATCGCTCCCTCGCTTCTTGACCTTGGTCGCGGGGTTCCCACGAGGGCACGTCCCACTCTTAAAAAAAAAAAAAGTATCAGACAACATTACCCGTAGTAACCGCTTTTCGCCCATAACACGCTACATTTTCAAAGCAATCCACTGCTGTTGACGAGACTAAGACCATATCCGAACTCAGGTATATACTTGCGTACTTCACTTACCCTTGGCACCAAACTTGATGAATTCGGACAGGCAGTTTTGTTGGCTTCGGTGCCAGTTATTAGCCAGATAACCACTTTAAATGTTCATGTATTAAGACTAATAATTTGATAATTGCCGAAGGTTTTAGGGGTTAATAACGTATTAAATAATATTTAAATTTGATTTATATTAACATTTATAGCTTTGCATTATTGTATGTAAGAGCAGTTTGGATTGCTTTTTATCTTAACTTCTGTAGGCCTAATACGAATTTATTGCTTAGACCTTTTTTAAGGTGAAACTTGCGATAATTATTTATTCAGTTCAAAATGCTATGTCTACGAAGTAGGAATGTTCACCCTATTGAACTTTAAATCAAACAATTACGTCGGAAATCAATTGTAACCTACAAATTGCTTCTCAAAATGGCGGCACACATTCCGCAAGTATGCGAGAACTATACAACTTCGGTTACTTGTATATTCGCATACTTCACTAGCAGTTTGGACTGCACTTACGACGTCACTTCCGTCGATAGTGTAACACTTCAATACTTATGACTTTATAACGATTGTTATATATCTTTAGATTTGATTTAAATGCCAAACCTTATTGCAATGTATAAGCTGTTTAGCGTACGTTCAATGTGATACGTGTAAACTTATTTATTTTGGCAGTTGTGTTGTATAAGCTATGTAAGCCTAATGATTATCTATGGTTTCTTTGCATGAGTATTTGTGTTAGTAACAAGCACTATCTTTTGTTTTCTCAAAAGAATCAGACCACACCAACCGGCCTATCACATTTTTTTTTCCAAACAATAGTCTGATAGAACAAAAAAAAAAAACTTATTCATTCGAATTTGGAGTCAGTGAGAGGCCAGCTAGAAAAGAAGTCAGTCCTGGGTATGAAAGATAATCTATCATATTTGATTGGCAAAATCTGATATTTACGACGGAGATACATAATTATTCACGCACTATTGGAATGCTGAGCCTATATATGTTTAAATGAAGAAGTAATTGGACATAAGCTGTACGATGAGCCCGGAAGAAAGGACGGCCTAGTAAAGGAGGACCCCGGGGTTTTCGACTTCACACCAAGGACGACGCGGTGTCTGGTGTTCGGAGAGCACAATCTTCGAGAGGAGTGCTACTGGCTGCGGATTCTGTCGAGGTCCTGGTTCTACGTCCACCTCCGCTGTTCCGGACCGCAGAGGACGAGTTCACTGAGCACCACCCGGAGATGTGTTGTCCGTGGTGAGCGGGACAGCTGTTCCTGGGTTCTACACATGTGAAGGATGACTCCACGACATCGGCAGAGTTGCGGTTATTTTCCGCTATCGACGCAGCTAAGTCGTATTTTTCCTCAAGCAAATGTAAATGTATCTATGACACCAGAACTAGTAAAGTCAAATGTTGGTAAATCGGTTGATGTGCAATTTGCAGGCAGGTGCTGCTTGTAATTTTAAGAACTAGTATAGTATAATATTTCGTAACTTGAGTTCTGCAAAAGTACCATATAATTTGAAATTGGTTTAGTTCATCTCTATTAAAATCAAAGTAATTTTTTTTTTTTACTTGAATTAAGGCTTCTTTGTTTGTGTATTAAAAATAATGATCCAATAGTTTCTAACTACAGAGGTAATGGAAATTTAGACGAATGTACCGATTTTTTAACGTGGTAGCATTGAGTTCAGCCGAGGAATATCATTAATATAACCTATCTGACTCACTCACATATACGATATTTTATCATTACATTACACATTCATATTTTATATTACATAACTCAGAAATAATGTTTCATAGCCAATGAGATTGGCCGTAATATTGTAACACATATCAGAGGTGTTACAGTATTAATTTGAACGTCCAAACGTGTGGCTATAAACTCTCCACACATTGTGTCTATTTAACACATGGCAACAGGTACGCACAAGTATGTACTTCAGGCGAATTCGGACACAGCCTAAGGCGCTCGTCTACACGTCTCGCCAACTGCATTCAATGACTCGAGGTCACGTCGCCCGGTAAGGAAACATTGCGACGGTAATGGCAAACAGCGTTAACTACAGTGGAATAACTCCGAGCTTGGCCGACTGTTACAAATGGAATGTGTAGGCTGTCCACGGTAAAGTGAGCACTTTTTTAAGACCCTGCTGAAATTTTCCTTTCAGCCAATTTCTACCTTTCCGCCACTTTTTAATATAAACATTGCTATGTGACTAATAAACATAGTGTATACATTTCATCACACTGAAAGATAACGTGTGAGGTTGCAATACAATACATTTATTAGTGGTTAATGGCTGCTGGGAGGGGCCTTAAAAATGTGCTCACTTTACCGTGAACAGCCTATAACATGGAAGGGGGAGACGAAGCCGCACAGCGATAACGCGTACTTGACAACAGCAGAGCCCGGCTGTAGCTACTATACCGAGTGAAAATGTAGTCCCTTTGTCGATTTTTTGGGGTGGGTGGAGGGGGGGGGATCAGTCGTCTACTGGACGTGGTGCTGTGGTTAGGGTTGATAGATCTCCTGTATTTCCAGGGTTCTCCCGTATTTTGGCCTTGTTTTCTCCAAATCCTCCGGTATTTGATAACCTCCCGTAATTATTTTAATTTCTTTAAATTTTAATTTTTCTCGTGAAATTCTAATTCGAGGTGTAGGAATAATAACAGTTACTCTGTCATCTATGGACAATGTCCATTGGACATTAATCGATAGTGAGAAGTGTGTTTGTTTCCAATTGAAATCGAATTTTTATTTGCTTCAATAACGTGCTTCCGTGATTAGAAAATTTTGCTTTTAGTTTTGTATATGAGATTGTAGGTGTACGTGATTTTATAGTTTCTGTTAATTGTTCATAATGGAAGGGGGTGAAAAGAAGAAAAAAAGGCATGTTACATGTGCGTGTATTTAACAAAATGGGAAGAATCGTGCATCTGGTTGCGACGAGTGAAAACAAATAAACACAAGACGTTTTGCTCTCTTTGTAAAAGTTTCCCATTGCACATGGCGGAAGCAACGACTGCACGCAATATGCTTCAACTGCAGGTAATAACTCATATGTATTTAACGGAAGCTCTGTTACCCTTGGCTTTATTAATATTTTGTCAAGAAACAAGACTTCTGTTGAGCTCATGAAAGCTGAGTTGAAAGTTGGGGTTAATTTCAAGTATTCTCGTGAGGAATTTTTTAATTTCGTACAGAGCCATCCCGAGTTTGTAAATTCAAGCAGATCAAACTTAAAGTATGAATAATTATTGATGTAACTGCTGTTCATTAAACAGTTTTCGAGGTCTCCCTTATTTTCAGGCAATCTGCTTTATTTTCACAACAGAAATTTTCCAATCTCCCTTATTTGCAGTTTCAAAATCTGGCAACCCTAGCTGTGAGACACCTTCAGAAATATCAGTTTTTAAAATAATTCTTAAAAAATAATCATTTCTAATATTATTTTTTATTAATTTTTGCAAATTCTTAGGAAATTTTTGGGATTTTTGAAGAATTTTTGGGTACACCGGGTTAAGGTCAATGGTCAAGGTCACCTGGGTCCGACAAGGGGGTTGGGTGACGTCATAGCATGGTGGCTGGTTGGTTCCAGTCCCTCGTCCCCTCTAAATCCGAATATTTAAATAAAATTTTGATTTAATTTTTTTAAACTGATTCATAATTTTTTTTTTTTATATTTGGCAATTTTTGGGATTTTTTTTGGGGTTCAAGGTCAAAGGTTACAGGGGTTAGGATCAAGGTCACCGACATCCAACATGGCGGACAATATGACTGATCGTTAGGTCTGACTCTGAACCCTGGACCCTGTGCATCGATTTGGCATTCCCGTTGCCTATAAAACCAATATGGCCGCCATTGCTCTGCCCTCGAGAAACGAGCCTTCCAAATACTTCCCATGGCTCGAAAATTGCCTTTCTGAGGTTCGTTCTTGCAAGTGGGAGGCTCGGTGCTTTTTTGAGGGGAAAAAACGGGAAATTTTAAAAGGAAATAGGAAAATTGTGAGGGGAAAATGGCCACAGGGGGACCGGAATGACAGAGCATGAACAGCTCCGATCCCAGATCCCGATGCGCCAAAGTCCCCGTAATCATTCTACTGCCGTGGTTTGTCTTCGGGTGTCCCATTCGATACCTGGTGCTAATTAATACTTGTTATTGAGAATACCTGTTACGGATAAGCTGTATGCTAGGCTGCGTTGTTTCACTATCTCACCTTCTGATATCACCTTGTTCTCAAACACCTGTTATTAGCCTAATTCTGGTCTGACCTTTTTCGCTACCTCTGAAGTTGTCGGTCAGAATTTAAAAAAAAATTCATATTAATTAATTTAATTAGAAAATCTGCTGCAGACGTCTGGCATTATGATCGTCATACCAGGGAAACATGACGCGCGAGGAGGTTAGGTATTAGGAGGTATACCTCCTCGCGTCTCATGTTCGCATCTCATGTTCTCCTGGTAGGATAGTAACAATAGCAATTTCCCAGCGGCTGGTCACTGTCACTGTTGTTTGGGTTCCAGGGGGGTGAGCGGATAAAAGAACAGCTAGAGACATACTGAGGAGGAGAAATTAATTATAACTTCAAACAAAATTTTGAAAATTATTTTCGTTGCCAAAATATTGTAAAAAAAAAAAATCACATGCGAAATTGGCACTGTGCGAATGTCGTTATTAAATAACTTCAGAATAATGTTAGAAAGAATTTTTTATGTAATATTCTCGTCAAATACTATTGGGATGCAGTAGACAACAGGAACAGGTACGACGAAATGATATTGTACGAGTGTCGAGTTACAAGCCAGTACGTGTGATTGTTCCTGGGTCAGTAACAAGGAGGTATGGTAACAGGCATTCCCAGAAACTAAGAGCAGGTATCGACTGTTCTCGCCCAGTACCTGTTGCTGGTAACAGATATTGAAAATACTCCCCATCTCTAGACACGTTTCCGGCCTCCGCTTGTGCCTTTCAAAACACTACAACTAGCGGTGCCATTCCTTCGTCTTCTTTGCATCAGATATTGCCGTATGAAAAAAAAACACGTCGAAACTCCCTTTGCACCCTCATGATAGACTTAGGCCGTGGTTACACGAGTGCTGTTAAACACATTCAGCTAAATTCATTCGGTAGCCATGTCCGAAAAAAAAAAAAACCAGAACGTGTTTCCGCGGTCACACACCCAAAGCAGAATGAAATCTATGGAAATTCTAACCTCAACAAACACGGAACTTAAAATGTATGGTATTTAATTATAATAGCCTCCAGCATTTATCGCTATTGATCTTTCTAATTGTTATGAAACCTACACTTTTACTGTGATGGCATAATCGGTGGATATTAGTACGTTCAACCTTAAACTTAAGTTTATTCAACAAGTGCAGGAATTCCCGCCAAATTCAGCAATATTCACTGCTTGTTTACTTGGAAACAGCCAATAGGAGCGCAGCAGAGAAGAGAAGTCGTTCGAAACTACTTACGAAAAACTGTTCAATTTGAACGAGAAACAAATGCGATCGGAAATCGTTCGAAGGTAATATAACCTCTCCAGTAGCTAAATTTGTTTTAGTGAAGTAGTTCTGCCAGCAGCCCGTGTAACCGCGGCCTTACTTAAACTCTGGAAACCACACAACTACCTGCGATGTTTGCTGAACAGACGGCATCTTGGCGCAAACTATCCGCAGCGCTCCAGGCGGCAACGGAGAGAAGCGGGAAAATTTAGGCTGTAATTCGAGGGTACAGACGAACGGGCAAAACCGAGAAAAATTCATTTACCGAATTTTTGCAATATATCTTAAATTAGGGTGTTCCATTGCGGACAACCTGTATAACGGTTCAGAGAGCGTTGCTAAATGTTGTAAGTGGTTAATTTTTTAATCGTACTAACACATAAATAAATACTTTTTTTGTTAGTAAAATCTTGCAACTTCTCCTGTTAACAATTTATAATGTATAAAAGTAACTAGATGAAACACAACAAAATTTCGTGATGCGATGAATAAACACAGCGGCTCTCGTATAAGTAAGAAGATGTAAAACGAATTTTCGTAGCCGTCAGACAGATCATGTTTTTATCTGAATCTGCATGAGCCGCCGATCGACACTACAGTAGGATTTCCTGTGCGCACTCGCATGCGAGACAACCAATTCACTCTGCTACGTTTGTCACAGGTATATCTGTGGAAGTCATTGAACTATCTGTAACTAAGATATCGCGTAATTATAGGTTCACAGCTTTTGAAACGAACTGTGACAAAGCGGAGCAGCTTCTTTTGTCACAGTTTATTTCATGCTGCCTGTGACATGTCGCAGCTTCACAGCTGGCCTTTCATGTTTGCCAAGAGATAGCGACTAAGTGCTTTTAAGCAAACTATTCACTGATTAACCACAGCGGCTGATCGAAACAGTACTATATGTTATTCACGATAAACTGAGCACTTCTTGCATGCGCATTGTGTGTTTTTCTGCCTTACGTAAAATTAACATTGTCATGGGCCTCGCCACTTTATTCATGCATCGATCAAATGAAGCTGTGAAATTATTAGAAAAGTAAATATTTTACAACTCTGTTCACGTTTAGACTTCAATGAATAATAATAATAAAAAAACAAGAAAAAATCATTTAAGTGATCACAAATGGTTACCTAAAACTTTATATTCGACGTTAAGATATGGAACTATTTTTGCTCCATCGTTACTAACTTTACTGATCGCATGTCACTCAGTGCACACATTAAAATATATGCAGGTAGCAGCAGTGAATTTTTCCTAAGGTTGATTTAAAAAATGCCCACTTTATTGCGAACAGCCTTTAAATATATTCACACGGATTCCTTTAGTTTTACTTTTACTGTGTATGCTCCTACCTACTGTATTTTCATAGTTAGTCAAAAAAAATCATTGGATGCTGATAAATACATTATAATATTTATTATGTATACTGTTATACTATTTTTGGCAAAATTATTTATGTGGCTCATTTGAGGACGCTGTCAGGTGCGTTGTATGGCCTTCTCCCTATTCATACATGAACATTTTATTTTAATTATTAACATCTGATAATTTGTAGACTTTCGTGAAATTTTCCAGTGACGGAAAAATCACCACGAAAAATGACAAAAGTAGATATATAATGGGGGTTCTAGCACAGGGGCTTGGGGCTGGGGATCGGGGATCCGGATACCACCATAAAATTTCCCTTTTTCCTTCAAAATTTTCCTTTTCCTCTCATAATTTCCCTTATTTCCCTCTGCTCCCGACTGCTATGTTGGTAGCCAGTATGCCACCATTTTGAAATATGCAATTTTGGTGGCCATTACATAATTTGTCATGTTCTATCATTCCAAGTTGTTTTTTCATGCTCTATAATTCCATGTCGTTTTTTCATGCTCTGGCATTCTGTCTTACCCCTTTTCCATTCCAAGGGTTTTCTCCGACTTATCGACATTGGCATACGTAGTGCCATGGGAGAGAGTGCCGGAGGCGAGGTTGTTCGCACTTATCGACAATCATCTAAAAAGTGAGGTTATGGGTTTAAACTAAAAATATATTTATTGAGTTTTTACAAAACAAACATAATCCTGGCCATCTTGAATTTTAGTAAACATAGAAGCAATCTTTATTTTATTTTGAAAATAATTATGTAACCACTCTGACCATCAAATACAACGCATGGCCTACCTTACTAAAGGGCATTTTTTGGACTTATGGCCTTTCTGACAATGCTAATTATGAATTTAAGCCCTTTTGCAAATATACTCATAATTTCCGAACCATTGGTATTATAAGGATCAATTTCATAACATAGACACCATATCCGATATACATCACGGTGGTAAGAGCATTTAAGCCCTAAGCCCTTTCTGACCAGGTCAGTTTTGAGCTAAGCCCTTTTTATAAATGTAATCATAATTTCCGAACCATTGATGCAATGCTCATCAAATTCCTAATGTAGACTCTATACCAGACATACAGCATAATGTTAAAGTCATTTAGGCGCTAAACCCTTTCTGGCAAAAGTTTAATTTGAGTTAACCCTTTTTGTAGATATAGTCATTATTTCCAAAACATCGAAGCTATGCTCATCGAATTCATAACATAGACATATACCCGATATCCAGCATAATGGTAAGAGCATTTAGGCCCTAAACCCTTTCTGGCAGACCAATGATGCATTTAAGGCCTTTTATAAACATAGTCATAAATTCACCAAATACATAATCATCAAGGACATCTGCACCAACGTAATATTATTTCATTTCCGATTTTAACCAAATTTTATTTGTGAGTTGGGTCTGTGCTACGGATAATTAATGTAATGCTAATTTCGGAGTTTGGAATTCGATACTCTGTCAGGATATGTAATATTATTTCATTTCCATTCTAAAGAAAATTGGCGGGTAGTTAGTTATTCAGATATTTAATATTTTCGTTATAATTACTGGCGGTGAGAATTATTACTTAAAATGTCGTGTTGTGAATGGAGGTGTTGAAAGTGGCAGACACAAAAAGGAATCCATTATTTTATACTTGGTGCACGAAATACTACTCATATTGTAGGCATTGCTTATAAGTAGAGACCTGCAGAATTCGCGTTATTATGTACGGACACGTCAAACTTCAAACACGTGTACCTCTGCAATATGCTTGCCATTGGACCATACTTTATCTGACACGCCCCGGGTGACCCTGCGCCAAGAAATGAACACACGAGGATTGTGTACCCTAATCACACGCAGTTCAGTCAGAAAGGGCGGGGCTCCACATCTGTGCAGCAGCCAATGGAGAAACGACGCTGGCTGCAGTACTCATGAGTAATATTTACGCGAATCAAATGATTTTAGACCGCATATTTTTTTTGCGTAATAGCAATTCGAAATCATGACTTTAGTATTGTTTGAATGCGCAAAAATATTTATAGATAATTTAATAAAGTTTACTGAAAGATCATGTCACAGATAAGTTTAATGAGTGCTCAAGAAAATGTATTGTAGACTGCTACAAAACAAAAATATGCAAAATTGTCTTTATATTGAGCAACTTTTAAAAATTGCGAAAACATTTCATAGCGTGATTTCAATACATACATCTTGAAATAACTCGTGTTATCTTACTTCAGTGAGAGTTATCTCATTTTGGCAAGTGAGTTAGTTTTTATTATTTGTACGTTCTAAAGACACTAAAATGCGAAGTCTTTTATTTTTAATGAGATGAAAATGTACTTGTAAGTAATGGCTAGAGACGTACAAAATTTACGTTATTATTTAGGAACGTGCTACACTTGACAGCACTATACCTACTTGAGCGTAATTCCTGATTTCGTTGGTTACTGGAAACTATATGGCGTCATTTACCTATGTGACTGCTTCACTTTATACATTGGTCGCCCTACCATCAATAACATACTACTGGTTAAACGCGACCTTTAAACGTACTACGCGAGTTGTCGACCGTTGGTAGAAGTCAAACTACATTACTATATACTGGAGTTCAACCTGCTAGCGAAAAAAAAAAATAACGCGAATTTTGCATGTCTCTAGTAATGGCTACAAGTTGAGCAGTATTTCTTTCATTCGGACATAAAATAATTCACTGATTTTTGATCTGCAGGAAAAAAAAAAAAACAAAAAAAAAAATCCAAATTGAAGTATATGGGACGTGTAATTGTTCCAGAAATGCGGAACACAATGACGTACAAAATCAAAGCTTACGTCGGGGAAGTAATTACATGCCACAAATGAGGTTGGCAAAGCCATATAATTGTCGATATCTGAACACCTCATTTTCCTACTTCGATAACGCTGTGCGTCATCCATTTAGTCGGCAGGACGCACACGGTAAGAACAGTAAATCACCCCGCAGCATTTTACGTTTCCATTTTGGTAATGGGAATGTATTGCGGTGAGAAAGTGTTTCTTGTCTTTCTCCCCCCCCCCCCCCCCCCATCATCCACGAGTTCCATGCGCAGGTGTCCAGCCAGAAACGAATTCCCAGAAATGGACACTTGGCCTGTGGTGTTGCCTCTCGGATGGGGGGGATCAGAACAAAGGGACACTTTGGCAACGTTGCTTTGGCGAGCACAGCACTAGCTGGTGACCACGTGACATAAACCCCCTCTCTTCGGACCCCCTGGCACACAAATTATCTCCAGAATGTGTTAGTGATGGGGAAATATAGTTCACTGGAATGAACTAGGTCGCTCCGAACTAGTCACACATTTGAGAAACAGTTCATTGGGAACCGTTCTTTTGAACTGTATAGGTCACAGTCGAATGATCACGTGTACTGGTGAACTGCAGAGCGCAAGTGTAACCTCGGTCCGAGAACTATATGGGTCTTTCTCTGTACCTCGGCCCAAGAACTAGATAGGTCTCCTCTATCACAGTTCCATTTCCCCTCCCCAGAAGAACCTAAGCAAGCGTGAAACGGAAAGAGAAGCAAATAAGTGATTTTTTGTAAATTAATTGTTAAAGAATTAGTGCATTATTGTGTGTAGATGAAATGACTTCTTTTTTATATACAAGGTAAATGAATAGTGAATATATCTTTATACTGTGTTATCCACGCCTATGTTGTGTAATATAACACCAAATTACTTTTGACACTGATAGTAACGACCACAACAATATTATAATAGGTTGTGTTTGCGAGAGACTACCAGGTGTAAATTTAATTTTTCCAAGTCAGGCGTGTACAAACTCAACAAAAAAAGGTTCTGACGCACTGGATTTATTCGTACCAGTTTCAGAAACATTCTAACAGAACTTTAATTACAAAAATAACTTAATTTAAATATGTTGCAAATAATGTCAAAAAGCTATATCCGAAGTATTGAGTGAATATACGAGAAAAATCAGTTTTTCGCTCATTTATTGCGAGTGTGTAAAACTTGGCACTACATTAATGAGTGTTTTTCTATATTTTACTGACGTAGCTATACTCGTATTAATGCGGCTATCAGATGTATTTTCTTACAGATACTAGAATTTCTCTTGCAACATCGTATTTGTAGCACGAGTGAGTGAGAGGGTTTTACGACACCATTACAGCGAGGTCTTTAGTGCAGATGAACATGAAACAAGTTAAATGGACGACGCAAATATCCATACCCTGACTGGATTTTGAACCCTGAGCCCCTCGCACCACAGACCAGCGTGCAACCGACTACGCAATTGGGATCGGCACAAGAAAGTACGAAAGAACTAAAGATCGCTGCATGGCCATATGTCTGCCAACTGTCTCGCGCTGTGTGTCCTGCACAGTTCCCGACCGATTTGCGACTTACATGTCACCATTGAACTAGGTAGTTCTGCGATCCCTACAGTTCGAGGCAGTGCTGAATGAGCTAAAACAAAGATACCGATAGACAGAGGCAGATAGATAAGAAGTATTCACGTTGCGATGTGGCCAGTCATGGAGGGTGTATATCCGGAGGGGAGAAAGCTGCAGGGGTTGACAAAACGACGGATTATCTGAGCATGCGCAGTGGCGCATCTGGCGTAGTTACTGGTACTGAGAGAATGACTGACCGATATCTCAAGAGACTAGTTCTTTTATGTCGCCCCGTGAACTATGCACCTAGTTCTTTTTCGAGACCAGTTCAAAATGAACTGGTAGTTCGTGAACTTCCCATCACATAGTGCCAACCTTTGTTTACGTGCACTGCCCGATAGGCGTACAGAATATTTTACTAATGGCTGACTTTTGAAATCAACCTTAAAAGGCACTGCCCCTGCCTACATGTACTTTAACGGGCGCATTGAGTGACATGCTCCCGGTAAAGTTGGTAACGAAGGATGGAAAGTAGTTCCGTATCTCAACGACAAAAAGAAGTGTTAAATAACCATCTATAATAATGTAAATAATTAATTTCGCTTTCTGCTTTTTTAATGAATCGAAGTGTAAAAATTAGCAGATTTCCAAAATATTTACTTTTCTATAAATTTCACATTTTCACTTGACCGACGCATGAATAAATTTATGAGGCCCATGCGAATGTTAACTTTACATAAGGCGGAAGGATACGCAACGTGCATACAAGTAGATCTTAAGCAGGGCTTTCAAAAGTGGTCATTTTACCGTGAACAGTCTATATAGGCTATTCACGGTAAAGTAAATACTTTCGAAAGTCCTCTCATTTGCAATAACAGTCAATAAATGTATTATATTTTAGCCAAAGACGTTAACTTCATAGTGCGGCCGAATATACACACACAGCGTTTATTACTTACATGGCAATATTTATTTTAAAAAAGTGGTTAAAGCATGAAAAATGGATGAAAGTAAAGAGTAATTAGGTCCCCAAAAGTGCGGAACGCAATGATATACAAAACAACGCCCACGCCAATCCAATTATTTTGTACCTTTGGTACAAATACAAGCAAAACGACTAAAATGCTAATTAAATCAGTATGTACTGTATGTCTAAATTCCACGGTAGAGAGCAAGGAATTACAGACTGTGAGAATTGCTATATAAAAAGTCGCGTTGTGAATGGAAGTGTTAAGGTGGATATACACAAAAAAAAAAATCATTATTTTATATTTGTTGCTCAACACACGATCAGTTCATTGTTAACGCGAAAAATAAGAATTGTACTCGTTTGTTTTATTGCATCCATTTGATCTGTTTTACAGACATAATAGTACATAGAACATAGATATTGGACAAGTCATACAAATCTCATAATACAATATAAGGCTTCACAATGAACATATCTTATGCATGTACTAGTCGGTTTATAGATCTAAATAAATAGTTTAAAGTCGACATTTTTTCTCTTCTTGTCCGTCGCAGGCTACCAGGTGTACCCAGGTACTTTTCTTCATTATACTGAAACAAAAAAAAAAGGCGGGAGTGTCAGACAAGATTTATGCGGAGCGTAGTAATAAAATTGACAAAAGGTTTATTATATAAGTATTATTCTACTAAATAGATAGCATGTTCTGTAAAAATAATAATTCTTCAGCTGTTTTTTTAAAGTGTTCTGGGTTCGAGAAACAAATTTCCTTTAGATATTGTGGACATGGCACAGGAGCGAGCGAACGTTAAGGGCGACACTGGCACGCGCATCAAATGCAGCATCGCCACTACGCGCGAAGCACTAAACTAGCGCCCAAGCTTTTTTTGTCGAACCATTTTTTTTTCTATAGGACTTTAAGCGGTGACCATATTATTTTACTGCTGGAAAGTCTGTTGCAAAGTTCAATGCAGGATTGTATCTTAGTTTCACGTAGATCCAGTCAGCACATTTTAACATACGGCAGTCTGAATATGCTGTTTTTAGCTATGTCGGAGAGCTTGGGAAATAGTGGTTCTAACATGCGTAGTGTCGTGAAAGCGACATTACGTCATCGTGTGAAGTTCGTTTTCTTTTCGTAAATTAGTACATTTAGCGCACGTGGAACAGTTTCGTAAAAAAAAAAAAAACGGATTTCCCAACACACTGCAACACATTTCTACCGCTAAGTAGGCAGCCCCCTTAAAAGGCACTTTTTGTACCAATTTTAAATTTACCGAGGATATATCAATGTGCCTTTTGAGTATGCTCCTATACCTGAGAAATATTTAATTTTTCTCAAATAAATTACTGTTTTTGGACATGAATGAATGTAAGGAATACATGTACTCACATGCAAATTGTGAAATATTTATGATGTTGAAAAGAGGCCTTCATGATTCTGATCGTTCTACTGCACAGAAGTTAATGAATAGCATAATTTATAGAACTCTTCAAAGAGTTTCATTTCATATGGTTATTTAGTTGAGAATGAAGGTGAAATATCAAGATAAGTTTTACTTTTGGAATAATGTTACTGTGGCCGCACTGTGGTAATTACTCGTCTTTGAGTCTTTGAGCAAGAAGCAGACATGTTGATCACAAAACAAGAACATGAGATGCCAGTCAGTGTGTTTGTTCACTGTAGCAAACAATATGTTCATTCGTGAAAAATTTGTGAGAATAGGAAGTGAGCTATACAATATTACGTACATGCATTTGGGAGTGCACCTACGCTAATATATTTAATAACAAATAGCCTGCACACGAAAATACTTCCAGGGTTACCTGGAAAAGTTTTGCAAGAAAAGTAATTCTTACTTCATATTAACCATCACAAAAACAGGCGCAACAAATTCGTACTCTATAAGTATAACTAAGACAAAATGCTACTGGATTAAAAAGAAACTGCTTTCTTCGAAAAATGATAGATCCGCGTGTTGCTCGGAAATTATCCATGCGTGGCCCACGTCAGAGTCGCACAAAAATCCACATAGTGACTTTCCAACCATAAAAATTTTCTTCGCAGATTACGAACCAAAATAGTTATGAGTTACGAGTTGGGCGAAAAGGACACAAATGATAATTAACAACATGAATAGTGCTTGACAAGACAAATCCAAACACTATAAGAGACTAATACCGGACAGCTGGCGATCTTCCGTGCTAAAAGGTGATTGTGCTGCACTCTGCCGGCTCGAGGTGGCGAAATGTTTGTTTACATTTACCGTCGCGCGTTTTCGACTGGGAATTGCTTGTGTTTGATATTTATTTTTAATGATTTTAGTGAATGACTTTCGTTGAATCGCCATGGCGGGTCGCATTCGCGCTTTGTATAATTGTTTCAGTCACACTATTAGTTCTGCAAAATCTATTTCATTTTCGGATTTACTTTTCCCGCTAACAAATATCTTTGTAGTATTTTTACTCGTTATTTCCTACACATACAAAACAAGAAACACAAGATTCCTAAGCCCGACGTTAATGTTCTGGTATAAACACTTTACTAAAAAAAGATATTACTTTAGAATTTAAAATAAAAAAAGGGTGGTGTGGGCAGAAACAAACTTCCGTTCTCTCCCCCCCCCCCCCACCCCAAAAAATACCTAGATCCAACACTGGCCAGTAAAACTAAAATAAATGGCATTAATATGTCCTTGATTTAAAAAAGGGTATTGATAAATATTTAGGATTAATTTTTCCCTTGCTGTTGTTTGGGATTACAACGTCGTATGGATTACAAACAAATAGTCAGCATAATAGAAGCATTCAGAAAGCTATTTCCAAAAAGGTTTTACTGCGTGGGAACTAAAGCTATTTGTTCATCTTAAATTGTTGATACTCGTACACGGGAGATGCGCATTAAATCGGAATTTAGCTCATACTTGCTAAATCAACTAATTTGGCTTTATCACTTTTTATTTTTGTAATGCGGAAGGTCACTAATGTTTTTAGAACATAATTATTATACAAAAATAATCAACACAGTAGTATTAATTCGCGATAGATGTTACGAAACAGTATGTCAAAAACATGTGTGTATTGTAGGTTAGGTATTATTGACGAAAAACCAGCATATAGTTTTAATGTATTTCTGCAGCATACACACATGTATAGGCTGTTCACGGTAAAGTGAGCACTATTTAAGGCCCTGCTAAATTTGCCTTTCAATTAATTTATACCTTTCCGCCACATTTATATTGCTGACAAATCTCGGGAAGTTGACAAACTATGACGATTAATACAATGTAACATATCGTTCAAGTAATATGTTTTAATTACCTACAAATCGTTAACAGTAAGGTATTAACTTATGTAAATTCTATATTTATGACACACACACTACTTCAACATTTCAAGAATTTTCTTGCACAATCGTGTGCAACCGACTCTCATGAGTTCGTGAATGGAACGAATCGAACAACAGGTTGAACTGGACGGAATACATAAACATAATTTAAGGTCCTTACACAATTGAAAACTTTAACATTTGACTTTATGATTTGACTTGACGTTTGCTTTGCGACAAGTTGTTTCTTATGGAGCTTGACACACTGGAACAGTCAAAGGTAAACTCTTGACTTTACGATTTCGAAAAGTTGAAATTTAAAGTCAAGCAGCCATTTTGCCGAGAATCTAACAGAGGTTATATGGAAAGTGCGTTATTTTATTGTAAGGTGATTTTAATCTTGGTATTGAAAATAATTGTGCTGCGGGGAAGGCTGTTGGATAGCTAGTGTGAGAAATAATATTTAAGCCCCATGTGTGGGTATCAGCCTCTGTAAAGAATTGGAGTTTTTTTAATGTATGTGAAGACAAATAGAGAGATATTTATGTGTAATTATTATACAACATGTAGGCAGGGTTTGCAAACAAACAACTGAATGTGTAGTCGACAGAACACACACTGCAAAATACAAAAAATCACCACAAAAACATCAACCAGCATGTTTCCGTGTATCCAGGCTTATCTCCGCCTCCACACAGCTTTACATATGTCACACTTTAAATATTTTCGGGGAAAAATAAGGAAACTTATTACCAGCACATCCATCAATGAAGTCCAAGGGTGAAGTGGAGTTTAATGCAAACAAAATCTTTTCTCAATTCAAATACTTCTCCCAACTTTATATTGTAACCACAGAATGTTTACAAATACCACGCAGCAGCTGGACTAGAATATTAAATTTAAAACTCTGTATGTCTGTCAAAAATAACAATTGTGTGTGTGTGTGTGTGTGCGCGCGCGCGCGCGCGCTTGGCAACCATGATTAAAGTTTTTGCAGTTTTTAAAAGTCCGTACCAAATTAAAAATATTTCATTGCGCAGAAAGTTTGGTTAATGTTCAAATAGTGATCACGCTGACACGTTATAATTGGCAAGAAATCTGTCTATGTGTCTACACTGACTAAAATGCTCGTGGCTAGCAATGTCAAAATTAGGTAGAGTAAATAAAACACGAGTTCTTATTTTCAGGCACTTTGTGATCAGCAAGAAAGTGCTGAAGTAAATGTGTAGTTAACAGGAAAACGTCTTTAACACTCCACCGCTGGACCAAGGGTCACTTGGTATGGCGGTGATAAGATGCCTTACATTTCTGCGTTATACTTGAAGTTGCAAAGCTCCCAAGCCCTCTTCAGACAGTTTTAAAACACTCTGTCAGCTATTTACGTTAAACGGACCATCTTTTTCGGGGTCAAACTCACTTTTAAATTATAATTGTTCACTGTTCAGACGGAGCTCAGGTCTACCCGACCTATTACGTTAGTGACCCATTTCAAACAAGATGGAGATCAGAACATTCTTTCAACAACTCAATTTGGCGTCGGTTACCTGATTTGAATTTACTTGTGTGACATAGGGCTTATATCGGGGTGAATTCCGTATTATGACAATCAATACGTTGCTATCAACCATTACCAACTTACACAAATTAACATGTAGCTCAAAACTTAACAATATGAAAATAAATACGTAATATTGAATATATTAATAATAACCCCTCAACTGCTGCGTGTACGATAGTAAATATGTAAAATAAAATATAAATAAATAAAATAAAATAACTGAACATATATATATATGTAGAACACGTCACAACAATAGCATTTCTATAAAATAAACATGTGTGCACTCGTATGTTAGATTTCCATACCACTGTAAGGCTTAACAATACTAATTAGATGTTCTACAGAGTGAGACATTACAGCATATTTCACAAAACTCGTCTTGAATTAAATAAATGATAAACAAATATAATGTGAAAAAGAAATATATGAATTGACATATTTTAATAAAGTAAACAAATTATTTTTTTGTTTCGAAATAAACTTTAAATATAAAATTTAAGCCTATTAAAAAAAAGTACGTATAATGCTTTTCTGGATATCATAATTATTTATATAACACGATACACATATTTACGAAGTTCGCAGAACCGATGTTCAATTGTCTGAACTCTGACTTTACATTATTGTATCGTGTATTGGTGGTTTCGTCAGAGGAAAGGAAAACCTAAAGTCAAATGCTAAAGTTTTCTATTGTGTAAGAAGCTTAACCCTTTCTTGTCAGGACTACGAATACAGAGAACGTGTTATGCCGGATTCACAATGCCACGACGAGGTCGTCCCGACAGTCGGACATGACGCTGCAGCCCGATCATTTCCGCCACCGAAATTAGTTCAATGTTTACAACACCCTGACAGTTCCCTTCCAAGTGTTGCGTGGCTGTCGGCAAATCCTAGAATGGCCAGTAACTTGCCACGGAGCGTGAAGAAATCACAAATCATTTAACACTTAATAACTTTATGAAAGAAGTATTTTCGTATTTTGGAGCAGTTATTTCCACGAGTATTTATTTTCGTCGATTCATTAGCTTTCTGTTACAAGATAACCAGGATGTACAAGAGAAGAAAAAAAACATATGTTTAATGTGAAATTTAGCACAGTTGTGAAATGAACACGACATTTTTTGTTTTGTAAGATTATGTTTATGTTTTCATTTTGCCGACTGGTCCCTACGCCTGACGAAAGTAGAAATAGAATCTACTTTTGTCGGGGTGACCTTGCTCCTGATTGGCTGATGTTGGGGCTGTTTTGTAGGACTGTCGGTTACACAACACGCGGGTTTATAGATTGACTGCGTGAAGTGGGAAACATGCGTCCAGATTGCGTATCCAAGGCAGAAGACCAGAGGTCGGGACCCTTAAAAAAAATTTTTTTTTGAGTAGAATAATTAAAACGATCTACACGAATTCTAATTGTATATTTTCATTGGTACGAATCTCAAAAATTGAACCAAATTTATGGTCGAAATAATGGTCCAAGTTATTAAAATGTATCGCAAAGAAATTTGCTATGTTGTTCTTCCGTAATTCAATTCCAACTTTTCAGATTAAATTTAAAATCAAAATAGTTAGAATACAAACCCTTACCGCAGGTGAAAATCAGCTATTCGTTAGTTTTACGTTGTATATTAATGTCGTCTTATTGAGGACACATGTATGATTACATCATTATTATATATGATAAACACATATTCAAAAGTCGCTTATGAACCCTAAAACACAACTAACTGTAGGCTTATAACTGTGCACAAATATATCTTATGATGTTTGACACTTCAGTTAACTGTTTTTACCCATAATTGATTTTTATTTGCATATTTATTTCTACTTAATTTGCAGTTAACTATCATTTGTTATTATTATTATTTTGCATTTTCCAGTTAATCAATAACTTTCAAATCATTTTGTGTTTATAACATAGGATTAAGTTCGTAGGTTAAGTATATTAATTTCTCATGTTTAATCTTGCTTAAGATCGTTAAATATAAGAGAAGGCCTACCACCTTAACTTCGCCACAAAAAAAAATTGCGTTTGGCTGTGTTGGGGACACTGCCGTTTGTTTTGCATGAATACGTCTACGTTGACGCTCTCGGACGCCTTGGTGTTTATTTTAGGTTCCCGGAACCGCTTCTCTCAATCATATGGGGTTTTATGGGTATCACTGGATTGCTTTCGAGATGCTACTTGGCTTTTTGACGCGCATAGGCCGAAATCGTGTTCAGTTTTCTAAATTTATTTTTTACATTAAACTCACACAATTTCACCATAACCGTGCCACACAAATGTTTTATACACGCAATCGATTGATCTTGACGAGAGTTGTAGATTGAAACTTAAACGAGCGTCGTAGCTTCTCCTAGTCAAAAGTTATACTACGCGGAAGTTATGAGGCGCGGAAAAACGAACTCAAGACCCCCCCACCCCAACCCCCTCCTTTCCTGTCATTAGCACATATTCTTTGATACTTTTACAATCGAGTGGTGCGGTTGAGTTTTTAAAATAGACGATAGATTCGGAGCTGCAATGCCAAACTGTATCTCCCGATTTTGTTATCGTCGGATTTTCTGAATTGCCTCCCACTATGGTCGCAAATTTAAAGACGTATTCAAGTCAAAAAGACTTAAATAAATAATTGAATAAATAAATTCCGTTGGCACTGCTAATGTGCGAAGTAAGGGTGAGGGCCCGCGGCGACTGGCGTCAATTATGAGCACGGGGCGAGAATTTCCGGTCAAGCACTCTTGACTTTACGATTTCGAAAAGTTGAAGTTTAAAATCAAAGTCAAGCTGCCATTTTGCTGAGAATCCAACAGCGGTTATGTGGAAAGTGCGTTATTTTATTGTAGGGCGATTTTAATCTCGTTTTATCACACAAAGCTCGTCTTGAATTAAATAAATGACAAACAAATATAATGTGAAAAAGAAATATATGAATTGACATATTTTAATAAAGTAAACAAATTATTTGTTGGGTTTGAAATAAACTTTAAATATAAAATTTAAGCCTATTAAAAAAAAGTACGTATAATGCTTTTCTGGATAATATCATAATTATTTTCATAACAAGAAACACATATTAACGAAACTCGCAGAACCGATGTTCAATTGTCTGAACTCTGACTTTACATTATTGTATTGTGTATTGGTGGTTTCGTCAAATGCTAAAGTTTTTTAGTGTGTAAGAAGCTTATATCTCGCGTCCGCGATGTACTAGCTCGTTGGCTTTGACGCACAAACATTTGGCCCAAATTTGTCGATTTAAGCCATAAAACCTTACCTGCTAACGCATATATATATATATATATATATATATATATATATATATATATATATATATATATATATATATATATATATATATACACACACACACACACACACACACACACACACACACACACACACACACACACACACACACACACACACACACACACACACACACACACGCTGTTCTTGATAAAGTGAGCACTTTTAAGGCCCTTGTTACTTTTTTTTTCTAATCAACCATTTTTTTTTATCCTTCTCCCATTTTTAAAATAAATATTGCCATGTAAGTAATAAACAGTGTATTTATTTCACTGGACTTGAAAGTTACCGTCTAACGCTAAAATAAAATGTATTTGTTGACTATTATTCAAAAGGAGAGGGCTTTGCAAAGTGTTTGCTTTACCTTGAATAGACTATATTCACGTAAAACTCACGGCTATTTCCCAGACTAAGCTACTCACTGATTTTTTTAAATTAAATTTTTGTCTGAAATACAGTGGGTTCAGTGATAGAGAATATAAATATTGCCTTACCTGCAGCTCACAGAAAATAAGAGGAAATAAATAACGTGAAATCAAATCCCGGTGTAAATTTTCCACGCTAGGAGAATAAGCTATAGTCAATTTGCTGTTTCTTCCGTTTTAGATCGAACCTTTGAAAAATCATCCCTTATATAAAGTCCCCCCCCCCCCCCAAATATGCCATATACCACAAGCGCTTTATGCTTCTGTCAACATTAAAAGTTCCTCATGTTTTGTTAGATTGAACTTTTACTTATCTTTTACCGATAATTTATAATATTTACTTTGTATATGAATTAAAACAGGTAGAAAATATGTGTTGGTAATGCCTAGTAAGGAAAAAGTCCTTATGTTGAATATTATTACACCGAGTGTGCACGAATGAGGTGCGTTGCACCTTTACCGTAATTTCCTATACTCGATTAAGCTTTATGTGTACGAGGCGGAAGAATATCATGGAAGTAGATCTTTTGCACGGCTTCAGAAAAGTCGGAAGCAACCAGTGGTGCGTGGGTGAAGTGTCGCGAGGTAAGCTGGTGCTTGCTCACTACTGTACATTCTCTGTGCACGCAGCAGGAGCCAGTAACCACCGTACAGCTCTAGGGGAACTGCATGTATTCCGACCACTCACAAGCGAGCAGCAAGGGACACATTACACGCGTCCTGTGGCGTCAGCTGCCGAGCTACGTTTCACTGGCGGAAGTGTAAACTAGCAAGTAACAGGGTACGGCACACAGCTAACGCCAGCTTACCTTGCAACAGTTCACCACACGCCACTGGAAGCAACCGTGAATAGAGTATAGTTTCCAACTCCTCTGCCCTGACGTAGCCTCAACTATACAGGCGACATTGTCTTGTATTATGTCGAGCTCTTGTTTTTAGCTACAAAAAGTAAACACGTCATGCGTGTATTGCCAACATCACAACATTCGTCAAAGGATATCAGTACAATGAAAAGCTATGAAATCAGGTACTGGCTACCCCGATGACCCAATCTAGGGAACCCGTGTTTGTCAAAGTAAACGTCGTATAAATAACTACTTTCGTGTTAAGATTATTTTTGTCCTACTGTTGATCTGGTGAACATTATTTTTGGGCGTTGCCTTCCAATACTTTCTACAATCGTAGATTGAAAACTGGCGACTCCTCACTTTCTCTAAATCTTTTGTCACGAGCTCCCGTTATGCGCGATCCAGCTCTGTATAGGTGAAGGGGAGGAGGGGGAGCAACATACCTCGATCCTCCCCATTCCCAGTCAAGACACTCTCGCTGCCTCGTCGCCATCCCACCCCCACCCCGGGCTTACCGAGGAATGACTGACAGCGGGGAAGTAACTGGCGTCACAGACCCTCCTCCTCACCCCCTGCTGGAGAAGCCGACAAGTGTAGAGGATGCGCAAGAATATTCTGGTAACTAGGACCCTCGGCGCAACGTGGGAGTTAGAAGAATTTCTGGGTGATGACCTACGATCCTATAAATACAATCCACAGTTGGACTGTCGGCAGTATTGGTAGAGGCCGTTTAGCTGAGTGCGGTAATCGAGCGACGCGCGCAGAGTACAGACGACGACGGGAGATTGCGAGACGACGGCGGACGAGGTGTTTGTGGTGCGAATGGACGAGGAGGCGTGAAACCATACACTAAAGATGAGGTAGGCCAATCTCGCTGGCTGCGCACAACCAATCTCGCTGTCCCAACATTGAACTGCTTTTCTGCCGACACGTCTAGCGAAAACGGCGTGGTTTCGGTTTTTAGGTTACAAAACTGATTTGTAAACAAGTGCTTAGAGATGTTTATACTTCCTCTAACCAGTTTGTAATACTTCCTGATAAATCTAAAATTGTAAGTGAATCTTATTAATATAACAGTGCTTGCCATTTAAAAATTAAGATGTAAACAAACACGTTCATCACTGTTGTCCATGTGACTTTGATAGTTGTGCAGTATTGAGGTACGTCAATGTTGGATATGTTGGGTACATGCTCAGAAGACGAATAAGCGGTCGACCTTATCTTTAATATATGCGTGAAACCCGACGAGTGAAAGCTACTGTACATGAGTGCGCTTGGATAACTAGAACATTGCGGACTGGTGGGACCTGGGGACATATTATAAGTTATTCGGTTCCTCTCCACAAAAATACTCGTTATTACTCGAATTTTCATTTACTAACGAAAGGAGCTATTCTAAGCGCATTATAGTGTCGTTTAACGTCACTATGTTCGTTAAGAAACTCGGAACGAAAACGGGGCCTTCGTTAGCGAGTTTTATTATAAAAACTTGGCTGGCGTGTGAAACAGATTTTTTTTTTTTTTGAACTTGAAAGAAGAGAGTCGTGATGTAATGTGCCTTCATGCATTACAGAAACATAAAAATATATTTCAGAAAAAATGTTTTAAAAACAACAATTAAACTTTCTTTTTTAATTTGTGAACTATCGAAGCAGCAGTTTAGGCTGGCTATTGTAAGGAATTTATTAGATTATTACAGTTCTTCATAATTAAATAAGATATCATAAACACTGATTTATTCAATAAATTTGCTTTGAACGATGTAGTTCATAAATCACTTGATAGATAGCGCTAAACTGTAAATAATTCTTGGTGATTTACAACCAAAATACTTTCTCTTGAAAATAATTGAGTGAAAATTAATGTATTGATGTTAATACAATCCACACGAAACACGACAACGTCTAGTTTGTTGTCCATCGCTTATTTTATAATCTGGGTATTATAAACAGAGGAAAATGCTTGTTCGTAAATAGCTCACAGGAAAAAAAAAAGCAAATTGTTTATCGAGAAAAATTTTCAGGCATGTAACAACCACAGTTCTGTCTGCTCTCTCTCATCGGCGTACACGCGAGTCTATTTCAACTCAGTGCAAACGAAATTAAAGCATATTTATGTGTAATACACCACACGTCCAGCCGAGTTACAAAATAGTACAATGTCGTCAGCAAATTTGATACACTTGATGAACGAAATATACCTTTTACCTAACATTATGTATTTAATACTAATATTTAAAACGCGCCAAAAGCAAACAAATATTTAAAGTGCTTTACTGCTTTGGTTTATCAATGTTTTCAATTTTAATTATTCATAATTTACAAACAAAGTCTCATAAAACAGTTAAAAGTTCGTGTGCGTAGTGTTGCCACCCTGCATTCGCTAACGGAAACTAGAACATTGCCGAAGTCTCGGTGGCATCTGGAAGGTTGTTAACGAATTGTGACTTAGAATACCAACTTGCCTTTCTCGATGATTTTATTCGTTGAGAGAGCTTTCGAAACTTAATGAAAACGAAAAATTAACGAATATGAGTAAGCCCCTGCAATATACTGAGGTGGGACTGAATGATATGTGTTACGGACTTTATTGTAAATATTGGACCTGTCAAATACTGACATATAATTTGTAAAATAATTGAATAGGTTCTGATACACTGTCTATTGGGACTGATTTTTAATTATGTAATTAATATTAATTTATTTGAGGTAATAAATAGTATTGATTGAAGTAATTCATTGTAAAATGTAAGTGATATCAATTTACTGTGACATGTTGAGTCGAGAGAATGAATTTTGTTTTTAGTTGTTGTTAATAAAATTATGAAATTATAATTAACTCTCTTTTTTTTTTTTAATTCCTACCTCCATCCCTTAACGAACTTGGTTTAGGCCACTGACTTCAAGGAAATTGTAACAGTATTTTCAACGTCCGTCTAACAAAACGAACAGATAGTCTAACAACTATCTCGTGTTGATAAACGTAACGGCACGCAAATCACAAATCATCAAGCGGAGCGGTACATCATCTGTGCAACGGTCGAGTGAAGTCACAAAATTGTCCCTGTGTAATTTGATACATACTAAACGTGAAATTATTCTTCTACCTGCCTCGTATTAACTAACTAAACAAGTGGAAGTATATTGCGGTATCCAACCGCAGCGCAATAATTGGACTAAAATTCAAGCAAATTTCTCGCTTTCAAGCAACCTTTTTCAAAATCTACTGGAGACATCATCTATCTCTTCAATTTTGATCCCAAAATCAAGCAAAACAATGCCAAAATCAAGCTAATTTGATCCAAATCTGCAATCTCATCAAGCGCACTTTAAAAAAAAAAGTCCATTCAGCAGGATCTTTTTCGGCGTCAAAATAGGGCAAATTTAGGTCAGAATCAATTAGTAAAAAAATATCACAAAATTGGATGAATAATTGATGAAAATTGACTAAAATTAGATTATTTAACTTGCAGATTAGGGTTAAAAATACCCTGCTCAAGGAGCCTGAAGCACGATGAAAATTGTTATGTTTGATTTTGGCCTTAAATTTTCTTCATTTTGAGCCGAAATTCGAAAGATTTTACAGGAAAAGAGAGATTTGCTTGATTTCGGCTTTGATTTGCATGCATTTTATCTATTCTAGTGCATTGCGCTTGTATCCGCAATATACATATACTTAAACAAAAGCATTGTTTTGTGTTCCTAGGTTTATAATATTTAAAACGTAAATAAATTTCCATAGTATTTTTTTTTTTTTTGTTTCGGCAACACGGCTGTGACCTGAGAACATGATGGCTTGAAAGAG
The DNA here is from genome assembly GCA_029891345.1 of Dryococelus australis. Taxonomy (NCBI): domain Eukaryota; kingdom Metazoa; phylum Arthropoda; class Insecta; order Phasmatodea; family Phasmatidae; genus Dryococelus; species Dryococelus australis. The sequence continues at coordinate 32,424,656 of CM057008.1, forward strand.
CCCGTAGATTGTCCCCAGCCCCTGTTCGCGACCTGGTAACCCAGTGCCACGTTGTAATCAGCAGCTCCCATGGGGCGTGAGTCATGGAGCATTCCACGACTAACAGGGTTGCCTACACGTGTTGAAGTCCAGCTGTGTTCCTACAACCGAGTACAGCCGGTACAAAAATATCCATACACATTGACCACACTTTTATTTATTTGGACTTTATTTATACTGGCGGAGTTAGGGCTTCAATTCCTTTCTTTACACTAAATAATGTACACATACGTAGAGGCTGTTCACGATAAAGTGAGCACTTTTGAAATCAACCTTAGAAAAAAGTCACTGCTCCTGTCTGCATATATTTTAACGGATGTAATGAGGGACATGAGCCCAGTTAAGTTGGTAACGATGGATGGAAAGTAGTCCCATGTCTTAACGCCGAGTAAAAAGTTTTGTGTAACCATCTGTGATAACATAAATTATATCTTTTGCTTTCTATTCTTTAAAAATACCACGGAGGTGTAAAAATTACAAGATTTGTATAATATATTTACTTTTCTAATAATTTCACTGTTTCTGTTGACCAGCGCATGAATAAAATGACGAGGCCCATGGCAATGTTAATTTTACATAACGTGGAATTATACACAAGTAGATCCTAGGCAGGGCTTTCAGAAGTGCTCATTTTAGCGTGAACATAAAGAGGAAGGACAAAAACTTGAATCAACAAGAGGCGAAACATAAATATGAGAGCTCAAATAGATTATACTCTAAAAATGATCTGTGGTTTTAAATTATGTACGTATCTTGAGCAGGACTAGAGACAAGTGAATGTTTAAAGAAGAAAAAAAATTACAAAGCACAATAACATGGATCTACAATAGCACAAATAATGTGTGTCATAATCCCCATTACCAATCATAAATATAATTGTGCAGAACCTAGGAAGTACCTGAGAGAAAAACAAGACATTGAATCTCACTTCATTAAAATAAATAAACATATGTATAATAAGCGCTTACAGATGACTGAAAGCAGCAACTCCTTAAAATATATTGACGTACCGACAGAAACAAATTACACCTTCAAGTCGGTTTACGGTCAATTTTAATGTACATAAAGAGACGTGCGCACAAGAACGTGTACGAGCGAAAGGAAGAGAAAAAAAAGCCTTTATATTGACACTCGTCTTACGTTTAACCTTCAATTAATAGATAACCGTAAACTGTAAAGTGGAGCATTTTGAATGTATAGTCGAATGAATGGTTGCGTGACAGATTTTAGTTTTAATTCTTAAATTCTATATATGTATGTGTTGTGATTATTATTATTGTCATAGTCATAGGCATTTGAATTATAAGGCCATAAGTCCCTGCAGTTTTCTTGTTGTAACGAACTAGTGTTTAATTTTATCATTTGATTTGCAGGGAGCTATTGCCACATGCGTATGTATGTGGGCCTATTGAGCATTTATGCGTTTATGCAAATGTACTATTTTCTGGCGTGTATACGGTGTATATTCTGGCCTAATAACTTCCAGGCCCTTCATCAGTGTTTTATGGACGAGTTTAAACTTAGTAATCACCACTTAAAATTGATACGTTTTTCTGTACTTAAATACGCATGTGTTTATTTAGTATTAATTACGTGTTCCGTCAATATCTATTACCGACTTTTGATTTTCTGCAGTGTTTGTTAATTTGTAAGAACTATTATTTTTTTTCTTCTTAGCTGTAATAAGCAAGCGTAAATTGTAGAAATGATTCAGTGTAAGAGAAGGCAGATATGACTTAACTGCGCCAAATAAAGACGATTTGTTGTTATTATAATACCGTGTGTCCAAACCACAACTTCTCCCCCCCGCCCCCCCAACGTGTATATACGTAAACGAACAGTTGTGGCTAAGCTGTATCCAAACTTAAGATCACTAACTACCCCCCCCCCACCCCCAAATCAACCCATTAAAGGAAAAAAAAATCAGGATATGTCGCTGATTTCACCCACTACTCAGGATGCTGATCTCGTAGGCGAAATTAGAATCACAACAGAGATTCGCGGACATTGTAGCACAAACCCTAATTCTCAAACTATTCAAGACTATAGTAAACGCATTATGTGTAAGTTCGATTTTTTTTGTGATGACAATTTTAATCGGATATGTTTTACGTAGAGCTTGACGGCAATAGACGCGTGTAGTGTTTTTGGTTAATTCATGTCTGAAATTTCACTATTACACATATTATCACATTCGTACGAAGAAAAAAAATGTTACAGAAAGGACATTTTTATACATGTTTACGTACAGTGTACTTGCTTTATAGTTTCCTGGAATTTTTTTAAACTATGCATTCTAAAAATGAAACATATTGAATAGCAATTTGTTCTGGTCAATTAACAACCAGTAATTACGTCAAGAACAATGAACTTGGGAATATAAGCTTATTTAGAACCAAGTAGGTAGATTACTGCACCATTATGCAGAAAATAAACATTCTCCATTTCCGGATAAGCCTCTAATGGACCCGACATGTTTAAAGTCTGTATTTGTAATTGATTATGTTAATTTTAGTTTTCGCACTGCTCTATCAGTTTTATTAACTAAAGCCGTGTCTCACCTGGCCCAGAGAGCACTCTCTCGTGCTCTCGCTCTCGCGACGTCAGAGAGAACGCTCTCTGGTCGTCTCAATTCGCCGGAGAGAGCGCGAGAGAGAGAGAGCACAAGAGAGAGAGAGAGAGAGAGAGAGAGAGAGAGAGAGAGAGAGAGAGAGAGAGAGAGAGAGCACTAAGTTGTATACTCGCTGGCGCTCTCTCGCAGGGCGCCATATTTGTTTACGTTATTTCCGTGTTTGAATAAGGTTGTAGCAGCTTTCTGGGCCAAAACCACTTTTCATTTTAACCGTCCAACTGTTTTAAACAGCGAAATGATATACGCAACATGTATTTATAAAAATATAAATACGGATTCCTGACTACCTCTCGTTTTTTTTGTCACTTTGCTGTAACATGACGGTAAAATATAAAACAAAATTAATAATATTTTACGTTTCAATGAATATTCTGGTAGAGCTATAATTACTTGTGAATTATTTTGAATACATACAAATTACTTGCTATAGCTATGACGGCGATTTTAGCTTTAACATTATTTCCCGCCTTTTGGCGTCAGCTGTTTGTCTGACGTCGGAGAGAAACGAGAGAGTGGTTGTCTCAATTCCCAGAGCGAGAGCACGAGAGAGCGCTCTCTGGGCGAAGCGAGACACGATCTCAGTGTGACGTTCAACAGAGCGAGATAGAGATGGGTAACGCAGCGCTGCGCCGCGCAATTGCGCCAACTCAGTTCATTGTGCATGGCGCGCCAACTCACTTCTTTCAGTAACTCACGACTCTCAGTGCGCTAGTAATTTAGGCACAGGGGGAAAATATCGATATTAGCTGTATCGATTATATTTAAAGTATCGTTTTACGAAACAATGTAAAAAAAAAAAAAACGTCGCGACTAACTAAAGTGTGAAATAATAAATCATGGCAACCTGCTTTACTTATATGCACTTATAGCTGTCTTGTTTCTAAAAATCACCACAACTACACATTGTCGGCGAAGCCTCTATATTGGAATGCATGAAAAACGTGGTAAAAGAAACCAATTTTAACTCGTGGCTAGAGTACCGCGAATTCTTACGAACGCGTGTTTATTTATAAACAGTTTTAAAACACAAATTAAGCATGGAATTTAGATTCGAATGCTCTTACCTAAAACATAATAACTTAGACGGGCGTACACTAGGTATACAAATTATAGCAACAAAAAATGCACGTGCGACCGTGTAACAGAAATTTATTCGACTACAACGACTTGAGAAGCCGTGTGCCGGGCGCACCATAGAGTAAGTATGTAGTGACGCAATCCGCTGTTGCAGCGCTGCGCGGGTGCGCTCCGTGCCAGCGCCATGTCACGCTCGTTGCAGGGCGCAGTCACTGCGCCACGGCGCAATAGAGTTGACACACTGCGCCTGAGTTAGTGCGCTAACACCAGAAATTTCAGTGAGTTACACCACGACTAGACGGGGAGTGTGGGAAATCTGGCAACCTCGCTGAGAAGCTTTGAAACGACAGAATGCACCGTGGCCACAAACACCGAAACACTGCTTTTCCAAGAACTCCTGGAATGCTGGGACACCTGCATTGCCATTTCCCCCCTCCCCCTCGTCAATAACAACAAACCACTACGGCTACACAAATACATCCCTGAGGCCTCCGGATTTTTGAACGGCAGTGGGTTTTAGAAACTCGAGGTGGCGTTTCAAAACGCTGCTCTGAGAGTAAAGGAAGACAGATTAATAGCTGAACAAAAACCTGAGTAAAAGGGGTTTTGAAACCAGCATCATTATTCCATAGTATTTTTAAATTTTTTTCTTCTTAACTGTTTGTATCCTTTACCTACACCTTTTGATTTATACATTCACTTTGATCAATGCGTAAATTGTGCTGTCCATTCGTCAATTTATTTTTATCTGTTGCTGCATTCAATTTTCATTATATGTAAGTTATTATTATAGATGTTTATTTTTTTCAATGAGCTAAGACTCAATATGTTGTTTTCCTCGCAGGCACTTTATAGGTTATGCACATTTATATTTATGATTGGTAATGCGGATTATGAAACAAATTTTGTGTTATTGTAGATCGGTATTATTTTGCTATCTTTGTTTTAGTTTCCTTAAACATTGCCTTGTCTCTAGTCCTGCTCAAGATATGTACATAATATGAAACCACTGATCTTTTTCACATTTACTACTTTTTGAGCTATCATATTTCTGTTTCGCCTCTTGTTAATGTAAGTATTTTTCTCGTTCTTTATGTTTACGTATGTGTACACTGAGTTATACATGGTTAAGTGTAAGAGAAGGCATTGAAGCCTTAACTTCGCCAGTATAAATAAAGTCGGAATAAATAAATAATGTAAATTGTATGCCACATTTACAAACATTTCCTGTTTAGGCAATCAATTAAAATTAAAAAAAAAATTATATTTCTAAAACTTAATCGTTGTAATTAAATTATGTACACAACCCCATAACCTAATCATGAAAGTTATGTCCAAAATTCAGCCGTATATACCACTTACCTTAAAAAAAATTCCTAATTTAGTAATACAATTTTAAATATAAGTGTGGGGAACCTTACTATAACTTAAGGGAAAATCAAGATGTTTAAACAGAAATACGTATATTTATTATGATTGGTATTTTGGATTATGGCACAAACTATTTTTTTCTCAAAAGATTGCTGGGAATTGGCAGAGAAAAGGGAAATAATATTTTGAAGATGCCCCCTTTTTACAACACCGTTAAAAATTTGCTTGCGTTATACGAACAACTTTTTTGAAACTAATAGCCAAGATTTTTGTTAAACTACAAGTAAAATGCAGTATCTTTACTACACATTGTTTTGTGTAACATACAAAATTATTAATGTGGGCTGTCTCCATGTTTCGGATAAACACGAGGTATAAAATATTTGTAGCCTATGTTGAAACTGAATGTTAGACTAGTTTTACACATTCCACAGTCATGAGTCATGAAATTTGCTCTAATTTAACAGTAGTATTACAAAAAAAAATTCCAACCAGTTTCCCAAAAAAAAAAAGGTCGCAAATTAAACATATAAAGCGAAGTCTTTATTACCAAGAAAAAGAAAATGTTTTTCCCCTTTAAATTATTATTTCCACACGATACAAATTTCTTATGTTGTAGCATATGAAATTTTGCTGTAATTAAGACTGCTATAACGACACAACGTCACGACTAAAGACACTGAAGAGCATGACAGATATATAATTATTGAGAGGGGGTGAGGTTAATAATACTACGTTGCAACCCACCACAAAATTTTTGGTGGAAGAGTATCATATACATACATACCCTTGGACTCTTCTCTTCCTGCATCCCTGGTTTTATGTGCAGGTAATTTTTTTTTATACCAACCTTTGACAAAGGACTGCTACGATTCAGTTGGCTTACCAGTCTATCTAAGAAACATTAATGGTTGGACTACGTTTTAAAGAAAGGCCTAGAAAACGTTTTTTTTTTTACCCGAAATTAACTACGCGTGATTGAATGGCATCCTAATGCATTGAAGACAAGCGTTTTTTTAAGTACTTGTAGATATTTTTAATCAGCCACAGTGAAGTTTGCTGTCATTGGTTTAGCTTGTGGATTAAATACGTTCGGGTATATTTACCTAAAGGCTGTTCACGGGTAAAGTGAGCACTTTTGAAAGCCCTGGTAAAAATCTACTTGTATGCACATTCCGTATACTTCCGCCACATGTAAAATGAATGTTGCCGTGGACCTCATCACTTTATCCATGCGTCGGTAAAGATAAACTGTGAAAATAATGTAAAAGTTAATATATTTACAAATGTGGTCATATTTACACTTCCGATGCATTGAAAAAGAAAAATAAATAGAAAGCGAAAGAAACAATTTAAGTTATCACAAATGGTTACCTAATACTTTTCATTCGACGTTAAATATGGAACTACTTTTCATCTATCGTTACCAACTTTACTGGGCGTATGCCACCCACAGCGAGCCCTTTGAAATATACGCAGGCAGGGACAGCGAAATTTTTCTAAGGTGGATTACAGAATTGCTTACGTTATCGTGAACAGCCTTTAGGTATTACCAACACACCTGTTTTATCACTGTATTTAACTGATATTAATTACGAGTGAAATGTAATAATTTATAGGTCAAAAAATGTAAAAGTTCAAGTTAACCAAAAATGAGGTACTTTTATATTAACAGAAGTACAAAACGACTGTGATACGTGACATGTTTAGGAAATAACCAAACACGTCATACATGGGGTGATTTTTCAAAGGTTAGATCCAAAAAGTGCGAAGAAACTGTGAAGAGACTATAGCAAACCATTGCCCATAATAATAATCCCGACGATTATTTCTTAATACGGAGGGGAGATGAAACATTTTACACAACTGTTTATTCTTTTGTTATTCGAACATTATCAGACTAAAACTTCAATTTCAATTGCATTCGTATCGAGTTGTCACCGGATGTCGCAGCACAATATACAAAGTCACTACAGAAGATGGTAGCGACGAAATTAAATGCAGAAAACAAATGGCAAAAAAAAAAAAAGTTGTTTCTTGAATCTGACTGGTTGACAGTACGCTTTCGATGCAGAGCGTCTTCACAATTTCTGAATCAAAATTTTGAAAAATCTTACTGAAATGTCTCTTCTTTCAAATCTTTGGCAGCCTTTACAGTAGACTTCAAGCCAAATTCCGCTTTCGAATCCCGAGAAGATCAATGGATGCAGGTACTGTTCACACCTGTAAATTTAAGTTTGTTTTCATATAAAACTATGAATCTCCCACATCCCTTTTCCCTTCCATCAGCTTAACACCATTAACAGTGGTTTCGTAATTTATTGGTTAAGTTATATACTTTGTTATACACAACTCTAGCTTTTGGAAGGTTTAATACTTGAGGCGTTTTTGCTTAAATTTTACCATTAACACGAGTGACTGACTTAAAACTTACAGTAATACAAGAATACTGATTTGCATAGCAAATCACTTACGCCTGCTCTATTAAACATCAAACCTTAATGAGTTGAAACCCGGCAAAATTCGCGTTATTTTATTTTTTTTTTTTTGCGTCAAGCTAAAACTCGCCGGCGTCGTTTCTCCATTGGCTGCTGCCTTGACGTTAAGTCACTCCCTTTCTGAGTGAACTGCACGTGACTGGGGCACATACGGTTGTGAAGCGTTCATTTATTGGCGCAGAGTTACCAGGGGTTTGTCAAATAAAGACTGTCCCAATGACAGACGTATTGCAAAGGAAAAGCATTTTAAGTTTAACATGTCCTTAAATAATAACACGAACTTTGCAGGTCTCTGTTAATGAGGTAGGAGGCCTCAGTGGCTGGGCGGTTAGCCTGCCCACCTCCCAAGGCGGCGGGTTCAATCCCCGGCCGGGTCACTCCCGGATATTTGCAAGTGGGAATCGTGCCGGACGATGCCGCTGGTCGGCGGGCTTGCTCGAGGATCTCCCATTTCCCCCCGCCCTTGCATTCCGGCGCTGCTCCATTCTCACCTCGTCGGTTCTCAAGACCTTATAAGAATGCGATTATTATACTTCGGTTATGCTGATTTGTAATCGTAACCATAGTCGCAGAGTACGAGGGGAGGTCGCTCTACAGCTTTTCAGCCAGCAGGGGTTTTGCCTTTTTTTGGGTTGATATACAGTGGTTGGTGAATACTTCAGTTTGTAATAAGTATTTATATAGGCTGTTCACGGTAAAGTGAGCACTTTTCAAGCTCCTTAAAAATTTTTCCTTTCATCCAATTTCCATCTTTCTGCTGCTTTGTAATATAAACACTGCAATGTTATCAATAAACAAAGTGTATACATTTCACCACCCTCAAAATTTAAGGCCTGAGGCCGCAAGATGATATATTTATTAGTGTTTAGTGTTTGATGGGAGGGCCTTAAAAAGTTCTCACTTTACCGTGAACAGCCTATAGCTTAGTGTTATGGTTGCCTTATTATTTCCAAAATATACCTTGTTTGCAGGTCTTTACACAAGAAAACAGGAATATTTCAATATAAATAATTTTATTTAAAAATTTAGAAACTCGGCCTGCATGAAATAAATATTACACATGTGCATAACCGCATACTCAAAGCATACAATGCACAGTATATGAGAGAGAGAGAGAGTGCGTGTGCGTGTGTGTGGGAGAGAGGGTAGGGTGGAAACGAGAGATAAGATTTAAATGAAGGTGGGTACTGTCAGGCAAAGTTTGAAACTCGACTCCTTCTGGAAACAAAAATCCCTGCGCCTACAGTAGGCCTACTTTCAGAAATATTAAGTTATTATTTTTGTCGACAGATTCCTGTACTAAATCTCTTGAATCAGGCGAGTTTCCAACAAGCCTGTATATTTGCATTATGCCCCTTGATTTCATTGTAAGTTTCCCTTCGTGTAGTTTTCACGGCCATTAAATGACAGGGTGATTACATTGCTTCGTCACGTTTGTTTGAGTAAATATGTTTATGTCTGTAATTGGTCCAAAGACTAGCCTAACTCTACGGTCATTTTTGAACCAAACTGCTTGTATTCATCTTCAGTAAGCAGTATTGACTACTTAAGAAAATTAAAATCCCACCCGCCATCTTGGATATATTGTTTTTTTTTTCTCGCCAAAGTTTCTTTTTCAGAAGTTGTATTGAAATTTCCCACACGACGTATCCTAAATAACAGCTTCCCAAACTTTTATCGAACTGCCACTGCTTCGCTACATTGATTAATTTTTAGCTGGCAACTGTTGAGGCGAAACGCGAGAATATTTCTCGCGAACGATTACAAAGGCGACGATATCAACTGTAATGAAGAAATACTGATCTCTGACAATGCAAAAACTGTATTTCCAGCGTATGGTGAAAATTTCATAAATCCAAGATGGTGGGTGGTGATCTGCATTACGTAAAGCAGGCATCGTCTCAGTGGTTTATTTCATAAGATCATTTAGTGACGCAGTCAGACAGAAATGAAATTCAGAGGGAAAAAATGTGAAAAAGTGAAGAGAAAAAATGCACTGAACGTAACGCACTATTGCCGTGTGTGTAGAAACGTGAAGTATTTTTCATATTTGAAGTGAAATTCATTATTAAAATAGGTGTTTCTGAGGCCTATGTAGACCGCTAACGCGTTGCTTTCGGACCATTAAGTCCAGGAATTCAAATTATAGGCAATCAAGCCAAGTATACGCGTACCTATAGTTCTTAGAAGTATTGGCTGTCCACGTTAAACTGAACACTTTTGAAAGCCCTGCTGAGATCTTCTTGTATGCACATCGCGTATTGTCCCGAGATATTTTAATATTCAATACTTTTGTTGTTTCGGGGCAAAAACGCACTAAGGCCGTGTTTCAATTTAAAGAATACTCTTCCGAGAGATAGCTCTCTCGCGCAACCTGGCGAGAGCACTGCTTCGCGCCCTCTAACGCTCTCGTTCTTTGAAAGAAGAGACAACCGCTCTCTCTTTCTCTCCGACGTCATGAAGACAGGTGTTGTCAAAAGGCGAGAAATCATGTTGAGCTAAAATCACGGTTATATGTTGTAAAAAATTCGTATGCTTTCAAAATAATTCAGAAATAAATTTAGCACTACCGGAATAATTGTTAGCGCATAACATTCTATTTTGTTTATATTACTGACATGCTGCAGCAAAGTGACAAAAATACGAGCCTTTGTCACAAAAATTTTATTTATATTTTTATAAATACGTGACATGAGTTGTTTTGTTGACTGAAACAGTTGAAATGATTCATTTATATCAGAAATGAGACGTGGGTTTGGCCCAGAAAGCTACTATAAACAATGTAAACAAACATGCCGCGTGGTCAGAGAGTGCGAGGGAGCGCCAGACACCCTCGGGCTCTCTCTTCGCTTTCGCTCTACCGTGCTATCGCCAACGAATTGAGATTGCCAGAGACGGAATTGCGTGGGCGCTCTCCGGTCCTATTGAGACACCTCGCTCATCTTGTTGTTAAGATTGCGGACGAAGCAGTGGTTGGATGCGGATTCTACTTCCAGGATGTTCCTCCGCCACGTGCAAACAAAGCTTGACCGAGTCTAGCAAATTACACCAAAGGGAGAACGCACCGCATTAGTGCGCACTCTGTTGAGTAATATTTTGCACGAGAACTATTTATTATTAGGCATTACCAACATACGTATTTTCTCTCTGCTTTTATTCTAATTAATTATAAAATAAATATTTTTATTTATTGATAAAATATAAGTAAAAGTCGAATTTAACCAAAAAAAATACGGTTCTTTTATTTTAACAGAAGTATAATGCGTTTATTATATGTTGTATATTTATGAAAGAACCAAACCCATCATACATGGGGTAGTTTTTTTTTCTTTCAAAAGTTTGATTCAAATAGTTTAATAAAGAAACGACGAATCGCCTATCCCTGGTTTATAAAATTGCAAATAAATCTGCTCGGAACTACTTCAGTGACCGACTGTGCGATAAGCACAAAACAAACGCTAGCTCTAGGTCGGATGTTTGACTATTCGTATTCTTAAGAAACAGTTCTACTCAAACCCATTCATCGTATCCGAGACTGGAATAAACTACATTACAGACCATCCACGGCAAAGTGAGCACTTTTGAAAGCCCTCTCATTTGCAACAAAGAGTCAATAAATGTATTTAATTGTAGCATTAGACGTCAGATTCCAAGTGTGGAGAAATACACACACTGTGTTTATTACTTATAGGGCAGTATTCATAAAAAAAAAAAAATGGCTGAAAGGGAAAAGTAACCAGGGCCTTTTAAAAGTGCTCGTTTTAGCGTGAACACTCTATACCACCGGTGGTTATAAACTCGGCAACGCTATCGGCATTTATGAGAAGGGTCGTTAAAAAATATAGTCAAAAGTCGCCCATTATTCCAAAAACACAGCTAACTTTGTATTTGTGCACACTTTATATATCATACGTTGTTTGACATTTTAGTTAACAGTTTTTAACCCATAATGCATTTTAATGCGCATATTTATTCCAACTTCATTACTTGTTTTTATTACTATTATTTTGCATTTTCCAGTTCATCAATAACATTAAAACAATTTTCTGTTTATAACCTAGGATTAAGTTCGTAGGTTAAGTATGTTAATCTTTTCTCTTGCTTAAAATGATTATAGGCTGTTCACGGCAAAGTGAGCACTTTTGAAAGTCCTCTCGTTTGGAATAATGGTCAATAAATATATTTTATTCTAGCCCTAGACGTTAACTTTCGAGTGCGGTGGAATATACGCACTGTGTTTATTGCTTACATAGCAACATTTATTTTAAAAAAATGTGCTTAAAGGACAACAAATTGGCTAAAAGGGAAAAGTAAGTAGGTTTCAAAAGTGCTCACTTTATCGTGAACAAGCTATATGTGTTAGAACAGGTTTGCCATCTTAACTTCTCCATAAGAAAAATACGATAATAAATAAACTATACACAGATAAATAAATTATCTGTAAGTTGTGAGTGTGTGGGTGGTATGGTGGAGGGGGGGGGGGGGGGCAAGTGAACAATGGCAAGTAGTTCAAGGAATTCGAATACAGCTAATGTTTCTGGGTATGTCCGCGGAGTGTTAACAGTTTGTTTTGGTTTGTCGCCGGAGCGTGAATCTGAAGGTTTCGTCAGCGTGACACGTGACTTCAAAGGGACCGCTGACAGCAAGGAGACAGCGGTGTCCATCTCCTTCGGGCGACAATAGCAGAGGGGAAACCAGGTTTCCTGTCGCCGTTGACAATGGAAGGGCTTCGGGGGTCCTTCTGGGATTCTCCCCCTCCTTCCTCTATCCATTCGCGCACACTCTTCTAGCGAGAACCGTAAACCATCGCCCAAGACGCAAGGCCCAAGTCTTTATACTTGACGTCGATAGTGCACAGCAAATTGCCCGGGCAGTTTTAAGCCCTCGCCGATTGGGGCGGTTGTAAAATGGCCGAGAACTCCTTTGCGACTCGCCGACGCTGTTTCGAAACACGGGTAGGAACGTGACTTCCATCCAGGGACTAAGTATAACATACTTGCTGCAAAACATGCTGTGGGTGGCCAATGGAAGAGGTAACATGGGGGATTATTCTATGCATTTCCTTAGTTTTTTGTACTCATTTATTTATTTCGCTTTTTTTTTGTGGGCGCAGTTATAAGGCATATTTTGCCTTCTCTACCATTGAACCCATTGCACTCATGCATGCATTCCATATATGAATTAAAGTAAAAACAAAATTACATAAATCAATATACCTAGCTGTTATGACTAACAGGTAATGTGATGTACATTACGCTGATATAACACTCTATAACACTAATAGAACTATACATATCCCAACAATTCCACGTAATTAATTCACTGGTATGATTGTACAATATTAAGAATGGTATGGTAGTATTCACGAATCAAGTATCAAGAACATGTCACCCTAAAGGTAGACTAATAATAATACTAATACTAATAATAATAAATATAGGTTCTAAATAACTACGTAACATACAAAGTAAGACAATTTGATAGATCACATTCTCGCACTAAGTTGACGAATACTAAGTTACACAAAATAGTATTAAAACTATTGATCCCTCGAGCTGATACAAAATTACGTTTACAAACTCTATTACACATTTGTACATACGTATATAAGATAGAGACGCTATTTACATACACAGTATAAGAACATCAGTGAAATCAGCTGGCAGTTTAACAGGAAAATAGGTATAAAATTTTTTTTACAATACATTGTATCATTAGCGAAGCTAACAGATAGGCTATTTGACATATTAATGACTTAGATGCTGCTTTCGTTCACAAATTTACATAATCTTTCAAAAGGTAAATAGTGATACGAAAATATCTTTCACCTATTACAATAATTTTAGGTAACAGAATAGGAGAGGGGAAGGAATCAGCTCAAGGGAAGTTTCTTAAAAGCTTTGTGTTTTGAGTGAGTAGAATAATAAATACATACTTAAACTAAGTTAGGTTGTGCGCTCTTCGGAATTTTATTGCTAAGGACGTGCATCAGGTTCTGAAGGCTCCCGACACGTACGAATAAAATATTCAGGCAAGGAAATTCCGTATTATAATGGCCGATTCCAGCATTGAAGTTCATCTCTCGATCCGAGACCATGTCCGATCATGATCGAAGATCGACACAGAATACTGTTGCACCATTCGAGTCTAGAGCATGACTGGAGATCGAGATGAACTTCATTTATAACCGCTGAAAATGTTGGTTCGAAATCTCGATCCAAGTTCAGGGTAGCGTCTAAAAGCACGATTAAATATACGTATTTACCAGGAATAAACTGAGTAGTATTTAAATCATTTAAATATGGATTTGGTTGTTTTTTACTGTTGCAAAATATAAATTGAGACAAAACAAAGGCTGAAAATCTTATGAACGTATTTAATTACAAATGTATGTATGTTTTGTAAAGAGAAAACGAAATTACTTGTTCCTCCGACGAAACACAACGTAAAACTGGAAATTATAAACTGACCTAATTTCCCGCACAAAGCAAGTCGAAAAGTGAATTTCACGTCGAAATATTAATTCGCTGACGAGTATAGTTTGAGAATCCACCCATGAACTTCTAGCAAATTTAAGCGAACCTGCAATGGTTCATTGTAAGAGAGGCGACTCTTGTTTCAACTGCGCCCTTAAGATGTTAATAAATAGATAGCATTAACTAGAAATGTTGGTTACAAATTGCATGTAAAATTATACACTGTTAAAGATTATCCAGTAAAATTCGTACAACTACTACTTTATTTAAAATAGATAAAACATAGCAGCATTTAGTTCTATGTCCACTATCTTCTTCAGAATATTGACATTAAAAATAACGAACAAGGGCGTGTGTGTAAAGAGTTTCCAGTCAAACACAAAACTACAACGGGAATTTCATAATGCATTAAACTAAGTCATACAGTAATGAGCGCGTGAAGAGATTCGGGCAGCTCTTAACAGCGAGGTCTCGAGAGCCGATGAGAGTGATTGATGTGATTATGGAGCAGCGCCGGAATGCAAGGGCCGGGGGAAACAGCGGCATCGTCCGTCACGATTCCCCCACGAGAAAATCCGGGAGTGGCCCGGCCGGGCATCGAACCTGGTTTGCCTTGGTGGTAAGGCGAGCAGGCTAACCGCCCAGCCACCGCGGCCCCGGTTATACAGGAATGAGTTCTAGGCTGAAGAGATGATGTCCACAAAAAAAATTCGTTATTTGTCTCCTAACAGCAAATAAACCGTTTGCATCACGACGTCACAAAATGAGGGCCAATCATCCCATCCTTGTTCCTAACTGAGATCGGGAGATGTACAGCCGGAACGTGTACAGTCGCGTTGGTGCAACACTTGTACATTGGAACTCGGATCCAACTGAAGATCATGCTTGAACCAAGATCTTAGGGTATCGGTTCAGGGCTGTTAATGGTGCAATCGAGCATAAGTTATATTTCGTTACAGTCCACCGAGCCTTCGGCAATGTTCGGAGTTTTTGTGTGAGCTAATGCAAAATGGTAACACTACTAACATGAAATTTAACTTAAATATGGGAGAGTGTTCATAAAAATGTTAATACTTCAGCTTAGAAACATCAGTAAAACAAAGTAATAAGGCAATTAAAGTATCTTGTTTGCATTTGGAAGAGAATGGCGGTGTTAGATAAACAATATACTATAGGTAAAAGGTAAATTTAGTTCATCGAGTGTCTCGAATTTGTCACCCAGCACATTGTACTTGGCGGCACATATCTTACAACTTGGCTGGACGTGTGACGTTATTATGAATATATTTCATTCACGGTCACTTCCAACTTTTCTGAAGCCTTGCTAAAGTTCTACTTCCAGGATATTCCTCCGCCTCATGCAAATGAAGCTTAACCGAGTCTAGAAAATTACAACAAAGGGACAAGAGTACTGTATTCGTGCGCACTGTGTAGTAATATTTCGCATAAGAACTATTTCTTGGTAGGTATTACCGACACACCCTCGGACACAGCTATTTCCGCTCTGTTTTTATCCGTATAAATTATAAGTACAATATTATTATAATTTATAAGCTAAATATTAATACAATTTTAATTTAACCAAAAATACGGTAGTTTTATGTCACCACGAGTATAAAAAGCTTGTGATACATAGCATATTTAGGAAACAACGAAATACGTCATACACGAGGTGCTTTTCCAAAGGTTTGATTCGGGACGTGTTAAGAAACCGCGAATAGACTATATGCATAAATATTCTGTCCTCTCGTGTGCGCTTGTGTTAAGAGGGATTCATGTAAACGCTGATAACAGAGAGAGAGAGGACAGAACTTTGGTTGCCTCACGTAAGCAGAATTTGCTGTTTGGTTGCAGGCTGTTTACGACTACGCTCTTTTGTTTGTTACTTTTAATACCAATATTCCAAATTAAGAGTGGGATGGACCCCCCCGCATTTTTTTTTTTGTGAAATAGTTGTTTGCGGGAATACGCGTATCTCGGTAAATAAATGTTCTGCTCCTATTAATTTACTTTTGTCTTATCAAGTGTATTCTTGGAGAAAAAAAATTCGTGAAAATGGTCAAATTACGCATTTTTTTTAAAAGCTTGCCTACACAGTTTACCTAAGCGGCAAGAGGAAAGAACAATGATTACATATGGTTCACAAATTAAAACGAAAATGTTAATGGCCCTATTGAAATGATTGGTTTTGAAATATATTTGTAAGGTTTAAATGAATATATAATACTGTTACGCGATCGGTGCTTCGCATCCTGCTTGAGAGTGGTAGTGAAGGACAGCAGTTATACAGGATCTGGATGAGTCCTTTAAAAGAGGCCCCGTGGGACGCGTGTAACGCAGCAAAAGGGGATTGAGGAAATACAGACTAGTGTGACAACAAAATACCTATAGTAGGTGCTGAAAGTGGCCGCCATTGACCTCCAAGTACTCAAAAACAAACATACAAATACGTAACGGAAATTAATCGGTATAAAAATAATTAAAATAGCATATAAAGCAAGATTTTATTATTTTTACTATTGCACAAAAGGAGCTCGTGTTTCCAAAAGTGTCACTCTTCTGGAAATATATTTCATTATACCGTTACGTAAACAAACACATGAAAACAAAATACAGCCAAAACCAAACACTGCGCACGCCACACAGCCTTGTAAATAACTCGGGATGAACGAGTAACAAAACGTGCAAGTTTAGAAGGCTGTACTTTCATCCGTTCGTCCGTAAAAAGTTAAAGCTCGCCAAGGTTTTGACGTACGGACGGAGGGAATTAAGGGGAATGGTGCACGAAAACCGTATATCTACATAATTTGTGTCACAACTTGTTACACAGAGGTTTTTTTTCGAAATTTTCTGCTCGACAAGACGTAAACAACAGTTTTGAACACCTCCTTACATTGTTACGAATCCACTGCGTTCGTTATTCCCGAAGCGCTGATTGAATGTCCAGCGGGGACTCTTTTAAAGGACTCATCCTGTATGATAGCGTCGGTGGCACGTATGTGAAATGTTTTGAATGGCAGGCGAGCGAACCGCGTATCTATTACCAAAATTGAGCCGACACGATGATAATCCCTCTTGCGGTGCAACCCTGGTCGTATTGACTTGTAAGTTTATCTGAAGAATGTTCTGGATTACTGACCTAGTTCTCTCGGCATGACTCGAGGTGCGTTGAACCTTCCAGATGGTCAGGGCGAACCCTATACAAGTGTGGCAGGCCTCCGGGCCGAGGAGTTGATGAGTGAATGAGCGGCTGAGTTCCGAGCGATAGAAGACGAACAAGGAGCGAAGCTACCACCGGAAGGGAAATCTGCGACTGCGAGCAGGGGGGGGGGGGGCAGTAGATAGGGATTACAAACGTGTTATATCGAGTAAGCGCCTTTGGAAATACCAACATAGACATTTTACCAGTAGAATTAATGATTTTATGGAACAGATCGGTTTTGAGTCAAAACTGCGAGTGTTTTGTATCCCAAACATACTGTTTCAAACTAAATATCTTTCAAGTCCTGATTTAATAACTTACTAAAAGATTAGAAATATCTAATCGATTTTTTGCACTGCTTGAGCAGCATTTGTTCTATTCTGTTGGTCACATTTGCAGGTAAAGTACATATTTTAAGGGACAGAGCTAACACAAACAGCATATGTATATTTATTTATTGCCGATAACTGCATTCGGCAATGTTAGCCAAGTAGATTCTATTTAACTAATTTCAAAACTTTCTTATAGAACCTCTCAAGAATAATGCAAGCCGTAAACACGCCGTAAATTCTACCCAGCCTCAAAAAGGAAAAACTATATATATATATTTTTTTTCGTAAATAAGCTATTATATTAAACATTGAACGCAACGTGATTAACTACTTTAATTAAGTGTATTTACCACAAAATAATGTTTAGAAACTATTTTTTTTTTTACACTAGGTGATTATTTTTCGTAACGCGTGT
This sequence comes from Dryococelus australis, assembly GCA_029891345.1. Lineage (NCBI taxonomy): Eukaryota > Metazoa > Arthropoda > Insecta > Phasmatodea > Phasmatidae > Dryococelus > Dryococelus australis. The sequence goes on from CM057008.1 coordinate 32,442,698, forward strand.
CTGCTGTTGGTATTAATCTAGGCACCTACCACCCACCCACCCACCGCCCCTGAAAAAAGACTTTAAAATAAGGAGATCGTTATAACATGGAAGTGTCCGATCTTGTCTCCTTACTTGCTCTGCGGCCGCGAGTGCAGCGAAGCAGCGTGCGGCTCGCGGCCTGGGGAAAAAAAAAAAAAAAAAAGTCACGTTCCCATTGGAACCAAGAGCAAGAGTCGGCCTGTTCCGTTTTGAAAGAAAAATTTCCTTCTCCACCGGCTCCCCATCTTCTGGTTTTGCACTTTGCTAGCTTCGAAGCCAACACATTACAAAATATAACCTACAAAACTGCCGCCTTATTAGTTATACATTTTAAAACGTTTAAATACACATGCATACGAGGTTATTTGAATAAACAAAATGTATCGTACTCACAATACTTATTTCATAAAGCAATTTGCTGAAATATTCTCGAATCAGGTATTTTGTCATTACGAAAAATTTTTTAAGTAACAATTTCACATCATATTGGTTTCATTTTGTTAATTTTAAATTTTAGAAGGTCCTCGAGAAACTTTGGGGAATAATTGCTGTTTATTTTTGGCGTGTACTTTTAATTTTAGCATAATAATGATTAACATCGAAATAATTGCAGTATAGCATGCTAGACAGTTGAATGTCACGAGGTTCCGACAAAAAAAAAAAAAAAAAAAAAACGTACTCTAAACGAATTAGAACATGGCCTAAAGATTCGCCGGTGGCCACATAAAATGTGGGAGGACAGGAATTCCTCCCTTGGGAAAAATTTTATTTTAAAGTTTCAAATAGCGGTAGTCATGTAAAATTTACTTGAATTCAATTTATTGAACTAAAAAAAAAATCACTTCATTTGCCTTTCAATGAATTGTATTCGAGTCTCCGCTTGAAAATCTATCACAAACTTTTTAATGAAACCAGTTTAAAAAATACGATTAGCAAATTTTTAGACGTATCTGCTACTCATGCATGACACAAAAATAATTGGTTAAACCACAGTAAATTTGCTTAATTTTATTGTACTTTTTATGTATTTAAAAAAATGCGTGTCATTAATTTGTAACAACTTTCTATATGTGCCCAAAACGATATTATTATGACATTAATTCCATTAATATTGTCAGAAAAACTGCGATCAGCGTCTGAAATTTTGGAGTCAAGAAATTGTAGAACATGCTCAAAACGAAAACCTCGAAGGAAGACGGCACATCCAAGAAATTGAAAGAGAAAAGTGCCGCGATTATGACGTTCGTATGACGTCACACAGCATTCAGTGAATGGAATTCAATAAAAATTGTAGGTAGTTTGAAGAAAACGTTGATCGTGTTTAAGGGCATCTACAATAAATGTTGTAATCGTCAAACCTAAGCTCCCAAAAGGGGCTGCAATCAGTAACGAGCTTGTCAACTGCGCTGCAGTGTGTTTGAAATACACGTCTTTTAAAAGTGAGTCTGCGAAAAGAACGCACACTTGAGGTGAGGGCTGTGAACGCACACTTGAGGTGAGGGCTGTGAACGCACACTTCAGGTGAGGGCTGTTGGGTGCTTTCAAAACGTCACGCACATGTGCTAAGACTCAATATGTTGTTTTCCTCTCAGGTACTTTATAGGTTATGCACGTTTATATTTATGATTGGTAATGCGGATTATGAAATAAAATTTTGTGTTATTGTAGATCAGTATTATTGTGCTATCTTTAGTTTCAGTTTCCTTAAACATTGCCTTGTCTCTAGTCCTGCTCAAGATATGTACGTAATATGAAACCACTGATCTCTTTCACATTTACTGCTTTTTGAGCTATCATATTTCTGTTTCGCCTCTTGTTAATGTAAGTATTTTTCTCGTTCTTTATGTTTACGTATGTGTACACTGAGTTATAACTAGTTAAGTGTAAGATAAGGCATTGAAGCCTTAACTTCGCCAGTATAAATAAAGTCGAAATAAATAAGAACGTCATTTCAGAGCACTCGAACACAGCTGAAAATCTGGTTTTTTTTTTAAAGCACTGTAACTCAGGATGTAACTCAATTTAAAGAACACACTCTCTCTCTCTCTCTAGAGAGAGAGAGAGAGAGAGAGAGAGAGAGAGAGAGAGAGAGAGAGAGAGAGAGAGAGAGAGGAGAGAGAGAGAGGAGAGAGAGAGAGAGAGAGAGAGAGAGAGAGAGAGAGAGAGAGAGAAAAGAGAGAGAGAGAGAGAGAGAGAGAGAGAGAGCACTGTTTCGCACAACCTGGCGAGAGTACTGCTTCGCGCTCTCTCATGCTCTCACTCTCTGAATTGAGACAACCACTCTTTCGTTTCTCTCCGACGTCAGACAAACAGCTGATGCCAAAAGGCGGGAAATTATTTAAGCTAACATCGCGATCATGGCTATTGTAAGTAATTTACGTGTCTTCAAAATAAATCCCAAATAATTATAGCACTACCAGAGCAATCATTACTACATAAAGTACTAATATTTTTGTTTTATATTTTACCGTCATGTTGCACCAGTGACAAAAACACGAGATTTAGTCAGAAATCAGTATTTATATTTTTATAAGTACGTGCTGCGAATGTTATTTTGCTGTTTAACTGAAACCACACACTTGCCGTTAAAATGCAACTTGGTATTGGCCCAGAAAGCCACTATAATCTTATTCAAATATGGAAATAATGTTAACAAATATGGCGCCTGCCAGAGAGCACTCTTCTAACATATTTGGAGAGAGCGCCAGCGAGTATACAACTTCGTGCTCTCTCTGTGCTCTCGCTCTTTCCGACGATTCGAGACGACCAGAGAGCGCTCTCTACGACGTTATCCGCGAGGAGAGAGTGCTCTCTGGGGTGTCCGAAAAGACAGATTTTGACAAAATTATCACGTGACCCGATTTTGTATTTAAAAAAATGGTGATGTATTTGGTAGTTTGGCATTTCGTATTTTGTATCTAGCGGCTGTTAAAAAAAAAAATACAAAATGACAAAATCAGAACCATGTTGGTTGTGAACTTCAAAACACATACGTGAATGTGCTATTAAAACGTTTTTTTTAACACGAGTAATTATTCATTAAATAAACCAGGCATTTGTTAAAAGGCAAGTAAATGTGATTTGTATAAAATATACTTCGCAAAAAAAAATTGCTTTTTCAAGTCGTTATTGCATAACTTATTTTCTTATTTATTAACACATCGCAGCATTCCACTCCAGTGATGATTGTAGAAATATTACGTGTCGGTTTGAAGCATTCAAATGATATTAAAACGAATTTCACTGTGAACGTAAGAATGTGTTGTCGTGAGTGCTAAACAAGTGACTGCCGGCAACGTCCGCATTGAAACTTACGAAACGACAAATTACAAAATAAAGAATTTGTCATTTCGGAAACGGACGCAACATACATAGACTGTTCACGGTAAAGTGAGCACTTTTGAGGCCCTAGTTACTTTTTCCTTTCAGCCACTGTTCATCATATAACCACTTTTTAAAATAAATGTTGTCATATTAGTAATAAACACAGTGTGTATTTTCCACTGCATTCGGAATTTAACGCCTAAGGTTACAATAAAATATATTTATTGACTATTATTCAAATCGAAAGGGTGTTCAAAAGTGCTCACATATCTGTGAACAGCCTTATAAGATGCTGCACTTCTCGGCCTCGAAAACTGGAAAAGCTACAATTAGGCGGGAGCCCCTTGAACGCTGCAACCAGGCACACAGCCAAGCACGGCTGGCTGCTTGTCTCGTGGCTACGTTGCTATAGGCTGTTCACGGTAAATTGAGCACTTTTTAAGGGCCTTCTTATTTTTTCCTTTCATCCTATTTCCATCTTCCTGCTGCTTTTTAATATAAACATGTAACGTGGCGAATAAACACAGTGTATACATTTCACCACCCTCAAAATTTAATCTCTGATGATACAATAAGTAATATTTATTGGTAGTTAACGCCTGTTGGGAGGGCCTTAGAAAGTGCCCACTTTACCGTGAACAGCCTATAACTCAAAGTATTTTCCCCCAGATTTGGTGGATTTTAATTCCTACTTATTGGGCGAAATTGTTATCTAGTGGATTTTATAAGTTTCACAAAATATTATTGCGCTACTGGAACAACTGTTAGGGCATAAAAAAAACTGTTATTTTTACAAGCTTTTATTTAACTTGCCTTGTTCGTGTGTATGGTGGGTTTCTGTCCAGCGCTCACCATTTGCAACACTTTACGCGAAAATGGTGAAAAGGTTGGGGAAGGGGCCATGAGGGGATCGATAGTGCCCCTCAGGGAAAAGGGTGAGTTAGGGTAGCCCAATGGGAATTTAAGCCCTTCCAACCTTCACATCCCCCTCAAAATGTCCTCCCTTTTTACCTTGGGTGTGTGCTATATGGTTCCTTTTTTGCTGTATATACCATAATTGCATCTCTTCTGCACCACCCTAGGTTTCCAAATTGATATTGTACGTTCATGTTGGTCCAAAAGATCACCCACCATTATTAAATATGCCGTAATTTTTTTACCATTTTCCCCCGCTGCAACTGCAGGGCGGGATGTGTGAGTGAGCACCGATAAGTGCGAGCGAGCACATGCCGGAGTTCGCAGGCAACACTGTAGCAAAAATACTATTTTGTACAATTACCTGCTACAATAGACCATGCGCAATTATTAAATACAACATAAATATCCCATAAATTTTACAGTATTACCATTGCAACTGTAGGTTGGGATGTGCGCCAATAGGCACGAGCGAGCACATGCCCAAGTTCCTAGACAACACTATACCATAAATACTATTTTGTACAGTAACCTGCTTCCCCAACAGTGGAAAAGCCCACAAATTGCGGAGGCCCTATCCGTTTGTATGTACGGTAGGTGCCTGTCCGGCGCCCAACGAATCACTAGTCTATGAATGTATAAATAGTCTATCTATATAACAAATAGGCGAGACTAAAAGTGCAAAATTAACTGTAAAAAAAAAACTTTATAAAACCATGCTTTTATTTATTTATGAACTAAAAAGATAAAAGTAATTAATGGAGTAGTTACAGAATTTGTAGAACTTGTAAGACATGTTCGAACAGCCGTATTAAACTTTACTACAAATTAATATGTTTGTATCAATTTAGTATATAAAAGCTTGACACGAATAGTTAAGAGCCCTACGCAAGATACGTGCTTACTACGCTTACTGTAATGAGGTATACATTCTATATTGTAAATAGTTAAGCACCTTATACAAGATATGTGCTTACTATGATTGCGCAAATTAGGTATAAGTTCTATATTACGAATAGTTAGGTGCCTTATGCAAGATATGTGCTTACTACATGTACGCAAATGAGGTATACATTCTATATTGCAAATAGTTAAGAGCCTTACACAAGATATGTGCTTACTACGCTTACGCAAATGAGGTATACGTTCTATTGCACCAAGCTCTGTGAAATTAAGACAACCACTCTCTTTGGCATAACACAGACAGCTGATACTAGTTAAAAGGTGTAAAATCATGTTAAATAGCTATAGTTATTGGAAGTTGCTTCTTTGTGTTCAGTGTGTTTCACAAAAATTTATTGCACTACTGGAACACAGTTACGACATAAAAAACTATTATTTTTACAGGCTGTTATTTAATTATTATATACATTTAGGTGAACTTACAGCAATTATATGGAACTACGCAAACCATGCAAAAGTGACACAAAATACATAGCATGGTAAAACTTAGACTGTCATATATCCTTATCTATATACTATTTACAAACACTGTACATAATTTGTGTGAAGTATTTCATTCACTAAAACAGTTTACAATACATATTCATTTACAGGTAAAATGTGATGTGATTTTGGCTTGAAAAGCAACTACTCATTAAAAAACTGAAACACTGAAAACAAATATGACGGGTGGTCAGTGTGTGCAAGAGAACACAAACACTAGTGAGAGCGCAACTTCACGTTCTCTCTGTGTTCTCGCTCTTTCATACTCTCTCCCACGAACTGATACTACCAGACATCATTATCTGTGATGTCGTCACAACATGGTCATCAGAGTGAGAGCACAGAGCAGCACTCTCTGAGCCAATCGAGACACGCTGTTGCCACCATGAGGAGCTGACTAGCTGATACCCGGCCACCGCCTAAGAACATCCAGAGAGCACTCACACTCGTCTCAACATGGCAGCAGCAAACACCCTCCTCACCTCCATCAATCCAAGGAAACAGAAGGTGCATGAAAAGAAATTCACTGACATACAGACATAACCAGATTATACGAAAATTTGTGGTGCTGAATAGTGATGCTGAGTACAAGGAGTCCGATAAAAATTTGACTCCCTTTTCATATTTATTTTCTGAATATCCTCGCCAATATTTTTTTATCAAGCGCCTCTAAATACACAACTATCCTTAATACAGTATAAATGATCCAATATTATAATTTCTATAAAAACTGTGAAATGTTGTTTATATATGCACAAACACACAACTCATAAAAATATGCATGCAAAATGCATTAGGTTCATCAATTGTTTGCCAATTGACAAACAAAATATTCCTCTAAAATTCAACAGATATTTCCCCACAGTTCTCATATTTAAAATGTGATCTGTCCGTAAGGCTACGGAGCCAAACTCCCAATAAAGTACTATGTAATTACATTACAAATTAAGAGAGCTACTAATCATAGTTTTTCCAAGTTACTTCAAACTCTTACGGCATTATACAAAAATACATAGTTGACTTTGTACATAACAATTTTTGTTTATAAAATTCCATCCACTAATGCTGTACCTTCCTACCAGAGATACTCAGGTATTGCCTGACATTTCCTGCATTACAGTATTTAAAACTCACAACCACTCTAATGCATAGCTCTGACAACCTAAACTGAAACGTTCTTTGCCAGAAACTTAATTTTTGAAAAACTTGGCCACTCACGTCATACTGCACACTTTGCTCCAGCAATGCACTGTGGTGCGACGTGACCGTAGGCCACAGAGAGAGAGAGAGAGAGAGAGAGGACCATGGGAAACCTTGATCTGTGATGTGCACTGTAGTATCCAAGCAGACAGCTGGCCGCTGCCGTGTTTCCAGTACATCAGATGGGGCACACCACGGCGTCACGTCAAGGCACCGCTCGTGTTGATTAGACGTACTTTCCACATACTGTCACAGCGGAAAATTTAGCGTGTACTGTCTTGAACCAAGATGTCTAGTGTTTATAACTGGTCAAGCAAAACTGCAAACTCGTTAGAAATGTAAATATGTTAACATTTCAACAGTTCTATACAACAAAAGGACACCAATTTCAACTTCCACTAATTTAAACATTACACTTTTAACTACACAGAATATCACACAAATTTCCCTAATTCACTGTCAACATTGATGATCTACTACAACAACTTCACTCAACTGTAGCACAAAAAATAAATCTAAATGACAATTAAAATAACGTGTAAATATAATTTCAGTTGTTTATCAAAGAACATGCAAATGGTTTGAATATGAATAGTGAGATATAAGAAACTTCCACAGAAGCAGGGTGTTCTGAAATAACCTTCCACACTTAAGACCCATCTACAATCACGTTAACGCTACAATAATGCGTAACAATAAGTCATGAATCCCTGAATCGTATACGCTCTGGCTACAACCAACGTAAAACGTTGCCATGACGCTAAACGTAAAACGCAACATGGTAGAAGTTGGCCAACTTTCAAGTCTTTGCGTTTTGCGTTTTACGTCAGCCAATCAGAATTCAAGACATCACAAACACGTGAAAACAAATGTTACAGACAATTGGCAACATATAGCAACACTATCGTTGTACGTATTAAAATTGTTAATGTTATACGAAATCAATATACAAATAACACAAAAAGCATTAAAAAATAATTGAGTGTAACTATTAACTCTGTGGAATCTCTTTTTTTACAAAAGTTCTTTTTAAATTTCAAACTAAACAAAAATATTTGTTTATATACACCTACAATCTTTGTATTTTTATTCCTGTTAACGTTGATTGTAGACATGCCAGTTTTCTTATGGCGACGTTTAGCGTTTAACGTTTTGTGTCAATACGATTGTAGATGGGCCTTAAGGAAATGTAAAGTATCACTTAAGGTGCACAAATGATCATTTTTAGATCTGAGCAATAAAAGTATATTAATGAAATGCAAAAGAAACATTCTTAGCTCATTTTCTTCAGGGGAAGGTGGATGCTATTCAAACCATGGTAATTCCTGAAGGCCATTAAAAATACTACTGTCTGTGTGTAAATGAACATCATTAGAAGCTGATAACAATTCAACATTAGTGGACACAAATTGACTATCAGTAATGTCACTCAGAGTTTTGTCACTAACCATCTGAGTAAGATCTGAAAAGAAGCTACTCTCACTTTCATTTATTTCTACAACCATATCCTGCTGACAGAACGGAACTACTTTGCTTGTGTCTGAAATGGCACCTGACAAAGAACCGCTAGCACCAGTAGTTTCCAGGCGAATGGCGTCTCTTTCCAAGTTCTCTAAGAGTTCTGTGTACTGGACAGAAATTGCACCCGGCAGAGTGATACACGTCTCGGTGCTTTTCGAAAGAGGAAGTTCATGCACGGGCTGCAAGCCATCACAGACACAGTCCAACGGCAACTGGCTGCTCGCTGCCGGAACCATTTCCGTGGTGGCGGAAGTGGGGCCGACCACACTTGCCTCCAACAGTCCTTCGAAACCACAGCCGTCCACAGCTTGTTCACCAATTGGCTCGAAAGGCACTGCAAGGCACAAATCATGGGCATCACCCATTGGTCGTAGCAAGACGGAACCTGGCTGTTCAATGGGGACGAACGAAATTCCACTTTCGTGCACACCATCCACAACGATGGCTTCCTCGGAAAACTGTACACTGTTTATCGCGTTGCCGACCGTACAGTTTACTGAAACATTGTTGGACAACAACGCACCCGAGGGCATTGTGGTTACTATAATAATATCTTGGCATGGAGTCCCAGAATCGAGAATCAAACTGCCTGCTGCACTAGCGTTCCCCAGGGGAACCAGACTGCTTTCCATACTTTCAATTTTAACCAGACTGGTGGATGCTGAATTCAGATTTTTTGAAGTGCTGTTTTTAGCGTTCTTCGAAAGGAGTGCCCGCGAATTGATGACACTGTTGGATTTGAACGAACTGGAAGTTTTGTTGCAGAGATACTCACTTTTTCGTTTCTTTCGCTTGGCAATCAGCTCCTGGAGGTCGCCCTCGGGATGATGTTTCTTGAAGTGCGTCACGAGCTTGTCGACGCGAGTCGTCTGGTACAGGCAAAGGTGGCACTTCTCCACGAAAGCTGTCGTGTCGTGCTTTTCCGCGTGTCTGTACAAGTTCTTCGCCTGCGAAAATGCACACCCGCATATTTCACACTGGTAAGATTTCTCTTTGTTGTGAGTCAAGAGATGACTGTTCAAGTACTTCTTTATCGGGGTCTGGAAGCTGCAGCCAGGAGTCGGGCACTTGAGCAGTGGACTCGTATGCAACAGCTCGTGGGTGTGGAAAGTACTCAGATGCCTCGTCGAGAAACCACACTGAGCGCACAGATGCTTTTTTTCCGTTCCGTGCACGACCATGTGGTTCTGAAGTCCGTGCTTCCACTTAAAACTTTTTTCGCAAATCGTGCACGAGTACGGAGCCTCTGTCGAATGGGTAGGGTAATGCAAGTTAGCACTAGCCCGCGTCGGAAATCTGGCTTTACACACGTCACAAAAAAACGGTTTTGGATGATTATGCTGTTGGATGTGTGTATGCAGCTGTTCGGGACTGCTTGCTTCAAACATGCACAGGGAGCATACTGATTCATTGTGGTTTGCTGTCTGGAGATGTTTGAATAACGAATATGCTTTCCTCGCTGAAAATCTACACGTGTAACATGTGTAGAGCCGGCCACAATGAGCCTGCTGACGATGCTGACGTAAAAGACTCACATTGGCAAAATGAAGGGTACACTTTGAGCACACATACGGGTCTGAACTGGAAGCCTGTTTCACTTTCTTCGAATTTGCCGCTGAAGTACGCGTTACAGCCGACGTTTTCGTCAAATCACTGCCAAGTTGGCAAACCTGATCTTTGTCTGTGCTACTGGAATATTCATCAATCACAGAACTTACCGGCAGCTTCTTGGTGTCAGGACTAGTTTGTGTTGGTTCTGGGTCCTTAACATTATCATCTACTGCTTTCTGACAGTCCTTCGACTCACAAGGGATTTCAGAGCTTACGTTAATTTGGAGAGATATTTTCACAATAGTATCAACAGTTTTTACAAGCCCTAAAGATTTCATTTCCTTTCCTTTATTGTTTTTTAAGAACTTATCACAAATTAATAACAGCTCTGAAATTTCTAAAATTTTCCCCAGTTGCTGGATGTGATTAAGATGTTCCTTCCGTATATGTATTTTACCCACATACATAAAATCTATTACCTTCAGTAAACATTCTGCACACAATAAATTATTACCTGTGTCCTTACAAATTACATGTAATTGTATTGGATTTTTCATTGACCACATTCTTAAATTTACGTTTATCTCTTGTTCACAACAGTCAAACGAACCAAAACTTTCAGAAGATAATATGTGAGCAAACAGGTGCTGCAAGTATGGGCTAAAAGATGCTAAAACACAGGAATGAACAGAACAAACAGTATCTGCTACACAAAACCTGACGTCACAAAATTCACCACTGCGTCGTTGAGAATGTAAATTATACAATAGCTTATTTGGAATATTGAAGTCAACACTATTGGAATTATTTTTTGTTGTATTCATTTCTGTCCGCTACGTGCTTCCATGCAGTCAGTAATATGCACGTGTTGTAACTAATATCAACAAAACTAATGTTTGTAAACAATTAATACGATGTTCAATTTTTTTTTTAAAGAAGTTTACCCTGCAGACTTTTTCCTAAATAGTTTAACAAGATACATTTCTGTTCAAACAGGAAACACCAATACAATTATGTAACTGAGTTAAATCGCCAGTAACTCAAAACAAATAAAGTGACCCTTAAATAAATAGGTTTGACCTTTTTTTTGTGAATTTTATTTTGAAAAGAAAAAATTAATGCACTATTAAGAATGTATTTGGTATTAACTTCACACTGCGCTACATTGGCTACATTGTAGAAACGAAGTGTGTGATTAACCTTGAGTTACTAATCCGGAACTTAGGTGCGTAGTCTTTGTTCTGTGAAGGACAAAAGAAAAGGAAAACAGTGCTGTTGCACACAGAAGAAATAAACGTGAAAATGAGAATGTAGGAGAGCGTCTGAAAGTATTTATACTTCCTGTAATCGTCATATGAACAATGATATAGGTTGGTAAACATTCTGTTTTGTGTTGGTGTAAGGTTAAGATTTGTTTATATCTAAGCTATAAGAAAGCTGTTGGTTGTGGGGTGGTAAACAAAAATATCTTGTGGCGTAAAATACTAACTTAATTTCGTAGTCTTCGCAAATGTATAACCTGTTGTCTGCTGCATATACTTTTGTGAAGGATAAATAAGTTTGTATAATCCCTTAGTTTTTTTTTAAATTTATTTATTTCAATAGTACTTACTCCATCAATCCCACAATGAACGAATCGTCAGGAATGTAACACTTATAAGGATTGCACTCATGTGTATAGTATTTAAATAGATGATAAAACAATATGTCGCAAGATATTACACTATGGCTGTGTTTGAATTCACCAGCTGAGTGCCCTTAAGGCTGTCTCTCAATTTAAAGAATACTCTTTCTAGAGAACACTCTCATAATCTGACAATAGTGGTACTTTGCGCTCTCTCGTGCTCTCGCTCTAGGTATTGAGACAACCACTCTCTTGTTTCTCTCTGATGTCAGGGAAACAGCTGATTCCAACATGGGGGAAATCATGTTGCGTATGTCATTTCGCTGTTTAGAACAGTTGAAATTATTCACTTACAGTTAAAATGCAACATGGTTTTGGCCCAGAAAGCTACTAATCTAATTCAAACATGGAAATAATGTAAACAAATTAGGCGCCAGCGAGTATACAACTTTATGCTCTCTCTGTGCTCTCACTCTTTCGCGCTCTCTCCAACGAATTGAGACACCCAGAGAGTGTTCTCTCTGATGATGTCATAATGACGGAGGCAAGAGCACGAAAGAGCGCTCTCTGGGCGTATTGAGACACGACCTAAGGCTCAGGACGCAAAACTTTAAACGCTAAATGTCACCATGATAAAACTGTTATGTCTACAATCAATGTTAACAGCAATGAAAATAAAAATGTAGGTGTCCTGATATTTTTGTTTGTAATTTCAGAAAACACTTTTGTAAAAAGAAAGATTCCGCAGGCTTAATTGTTTAACTCAATTATTTTTTAATGTGTTTTGCGTTATTTGTATATTGATTTTGTATAACATTTTCAGAGTAAAATAGTGGTGTCATCTGTTCCCAATCGTCTGTACCGTTTGTTTTCACTTGTTTGTGACGTCTTGGATACTGATTGGCTGGCGTTAAACGTCAAATGCAAAGACTCGAATGTTGGCCAACTATTAATGTGTTGCGTTTCACGTTTAGCTTCGCGGTAACGTTTTATGCCAATTGTAGTCATTGCCACTACTCTCCATGGATTCGAGTTACGGTAGCCAAGCCTTTATGTGGCTTTGTGCCCTTGAAAAGTGCGTTCTGAATACGAGTTCTCATTGAAGTTTTCCAAATTCATGGTAAGAACATGTCTGCACCCTAGAATGCTGCCTTCAGCCAAAGGCAGGAGTTACATCCCTCTCTCGAGCCCGAGATTTTCTGATTTGGAACTGTTTAAAATATTTCAATTGTTGGTTTTTGTTTGCAACTCTGCAATACCACCGAAAACACTTGCTGGCATCACAAAGACAAACTTGTTTAGAGTGAACAAGGAAATAAAACTAAGCTGAAATTGAACACAGGCATCCAAATCCACAAACAAATATCCTTAATGAAGGGAATAAGGGCTCATTATATATATATTACTGATATTAAATTGACATACAATAATATTTTGACATACCTTACAAATTGTAGTATTATTTCATAGTAATTTGGTTTACATCAATATTGGATGGAAAAAAAAAAAAAAAAATGGTAATCTTAGAATAATTAAAGTTGTTTACTTTTAAAAGGTACCTGTAGGTTTTTCAATGTAAAATGAGCACTTTTAAGACCCTGTGCTAAATTTTTGCTTTCAGCCACTTTCTATCTTTTTACCTCTTTTTACAAACTTTTATTTAATTTCACTTGTTTGTGTATGTACGGTTGGTGTCTGCGAGGTGTCTTGTCTGGCACCCACCGAATCACTAGCTATAACAATGTGTTTGGTAGACAAGTTGTCGATTACTGGTGACGTGTAGAGTTTCAGTCCCGGGGAAGTCCTCACACATGTTTGTGTGGGTAAAAGACCATCCAAACTTTGAAACACAAGAAGGAATTCAAATGATCGACCACGTGTGTGTATGTGAAATACCATTTGAGGATTCCAATCTGCGTGAGCTCGTATTGAAATATCAAATACATCGACATACACACATGTGTATAATGGATAATGAATGTTCAGCATGCCGGTTTAACTTCCCACGAAAACAGTACACTGAAACTTGCTTGATCACAAGCGCCATTATGGACGAGTCTGCGATTGTATAAATAGTCTTATTTATATAATATAAATTTAGGTTAGACTAAAAAGTGAAAAATAAATTGACTGTATAAATCCTTTTAAAACCAGGTTTTTATTTATAAATGCACTAAAAAGATTAAAATAATTATAGGAGTAGTACAGAATTTGTAGAACTTGTAAGACGTGGTTGAACAGCCATAATAAACTTTACTACAAATTAATAGTTTTGTATCAATTTATATTCAGTAGGTATATAAAAGCTATTTGCTCACTATGCTTACGAAAATGAGGTATACATTATACATTGCGCCATGCTTTTATAGGCCTATACTAAATATAAATTGTGATGCCGTCGGGTGAGACACGAGATGAACTATGACACAAATACTTACTGGTAACTTGGGCGCCAGCGGTGCTTCCCAATCACCGCACTATTGAGACTCAGGGTTCTCAGGGATGCTGTGGGTTCTGTGTATCTGTCTCACCCGTGCGTACTTAAAAATACGTAGGCAATAATACTAAACGTTTATTAAACATCACTGGAAATAAACACTTAATAAAATATATGTGGCTAGGACACTGTCACTACTGAATAAAAGAGGTAAGTTCACTGTGAGACTTGTTTTCGTTGTTACTATGCATACACATCAACATGCCAATGAAATTATGATTATCTCGGTCATGACTAGCCAATTCCGCTTGGGTGCTCCCCAGCCCGCAATTAATCTAGCGCACGCCTAGATGGATGATCTCACCGAGGTGCGTGAAAGCACATCCTTCACAAGGAAAGAGGGCCGACAGCCGCTAGGGTGGACTGACGGTTTTTCCCTGAAGACAGGACATGGTGAATTACTAATGAAACCCTTGATACATTAATATGTGTGATTATTCGGCATCACTAATGCAAACTCGTCAGGGCTCATCCTCCAGCACGTAGGTAGTGTGGTGACGGCCTATACACAGTGCTGGCTAGGATGGGAATAATTGCACCGTACACAAATTACAAAATTACATAAACCCTCAAAAGATACATGAAATAATATGGGACATGAGATGAGTATTCACAATAAACACACACATGTATGAAATTGAGTTCAGATGGTGCAGATGCCGCTGGATGAAGTTCGTAGCGGATCACGTGGTGCAGGTGAAATTACAATATTTCTGCGTGGAAACGGCAAATTAAATTCCGACGAAATATTCTTGCTGAGAAAATTATTCTCTTTACGATTGACGTGGTTACAGGCTTGTAACATGCCTGATGGTGGTAAAATCAAACATTAACATGATCGCGTGGTCAAGTACAAAAGCATCAATTTACATGGAACCCTGACAAAATTTATCATAGAACCCTTAATAAAATATTGCACATTCCATGTTACATAAATAAGTCTCAAAACGCAACGATGGCGTATACAAAGACTTGGCGTTGGTCGATCACGTGGTTATACGTGATGTGGCCGTAAAATATTCAAACATGGAAAATACCCTCAAATACATACATAAAACAAAGCATAAACACCATAAACATAGGTGGATGGCACCTGATTCAAGTTGCGCGGGTCGTGTGAACTCTCCGACATTTTTCTACTCCTTGTCCTCAATTAAGTTAAAAATGCCACAAGGGCGAAATAGAGTAATAAAGAGGAAGCATAATGCTGGGGAAAATGTCTGGCAAGACGTACGCAAGCAAAGGTTAACCGGTAAACTAAATTGACTATGGAAACCTAAATCAGTGAACTAAAGTTGTAGTGCATACGTGACAGTGTCTTACCTTGCCAGCTCTCCTCGATAGACTGTCCAGAGACAGACTTACCATAGCCGCCTACGGGGTTCTCATAAGCGGAAGTGCTATGCACGCCGAGTAAAATATTTTATTATTGAAAATAAAATGGCACAAATAAAATTAAAATATTGTTTCACAGTTGTATAATTTTCTTATGAATTTTCGTATTATTTTAGTGTCTCTTTATGACTACGTGTATGCCGGAATATCAGTGTTCTTAATCTCGGTGCCATGGGCGCTTTGAATTTTATAATCAAACAATTTCAAATTAGCAACAAACACTGAAAAATAATATTTATGTGGGAGTTCAGAATAATTATTGGCCTCTTTGCTCACGTGCGGGACATTTGACACTTGCGTGATGAGCGCTGTCATAGGCTCTAGTGCCGCTGGCTGTTAGCCGGCGTCAATTGTTACAAAAATGTTAACATACAACATACATACATACACTCGCAATTAGGTTACCGCCCGGTGGCGAGCTCTCTCAACTCTCCTCCACCCAACCAACTCCTTTTCCACTCCCTTCCTGAATTTACCAACCCCTCTCTCTCACAGATACCAATTCCTCCCTCAACACATTCCACTCCCTCACAGACCTCACAAGCATGGACTGCCTACCCCGCTCCTTTCTCCTTCACACCCTCTGAAGCTTCTCACTGTTGTTTCCTCTTATCACCCCCGTACTTAGATTGCAGTGTAGCCCTCCCCATCCTCCCTCTTCATTCACTATCCTGTACATTCTGACTAACCGCTCAACTTTCCTCCTGTTCTTCAATGAGCTCCACCCCATTTCTTTCATCACTGATAGCCTATAGTTCCCTTCTTCCTCATCATCCTGCCCTTGCCTTCTCCACCTACCCTTCACCCATCTTGCTGCCTTTCTCTGCATCTTTTCCAGTTCTCGCACCTCCACCTCCACGTCCCATACTGCTGCAGCATATTCTAACATTGGCCGTACCATTGTGCCATACGCCTTCTTCTTCACCTCACAGCTGACTCTATTCAGCACCCTTCCCAGCATATCCAGAGCCCTTCTTCCCTTTGCTACCACCCTCTACCTGTTTTTTCCACCTGTGGTCTCCCTGCAGTACAATCGCTAGATACTTATATTCTGCTGCTTCTTCTATCTCTTGTCCCTCCCATCTGTACATGTCCCTGCTTATCATCTTCTTCCTTGTGAACCTCACTACCTTAGTTTTTCTTACATTTATCTTCATTTTATTTTTTCTGGTCCACAACCATATCTCATCAATGTCCGCCTGCAAATTTCCGCCCCCCCCCCCTCTCATCTCAGCATATACAACACAAATCATCTGCAAACAATCTGATTTTTCCTCTAATCCCCAAACCCATGTTATTTACATTATGGTAAATAACAAAGGACCCAGCACGCTTCCCTGTGGTACCCCTGACGTAACCTTCTCTTCCTCCGATATTGCCTCCCTCACTTTCACCCTCTGCCTTCGCCCCCTGAGAAAGTCCCCTATCCATTCCACTACCCCTCTGTCTGGTATCAACGCCTCCACTTTCCTCATCAGTGTTCCATGGGGCACCTTATCGAATGCCTTCTCAAAATCTATGAAGCAGGCATCCACCTGCTTCCCCTCATCAACTACATGCACGAGATCCTCTAATAACCCAGCCAGCTGAGTCTCACATGAGTAACCCCTCCTGAAACCATGCTGGGACTCCTCCAGCCAATTCCTATTGTTCATTACCCTCACCACATACTGCACCACCAGCTTCTCCTTTACTTTTCCTGTACTTGATTTGAGACTCACCGGTCTGTAGCTGCCAGGCCTCCCCCTATCCTTTCCCAGATTGTGTATAGGTACAACCGTAGCATCCTTCCAATCTTGTGGTAACTTACCTTCTCCTAAGGACTTTAAACAGCACTTCTAAATATTTCGCCTACTCCTTGCCACCAAACTTTAGTGCTGCGTTTCCTATCCCATCTGGTCCCCCTGCCTTACTGCTCTCCAAACCCCTAATTACCTTTTCTGTCCCCCACTCCCTCATCTTAAACTCACTATACACCCCCGAACCCTGTTTGCCCCCCTATTCCAACCTCCTTTGCCTCAAACACTGACAAGTACTGTTCTTGCAGCATCTCCGATTTTTCTTGGTCATTTGTCGCATGCCTACCATCCCTTCCTGTTAGCAGAGGGATCCCTTCCTCTCCTCCCCTTAACTGCCTAACATACCTAAACAATTTCCCCCATGCCTTGCCTTTTCCTTCTTATGCAATGTTCCCCAGAAATACATTCTTTGCCTGTTCGATCTTCCTTTCAAGCGCCCTACCCATTTGTTTCATCAATTCTTTAGATCTCATCATCCCTTCATTTCTCCACTTGGCATGTAATTTTCTGCACTTCTTCATTTTCAAAATCTCCTGTCCATAATATCGGGGATCCCCCCAGTCCGTAATATTTTCACTGGCACAAATTTCTCCAACATAATCTCCATTAATCTTCTAAACTCCCTCCACAACCCCTCTACACCCTCCTCCATAGACCATTTTTTAAAACTGTCTCTCAGGAAGATTTCTGCCCCCTTCTTGTCTCCTCTCCCATACTGCCACATCAACCTTTGTGCCATTTGCACTTCTCTCATCCTGCCAATCCCAATTTCTACAACCGGAATATGATGGTCGCTTATACCATCCAATACTATTGCACCAACTACAGCATTCCTAGGTCTGACCAACACCGCATCCAGCACTGACTCAACACCCTCCTCATTCCATCTCGTAGGTGTTTCTACTATCTGGACCAATCCTCTGTTGACTAACTGTGCTGCCATTCTCTGCATTATGCTACCCATTCCTTCTGCACCCTCTACCCATTTCACCCCTGGCATATTCAAATCCCCTGCTACAACAACCCACTGCCTGTCCTTTAGTCTATCGACCCTCTCCTTGATCATCTCAATTGCCTGCCATCCCTGTCCTGATGGTCTATACGCTGCCAGCAAAGTAATACTCCTATTACTACTACCACTCAATTTAATTTCCATTACCTCGACATCCTCACTAACCCATTCTACTGCCCCTTTTAGCCCTTTCCTTACACACACCATTATTCCTCGTCCTCTCCCATCCCTGTCTCTTCTGAAGATGGTGAACTCATCCTGCCTACACTCTATGTCCAGTACTTCCTCAGTCAACCAAGTCTCCACAGCTACCACTATATAAGCCCCATATCCTTCAACCTTTCTCCAGAAGCCCTCCAGCTTGTTGTACACACTCCTACAGTTCACCACCATTATCTTTATACTAGTACTCTGCTTTACCATCCTACATTGCTTACCTCCTATCTCCACCCCTGTGGCCTCATCAATGCTATCCTCTCCATTTCTGTTTCCTTGCTTCTAACTGATTGCTATTTCAACACTTGCTGCTCTGCCCTGACCCTCTCCATGCAGCCAGCTACTAATTTGTAGTAAAGTTTATTAAGACCGTTGGTCCACGTCATAGTTTTTCTACAAATTTTGTAACTACTACTATAATTATTTTTATTTTATCAGTTCATTTATTGACAAAAAGCTTGGTTTTAAAAGGTTTTTTTTTTGCAGTTAATTTATTAACATAAAAATTGTCATGGGATTACTGAACAGAGTGTATATACATTTCACCACTCAAAATTGAATGTCTGGGGCTACAGTAAATTATATTTATTAGTGTGAAATGCATATTGGGAGGCATTAAAAAATGTTCACCATACTGGGAATAGCCTAAGCAGTCCCATGTCTTAATGCGGAATCAAAAGTGTTAGGCAAACATTTATGAGTACTGTAATTATTTATTTTGCTTAGTGCATTTTTTAATGCTCATAAATGTAGGCATTAAAAAATTTGTGAAATATTTATATTTCTAAAAATTTAACAGTTTCACTCGATCGACACATCAATTAAATGATCGTACCCATGACAACGTTAATGTTACATTTCATGGAAGAACATACAATGCGAGTGAAAGTAGTTATTAAGGTCTTTCAGAAGTACTGAGTTTACAGTGAACAGCCTACAGTTTTATTTTGTTCTGTTAGCGGATAAGCTTGGTAATTAAATATAGATACTGGGGTTGTACGTATTTTTTTGCAGGCATTGAACTTTTGTTTTAAATACATCTGCGTTTGTACGAATTTCTGGTTGAAAAATTTGTGAATTTCGTACCATCGAATTGTGATAGTGGGGAGGGCAATGAAGATCACAAAAATTGTAAAGTTAATTTTGAATGGACGAAGGCGTTAATGAGTGGCTTGTGTGGTAAGTGGCAAGTTGGCGAGAGCGGATGGTAACCATGCAATCGCCTCGAGGATGAGCCAGGATCTGGAGCATCTCACGCTCGACGACGAGCCGGACACACGTCTTGGCGAGGGTGTGCTCACCTTCACTGACGGACCAGTTCTCAGCCAGGCCAGCGCTCTTATCAGTAATTATGTCTGGATATCATCTAGCTGTTTGTTGCGTATCATGTATGCATGTGCATGTCAGACTGCTTTGTCGGTTAGGCCTTGCGAAGCACGCAGTCTTAATGTTTGCCTTTCTTTCAGTGTCGCTTCTAGAACAGGGATGCCAATTTTTTGTGATTTTTGGGACACTGGTGAACCAAATTTGCAAATCTGCGGACACAAGTCGTGGGGTTAATCATATGCTACAAGATTTGTGGAAGTTAATATAAAAATCCAAGAAAGGGCAACGCTATACAAGGTTTTTTAACTAGCTTTGTGAGCGTGTATTTTTTTACACAGCATTGTATTTCTGTCTAGATATTTCTGACACCATAAAAATTTGTTTCTGTGAAGCAAGATCTTACGTAAAATAAATGCATGAGGATGGGAAAATAGTTGCTCACAGAGTTGGCAGAAGTCATTTGCTACGATTACCCTTTCTTGATTTATTACTGTCGCCTTCCAAAAACCTGTGAATTTCCATTTATGTATTTGGAGCTGATTTATGTCCCACTCCATCTTAAGTTACAAGTAGCTGAAAGCTGTTCGTAAATTACTTAAAAGCTGTGTAAAACGCTCTGAAAAATTATGTGGACTTTTTTAGAGGGTGGATTACAGTCCCTTCTTGCTCCTGTATGTTTTCCTCAGTGGGCACCCCTTACAATCGACAAAAGCTGGATTTTATTTACATTTTTCCATGCTTGTCTTTCTGTGTGGCACTGTACATAGAGTTTTTACAACAGCAGTTAAGCAGTGTACTGCTTTTATTGTTGTCTTTCCATTAAAAAAATTTATTTATATTTAGTGCTATCACTAAAGGAAATGGACATACTTGGATATAATGTACCCTCAAAGCTGCCTTCAGCCTGTAACTGCTATCCCAACATTTCATTTTTTGTCAGGGAGGGGTACCCCAAATTTTTTATTTCGAAAATGGAAAATTATTTGTCGCTCCAGCTATTCGAGGTGTGACATAAGCATATTATAAAACTGTTGTAGCATTGCTAATGTAACATATTTACTGTCAGTTGCGGACATGCATTTCCTACTTTAGGAAACATCCAAAAGAATAATTTTTGAAATCAGTTTGATTGTATTTTTTCCTTACTAGGTAAAAAATATTAAATAATATTTGTGATTATTCTGTAGTCGAACAACTTAGAGTATGTGTTCATTTGAATATTTTCTGAGTTTCAATAGGGTAGAAGGTAAACTTAGAATCATCTGTATGTAATGACAGACTATAAAAAAGTTTAGGTTTGGTAATGGGAGAAAATTGCCATGTTTAATTTACCTTGGTCAACATTACATTTCTCAATTTCACTCGTAATGGGTTTACTTGCTTTGGTGTTAGTATTTTCCTCTTCATATCATAAAATGCTCACTGCCATATAAATGTGCAAATGCTGTGCTGTAAAAGTAATTTTGTAACTTTGAAACTTGGCAAATCAATGAATGATGTAATGTTCCGTGTGATGACACATATTTGAAACATACATACATACACTCGCAATTAGGCTACCTACCACCCGGTGGCGAGCTCTCTCGCTTCTCCTTCACCCAACCAACTCCTTTTCCACACTCCTTTCCTGAACTTACCAACCCCTCTCACAGATACCAATTCCTCCCTCAACACATTCCACTCCCTCACAGACCTCACAAGCATGGACTGCCTACCCCGCTCCCGTTCTCCTCCACACCCTCTGCAGCTTTTCGCTGTTATTTCCTCTTCCTCTAAACACCCCCTTACTTAGCTTGCAGTGTAGCCCTCCCCATCCTCCTTCTTCATTCACCATCCTGTACATCCTGACTAGCCGTTCAACTTTCCTCCTGTCCTTCAATGAGCTCCACCACAGGAGATATCATGTGAGGATGTCGCACGTATGTGGTATGATAGCACTGCTATCGCTCTTCGTAGTGTAATTTTGTTTAACAAACTAAAATTCAGGGTGGCTAGCATCAAGGAAAACCTGGAGAAGTCAGGGAAACTAGTGTCAAGTTAGGGAATTTAGATCAAATAGTTTGAAATGTATTTAATAAGAAAACTAATATTAGATTCCAGCACGTGTGCTACATGCCATCTTATGAATTGTAGGGTACTGTTATTTAGTTTATTCCACCGTTAGAGGAGGATTTATGAGCTTGGGGACAATTTTGTTGTGTCTTCAATTGTAGTTATTATTACACATATTTTCTTGGTTGATTTTTTTTAAAATTTTGCTTCATATCTTTAATTGTATTACACATATTTTCTTTGCTAGTTTTTTTTTTTTTTTTTTTACCCTACAAAAATTATCATTCAAACCATTTTACTGGTTCTCATTAAATTTATACGTTGTATTGTCTCTTGTCTTTGTGTTGTGACTTTTTTTGGGTTCTGAGTATGCTAGTATTTAACACTCTGTCACCTTTTTCAATTTGCCATCTTTGTACCTATGTACTTTTTTTTCTTTCAGTTTTTATAAATATTTGATTTTGCATAGGAAAGCATCCATAAGTGAAGGCTATGTTATTGTTACCCATAAAAAATTTGTATTTATTTTAGGAAAAACATAAAAATATTTGTAATATTCACTGCATAAATTGGTCAGGGAATTGTAACAGGATACCTGGAAAATTCAGAGAAATGTCAAGGAATGTGGTATAAGGATACTGCTAGCCACCCTACAAATACTACATGTGGACAGAGTTTTGTGAAATTCATTTTGTGCGTTTAAAAGTTACATGGAGGGAAGTGGGAGGACATACATCCTAGACAGACATTCCTCACAATTTCATAAACCTATATTTCTTTCAGAAAGTAGGCTAGAAATATTATAAACACCTTACATATATACATTGATAATCCTGCCAAGTTTGAGAAAACAATCAAAACTGTTATGATAACAAGTATGTGACAGCGCAAGGTAACACGCTTCCATTTAGTTTCACTATAAAAAAAACTGCTGAAAATATGTGCTACTATTGGCAGTTAAATTAACCTTTCTTTATTAATTCCTGTGATGTTCATAGTAATATAATCACTGAAGTTAAGGTAAAAATTATTATATACGCTGATGCCCATACACAAAATCTTTCTCATGAACTGCTCAAGCAAATTCATTTACGTGTAACAATTTCCGTACTTTTGTTTTGCGGACTGCGTAGCCATACATTTTATTTATGTCTCAATATGAAAAAATTTCCGTATTTGTATGGAAATCTCCATACAATTGACATTGCTGTTGCCTGGTCACCCAATTTTTTGCACATAAAACATTTGTGGGACCAGATGGGACACCAGCTTCCTCCATGTTGAAGTATATTTGTAACTTGTAGCATAATTTGTAACTATGGAATAACATACAAATTTGTTCAATTCCATGCCCACCTTATTAATGTGTGTATCAAGGCATGTGGCAGTTCAATGAGGCATTAAAGGTGCTCTTCTTATCTGCCATAGGCAATCATAATATTGTCCAGATCTGCTTCTGTCTGTACCGTCACAGTTAAACATTTTATTAAATTAAATAGTTTCTCCTGGGTTTGTAATTTTTATGTTAATGACTGTAGTTTAATCTTGGAATGTGAATTTTGTTAGCAATGAGGGCAGTTAAATTTTTTGGCGATGAGTGCAGTTAAATTTTGTCGGCAATGAGTGCAGTTTAATTTTGTTGGCTATGAGTGCAGTTTAATTTTGTTAGCAATGTGTGTAGTTTCTTTGTAGTGCACAAATTTTGATGACAATTGAGTGTAGTTTCTTCTTGGTGTGCTAATTTTAATGGCAATGAGTGTAGTTTTGTATTGTAGTGCAGATTTTGGTGGCAATGAATGTATATCACTTAGATGCATACTGACCATAACTTGCAGTTTGTTAGCAGTGATCTGTTGCCTTTGAAATTACTTAGTATTGTATATTTACTGTTCTCAGAAATTATTCGTGTTAATTGATGGTAGTTTTGATTTTGGCTTCTACCCTATTATATTACTTAACCTTGCAATTTTTGGGCGCATAACCATATGCAGTGTGGTTAAAGCATTTGTTGAGGGTACTTTTTTAAAAGTTAAAGATATTTTTAAAGTTCTTGTTGCACTGTCAATTTTTCTCATTTAACTATATTTCACAATAGGGACCATCAAAGTTTTCCATCCAACAAATTTGATCCAATAATCATGAATGTATATAAAAATGTATCAGTTTGTCAATTTGTTTTACTGATTGGATCTAGACTGAATTGTTATTTATTCATTATTTTCAAAGTGAGATACTGCTGTTGTGTTATCATACAGTCCACTGTCATGCACGATTCTGTTTGGCTGAGCCTGTCAAACATAAAATAAATTTTTATAACTGGTCCAACATTCAAAATGTCTGATGGAAAATAGAACCATCCAATTTAATTTGACTAACTTTATTTGAAGCAGTTTGACATGAAAATTTGACAGTGTGACAGAGCCTTAAGAAATTGTTTTTAGAGATTAAAATTACTTGATACTTTCTGTCCAATAGGAAGATACTTGAAAAAATAAAATTATCACATCATTAAAAACTACATTTAATATTTTCTAAATAAAATTTGTATTTTTTTGTATCATTGTGTTTTTGGTTTAATAATTTACAATTTTGTTTTTCTCATTGCATGTGATTCATTTTTCATAACACAATAAACTTGTAAAACTAAGTGAATGTATTTATACCATTGTACATTAAAGATACATAGCAGTAAGAATAATACATCCTTATCATAAGATGAACGTAATAACTATTAGCATGGTGGGATATGACAACTGACTTCAGCAGGTGTGATATGTTTTGAACATATTTGCAGTGATAATGCTGCATTTTTTCTGGCACATTATATTGCTGTAATATATTTGTACTGTGACCAGCAGGTATCTGTGCGTGTTAGCTCCCTAGTTTTGCGGCATGTCCCCTTTCTCCCCCTTTTTTACCCCTTCTTCCGGCGACCCCACTACGCCATGCAGATACCTGCCGGCCACAGTACCTTTTTATGTGTGCTATAGTTAGGGTATTATAGAAAAGCTAATTTTTGTGTGTGTGTTAACAATGCGTAATCTAGCTTAGGGTGAATAAGTAGTGGGAAAGGCCTTCTTGCGGTAACTTTACCACCTTAATAGACATTATGAAATGTTGCTGGGTAAGAGTACATAATATAGTTTTTCTCGGGTACCAGTAAACAGGAGTGGAGTGTATCTTTAATGTTTCTCACAAAGGATTACAAGAGATATTGCCCTGTTTGTAAAGTATTGTTGAAATTCTTAATAAAAGTAAACAATTTAAATTTAATTTATTGATTTACAGTATTTACAATGATATTAAAGTACACAGAACTATTATTTACAACGTTAAGCTGCCTATCTCTACTATTTCACTTATTATCTTACCAGTGAGCGCAATGTTAAATGCCAATCTCTATTGTAATTAAAGTCTTTCACATTTTTTGTCTTTATACTAACTGCAATCACTTAATTTTCACTTATCATTTATGCATATACAATCAAAATGTCTGTTGAAATAAAATCATAACATTTACCAATACAAGTGTTGTCAACATGAAATGTAAACAAATGGGAATTCTTGTCTCTCTATAATGCATTGTCGCTCATTGTTCCAATGTAATCACACACACCTGGCGCTGTTGACCATACACAATGCCAGACTCTTAACATAGAGGCATGCTGTGGTTTATATAGCTCAGTGGCCCTGGCCCAGAATATTCTTTGCACTCCAAGTCATGTTGAAGGGGAGATGACCAGAAAATTCATGCAGCAACTATCACAAGATATTCAATCTTCGAAGGGCGGATGTGGCACGAGTCCTGATAGCCTTATCACGGCACGTGTTATGTGGCGGCCCATTGGTAACTCTGTCCCCACTTATGCCTTAGGAGCACTGTGTTTCGCAGACCTTAGGGCGAGGGCAAGGGAAAGGATGCGGGAACATCAGCATGTAACAGTATTTTCCTCGTAATATAAGGAGTGTGTAGAATTAAGGGGCGCAAAATGTGGGAGTTAACATTCTTTTTTTTTTTTAATTCAGATAATACTAGGACGAATTACATTTTGCTGAAAAGATCCTTGGTTTGCATTATAGCTTGAGCTTTTTGTCTTACACCAAGGCAAAAAGGGTTTGATTTCCAGCGATGGTCGCACCCAGATCTTAGTGTGTTGTAATCTTCCTGTATGTTTGCAGCTGGATGGCTAGTTTTCTCGGGGATCTACCATTTTCCCCACCCTTGCATTCCTGCGCTGCTCCATTCTCACCTTATTTTATCCTCATCGGCTTTCAAGACCTGTCGTTAAGAGCCACAAAAATCTCTTTGACTCAGCCCAGGTTTTTGCGTATATAAAATGTTGGAAATGCTTCTGATTTTTCTTTGTGTATTCCTGTTTCACCTCAGTGCTGCATTCCATCAGTTCTCCACCCACAGAGTGTCTCATATCATTCTCCAGTCAGGCTGGGGTGTCCCTCAGGTCGGGGAGCCTGTTTCACAGGTGCCAAAAAATTCTTTTGCACATTTCAGTCAATCCAGGTGGGATCTTAGGTCGGTGGGGGTAATATTAGAGGGAAACTGCGGTGGTTTAAGGAAAAATGAGACATTTTAGGAGGAAAGAAAAAGTGATTGTAACCTTTTTATTTTACAAAAACTTGAACTTTTTTGAACATACTTGCGTACCACTGGCTGGGAACCCCTGATATAAATTATGAGCAATCATCTGTCACAATCATGCCTTCATTGCTTTTCCTTTCTTTATTATAGTGTAATATTTATAATATACAGAATTTTTTATACAAGGCAACACTTTACTGCAACCCGCCACATTCGCCTGGTTACTTGATGTGTTTTACCAAGAAACAAAACAAACATATTTCAAAAGCCCAAGCAGATACAATCTTGCATGGTAAAGAGTATTTAAATATCATAGAACATTTAAAGGATATGAGTAATAATTCAAGAGATACAGAGATAGAGATAGTGATGGGGTGTGGTTGGGGGGGTTTGTGTGTGTGTTTGTTTATATATTGTGTTGTGTGTGTGTTTGTGTGTTTGTTTGTTTGTTTATATGTTTATATATTGTCTGCCAGCTGGGTTTACATTATTTTCATAAAAAAACTTGCCTTAACACACAAGTATCCCATTTGTCATGTTTGGTAACAACAGCAATATCTCTTGTGAAAGGGGTCTTTTTTTTCTTTTGTGAATGTGGCTTCATAGCATGTGTGAGGCATGTCATGTTACGTGGCATGCACAGTGTATAGAGTATGGAATAAGTAGTACTAGAGTTATTGTGGAGTGTAGCTATGAGATACAGCAATATCAAGTAAGAAAGGAATAACGTTCTTCTGAGAGTTGGCGTCTGCAAGGGATAATAAATCTCATCTGACAAGTTACTTTTGAGTGAGGGAATAGCAGCAGCACAATTATGTATTAAAATTGGTGTTACTGGTAAATTGGCATAATTGACAAAGCTTTTGTTATAAACATTGTTTTATACTGTTACTGCACATTCGTAAGTTAGAAATAATACAGAAATTAAAATGAAGTTGTATGGGCTTGTAATAAATGTTATGACATATTGTTACAAATCATAAAAAATTATTATTAATTTATTATTACAACTATTATGTTGAGTAGTAAGGATTGTAAGCATGTCAGATTTTGGAATGCATTAAAATATTAATTATTAAAGTAAGAGTAATAATTTAAAAATCATTCAAGCACAGTTCCTTTGCAAGTTACATGGCGATGTTACACTGTGGGATGTGCATGAAATTATTGAAGCCATAGGTGTTTTAGCTGTGAATATATAATTCACCCTTAAAATTTTAGCCAGAGATTGATTTCTTGATTCTCATTATTGGCCTGTCTCATATACATTGTTAGATAGAATGCTCTGTGTTCAGATTCTAGTGTCTTATTAGAAATAGACAATAGTCGCTATATGATGTTTCATTGTTCCTCTTTTGCTTTACACGTCATGCTTTCCAAGTTCTGAGCAATGTAGAATAAAAAATGCTGTTTGTATTCTATGTGTTAAATTGCAACAATTCCGGGGTGGTGTAACGGGAGTACAGTAAAACTTTTTTTTTTTTAAAAGAACTAGCGAAAGATGAATAATTAGTTAGAAAAATTATTTGGTTGCTGTAGAATATCAGCTTCAGCTACATTCCGGGAATCCACGTCCCCTCGTCAAGAATGTGTTTGTCACCAGTGTCATTTAACAAGTCAACAGCTGGAATAAACATATTCCTTACTCAATTTAAGGCTATACGTACAGTGTTAAATATTAAGGGTTCCGCCTACCAGGAGCTTGATCTGTATCGAATGTGTTTGAAATCCCAGTTCTTTGACGAAATTATTAAATGTGCCCCCAGTGTTTAGCTACAAAAAGACATACCTCAGATGAGGAAGTAATGATACACATGTTGTAAATATTATTTTGGAGCCCTACAATATATTAATATACAGCTTCTTCAGACTGAGGTATCTTAAAACATACTTGTTGTGCTCAAAGAGCATGTATTAAACTTTGCTACAGAATTTTCATCAATACAATGATAGGGTCACTGCTGAAAGTCAGTCCCAAAGAAACACGCAACACTATTGAGAACACAGCACGCCAGTTCAGAGTCCTGCACGTAGCAGCAATGTCGCTCTTTGCGAGAGCCATTGTAACCCTTATAACTGCAGTGCTTCTTGGCCAAAAGAGATTAATGATGCAGGCAGGTGGGTCCCTTATAGTGTTTACTATAGTGGGTTTAGATTTCGTTACTGTTTTAAGTGAAGTGTATTATACTGTAGTTACTGTCTTTATTGCGTAGCAGTTATAGAATGCCTATGCGGCTAACCCAAATTTCCATTATCCCGGATTGGCTCCTGTCCCAATTGACCCGACTTAACAAGGTTCTAATTTGCATGGTTGCACAGTAATACAACAAATGTAGTTACATATAGCTAGTCTATTTGCAGCATGTTTTCCCTTTTGAATCAAACCTTTGGAAAATTTCTCCATGTATGACATGTTTGGTCGTGTCCTAAATATGCCATATCGCAACTGTTTTATACTTCTTTTAAGCAGGTTTCACACAATGCAAGATGAGTGCCAAATGCCGACCTTGCACGAGAATTTCTTGCACAAGTTTGTGTGCAAGGCACATCTCGCACGAAATGAGGAGATAGAGCTGGTCCTATTTTTTTCATGCAAGGCAATACAATGTGTGATCCTATTGGTCCTTGTATGCTGGTCATGTGATGTGTTGTAAACTGAACCATAGAGTAAAAGAAAACCATAATCTGAGGTGTGCAAAGAGGAATACAGGGAAATAAAACATTGCTGGAAAATAACTTTAAAGCATGGATTGGAGTTTAGACAGTTCGCTGAGAATAAAAATAAAAACAATTATTATTTTGGAGGGATAGCTTTGAAACAAATACCTTGTTGGAGTAAGCAACTTCATATTTTGTATTATAATACCTTGGCTCTTTGATACTACCAGGACTATCAACTAATTTTGATGCGAGACAGTATTCATCTTATTTATCTGCATGTTGAACTCATTTCGCACGCAATTTAGTTTGCATTCTCGTACAAAATCTTACGTGAAATACATTTTGCATCGTGTGAAACCTGCTTTAACATAAAAAGAATCTTATTTTAGATTCAATTGAACTTTTATTAATATTTTATTTATAAATTATAACCATTAAATTTAATATTAATAATGATAGAGAGGAAAGAGTTGTGTTGATAGTACCTGGTAAAGAATAGTTCTTATGCAAAATATTATTAAACTGAGTGCACAAAAATATGGTGCATTGTCCTCTTAGTGTAATTTCTAAACTTAAGTTGTTGTGTTATGGTAATTTTGTAGACTTAGTTTAGCCTTGTTTTCATTAGACAGACTATTGTTTAGTTAGAGTGCAGTGGTTATGTTGGGTGCATTGTAAAGGTAAGGAAATGTTTTAAATTGGCTTAAGTTTGGTTACATCTACCAGCCTCCCCCCAGTATGATTTAGGTTTGTTGTCTGATGGTTTCTCCCAATTTTTGCTCATGGAGAACGTGGCGCTTGTTGCCATTGGCTGATGGGTTTTCGTGGGGTCGGTACTCGCAAAGAGGATATTTCATGTGAACCAGTTAACACGTATTAAATACGGCAGCATCCTGTTACTGCCAGATTAGCTTATATATAATTTTTTTTACAAGAACGAGTGCATTTAAAGGCTCCATCTCGCTGGTATACAAAATTCATTGCGAAGGTTTGGGAGAAAACATGTGATTCAAAATTGGTGGGATAATTTTGTAGTGTTGTCTAAACGCAGTTTCTTGTTATCTTTTTCAACTGAAGGGTAATTTTTTTTGGGCATGAAAACGGCTAAAACGATTTTCTTCAGTCATTTTTAGCTGCTTAAGATTCCATACAAGACCTTGAGTTGTCTTTGTACATGCTTTGTACTTTTTATCTTTATTAGCGTGTGGTGAAAATATAGGGCCACTGCTTAAAGCCAGTTGAGTGCCTTGCATGTAAAGGTGTGAGGCAGATGTTTAGTGAGCAAGAGTCTAGGTCGCAAGCATTTCAAGACTTCAAGCATGAAAAATAACTACTGCGAGTGAGAGGAACTGGAAGTCCAGTAGAGACAGAATGCTAGTGGAAATGGGGGGGGGGGGGAACACCATGCTTTTCTGCTGTTTTGCATTGTGTTAGTTTTGTCTTTCGTAGTCTTTTTTTTTTGTACCTAAATTATAGTTTATAGGAAAAAGTTGTCAGTGATGTACAATTGAATCCGGTTTCTTTGATTGAGCAGTCTAATGTTGTTGTGTTGTTGGTGATGAACAACAGAATCGTGGGCGAATGTGCAGAGAGGAAACATTGTTGTGAAGACGAAAATGGATGAGCCTGATGTCCAGCCCACCGTTCATGTTCCTACGCTGAAGATAGAAGTTGTTCATGCAAGAACTGTTGATCAAAGGAATGAGAAGAAACATGTGGTATGTAGAAACTAAGACAATTTCTGCCTTTGTGAGGATCTTAAAACGTGGGCTGAAGTGTATTTTGAGTGATAAAATGCTCATACAGTGCTGCTAAAATACATATTGCAACTAGCGGTACGGAAATTCAGTGCAGATCACAGTCCCGCGGAAACTGGTGTCACTTAACTGACTGAAGTTGAATATTTTTTTTTGCCAAAATTTCCAGCAACAGAGATGTTTGTTTCGAAAAGGTAAAAAAAATGTTTTCCAAATTGATTGATAACTTTAATAAATAAATTAAAATTAACTAGGAGCTGAGTACGTACAACATGTATTTTGCGAGGCATGAAATCATGACGTTTACTTAAGTTATTTGACATTGCGGAATAAGCAAATGCTTTGTGGAAATACAGAATAATTGTGTAAGATTGGCATGTGAAGCAGTACAAATGTAGTTAGTTTGAGTGATTTATTTCAATTATATGCGTTGAATAAATTTTTAGAATGTTTGCACGATAATTTGCTTGTCGAAACACTATTCATTAGTATTGAATGAAATGTTAGAACAGCCTAAGAATGTTAGTTGCCAAAAAATTTGTTATTTTATATTTGTATGCAATATGTACCCTTCAATGTGTGGTCATTACTTTTTGAGAAACTGGCCTTCTGGAATGTTTCTTCCCATTGTACATTATATAGTTGTAAGTGAAAGCATGAAACTGCCAAATGTACTAATTTCATGAAGTCTAATGCATACAGCATGTTATATATATATGCTGTTCATTGTTAACTGAGCACTTTTGAAAGCAGGGCAGTGGTGGTTGAGCGGTTAGTCTGCTCGCCTCCCATCACGACGAACCGGGTTAAATCACCGGCTGGTTCACTCCCAGATTTTCGCATGTGGGAATCATACCGGACAATGCCGCTGGTCTGCGGGTATTTTTTTTCAGGGATCTCCCATCTCCCCTGCACTTTGATTCTGCCATGGAAACCAAAGAATTTTTTTGAAAGTCGCTGTGTTCTTATGTGTATAAAACAAAACAAAAAAATCTCTGCAGTTGTCGTTTAATTATTCGTTCTGTAATTTTATTTTTGTTTTTCCGTTTTGTTATTTATCTGACATAATTTCTTGTGGGATTTTTATAGTTTTATTTATATATTTTTGCCACAGCCACTCTTGGCTCAGTTTTTGTGTTTGTTTCATGTCTCACACTTGGTTTTCTGAGATGAGATAGTGTAGCAACGGTGTATGTTCAAAATATTTCACTTAATCTTAAACATAAATATTACACAAAGTCAGATCGTAGAACTATTTTTATACACTGCCAATACTGGGAACGTGCTTGCAGTTGAAGTACTCTATCGTCATGTAGTTGAGGGGCAGTGATTACTTTACTCTGAACAGCCTTTAGTAAGCAATAATTTAGTCAGGATACAATTGAGTCATAATTCTTTAAGCTCTTCTCTTTTTCTTTTCTTTTAAATAATATTTTCAGGAGTTGGTATGCCTGGACTATCATGTTGTGTCAGAGCATCTGCAGCATTCCATACCGAGAGATTAGTTGGCTGTAGCTTCAAAGTTCTGAATGTGATTGCAGATGTGTACAGTTGTGTGTATATTTCTTTATTTTCAGGCATACACTGTTATGTTGAGGAAAGATGGCGCGAAACCAGATCCCAATCCAGCCGTTATTGAACGTCGCTATTCAGACTTTTTAGAGCTATACGATTCACTTCGGCGCGAGAATGCACTTTTGATGGCAAACATAGTCTTCCCCAAGAAAGTCTTGCTCGGCAACTTTGATCCTTCTTTGATTTCGGAGCGCAGCTCAGGGTTCGAGGAGCTTCTGAAGCACATCGCGGCGGATGACAAGCTGCGCAACTCAAAGAGCTTCAGCAAGTTCCTGCAGTGGTACGAGTTCAACGAGGCACGCAGGTGGATGGATGCGAGGCGCTTTGACCAGGCAACCCCGCTGTTTGAGAACACGTTCCGCCTGCTCAACAAGTTGCACTCGGACCGGCACCCCGAGGTGATGGTTGCACTGTGCCGGCTGGTGGTGTGCTGCAACGCCGACCCGCTGGGCGCCTCTGCCGAGTGCTTTGCCGAGCTAGCACTGCGGCGTTACGAGGCGATCAGCGATGTCGACCTGCTCCGGTTCTACGTTCCACTGCTGCAGTTGTGCGTCCACCTGTGGTGGAAGCTGGGCAAGGACAAGCAGTTTCTCGAGACCAAACTCAGCGATCTCAAGAGACGTGGGATTAACGTGGATGGTTGCCCCTCACTGATGGACGCTCTGCTGAAGGATGGACTGCTATGAATTCCCGCCGCAGGAGACAGTGCCAAGCTTGCAATCTCTATCCCATCAAGTCTTTTCTTTTTTAATACTAATCATGCATGTTGCATGAATTGTATACAGCTATTGTATAGTAACCAGTGCTATGAAATCATTTTGTACATACTATAGCATTTTTTATGTAGCTGACCACTGAAAATTGAACGTTCAAGCTTTTAACAGTCTTTTTAATAACTTTTTTTAAATTTCAAATGTGGAACAGCTTTAGGGAAGTTGTACCTCTAAACGTAAAACTGTTAGTACTGAAATGCGTAATTACATATTTAATAAAATTGAGAAAAAAATTTTGTTTAGTATTATGTCAGTATTCTTTTAAAGCAACTTTATAGTTTAAAACTGTGGATATCAATACAGCATAAAAAAAAACCAGTTTCTTAATTAAAATTTTTGAAGTTTTATTGTGTATTGTTGAGCTGCAGTGTTTTAATGACTGGAGGGTTGCTGAAAATTGATTTTCGTAACCTAGTATTCATTGTATATTCTGTTCAAGTGATGATATTTCTTTTACGTATTAAAGTGTCTTTTGACCATGGACTTTGCATGTTGTTATAGCACAGTAATCCTCAATTTATTTTTATTTGCATGTCTGATCAATACATGGTTAAAGAACTGTAGTACAATGTGCATAAGAAGACTTGACTAATGTTACCGCTTTAGCGATTTTCAGTATTTAGAAAGAAATTAGAAAGTATTCTGTGTTGAAAAATGGAGTGAAGTGATATCTAATGTCAATTAAAAAATTTCTTCCAGGAAATTTTTTACAGCAAAGTTCTGTGCTAACGGAAATGTATAATACAGTATGTAGTATTATAGTTATAATTTTGTATAGTGCATATTTCCCCCCCTCCCCCCATATATGAAAAGCCTTCAAATTATAAAACTGAATTTGCTTATAATACTGAATTTGCAAAAATTAGTGCTTGAAACAGCTTAGCTACCAAGTCTGCAAGTTTGCAGTTTAAAAGGGGAACCGCTAAAAGAAATTACTTTGTGAAGATAACTGTTTGAAACAAATAAAATATTCTTGGAGAATACTGTTGCATTAAGGAACTAACAAAAAAAATCATTCACAATTTTTTGTAAAATGTATTTTTTAATGAAAAATTTTATTTAAAAAAATATATTATACATGTTACATTCCAGTAAAATTACACATGAAGTAATTAAGTAGCAATAGAAAGCCGAAGTATTTGGTTCCAATTTTAATCTTCTTTTAGTCTTCTCATTATTACACAATTTTCACTTCAATTAAATAAATGCTTCCATTTTCTTTTCAGATAAATTCAATATTCATATATACCTTATTTCTTATTGCTTTCGTAAAACTAACTTCTTTTTAAATCGTTACAAAACATCTTAATTCAATTCAAATAAATATTACTAGATACACTCATTTTATCATATTCTTCTTAAAAATATTAATTTCATTTTAACACACAACCATTTTGGCTGTGGTGAGAATTCCTGCTAAAGAAAAATTTTGTTTGATTTTATATCAGCCTTACTTATGTTGTCTCATGTTCTCTGACCATGAAACATTTCTCCGCCAATCAGCAATGGCAAGACGAGAGACAACCAGGATAGTCTTCTTTTTAATACACATTTAATCATTTTTATACCCACTAGTAAGAAATTAAAAATAACAAACATTAATACTGAATACTGTCTAGAAACAAATGACTCTCTATGTAAATAACTATTAAAATAAACCAAATATTATACTGTTTACTCATATTAATAAAACATAATTTGATAAGATATCAAAATAAGTGACTACATAAGCAAGTTTTCTTTAATCATATATAATAAAAATATCTATGACTAAGTGAAAATATACCCCAGAATCTGCAATGTTAAAAACGTACAATTTTGCACGTGTTGTTAACGTGTCTGTATTCATTAAGAAATGTCGCATAGAATCCTTTTTGTTTGAAATGGTTATCTTTAAAAATTTATGTATTGAGTAGGAATGCCGGCTTGGTAGGCAGGGCTCATAAGTAGGGACCCCTGAAAATGGTGTAGGGTGAAATACACTAAATACTGTACAGTGAAATTACACCTTTTTTTATTTTGAGACAAAATTTTTAAAATACAAGATAAAAATGAAATATGTAAAATTGTATATTTAAGTGGCCAAAATAAATTCAGTTATTTGCCTGCACTGCTAATGCTACCGGAATTCAGGCGGATTGACAAAAATCATGTGAAGAAAGACATATAATATTCATAAAGCATAATGTACATAAGTAAACATTTCCATGAACTTTTTGTACCACTATGTTGTATTTTATTCACCACTTTCAGGGATTTTTTGCACTGATATTGGTGAGTTTTATTCATCATTTTCAGGGGTAGTAATATGCTTTAGTTGTCAAGGTAATAATACTGGACTTCTGATGCTATTTTTTTAAAAAGAATTATCTTATACTTAACTTTTAAATCCAGGAGTATTGTTGGAAAGAAACTCAACATTTCAGTATTTCATAGTTAAGCTGTATTAGTTTTGTTATATTATGTATAGTAAAAACTAAAATACTGAAATGTATATTAAGTATCAAAGTGGTATTATTTTACATGCAGCAATAAATTTACAAATTTATAGTTAGCGATTTGATTGTGCTGTGTACGATAACCAACATTATGCCAATAGCGTATATACTGTATTGAAATTCAAGTGATTTATTTGAGGTTGGTAATAAACGTCATGTAAAGGATTTATTTAATGGTTCATATACCCAAACATTAACTCAGGGGTATATATTTTCATTCACAATTAAGGTGTTTGTTTTCAAAGCTTCGTTGATTTGGTTACATTGAGAAAGTTGATATATTGTTGGCAGCCCTTCTCACACCAGGCAGTAGGCTAGAAATAGAGACCAAATAAAGGGAAAAAAGGAATAATGTATAGTATTAGCAATTGTTGGATGCACCATTCTTGTGACAGAATTGATTGTGGCACACATTTTTTTAAACCCTTTCAGTTGCAGGCATAGCCACAACTAATTTTGTGTGCGGGATTGTACTAGTATCGATGTAATTCATACATACAATACATCACAATGTGACCTGTAGAGATGTGATACTGAATGTTTTAATATTGTGAGTATGCTAAGGATTTTACTACTAAGATTATTTTGATAAGGTTGTGATTTTTATTGTTTGTATATTGTATTATATTCAAAGATGCATGTGTGTTTGGTAACTTCACATATTTGTATGAGAACTGACATTGTTGCCTGAAGAAATCTGCATAACTTGTAGATCTCGGATGTTAAAATGTTAAGCCGGACATAAGTGTGTTCAATCATTTGATTGCTTTTTTTTTTTTTTTTTTTGCAGTCTAGCAGTTTAATTATGTTGTAATATGGAATGAAAGCTGTGATAGGAGTTGATATTGCACTATATTGCAAAGAATTTCATTAGAGAATTATTCCTTTTAAAAGAAGTTTTCCTTCTGTAACCCATCAAAATAGTTTCCAGGGAATTTATTTTTATCGTTGGTATGTAGACACACACTAGGGTTACATAAAAGAGTATTTTATTGGTCTGTGTAATGGGAATTCGCACATTAACAAATGTTCCAAATACCCACAACTACATTCATGGCAAAGTTATTTCCTCCCACTCGTTAATTTCCATTTCCATTGGAAGATGCAAGCCACATCCCAGGACATATTTTTGTCAAACACATTGCATTCCACATATGTTCTTTCATGTTGTGTAGAGAGTGCACTTTAGCATAATATATCAGTACTATTTTACTTGACACATCACTATGATAATGACATGCATTCGCTCTGGTGTTGTTTGCAGGGGAAAAAATTTCATCCTGTAGTAATGCTTAATTTGATTTCTGTTTTTAGCGTTTATCGAGCAAGGGGAAAAAAAAAAATATGGGAATTATTTTCTGTAACTGGTTTCATCATATCTTATGAGGAATGTTGTTGGAAACTTGCAAATTCTGTGATAACATATTTGCTTCCCGTCTTTTCCAGTCAGTATCTGGTGACAACAGTGAATAGCTTTGGTGATAGTGAATCGATTAGTGAATT
Organism: Dryococelus australis; assembly: GCA_029891345.1. Taxonomy (NCBI): domain Eukaryota; kingdom Metazoa; phylum Arthropoda; class Insecta; order Phasmatodea; family Phasmatidae; genus Dryococelus; species Dryococelus australis. The sequence continues at coordinate 32,479,961 of CM057008.1, forward strand.
ACTGTAGCAGAGTTAATAATTGTGCACTTCCTTAAATTAATGTGGCATTCCGTTATATAAAATTTTATGTTTTGTTGTTTAATGTTTTTTTTTTTTTAGGATACACAAAATTTGATAACCAGAAGTTTTTATATTAAAGCCTTTGTACATGATATAAAAATTTCATGATACTGTCTTTGAGACACAATTACGTTTAATGTAAAAACTGTGCTACACATAGCTATATTTCCTGCTTTTAATTTGCACCTCTTGGTATTTATTTCGTAAGTGAAATATTGTTGCAATGTTTAGTTTTATTGAAGACATCTTAAGTTTAAAGTTCTATGTAAACAATTATGTTTATGAATTTACAGGCTTTCATAGTTTATGTTTACAAAATAGCGAACTACTTGTTGGGAGTTTTAGTGCATGACTTATAAAGTTTATGTGACAATTCTTGTTGCTAGTAATAATTCCAAAACATGCATCCACGCTGGTAAAGGGCAGCCATTGGCTCCATTGTTGTATGAAGTCGGTAGGCAAAGTCATAATTGTACTTTTTTGCGTCCTGCATAGCACAATCACTGTAGGTGTGGACAAACTGTTGCTTGGTGGATTTGGTGGGTACGGAATGTAAAAACCAAACTTAAAAAATTTATCTCGTATGTAAATAATTACAGTGGTGTAAATTTCACTGAGTGATGCTCCTATGAGTTACAATATTTATTCAATAGATACATTTCTATAGCAACTAAGCTAGAAAAACACATTCCTTTACATCTAGTCAATCCAAAAGTAGGGTATGTTAGTGTAATGGTAAATCAGATAAATACCAGGCTGATATCGTATTTCAGTTGAATTGTTTGAATCTTTGTACAGTTTTAACTAACATTCTTTATTTCGTACGTAGGCAGCTGTGTTTGATCGTTATAAAAATCTGTAATGGAGAACATCTACGGTAGAACCTTTCTAAACCAACCTCTCACTGTTTCAAGAAATTAGGGAGTTACAGAAAAAAAATTCACTATAAATATTTTGTGAAATTTTAAACCCATTATTTTAACTCGCCCCTAACCTCTATACATCAAAATTGTCATCTCTAGTACAAAAATAACACATTTTAAAAATTATGTACAAATTAATTTTGATAGCCAGATAGATGTATTTTGAAAAAAATGATAACCTTAGACACAATGTTAGAAAGATATTGAGCGGCGTGTAAGTCAATATTCAGTCATCTTTGGCACAAAATCAACTTGATTTTTGCTTGGAATATTAAGTTAATTCAATATGTAGTTGGACATCTTCAGAATAAAAAGATACCACGCAAGGGTATCTGAGACCTCCCTGGTTGCCAAACAATTGCAAAAATTGTAATATTGAACGCAGTGTACTTTTTGCACTGCTGTACAGAGTTGTATTTGTGAGTCAGTTTGTAGGCTTCCATGCAACCGATGGCATGTCTAAAAAAAACTAAATGTAATCAGTTGTCGACGAACGGTACTGAAAACCCAAGAGGAATTGCAAGCCGTAATAACACAAGTAGAGCGAGGAGATAAGCGAGTGAAAGTACAATGGTAGGACAAACATGACCGTATTCACATTGCGCATGGAAACATTTGGCCGCTGAGGGGTTGTGTAGTTAGTAGGTATTGGCTAGTGAGTTAACAGGTATTGACTAGCGCTGATGACCTAGTGGAATGGTATCTATATTTAGACATTCAGTACAGTCAGTGCGATATGCACCAACCAAAAAAAATGAGTGAAATTTATGTTTTGTCCTATTTCCCTCACATTTTTCATTTCTTTTATACATATTTTTTTATAGTTTCTCAGAAACGACTTGCTATAGAAAGACAGTTGCTGTAAAGAGGTACTACTGTAATTTGTTGTCTTTGTTTCTTTTTCCTTGCTATTGTGTTCCTTTATATCTGCTAAAATGTAAATTACTTCAATTTATAATATTTTTTGTACATTATTGCCATGAATGTTACTCGTGTGTTAAATTTTTCTCAATAGCTAACAATTATTCTTCTAAGTAAACAATCTGATTTTTGTAGCATGAAAAATACAAATGGCATTACCGGTGGGAAACAAATTTTTGGGGAAATTTCTAAAAACCCTTCACGGCGATCTGTTAGGGATAGAGACATGTTTTTTTTTGCAGTGCGCAATATCACGAAATTTTTGCGAAATCCATTTATCTCCGCAAAATTGACTAATAATTTTCGTAAATCCTCTAAATAATCACGGAAATAACGTATTTCTCCACATAACCTATATAGTAATAGAATCAATTACTACATGTGTGTGCGATAATTATCGTGAGAATTGCGATATATATCGCAGTTTCTGAGCGATATCGCAAGTATACAATATATGTTGTGACACATGCTATATATATATATATATATATCGTAATATTGCCCATTAAACAGTAACAAAGATGCTGGATGTGTGTAATAGTAATGGTTGTAACCGTATTTGGCCATAAAGAATTTTATCACGAGGGGGTTCATGTATTTGACAAAGTCAATATAAAATGTGCAAATTTTGTAATGTACAAATAAAACGGGCAAGAAAGGACACTTGTCTAAAGTACATCCACGGCATTGCTACTTGTAAGAAAAACTAAGTTTTAGCAATCAAAGCAAGACAACTTCAAGTTCAGGGTTCATCAGTGTCTGTGTAAAACGTCAAATTTCCCGGTCAAAAAATGTGAAAGTTGAAAAACAAGAATTTCATTTGTCGACAATCCGCGCAATTCATGGGAGCTAACATTTCGTTGGGAAATGTTGATCACCTAAAGTTAGAGAAGTGGATGAATAAGTACATTGCAGGTATTAAAAAAGTTTGTATAAACCCTTACTTGGAATAAATCTTGGTTCACTGACCATTTTTGTTTTACCTAACCTCTAAAATTGTTTTCATGTAAAATGCTACCTTGTAACTAACCTATGCTAGGTCTAGGCCTACAGTAGTCCAGACTGCCTTATCTGACTTTTTCATTTTTATATATCTGATAAATTAAATAGCTACTGAATATAAATGTGTAAAATTGTTCACACTTTAACATGATTAATTTTAGCCATGGAATGTAATTTTCAAGCATGACAATTGGGATGCTTATTAATGGTCTAATAGCTATAAATACCTACATGAAGTGATATTATGTTGTTTTTGGTCTTTTGAATATCAGTGTTTCCCACAAAACTTTTTAAAAAACAAAATCAAACATGCAGCTATTGTTTTTAGAAAATAATGAAAAGTACCAAAATCTCTTACAAAAATAACGATAAATTTAACTGAATCAAGTAAGGATGAAATTTGCCAGTTTTTTAATTGTAAACAGATATGACTAATTATACATGTACATATGTTTTTAAAATACTAGCGCTATTTTTTTAAAAATAGATGGAATTTTCGACAAAATCAAGAAAACATTTTCACCGAAAACAGGTGTCTCTAGTTATGTATATTTTGATTTATGACCGACTATTTGATTGTATCTGCTCACATGCAGTTCTGAGGTGTTGACTAGAGAGAGTAAAATATGTTGTGCTGAATGTTTGAAGTTTATCATGTGAAAAATGTGTTAAGAATCACTGTTAAGAGGTTTGATCTTAAGACTGTATTCCCACCTTTTGCACATTACGAACTTTCTGTAGTTGTATTGTGACGTGTAATAGTGGTAGTGAAAATTAAAAGACATAGCAAATGAGAAAATTAATAATAATAATAGGTAGATGAATGCCACATTGTAATTAACCTAAAAGAACAAATCTCAAATCACCCAGCAAATTGTAGACATATGAAATGCTCTGCTGATTTAATGTTAAGTACAACTTTAGGTACACTTTGGTCATGATGATTTGTATTTTTAAATTGTGTATTTTGAATGTTTCTGTGTAACTCGTAAAGTCTGTTGTCATTTTAGTTGATGTGGTACTAATTGCTCAGATGCAAAAAGTGCTGTATAATTCTCAATGCCAAGTGTGAATTATTTGCGTCCTCCTTGAATTTTTGCAGGTGTTATGAAATACATATAAAGCTCTAAAAAAATAATAATAATTGAGAAGTGGATTTTGCCAGAATTAATGTTACGAGGCAGTAATGTTTCTTGTCATGCATTTTTTGTTGCATACATTTCAGCAAATAAACTAAGTGGTGATACTATTACGTGAGAGTATTCACCACCATTTAAGTATATACATCCATGCATACTTAAAATTTCTTCAGAATTTCTCTACATAATTTTTTTTACATTAATTTTATTTAACTCTTGAATACAATCCTAAATCCTATATTTTTTGTGTGTAATTGTTCTGTTTTCTACATTTTGTTCGTGGATGTCAACATAGTCATGTTGTCAAGGTTTTCCAGTTTTATTAAGAGCTTTGATTTTCTGAAACGAAATGTTTGTTCAAGTGCAGTTTCCAACAGTTAATGCATACTAAGAATGTATTGTAAATATCCTGTAAAATTTGACATGTAGGAGGCAGAAATACTATCCTTGGAGAGTTCCCAAACAAGTAGGGAATATTTTCTCTTTGTGCAGGATGCATCACGTTTTCGTGAATTTCATTACTGATTCTAATGATACACCATTCTTTACATAGCAGTTAGTCTATGAATAACTGTCATGTAATATTTTGTAAACTAATTTGTTTTAATTTCACTCACTAATTTTAATATATATTTGTAAATTGTATGTGCCAGATTTTATTATGAATAAAATTCTTTAAATTTTGATTGCTTTTTATTTTATTTTAGGAAAATAAAACTTGGGGCACTGCTGTTAAAGGTTGTTCACAATAAAGTGAGCACTTTTGTAATCAACGTTAGAAAAAAGTCACTGCCCGTACCTGCATATATTTTAATGGACGCACTGAGTGACATGTGCCCAGTGAAGTTGGTAACGATGGATTGGAAAGTAGATCCATGTCTTAACGTAGAATATAGCATGTTAGGTAACTGTTTGTGATAACTTAAATTATTTCTTCCGCTTTATGATTTTTTTATGCATCAAAGTGTACAAATGAGTAGATTTGTAAAATATTTATTTCTATAATGATTTCACAATTTCACTTGACTGACGCGTGAATAAAGTGATGAGGTCCATGGCAATGTTAAATTTACATAAGACGGATGAATACACAATGCGCATACAAGTAGATCTTAAGCAGAGCTTTCAAAAGTGCTCATTTTACAGTGAACAGCGTATAACATTCCATTGTGCACATTCACCATTAAATATCTGTGATCTTTGGGGTGTGAGACCCTGTCCGGATAACTGAATATTTTGAATAACTGAAAATAATTTTTTTCTAAAAACGTCAATAAAACTTGCATAGACCAATGAAATGTGTGTTGCTTTGGAGAGAGAAGAAAAAAAAAACCCCCCTCAGATATTTGACTTGTGCAAAGTGTGAGTTGGAGGATGTGTTGAACAATTACATAATAACCATCTTCCATCAGTCCGGCCAAGCCAGTAGTGTAGTCATGTTTACAAACCTCACATAAATCTGTCTATTGTCTTAGTAACGAAGCCTAGTTTGATCAGAATTTTTTAGCTTGTCTTGTGATTGACTGGCATCATTTCAGCATGCTTTTTGCCATACGCTGGATTTCATTTAGTTCCATAAAATTTTTCGCACACAGTGTAAGTTATAGCTGCTCAAAATTGATCAAGTTGCTACAGTGTACATAAACTGCTGTTAATTAAATTTTTAAATGGTAACAGCTGGGAAGAGAGAGGTTACTTTTCCTTCTGGGCAACAACAGAACTATGCTAGCCACAGTAGTCGAGCAGTACCAACTTTGGTAAATGTACAGAGCAGTTTCCTGCGCCCTGTCGTAGCACAAAATTTAATACAAGATCTGAAGTATCGGTTGTTGGGAAAAATAAATACTGGCGGTATTTCAGTACATGAAGGATGCCAATTCCTTGCAAGTATTTCTTACGTTTGGTGATGTGTTATACGTTCAAAGTGATAACTAAATACATATATATTTTGTAGTGAAAATATTAGTTTATGGACTGTACCATACATCTCATTTATTTAAATTAAGGAAATTTAACATAACCATGTGTCTTTGGAGAAATAGAAAAATGCAAACCATTTCAGCTAAATAACCACCATTTTGAAGCCACTTATCTGTACTTCAGCTTCTTTGCAATGGCATGATACTTTCTCAAGAATCCGAGGTAAAACATCTGCACACTGTTCCTCCTTCAGGACAGGGCCAACGTGGATAAACTGGAAGGTGGTTTATTCTTAAGGCCATATCGGTGGATGCGTCACAAATCCTACATGTAAGATTGACACAAGACAACTATGGTATATACAATTGTTACATCCAAAACTGAGCTTCCTAAATCCAGTGAACTTAACTTTTTTATTCTACCTATTTTGCAATCAAATATTCATTTGAATCAGTTAACGTAAGTTACCATATAAAGTATAATTTTATAGTAATTCCGATACACACAGTATTGTTTTAGCCTGCGTTACTATAGTTGTATAGCTTAGTTGAAACAATTCACCGGCCCACCGAAGCTATGTACAGACACCAGAGAAGTTATGTTTTTCGCCACTCCCATCATCCCCTTTACCTGAAGATGTCGGCCAATGAGCGCCGAGGCAGCCATTCAGTTTAGTTTAAAAGGAGGTCCGAGTTTTGACTCAGGGTCAGTCTTCATTTCGTCACCACGCACTCTAGTGCCAGGGATCTGACCTGCTTATTGCAAGCCAAACTTAGTCTCAAGCTTTCGCTCAATGCCGCCTAGCTTATCATCCCTCTTCACCGCACTTTCAGTGCCGAAGAGACACCTCTCCTTGTTGGTCTGTAACCAAGATCATTCCTTCCCCGCGCAACTTAGTCACCCAAGCATCGTGCCAAGGAACAAGTGCCTAGTCATCTACTCTGCTAAACACTGCGGCCCCTTCTGGGCAACAATACGATAGGGAGTTAAGTTTTCACAGTGCTCAAATCTACCCGTTGTTGAGTGGGATAGAGTCCCTGACAGTTCTCGTGTACACAGGAGGTAGTGTGGCATCACATGTCTTTTTCATATCGCGTGAAATAAACATTGTGTTTTACCCAACTCGTGGGTTCCACATTCCCGTAGACCTGGCTTCCTCCCCGAGGGAAACACATGTGAACCCGGGAATATTACTCAAATGAGCCAGCACACTATTTTCACTACCAACACGCACTCAAAAACCGGCCAGCCTTTCTGCACACCCCGGTAGGCAGAACGGTGGAGCCTACTCATGGATACTCAAGTCTCCTAACCAAGCTTGTCAGTTCGGTGCTCATCTTTTCTACCACACTTTCAGTGCCAGAAGGGACATTCCCTGGATTCGGAAGACTCGGTGCAGGCCTACACCTTCTGTCTCTAGACCAGCTAGTCAATTCTGTGCTTGCCCTCTCCACTGCACATTTTCCATGCCGGAGGGGTCAAGACTTGGCAGCGGCAGATCAACTGCGTAGGAACACATACCCTGCAGTTCCTCTCACGGATGTGAGTGTGGCTTAGTGTTTGTATCCAGATGCCTCTTGCCAAACGCAGTGGAATTAGAGAAAAGTTTGAAAGCATGCTGATTGCCTCCGGGCGCCTGCAAGAGCGTTCACCCTCCCTGGTAGTGATCAACAGCCTAGCACCTATATCTCCAGCCATACCCAGGGAATTGTTTACAACCCCAGTTCAAGGCAATGGAGTTCACCCCTGGGTCCAAGAGTTCCTCTGCAAGCCAGAGCAGCCACCAACAATACCCATTGCATAGTTAAGTATCAGTGGCGCGTAGTGAGTTCTTTTACAGGGTAAGCAATATAATAGCCCCACATAATTGAGTGTTTTAGTTAACATTAAGTTAAATGCAATTAAAATGATACATTACACGCTTTACAATACAGTAAATGGTTGATATAAGCTGGGCTGTGGCTCCATTTTCAATTTCTACTAACAAACGCAACGTCCATCTTTGCTTAACCTCCACATGTATTTACCGTTTTGTAATACCTAACATGAGTTATAAAAATGGAAACAAAATGAATGTAATAATAATAAAACTGAAAAGTCCCGTTTTCTCCAAACATTTTCATATACTTTCCAAGGAAAAATGTAGGCTTGGAGGATGCAAACAGAACGCCTGCGTACTCTGCCCATGTTGTTGCTTTGTTGTTTCGATACAGCTAATCGCTCCCATTTGTGGAAATAATCTCACTGCCCGAACCCAACTTTGTGCCCTGCCACAATGCTTCCCAGCCAGTCCTGTATACTGGACATGCACCACTAAGTTTTCCCCGAGCTAAGTCGGAATAGGGTGTGCCTGGCCTAGCGTTCTACATAACAAGTGCCAATTGTAGTGTTCTCCCAGACAGCCGGTGCATCACACGTCAAATTTATTAACTGTTATGTTGGATTAATGTATGTCATTTTGTCGTAGTGTTCCTTGATGTTTGTTTTCAATGTTTACATGTTATGTTTTAACATTTCTATGGGAAAAGTTGTAAATACTGAATCTTATTCTCCTTAATCAGTAATCTTGGGACACAACTTGGAATAAAAGTCTAAAGTTTGTGGAGTAGAGAGTGCAGGGATTTGAGAGGCACTTGAACATCAAGGTATTGAGAGCTGATGAGGGTGAAGCGAGATGAGTATGGAGCAGCGCCGGAATGCAAGTGTCCAAGTAAACCCATCGACCAGCAGCATCGTCCAGCACGATTCCCATGTGCGAATATCTGGAAACTACCTTGCTCGAGAATTGGAACTTGGTTTGCCGAGGTGGGAGGCGTAGTCTGACCACTACACCACCGTGGCCCCTCAAAGTTGGTGATGCAGCTGGTCTTGAGACGCGCGAGATTCGGACAGCGCAGTAAAGTCAGAGGGTTACTTGCATCAATCAACATACTCTTGGTCTAGGCTATTGCTTTGGATAGTGCAATTATAGATGGGCTCGTAGTTGAGCCAGTTGCCGTATTCGAGGACCGGCATGTTGTTTACGGACACCCACGTGAATTAATGATGTGAGACTGGGGGCAAAATGGGAGTACCTTTGGAAAATCCACCTAGTACATCTGCCACATCTCCAACTCGCATAAAATTGGACACGAATCCATCCACCTGGGATTGAGCTTGGATAGGCGTGGTTGATCCCAGTATCACTGTTTTCTATGTAATTAAAGTATTCTTTAATGTGAACATACATACATCTAACTGTATGTAGTTTATGGAATTCCTTGCCCGTACAAGAGCTATACACAATACACAACTTGTATTTAATGACAGCAAGGTGTCGAATAGTATGTATGACAAGTGTTATGCATTGGAAGAGCAATGTGTGTGGATCCTTTGTATCATTCATAGCAAGATTTATAAATAAAGATGTAATATGGCGCAGTCGTGTGGAGTTGGTGGGTCTGAAAAGTTAATAATAAAGACATGAATGTCAGTACTCGGCGGTAGAAGTGATAGCCATGGCGTGCATCAATACATAGTGGCCGAAGTGCGGTATGGTGGGTGATAATGGCATGGGACTTTGTTTAGAATGGCTCTAGTTGGGGGTGTTAAGTTGCTACCTGACTTGGACTTGCAAAGTAAGAATGTTCGCAGTGATGGACAAAAGTACTTGTTCAGAGAGAATGGTAAGCGAAATATCGATATTATTTATAAAATGGAAATAAGTAACAAGTGATTGTTAGCAGAAAGGTCGGGAATAGATAAATGAAACCTGTTGATTGTAGAAAAGGAATGCATTTTATACAGAAAATGAAAATAATACTACATGGAATTTCCATGAGAGACATTTACTGTGTGGACATAAATATTCATCCATTCCCTGACAATTATGAAACAAAATCATTAACATTGATCTCAGTTTGCATACCGTTCCTATTTATTATTGCCTTAAGCCTTTTTGCCATGGAATGCACAAGGTTCCGTGTAATATTCAAGCCAATATTGTTCCATTCTTTTTGAAGTAACTGTCAGTTGTGGTTTGTTGGTGATATGTTTTCTCAGACTTGCTCCACAGATGTTCCATCGGATTCGTATCTGGTGACTAAGGAGGTGTTTTCAAAATATGTGGAATAATGTAAAGCAGCCACAGACGTACTATTTCCTCCGTGTGCTTGGCGTCATCATTATTGTGTTGAAAGTAAAGATAATTTGCAATGCGTAGTCCTTCTGAATTCTTCTTTAGATTGTCTTTGAGTATTTCAAGATACACGAATCTGTCCATATTCCTTTTGATGTAAACTAGTTCGCCTGCTCCTGGGGCCGACATGCACTCCCGAATCATGACTGCACCACCTCCATGTTTAACTGTGGCCTGTAAGTTCTTTTGTACAAACATAGTGTTTGGCCTTTGCCATACCATCATTCTACCATCATTGCTGTAAATATTACTTTCTCCCAGAATTCAGTATCTTTGTGCACGTACTCTTTCACAAACTGCAGCCGTTAAGCCCTGTTCCCCTTACTAATGTAGGGCTTTTTCCGTGGGACCTTAGCATGGTGCCCAGCACATTTGGGAACCCTTTGTACAGTCCGTGTTACCTGTTCATGTAAATATTTGTTCACTTGAGCTGTTATGTCGGACAAATTTGTTTTTGGATTCTTTTTCATAAAATTCACCTGATACCGTTACTCCCTGTGTGATAGCTTCTGCGGATGGTTGCTACTTTCCTTGCTGGTGAGTATGATCGGATCATGAAAACTTTGTACTAAACTTTTAACGGTCAAAAAACTACTCCCCACAATTTTTCGAGATATCAGAGAACTTTTTTCCTTCTGATCTGAGGCTTGTTATAGATCACCTTTCTTCAACGTATGCTTCCTTAATTTTTTTGCCCCATCTTACGACACTGTATCACTGCAGCAGGTCGAACCTTCACTATCTGACTGTTGGACTGAGCTGAAGCCGCAGAACTGACGCGTGTTAGCGAAAAGAGCCCATGCACACTTGCAAACATCAGGTGGACGAATAATTATGTCCAGGCATCCCCAGCAACACATCATAATCACAGAATTTAAGCATACTTGCTCGTTGATTCTGGAACTGTTGCACTTAGAGACACAGGATAACATTCATTCTTTCATCTGTTGTAATACACCTGTGTATCTATGCACGGAACATGGGAGATTATACATTTTATTATTGTAAATGCAAGATGGTGAATGCTTTTGTCCATCACTATGCGGATTGGAAGTTTTGGGAGTCCGAGTATGATGACTACCTAATAAGTGCACGTCAAGACGCTGCTAGTACAAGGTTAAGGTTTCACTTTTACGAAATATAACGGGCAGTGCATCATCTCGCATCCTGATGAAGATCGCAATTATTTCAAGGTTAAAGAAGCTATTGAACGGTAGGTCCAACCAAGAGTTAACGATGTCTTAAAAAAATATGTCTACTCAGCAATGCCAAAAAGAAGGGGAAAGTATTGACCACTGTACTTCCCTACGCCAGCTGGTCAAAAAGTGTGGCGATGAAAACAATTAACATAACCAATAAATGCTCTGAATAAACACTACGCTTCATAAAAGGCTTTATTAGGGTGTCTGTGTGAACTCTTTTACTTAGGATTTATATCGGCCATTGCCGTTAAGCCTTTTTTTTTTAATCACTGGACCTACTTTCACTCTGCACTCACTCACTCTGAGCTGCAATACAGTGCACTCTGTGTGTTGCATGGTCGTACTGGCACATGGACGCATAACACACGCAATACTCGTAGAGCGCTGACTTAGTTCACGACAGGGGAAACTGTCTTACGAGGCAAGGGACGTGAGCACATGTCACAGTTTAAACATATTTCTGAAAGAAATACACCACAGTCATGAAGAAGTGCAGAAACTGAGAGGCCGATAAAAGAAGCTCAAAGTCCCTGCTGGTAGAAGCGTCACTCATGCAGATTTTGAGCGAGGAATCTGATGATAATGAGAGTTTATCAGAATGAAGTTATGACTCCCATCCTGTAACTACTGAAGCAAATGATGTTAACCAAAACAGGAAACTTGCAGACTTAAAGGAAGGTCGTTAGGTTACAGTTCAGTTCCGTTATGATACGGGAGTTAAAATATTCTAAGGGAAGGTTACAGAAAAATGTACAGATGTCCTCTACATTGGATTGTTTCTTTGCCAATCAAGCAAATGTCTGGAAATTTTAGTGTTTCCAGATGTTCTTAATGTGTGTGATTACAAGAAATCTGATGTTTTGGCTATTTTGGAAAAGCCAACATGTAGAAGAGGACGATATATATTTGGCACTGATTCATTAAAATAATGTTATGCATATAATAATGTAATGTGTATTAACATATAGCATTTCATAAAGTAACCTAGCTGTAATAAGTGTCATTACAACAGTGTAATTGGCAGTATTTATTTATTTTGCAATGTTCATAAGTTGTTACTTTGCAAATAAATATTGTAAGTTGTTATTATTTTTATTATTCTTCATGAATATAAATATGAAACCCTTTTCTAAAAAAGTAAATTTTGTCCCTAATCACCCCTTATGGGTGCTGAAAAGGGAAACAAATGATAATACGGCATGTGTCCATGTTCACTCCTACCTTGGGGTGAATAACAGCTATTTAAAAAAAAGCATAAATTAAATGGAAAGGGGGAGTATTTCTTATTATATGTAACCGATACCCATATGATAGGCACGTAGTTCAAATACGTTATGAATATTAAATACATTTTATTCACTGAGTTGAAAGCAATTACTAGGGATACTCAAAATTTACGAAAATATTTCACAACCAGTTGTATGTGATAACACTTTGACTCAAATCCACTTTCGTGATTGGATGATTCGTGTGTTACGTATATTGGGTATCTGTGTGCAAATCACAGACATACAGTGTTGAAGTTACCTAATTCTGATTGGCCAGTCAAGCAGGAAAATATCTTCCCACAAATACATGCCACCTATAAGCAAAAGAAAACAGCATGTACGGAAATCTTTTCACGAAATTCAAGTGTCTCTAGTAATTACAAATTCATGTCTCAAGCGTTTTTAAATATAAAGATCTTGAAATGCGTACGTCTAGAGTCTTGACTAGGTGACCAGGAGAATCTAGATTTAGGAACCTAGCAGTATTGTGGCACCCATCAAACCTCTGCCCGTCAGCCAGCCAGATCTGCAGTGGTCCAGGGAAAACACTTATATGCAGCCATGGCACTGGTGCATGTCTCGCAGTCCCTCTAGTACTTGAGGCAGTGGTGAGGGTCTGACCGGCCACCGCAAAGTCCTATAGGTTGTTTACAGGAAACTGAGCACTTATGAAAGCCCTGCTTAAGATCTTCGTCGTGTATTCTTCCACTATACGCAAAATTAATATTGCAGTTCTCTTGATAACCTAATTCATACTCTGATCATGTAAAACTGTGAACTTATTAGAAAAGTAAATGTTGTACAAATTTGCTCATTCTTTGACATACACACATTAAATGAAACAGAAAGCAAAAGAAATCATCTAGTATTCATTTACCTAGTGCATTTCATTTGACGTTAATACGTTAGACTACCTTTTCTCTGTCGTTGCCAACATACCAGTCAGTGTATCTGTTCAAATATGTGCATGCAGGTAGGGGTTGCGAAATTTTTAAAAAGTTAATTTAAAAAGTGCTCAATTAACCGCGAATAACATATAATTCTTTCCCGGGATTATCTGCTTCTACAGCAGGAATTTGTATTTTTTATCTTGTTAGTGCTTCTTTAATTAATGAACACACAAAAACTACTTGGGCTACTATAAAATTTCCAAGAACAAGTGGGAGAGATTTGAATACAATCACACTTTTGCCCAAAAAGTTCATAGAAACAAATAGTACAAGGTAATTGCTTATGTTATCGAATTCAATTCCAATATGGCACTTTTTTTAATTGCTGATAAACGAAGAAATAAATGTCATTAACATACAGTATTACAAAATAAGCAACCTCCAGTTGAACTGAATGGTTGAGTGTACTAGCCAGTTTGTTGACTCCGTTATTGCACTTATAAATGTGTAGAAATAAAGGTTTATTTAAACTGAAATGTACTGTTATTTTTGATTAAATAAAAAAAGTAGAATGCTGAAACTAGTTTTTTGTTGTTAATTTATAGTGTACAATCTGTTTTGATCATACCCATTATTTATTTATTTATTTAGCATTTTGAGTTCCCTCAAACAGCATAACAAAGTCCTTAGTTGGGGAACATTAAGGCAGAAAATTGGACGCAATTGGCCAGGGCCTCTATTAAGGAACCATCCCTGCTTTCCCCTGGAGTGATTTTGGGAAAATCTTGGAAAACTGAAACGCCTGATATTTACTCACTGTACATAAGATTGTTAAAACTGAAGAAATTAACGTGGCCCGAGCGGTCAGATTTAAACAATACAAATGGGGTTCGGTGTTCATGTTAGTAAAAGTCCAAATGTAGCACGAATGCTCCGACTTTGAACGGAATGGGCGCCAACTCATCATATGAGTACATAGCTGTTCTCAGGATCGTGGGCCAAATGACCACGTCGCTGTATCGCCTGACATGCACTGTGCAAAAATTACAATAAAATGTACATATAACTGAGATATTCAGGTTCACAAGTACGCTGTGATATTACCATTTACATTGTAGGTGAAGTACGCCTCCTAGAGGTGGCGATTAATCCCTGGATAGGGCCACAACCAGAAACACAATACGAGGAATGAGAACGCACACTTGCAGTTAACTCAGAAAGTGTTATTGTTGAATTAGGTATACAAACACACACATACCATTACACAGTTAAACACACCTGGCGCAAATGAACATAAAGTGAAATAATCCTCCAGGGACGGAAACGAGCTGATGGAGGAGTGCTGCAAATGCGGGGGAATAAGTTGCTAAACACAAAAATGTTCTGGTAAACTATGTTAGACTATTGACTTGATAGAACAAAGTGCGCAAGTCCCCGCGTGACGCGACGCAATGCAGCACCTATGGCCTATGGAATTAGACTGCTGGAGATGGTGCGGTCGAGCAGCATCCGTGCTGAGAGCTTGCGCCACTACGCGAGGTACCTCAATTTGCTGACTTCATTACATAAACATGTAAAACATACATACCACATATGTTCACTTGATTCCTATCCTAATTAACAAGATTACAGGCACCACAGACACTGAACTGGCTCACTCGGTACTGGGTAGCTACCTGTTCATGAGGGAATGATGCAAATGAGCATTGGAACGCACGGAGTGTACTTGCGCAACGGCTGTGGGCCGATGACGTGGTGACGGTGGTCATGCCAGACCACGCAGAAGTGGTCCAAGTCAAAATGTACTTCACAAAAGCGTGGACTGAATCTCCCGCCATATAGTTAATTCATTGTTACTTCCAACTTTTCCGAAACATCTGCATTAGTCCTACTTTCAGGCTATTCCCCTGCCTCATGCAAACAAAGCTTATGTTAACTTTGGTCTAGAAAATTACACCAAATGGATAATGCATTCTATTTTTGTACACTCAGTTTAATAATGTCATACATGAGAACTACATATTTGTTCCTAGGTATTACAAACGCACCCATTTTCTCCCTGTTTTTATTCATATCAATTACACATGAAATATTGAAATTTACAAACAATAAGGTTCAATTTATAATAAAAAATATTATGCTTTTATGTTAACGGGTATAAAATGTTTGTGATACGTGAAGTTACTGTGAAGAGACTATAGCAGAATGCTTGATCGTGCACAAAGAGGGGCATGAATTTCAAACTAGCATAACATATTTATCCGAACATAAAAAAATATTTAATTGCAATTATCCCCCCCCCCCCCGAAGTTAAAAGTTATCTTATTTTCGCATACTAGAAATTCACGAGTAGCAGCAAGGGATGGTTTATGTTTTTTTTTTGACAATACAGAACAACTCATTCAACACTCTCTCTGAAAAAAAACTAACCCACTAAGCATTTTCATTAAAATAAATAAAAAGAAAGACCAAGAAAGTATAACTTTACATGGTGTTAAAGTGTTTGAAGCACAGTACACCACAGGGATGCACCCAGTATTTCTGTTTTTAAATGGATACAAGCGGTAAAAAAATGTAACAATAAAAAAAACTGTTGCTATGTAAACTGTCAAATACTTACTAAATATAAAATATTACATCCAAAAAATGTCAATGTAAGTTCACCAACTAACTACATACTACACATAAGCTTTTTAAAAAATTCTATTGAAGTAGTGACATAAGATTTTACCACGTTGACGCGTGCCGCTTTATCCTACTACTAACTACGATTACGACTCGTCTCACATCACGCCAAGTAAATTCTACTTCAACCCAAGTGAGAGTTGAACCCTGCCATCTTGTACACGGACATTGCGGGCCGCCACAATCCTGGAAGGCGCCCGAACACGTGGATACGGAGGTTGCGCAAGCCAGCGCACATGCCGCCCTCCCCTGCCCCACGCTGAGAGTCTACAAGCAGTCAGCCACCTCAGTGCACGGCCGAGCGTGTGGCTACCCCCACTCCGGCCTCGCACCAAAGGGACGTCACATGCCCCCGCGGCCCCCCATCACACCTGTCTTGACTACGTATATAAGACCGTGCACGACAGGGCTAGCGAGTGATTCTTTCATATTTTAGAGCGCGCTCCACCACTTCTAGTGCTGGGGTCACCGATGACCTCCAAGTCTTCAGCAGCCACCAGCTGCTGGTACCATTGCCATCACCAGAGGCTTCTGCAGTAACAGTGACAAGAGGCTTCAGTGACGCCAATAGCTACCAGTTTCCAGAAACTTCTTCTGCAGTAGCATTGAACACTAACACTCCCTGCTACTAGAGCAGTGGACTTTAACTTCTCTGTCTCTAATAGACATCCCTAACTTAGTTAGCTCATATTAGTATTTATATTTAACAATCAGTTAGGTAGACATCCCGAATAGTCTAGGACCAGGTCACCTACACTTGGACTGCGTAGGTTAATTCCAACATCCCATCTGCTTGGCAGGAGTTAGCACGAGTCACTGTGTTTATTACGGAATTAATACACACAGCAGAGGGTTTTTTTTTTTTTAGAATAACCTTGAATATGCCTGCTAGGAACGATACAAATTGTGCACTGCAGACAGAGACAGGGTGTTTTTACTACAAACGAGCTATAACTGGAGACCTCCTTTTGGAGTCTATCAGTCCCGTACATACACCAGTCGACGGCCACCGGTTCTAGACCTCCAGGGTAGAACAGCAGAGCCCCAATCATTAGAAACTACTCCAACCAGGGAGAGACAGTAGTACACTTGGGTTGTATCCCTATTGGAGCACCTAGGTGCTGGAGGGGGTATTTGTTCGAGTGTTGCGGCCTGGCGTTGGTTGCAATGCCACACCCAGTAAGAGCAGGAAGGTGGCCCACGTGGCATCAATGCTTCTGGTCTGCCCGCCAGTGGTGCGGGCCTTCTGGGGCACCGAGCTCATGCCGCCAGCAGCTACTGGAAGTACACTGTTCTAGGAATCTGTTTCGCATCTGTGGTGCACGACCCGTATCATTCAACGGTGGTCTACACTATATGCCGTTCAAAGTGAGGCACGAGCAATGGATTGCTCACTGTACTACCAAGCAGTGGGCTGTATTGACTCCACCAACTGCGGACAGACAGGCGGAACGAGACCGCACTGCCTTAGTAAGGCTTTTGGAGAGACCTGTCTCCCCTGTATCCGATTATATTATTCTATCACCTCGTTCTGAGTTGTGTAGTGCACGGTATCATCAACCCGAAGCCCGAGGACTGCACCGCCAACTCCTGTCAGCAGTCAGTCACCGTTCACCAGTCGGCCGAAGAACAAATAAGTTAGCCAGGTAGTCCCATCCTCCCGCCAGTCACCTATCTTAACACGTAAACCAACAGTGGGCCAGAAAATAGACAACTGTAAGAGACTAGCCAGCCAAGCTATCGAAAACCTTGTTCCGACACGCACAGTGACATGCCCTGTTAAGATATCAAGCCGGAAAAGTACATTGGAGCAATAAATTCCCTAGACGTGCGTGCTGGTGTAGCGCAGACAAAGCCACGACGACCGTGCCACAGTCTCAGTAACCCGGGCATGCTTCAATGTGTTTCTAACCTGCCACAGTTAGCAGGAAGTGGTCAGTATTCATGCGATTCTTGGCGTACTGTAAGACTTCTTCATTCATTTCCTTTTTCATTTTCAAGGAACTTGGACCCCATGAACAACTTAAGGATAATTCTTGCTAGCGATTCTATGAAACGTTTACTAAAGGTCTTTTTCGTCAGGGGTTACGCATACCCCAAGTGCTCACTTCTTGGATGTGCCCCTGGTACACACTGTTTCTTTTTAATTGCATTAAATTTGGTGATCAGACTTTTGTCAATATTCTTGAGCACAGACAGTGCTTTTAATTTCAGTTCCACAAGTTGTAGCCCTCAATATGGTAAGGGACCTGCCACTTTAAGTGTGTTGCAATGTGTTTGGGAAATTTGATATTTGATGAAACTATTAACATGCCCCCAACAGGTTTACCTATGAAAAGAAAGCACATTCCAGACGATGACAGAATGTTACTTTCAAGACACTGTTTCTATGCCCTCCAACATAGCAGAAAATGTATTTTTTTTTAGATTGCTGTATCTCAAAATATACTAACCACATACCTACATGCAAAAATACTATGATAGAAGCATGTACTGGACTTTACTACAGAGTCGCATTCAATAAAATTAAAATGTAATTGCTTAAAGTCATGGTCAGGCAAAATGTTGATGGAAAGACAGCATGCTAGTCGAGTGCCGTGTGTACAGAGGCAACAGTATCACTTTACATATTGGATAGACATCCCAACACACTGCAGGTTAGGGGAGCCAAGGGGACAGCGGGGTGGCACCGATGTCAGGAAGGCTGGCCAGAGGGGCAAGTAATAAATAGGGCCGCTGAACGCGCACCCCCCCCCCAAGTCTTCGGTCACTCGTCTGAGGTCAAGTGTTGAAGACGACTTCCGAGGTGCCATCGACGTGAGGGGAATCGCTGATCAGCAGTTCATTCAACGTTAGTCAGATAGCACGACTACTCCACTGTTCAATATTGTAATGGAGGAGCTTCATTCGAGCCGAGTTTGAATCAGTGGTAGGTGCCAAGTAATTAGGGTGTAAGGTAGAGCAATTAGGGAAGCTATGCAGTTATGAGCATTCAAGATAAAGTCAGAGATAATTTGAGACACTGCAATTATATACTATAATCAGTAAAGGATTAGCGACTGAAATAAATTCATGTTGTTGACAAATTAAATGGAATAAAAAGAGTATATTTTTTTATAACTACAGTAATTGTGTTACCGATTTCTACTGTCTGATACGTCACCCGAAGTATAGTCCTTGTAATACTTCAGCAACAGGAATAGTAACTATTTAGAACGTGATATAAAGGGGTTAAGTAAAAGTGTTGCATATTGGAATTGAATCAAGGACATGTTTGGTGGGCATTTAGCCAGCAAGACTCGGTGGAGTCACCGTATCTTAGGAACAGTAGAGTCTGGTTAGGACAACAGAACAATACGCCGGTCGGTGTTGCCCATAGCGATTAATTGATTTTTGCCTCACTTGCACAAACGTACCCTTCACAAAGCAAAATCATTAAGTGTTTGGTTTTGTAATAGGGAAGCATGTAAGTTAAACAATGATAAATTACAGATCCAAATGATTTCTGGTAAAATAAATATTTTGTATACACCAAAGCAAAAAGTTTGGCCTTCTTATTTTCAGATAAATAAAATAATGAGTTGTTTGAAAGATTCTTGCGATAAGGGTGAACAATGAAGAGAAAACTGGAAACACAAGTATAGGCTATTGTCCTGGTGCGATGGTTGTTTCAGATTTGTTTTATAATATAATTTGGTTTCTCTATTCATTAAAAGTTAAAATTATATCATTTAGTTAAAAGAAACAAAATTATATCAAAACGAATGTGAAACAACCATTGCACAAAGACAATAGCCTATAAGAACCACTCTTAGGTGCACAACCTTATTTATTTATTTTATACCCTGTTGTTTTATTTATCAGACAAAATTCCTTGCACAATTTATTACTTGTTTTATTTATATATTTTGACTACAGCTACTCTCTGCTTATTATTTGGTTTGTTTTGTGTCTCAGACTTGGTTTTCTGAAACCATTGTAGTATTATTAATATTTCACTTAATAAATAAAGTGTTTTTGCTCTGGAGAAGACCTGATCACCAGTTTAGCCTGGCCAAACCTCCCTAAGTTGTAGACGATAAAATAAACTACTGGGGGTATCGTAATTAAATCAAAATAAATAAACATTAGTATGTCAAACTGTGATTGACAAGGAAAAGATAGGTGAGAGCATATGTATGTGTGTGGACATATTATCTATAGTGAATAATCTCTCCAAATACCTGCCATTTCAACACGATTTGCTGGACTTACTTATATACGTAAAAATTACTAATTAAGTTATTTTCAGTACAGTACATCATACATGTTGCTGTTTTTGTATTAACAGGTTAATTATCATTAAGTAAGAAATATTAATTTTACAGTAGTTACTATTACTTTGTTAGACGAACGTGAAAACAACAAAAAAAAATTTGCCTTAACTGCACCAGATAAAGACAATTTTTATTACATTACCAGAATTGTGTCATAGTTTATATAGTTTGTAGATAGAAAAACACTAGAATAGGCTGTCCATGGCAAAGTGAGGACTATTGAAATCAACAGTTGAACAATAACACTGCTTCTACCTTGCATGCGGTTTATTGGGGACACTGACTAGCATGCACCTCGTAAAGTTGGTAATGATCGAGGGGAAGAAGTCCCTTGTTTTAACGTTGAACTAAAAGTGTTCTGTAAACCTCTGTAAATACTCAAAATGACTTCTTTTGCTTTCTCATTTCTTTATCTTTGTTATGCATGTACATGTAAGAAAGAATTAGCAGCTCTGTCAAAGATTTTCTTTAACACTGTCAAACAAAATTGCCAGTCTCATGACAATGTTAAGTTTGTGTATGGCGAAAGGATACAAGATGTGCATACAATTTGATACCAAGTATGGCTTTCAAAAGTGCTCAGTTTACCTTGAACAGCCTATTAATGTCAGACTATGATTGGTAGGGAAAATAGAAATAAACCAATCAGTATTTCCTTGTAGCAATATTTATTCACTATTTACACTCTACAAAACAAGACACTTATTCGTAAATAACAAAGAAATAATCACCCAAGCAGTAGCGAGCTGAAACTGCTTGTCTTCGCATGGGCCAAAGGCATTTGGCATTTGAAGATTCAACATATTCCACCAGTCTGCAACATAAAGGAGTAGTGATTAAAGATATGACAAAACATTATAAAAATGAATCTGCATATTGGTTGACAGAAATTTTGAAACTTGAGCAAATACTACATTATTGTCAGTCAAATTCTTATAAAAGACATGCAAAAATAAAAATGCAGGGTTGTGCAAATGCGATTTTTTCTCACGAAACAAAAATGAAAGATATGTTATGAACTTTCATGAAATTGAAACGAAAAATAATATCATTAAGCTCGGCCTTAGCATTATAGCAGGTTATTCATTATAACAAATTTGTTGGAAAATCAAACCAAAAACATGTAAATATGGCGTATTTCCCACAGGGGGTTTCTGCTACATTAAAATTTTAATTATATTCAGTTTACTCACTTACAAAACAATGAAGAGACACAAGATTATTTACAGGTAAAAATTTTCTTTGCTGGTGTGCTAAATCAATACTCAATTAAACACCCGAAAACTCATCAAAATCGAGAATTTTCGTTTCGTTATGATTTACGATAACCAAATTTCTTACCAAAACGAAAATGAAAGCTGTCATTTTTCCTTTTCGTTTCGTTATACTGAATATTCGCACAACCCTATAAAAATGTTTTAATCTCTACCCAGCCATGCTGAAATACATGAATATGAAATCTACTATTTAACCAAGGCTATTCGATCAGCAGCCTGCCAAACTCATCAGAATTGCACACACAATCAATACTTTATTAGCAAGTTTCCTTAATTTATACTTTAAAATACAATCACCTTATTTAATGTCAACTGTAACTTTATCATCATCATCATAAAACTTATAATAAAAAAAGTTTAATCGAGACAGCAATGGTTCTTACCTGTTCCAGAGACTGGAGACATCACCACTCATGTTCACAGCCTCATGCGACGGCATGGGACAGCCTTGGGGGAAGAGGCGCGCGTCTTTGCAGACAGTTGTGGACGACTCATTTGCATGGCTGCATTCTGCCCCAGCATGCGCACCTGCATCTCTGCCTTGGTCCAGAAACTAGAGGCGTGCATTGGGTGCGCTGCACACAAGAGAAAAATTAAGAATTATACATCTTAACATTTAATTCCAGCCAAGTACTATTTAATCTTTCCACTTAACTATGGTGTTGCACAACTCAAACTACATTGTTATGGAAATTTTTTTTTTAGCAGCAATTATGGTTTACAAAGGCTGATTTCAAGAGTGGCCATATTAATTATGCTTTATAATGTTACATCCTGGCCAAGAAGGCTGCTGGATACTGTGATCGCTGAATGAGTATGGAGATCAGGGTGAATGAATGATCTATAAGTGTGCACATATCCACAGCTGCCAAGTTTTGAAAACTAAAAATCATACGAATTTACCAACATTGATAATTTTTACACGTGATGGGTATCGAACATACAAAACATCAATAACACAACACTTTGGCCCAAAATGTAGAATCCAGCAATAATCAATTTTTATCCATCATATGCTGTTAAAAACTTTGTCCGTCATAGAAGAATTACAAGCAGTTTAAATTTTTTATTTTTATTTTACAGAACTGAACACCCTTTCACATTCTGCATTGCCCTTTCCTATTAACACTATCCTTCCAGACTTTCATTGAAAATTCCATTGCAACCACTTTGCCACCTGCACTACAACGCACTAACGATAAGTGATACATGTAATTCGTACACTGCACAGACAAATCGTACATGTTAGTAGCTATGTATATGCCACTGCAAACAGTGAATGTCTGAAGTTATGGTTTTATTAATTTGAAATGCACTGGCAAAAGACATCAAGGTAGGCCAAGGAAAGATGGAGATAATTTATGAAGCCACAAGTTATAAACAGTTTCAATGAAAAACACTATCCTTACCTTGCTGCGCTGGACGCTGCACCTGGAACTGCCCATTGCGCGGAGCGAAAGGCCTCGCCTCAACCTGCGTGTCCCGCAGCACAGTCCTCCTGCTGCTGTGAGGGTCAATGCGTTCTCGCCTCTCCTTGCGGAGCTGGCGTCTCACCCTGGACCGCAGGACAGGGTCAGAACGGCAGAGCCTGAGCCATCTGCGGCTGACTAGGGCCGCTGCCAGCAGCGACTTGGGGTCGAGCTGCCTGTAATCAGTATTCACATGTCATTAGCATTAAATTACCAAAGAAAACTGTCAATTCATAGCAATTATTTAATTCCTGCACTGGACTACACTCAGTGCACACTGGCAGTGTGCCATGTGTTCCAAATACACAATACACACATCAAGTGCAAATATAGCTGACAAACAAGCAAATATTGTGGGCAATCACATGATAATTGCACTTTTTCACTTATTAAGATGCACTGAGTGCAGTCAATTGGAAAAAAAAGAATTAATGAAAAATTCAGCAATACAATAGTACAGGTTGGTTTAAAAAACAAGAACACTGCAGTTTAGGTTCCATGTAAATTGGTAATATTTGGGTGTTCAATTGTTAATTTTTAATGTATTTTTATGTTTAAAGTTTTGTAGATAGTATTAATCAATATTGAAATATGTTAAAAACTAGGCGTACAGTAATTTACAAAATACAAGTTTTGTCCCACATTTTGCCATTATTCACTAAATAAATTAAAAACCTGTGAATATTGTTCCATATATTACCGTTGATTGTAGAACTGTCTGAAAACTTTGGTGTAATTATTTGGTTTACTGTTTTTAACACTCAAAATTCAGATAGCTATAAAAATTTCGTCTAATGAACAAATCCCACACCAGCATGATTGAAAAAAAAAAAAAATTATATACGTTCTCGTAAATGCACTACTTTAGATTTACTTATTTATTTTCAGAAATGCACAATACATTATACTGAGATTTAAATAGTCTGGTTTTCAATGTGATGCACTACCTACCTTAAGATAATAAATGCAATTTCGACAGGTAACTTGCTGAGAATATCCATCTGGAAAGGTTCCTTTCCTGCGGCGGCCGAATTTAGGCCCATCACAACAAGCAAAGAATAGAAAGGTTCCATTCTTTCAGTAAACACTCTTCGAAACAACAACAAAACTTTTACTAGCTCCTCACTCGTTGCCGTCTGAGAGCAGAGTGGCGACTGCCGATAAGCACCGCGCGCTGCGCTGCACGCGTCACGTGACCGGTGACGTAACCAACATGGCGGCAAAAAATTTTTCTGCAATATTTATTTGAAATATTTGATCTAATTTATAACTTTTTACAATAAAGTAACGAAAAAAAATAACAAAAATTATCATGTAAGAGTGGTTACTGCAAAAGCTATATATACGTAACGTAATAATAAAAAACCAAAACAAATTGCAAGTGAAGTTCAATATCGCTTCGCGATTGTCTGTTTTGTTTATATTACGATGTAAACACGTGATATTTTTTTTGTTGTTAAGAGAAAAATGGCAAAGAGAAATATTGCTTATATAAAGCCTGAAGAACCGAGCTTTTTAAAAAGGTTAAAAGCAGAAGCAGGTTATGTTGAAAAAGATACTATCGAAACGAAGGTACCGTACGTTGTTATTTTTCTTGAAAAATTACAGTATAACTTGTTTTAGGTTATAAGTTCTCAAAGGGCGTACATAATTTGTGTCGGAAACAAAGAAAACCAGTTTTTTTTTGTGTCTAAAAAATCTAGAATGTAATGTTAGCTCATGTATTTTGTTCCCGTCGCCTGACGCATATTTGAAGAAGCTATTAATCTTTAGTGTAATGTGTTTTATAGTGCGCCTATATTTGCGTTGTGGGTGGTCAGTATCGTATCATGTAGTGTACTAGCGTTAGTAGATTATTTATATCGCGAGGATGGCAGATACTTTCCGAAATTGGACAGATTTTTACAATGCAATGGTATTCACTAGCACAGGAACATTGATATATTCATATTTTTTTTATTAGCAACAACACGGAAAATACATGTCGGGCGTTCGGAATACCGTGTCAAATAATACCGAAAGTATAGATCAAACAGAACCAACACTGGAACGAGACAAAAGCATTACTTATTGAGACTTCAAAACTGCTACAAAATACTACTGTTCTATAAGCCCAAAATTGTTGAATCTATGCCGCTCTAATCCGAAATTAGGTTAAATAGAAACTTTAGTCACTAAATTCAGAAAATATACTTGCTCTACATAATTTCCTTTATCGTAGGGGTAAAACGAAATGAAGATAAATTGAAATGGGGTAGGTACAGCAACTGGGAGGGTTGTAAAACTTCTACATATTGCTCAAAATAAAGCACTCAGAAATACATTCAACTTACCAATGTATCGTAGTGATAAATACATACATATAAACCAAGGAGGACTATACAGACTGAATGTGCTACAGTTTGTTCGTAAACAGAAAATCCACTACTACTCTAGTGCCACACGACAGTACTATTGGTGCTAAAAATATATATGTGACATTAATCAGTAAATAGCAAGGCAAAGTTTCTTTTACTTAGGGCCTACGATGCAAAAAACTTCCAAGTGCAATTAAACCCATAAATAAAGGTAACTTATTTAAAAAGAAAGTAAAAGAGTACATCGCTTACAATAGATAAATGGCTCGTGATATGACTTCCATCACTACTAATATTATTATTACCAATTTATTTTATTCAGCTCAATATTTATGGCATTGACTCGTGCTGGTGAAGTCTGATTGACACGTATGCCGTCGAGGATTTTTCTGCTAGACCAAAAGCGGGGAAGTTTACTCTGGTTCTACGGTACGAGGCGATTGGTGTTGGCTGTTGCTTACTTATTCCGTCATCTTGGGTGTTGCGATTGATGAGGGTTTCACCCAATAGCGGCGGGCTCGGTCTACTCCGAAGCTGTGATTCCAGTCATAGGCTTCACAGCTCCATAAGTTTCAGTTTGCCCAGCCGTATCTTGTCTCTGTTCGGTTTAGCAACCCTCTTACCACCGGGTAGCACGATGGGTGAATGTGAATGCAAGGTGACTAGAAGATTACTGTTACTGAGTTGTAGTTATTCACATACTTTAATATAATATCATTACATCAATCTACCCTATGTTTACAGTTACTCCCCGCGCCATCTTACATTCCACACTGTCTTACATGTCCAGTGCCGCCAACGTATACATACAATCATCATTCTAAGTCAGTCACGATAAGTCCTGCAACACCTTCCCTTTTTTACATTTTTTCGATGAAACGCTGTGGTAGCCTGCTCACTCCACCACTACAAGTTATTTTGATAGCTGGCGCTTCCAGGGCTTCTCGTTCCTCTTCTTCACTTCCATCTGTTTCTTTGACTGGAAACCCTAGAAAAATCTCTTCCTCTCCACCTGAATTTGACAGTCGTCTAATGCTCGTGGACCTGTCGGTTCGGTTTGCAGTTGTATCTGGCCAACTCGGCCAGTAGCTGGAACTGGTAGCTATCTGACTTGGTGATCTGGTGCGGCACGAATATGCTTTGTTGTTCGCCTTACAATACTTCCATTTTCTGTCATGACCCACAATGATCTAGGGGTGTCGTGTTTCCGGAGTGCCTTCCCCCTGGTCCATGGATCTCCTTTCCCTGTGCTGGTGAACACCTTGTGTCCTGGTTGGAAGTGGTCCAATGACTTTTTGACTGTTTTGTTATACCAGGTTTCCCTTTTTAGCTGGTTGTCTCTGACCTTTGCACCCTAGGTTGTAAGCTATGTGTGGTATTAGGTAATCCTGATCTAAGTATTCTGCTCATAAGCAGCTGAGCTGGTGATGCTTTCAGTGACACTATGGGTGTATTCCTGTACTCCCGTAACATCCCTCCATTCCTTGGATTCAGTTATAGCTTTCCTCAGGATCGATTTTGCGATGCTCACTGGCTTTTCTGCTCTTTGAGGGTATCTGTGGCCTGATGTCACCAGTTTGCTATGTATCTCAGTCACATACTGTCTGAACTGGAGAGAGTTAAATGGAACATTATCTGAAAATATAATTTTAGGGTTACCACATATGCTGGTGGTAGTTTTAAATGCCAGGGTTACAGGTGAAGCAGTTTTATCTGGGATTGGGATAATTTCCAGCCACAGTGAGTAGTGATCCACAATTACTAGGTAGCTTTTCCCATACTGATCAAGTATGTCTGTTGAGATCTGTTCCCAAGGGAGGATTGGAACAGATCTGCTACAGAGTGTTTCCTTTTGCGTCGCCAGTTGTTGTGATTCACACACCCTACACATTTGAACATATGCTGTGATATGCTCGTTCGTGGCTGGTCAAAACAGATCCTGTCTGGCTTTCGCTTGACATTTGTCCCTCCCACAGTGTCCCCCGTGCAGCAGCTGGAGCATCTTACATCTCAGTGCTACTGGGATGACTACTCTTACACAGTCCTCATCCATGTCATTCATTATCACAATGTGCCATCCTCTACAAACAGGTTAGATCTCTGTTTCCAATACACTTGTGCTCTGTCTGTCACTTGATATGTATATTTCTTGGCCACCCATTATAGTAGTACTTGCTTACATCCTGCAGCACTGGGTCATCCTGGGTTGCGGTGATTAGTTCCTCTTTGGCTCTCTCACTGAAGGGCAAGGACTGCAAGGAGTGAACAACTTCTGTCATGCTGGGGTCTTCAGTTATGGGGTCTGTTAGATATGCCCAGGAGAGCATATCTGCCACATACATTTCCTTTTATGGTCTATACTTCAGTAGAATGTCATATTTGTACAATTTCAGATGCATTCGTTTTAGCTTAATGGATGCTATTCTATGGAGTTCTTTTTGCATCAGTGGCACAAGAGGCTTATGATCAGTAATAACTGTAACAGGATATCCATACGCTATATTGTGAAACTTTTGTAATGACCATTGTATTGCCAGCATCTCTTTTTCGACCTGTGCATAATTGGCTTCGCTAGGTGTTAGACTGCGTGAAGCATAGGCGATTGGCTTGTCCATTTTGCCTGAGGCAGCAACCTAACCCTGATTTTGAAGCATCAGTTTGAATAACTATGGGATATCCTGGGTCAAAGTTAACTAGTGTTGTTGCAGCTGCTATTTTACTCTTAATTGCCTCAAAAGCTTTTGTGTGAAAATTTAACCAATTCCACTCTGTTTTAGATTTTCGTAGGTCTCTGAGGGGTGCTGCAATTTTTGCAAAGTCTGGCACATATTCCCTGACGTAGCTGAACATTCCCATAACTCTTAATAACTCCTGCCTATCTTTAGGAGTCTCAACCTCAAGTAGCGTTCTAACGCGATCAGGGTCAGCTTGTTTACACTCTGCTGAATAAATTTGACACTGATTTGTTTGTATTACAGTTTACGTTCGTTAAATTTAACCTTGTTGTCACGAGTCTGCTTGATAACAGCTTGAAGTGCCTCATCATGCTCACGTTCTGTCTCCCCAAATGCCACAATATCATCAAAGTAAACAATTACATTGTGGAGCTTACCGAAAATTGCCTCGTTCTTCTCTTGGAAGCTTTTAGGAGCGCTACACACACCACATTAAAGCCATAAAAATCTGTAGACACCATAAGGCATTTTAAAGCAATATTTCAGGCTTGACTGTTCCTCCAACGCGAAGTGGTTAGAACCCGTCCTTTATATCAAACACTGTATTGTATTTCTTACCACACAGCTTGTCTCTGATATCACTAAGGGTTGGGATTGGGTAAGGTTTCCTTTTCACCACTTTGTTAAAATCAACGGGATCGAGACACAACCGCAGCTGACCATTTGGCTTTTCGACTACTACAAAGTTACTGATGATACACTCTGGTAACTTGTGTAATCACTTTTTTTTTTGTTCCAGGAGATCCAGTACTGCCTTTAATCGCTCATTTATCACTCTTGGTTTGCACATGGCTGGTACACTATTGTGTGTTGACCAGGATATTTTCGTAATGCCTGAAAAACGTCTTTGTACTGCACTACAAATTCTTCTTTGGTGTTCAGAACATTGTTTTCACTAACACTGTCTAAGCGCTTAATCAAACCTAGCTGCACACAGGCTTCGATTCCTAGTATTGGGACAGCATTGATTTTGATGACTAAAAATTCAAGACTAATAATAGTTCCACCATGAGTGCACTTGAAAGTCACACGACCCTCTGGGGTTAACTTAGTCCTCCCATATGCAGCTACTGTTTCTCTAGTTCTTCTCATCTGAATGTCCCCGATCACACTCATGAGTGTCACCAATGTTAATATGCTCACCTCTGTGCCTGTGTCAAGTTTGAAAATGACTGTGTGACCATTGACATTTACACTTTGTTTCCACTTCTTCCGACATTCCTGGTCAACAGTTTCAACTCTGATGTGATCGCAATAGAATGCCTCTGCTGTGTCAGTTTCAATGCTTACTTCAGCTGCCTCCTGTACTCTGCATTGTTTAGCCTTCTGGCACTGCTTGACAAAATGTCCCTTCTCCTGACAGTGAATCATGTTTTCGCATATGCGGGGCACATACCATGTTGGTCAGATTTACCGCACTTGCGGCATGTCCTAGGCTGGTAACCTCGACCACTGCCTCCTGGTTTACTAGCCCTGTTTCCACTGCCCCTTCCATTAACACTTTGACCACTGTAAGTGGGGGGGGGGGGGGGGGTTTGCGATCTCCAATTACTAATTCGCACCGCATCCAATGGCACTTGTTTATCTTCTTTTTCTGTCAGCTTTTTGTTGTACATTTGGCTTCGCTCAGCTGCACAACAGTCTCGAATAGCATGTTCTAGTTTCAAGTCATCTATGTGGAGAAGGGCCCCCCTGAATTGGTTATCTGTAATACCAATCACAATTCGGTCCCTGAGGATGCTATTTTCTTGGTCCCCATAACCGCAACTCTTTATCAACTTCTTAGCCTCAGTAAGGAAGTGGTTGAATGTCTCCCCTTCCTTCTGGCAGCACTGATTAAATACATACCTTTCGTAGGTTTTATTCAGCTTTGGGGCGGCATAGTTATCAAAGGCTTCAATTAACTTGTCAAAATCGTCAAAGTTTTTTTCCGCCTAGGCCAAACGTCGCCACCAAGTCAATCGCATCTTCCCCTTCGACGTTCAGCAATATTCTTGCTTTTGTTTTGGAAACTCTTCTCTTTTGATCTGAAGTTGCATCTTCCGCTAGGTCCAGGTCATTCCCACTAGCTTCGAGGTAAACCATAAAATGGCATTTAAACCGCAACCAATTTTCGTATACATTACCTTCTAGATTTAACTTCGGGGGGAGGTTAAGGGAGGTTGATGCTAGACATTCCATAATGCACATGTTCGGATTATTCATTATATAAACACAGACACATATACTTCTCACTCCTGTGTGCTCTTCTGTCTTGCCTCGTTCCCAGATTTGCTTTTTGCACACGAGAGACAACAGCCACGACTGCACCAGACTCACATTTCTAGCCCCTTTTTATTAATATCCTACCGACTTACTCAGAAGGTACTATATAAATAATATTTTATAATATAGGACTAAAAATGGCAAATGTAAAACTTTCTAACCATGTAGTATACATATATTGTAGGACAAAAATGCATGTACTATGAATTTAAAAAAAAAAGGGAAAAAATTTCAGTCTGTCTGTTACATTACGTCATGCATAATTTGTTGGTCTTGAAAGTGTTAATGGCTTGTCTCCTTGTGGTCAGTGGAGCTGGTGGATATTCGTGAAGCTGTTCTTCAAGTCAGAAAATGCTTGTCGTTGTTCTGGGTCCCATTGCCACTGTGTCTCTTTCTCAAGGAGGGGGTGTAGTGGTGTCATGTATTTTGTAATATTTGGAATGAAGTATTGTAACCAATTACACAGACCCAGGTATTGTCGGCGCTTTCGCTTATTCGTAGGTTCTTCCGCTTCAATAGCTCGTATTGAACTGTGTTGCAGAAAGTTTCCTTCCGGTGAGATGACGTGTCCCAGATAATCTATTGAGGACTTCCCAAAGAAGCTTTTCAACAGCTTGCAAGTCATTCCTTGTAATTCGAGTCTTTCCAAGACTCTTTGCAGATGGCCTAGGTGCTCCTCCCAACGATTATTGGAATATATTATTACATCATTGAGATAGGCAAAACAGAACTCGCCGATGTAGCCTGTTAACACTTCCGCAGACATTAGTCGTTGGAACGTTGCTGGGGCGTTTTTCAAGCCGAATGGCATGACTCGAAATCGCAGGGTTTCGCCTTCCGGCGTTGTAAAAGCCATATATTTATGACTGTCTGGGTGGACCGCAATCTGCCAATATCCCGACTCCATGTCGAGAGTACTGAATATTTTGGCCTTGCCAATGTCTCGTAGGGTATGAGACAAGTCTATAGTTGGGGGAGCAATCGGGTTGGTGACTTCATTTAGCAGTTTCTCGTTTATGCAAAATCACAATTTCCCGTCTTTCTTCGGCACGAGGACCACGTGTGAGTTGTATGGGGAATTTGAGAGCTCAACGATTCCCTGGTCCTTCGTGTCGTTGACCTGCTCCATAATGAGGTTACGCCGGTGGGCTGACACTTGGTTTGGTCAGTTGTAAACCGGTACATCGGTGGTCGGCCATATTTCATGCTGAATAGAACGTGTTTGTCATAACAGTCCTCCTTGTCCGAACGCTCTGGCGTGCTCATCTAGTACGGCTTTTAATTGGTAGAATTCAGGTACTCCAAGTTCGTAGTTAATGCACATTGGGTCAATGGGCATTGGTGGAAGGTTATCTGGATTTTGATCCCAGTTAACTGTGACCCGGTTGGTTTCTCCCAGGTAGGCTCTACATTGTCTGTGATCTAGAATACATTGATTGCGGATGAGCCATCGACATCCTAGTATTATTGATTGGGATAGGGTCGGAGGCACAGTAAATTCTGTCTGTGTAGCAACACTTTGTATTTTCACTGTTAAGGTGATTCGTCCAGTTATGACTAGGGTGGAGTCGGGTTGTGCCATTCGTACTGTTCTGGTTTGCGGTCATGTTTTGGCGAGTTGGTTTGGTGTTAACAAATCACTCTGGATGAAATTGCCTGTGGCCGCTGAGTCTAGCAAGGCAAGCACCCTGTTGTTGTTTACCTCCACTTTTATGTGTGGGACTATTGGTACTTATTCCCTTAGTCCCTGGAGAGTGCGCCCTTGTGAACCATGGTTGATGGCCCGCTTCGTGCCCTGGTGTCAGCGTTTCCCAACTTACTATTGGGAGTTGGTTTTCCAGTCTGTTTGGCGGGAATAGTTGATGGAATTCTATCAACTCTGTTGGATGAAATGGCAGCTCCCTCCGGTTTTCGAAGGCAGTCCTTGTTCCAGTGGTTCTCTGGGCAGAACCAGCATTTGGGTACGAATGTCACGCTGGGAGTTGGAGCGGGTGCACTCCTAAGAGGGGCAACCGGGGGAGCTTGAACCTCTGTGGTCTTGGTTGATACAGGCTTTTCAAAACTAGCCTGCACTGCTAAATTCTGTTCTGCCTCTTGGGCTCGGTTAATCAGTTCATCCACGGTGGTCAGTCTAGTGGCAAGATGGCTGCGTAGAAACATTCGACTGATGGATTGAACGGCGGTAGCTTCAACACCAGGGAAAACGCGTTTGAACATCTCTTCCTTCCTCCGTATGAAGATTTCCGCTTCATCGTCGGGTACCTGGGTCTGACTATAAAATTGAGTTGTCAACCTAGCCAACACCTCCTCGCCCGTTAATTGAGCTGCTAGCTTACTACTGAACTACTTCCAGTCCGTAGGGAATTCACCATATCTCTCCCACCAGGTAAGGGCGAGACCCTTCAAATGTAATTGGGCTCTGTCAACCCATTGTTTCAGTGGCAGGTCTGTCTCTGAATTCTTTTTCACATTCTTGTGTAAATGCCACCGGGTCTTCATGGGGTCGACGTGCAAAGTCGGTAATTTGAATGTCATCCCGTCCAGTTGCCGGATGGCGAGGTGCCGTTCCCGGTTGTATATAGATTCGGGAAGGTTTGGATCTGCGGGAGTGAGAGATGTGTTTTCTTCAGCATTTCTCGCATTAGTAGGCCATTTCTGGCATACAGACGCGCTCATCTGGCCACTCTATACATAGGTGATGATAGGGTTCGCTGCATGTTGTGCACTTGATGTGTTTTATGCGTCGGCTGGGACACGTAATTTCATTGCAAAAGCTTGTAGGTTGTTGACGGCACTTGGTATAGCTGTATTCTAGTCCGTCGGTAACCTGTGCCTCTTCAGGCCAGCCTATGCAGGCATAATGAAACAAGTATGTTGAATGTAGAATGTGCAGTATGCACATTCTATTTTCAGCGTGCCGCTGCTGGTAGTCGGCCTGACTACAGTGTGTCGGGCTAACTGTCGTGGTTCTCGTTGGCAACAGCATTAACTTCTGTCTGACATTTTCATGTTTAAGGGCACCATGGGGTGTTTGTGGACTTTCCAAAGTCCACTTAATTGCTCGGTTCCGACCCTTAGTCTTCAGGGTATGGTTGGTCTAGTACGTGCTGTTCATTGCGCACAGCTACTTGTCTCACGCCCCGTGTTGGGCGGCAGAAAATCTCGTGACACGTGCCGGTGCCGGCTGATTGACACGTATGTCAAGGATTTTTCCGCTAAATCAAAAGAGGGGTGGTTTACTCTGGTTCTACAGTACAAGGTGAGGGGTGTTGGCTATTGCTTACTTATTCCGTTGTCTTGGGTGTTGCAGTTGATGAGGGTTTCACCCAATAGCGGCGAGCTCGGTCTACTCCGAAGCTGTGATTCCAGTCATAGGCTTCACAGCTCCATAAGTTTGGGTTTGCCCAGCCGTATCTTGTCTCTGTTCAGTTTAGCAACTCTCTTACCACCAAGTGGCACAATGGGTGAATGCGAATGCAAGGTGATAAAAAGATTACTGTTACCAAAGCAGGCATTACTGTTCGGCGTCTAGTTGGACGGTGTTGTCCTGTTCCTCTGCCTGTCCTGCGTAGGATGAGGTAATACAACTATCTACAGTTTGATATCAGAGTGAGTTAGGTATCGTTCTCTACGCCTCTTACCACTCCGTACCTTGTAAGGCATAGAGCACACTGGTCTGACAGCCTATGCAGTGCACTTAGACAGGAACGGTAATTGCAGTGTAATCCAATAGTGACTTGCTGGCACAAGCTCAATAAGAGTCCCCACTGATCTCCCACGCATGTGGGCTGATCAGGTACGTGGAGTTATGTGGGCCACCAAGCCTCTACTGGTTGTGCGTGCGTACTGGGTTGGGCAGCAACCCCCAGGCTAAGGTCACTTCAGCACTAACTTAGTGTTCAAAGTTAACCTGAGCTTGTAGCCCCTCCCTGCACGAAGGTGTTTCTAGTGGTTGGGGTGTCGCTGTATCTCCCCACCAGCACTGACTTAGTGCTCAGGGGTTGGGAAGAAACATGTAGCCATCTAATGTGGACGTCAATACTCTGGGTTCCTGTTGGCGGCGCACGTCCCCGACCATCACACAGACAAGTACCCTGTAAATGAAAAGCAGAAGGGTAGTGAACAATGGGTGTTTATTGGAGACTCAATAAACACGTGACCTGTGCTACCTCCTATCAGACCATGGAGAGCTAAAGATAATTGCGGTTCCAGATGTAGGCGACCTGTTTCTAGTAAAAAGGGGATTAACTGGTTCTAGACGAATGGAAAATTATTTAAAGTTAAACTGGCTAAGAAAAGGGTGTCTGGAAGAGACAAAGTGAAGTTAAATATGTGTGCACGTGTTCGATGGATATTGATGCGTGTTGAGTAGCCGCTGGGGCATAGTCGAAGCTTACGATGTTCCCGGAGGTTCCAGCACTGAATTAGTGCTCTGGGATGTCATGAGAGAGTTTACGAAAGAATGACTCCCCGAGTCCGGCAGCGCCCGGACTTATATAGGTGAAGCTTGTAGGCTGCGGGAGGGCGAGTTTCCTGCCCTGGTTGGCGTGGGAGTAGAAAAGCTCTGCTCAGCGTTTCTGCTTCATGTCTCGTCTGTGGCGCTCAACCTTGCCCGATGGTGGGCGGCTTGTAGGCACTCAGCGCTCATAAGCTCCTGTTGCAGTGGTGGAAGTATGAACATTTAGCGATGAGTCGTAATCGTTGTTAATTAGTGGGTTGAGCAGCACGCATCAGCATAAACAATTGTGTAGGCTATTTCATGAAAGATTATGCTGTAGATGTTTGGCAGTGGTTTGTTTCCGGTCTGTCATGCCATCGTAAAGTGTCCTGTGTTCAGGTTGTGCTTTGTTTTGTTTGCTAGAGGGAAGTGTTGCCAGCGGCGACTGCTGAAGACGAGGAGGATAAGGATGAAGAGAAACCAGTGGTTGTTGTGGTACAACCTGGGGACCTGACTTCCGAAGAGGTCGCCGCTGAAGTGGCACGAATTGAGAAGGGTATGCATAGTTCCTTGCTGAATTTTCAGTATACACGTACTTCTACTTGACATGTCCAGAAAATTTTTGTGTATATCAGAATTGGACACCTTTCTTTCCCCAAGTTATGACTGACCAAGGGTAAAGAAAGTTACACTTCTACTTAGTTGGTTTGCGGATAAGTTAGTTATAGATTTTTCAAATATTTTCTTAGTTTTTTCCTTTAGCTCATTGTGTACTGTTCAACTTCTTGTAAATATCAATATTGCTGTGAACCCGGTGTTTAGGCCATAGTACAAAATTGTTACACAGTTGTGTAAGTTATTGGTACAGTGATACTTATTGCAGTGTATATAAACTAAAAGGAAACCAAATTTGGTTATCATTTATTTAATTAGCTTTCATATTTTAAATTTACTTCTAGTCCACCAAAGTACTAAATGAAATGAAATTGAGGTTTTAGACAAAAATAAGCAGCTTTTATCAGGATACCTTTCACATGATATTATCGTGCAGCATTTATATCAGCAGTTTTCTGTAGTCATGGGTAACTCACTGAAATTGCGGTGTTAGCGCACTAACACAGGCGCACCGTACGAGTTGGCGAAGTGACTGTGCCCTGCAACGAGCATACCATGGCGCTGGCACAGAGTGTACCCGCACAGCGACTCGCAGCGCAGCTCTGTAACAGCACAGTGCATGACTACATACTTATTCTTTGGTGCGCCATCAGCATCCGCGCCCGGCGCGGTGCTTCGCAAGTTGTTGTAGTTGAAAGTTCTGTTATGTGTTTACATGTGCATTTTGTTTTGCTTTATTTTGTATACCAATGTATGCCTGTATAAGTTATTATAATGTGTTAGGCAAGAGCATTCAAATCTAAATTTCGTGCTTAATTTGTGTTTTAAAACTGTTTATAAATAAACATGTGTTCGTAATAATTCACGATACTCTAGCCTTGTCTTGAGTTAAAACTTATTTCATTAACAAAATTTTTCATGCAATGCAGTACAGATGCTTCGTTGACCACGTGTAGAAGTGTTATTTTTTTGAAACAAAACAACTATAAGTGCATATAAGTAATGCAGGTTGCTATGACTTATTATTTCACATTGTAGTTAGTCGCAAAATTTTTTTACTGTAAACATGGTTTCGTAAAACGATACTTTATATATAATCTATACAACTAATATCAATATTTTTTTCAGATATCTAAATTACTAGCGCACTGAGCCGTGAGTTACATATTTTTTTGAAGGATGTAAGTTGGCGCACCATTGTTTCTATTTCTTCTACGCTTCTGGTTCGTCAGTTCTCCAGATGTACACTTGCTAGGCTGTCGAGAACAATTTCTAGCCCAATTTCCAGACCCAGTTCCATGCTGGTGTAGTGGCGAGACTGTAGTGGCCAGCAGATGTTTGGGCACATGATGAGTTCCCACATGGATGCTAGCCTGTAGCTCAAAACGGACTTGTCTGTACTTGAGCGACAACAGAACGGCCCGGCAGCATATGCTCCATCCCACAAACATCTGTTCTTCAGCCTTCGGTGACAGTAGAGATGATGTACCACCTGATATTAGTGAGGCAACTGATAGCATGATCAGTGCTGTGCATGCATCTCTGTCCCCGTTGCAATGTTCAACTTCACCTTCGTTGGTGCTCAAGATCTTGCTATTAAGGGCCAACCAAAACCTCTACAATTCACTTCACTCCAGCCACAGTGGCCCGACGACTCCGGGTCTTCAAATGATAACCAGGTTTTTTCAAATTCCGTGCACATGTTTTATTTAGAACATAACCAACTTTTTCAGGTGATAGCTGATTTTACAATGATTTGATTCAAAAAGATGATGCTGTGAATAGATATGGGGGTCAGAACCTTTCTTGGTTAGGTAAGGTGAGGAGGGGCAAGTTCTAGAGGATTTGGTACCTTTGGTGCTGGAGTAGTACTAAGTGACCACCAAATTTATTGAATATATTGTTACAAATTTCCAAAGGCTGTTGACATAACCACATTCTTTAAGGGATGGAGGTCGTAATTAAACAAAAGTGTTTGTAAAAATTATCCGAATTTTAAGTAAAAACAATCCAAAATAATATTCCAAACTTCCTATCTCAATAACAATGGCTATCACTTGCTATTTACAGCAAATATTTCCATAACCATCTCTGACCTTTGAGAAATTTACACAATCAAACAGTCTTTATAAGCAGTTTTGTAGCAATCGCTACATATTAACATTAAGTACATATGTGCTATCTGACAGTTTTTCAAGTTGGATTTATTTGTCCATTCAAGTTTAGCCTTATTTCAATGTAGATATTGATGGCTGCTTGGCTGGGCCATTGGGGGGATGAAGGTACTGGACAGGTATGATGAATACCTATGTAGGTTTTCCGGGAAGGGCACCAGCTCAGGGAGAGCACGATGATATAGGAGTTGTGTGGCCAACGGCATGTGGCTGTCCCCCAATGTCCTCCGCCACTAGATGTACTGATGATGCAGATGTCGATGAGTTAAATCCTGTAATGCCTAGGCTAGTGGGGGCTGTGGGCCTCCCCCAAACGCCACTCACTCCCGAAGGGATGTAGGCTTACCCACGCCATTATGAAAAATGTGTACTTTTGTTAATTTGCAGGTTATGTGGTCGTGACACGACCAGAGATGTATAAAGAACGCTCTACTTTACTTACTTTATTTTATTTACCTTTAACAATCC
Organism: Dryococelus australis; assembly: GCA_029891345.1. Classification (NCBI taxonomy): domain Eukaryota; kingdom Metazoa; phylum Arthropoda; class Insecta; order Phasmatodea; family Phasmatidae; genus Dryococelus; species Dryococelus australis. The sequence continues at coordinate 32,518,262 of CM057008.1, forward strand.
CAGAATGGGCACTTACATGAGAGGTTCGCAGTTTAAGTTGGCGACCACTGAAGCAGAAAAGAGGCACATGGCCGACATGAAATTACGCCCCCGGTGGTGAACAAGCGAGCCAGAGATGTGGGGTAATGCTCGCTCCGGGCAACAAAAAAGCAAGGTTCCAGTTAATTACATATTACATGACAGAAGTACATTATGACAGGTGATGAAAACGATGAAGGTCTGGAGCGGTAAAACGCGGTGGCCACCTCACTACAAGGCTGAAGGTTTAATAAAATGGAGATTGGCGCAGAGTGCGTTGGTTTTATGGAACTCCCACGTATGATCATCTGACATAATAAATGAAAATGAAATACAGTGGCTTGTTGCCGTGTGAGTGAGACGAACATAACAAAAATCACTTATCTGAATAAAATTTACAAGGAAAAATATTATGCTCGGGGCGTGCAGTGTTGCCATACAAAACCTAACCTAGAAAACGTGTTCACCTTGGAGGTGAACCATGGCTTGCGGGGTTATTGTGCCGAATAAAACTTATTAACTAGACGTACATTCAAAACCCATTAGGACATGTAACACATAATAAAGAACACTGAAAAATATTAGAAACTACTTTCATATGGGGTTAGGAACGATTTGCCACATGGTCCGCCCTGTTGCCAATACTTGGATGTTATGTATCTACGTGAATACTGGAAAAAGACTGGACTTCAGTATTTTGATACCTCATGTGTTACACGTGATGACAAAAAACAATTAAAAATAGGCACAAACAACTATGGTACTTTAGGACACTAAAACAAACATTACTTTTATTTACTGTGCGCCACGGTAGATTTAAATATTAACTTGTGGTGTGGCTTGGTGTGACTCAAACACACTGACACGTCAGCTCTGAATTAGACAACTGACACTCTTAATTTATAAACTAACACAATACAGGTGAGGTGAATGCCCCGTACTCTGCAATGTACGTTCCCTTCCAGGCTACACAGGCACAGAATTAGGGGGGGGGGGGGCGTATAGGTTATAGACAGGTGCATTGGAGACCCAGGCTCTCTGTGGACTGATGGGTATGGCAGTGTCATTTGTGGATTGTGTGTCCCGCAAATGTAAGCGGCACGTTATACCAGCCGGCAGCCACCTAGCAACAGCAGCCGCAGTAACGAATACATACACAGCATGGGACTCGGCTACACAAGAGACAATTATTTTACAGCGGAGGAAATGTTTTGTTATAAGGGGAGTATTGTGTGCGGGTTGCATATGTACGGAAAAATAGGCGTGGTCGACTCGCACGGTATATATATTCACAACAGTTTGATGTAAACAGGATACTATTTAGACATAATGTACTGATGTTAACACTGAAACTCCCTTTTTTTGCTGCCTTTTGGAGCATTTTTTAAGATTCTGTACAAGCCAAAGAAATGTGAGGTAACTCCTCAGCCTTCAATGGTAATGTTTTTTTCTTAAGTGGTTATTTTTATTTACTTCTGAAGCTAGGCAAAGTTGATGCCATGATCTGAAATCTATGTATTATAATAATTGTGATATAAATGTTATAAAAGTATTTATATGACCTACAAAGTTGTTAATTTTTTACTTATACTTTGCACTCAGATGGATCTCCCAGATGACATTAAAAAATTTTAACATAGGCCTTTTGTTTCTCAGAAAATAATTGGTGGAGGTTTTGTAACATGGTGGTAGAAAAAAATGAGTTGATTAGTGATGTGGTCTGGGTGAAATGAAATCTAGACGTACATAAATCATAGGTTTAAAAAAAAACTGTTATTTTCCATGTAAATTATTTGGTTAAAATCAAAGGTTTAAACTACCCAGTTTTATACTAGCTAATCCTGCATGTGATACTTAAATATATATTTTTTTTCTGGACTAATGCAGAAAAAATGTTTCATTTTGAAAGTGAGACAATGTATTTTGCATGCTGCTACAGTGCCATCAGAATACGAATGTTATGCTGTAGCACCAGTTCCTAAAGTATAATTAATTTTCGTTTCTCCGTACCCATGTTTCAGAAAAAGAAGAGACACCAGCTGATCTTTCTGAGCGGATAGTTTTCAAAGCTCCTGTCAAGGTCGCAGATGCAGAAAATACGAAAAATTCAGCGAAGGGGAGCATAAAAACCCACAAGAGTAGGAAAGGCGTCAAGAACGTGAAAATGTTGTCTTTTGATGAAGAAGAGCATGATGATGGCTGATGCGTGCAATTTAAATTTTAGACTCTGCCAATGCCTCTGTTTGGATAATTTTTGGACTGGTGTTTCGGTGTTGTGGAATTGGCACGCAAAAATGTGAAATACTGGAGTTTGTTGGAAGTGTATCGGTTTTATTCCGCGATATTATCTGTATCATGACAAGGCAAGAGCGAACAGTGAGATAACCTGTGCATGTCAGAATTTTAAATACAAGATAATGAATTATGTTAAATAATTGTCTAGAATTCAGTTTGTCCGTATAGCATATGAAATGGCTAACATGTGCCCTCGAAAGAGTGAAACACATGTTTTGTTCATGACATCAATCTGGTTGAGTGATAATGAGAAAGTTAAAAAGAATACAAAAATATATCTGTCTTACCATCACTTTTGTGTACTTTAAGTGGAGTAATAGTCAACACTAACAAATTAAAAATGCTTTATAAATTCTAGTGAATGCCGGGGCCAGCATTATCTGGATTGTATAAATTTTTGCTATATCCACATGGACAATGCATGAATAAAGTGAGATGAGATGGCTCATGGCAATGTTAATCTTACATATAGCGGGAGGAAACAAAATTAAAAGAAAAGTTATTAATATGCAGGGTGTTCACAAGTGCTCAATTAATCGCAAAGAACCTATATCCTTGCATATTTCAACTGATGCATCAGTTATCTTCTGTACTGCTAGAGTGTAGAACTTTTGGGTAGCTCAGCATACAACAGATTTTTTGACTGCAGATGATTGGCCACAAACGTATGTAAGCTAGTTGCCAGCAGATTATTTTGTTAAGGTGTGAAGTAAATGCGTAGGGGGACACGGTAGTTGCCCCCCCCCCCCCCCCATTTTTTTTTTTTTTTTTTTTTTTTTTTTTGCTTCGTAAACTTTAGAGGACTGAAACATATGAGCATGTAGGCTGGGCAGGTATGTGTTCAAGTCCGGGATTAACATAAGGGCAGACCCGGCGGCCTCACCTGGAAAGAGGCCTCGCATAAACCAACACATTACACAATGGAAACTTTCTTCCTCAGACAGGTAGACGCTAGCCTATTTCTTTTCTGGATATATTCTTATATAAGCCCCACTTATTTGCGAGGAGAAAAACACTGACCAATGCAAGAGCTGTGCATGTTCTTCAAACATAGTAACATTTATCTGTTCAGGTACAAGTTCATCCATGTCGCATGCGTTAGGTAGTGGTTTCCATTAGTAATGTACTTATGTCTCAGCCTTCTAATTCCAGTGTAGTACCTACTGCCTCAGTCCTAACACGTGTTGATTTTAAACTACAGCATTTTTTTTTTTAAACAACAACAAAATCTGCCGGTTTTCATAGGTATTTGCTTATCAGTATCAATAAAACAGAAGTGCTGTGGACAATTCAATGTATGACTGATTAATAACAAATGAAGCACATTCCCACCCAACATCACTTATACTTAGGTTTTGCTGCTTTAATATTATCCTACTGTGGGGCCATGAAAGCGCAGCAGCAAGATCGCTCGCCTTTCACCAAGGCGAACCTGGTTTGATTTCCGGTGGGGTCGTTCCTGGATTTTCGTATGTGGGAATCACGCTGGATGATGTCGTTGGGTTTTCTTGGGGATCTCCCGTTTTCCCTGCCCTTGCATCCCGGTGCTGCTCCATACTCATTTTGCTTCACCCTCATCGGCTCTCAAGAGCCCAATGTTGCGAGCTGCACAAATCTCTTCACTCCACTGCCATTGTGTTTGATTAATGCAGAATTTGGAAAAATTACTAGGCTAAACAAATTTAAGCAAAATGACTTAGGTAAAATGATTTTGTGCAAAACAACTGTCTATAAAATTAAGTAAGGGACTGTAATTTTAGGCAAAACTATTTTAGGTGAAATGACTCTAGGCAAAATGACTTTTGGGGAAGCTAATAGAGGGACTAGAATTTTAGGCAAAATGACCATTGCCTGTTGTATGTTAATGAATTTTGTTTCCTGATTAAACCCCCAAGCACTATCTTGTTGACATTTACAACATAGATGGCACCACTAGTACAATATCTCGAAACAATAGAAATGTTTGTTTTTAAAAAAGGCATCAAGTTCAATGTAGCAGTAACAGGTAGCCCTGCATGTCCTGGTTTTAAAGCAAACAAAAATTTTCTTGCAATTTTTTGCCAGAAGGCTGTGTACAAACTCATTAATAAGACTTTACATGTAAAAAAACATTGCTTAAATATAAATCGATGTTTCTTACATCTCTTCTGATCAATCCATGTTTCAATTGTGTCTTAAAAAAGACTGATTGTATTTTTGAAGATCTTATGTGTATTACTCGATATTAGACTGAAAATGGCCCATGAAACTAACATTTAGAAGTGAGGATTGATCTTGGGTTGAATGGTAGAGGTGTTGGAATTAATAAATAACCACTGATTCTCTTTTTTGAATGTGTTGTGCACAAGTGAACACTGATTAATGCTATTCAATAATAACTATACTGTATCATTTTTTTTGTAGAATTTAGCAGTCTTGCGCTGAGATATTGTAACGCTGACTTTGGCTACATAAAAAGCTATCACATAAATGACGCATTGTTTGATGTTTGTATTTGATAATGTTGTGTTTCCAAGAGCTTGTGTAGGTGTTTTTATTAGGATGTTGGAATAAGAAGTGTTGTATTTATAATTTTTAGGGCCCCTTGAGAGTTTATTTACCTATCACTTAAGGTGCAACCAAAATGTCAACAAACACATACAACATAGAAATTCGTACATGAAATGTAAGCACGTACTATTTTTATCAGTATAAATATAGAAAAATTAATCATAACAATGTCATGTGAATGCAACATTTTTTTACTATGAAATATTTTATTATATATAGTTGCAGTATTGGCCAGTAGTGTAGACAGTACTTTGTCAGAAGAGTGAGGTTAGGTTGGACACACGGACATGCCGCCGTTTACCGTAACGCCACCATGCGGCAGAAGTAACCTATAAAATTGTCATTTCCATTTTTAAAGGGTTTGTGTTAAATTTAAGTTATACGTAATAAAGTTATATATTCCCCTGTCTGCACACACATATTAAGTTTTATGTAATCTATTTTATTAGGGCCAGTTTGAGCCAGTAGAAAAGCCATATTTTATGTTGGATCTTAAGGCAAAGGTCAACAACATGTCCAACCACTGCACAAGTTTTATTTTGATTTCTTTATATATAATTTTATTTGCTAATTAAGGGGGGTTATTCTTGTGTGCCATCCCCTTCATTTCATGCATTCAGCCACAGCTTCATTTGTTATAATACATTTTCATTTATTACACGTTTTTTCACGATCACGCATCAGAGCTCAGGCAATGAGAGAGCTCGGCGCCAAGGCACAGTAGTAGCGTCTCGGGCACTCTGTGGGTAGGACATTGTGTCGAGACTCTCCGGGCCTTCATCACTTAGGCCGATCATGTAACGTGCAATAGTAATATTTGGTCACAGGAACTTTTTGTATTTCATTTTTAGCCAGGAGAATGTGCCGCCCCACCACCCCGGTGTTGTACACACAGGGGACATAGCGTACAACAAATCCATTATGTAGTCTTCGTGCTTGTTTGTATGTATCGGAGCTTGCCGAGCCAAAGTGGCGAACATTTCCATGTAACTGCCCAGTGTTGGGGATGTAATAAATAAATAGTTGTGTTAAGAGAGTCCACGCGTTAATTTATTTGTAGCAGCATCTCGGCCGCTTAAACAAGGTATGCAACGTGCCAATTTTTCGTAATGTTTTTTTCGGGTGCAAGGGGGCCCAAAACACCCGTTGGGAGTAGGTCAAGCGTTGAGGGAGGCTAACAGCCCTCCCTAGTCGAGGCATAGAGGATTTGCAGCAGAACTTCACCATCTGCAGTAACGCAGAGGACGGCGGGACCAGAGGAACAGCCACTGGGGGCGATCAGGCATACGACCTGAGATCAACACCTCATGTTTGCTGAGCGGACTGGGGCCCACCTGGTAAGATCATTGAACCGAACCTTTGCCTCCAGTCCACATTACCTCGTGTTCCCTCCTGGTCCAGCAACCTGAGTGCCATCTATATGTATTTGGCGAAACACGTGAAAAACCCAGATACTTACATGATGCATGCTTATATACTATAAAACACTACAGAATAAGCAGTTTAAGTTAAACATCTCGACTGTTTCAATATGTGTGTGAAAATTATTTGTCAGGTGTGGGATTTGAACCCACGCTTTCCTTACAGGGAACCAAAGTTTAAATCCAGCACCTTGGACCGCTCGGCCAACCTGATAAATATTGTAATATTGTGGAAATTTCCAAAATAGTTTTTTATAATGAACATTTAAGTTTCCCAAAACACTACCACCTTCACAAATAAACAATTATTTTTTCAAGATGCATCTGATTAATATGTTAACATCTCAGTTTATCACTTATTTATGCTCATCACATCAGTTCGTTACGTAAATAATTAGGAATATGTAATACCTATTTGTTTATTTTTGCATTAGATTATTCAGTGACAGATATATACATTTTCTTTCCTGCAGCTCTTATTTAAATTATTGTTTACAAGTTATTTGATTATTTTTAACATTTTCTCAATTTGATTGTATTTATAAGTATTTCAGGTTTTCTAACTAACGACATGTGCCATGTGCCCTTCCCTAGTCCGTTCACCACTCCAACAGCTACACCGCCATCAGTTCACCTTTGTGCCACATGAGGGCAGCTCTTTGCCGATCAGCCAGTGTTCCACGGGTGTGCACGAGAGTGCATCATCGCAGTGATCCCGGATGACATTTGTAGCATCTCTCGGGCACTATTTTTAGAGACACAAGGTGTTAACACAGATGTAAAGAACTTGAAGACTGTGACAAAAGGACACACACACATAACGCAACAAAAAGAATGCAGAAGAACCAAAATTTTTGCTAAGGAAATATGTACTGCTACTTGAAATGAATACTCTTCAGAGATGTGGCCAGAAAAATATGCAATCTAATTTTTTTTTCACTTGGATTATATGACAGGAATAAATTAATTCATTTGTAGACTAGATTTTTATGTACGGCCTCAACAAAAATAGCCTCTCGTGACAGGTGTGCCATTCTACAGTAGAGTTGGCATTAAAAAAAATTTAACTCTTTCGAAAACAAATTAATTGGTTTGTTTCTTTGCTCCAGACTAGCTCAGGATTTTAAGAGTGATTCTCAATCGTAAGTTTCCCGTGGTTAAAATAATTCTGTCTCTGTTTCAGGCCACGTGCATTTCAACAATTGTAACGGTTTACAAATACATTTACAAACTTATTGTAACCTTTCGAACACGTGTTTTTCTATGGCAATCCATGCCAGTTTATTTCACTAAAATTACGTTTGTTCGTCACTAGCATCAAATAATTTATTTGCTAAATCATTCAGTAAAATTAGGACTGTGCACGTTTTCTGATGCAAACAAACTTAAACTTATATACGGAAATAATATTCCTGTCACTTCATTGTGGAAGGCGGTTAGGAAAATGGTGGACCGAGCAATTTTAACGACATGCCGATTAATATTTCATTTCACTCGACAAAACGCGTTACAGCGGAACCTACTACCAACTATGTTTGGAAAAAGCAAATAAAAAATAATCAAATACCGATTAAATATTCCGATAACACCAATAAGATATTAGTATAATAATCACGATGAGAAAAAAAGCGCACGCACAACTGCCTTCACCGGGCTGGAAATATAAACATGGCTAGCCATTGGCTGGAAACGTTTACTGTTCGTATGTGTCGACATACTCTGTCAGAAATGCTGAACATGTTTTTAAAGTTCCGTTACAAATAGCCAAGAAAATTTAATATTGATTTAGAAACACAATTTAAACCATAAATGTTGTAAGTATAATTAAGATTACAACTTTTAGTTAAGAGTACTATTTTCTTCTAAAGACATGATCAAAATAGCCAACCTAACAATATGGATCCCGCAGCAGTTCATCAGCTGATACAATACTGTAGGAGCGAGAGCATTTACTGTTTACATAGTTTGTAGATTGGTCACATTGTCTGTCAAATTTGAGACCACTTATATGAAATAGACTATACACTTCCCATATGCTCCAACATCATGCTGACGAACTTGTAAACTGCGTCACAGATAAAGGCTGTTCACGATAAAGTGAGCACTTTTGAAATCAACCTTAGAAAAAACTCACTTTCCCTACCTGCATAATGACGGGAAAACTGAGTGACATGCTCCCAGTAAAGTTGGTAACGATGAATGGAAAGTAGTTCCATATCTTAACGTTGAATAAAAAGTGTTGGGTAACTATTTGTGGTAATTTAAATTATTTCTTTCATTTTCTGTTATTTTAATGCATTGAACTGTAAATGGGCAGATTTGCAAAACATTTGCTTTTGTAACAATTTCACACTTGCACTAGACCGATGCATGAATAAAGTGACGAGGCCCATGGCAATGCTAATTTTGCATAAGGTGGAAGAATACACGCTGTGCATACAAGTAGATCTTAAGCAGGGCTTTCAAAAGTGCCCATTCTACCGTGAACAGCAGATACCGAGTAGTACAATGGAAAACAATTCCGTCAACAGCTCCTATACACTGTCATCGAGGTTGGGCATGGTGATCTTTTCCAGTGTGTCTGAATGTTTGGCAGTCGAAGCACTGTGTGGAGGCCCTTCCGGCCTCCGGTACTCTTCTACCGTGACGAATAAGCCACACAGGGCGCTCAGTTCCTAGATTGATTTGCTGTTGTCGCTTTGTGGGCAGCTCCACAATAATGTTTTTTTTTTTTTTTTTTGTCTCTCGACGAGAGCTTGTGGCTCAGTTGAGAAAGCTAAGGGCTGGTGTTGCAGTAGCTACGCTGCTCCTCTTCTAACAGAAATATTCCTTCTTGCGGTAGCTTGTATGCAGAAAGTCGCCTGCAGCTCAGCACCGCATCACTTAACAGCAGTTAAGGTGGGTTTATGATCGACTTAACAGAATAAGTTCTCAGTTTGCCTAAGATATGAATCAATTTATTCAAGGATATTAACTTATGACTGTCGTGTGCATTCTTGGCGTTACTTAAGAGATCAATATATTTTATATCTTTAAGTACAAGTCAAGATGAAGCAGCCAATCAGAACACAGCGACAGTTGTTGTTGGTGGGAAACTGTATTTACAACTTGTATTGTGAAATTGTATGAAAGTAATTATTTTAATACAGAGACAGGATCATCTTAATTTAAAGAATAGTTCATGGTCATGTTTTCTTTCGTGGAAGAGGTTATTGAATTCATTTAAATTAATCTTTTTAGATTTATTGATGTAAATGCCTAATGTTGGCATGGGCTTTCCTTCTATAAGATTTCACAAATTTTTAAATGATTACACAAGCAGTAACCAGAGATAATTAAATATATGGAAATTGTCAATTTTTCCAGGTTATTTCTGTTGCTTACATCTCCTACGATTTTAATTGGCTAGACTTAACAGTTGCTAATGCAATCATAAACTGCTAATCTTCTTATTGTTCATTTTCCGTGTGCTTATCGAGTCATTCAGTACAAATCTTAATTCTTCAGTCTTTAATCGTAAACCCACCTTTAATCATAAGCAGTGAATGCACAACAGCGCATCTGCCCAGACGCCCTTTGTAATTCACCTTTAGTGAAATTATATTTAGTTCGGTTAGGCCTTATTAGATATAATACAGTTAAATGACACAACTGAATTAGTCATTTATTCCTGTTATTCATTAGTATTCTTTTTCCGAGATGTGATAAGCGCATCAGCACACATACCCCCTGTAATTCACTTAGGATTAGCTTGGTTAGGTCCTCTGCATTTCACGCAGCTAGGCAGGTGCCAGCAGTACGCAGGCCCCTTCAATTCCCACGCTAACATGCAATATGACAAATAAGCAAAACAAAGTGGGTGTGACTATTACAGCCACCTTTAGATCCGCCTGCACAACATTAGGTTATTTATTATCGCTCCTATTAATCTACTCTCCAACCGTACACGACATACATTTGTGCTACGATTATCTACTGAGTTCCCTATGTTACTCCACTTCCCTCTGAACTGCCCAGCGCCCACTGTGGACATGATCAGGTAAGTTCAACTTCATCTTGTGTTCTGTCTATAATTTTGTTCTCTTTATTTCAATAATTGTAAAACCAGTATCTTTCAGGCCTTCTTTAAAGTGGCAGCTACAAAGACGCGAGCCTTCGTTTGGATTCTTATCTTGTCTCCCACAAAAATTAACTTACATGCTGAGAACGGTAATTTTTAAAGTAAAACACATTGGATTCATACTAATAGTTTAGTCCACTGTTAATAATAAGCCTGGTAGCCTATATAGAATGTTTATTACTTGACCTAATCTGTAACATGTAGTTTTTATAGCTGCAATTTAGACAATAATAAAAATAACATGGGCATATTTCAATTAACCATATTTATGGTATTTAAGAAATATGTATTTTTGGCCCTTTTATAAGGAGTTTTACTATTGCACTTGAAATATAATTATTTCAAAGGATCTTGAGTATGTACTGATACATCCGAAAGCACACCGATAATATTCAACATCTTTCGCAAATCAAAAGAAGTTGCAGGCCTCTCTAACATTATTGTTATTGCAACCAAATGCAAAACAATTTACCGTCGCTCATTCTTGATAACTATTGCGAAAGACAAGAAAATTCTTATTAAGGCGTAGAAAACTACTGGATCACACTTTTGTTTACATCCAACACATCAGTTGCTAAGCAACGGTACAGGATCTGACGTAGACTTCAAAAGTGTAGAGCGCAGCGCAGCAAGTGCACTGTGTCAAGTAGTTCACGTTGTTATCGCTAGATAGCGCGCGGGTAGCAAGGGATCGTTGCGTGCCGTGGATGGAATCAGAATTTTGGGTGGAATTTCGTATCCCTTAAATAAATTATTCGTCAAATTGTGTTTTTTTTTTTCAAATGAAAAATTTCCAAACTTTGTACAAAAATTATAAAAGGTTCAATCAATATCAATTGCTGAGATACCCCTTAAAAATTACGTAACTATTGTAGTACAGTTAGTGCCATCTGTTGTCGAGTAGATAAACTTCAAAACCGGATGATGCATTCGAATTACCACAGACAAAAATCACGGCGGCGAGATATTAGGAGAGCATGAACGCAACAGAGGTCTACAGTCAGGCTGGCCTAAGCTAACGCTCGCTTCAGGGCCATGTATGTATGTGCTCGCTCCGGGGCCGCCACAAGGATCTCCTTGAGCGCACGCACCCGTTATGCATTACGAGATAGGGACTGCGGGCGACGAGGGATTAGGAGTGCATGAATGTAACAGAGGTCGTCAATCGGACGTGGCCGACCTCTGCTTACGCTCGCTTCGGGGCCATGTATGTATGTGCTCACTCCGGGGCCGCCTCAAATGCACGTGACTATCTACGAATTACAAGATACAGCAGGTTGCCGGCTGAGATGTATTAGGAGAGTATGAACGTAAGAGAGGTCGTCAGTTTGGACTTCGCTAACGTGACATATATACTGGGGATAGAAAATGTATTATTATATTGTAAAGGCTTTTTAACGTCCCCGGTTTTATGCTTGAAAGCTTAGCAGCGGACGGCTTACAGACTTACCTCTAATATAACTTAAATTAACACCCATGCCTTACCCGGTGCAACGCCTGATTTCGGAACTTTATTTAGGCGCACAGAAATGTCTAATTTACATGATTTTATTTACCACCACATATGATTATTAATGTGTTTATGTATGTTTACTAATAATTGTGCTACGTAATTATTTTCGGAGTTCTTTTTCTGCTGCAATGTTTACAGGTTTATTTATTTTTGCCACAACTTAAGAGACGTAAAGTATTTGATTCGAATCTAGCACTTTCCAATATTTTTATTGTTTGATTGCTCTATGTTTCTCATATTTTATGTGAAGAGTTTTTGGGAGAGGTTGCCAGGGGCAACCATTGTTGATCTGTGCTTGGTTGCCAGGGGCTAGCTATTGGCTAAGATTTCTAGCGTCACGTTTTTTTTTTGTTTTTGATTAGGAATAAAGCCACGTCAGGACTGGAAAGGCGATGTGCCTTTCGCAGTAGGTTTAAGTAATTATTTTTATAAGTAGGGCCAGTCCGCGTTAGCTGGCTGGAAATAAAGTGCAATTCGCGGATTTTGCTTTGGAAGGTTATATATGGCATAAAACAAACCGCTGGGAAGTTGTATAGTTTACTGTTGCGAATGTTTTTTTTTCTTGTGAAGAATTGTGTTAGTATCAAACCAACCTGCATGTTTGAGATCGCAGTGTATAAGCCTATGCACGGGAGCATGTAAGCGATTTATGTATCCATTTAATTGAGTGCTCGGAAATATTAAAGGTGCAATAGGCTGTGGTGTTGGGGCTCGAAACTGCAATGAAAATAATTCATACACTACAGCAGTCTGTTATCACAAAGTTGGCGGATTGACCTCGCAATCGAAATCATTATTTTCGTGTATTGAGACAGACGTGAAAATTATATTTTGTGTGTGCTCACGAAAAGCAGGTTCCGGTAAATGTAAACATACCGTCGAGGTAATGTAAAGCAGAGAGGTTTTTTGTAAAAAAAAAAAAAAAAAAAAAAAAAAAAAAAAAAAAAAAAAAAATCTGGAAAATGGTATAAATCCACTCTATTATTAATACAGAATATACAGATTTTTATGAGGCGCATCAATATTTCACCAAGACAAACGACCAAAACGATAGTGGGGGATGTACCTTACCAAGCTGGGTTACCATACCATTCTTGCAAACTCACTGTCCCTTGAAGAGTATAAGCTTAGTGAATACCTTTCTCACCTGAGTGTCTCTAATTACTTGAGATCTCTCTCGGAGGGCATGGGGCACTCTGCAGGTAAAGTAATATTTCAAAATATTTTTAAGGATTTTGACATAATGAGACTCTCTGTATAGTAGAACTTAAGTTCCGCTGATTACAAAGTACAAAATAAACAGCGCTTATTTAATAAAACAGATAGATTTTTAATAAAATGTAATAGTAATTTACAATAAACCTATACTATTTTTATGAAGAACAAAATGTAATAAATTAAGCTGTGTGTTAACTTAAATAAAAGTTAAACTTGTGTAAATATAAATAAATTATAGGTACATGGAATATTTTTAATAAACCCGTTATATAAACAGTTTTAGTCCAATTTTAATCCTGCAGGCCTACTTGAATCATGCTAGCTGTGATACTCTCGTTCAACGAGCTATATAGCTGCGGTTAGTGCAGCCATACGCTCCTTTGTATAGATCCGAAGCTATGAAATGTACGTTTCAAGACGACATTCTCTAACGATACGTCATTCAGATGTGGGTGCAACGAAACTCTACGTAACACGACAAAAAACTACCACGGCCTTCAATATTTCAAAAATTTATCACGTATCATTCCTGGTAACAACATGGCAAGAAGCATCAGCTGACAATGTTTTGACTAAAATTAAAATGGTGGGACAGTTTGCCGATGGATTCCGCTAAGAGCGCTGTAATCGCTCAGACACCCACCCTCTCTTTGTTTACTATATAGCTCGTTGTTTTTTTAGGGTAAAAGGTAATGATTGCGTAAACTGATCTTACTGAAATTCGAAACTGATCTGTATTTTACCCTGAGGGTTCGCTCTGCAAAATTTGAAGAACTTCTGTTGAGTTTCAAGGGACTTAGAGGTGTTAGAGACGGACAGACAGACAGGCAGAGATCGTCTACTTAGTACATAGGATCCGAAAGACAGTTTTACTGGCAAAGAGAAAGTTAACTAAAATAAAATATTCACATAAGCAAAACTCTATTCAGAAATGCAATTCTGCTGGTAACACATTCACTGCAATACTAATTTTAATAACCTAGTTGGCCAGAAAGAGCACAAAATAAAAAGTACCTTAACTTACTGATACAAGCAAACAAAGAACAAACAAATTTCCAGAACTTCTATGTCTGACTACGTATGAATCTAAGGGCAAATGTTTTCGTACATCAACCTTAATAAAAGTAACGCCCCTAAAAAAACAAGATAAATGCTGACGTTATATATCATTACATTAATCAAAGACCCACGGACGTGGCGACCTTAGAGGTCCCGTCAAGGTATACCCGACTAAAAACCTGATAAAAATAATGCATTAAAATAATTTCAATAAAGGTCAATTAAAAATATGATACACAGCTCGGCGACCATAAAAGGTTAAAGCATTACATGAATAATAATTAAGGCGGTCCTTCCAAAGCAAGCTGTAATAAAATACACTGGAAAACAGATTATATAAAACACTTCTCTTACGACTAATCGTGGCAGAGGCGATATACCAAAAAAGCTGGCCGGGCTACATACAAATTGGGCAGCGTCGTAAAAACTATTACAACTCAGAAAGAGTTTTCAATCCAAAAACCTTCATATGACGAGCACGCTACACCAAAACATGATATCAAGGCTGCCAAGGAAAATATAATTTGGAAAAGCAAAATGTACACCGCTTCCCGCAACAGTAAAGGCACACTCAAAAAACGTAACACTACACGGAATAATTTCCCTTAATTATTAGAGACTCGCTCGTGTACACGACTCACCGTTGTCGCCCATCTTTGTATGTGATTCCATATAAAAAAAATAATAAAGCTGTTAATAGACCACAACTCTGTTAGGTCCCCAGGTGCGGTAACACATTAATTTGATTTCGTTCCGTCGGATGCCATAGTACGGAGCAGCAATCTATATGAAAATCGAAGGTTTTGACGCTAGCTGGTGAAGGAAAGAAACGACAGGCCGGGGTCGCCTAGGGCAGCCGACCACAACTCGGCCCCCGCCAGATTAAAAGATCACCTGAACAGGGATGGATAGGGGCGGGGAAAATAGGGGAGAAAGAAAGGGGAATCGAAGTGGATCCAAGGAGATGGCAAGACGGCGCGGCGATCATGCGGCCGTAATGGAAACCACTGGAGACAGTGCAATTACTACCGTCTCAAGTGGCTTCGTAATGAACGAGCAGTTACTTCGCCTCATATCCCATTAGAAATATCCAGTCAGTCAGCACTACTAAATTTTTACACTGAATGGTGTACTGTACCTGGTATCCACAGCAAACAGATCGTGATTCGGAGTTTTACATTTTTTTTTTTTTACTGGAGAGTAGTATAAAAAGGGGCATTCTGACGCAACAGGCTCAATGCTCGGGAGCCGGGGAGCCATACAGCAAATTATGGACCCTTCACAGAGGTTGAAAATTTCCCTTTTTTCCCCGTTTTACCGTACAAAACCGCCAACTTCGCGTACAAAAACGTCATTTACCCCCTTTTTTCTCGCAAAATTCTCGAATTTTTCTCCTGGTGATGGCAACCATCTTGGTAGCCAGTGCCGGAAGCCATTTTCTAATCTAATTAGCATAATCCAGTGGGTGACTCCTCAGGGAGACAAAGGACTCAATGAGGAGGAGGGATTTCCACCACCGCTCATGTGCAGCCATATTGGCAGCCAGTGCCGACAGCCGCAGGACTACTGGCAGTCAGCTGAGTATGTCGGCCAGTTTAGCAGCTAGTGGCGGGCATCAAGTCGACCAGAATGTTAATTTCGGATAACGTGCACCACTGCCCCCTCCTGAAGTCTGTGTGTGCATAACACTTATAAGCATAGTTGGTTGTAATTTCCGAACCATTGGAGATTCAACTACCAAATGTATAACAATTGAATCAACCCTGACTATGAGAAGGGTGAAGGGGTCAAGTATGGCCTATGTCTATGTATAAGGATAGCATGCTGTAAATTCCGAACTATTTAATTTATAGCAGTCAAATTCATAACCAAGGCATCGCCCCAGACAACGAAAAGTAGCGAGGGGTCAAGTTTGGCATACGTCTAATTATAAGCATAGTTGGCTGTAACATCCAAATCATTTAAGTTATAGTTGCCAAAGCCATAACATGAGCATCGCCTCAGATGATGAGTGCTCATGTATGTCATATGCCTACATATAAGCATAGTTGGCTATAATTTCCGAACCGTTTGAGGTATAGCCATAAAATCCATAACATGAGCAATGTCCCATACAATGAGTCGTTAAGTATGTCACCGATAAGCATATATGGTTGAAATTTCCGAACCGAGTAAGTTGCAGTTGCCAATCTACAACAGTGGCATTGCCCCAGATGAGGAGAAGAGAGACGAGTTGTCAAGTATGACCTATAAGCATAGTTGGCTGTTATATCCAAATCATTTATGTTATAGTCATCGAATTCATAACATTGGCATCTACCTAGATGAGGAGAAGAGACGAGTGATCAAGTGTTTCCTATTTCTACCAATATGCATAGTTGGCCATTCAGTTCCGAACCAACGATGATATAGTTGCCAAATTCATAACATAGACATTAACCCAGAAGATAAGAAGGGTCAAGTATACCATATGTCGACTTATAAGCATAGCTGACCATAAGTTCCGAACCATTTAGGAAATAGTGGTAAAAAAACAATCATACCATAGGCACCTCAGACAACGAAAAGGGAGCAAGGGGTCACGTATGATGCATGTCTACTTATAAGCATATTCATCTGTAATGTCCGAACCAGTTAAGATACAGTAGCGAAAATCATAACATAGGTACCACTCCAGACAATGAAAGTGATCGAGAGGTTAAGTTTGACCGATACCTACTTATAAGTATAGTCGGCCATAATTACTGAACCATATTTTAGATACAACAACCATCAGTCACCGAAAAGGATGAAGAGGACAAATATGCCCTAAACTCAAATATAAGCACCACAGCTAGCACTGCAGCACCGATCAGTTCAGTGTTCGTACATGGAGTAATGATGCTCAGTTCACAATTAATTGCCAGCTTCTGAAATACACTAGATGAAAAAATCCGATGTCCTTAACATTATGGAAATATATATAATGCTCCTAGCCATGTTGGCAAGTAAACTGTCTGTACTTACGGACACTGTTGTAGACAATGGTGGGTACTCTCTCTTTGTGACATTTTAGCAGTGGGGCCCCTTGCTTCCACTCGACGAACATCCAAAGGCGACTTTATATGTCGACTTGTATTACCACTCTCTATAGGAATCGAACCTTTGTTACCTCGTGGATTGTTCGCTGCCTTCGGTGTACATGCATTAGTTACTTTCAATAGTATACCAGTAAGTACAATGACAAGGAGAGGTGGTGGGGATGTAGTACTTGATCAGTATATACCATGCATGGAAAGGTGGGACCTGTCATTGTGGTCTCTGCTTCCAGCGATGTCACGTCAACGACGACAAGTTAAGGTAAAACCTCTCCTCTGCATGGTATTAGTGGTTCGTAGGTAATTCATCATTTTTTGTTGCACGTATTTCTTCTCCTACCTGCACAATTACTGTTGCATGTGTAGAACCGATAGTTACGCTATTGCATCTCCGAATACATATCTCATGCAATGGTGGTGGTCAAGGCATCGGACTGGTAACACAAGTGGAAGTTGGCCTACGCACCTCCTCCTGCATTTTTTTTTGGCGATGGTGTCGGTCCATGCGAGTATTTACTTATCCTAACCATGCAATGTCTGTCGAGGACATCTTCGGAGTTGACACATGTCTGGCGAGTGTGTAGGTCCATGCTCCTACCTTTGCACAAGATAATCCTCTGCTGCTATTTATGCATGCGTGTGTGTGTGTTGTGATACCTCCTCCTTATTTGCACCACAGGGTAATTCGTTTCGTAACACTAAGCACGTGTTATTGTTGTATGTGTAGGACTCGGCTGTCTAATGCTGACTGCATTGCGATGTACCGAGTGACATCTCACTATCTACATACATTGAAGGCTCAGTACATGATGACACACAAGTGCCTGGCTGGTCCCCCTGGACCCTAGTGGGGTGATACTAACTGACTGTCTGGAAGTTTGTACACACATTGAAGGTTCGGGTATGACTGTCTGTAATTATTACCTGCTTTGGTACATGACTATAAGTCGGAGATAAGAAAATGGATTTAATAAATCTGTGTGTGCCGGTCTACTGGTTTAACAGTTATATTTATAATGATTTTTGAGCTCGAGGTGGTGGTGGAAGTATTGTTTCCTTGCAAATATGGCTGGGAACATTATATATTTCTGTACTGTTAAGTACAGTGGATTTTTTTCTAGTGTATTTCAGAAGTTGGCGATTAATCATGAACTAGCATTATTACTCCATATATGAACATTGAACTGATCAGTGCTGCAGTGTTAGCTGGGGTGCTTATATTTGCACTTAGGGTGTACTTGACCTCTCGAACTTTTTGGTGACTGATGATTGTTAATATCTAAAAAATGGTTCGGTAATTATTTCAGACTATACCTATAAAAAGGCATCTGTCAAACATAACCCATCTATAGCTTTCATTGTTTGGAGTGGTACCTATGTTATGATTTTCGCTACTGTATCATAACTGGTTCGGAAATTACAGACGAATATGCTTATAAGTAGACATGCATCATACTTGACTCCTCACTTCCTTTTCGTTGTCTGAGATGGTGTGGTTGCCTATGGTATGATTTTTTTACCACTATTTCCTAAATGGTTCGGAACTTACGGCCAACTATTCTTGTAGGTCGACATATGGTGTACTTGACCCTTCTCATCTTCTGGGGTAATGTCTACGTATGAATTTGGCAACTATATCATTGCTGGTGCGGAACTTTATGGCCAACTATGTGTATTGGTAGAAATAGGAAATACTTGACCACTCGTCTCTTCTCCTCATCTGGGGCGATGCCACTGTTATGAATTTGACGACTATAACTTAAACGGTTAGGATATAACAGCCAGCTATGCTTATAGGTCATGATTGACCACTCATCTCTCGTCTCCTCGTCTGGGGCAATGTCCGTGTTATGGATTTGGCAACTATAACTACTCGGTTCGGAAGTTACAACCATATATGCTTATAGGTGACATACTTGACCACTTGCCATCTGGGGCGATGCTCATGTTATGAATTTGGCAACTATAACTTAAATGGTTCGGATGTTCCATCCAACTATGCTTATAAGTATGCATAGGCCATACGTGACCCCTCGATACTTTTCGTTGTAGGGGGCGATACCTTGGTTATGAATTAAATGGCTATAAATTAAATGGTTCGGAACTTACAGCATACTATGCTTATACATAGATGTAGGCATACTTGACCCCTTTACCCTTTTCATAGTCAGGTTTGATGCTTGTGTAATGGATTTGGTAGTAGTATCTCCAACGGTTTGGAAATTACAGCCAACTATGCTTATAATTTGACATAGCCCATACTTGACTCCACGACCCTTCTCATAGTCAGGGTTGATGCCTATGGTATGAATTCGACAACTATAACATAAATTGTTCAGGAATTACAACCAACTATGTGTATAAGTGTTATGCACACACAGACTTCAGGAGGGGGCAGTGGTGCTTGTGACGCGAAATTAAGGTTTTAGTCAACTTGAAGCCCACCACTGGCAGCCAAAATGGCTGACATTCTCAGCTGACTGCCAGTTGTCCTGCGGCCATCGGCACTGGATGCCAAGATGGCCGCACATGAGTGGTGGTGGAAACCCCTCCTCCTCCTTATTGAGTCATTTGCCACCCTGAGGAGTCACCCGCTGGATTATGCTAATTAGGTAAAAAATGGCTGCCAACACTGGCTGCCAAGATGGTCACTGTCGGGGGGAGGGAAATTCGGAAATTTTCGCGAGAAAAATGAAGGGAAATTACGTTTTTGTACGCCAAATCGGCTGTTTTGTACGGGAAAACGAGAAAAAAAGAACAATTTTCAAGTTGTGTGAAGGGACCTTAATTTGCTGGATGGCTCCCCGGTTCCTCAGCCTGGAGCCTGTTGCATCAGAATGCACATTTTTTACACTACTCGGGAGGAACGCGTTTCACTCGCTGCCCTGTTTACGACAGCAACAACAGCTAACTGCGTGCTGACATAAACACGCACGCTATGATCATGTCCTCATACCAAAGATCAATAGAGAATATGTGAGCTGCCAGTGTTAATGATTGTTTGTTAGGATCACACTTCTTACCAGCACCACTTGATCGTTATATGTACCAGTGGTTCTTGTAAAAGACGTTGTCGGTATTGTTAAACGATGTTCTACTTACGTTACCTAGCCACACTTCTGTTCAGCATGATGGGACGCCACCCTATGATGTTCGCGTTGTGCACCATTACGTAAATCAACTCTTTTCCAGGAAGGTGGATAGGGAAAGGAACTCCTTTCACCAGAACTGCTCACTCACATGACCCAACACCGTTCAACTACTTCTTCTGATGCTACGGGCAGAGTGTATTCTACGAGACTCCAGGCGTGTGAGTGAGTGAAGAGATTTGGGCGGCTCTTAACAGCGAGGTCTTGAGAGCCGATGAGGGCGATTGAAGTGAATACGGAGCGGCGCCGGAATGAAGGGGCGGGGGAAACGGGAGACCCCCGAGAAAACCTGCCGACCAACGCTATCGTCTGGGACGATTCCCACTTGCGAAAATCCGGTGGTCCGGTCGGGGATTGAACACGTTTCGCCTTGAGGGGAAGCGAGCGTGCTAACCGCTCAGCCACTGCGGACCGGAAAGAGACTCCAGGTGACCCGGCAGGTAACCTCATGGTAAGGATAAAAGATGCGTGCATAACGATCCTAACCATTGCCTCCTTTATAGGCTGAGTCTAACCAGCTCTGTTATGGCGTTGAAATTCGTGCATCAATGTATGTGAGTGTCACTTCGTGCACCCGTTGAAACTATTTTTGACAATCTTAATAATATAGCAAAGGAATAATGTGGAATAAACAAATCATAGCTCATCCACAATCAATAAAACGACACCCAGGAACATATGTCGCTTACATTGCCAACCTAAAATATTCTGGATGACCACCCTTATTATTGGGGACCATTATATCGCAAACTGTTTGGTTTAAGGAGTAAAAATAAGCCAATGTTTCGTACATTTGGTTATAGTGTTCATTTATGCATCCTGACATTTTAGCATACATTCAGTGCTACAACATTTCGTGCGATGTGTGAATAGAAACCTCAATTTTCTATTTATGATTGTAATGCAATTTACAATGTTATAATTTCAGCGTATGATGAACTTCGTTTGCTGATAAGGTGTAAAAGATGTATTTTATCGGAATTATTCTCCGTTACTTTTCAATAAACTCCTGTCAATGTGATATAGTCGAGTGAAAATAAAGCCCTTAAATATCGACCTAGGCTATTGACATGGCTTTTCGAATGGAATCCCCCCTCCCTCCCCCGATCTTGGTACTTAAATATGTATGTTGTGACTATGAAGCATGAGTTCTAGTGGATTTGTCTATTGGATCGTCCTGAATATTTCTGGAAGTGGAGCCACAGCATTAATAGAAGCCGTCGACCTTGAAATATTACAGTAAGAGTATTTGGTTGCAAAACGGCATTCCGCCAAAATGTTCTAAACCGCACCCAAGATGCACCAGTTTAGCCATATGGTTGCTGGAATGCGCCTAGGTCTTGTTTGCGAGGCCATTTCTCATTCGTATTATTTTAGCCATAAGGGATGCAGCAAAATATTACTGACATATTTATGCCCACCTTATTTGTTGCCAACAATTTTGTTCTTTTATATTTTCTGCAAGAAGTCACATTTTCCGTAATATGACGCAACATAGGCTGTTGTGTTTGGCGGCCGACGTGTGGCTGGAGGATGAAGTAGCTAGCATTAAAAATAAATTACGGGAAGCGAAAGTTATTTTATTCAGACTATATTCGGAAATATAACATTGCATTTATGTATCAATTGTTTTTTTTTATTAGAGCAAAAAAAAACATATATTTCGAGGATACGAGAGTAGTGAAAGAGAGATTTAAATTAACGCCGGTGCTTGGCACCTCAGGGGAACACAATGCAGATATACAAAGTAAAGCTGTTAAGTAAACAAGTGGTATAAAGAAACGACAGCAGGTAGCGCACAGCAAACATAGTATCTACAGAGACAATACGTCGTCCCGACAAACAGTTATAATATCTGCCAAACAAGTTCTTCTACAATGGAGCCCAAACAAGTTGCTACTGAGACAATACGTCGTCCCGACAAACAGTTATAATATCTGCCAAACAAGTTCTTCTACAATGGAGCCCAAACAAGTTGCTACTGAGACAATACGTCGTCCCGACAAACAGTTATAATATCTGCCAAACAAGTTCTTCTACAATGGAGCCCAAACAAGTTGCTACTGAGACAATACGTCGTCCCGACAAACAGTTATAATATCTGCCAAACAAGTTCTTCTACAATGGAGCCCAAACAAGTTGCTACTGAGACAATACGTCGTCCCGACAAACAGTTATAATATCTGCCAAACAAGTTCTTCTACAATGGAGCCCAAACAAGTTGCTACTGAGACAATACGTCCTCCCGACAAACAGTTATAATATCTGCCAAACAAGTTCTTCTACAATGGAGCCCAAACAAGTTGCTACTGAGACAATACGTCGTCCCGACAAACAGTTATAATATCTGCCAAACAAGTTCTTCTACAATGGAGCCCAAACAAGTTGTTACTGGGCAACCAAATTCTCGTTAGAATTGTGTAAGGTTTTCGATCTCCAAATTCCGCGTACTTCAAACAAGAAAATAAGTATGTCATATCGATTTCCAAGGTCAGTGGTTCGTATAAGTACACGTAACGTATGAACCATGTAACTACAGAACGAAATTATTATTTTTTTCTAGTTAACATTACCAGTTTTGTCGCTACAACATGTTGGGTTTAACTAATGTCATCCTTGTCTATAATGCAAGCAAATATTTTCGGTGCCAATATCAATGTGTGAGTTCTGAGAGGACAGTAAATTAATATCCTATAAGCCGTTATCACTGTGTTTTGGAGGCAGGAAAGTCGCCTTATATAGTGCAGGGAGACTTGTTAAATTTTTGGTGGAGTCACTCCTAATATTTGCATTTATTAAACGTGGCAGACGTTGCCACTGGCCGCTGCGCTTTCCCCGCTTCCCCTCCACATTCATTATGTATCCTCACCACACACAGCTGGTGCTAAAGACACTAGCTGCTAGGCCTTACATCAGGTGTTGAAATTATACGGACACGAAATATCATTATTTGTGACATAATTAACCTAAACGGTTTGTACATCCCAACTATTTCACCTGCTTTAAATTAAGTTAACTTGAAAAATACCCTATTAGTACATTTTAGCTAAAAAATTTGCATCATATATTGTATATATATAATATATTTTGTATATATATAAATTGTATGTGTATGTACGTATATATATATATAACATGATGCAATTTTTTTTTAGCTAAAAACGTACTAATAGGGTAAAAATATAAATGTTTAGAAAAGCTTTGATTCCACTAACAAAAAATTAATGGTGAGGGATAACTCTGTTTCGATACACACAACACACACACACGCACGCACGCACGCACGCTGGCACACACACACACACACACACACACATATATATATATATACATACATATATATATATATATATATATATATATATATATATATATATGTGTGTGTGTGTGTGTGTGTGTGTGTGTGTGTGTGTGTGTGAGTGTGTGCCAGCGTGCGTGTGTGCGTGCGTGTGTGTGTGTATCGAATATATATATATATATATATATATATATATATATATATATATATATATATATATATATATATATATATATATATATATATATATATATATATATATATGATACACACACACACACGCACGCACACACGCACGCTGGCACACACTCACACACACACACACACACATATATATATATATATATCGAACAGAGTTATTCCTCACCATTAATTTCTTGTTAGTAGAATCAAATGTATTTCTAAACATTTATATTTTTATTATTGTTTTTGTTTGTCTAGTGAAAAATAACACATTTTATTAGAGTGTGTTAAATCATTTTTGACTCAGGCGTGAAGTTGCCTGAAAAAAAATTTAGCTTCATAAATCCCTTCTAAGACGGGAATGACACTGCAGTCATTAATACATTACGAAGATGTATTTTAAAGAAACGATTACTGTTATAGGTATTTAGTGATGTTTGTGTGTGGAACCATAGAAGTGAATTTCAAATATCTAATGGCATGTAATGTGGAGCGTGTAATACTGCTTCCACAAAGTGCATCTGCATTGCATCGTAAATTTAAACATATTTTACAGCGATTATAGACATGGTTTTATGTGTGCATAGACACATAAATTAAAGAATCCTTTATTTTGGCACATTTCAAAAGTTTGTACTACGTACACACTACAGCTAGTTAACATTACCCAAAATTTTGTGTAAGCAAAGCTACATAAAAATCGAAAAATAGACTTGTATCGGCTTTTTTTTTTTAGTGTACTTGAAGTTATAAGCTTGTGTAAAATATGCAATCCTTTGCCATAATTTGACAAAAATCTAAATATTAAACCATACACGTACCTAGTTGAATAAATTGTGTGTAGTATTGAAGCTGCATTTCTACTTTGCCTATTAAAAATTTAACGCACTATACCCAAAATAATATAAAATTATTATTTAAATGAGAAGCAAAACATTCTTACTCATCTTGAGAGTATTTTCTCTTTTTCTTTTTGGTTAACTTTTATTAAAACATTTTTTACAATCAAACTTTTTTGAAGTATATATAATATACAAAAAAATATTCTTATCAATTTTGTATTAATTTTCAAAAAATAAATGACAGAGCTTTGCAAAACCAGCTAAATAATAGATAACCACAAATATATCCTTACAAATGCTGTAAGAATTTTACAGAAAATTGCAAAAAATCTACGTAATCATTCTCCTATCATTAGTTTTCGATAAATTAAGCCATAAATTAAATAGAAGAGCTTTGCAAAACCAGTCAAATTAATAAGCTACCACAAATATAGCATTATAAATATTGTAAAAATTTGGAAGAATATTGTCAAAAGTTTACGAAACAATTCTTAAATCATCAGTACTCAACAACTTAAGGTAAAAAGTAATGCTTGTAACCAGAATAAATTTTTTACCAGTAACGGTTTATCAGCTGTTATGTATTGTGATTGTGCTAGTTTAGCCAGATATGGGCGAGTCCCTCAGTGCAATAATGGCATATGTGTATGCCCAGGACGGCTAGTTGCAGAAACATAAAGAAGGCTGCAAAAAAACATACAGAAGGTGGTGTGGAGTTTGTTAAAACATGCTTTTCCCTGCTTACTCCGCCCTAAGGTACGTTACTAGTATTTTTACTAGCATTATAACTATATCTAGCTTATATTTTTTTCATTGCATTTTTGTGACTAACTTTGTGTGAAGAAGGCCATATTGATAACTACGCGTAAGAGACAGAACAAGTTTTAATCACAACTTAATTATCAACACCATTTTTTGTTCCACTCATTATTATTATGTAAGTTATGCCCTTTAGCAGCTGTATTACTTAAAATTTTTAAATGTGAGTAGTAGGCATATGGTGGAGTGGGGACACATGTTGTAGTGTGAGGATCTGAGCTGACCTTGACCTAAAATTTTTCCGTTTTTTTCTCCCCAAGAATCGCTCATTTTCGCACAAAATCGTATATTTTATCCCAAAAATGCCCTTTAAATTTTCATTTTTCCCTACAAATTTCCAGCTTTCCCCTAAAAAATTCTTGCTCCTCAATGCGGGCAACGTAACACCTCAATGCGGCCGAGATATCCGAAACTCAGCCGCATAATGAGTCAATAAAAATAAAATTATTTTAATATATTAGTTTTTAAATTTAAATATTTTGTTATAGTAAAAAAAGTCTAATACATTTTTATAACTAGAAAAATTTAAAGGAGTAAGTAATAAGTGTTATATATCACTGGACTCGTCTTTTCAAGGCGCATATGGTCATGCTTCTCTCGTCTCTCTCTCTTTCGTTTCTCTCTCTTTCTCTTATTCCATCTCTTTCACTTCTTCCTTTTTCTCTTGTCTCTTTCTCTCCTCTTCCATTCTATCTTTCACTTCTCTCTTTCTCTGTATCAGTCCATAGGTTTTCTTGGAGTCCTCCCAGTTTTTTGTTGTTTCATTCTCTTTCCTTTCTCTCTTGTCTCTCTCTCATTCGTGCTGCCAATTACTCACACTTGTTCGATTAGTCACATTTGCTCCACTGACAACTTAAACATGTTCGACTCCGCCATATACGTAACTCCTTCATCGCCTGCTAGAGTGCGCGAATCGTTAGTGCATATATTTATTTACGAATTTAAAGCTGTAATTTTCCATACACGAAAAGGTATATAAAAAATTATTGTAAAGTACCTTCCAGGCGGGACTTTGTAAAACATATTCGATTTTCAATACTTTATATTTTGAAAAACAATATTTTTTTCTTAATATTTTACTTCAGTCAATTAGTTTTTACGTTTGTACAAAAATTAAGCCATCTAGGCTTGTAACCGCGCAGGCGCCAACAGGCCCGCGAGGCAGAAGCGCCAGCTGTGACTCATCAAGAATGACGTCATCAACATGCGCGTGAAGTGACGTCATCAACAGGCATCGCGCGGGGAAATGACAGAGTAGGAATGACAGCGAGACGAGTGCTTGCGAACTTAAGCGATCACTTGCACTGCTGTGTGGTCCTGCCAATCAGACATCTAGGAATCGATGCATCAATAAATAAGTAGAATTATTTAAATGTATTTAATTTATCATTTGAGAAGAATTCCGAAACAATAATCTCTGAAAATTACAGGAAAAATGTATCAAAAATTTATTTTTCAAAGTAAATTCCATTCAAAGAGCTTACATTTTGTAAATTTCACACTTACCCATGACAGCTGGTAACATTATAAAAAAAAAAAAACGCACATGCTTGAACAGGATTCGAATCTGCAGTCTTTGGATAAGAAGTCCAGCATGCTAACCTCTAGACCACCGATATCATAACAAGCTAAATACTTAAAATTTGTATATACGGTCAAACATAAAAGCTACAGTCCCTCGTACAATTACAGAAAAATTTTTAAATTTTTCCTTTTGCAAATATAATTTTCACATAGGCCTAGATGGCTTAATAATACCTACTATATTTTAGAGCAGTTTTGGTTTACGTAAAGCCTTGCAATATGCTATATTATAACATTATAAGCAGGTGAATATAATTAGAGATCTATTAAGACCAGGCTTGTGAAGTTAAATTATGGAAGCACCATTTCTAGGTCCAGGAATGTATGTTTAAGCCCTATATACATATTACTTTTATAGGCATAGGGTTTGCTAAATAAAAAATTAATATTTTAACATATTTTAAAATGTATTTTTTTTTTAGTTGTACTCAAACTGTATGTAGAGAACAGCAAAAAGTTATCTCAACTTCATTTCGGACTTCTATCTTCAAGACTACATATTACACAATGATAATTATTTATTATCTCAACTATTTTTTCGCATGCATAACTTTCCTACTCGGATTTTATTCAATGTATAAACCAAGCACCATTATATTCTCTCTATTTATATATTTACATACTTTAGACTACAAGAACCCTTGGCCATATATTCTTCTAGACAAAGTTTTACGGCTGCTACCGTCAAACAGCTCCATAAAATGAACCCGAAGGCTTGTATACTCGCAAGCAGGTACCGTAACATTCTATGTTCCACCCACTGTAACTCATGCATGCTCTTTTGCATGCTATTTGCTCTACCAACCATCACCAAACTTACATATGCCAGCAATAAGTTTTTCTTTTCAAGTTTAACATTTTAAGTGTGTGTGCATATATATACATACACACATATATACATATATATAAACTACCTTTAAAATTTTATTACTATTCCAGACTTATTTTTCAGAATTTTTTTTTATATTTACTATTCAGATCGAAACTTATGTAATTTAAGTATTTTATTTATATGAAGGAGCTTTGTTACACACACTGACTTTATTAAAAAATGTCACTTACTACCCACACTTCCTGCTCTACTGGTTGACACCGGTCGAATATATGCCGGCCGCCATACCATCCATTATGTAACCCAAGTCGCACTAGGCCACTCAACACCCCATCTCCCATAACCAAAGAAAAACTAAACTCATCTGCACCACCCAATACACCAAGCACAATATCCATCATAACTCGAGCAACTACACAGCTGTGCATGTTACGTTCTCATAGCTATATGGAGTGCTGATGGCTCAAAAAAATTTGCCACTTGGCACTTGTACTTTTGAGTGGTACCTGAATTTTTGTTAACATTCTGAGAACATGCATTGTGTGATAGGGTTTGGGTAGTAATATTTAAATTTTCGTTGTTGGTATGCTCAGTTTAAAATTAAAGGATTTTATGTCTTTTTCAAAGCTTTAGCAGGTCCTGAATTAATTGTAATTGTTTTCGCTGTCGCAATTTTATCGGTAGATTATTTGCAATGTGCTACGTATGTGAGAAGTTGTTGTTCGTTTATCACATTATTTATGATATGTAGTATAACGGCATTTGCTAGATTTTGCAAGATAATCGTCGGTTCCACAATATTCGTTACTTTGCTCTGCTGGTTTAATATTCTCGTAATTGAATTTACGACTTGCGCTAGTTCATTCATTTTTTTCCCCCCTCTGTTTGAGATTTGGTCTGTGGTACGCCTGCTATTGTGATATTAATTTTGTTATTTGACGGTGTCACCATGCTGATTAACGTGCTCAGTTACATTGCCAACTGTTAATCATTTGAAATTAGTGCGCTTATAAGTGTTAGTTTATGTGAAAGTTACAGCACCATGTTCCTCTGTCTCCGATAATTTGGACACCTCTTTTTTCCCTTGCGGGGATAGTTATTTCAATTGCAAATTGATCCAACATATTATCCTGCAATGGCCTGGTGTATTTATATATTGATTTGGCATTGACACATATTACTGTTATATTTGTTTTGTGTAACCATTAAAATTTGGATTTTCTGGTGTTGTGGGTTTTTGAGTTGGAATGACGTACATAAGTGGGATAGTTTCCTCATAATCAATTTTCGTCTCTAGCTCCCTTCAGTATAACCCTGAGTGTGTTCTGAATGAGGCGTAATTTGTTGTTTGAATGAGAATCAATAAGAACAGGGCAGTTGTTCTTCGTGTCCTCGGAGTCATTTCTTCCCTCTCTTACCTCCAAAACAACAAAACACAATTACTGTTTTATGTGTGAAATTTTTACATTTTTTTTTCGTAATTATTATGTCAACCTTAAAGTCCCCCGTTTTCCCTATTCTGATTTCCAGTGTGGATGGCCCGGTGATGATTGTAACCAAGTATTTGAATGTGAGTGCCTCGTTACATCATGAGCACATTGCAAGCATACCTGTATACTAGACGCACTACAGACGCAGGCAGAATTCGAAACGAGTGTACGAGTGTATTTTGATAGTGACTTAAACATAACATCATTGTACAGAGTCTGTTTCCCTAAATACTGCGAAGACATACACGGTGAACCTGTTACAGAAAACAAGCACAGACGAATATTTTGTGACAGCTACAACATTGGGTTTAAGACACTTGTAAGACGCGAGGCACTCTCCAAATTGTAATGAACAGCCCAACATAAAAATAAAAATGTTGGCTACAATTGAGAAGAGCTGAGGCCATGCGAGACAAGCTTAAGGAATACACTGCCAAAGCTAAAGAAAGGCCTGAGAATGTACACACCAAATCTATCGACCTGCCCATACTAAAATTTACCTGTGGTCATTCATTTTATCTGCGAAAGATTTTGAACTACAATGTGGGCATACATGACTGAATGCAGCATGGAGTTAGGACACATGTTTATGTGGGACTAGAGTGTGACTAAAAGAGGCAGCGATGAAATAGTTATTTGTTAGTGAAAATATATTTGTTCATAAACATAAAGGCTGAAAAGCTGGTTATTCTTTCTGACCGCTGTGGAGGCAAAAAAAAAGAAAAATTACAACATTGTTAGCCTTTACAACTATCTTATCTCTACAAGTGTCTTTACTGAAATTGATATTATTACATAACCAGCGATCCGGGCCAGCTTTGCCCGGGTACAATTTAGGTTTTCTGCCTACTTGATGTGGCGTATGAAATTATTAATTTTGATAAAGATTAAGTTGTTTATGGTTAGAAAAAACCATGCATTTTATGTTTGTTTTTATTGCGTAATTTGAATTGTAAAACGCTTATTACTACTTATCTATTAAAGAGATATATATGCTACCGCTGACTTTTTATAGCTCATTTAATTTTACAAAATTCTTTCGTATATGATTTTGTTATATCTCAAAAGGATTAGACAGCGTATTACATGAGAGGTCGCTGGTGGTAAGATTTTTTCCGCCTTGATTCACTAATGCCATTAATGCTTAGCTCCTATAAGTACTAGGGCAATTTTAATACACATAAGCCTTCTTAAATAAATGCACATCATAACAGTAAAAACCGCATCCAAATCCGTTCAGTGGTTCCCGAGATTAGCACAGTCATACAGACAGACGCATGCCAGGGACTCCCTTTTATACTACGGCATGTATTGATAATGGTACATGTGTCTTCCATCCGATCGGAATTTTACTAAGATTGAGAAATACCAAAAATATCCCTACGTAGAGAAATGTGATTTCAAAATGATGAAAGTAAACAAAGTTTACAGGTACAACATTGACCAATGAAGGCGTCCTTGACTTATAATAATTGTGAAACAACCTTAACACCAAAAATAAAAAGAGAAATGAGGGTTGCGGCATAAATAAAAAAAAAGATATTTTTGTTAAGTTTGTGCAATAAACACCCATGACAGAAAACAAAGCAGCAGATTGATTGCAGAGTTTCCTAATGTTTCCCTGGAAAAAAAAAGAGGAAAATTGCTGTCGCCACTCGAGTTGATAAAGTAGTACGATGTCCTAATTACATCACTAAGAAAAAACTCGTCGATGTAAAGAAGTTGCTTACATACATACCATCGATATATCATGGTTATTATGACAAGCTTCGAGCAAAATATAAAAAAAGAAGATGCAGACAAAGAAAGGAATATTCCAGAAATAGTTGATAGGTTTTGTTACAGTTTACAAGCAGGACTAACATGTTTTATAATGTGCATGTAAAACTATAGCAAAGTAGTAATCTCTTCAATGTAATCTAGTGCATAAATACGACGTAAATTATGTCCTGCTTAATAAAAAAGGAAAACACTTTTGGTTGGACATATGTCCTTTTATTTATGGAGGAAGGCAGTGCTAATCCACAACAATTTATTTGTGAATATCGTATTATTTTATTATTAATTATAGACTAAACAGTTTTTGGTTCAACAAGTTTTTGTGGTTGCCATTAGCATAAACTATCATTTCAAATAATACCTATCGATGTTTTACACAAACCTTATTTACGAATTAAGACAAACCTTAGATATTTATTATCTCCGAATGATTCCTGCATGAAAAAAAAAAAGCTGAGGTTAACTGTGGTTTTGTATTACGTACATTCAAATTTAATGCAGTTTGTAAAAATTGCATAACAAATATAGTTTCTGATCTCCAGTTTTCTGTGAAACTTTTGTACAAAATAATTTCTCCTACATCGTAGAGTATATCACTCAGAAAAATTAAATATGAAGTTAACTTGTTATGTCACGTGTCTTCAGACAACTTTATTAGACCACAATATTTAAATTTTAACATATATGATTCATATTTGAACCAATAGGGAATATTATTTTTTCTTTCTGAGAATTGTGTGTAGTGCTGCTTACGTCATACAAGTTTTTGCCCCGCAGGTACCTCAAGATCGACCAATCAAAAAGCCACTAGAGGCTCAAACAGCAGCTGCAAGCTTGATTCACCCGCTCATTATTGTCGACAGAAACCAATTTTTGAAATGGATTTTATTTCTATTTAGCACCACTGGGTCGATAGAGGTAAAGTATAATTTTTAAACTGACAAGGGCGATGCATTTCAGGCAATAGTGTTACGATATTGTAATTACAGCAAAGATTTGTGTACTATTACATAGCAATTAATGAACTTTACATATCCAACTGTTGATAACTATGAAGACATTTGAATCAGTAATAATCAGCAACATTTACGCCGACAAAAAACACATTTACAAATATTTTACATTGGTTTAACGCATTGAGTTACGCTACGTCAGGAACACGCCAAATGTTTCTGGCAGGTTGTGCTTGTAAAATATTTTGCTGCTTCAATTTAAAGCAAGTATTAAAAGGAAAGTTGTAAAAATGCTCTAATAACAGGATATGTTATATGTTT
This sequence comes from Dryococelus australis, assembly GCA_029891345.1. Lineage (NCBI taxonomy): Eukaryota > Metazoa > Arthropoda > Insecta > Phasmatodea > Phasmatidae > Dryococelus > Dryococelus australis. The sequence goes on from CM057008.1 coordinate 32,550,783, forward strand.
ACAGGCACTCACTTGTGTCACTATCCATACTGAAATCGAATTATGTATGAAAGAGTACAAGCGTCTTCATACTGGAATATTAAGGTACCACCCCTTCATTATTACGTACAATTTTAAAATGATTTAATTTATCTTTTCGTATGCATTTTTAAAAATATGTTTAATAATATTTATTAAATAATTATTCTAATAATGTGATTGCTATCCTGCAATAATATAACTCTTAAATAAAATCTACTATTTCTTAACAACTGCCCTTGTTATTTTGTATTCTCCTAAAATAATACAGAAAAAAATATTTTTTTTCCCCTTGAGTCGAATATAAGGATAGAGCCTGATTAAAAACATCTGGGAAAAACTTATTCCCTAACTACACCATAATTTAGAACCATAGAAATAATATCATCAGCAGGATCCAAGCAAGTTTTAATATTTAAGCCATATTTTAATGTCAGCATTGTAATGTGACTAATAAATGCGGTATATACTCTCATCACTCTCAAAAGTTAATGTCTGAGGCTGCAATAAAACATATTTATTAGTGGTTAATGACAGTTGGGAGGGCCTTAAAAAGTGCTCACTTTATCGTGAACAGCGTATAGTTGATTATAGAAACATTTTTTTGTCACTTTCTCCTGGGGACAAGCTCTTGTTCTTGAAGCAGCTGGGATCATCCTTCAAGGTTGATGTACACGATGTATGTACTTGACAAAAGAATTGTTGTAATAAGAGTCTAAAATTAACCGTGTAACTCTGTATTGTACATACAATATATCAAGCTATTTATCCCGAAAGTAACACAACTGTCCCGATTCACACCTCGCGCAGATGTTTACCCAGTCGTGCACTCGCTTTTATAGACATTCAGGATATCAGATTTAGTTACTTATTAAAAAAAAAAAACTTCTGGAGTTTTGGAAGGACTCGCACAATATTTGAGTAAACATCATGCAGAGATAATTTCTTTCATAGAATTCCTAAACTCTCGTGGCAGTTCCGAAACATATCTCACATGCGAGGTCACAATGACCACGAATTGTAAAATAAAGTTATATTTTATAAATCTGATTTGTGTCAGTCGGGCACGAAACACATCGTTTGTAACATTTGACATCATGTACATCAAAAAGAATTTCTATGTAGCCATTTTGTGCATTTTTTTTTATATTAGCTATTCATTTGCACAAAACTATTATCTACGAATTTTGCATCTTGGCTGGAGCACTGCCGTTTACATTTAAAATATAAACTGTGCCCTAATAGATTTACTTAATAATTTTCAGCATTTAATGAATTTACTCAGTGATGTAAACACAAGAATAATTTAAAATGAATGTATATTTAATATTTGGACACCTTAAAGTTTTACCAACACGAAATAATATGTAACATCCAAAGTTCACAAAGTTCACTATATGAAAACTTCTTAAGACTTATGAAATAATTCTTTCTTTTACGCACTGCAAAGAGATCACGTTTTGTCGGCAGTACAAATACTCCTCGAGAAGCTTTGTGTTCTAGATCCTTTGAACCACAAAATATTTCGTTTATTACTTTTCCAGTTTCATAGCTAAGTTCTTGATTTTTCCACTCAAGTTCTACACATGTCATCACTAACATGTTAATTTTCACATAAAAACTAATACAAATCAAAATAATCAAAAGCTCACATGAACAAAGCAGTTGAGTTAACTTAACAACAGTATGAGATGGTAAATATATATTTGATAAGGTAACACCACAGCTTGTATATTAGAGACATGGGCATTCAAATGTAGACTGAGTACATACAAAAGAAAAAAGCCAGTATAAAAATTATGGTTAACCAAATGTGGCATAGACTATTTAAGTAAGACAATATATGTATGAACAAATCAGTATATAAACTGTCGAACAGTTGATGTAGCAGTAGCGCATACTGAAGAATGCAGCAGATGGTATTTTACAGAGATAGTATAGACTATGAGTAATACATTTGGTCACAAGAACTGAGTAGCACAGCAGGACAATGACATATGTATTTGTGGTACGCCGTCTTGGCATATTCACAAACGAGTTGCACTCCTTCGCACTGTCATACATGAAATCAACATGGTCTGGCTTTGAGACTAGCAGAAACGGGATTTATTGAGGAATACAGACTCACAATTGTTGGAATTTGTGTTCAAGTCATGGGTTCTATATCACGGTTCTCCCTGGTCACAAACATGGTCGATGGGAGATATGTCAGGGGAACATATGGCACGGCACCAGTGCAAAGGGGGATGCAGTTTTTTCAGCGATGCCGCCAGCACACTCAGTGGGCGATGAAATCGTAGATTCATATTTGCGATGCATCGGAAAATGGTTTGTTTGAACACAAAAGTCTCAACACTAGCCAGTAGGTACCATTGAGCAGGTCAGAAGATATCTATTCGTGCCTGGCGCATGATATACTGATCCATTTGACTGATATTTGATTTCGTCATTCCAGAGCCAGTACTCCATGTGACATTTCGTATGTCAGTAATGAAAAGTATAATTCCTGTGTACTTTTAACAAACTTTTTCAAATTAAGGTGCTTTACATAAAGCTTACTAAATCTTATGGATATATATTAACTAATGTTTTACATTACCAAAATTGAGAGTTCGTCTGTAAACACAACAACAGCAAACTGTTTACTTGAACACACAGAAGGAATTTTGTTTCATACATTAGTTATTACGAATGAGTCTGCTAAAATATACACATATAAAAATTAAAAATACGACTATGTATTGTCCATTCAATAAAGCATAGGAAATTAAAACATATTAAATTTTTACGTCATTATATAAATTATCCAATGCATTTAATATAGAATATGTTTAGTTTTAATCACAATATTTTTGATTTAATTTGGTTTCAGAAACCGAAATTAGGTTGCTATGGTTAGCCGCATGGTCTATATAAAACCCAACATAGACATAGCAGTTTCATTATGAGCCTGGTAGCTGCAAATACCTGATGAGGTCCACTTGCCTTAACTGGCTTTCGTATACAGATTTGACAAGCAGTAACTTGACTTAACTGGCCCGTTACTGCACATACTTGATGTGGACAACTTGCCTTAACTGGCTGGTGTAACCGGATTTGAGAAGCAATAACTTGCCTTAACTGGCCGGCTACTGGAAATACTTGATGAGGTCAAATTGCCTTAACTGGTTGGTGTAACCGGATTTGACAAGCAGTAACTTGCCTTAACTGGCCGGCTACTGCAAATACCTGATGAGGTCGACTTGCTTTATCTGACTGGTGTAACCGGTTTTGACAAGCAGTAACTTGCCTTAACTGGTCGGCTACTGCAAATACCTAATGAGGCCAACTTGCCTTAACCAGCTGGTGTAACCGGATTTGACAAGCGCTAACTTGCCTTAACTGGCCGGATACTGCAAATACCTAATGAGGTCCATTTACCTTAACTGGCTGGTTTAACCAGATTTGAAAAGCAGTAACTTGAATTAACTGGCTGGCAACTGCTCATACTTGATGAGGTCAACTTGTCATAACTGGCTGTTGTAACCGTATTTGACAAGCGGAACTTGCCTTAACTGGCTGGCTACTGCAAATACTTGATGAGATCCACTTGTGTTAACTGGCTGGTGTAACCAGATTTGACAAGTAGTAACTTGCTTTAACTGGCAGGCTACTGCAAATATTTGATGAAGCCCACTACATTACACCAGCTAGTTAAGCTGGTGTAATCGGATTTGACAATCACTAACTTGCCTTAACTGGACGACTACTTAATTACCTGATGAGATCCACTCTCCTTAACCGAATTTAACAATCAGTAACTTGCCTTAATTGGCCGGCTACTGCAAATACCTGATGAGGGCCAGTTTCTTTAACTGGCTGGTGTATCCGGATTTTATAAGCAGTAACTTGCCTTAACTAGTTGGCTACTGCAAATATTTTATGAGGCCCACTTGCCTTAACTGGCTGGTATAACCGGTTTTGACAAGCCATAACTAGCCTTAACAGGCCGGCTAATGCAAATACTTGTTGAGGTCCACTTGCCTTAACTTAATTCCCACATGAAATTCGTCTGAGTCAAACATACAGGATAGCGCATCTGCTACCCCATTGTTGATCCCTTTCACATGCTTAACTGAGAATTTAAAACAGGTGAGGTGTACTAACTATCTAGCTAGTTTTCCAGCGGGTGTATTAGTGTTTTGGTGTCTCACACTGCAACCACTGAAGGGTGTATTCTTTTGTATTTTGGAGGTATTTGTATTTATTTAGTGTTATGATAATTTTGATAAGTGTTACGTATTGTAATCATCATGTATTAAAATTTTTTTTGTATTGGTTCCTCTTCAAGGCATGAGCCTGTTGTATGATAAAGCTCTCTGGACGATGGTGTCTGTCCACTCATGCTCATTTTCGTGTATCATGCTCATTTAGGTGTAAGGTTGCAACTCGTGCTCAATTTTGAATTTGGTGTTCATTATCCATACAACATGTAAGATGTTTTTAAAAAGGTTGTATTTTCAACTAGGGTTTTTTTTTGTCTGGGAAAAAACAAAGCATTTTCAAAAGGTTAGAGAGTAGGGTATTCTTGTGGCTGCTTATCTTTTGATTTGGGACGTCCAAATGTTGAACCAAAGCCAGAAATTGACATCTAGTACTCGTTTATTTTTCCTGGAGTTGACTACTTAATGCTTGCGCAATTTTTCTTGGTTTGTTCTGGTTCCTGATGAATGATGGAGATGATCCTGCAGCTGGGGATTCATCACTACTCGACATGTCCAGTTGAAGATGATGGTCGGAGTCTGTGGCGAGGCTGGCCACCTCGGCGTAGTCTCTGGCTGAAGTCTTCAGGAGCATCCCCCTTTTAGGAAGGGGGGGGGGGTGACGCGGCCTGCACTAAGTTTTCGCAGTCTCCTTACAATCAACCATTTTGAAGTTTGCATCTGACTGCTCGATTCCTACACAACACTAGTAGGTGAAGTGTGCGAACTTTCCTGTTTTATGCTCAAAAAGTCTTCTGCTTGAAATTGTACTTACAAACTAACACTTTTTCACCAACCTGTTTTGTGGAACACGTGAAGAGCTGCGTAAAAGTTTGATATGACAAACTTTTTGTAAACCGACGTGGAAATTCACCTGGAGGTGGGACATTACTTTCGCCCGCATGAAGCCTGTCTCGCCACTGAATTCCCTAGTCCAGGCGCTGGGGTTTGGCAGCTTAGATGGCGTCGCGGTCGGCAGCGTGCGACCTCCCACTCCTGTGACGTCATCAGGCAGGTGGCGCAGGGGTGCCAATGCGATGTTCACTTGTTTGCCAACTTGGTAGCTGGCAGCTATACATCAATTCCTGTGATTGTGATGTTCTTGATGGCGATTGGCCAGTTCTTCCATCGCTCCTTGAAAATCTCCTTTTTTGGTCAAAAATGCAGCCATTGGCCTAAAAATCATTTAAGACCCCTTTAAGGGGGAATTGATAGTATCTGCTTTTTAAGCTGAGCTCGAAGTTGTCTCGGGGTCAGACAGCAGCCTCGAGAGAACTTCAGTATGCCAGTTAAGTGCACTACAAGTTGACAAGCAGGCCCTTAAGACAGGACATATTTTGATGTCTAAGTAGGTACATACATGGTACCAGTATTGACATATTCATGTGTGTGGAAATTCACGCCATTTTAATGGTAGGTGCATATTGGCAGGGCTAAATGCCTTCTCGAAACAGGTCAGTAAAAATGGAACAGGTCGTTTGGACCAACAGCAACAGGTAAGGAAGAGGCCATGCAGTGTTGGTACCTAGCAACCGTCCCAGCATTTGCAGAGAATGATTTCGGGAAACCACGGGGGAACGAGATTTCACTATTAACTGGCCGGGAATCGCACCCGGAACCTCCCGACTGCGAGTTCAGTGTGTTAACATCTGCATCACCTCGCTACTTAGAGCATTCATTTTTGTGTTGATTGCTATTTCGTGGCGTGGTGCTGCATAAACGTTTTCTGTGAAATCGTTGTTTGCGCGTAAACGCATATCTCGGTGAATAAAAGTTCAGGAAATACGAATTTTTAACAGAAAGGATAAAAAAAAAACTATTGTTTATGTCCCTATAGCTTTACTTTTATCATATTAACTGTATTCATGGAGAAAAAAAATCGTGAAAGTGGTCAAATATAGCATTTTTTAAAACTTGTCTATGCAGTTTCCTTAAGCGGCAAGAGAAGAGTACAACGATACAAGCGTAGTTCAATATGTGGTCTTTCATCGCGTGTAATGAAATCCCACTGTTACAAATCTAATTCGCACAGTACAGCCTTACGACGATAACACTCCTCAAGTGACGTCGAATTGACGCAGTCCGAATATGGTCTATAATGCGTTGTCCGAAGTGAGCTTTCAGAACCTGACTCTAGATCGCAGTAAATTCGGCACGTTATATGTTGTTACGTAGTCATTTTTAAATATTTCAGAATCATTGATTATTTAATTTAAACGAAATGGGTGATTTGACTATTACATTTTAAAGTTTAAGCCTTCATTTTTAAATAGTTTAAATCGAAGGAATAATTTATTTTTAGATACTTATTTCTTAGCATTTCGTCAAGTTTGTTTTGGGAAAGCCCATCTTGCACGTCCATTGTTTACATTTAACAACGTAAACATTCCACAAATGCGCGTCAAAGCATTGGAAGTTTTTTTTTTCTTTTCCTATCAACTTAGCATACAACTTGGGACACAGGTTGATCTGGGACACGGCAGCTTGGAACAGCGCCATGACGTCAGGGGGCCACGTCCACCAATCAGCGTATCCTCGACTGCATTCCACTTGGCACCCAAAGCGCCGACCAGTACTGACGAGCGTTCATTTACGTACTGTCTCTGCAGATCAGCATGCGACGCATGGCGTTGTGGCGTCTGGGTTGGAGGCTATACTTCCGGCTGAAGCCACTGACGTGCAGGATGCCAGTAAGAGCAGACGACGCAGCATGGCGGCAATGGATCTCGAGCGAGTTGCGTCGTGGTTACCTGCAGAAGATGCAGGTGGCAAGTACATTTCCACGTTCTTCGATCTCATCACCAGCTGATGAGCCTGAATCAGGCTTGGACGAATACAAAAAAAAAAGAATATCCGTCTCTGTAGACAACATGTTGAGGCCTACCGCTGCTTCACCACGCATAGCAGACGCCATTATTCCTGCTGAAAACTTTGCTGACGAGTGTTCCACCTGGCTCTACTACTGAGCGTTACTCAGTGCAGATTTTTACTGATATCGTTCCTTTCGGTGTCCTACAGTTCAGCGCTGTCAGTACCTAGCGGAATGCGGCCCTGAAGCTGTTTTCGGAGTTTGAAGACGAGAAATGCGGAAGCGATAAGGACGACTATGGGAAAGTGGGACTGGCGGTTATTTGGAACGTTTTTAATGAATGTCGCTGGACATTTGGTCATATAGTGTAATTAATACATTAAGATTAAGTGATTGTAGCTGGTTTAAATACAAATTATAAAAAACTTGAGTTGTCGTTCAGTGGAGTGGAAAGATTTAGGCCGCTCTTAACATCGGGATCTTGAGAGCCGATGAGGGCGAAGAGAGGTGAGCATGGAGCAGCGCGGGAATGGAAGGACGGGGGGAAACGGGAGATCCCCGAGAAAACCCGCCTACCAGAGGCATCGTGCGGCACGATTCCCACGTGCGAAAATACAGGAGCGACACCTCCGGGAATCGAACCCGGTTCTCCTGTAGTCTGGTCACTACAACACTATAGCCCCGATTGTAGTTCAGATTGGCATAAAGATTGCAGTCATTGATAGGAATAATAAGTTCTAATAGTAGGGATAGGAAGTTGTATTTTGGAAATAATAACAGTGCGTGTTTTTATAATATTGTAAATAGATAAAAGAACTAGATTTGATACGCCTTAGTCAGTTTGTAACAAACGAAATCTAACCAGCAATCAACTGCATCCACGGCAAATCACTTGGTACACCCGATTAAAAAAAAAAAAAAAAGAAAAAGAGTTTCTCTCTAGTTGTATTCCAAAACACTTCGGCTCACCTCCACTTTTGCGATTAGTTGGTTCTAAACTGCTGTGCGTATCAAGAAGGTGCTTGGCAGCGAATCACAGACGTTCAGTACCTGAGTGAGTTAATTGTGGTTGGCACAGTAAAGTACCAAACTGTCTTACTCAGTATTTAAGCGCGCGGAAAATAATCGAAGGTAACCTGCAGTCCTTCACGTACGGACGAGATTGACACTAAGCCTGCGTGGAACGAGAATCATAACCAGGATTTTATCACTGGGAAGGGATGAATCTTTTACTGTCAGATTAACATGTACACCGGTTTGACAGAAACAGTAATACACTGAGAGAAAATAGAACAAAATATTTGTTTGCATAGGGTCAATTATATATCAAGTTGCCCTAACAAAATACATTGATGAGCAAACCAAATTTGAAAAGCAACAAAATCACTTTTGTTCGTCTAACAAAATATATGTTTAAATAAACTAAATCTCGGTGTCGGGCCAAAATAAATTAGACTGCCAACTAAATATTTAGTTGAATCAGCTGTATATATTTGTCTGGCCACTTATTTGACTGCCTTCGTTCGAAATTCAGCTAGAGAGTTTGTTTGCATTTTTTTTTGTGAGAATTAGGATAGTAAACGTATTTGTTAGTGCATATATTGATGCTTAACAATCGTATAAACTCATGAATGAAACAATGTAACAAGAAACTGAAAAGTAAAGCTGTAAAACTTGAAATATTTTTCGCACATGTTGCCCAATATTTGCTGTAGGGTCTATATATATATATATATATATATATATATATATATATATATATAATAGCTTTCCGGCGTCATCAGTTGTAACATTAGCTGAGATTACTAAGGCAAAGCGCTCGGACGCAGGTGATTAAGTTCGAAACTCGGTTGAACTTCTACTATATATATATATAATAAATTATTGTTTGGCTCCGCGTATTGACTCCGCGTAAAATTCTTTAGTTTCACCGACCAAATCTTACAGTTTGGGGCGACCAAATGAGATCAACAAAGTGATTTGGTTTCAGCAACAAAAAAATATTTCATCGCGCCTCTGCAAACAAATTATTTGGTTGCACCAAACAAATCTTGTTTGATTCAATAAAACCATTTTCTCAGTGTAGTAGTGACATCAAATAGGTGCACTGTTAAAGCAATGAATAATATTACCAAATTGTAATGAACCAATCTTTAATAATGGAGGAGAAAAGAGGGAGCTATGACCCCCTGAAATTACCCTCTCCCCCCTCCTCAAAAATTCTTCCTGGCTACTACACCACTGTACGGAACTCTTCCGCGAAAAGCAGACTTCGTTAACGATCTCTACGTATTAGCAAAAGCGATACGTGTTATAATCCTCACTGGCAACGAGGACGTATTTAACCATTCCTGAGAACGCAGTTTTCTCTTGCTCTCTCGCCCTCCCTTTTTTTTTTTTTTTTCGCGTGTTGCTCACAAATGCTTCCCAGCAGGCCAATAGAAGCCTAGATAGAGGGACATCTTTACAGCGACTCATTTTCAATGCTTCACTTGGAATGGCCACTCAAATAAGATTGCCCATTACAGCTAATGTGCCATAGAACAAAAAAAAATAAATAGGCATTAAAAGGGGGAGAGAGAGTGAGAGAACGGGAGGTAAAAGGAAAAAAAAAAAAAAAATGTACCGAAACGGTTGTCCGACACGCAAATGCGTTCCGTTTATACCTCAGCGATGTCACCTGAGCTGGCTTTTTTCAAGTCTTAGGCGTTCTTCGTTGAGATGCAAAATATTTTGACGGCTCTAAACGGGCCTGCCTACCAAGCCGGCAGCTACTCAATCAGAAGAAGCGATCATCGCTGTAGGCCCGTTCAGAGCAATAAAATTTTTTGTACTACTAGGAGAACATGACAGGCAAGGAGGTTAAGTATCAGGAGGTACTTCGAGGTACCAGGCGGGATACCTCCTGATATCTAACGTAACCTCCTCGCCTGTCATGTTCTTCTAGTAAAACAGTCACAAAAACAAACCAGTGTCTTATTTTGTTTGGACGACCATATTTTTTTCCTTTCAGACATTTTTCATAATTTAACCGCACTCGGATAAAATAAAATATATTTATTGACTATTATTCCAAATGAGAGGGCTTCCAAAAGAATACATAACGTGCATACAAGTAGATCTGTGTCCTATATAGTTCAGTAAAATTCAATACAAAAATATATATATATATTGCAGGTTTTTCGCGAAAATTCTAAAAAGCCAAGATGGCAGGGACTGATCCCCCACAGTAAAAAAAAAAAAATCCTGGTAAACTTCCTAAACTGCAATGGAAGTGGGAGCCGCGGTGGCTGAGCGGTTAGCACGCTCGCCTCCCACCAAGGCGAACCGGGTTCAATCCACGGATGATGTTGGTGGATTCAATAAAATTCCTAATTTGTATAAGAGTCGTGATATTTAGTGGCAAAAATAATTATTATGAAAGAATTGTTTAAGTTACATTTTTTTTTGGGGAAATGGTTTTGATCCGCACTGGTCGCATTAAATATTGATGTTTTGTAATTAATATTATAAAAGTAATCAATTGAAATGTCATGACGTTGAAAGTTTGTTGAAATACTTGTCTGTTGATGGTGATAGTGGTCATAATAGGAGAGAGAAAAGAACATATTTCGATGTATCCCAAAGAAAGGTTTTAACATTGAATGATAATGTTCCAGAATTCAGCTACGGGAAACGGAAGAGATCGTTAGTGTTTGGTCATTCTTAATCAAGGTGATTATATATTCATTAACACTATAGTCAAATGAATATTAGGAATGGTTAACTAATTAAATGGAAGAAAATCGCTGTTAACTGTATAAAAAATGAAAAATTCCTGTTAATTCTTCGAAGTCAATTCATGACGCCTGCTTCTTATAGGTATTCACGGGCTTTCAAAGCCCTCTCAATTGGAATAATAGTCAATTAATATATTTTAATTTTAGCCTAAGAATTTAATTTACGAGTGCGTTGGAATACACACACTGTGTATAATTCCCAAAATGCCGATATTTATTTTAAAAAAAGTGGCTAAAGGAAAAAAAAATGGCTGAAAGAAAAAAGTAACTAGGGCCTCAAGAGTGCTCACTTTACCGTGAACAGCCTATACATATAGAGTGTGACTACTGATAACTAAAGAAAAAGGTGATAATTACGGTGAACAGGGATCAAGTAATTGGTGTATTTTGACCAAAAGAGTTGAAGCACCATTTTGATAATATGCTAGGAGCCTAGCGTTAACAACGTTCACCCATCTAAACATATAGATATGTTGTAAGTTGATCAGACTTCAAAATTCAAAGTTAAATAACCTAACCTAACCTAACCTAACCGAACCTTACCTAACCTTTCGCATGTGGGAATCTTGCCGGACGATGCCGCCAGTCGGCGGGTTTTCTCGGGGATGTTCCGTTTCCCCCGCCCCTTCATTCCGGCGCCGCTCCATATTCACTTCAATCACCCTCATCGGCTCTCAGGACCTCGCTGTTAAGAGTCGCCCAAATCTCTTCACTAACTGTAGTGGAAGTTTTTAACCTATACCTAGGGCCACCTGTTTTTCGCGAAAATTTTTCACGCCAAGGCTAGACTCCAGTGTCCTATGGCATACGTGCAGTTTTCATTTGGTTACTGGCCACGTGTCTTTGTCGGGAGACAGTTCCTAACCTGACTGGGCCAATCGGAATTAGGTAACTCCAACACTGAGTGTCCGTGATTCGCTGGCAGGCACCTACAACGCCAGGCAGTTAAATTCAGCCAATTGCAGTAGTGGATCTGAGCTCTAGTGTTTTGCAGTACAGGTTTTCCTGAATTCTTTTCGCGTAAAAACAGGTGGCCCTACCCATACCGTGTACGGGAAGAAATACCACATTTCAAACTGCAGATGTTGGAAAGTTTAGCGTTGTTACTACACAAAGTTGGGGACTTCCCTACGCATTTGGCTGTTTCGTGAGCGAATGGAGGAGCGCTACAATCGATGCGTACGAAAATAGTTTGCCATTCTCACTTTCTCAATATTCGTATACATTGATTGGTATGGTAATTTTACGAATAATTTTTTTTTTGCCCGGTTGCAGCAACATCTTCCCCGATCCGAGATCGAATGATCCCAGTTTCGAACCAGGACCCAGTTTGATCTTGGTTCCAACGTGAAAGTGTTGCACCAAAGAAATTTCATGATTGTGGATCTTCGATTCGTCGATTTTGATTCCAAAGTGAGAGATCGATATTAAGTATGAGACAAATTTTGCTATTGGTTCGTTATATATAACGTCATTGAAGTATGCGAATTTTTCATTATAGATAGAACTAGATGTGCGATATTTTATCTGTTTTAAACGGATTATTGTTGTACGAATTTTACTGAATGATATCCGAGTGCTTATAATGTTGTTTTAATTTCCCAAGAAAACAATCGAACGTAGTCGACGATGGCTGCTGATCTCGGATCGAGATTTCGAACCGCCAATTTCGGTGGTTCGAAATGAACTTCATCTCGATCTCCAGTCGTGTCAATCTTAGATCCGATCTCGGATCGAGTTTAGAACCACCACGGTGCAACCGCGCATCGGAGTACCTTTAACAGCCTTCCAAACCTATTCACTCAAGATGACTCAATAATGAATTATGTAGTCTCATTATCGCGATATCAGTCCTTGATCGGGTGGAACAAAATTCAGGATATCAGTTCACACTGACGGTCTTTCAGCTCGGCGAGAGCTCGTCTTTATCACAGGCGGATCGCTGAAGAGAGCAGTTCGCTTCAGAGGCAGACGACATCTTGCGAACAGCGCTGCAAAGTACGGGGAAGGGGGTTGATCTTCGAATTACTCCGCTATAAATTACAACCCCGCGCCGCAGAACATCCGCGAGATAAGACAGTCTGGCTGCGACTTCGCCCCGTATTTGCTCCTCCCATTATTAAACTTGTTTGCCCCACGACTCGACGATGGTCTATTAAACTTGTTCAAACTAGCAACCGCCCCCCCCTCCTCCCTCTAACCACTTCTTCGGGCGGGTGAATTTCGACTCGATAGCGCCGCTATTCAGCGCCGCTTCACTGCCGAAACTTTAATTAACTCCAATCTGTTTCTCGCTTTCTTTGGTGTAACGCGACTCCCCTCCAAACGTCTTACAGCCAGTCGAGAGAGAATGTGCGTACTAAATTTTAAAGGCGTTCTCAGGACTTGCAACTAAGGCACTGCCATCGTAGGCTCCTTATGCTTTTAAATTAAGTATTATCTGATTTATGATTTAATAATTTATTTCAAAACGGCGTATTTCAGCATTTATGATTTACCTACCTTCAGGGGCTAAATAGGGAAAAAAATCTTTCTAGACTTCTGACAAACACTGTCAAACTAGAATTTTACATGATCATTTTCAGCAAATGAAAAAAGAGACACCATAATTTTTCATGTATTAGGGAGACACGAATAAAATCAGCCACACCACGTAAAAGAAGGCAAGAGAAAACGTTTGTGATGTGTTTGTTAAAATTTATCTTTGAGATAACTGCCACATTAAAAAAAAATTGTTTAAATTGTTTTATACTCGAGAATTTTTTCTTTATAATTACATACGTAGCTCTCCGATTCAGGGGTTAAAAACCAGCTCAGGGAATAAAAATTGAGACAGTTTTGAAACGGAGAACGGGCAAGAAATAAAAGAATAGTTCGCTTTTGGTCATGCGAAAAAAAAAAAAAAAAAAAAAAAAAGATTTAACCACGAGAAATAAAAAATGATTTCTGTGGACAGGCATATTTCAATACGTATGTTAATACATATATGAAGGCTACTAAACTATATGGTTTTAAGAATTAAAATAAAAAATCTGAAAATAAAAAAAGTTAAATTTAATTTACTTTTAATAAAATGTTTCTAATAACTGCACTGTCAACGTAGTAGTTTTTCCGTTCAGTTGTAAAGCGTGTTGACGTGGCCTATGCAGGCCTATTTGTTATATGTGCAGAGTTACGTTATGTTTTGTTTTGTTTTATTGCATCCGTAAGAACTTTTTCCAATACATATCTGAACAAAGATATTGGACAAGTCAAATTACAGTATACTAAGTTTATACACTGGATATAGTAAACACACACACATACATATATACGTATGTGTGTGTATATATATCAGATTACACGTACACGCATCATATCTTTTCTTCATAATTTGACTAACCTTCTTTCAACATGATGTGGGGCGTCGTCGTTTTTATGAAACAGAAACAAAAGGAAACACGTACAATGAAATGTTATACAGTAGTTTCTTAATTTCTGATAGTTTAGATATTCATCTACACTATAAAATGTTAGTTTAGAAAAAAAATTCTTTCAGCTGTTTTGTAAAGAGTTTTTGAATAGAGAAGGAAATTTCTTGAAGGTGTTGTGGTAACTTACTGAAAAGTTGGCTGCCGAGGTAGGAGGACACACGCAGCTGTAAGGACCGTGCTACAAACAAACATCCGTAATAAATATGTTGTGCTGTAGTTGAACAATAAAACCAAATGCTTTATAATGAAAAATTGTTACCAATTATTTGTTGTATTTTTGCTCGTTTAAGTTAGCCGACTTGCTACGCGTGTGGTTTCCCCACCCCCTTGATAGCAAAAAATTCATGGCGGATACAGAAGGATTATTGGAGCTGTTGCAGTTCACATTTTTACGAACCACGTACTAAGAAATAGATGAACACGCAAAGGGAATGACAATGAATGTAATCGTATGCAGGCGTCATTACGTGATCAGAAACGTAAGGCTGTGGACATGCGTAGTACGACTGGATTCTAATTGGCAACGGATAGGTTCCTTTATTCGAAGTTTAAAAGTTCGCCAACTTTCCGTGAAGTTGTTTGTAAGCTGTCAGTAATGATACGCGTGGCTGTAGCAAGCGCCACGGAACAAGAGGTATTCAACTCATTATAGGCATAAACTGTTATTGAATATATTTTATTGCAGTCTCAGGTGTTGACTTTTGAGTGTGGCGAAATGTAAACACGGTTCTTATTAGTTACATGGCAATGTTTATGTTTAAAAAAATGGGGGTAAATATAGAAGTTCCTTGAAAGGAAAAATTTAGCAGGGGCCTTAAAAGGTGCTCACTTTACCGGATGGTCCACCTAATGTGGGCTCTCACAAAATCCCCGTGAATGTTGCAGATCACGAAATGCGGTTTTCGCTAAATAAAATTACGCACGGAGGCAAGCAATCTGGCGCAATGTGACTATTCGTAACTAGTGTATGTACAGAAATAACTAAACCACGTCCGCTTTTACCCCTGGAAATATACATTTATTTCAACGGCATATGAAAGTACGTGAAAAGAGGAATTAGCATAAAAAAATGGATACCAACGCAGAAACTCCAATAAATACTGTGCAAATATGATTAAGTTAGGTTGGCAGGTAGCATGGGGCAGGGGACCTGTACTCACAGCTGCGAGCAGGCAACACGAGTCGTAACTCATCCTGGCGGGACCGCTTCCTGATAGCAGCGTAGCACCAGTCCCCGTTATCTGTTATGGTATAGGCCGTTCGCGGTAAAGCGAGCACCTGATAAGGCCCTCCCAACATACATTAACCACTAATAAATGTATATTATTGCAGTCTTGAGTGTTAAATTGTGAGAGTGGTGGAATATATACACTGTGTTTATTGATCACATTGCAAGGTTTATATTAAAAAGTAGCAAGAAGATAGAAAATGGGTGAAAGGAATAATGAAGAAGAGCCTTAAAAAGTGCTCACTTTATGATGAACAGCCTATAAGTGGTATTGCAGTAGGTGGCTGTACGGAAGCAATGAAGTTCACTAACGAGGAGAAACTCGACGCCCTGCCCTACTTATTTACGGCGAGTGTGGCAGAAATGCCACACTCGCCGTAATATTGAGACGCCTTTCTCACGGCAAACGACACGAACAATTTGCACTCTTCTCTTGTCACGAGGTGGGTTGGAATTCCACAACACCGGTGTGACCAAAGGCTGCTTAGGGCGAGACGCATCAAACCGTTGTGTTGGTACGTGTCGATGCTAACCTCCACGTGGGCGCGCGATAACTTTCCTGGTTCGCAGGAACGTATAAAACTGCGCCAACCGGAATTCCATCCACATTTCATGGCTCTTCATCAGGCATTACACGAAGGTTATTTCCAGCGGCGTGTTCAGTTTTGTAGGTTTGTTCTGACGTATGTAAGGGATGGCGGCAATTTTCTGAAGAACATGCCATTTACCGATGAAGAAACTTTTATATACCATGAGCACTTAAATTCACGAAATATGCACTACTGGGCTACGGAGAATCCGCGTTGGGTCCGGCACGTGTAATACCAGCGATGGCGAGTAGTGGTATAATGCCAATCCTGGATCACCCCACCTTTTCATCTAAAAATCAAGCAATTTAACCAAAATTCAAGCAATTTTTTAAATCGTTTTCAAGCAACTTTTTCAAGTTTTTAAAAGCCTCTTTTGACTCAAATTTTCAACTGTCAAAAACAAGCAGATTGAAGCTAAAAACAAGCAAAATCAATCAAACTTTCAAGTTTTATCAAAAATACGCATTCAAGATTTGTGTTAAATTAAAAACTGCAAACTTGAAGCTAAAATCAAGCAAAATAAGCTATAAATCAGATGAAATATTATGTTATTATTCATTATAGTTTATATTCGAAGCTCTACTAATTTTTTAGAAACTTCTTCTATACACTCTAGATTTTCACCAATTTCGCAAAGTTCATACATGTCAATGTTTTCTAAGAGTGTTAATTGTAAGCTTTGTAAATTCGAATGAAATTCATAAACTAATAATCCTAATTCGTCAGATGCATTATCTAATTTATAGAAATGCTGCCAACCTTAAAAATGTTAGTCATACTGCATGGAAAAAAAGGCATTTTCATTTTATTTATAATGAAAAAATTTATTAAAACAACTAAAACTATACATCTAAATTTTGTAAAGTTTAGAAAAATGAATTAAGTGTCTTAACATTTTTAAAAGTATAACTATGTATCTTAATTTTTGTTTTAAACTATCAGTGCAATTTGTTGATTCCCACCATTTATTAATTAAAAAAAATTATATATCTTCAGTAATTCTCTCTTTCAAATAATCGTAAGTTAAATTTCTTTGGCTGATTAGAACAACATTGCAAATTGTTCCCGCTCCAACAGCCTCATCAAAATCAATGCTAATTTTTATATTTGTTTGTTTTCTTTAACTACGGTTGTTTTTCTATATACACAATCAATAATGTACAATGGTCTTCGACCCCAAAATGAATAATAATTCGTATTACCATCAAAGTTTAGAGTCGGCTTATAATCAAGTCCATTATTTCTATATATTTTATCTAGTTTTGTTTTACAATTTCTAAAATCGTTATAAGCATGAACAGCTTTATCACAAAATTATTGCCAATATCTTTATTCCAATTTTCTTTTGAAATAATTTAATTTCTTCTGTTTTTAACATAAATATTTCTTACATTACAATGATCAAACACAGAAGCATGCACATACTAATCAGCACTATTTTTTCTATTAATTTGAAAACCTACAATTACAAAATCGGGCATGTCATATTGTATATTATTAAACTGGTCTTTTATATCAAAGTTAAAAACAGTTGATCCAGTAGGAACTTCTTTTTATAAAAATTGCCAATAATCAAAACTAACAGGTATTTTAGGGTTTTTGTATATTTTTCTTTAGTTGCAATAGCTGTGTTAGGTTCATATTTAACAATAGGCCACATAATTTATAATTTTTGAATAAAAAATTTACCTGGCTCAGCATAATCTCTGTCAAGTGAACCATCTGCTTTCTTATTTTGAAAAAACAAATAAACAATTGTTATCAGACGAATTTCTAATAGAAATAATTTTATAGCCACCTTACCAATAAACTTCATTGTTATCATGAATAAAACCAGACCGATATCTAAAAGTATAGATTATTTCATCTGGTTTAACATTATGAGTAGCTTTTACCCGAGAATAATCATCAACACAACTTAATTCTGAGTAACTTTGTTCACCTGGAGATCTTAAAGTGTTCATCACTGTTAATGTTATTCCTGGATTATCAACAGCTTCAATAATATGTCCATGTTTTGAGATTTCTACTCTAGAAAATTGAAATGGAAAAAAGTTAGAACAAACATCAATATTATCTAGCTTAACATATTTGGCTTCATTTCCTTCTTTATCTCTCTTCAGTAAACGAAATTGTTCATAAACCTAAGCATAATTTGGAAAAGAAAATCCAACTCCTTTAGAAATTTCAAAATTCAATTATATAATGGAAAAAATTAAAATTCCCCCTAGTTTGATCAATTGGAGAAAAAATTTTCTCTACCAAAGTGCTCAATACTTTTATAACTTATTTGGAAGAAAAAATATTAAATATAAATGAAAGATTCCAAGGATATTTCTCGAGTTAAATTACTAATTGAGAGATACAAAAATTATAAAAAAACATTATGAAGTGGAATATGAAAGAAATAAGAAGAAATATCTACCTTTAATTCGCGAATTACAAGATATCGGTTAAAAGGTAGAAAATGTAAGCGAAGATAATAGAAATTCAATAACAACACTAATTCCTGTTGCAGCAAATAATTTAGATTTTCCACCAACTCCAGAAGAAACATCATTTGAAAGGTAATTATTCCCAAAATCTCCTAATTTTGAAGAGCACATGGGAATTGTACCATTGAAAAATTTGAAACAGCGCATGTCTGATTCTACTATAAATCTCGGAAAAGTCAGGTCTAAAACAATAGGGCTATTAATGTACCATATGGATTACATGAGGATGGACAAAATTTTAAGATTGGAGATACAGAAGTAATGATAAATAATCATAAACTATACTTTAAGGATAAAGAATATACATTAACAGAAAATATTTCTAATTTTTTTTTTAACAAAAAAGGACCCATCAGATCTTGAAGATAAATACACTGAGGATGGACATAAAAATTACACACAAATTATTTTACTAACCATTGTTGCATTCCGAGAATATAATCTTAATAAACAAATAAACTGAAATAGAAGTTGGAAGTAAGATAAAATAATTAAACCAAATTATAAACAGTACATAAAAGAAGCACGATCAAAATCAGCATCAAACACACCTGAAAGAATGATTTCTAAAAAGACTCCTAGATCTGGGGAAGGTATAAATAAATACAATTATTTTAAACAAAATAACAAATTTGGATGAATGACATTAGAAGTTTAATTACACACAATGAAGAAAATTCTGGTAATACCAAATTTTTACAATGAAAAAGTTCGGTTTCTTGGAATTTTTTCCAGCTATCCATATAATCAATCATATGGATAAACACCTTTTCTGCAAACTAAATCGACTTGATCTTTTGGAAAATGCTTTTTTATGTGTTTCCATTTATCTGTAGTTAAATTAGATGATAATTTATCTAAACTACTTGCCATAAATTTAAATGTGTCAACAAATCTCATTTTAAAATTTTTTGTTTGTTTCTCAAAAGAACTTTTCTTCATTACTTGCAAGTAAATCTATAATTTTGTTATCATAACCTAGCTCTTTAATACATAAATGAGCATGATACCCAGCTAAATTATGAAAATATATTGGAACAAAAATAGGTAATTTTAATTGGAGATTAAAATGGTTGAATACTTGATTAATGGATTTTCCAGTTAAATGATCGTGGTGATGTACTTTTTTACTGTCCTTCAAATATCCACACTGGCATACAGTACATTTTTTTTAGATATATTATATGAAGGTTTTTCTTCTTTTGTTAGTGGATGCATTGCTTCAATTTGCGAATATATTTCCCAATTTTTTCTACTTCTTTTTTCATTACTTGTATAAAATGCTGATGTGCATATGCGCCTTCATATATGACTGGGGGTTTATAATCACCATAAGTAGAAACAATATAATAACAAAAGCCAGATGCTTCGTGTAACTGATATATCATTGTACATGATTCGTCATTCAACTTTAAATCAATGGTAATTATTTGTTCATTAGTAAGTTTATATCTTTCTTTGAATATCTCCTTACAAAGGTCATTATCAATATCATCCTCTGTTAAAACTGGATATTTTCGATCACTTTAATTTTTTTTTTATTTCATTCGGATTTGGCTGAGTTGTTGATATTTTATTTAGAATTGATTCGAAATCTGCATATATTGAAAAAGAAACTTTTGTTGTATGTTTGTAGTTTTTAAATTTTATTTGTTCGCCTTTCGAAGGTTAATTGATTCTTACTGGCTGAGTTTTAGAACAGTCTTCTTTATGTTCATTTAATATTTCTTGTGAAAAAGAATCGAAGACACATATCTCATATATGTTTTATGTTGTTGATTATTATTTTGTGCTGAAAGCAGTTTCGATAAAGCTTTTATCCAACAATAATGTGAGTTTTTATAGTCTTTGAAATAAAGTAAATTTATATAATTATCCAGTTCATTCTTTGTGAGTTTTAGTAGATATAGTGTGGATTTACCTTCAATTGAGTATACATTTATAGATGTATGAATTTGGTTTTCTATTTTTGGTATATCATCAATTCTAATAGGATATTCATATTTATCTATTACTTTGTCGATATTAAGCCCCACATTTTTATATTTGGTTACTCTATCCGAATGGTTGTCTGCTGGAAACAATGCAGATATTATTGTCCAAAGAAAACATTTTTGATCATCATTTTTCACATTTATGCATGCTTTTTTTATTCTTGATAAATTCTGGTAGAAAAATGTACGATGCTCCATTTAATGGATCATACTTGTTTATACCTTATTGTATTCCAATTATTCTATCTAAAGTCCATCCTCAATGTCTTCTTTGAAATTCGGATAATTGTGTAAGTAATTCCTGTTTTATAATTTATAAATCCTTATAATTTCCCGTTCGTTTAACAATGTATGATTGAATGACTAAAATGCAAATAATTTTACTTAATTATTCTCTTGTTTGGGACAATTGGTAAATGAATTAATGTTAGTTTTCAACCCTCTAAATGTCCTAAGATTATTGAGTAATATTTCAAGTACCTCTTTGTTTTACTGAATTTTATAATTGAGAAGGTTGATAAGGTTGTACTAAATTAAAGCTATTTTCAATGTTATTTGTTGATACCCTGCATTTTAAGACCTTATACTATGTAATTTTTATTGGTTCTTCTATTCAGTTGGTTTATGAATACATTAGTAGAATAGGGGAATATTTATTTTAGTTCATTTTTATCTTGTTTATATAATTCATTGAAATTAGCATCAGCTAAAGGTAAATTTGTAATATTATTCTTTGTTAGCCATTCATTTATCCACTTACTCTTATTTCTTGATTTTACAAACATCTTATTAGAAAAAGGAAATATTTTCGTTATAATCCTTTTTAGCTTTTTTGTGTGTTATTTTGTAAGCTGGAAAAGGTAAATTTGCAAAGTTCCTTTTTCTTTGTTCATTTAATAATCTTGATATAATAAATGAAATTAAATCAGCTTTTCTTAGATTACACCAATATTTAATTTTTAAATTTTTAGCAATAACTCTGAACTCATGAACTCTCATTTCACTCAACCTACTAGTTATATTAGATGTCTCAATTGTTATAGTTGTATTTAAATGGGGAAAAAAAATTAATTGAGTTTTAAATTTTTACTGTAATTTGCTACATTGATTTGTACTCAAGACTAATATAAAAATAACTAATTGAATGGAATAAAACATTGTTTTATTTATTGTTAATAATGAAAATGGTGTTTTTAATTGTTTAACTTCTTGTTCTGACAATATTTCTCATTATAACTTTTTTTTTTACATAAAGTTGTATGCTTGGCCTTAATAGTTTTATGATGAGAAAATGAATTTATATATTTATGCTCTTTACATATCGTACATGTTTTTGTTGAATAATTGTCATGTTGAATTTCATTTAGATTATCTACTGATATATTGTGTGATTTACTATTTTTATGCTTTTCGAGCTAAACATATTTTCCACATTCGCATAGTAATTTCTCTTTACACCTTCTATCATACCCATTAAAAGATTTTTTTACATATTGTTGTGTGTTTGTCTATATTTTCTTTACGAGGATAAAATTATTTGATAGACTTATTTTCATTACATACTTTGCATGTTTTTGTTGAATTATCGTATTGAAGATTTAAAATGTCTTTGTGTAGTTTATTATTTTTATGCTTATTTAGATATTCATTGCAAATATATCTACCGCACCCACATAATATTTTTTGATTCTTTAACTCATATTGTTTTCTAATATACGAACGAATACAATTTTTGTAGGTGTTAATATGCTTTTCTTTTGTATGTTTATGTGATGGAAAACTTTCTATTATTAATACGTCACCACAATTTTTATATTCGTTTACTCGATTTTCCATTTATTTATTTTATAATTTATATAAGATATTTTGTTTAATCTTTTATACATTTTTTCTTTATAAACCAAAATGGAATATCTGTTCAAGAAGTTAACCAATTCGTTTGAATTGATTGAATTACAAGATATAGGAAAAAATTAATGGTTTTACTGATACAGATTTTGAAATTTGTGAATCTAAGTTTGGTAAAAAAAATAAATTGTTTTCTAAATGGAAAGTATAAAGTTTCATTGCCAGACCACAATGTCAAAATATTTGATAAAAATACTTTGAAACTAATAAATGAGAAAGGTGTTGTTATAGAATATAGAGGCTTAAAAGAAATGGAAAATGGTAAACATATCCATGATATAGAATTCTCTTAAAAATATATAAATTATATTAATTTGAATCTTTTTTTTTTTCACTTGATTTTAGCTTAAATTTACTTGATTTTATCTTAAAGTTTGCCTTTTCAATCAACACAAATCCTGGGAGTGTATTTTGGAAAAATTGAATTTTGCTCGATTTTTTATGGATTTTACTTGTTTTTGGCTTAAATTTGCTGTTTTTTAATTAACGAAAATCTTGCATTACGATTTTTTGACAAATTGAAAAATTTGCTCGTTTTTTGCTTGTTTTGAGCTTAAATTTGCTTGTTTTTGAGAGTTGAAAATTACGGTCAAAAGAGGCTTCTATAAACTCGAAAAAAATTGCTTGAAAACGATAAAAAAAAACATGCTTGAAAACGATAAAAAGTTACTTGAAAACCATAAGGAAGTTGTTTGAAAAACGATAAAAAGTAGTTTAAAAACGATAAAAAGTTGCTTGAATTTAGGTCAAATTGGTTGTTTTTTTCGATCGGCATTATACCACTACTACGGCGGAAAGTGACCGTGTGGTGTGGAATCGTTGGAGACTATGCAATAGCGCTATAATTCATTCAATGGACATTGACCATCTGTACGTACGCCCGGTGTAAACGCAATTCATAGTTGTAATTGATACTGTTAGCATACATAGTTAAGTTGAAATTGGTTATATGTTTTCGTCGATATAGCACACTAAACTAAAATGTTTATATGACCGCCATTCTGAAAATAATTGTCTGATACAATTAAAATACATCCATTCACATCGAATGATATATCTCTGGAACCAATGAACAGATTACACCAAATTCTTCCTACAAACAGCGCTAAGGCAGGCCACGTAAACATACATGGTTTAATAGGCTCAGGCACCTATTTTCAAAACGGGGCCTCGTAAATATTATAGGTTAGTAAACCATATCTACCAAAACGTTAGAATGATTACATTGCAATTCTGTAATTGGTTTTTCGAAGTAGCTGCAACTGTATAAACTTCAAAATTAGCTATACATATTTTTTTATGTTAGTTTTTTTTATAGTTCTAGATGTTGCAAGAAAAGTTGAAATATTGAAGCTGTTCTGAATTATAAACTGAGTGTTCTGATGTAAACTATAGGCCTATTGAAAATTACAGAAATAATCACCCACAGGACCAAAATAGTTAGCATTACTGTCCACGTTTAACAATATTTTAGTTGGCGGAACAACCTGTCTGATTACCACTATTGAAATATCAGAATTTTGGTCACTGTAGCAATATTTCTCTCTCTCCTCTCCACACACACTGGACAAAACAAGCGCCACTGATTTCACTGACTGAAATTCTACTTCCTGAAAATTCAGTCAACATGCAGTTGCTTACTGACATATGTGTGGAATGTACTCCAAAATACAGTTTAAGAGGAAATAGCAGACTTCAAGTACAGTTCCCAGAGCTTAATAGCTTTACACATTTTATGCCAGTAGTTACATGAATCATCAATATAATTTGTAATGTAATAGTCAAGGACAGTTGTATGTACGTATGTATGTATGTAGGATAAACGGAAAATATTGCTTATAATATTCTTAGTTAAACCGAGATTATTTTAAAAAAAATGCCGGCAGATTGCACATACTATAATTGTAGGCCTATAGTAGTGGAAATTTAAAATAATCATACTTAAGGGTACTACCTACCAGCTGGCAGCTGCGAAATTTAAATAGAAAATCCCATGTTAAGGAAATTTCGCCTCAGTGTACTAATTTCAAAGATAGGTGTTTAAAACCGAATTTATTCTTCAACAATTTTGTAGGAGAAGTTCCCTACAGCGGAGTGGTTTCCATAACATATATAGCCTGTCTGCTAGAAATTTCTAAAATTTATGTCTTACAAAAAAAAAATACACACTGCCTATCTACATGTACTGAAAATACACGCTCGTAGGTATCTTCTCCAAAATATTCGTGAAGCATACTATTTGTTTGAAATGCCTATCTTTAAAATTAACACACTGAGGCGATATTTCCTTAACGTGGGATTTTCTATTTAACCCTTTGAGGACGGCACAAATTTACTAGCACTGAGTACAAGTTTGAAGTGAGCTGCCTATATTCTACACTACAGCAATGTCATTTTGGTTGGTCTCTGTATTTCCACTTACCATTGTCCTATTGGTCCTGGCTACACCGGACATGCCTACTGTACTCTGCAACCTTTATTATTGGCTGGCCGTCGACCAATTAAGTCACGCGTTGACTGTGTACCAATTAACGTATTTCGACAGAAGTAATAAGTTTTACAATCCATCGCGTTCATTTGAAAAATTATTAAAAAGAACAGTTTTATTCTTACAAACTGGACTGTTGACTAGTTGTCATTTTTTACTTAGATTCCGATAAAGTCTAGCGAAATAGTAAAACTATAAAAGTGTGAGCTTTGTTTTCAAGAGCAAATAAATTTCCATATAAACGTAGCCAACCTGTAGGCAATGCCCTTAACTAGTTTTAACTTTAATGCGCACCGTACTGTTTTCGTAAAATTTTGCTCGGAACGCCTGCTAAGTTAGGTTTATTCTCGGAAGTTCTGTATTAAATCACAAGCGTGGACTTAAGATGAGCTTCTTACCTAACACTGAAACGGTAACGCGTAGGTTTCGTCCACTCGACGTTTCTCGAATAAGCGGTATACACAAGAGCAGCTTAATCAGTGAAATGCAGCAAATGATTCGATTACTGGGATTTCGTCGAGTCCAGTAAAAATTCCCGCGTATTTACTGTCGAATTTCGCAAATTCGGAATTAACTTTTCAGCGTTGCGATACGTGTTTTGGTCGAGCCGATAAATCACAATAGTGTCACGATGTCCGACGGCGAACAGGGTCACAATCTGAACTTGCTAAAACTAGTGGAGACGGCAGATAGGGTAAGGTGCGCACCTAAGCGAGATCGGTAGTAAAGGTAAAGTAATTGTATTTAGCATACATGTGATCATGTGAAAGTGAACGTATGTTATGCTTATTTCATTATGTTAAAACGTATTTCGTCCAAACAGGAATATAATTATACGATAATGCAAAAAAGTACAAACATGTATTTGCGCATGATTCCCCACCCTACGGAGTAATGATGCGCAAGGGTTGGGTAATGGTGCGCAGTAAAAGCCAAGTTTGGGATTGGGTTGGGGGAAAAAAAACATACATTAAGAAAGTAATAGGTTAGTGAAAAGTCAACTCACCTATTGATTTTATATAGGCGCTACTACAAATGAAAGAAATATCAAAGAAGTTCTAAACATTTTAAGCCACTAAAATGTTGTTACTTTTTTAGTGCATTTGGCAGATGCACAATAATCGCACACATAATCTTTATGGGCATCCGCATCAGTGCAATCTGCATGATTCCACGAAGAACACAACACACATCTATACCACAATTCTTTGTCCTTCCTTATTTCTCCACAGATACCACATAATTCATTAGGTTCTTTGCTAGGTGTGGGTAAAACACTGCAATATATTTCATCCAGTTCATCATCACCGTCATCACAGGGGTAGGGAACATCATCTTCAGATTCATCAGATCACACTGGTGACGTTTGCTTCTTCGGTTTTTATCTTCCTCTCCCTTTCTTTGCTGATAATGATTGGTCAATGCTCATTCGAACACTACTTGTAGATATTCCTTTCTTCTTTGCTTTCTTTTCTTCCATAATTTATTTTTTTCTCTTGCGCTTCATCTAATTTTCGTTTCACTGGTGTCCTTGTCAGTATTTCTGAATGTTGTTTTTCATGTGACTTTTTTCCTGGTTGTCTTTGACTTTTGTGATCTGCCTTCCTTGAAATAGGAGACATATGAGCCAAGCATGTGTTGGTTGTAGATCCCGATGGTTCGGAATCTTGAACAGGTTGTTCATATGGCTGTCTATCTCGCCCAACACATGTTGATGGTCCAGCTTCATTGCCTGAATCATGGACAGGTTCAAGAGGTGGTGCAGATTTAGGACTACCTTCACCGGTGACAGTCCTTACTTGGTTGGCAGGAGCAAAATCGTCTCCATGAAACTTATCGGGGTTTATTGGGAACATTTTAGCAGAGTGAAGACCTGGAATTGCCTTTTCCATTGTGGCTACTTTCATAAATGCCTTGTTTAAGAGCTTTGCTACGTCATATACCGAAATTTTTTCATGACCTGATGTAGTTAGGTAAAGGTCATATTCCTTTAAAAAGCACCCTTTAGAGGGCTGAAAAATGTCAAATCCAATGGCTGAAGGCCATGTGCTGTGTGGGGTGGAAGTGACACCATATGAATGAAGTTTGTTTTGCAGAAGTCGTAGATCTCAACAGAGATATGACTGCTATGATTATCGAGAATGAGGAGAATCAGATCACCTTCAGTAGGCTTGGCATGTTTTGTGAAATGGTTCAACCACTCAAGAAAAAGGTCCCCATTTATCCGCCCGTTTTTCGAACATTTGTAGGTTGCACCAATAGGTGCATTTTTTTGACGTGTAGGAGTAATTATTTTCCGGGGATGTATTAGCATTGGCGGGATGTAGTTCCCAGAGGCACTCACATAAAAAAAACAGCCGTTATAGTGCGACCTCGTTCAGCAGAAATAGCAGCCCGTGCTCTTTTGGCTCCTTTAGGTGCATAGACTTTTGGGCATTTATTTTGAACAGTTGAAAGTCCCGTCTCATCAACATTAAATATTCTACTCTGTTGTAACTTTAATGTGTCCATAACTTTCTGAAAGTTAGAACATAATATACCTGTTTCCGCAGTATTAAAGGACGTAATTCTATTTAAGCGAGTTCCTTCTGGCTGTCTTAGTACTACCTCAGGATTTCTCTTTAAAAATCCACAAAGTCAATCCTTCCCAACTAAACTTTTCTGTTTATTAAAATTATGAGAGATATTTTTCTCTTCAGCATAACCGAGTTCTGTTGGTGTCACACCGTAGAATAATTTGGCAAGTGTCAGGATATATTCCTTCAACTCTGTCTCAACTTCTTTTGGGAACACAGCTTTACGGCCTAAACGAGTTGGAACAGGCCGTGTTTCCAAAAATGTTTTCTAAGAGTTGACTCCGGTATACTATAACATCGCCCTACTTCCCTTTATTTTCCCACCCTCGCCTATAATCGCTTGCAAAGCTCTCTGTAAATTTTCTGGAGTGTAGGAGTTAATGTTCGTCTTTCGGAAGTACGTTCTTGTAATCTGAGAACAAAAAATAAGCGAGAGCTTGGCATTAATGTCGTTTATAATTTACTCTTATGAGGGAGAATCATGCGCATTCCCTAGCTCTCCTTCGAGGGGGAATTGTGCGCACCTACTGCCTTACTGCGCACCATTACCCGATTACGATTTCGGAACGAAACATGGCCGTCACGTGAAAAAATATTATCAGTTTAACAAGTGGCATGCATGCAACCACACCAGTAAATTACACACTTTAATAATATATTTAGTTAGAAATGTTTGAACAAGAACTGTACACTCGCCTTCTTGTTTCCCCGGCGGTAAAAAGTAACATGAAACAGCACACTTTTCTTTCTCCGCCGCACAGAAACGGCGCGACCTTTCCTGCCTGGTACTAGGCGGCTTATCCATCGGCAGAGCGCAGCACCAGCCGGTCTCAATAATATCCAAGCATTTCCGAGAAACCGAGGTACGCACGATCACTCGCTGCGCACGATTCCCTCACCTTCCCCTAGTTGATATTGTGTTAATGATGTTACAAAGGGATAGGCTGGTAGGCGTTGACGTCTCATCGACAGCAATATCATTACAGATGAAAATGAAACCGGAAACATGTGAAACAGCACCAAGACAATCAAAATACACGAGTGACTTACCTGGGATTATAATTCAGAAAAAAAAAAAAAAAACTCGTAAGATTAAGCTAGCTTGCAATCAACTGCATCGCGGAGGTAGGTTTCAGATCATCGATTTCGGATGTAATCAGGGTTCACTAACCTGAAATACTTACCTGACCATCATTTTGAAAATAAGTGCCCGCGCCACTAAAAACACATGAGTTTACATGGCATACCATAACGCTATTTGGTAAAATCTGTTGTTTGGTCTCCGAGATATGGCATAAAAACCCCATTTTTCATGTGACGATCTCATAAGTGGAGGACAAAAGGTTTATGCATTATCACATTCGATGATTGTCATGGATACAATACACAGAGTTAAATGTAGATCTGTTACATGATTACATAGATATAGCACACTTAGCTAAAATGTTTGTACGGACGCCATTGGGAAAATAGGAGACTTCGCATTAAAACACGTAAATTAATATAACCTAACACAGTTCAACATCTTCGCTAAATTTAAAAAAAAGTTGATTGTTTCCCCGAGATATGACATAAAAATTGTATTATTTCATGTGGAGCTATCTTACAAATTGGCGGAGAAATGAGGCTATACGTAGACAATTTCGATGGATATAACTGATAATGTCAGCATACAAAGTTAAGTTTAAATTTGTTTTTTAGTTTCATACATAAAACGTTATGAGCCAAAATTTTTATATGGCTGCCGTTTTGAAAATGTGCGCGACTTACCCTTTGAAAGTTTATCCTTTTACGTGGATTGCATTGGTGTTAGTTGTTTACCAAATTTGGTGAAAATTGGTTGTTCTCCTGAGATATCACGAAATGTTAATTGGTCATGTGATACTGTTTGGTGAAGAACAAATTTGATAGCATATAAAGTTTCATTGGAGTGATTAGGCACACGTGTTTTTGTCAACATAATACATAAAAATAAAATAGCTAAATGGCCACCATTATGAAAATGTGTCTGACATACTTAAAAAAATATGAGTTTACATCACCTACCGCAACACTATTTATTTGCCGTATTTGGTAAGAATCGGTAAATTATTTCCCGAGATATGATATAAAAACTTCAATTTATTCGTCTGGTACTATCTTACAAAATGGAGGACAAAAGAGGCTCCGTGTAGACACATTTGATGTTTGCTATATATACTCCCAGCATCAAAAGTTAAGTTGGAATTGATTACATTGTTTTGAAGTTATATATCATGCTATGCTAAAATAGCTATATGGCCGCCATTTTAAAAATAAGTGACTGACATTCTTGAAACATATTTGTACCTATCAATACAGTGCTACTTGTTGCATTGTATTACCCTTGTACAAAAGTAGAAATTAGGATTGAATGAGTTCTAATGTTGATAAAAATTATGTGGAAGAAACGTTACTTTGCATGATGATAAAATGCTAAATTTATTGCAATGAAATTTTGCTGCTATTGTTAAGTTTTAAAACCGCAGCAATAATTGTTTACATATCTTTAATTTTTTCAATTTTTTTATTTATAAAATTACAATTACTGTCACGCTACTAAGCTTAAATGTATGAAAATACAACATTTAAGCACTGATAGCGCACATGACTGCACTCCTCAACCACTGTAAGAATTTCGAAGCTAGGATGAAATTTATAACAATATAAAAGTATGCGAAGCCACTATTACAATAGCTGCAGGCACTATTAATATCGTCACACTAATTAAAAAATTTTCAACGCGTAATTAAAAAAAAATCCCGTAAGAATTTTTTTAAATTATTTGATGAAGTAGCTTAAATCTGCGAGCTGCGATATTAGAAAACGATGTCTCGCACACATCGTTGCTAAGTAGTCTAATCTTCGATAGATCGCCTATCCTGCGTTGAATGCTGGTATAGGCTGTTCACACGGTAAAGTGAGCACTTTTGAGGACATAATTACTTTTCCCTATCAGCTATTTTATTATCTTTCTACCACTTTTTAAAATGAATATTGCCTTGTAAGTAATAAACACAGTGTATATGTTTCGCCGGAATCGGAATTTAACGACCAAGGATACAATAAAATGTATTCATTGACTGTTATTCGCAATGAGGGCTCTTAAAAGTGCTCACTTTACCGTGTATAGCCTATACAGGTCAAGAGGGGCCGAAACATCTGGGGCATAAGATACGAAGCATGGTCCTCAATATCACATGTGTATCTTTTAAGGATGACCCCACAGAGACCATTTCTTCCTTATTAAACATAGGAGTTCCACTTACGAAAAAAAAAAATTGTGAACAGAACAGTATTACTCCTATGTTAGTTACCTTAAGTATTTAGTTTATATTCTTGCTGTAAACCTAAACAACGCCATATTTGTAAATCGTACCCGAGCGAGGCCGGGGCGGGTCGCTAGTTTGGAATAAAGTGATCATGTAAGCCATCCCTAATTCCTTAGTAATAGCTCTCACGTATTCTTTCGTAACCTGATGCAAGAGATGAACACGAGTAAATGTGACGTTGTGGCCAGACTAACAGGTGGCCACTTGGCAATACTCCAGCGGGCATCCGTGGTATATAACTGCTGCAGATTTGCATCCATCGAAATATGTTTTACACTGGGCAACACCAGTTGCCATTGCTGCAAACTAAATATTTAGTGGCATCCAATAAATATAATTTTAATAAAAACATATGTTAGTGGCTTTTAGTTCTTGTCAATACACGTACGTGTTATTATGCACCACAAAATATCTTTTTTTCAACAACAAAATTTCGCCTTGGAAAGCACCAACCTTCAGTACTTCTGACAATAGGCTGTTCACGGTAAAGTGAGCACTTTTTAAGGCCCTTCTAAATTTTTCCTTTCGTTCAATTTCTATCTACCTGCTGCAATTTAATATAAACACTGCAATATGACCAATAAACACAGTGTATACATTTCCCCACCCTCACAATATATAAGATATATTTATTATTGGTTAATGCCTCTTGGGAGGGCCTTAAAATGCTCACTTTATCGTGAACAGCCTATACTAACAAATCTTTCGGTGTGTTGCTATACTTTACAATATTTCTTCGAGCCTACGTTTTACATATAGCCTATTCAAGGTTACTTCACTCTTTTTGAATTAAACATTTGAAAAAATCACTCCATGTACGTCGCGTTTAGTTATTGAAATGTTATTTATATTTTATCTATGGTTCAAGATATTTCGTTTGTAATTTATATGATTTAAAAAACAGCGAGATAACATGTGTGTTGGTAACGCCTAGTGAGAAATAGTTCGCAATGTAAAACAGCATCACAACCAAGTGCGCACAAGTCCTGTGAGCTGTTCTTTGGTGTTTGTCCAGACTAAGGTAAGCTTCGGTTGCACGAGGCGGAGGAGTATCCTGTAAGTAGAACTACAGCAAGGCTCCAGAAAAGTGCG
This sequence comes from Dryococelus australis, assembly GCA_029891345.1. Taxonomy (NCBI): domain Eukaryota; kingdom Metazoa; phylum Arthropoda; class Insecta; order Phasmatodea; family Phasmatidae; genus Dryococelus; species Dryococelus australis. Next base: position 32,582,824 of record CM057008.1, read on the forward strand.
AAGTAACCGTGAATGGGTTATACATGAACACGCTATAGCTGGGCTGTGAACACGTCTTGCTCTGAAGGAAGTTGATATTCCTGGTGTGTAAAGGCTGGTCACTGAGATTCTCGTGCGAAGACATGGAGAACCGGACGTTTCATAGAGTCCACGAGTAAACCGCTAGGCCTATTCTGTTTAACCACGTTGCCTTCCGGAGTTGACAACTGGTACGGATTTCTTTTCAGATGAATTGCAAAATCGCCAAATAACTCTGGTTAGCCGGTCTATCCTTAAAAAAAAAAAAAGAAAAAAAAAACATATATATATATATATATATATATATATATATATATATATATATATATATATATATATATATATATATATATATATATATATATAGTTCTAGTTTTAAGAACAACATTTCTCCACTTCCTCTGATTGGCTGATGCTCCCATTTTCAACACAGAAAAGAAGGCACTGAATGATTGTGAACTAGCTTACTTCTGGTAATCTCATTGCAGTATTTTAGTCATGTCACTAAGCTCAGCTTCAAGTGAACTCATAACGGTATAGGAAAATCCCCCAGTTAGAAAATAATTGAAAGGAATAATTTAGCAGGGCCTTAAAAATGCTCACTTTAACGTGAATAGCCCATATACGTACATAAAGGTCACCGCTCCTATTTGCATATATTCTAAGGGGCGCACTGGGTGACATGCACCCAGTAAAGTGGGTAAGGATTGATAGGAAGTATGTCCATATTTCAACGTCGAATAAAAAGCGTTAGTTCACCCATTTGCGATTACTGAAATTATTTCTTTCGTTTTATGTTTTTTTTTTAAAATTCATCTAAGTATAGAAATAACCAGATATAGAAATCGTTTAATTTTCCTATAATTTTACAGTCACCTGGCTGACGCATGAATAAAGTGATGAGCCCCATGGCAATTTTAATATTACGTAAGGCGGGAAATAAACAACGGACATACAAGTAGATCTTAAGCAGGGCTTTCAAAAGTATATGTCTGATACATATATTAACTTTTAGGTTATGAACTTCCCTGTATCTTTCATTCAGCATGTAATTTAGGCTTTGATCCCACCTAAACGAAATTAAGAGGGGTACCTAAAAGTTTGCATTACCCCTTCCTTCATATTTTCTGTCTCATATAAGATGGCAAGATTTTGACAGTTCAACTAATGTTTACTTTTAGTTTATGTATCTTTTCACCATCAGCTGGTGTGTCAGTTGGATGCTACACGAAAACAAGGAAATGGGTTTCGGGAAAAAAACATGGCGTGTTTAGGACATAGACGGACAATTATTAGCCCAATAGAAATGACTAGTAATAAAAATCGCTGTATACGAAATATATACTGCTTTAAAAATTTTGCAGAGCTCGCGGAGGAATAAAACTATTGGCATCTGTTCGTAAATTTGTTATTTTACATACGAAACATATTTATTTGAGCGTTATAGCTGGTTAGGTTCGAGAAAGAATTCACAGATGGCGCGTTCGACATGGTTAGGCGTGTGAACAGACAGATAGCAGCAGGTTCGCCGCCTCTAGATCCTGATTTTTAAAACTTGACTTTTCTCCTATTACTGTCTTGACACGACATGAAGTTGAAATATATTTCAAATAATTTGAAAAAATAATTCAATATTATCATGCAATATTTCTGTAGGCTTATGGAGTCATTATCAAGCACATATGGAAAGCATGGATGGACAGTGGGAATACGTCATGAACAGATATAAGGCTTGAAGTTGCGTTTCATCCGGCTCTGGATCGCCTTATTGAGCATTTCATTTTGAACACCTATACATTACTACTTTAGCACGAAGATTAGTTTGTAACACTTACAGCCGCTGTTTTGTGACCACGTAAAATAAAATATATTAATTAATATAGGAACTCTTTGTTATCGCGTAATTTACACTTTACTGATGTGCGTCGCCAGTGCACTCAGAATAACCAACTTAATATTAACCTTTGTTCGTTCGTGCATCAGCTGATACACGGTTTTGTAAACGGCACTTTGTTTCGTATACAAGTTGCTACTCACTGACTTAAAAAATCTTGCCATCCTATATGAGATAGACGGGGTAATGTTGGGACAATGCTACGCCACTGTCCGTCTGGCCAAGACTCAGATGGAGGAAGCGGGATGTATACATATCAAGTAGTGAGGGGGGGGGGGGTGTATCATCATTAGTCAGTTTATCTGAGGTTACTAAGGCGTAACGGTCGGGCGCAGGTGGCATAGTTTCATTTCTCGGTAGGGTTTCAAATTTTTTTTATATTAACCGAAACTGTTTGATGTACGTAGAGTCAAACAAATCATGGCTGCGCTAACCAAATTTTTGTTTGGGGCAATCATAATTTGGTTTCGACAATAAAATATTTCATTGCCCATACGCAAACAATTATATTTGTTGCGCCAAACAAACCTTGTTTGACTCAACAAAACTTTTTTCCTCGGTGTAGAAACGATGACCGATAGCATCCACGAACGATAATGAGCGCGAATTCCACGAGCAACAGGAAATCCTTTTCATTATTAATTTTTTTTTTCTCCTGTCCACGGCCATCCAGAAAAGGACGACGAAATCGAATGAAAGTCTCCTCCCGCGAGCGGCAGTGTAATAACCGGCGGGCGTTCACAAACGCCGCCCTCCCCCCACCCCTTACCCGGACGTAATTGCGATGCACGATCGGCGAAGCTCACGACGTTACGTCCTCGAGACACCTAGATCCTCGTCGCGCGCGGGTACCCCTCGCCCTCCCCCCGTAGTACCTAGATCCTCTGCAATTACGTTCTCGTAAGGTACCGACCCGACGCGGGTGTGAGGGGCAACCTTTCCCCGGGACACCTAGATCCTATACATGCGCTACTCCCCTCGCCTGTCCCCCTAGTACCTAGGGTTGCCATCTTTTTTGTGAGAAAGTCTCTAAATCATTATACAAAAATCACCAGAAAAACTTGAGATTTTAATCATATTCTATATATATATATATATATATATATATATATATATATATATATATATATATATATATATATATATATATATATATATAAACATTGGTTTTTTCAGCTTAAAATGTTATTTATTATTACTTGTTATAGCTATGTAAAAACACACAAAAATCTGAAATATTTGAATAACATGTTCCCTTGACATATGTATGTACAAACGCGCGGTGCTCTCAAGCTCAATATAATTGGAAAATTAAAATAATTGTCCTGGTGCAGAGGTTTCCAAAACTTCGCTTACAACGAGGTCAATCCATTACGTCATACCCTCAAGAAACAACCAACACAACTGCCTATAAAGGCTGTTCACGATAAAGTGAGCGCTGTTGAAACCAATAAAAAAAAAAAGGCACTATCCCTCTCTGCATATATCCTTACAGACGAAATGAGTGGCATGCGCCCAGAAAGTTGGTAATGATGAATGGAAAGTAGTCCCTTATCTTAACGCCGAATAAAAAGTGTCAAGTAACCATTTCTGATAACTTAAATTATTTCTTTCACTTTCTGTTCTTAATGCATCGAAGTGTAAAAATGAGTCGATTTGCACGATATTTTCATTTGCACTTTACCGACGCGTGAATAAAGTGACGAGGTCCATGGCAATGTTGATTTCGCATAAGGCGGAAGAATATACAGTGTGCATACAATTCGATCTTAAACAGAGCTATCTAAAGTGAGCATTTTACCGTGAGCAGCCTATATAGATATAGTCACAGGGAATAAGATGTGTCATAGTTAAGGACACTCGCATTAAGCGATAAGTTCTCCCGACCAAATTGCACTTCGTAACACGTTAGCTCAGACCCACCTTCGTGATTGGACTATCTAGGTGTTACGCGTCTTTTAAGTGTCTGCCCGCGAATCACAGAATAGTAACCTAATTCTGATTGGCCAGTCAAGTGAGAAAGTGTCTTCTCACATAGAAACGCGGCCAATATGTAGAGACCGGAATAATTCGCGAGTTTAATTAAATGTAGGCTAGACTGCACAGTCTTGTGTACAATGACGCAAGTAAACAATCGTCATTTTTTTTTTCTTGCTGTCGCAATGGAAGGCGATGGTTGGGCCTGCATTTTGTCGCCTGATTCTTATTGGTTCAGGGTTCTTCAGGAGGTGTTAAATAATGCGTGGACCAATCGCAATAGTAACCTGAACGTAATAGTTATGGAATTATAGCTTGACCAAAATTTAATTTGCGAATTTTTCACGTCTGTAACAATAAGCAAAAGACAATTGCTGCTACGCTCGTAGGATAATCAAATATGGCATGCACGGAAATATTTTTTCCGAAATTCGGGGAGTCCCTAGTAAAAATAATCTTCGTGATACTCCCACGCTCTCGTAGGGTAAACATATCATATTACGGGGAAATGTAAAATACCTAAAGACCTGCAAAATTCGCGTTTTTTTTTTTTTTTTGCGTCAAGCCAAAATTCATAGTACTCTATATACCTACTCGATCCGGCGTCGTCTCTCTATTGGTTGCTGCCTTGACGTTAAGTCACTCCCATGCTGAGTGAACTGCACGTGATTGGGGCACACGGTCGTGGAGCGTTCGTTTATTGGCCCAGTGTTACCAGGGACTTAGTCAAATAAAGATTGGTCCAATGACAAACGTATTGCAAAGGAAAGGTGTTTTAAGTTTAACACGTTCTTAAATATTTACGCGGATTTTGCCGGTCCCAAACTTTACCGAAGACACAAAAAATGGGATGATCTGACGAACAGGGGGGGAAAAAAGGGGGGGGGGGATCTTAGGTGTTCCATCAAATTCACCAATATTTTTTTTTTGCAGAAATCAGCAACTTTCCGACCGTCTCCTGAAATCACTGGACTTGGTGAGAAAACTACCAAGTTGGCGTCCCTGCCTAGATCCCCTGCAATTACGCCCGACACGAAGATGGAGGGGAAGTGGGTTACGGCGACACTCCCCTCCATCCCCCTCCTAACCTCTCGGCGTGCCATCGTGCGCGGGGCGACAAAGGAAGAATGAGATGCCGCGTCCGTCGTCGAGACGCGCGGAAGGTGGAGTGAAAAAAAGGGGGGGGGGGGAAGGGATTGGTGGGTTATAGAATAATTTTTGCCGCCGAGGCAGCCTATTAATTGCGCTGCTGTATTACAGGGCGGCCCGACCGGGCCGGACCACAGAAGCGTTTAGAAACTGCGTGGGTTGTCATTACCCTTGGGTGCCGTCACCAGATGCTGCCGCGGCGCTTCCAACCCCCCCTCCCTCTCGCCCCACCACCCCCACAATCTTTCCTCGCCATCCACCGCTCTCCACCAATCACCGGCCTTCCTCCGCCACCGCCACTTACCGAAATCGCTATGATTACACACTCCCGTACTCACGCGCTGGCGCGTGCAGTACGCACACATGCATAGACACACACCGTCGCGTACTTCCCTGCGTCGTGAAAGAAAAATTGTGGGAGAAGGGGGATGGCTGGAAAGGAACGTAGGGTTTTTTTATATTTTTTATTTTATTTTAAAACCTTTTATTCTCCCTTTTATAGCTCGTTCCTTTCGCGCAGAAATTCTGCCTTTTTTCGTGCGTGGAAAGATTCCGGATGTCTTTTGACATCGAGGTCTTGAGAGTTAGGGTTACCAGATACGTGGTATTCAAAATGATGACACGTTCAAGTAACTACCATAAAAAAAAGAGGACGCGTGCCAGAATATTACACGAAGAAATAGGCCACTTAATTTTACAATGAAAACATACTAAATTAGTTTAGCATGTCGGAGGTCAGTTAAAAAGATATTACATTCAGACTTGTATTCCAAATTGGTTTTGCAACCAGATAAAGTGATAATCATGTTCACTTTGAGTATGAATGTCATTTCCACTTAGTTTGCAGGGGTTACAGAATACTTTGCAAGTAAAAAATACAGAAGTATTCACACAAAAACACAGTTGTACATAAGCACTGGACGCAATTTTGTTGCAGACTGTTCACGGTAAAGTGTGTACTTTTGAGTCCCTGGTTACTTTTTCCTTTCGGCAATTTTTCGTCCTTCAACCTTATTTTTAAGTGAATATTGAAAACTCCGTAATAAACACAGTTTGTATAGGCCTATTCCACTGCACCCGGAAGTTAACGTCTAAGGTTATATATATATATACTCTATATATATATATATATATATATATATATATATATATATATATAGAGTTATTGACTACTATTCCCAATGAGAAGGTTTTCAAAAGTGCTCACTTTACCGTGGACAGCCTATAACTGACAGCTAATCACTCTCGCGCAGCTCAGGTATAGATACATTTTATCGTATTTCTATGACGATTTTATTAGTTCAAACAGGTTTCTATTTCCTAGCAAATAATAGAAAATCTTTGAATATATTAGGCATACCAACTTAGATATGTAAAAGAAACTGGCCAGGAAAAATATGCGAGTGTTGATAAATACGAAAGAATCACGCAATTTCTCCAAAAAAGTTTGCGCTTTTGCAGGACGTTTGTTGGCACCGTTATCAAATGTTAAACGACATATAAAAACCCACAAAAGTCAAACTTCGTTGTCTTTTACCTTATTGGAAAAGGGGACATTTCAATTTTATTGTAAAACCCAAACGGACAGTTTACAAGGCTGCAAAAAAAAAGGACATGTCCGGGTAAAACAGGACGGCTGGTAACCCTACTTGAGAGCCGATGCGGTGAAACGAAGTTGATAATGAAGCAGCGCTGGAATGCATGTGGCGGGGGGGGGGGGACGGGATATCCCCGAGAAAACCCGCCGATCAGCGGCGTCGTCCGACACGGTCCCCCACTCGCGAAAATCCGGGAGTGACCCGGCCCCAGGGATTGAACCAGGTTCACCTCGGGCGGGAGGCGAGCAGTCTAACCGCTCTGAGTATAGACAGGGACAGGTGTTTCTCGCCAAAAGATTTCAAGACCAGTTGTACTCCAAAACACTTTTGTTCATATGCTAGTTCGTGGTTGGATGATTTTAAATGGCACGTGCTTCAAGTGTTAGCCCAGGAATCATGGACGTTCAGTATCGGAGTACTATTATTACGATTGGCCCAGTCAAATATGAACATGTCTTCTCACGTAGACACGCGGCCAATAACCACAGGAAGTTATGGTTGTGGAAGTAGGATATAGAAGTCTAGCATGGCCATAAATCTTTTCGAGCAAATACAGCTGTCCTTAATTATAGATAGAGACATGTAAAATTCGCGTTATTATTTGGCACCAGGATGTACTTCACAGTACTGTATGCACCGGAGCCAGCGTCGTTTTCCAATAGGCTGATCAATAGATGTCAAGCCACGCCCTTTCTAAATGAACCGCACGTGATTGGGGCGCACAACTGCGAAATGTTCAATGATTGGCGCAGCGTCGCCTAGGACTTGACAGATACAGTATAGTACAATGACAGACGTAGTACAAAAGTACGCGTGTTTAAAGTTTAACGTGTCCCCAAATAATAACGCGAATTTTGCAGGTCTATAATTATAGATTATTAGTTGTTTAATACTTTTGTATCTAATTTGTCACTTCGTGTTATTTCCTGCTTGCAAAAAGGCAGGAACTAATTGACAAAATAAAATTATGTCCCTGATATTTTGCAAGCAGAATTCAATTAAAATTACGCACAAAAATATTGAACAACTCGTAAAATATAGATTTTCTATATAATCGTACATTGTCAGAAATTATTATTATGACGCTATAACGAAGAATATATGTGAAGCAAAACATTGACACTTTGAGGAGTATGCACGTATATACTTGCAGCTACGTTTATACGGAAATATATTTGCTCTTGAAGACAAAGCTCACACTTTTATCGTTTTACTATTTCGCTAGACTTTGTCGGGATGTAAGTAAAAATAATAACTAGACGACATTTCAGTCTGTAAGAATAAAACTGTTCTTTTTAATAATTTTCCAAACGAACACGATGGATTCTAAAACTTGTTACTTCTGTCGCGATACATTATTCGGTACACAGCCAACGCGTGACACTATTGGTCAACGGCCAGCCAATAATAAACGTCGCAGGGTACAGTAGGCGTGTCCGGTGTAGCCAGGATCAATAGGACGATGATAAGTGGAAACACAGAGACCAACCAAAATTGTAATGCTGTAGTGTGGAATATAGGCAGCTCACTTCAAACTTGTCCTCGGTGCTAGTAAATTTGTGCCGTATTCAAAGGGTTAAATGCGCCATGCGCGACACGGCATACAGAGAGAGAGAGAGAGAGAGAGAGAGAGAGAGAGAGAGAGAGAGAGAGAGAGAGAGAGAGAGAGAGAGAGAGAGAGAGCGCGAGAAGGGGAGGGAGGGAGAGAGAAAGAAAGAGAGAGAGAGAGAGAGAGTGTGGTATGGCATGAATTTGAGAAGGGGTTTTTGATGGTGAGGGGATATCTTTCAGTAATTCCACGACCGCAGGGAAGGTGTGTGCGACAACCGTATATGTCACAACTACCGGGAATGTTATTTTTTATTTCTAAAGAGTCAACGTTGAGACGTTAATAAATGAACGCTCTGAGTTGCAGGCCTATGAAAATTAACGCCAAGCGCAGGGAAGCAGGCGGGGTAACTAAAAGCTGTTCACGATAGAGTGAGCACTTTCGAAATGAACCTTAGAAAAAATTCTCTGCTCCTACGTGCATATTGTTTTAATGGGCGCATTGAGTGACATGCGCCCAGTTAAGTTGGTAACGATGAATGGGGAAAGTAGTTAAGTAACTTAACGTTGCATGAAGTGTTAGGTAACCATTTCTGTTATAGGCAATTCACGATAAAGTGAGAAGTTTTGAAAGCCCTCTTATTTGGAATAAAAGTAAATAAATATAATTTATTGTAGCCTTAGACATTAAATTTAGAGTGCTGTGAAATATATACAATGTGTTTTTTACTTACATGGCAATATTTATTTGAAAAGTTGGTTAAAGGATATAAAGATTCCTGAAATAAAAAAAAGTAACTAGAGCCTCAAAAGTGCTCACTTTACCGTGAACAGCGTATAAACGAGTGTATTCTGGAAACTATCTCTAGAATGGCACGTTAACCAAGATGTCGCACATCCAAAGTATACAAAAATATATATTGGTTAGATTTTTTCTTCTGCGTGCGCTGCTAAAGCTTGTCTTTTAGTTTGGCCCAGCTTTGATTGCTTTTAGTGTTCGACGATAAACAGCGTAGTCATCATTGCATTTTATAAAGGTAACGTGTTGATACAGTTATTTATCACGGGAAGGTTCCTTTATTGCTATCTTTTACTGTACTGTATACATGTCTGGCGTTTTCTGCGCGCGAATATGTTTACTCAATTTGCAGGGCAAGTGACGTACTGAATGTCTAATAATGAAGGTTTGTGATTTATGAGCAATCAGCTACCCAGCGTCGAAAAAGTTCATCAGTCAATCATAAATTGAACACGAGACTAAAGTGTTCTCTGAAAAAAATATGTCGCCAAGGAAGAAATTCGCTAGTTTACACAGCGTTTTTTATTTTAGGATACGAGGCCCCGTATGTTACACGTAACAAGACCTTATTTACCGTGATCTCATGGAAAGTATTACTTGATACAAGATTTGTTAAGTAGTCGCTAGAACTTTTGAAATCAACGCAGAAATAAAAATGTGTTCACAAATGCACGTGTTTTCACGTAGGTAGCTATAAAACCTTTACCGAGATACCTAAATTCTGGTCACGAAAAGTTGTTTTGTTCCATAACGTTTTATTAAACGCATTGTGTTCGAAATGAATTGTGACTGAAAAAAAATAGATTTCGAATTGGCGAAAAATAAATAAATCAGGCCTACTTGAGTATCCACCAATTGCACGTAGTCATTTCTTCAAAATCGGGCCCATGAATCTAAGGAGAGCGCTAAAAACGACTCAGCTCATCACCGAGTAATCAGAGGTAATTTTCTAATTACCGTTTTTAGTCTCACGGCTGTATGTAACCGAGCATTCCAGCCATATTTTAGAATGCAACCTCAGGTACGGCGATGCAGCGTGGGTTGCCGACTTTCAAAATGACAGGCGCGTTTGCCCCAAAATTCTCAAAGGAAGTTTCGCAATCAGGAAAGGAAGTGTCTTTCGTGTTGACTCATTCAGTCGTTTGTCCACGATCGTGTACAAGTTGCACGGGTGATACGTGGCTAGCACTGCTCACAGGAAGACTCAGTGACCAATTGTGATACGCAATTCATAGAGATATGCAAAATTTGCGATATCATTTGGCATTAGCCTGAACTTCACAGTATGGTATTAACGGAGACGGTGTCATTTCCCAATGGCTGCTGCATAGATGTGAAACCACGCCCTATCTGACTGGACTGCACGTGATTGGTCTACACAATTGTGAAATGTTCGTTTATTGGCGCAGAGTTAATTATGTCGTTTCAAATAAATTATGGTCCAATGACAAACTTATTGAAAAGGTACATGTGTTTGAAATTTAATATGTCCCCAAATAATAACGCGAATTTTGCAGGTTGTAATAATGAAGTATCTGCTGTCTCATCCTAACAACAGAACTGAACAATATATTCTTGTTTTCAACGCCTGAAATCACAGAGCAATGCGGGATGGAAAGAGTTAACTCCGTAACTTACACGCTAATTTTTCGTTCCAGGTGTTGCAAAACAAGGAGATTTCCGGTCTGACAAGTGCTTCGGAATTCCTTTTATAGGCTGTTCGCGGTAAAATTGGCACTTTTGAAAGCCTTGCCTAAGTTCTACTTGTATGCACGTTGTGCATACATGTCCCGCCTTATGTAAAATTAAATTTGCCATGAGCCTCATCACTTTACTCATGCGTCGGTCAAGTGAAACTGCGAAATTACTAGGAAAGGAAATATTTTCCTAATCATCTCATTTCTACGCTTTGATGCATAAAAAAAAAAAAACAAAACATAAAGCGAAAGAAATAATATTATGTTATCACTTTTTATTCAACGTTAAGATATGGAACTACCTTCCATCAATCGTTACCAACTTTGCTGGGCGAATGACACTCGGTGCACCCATTGAAATATATGCAGGATGGGGAAGTGATTTTTCTTCTAAGGTTCAATTCAAAAGTGCTCACTTTATAGTGAACAACCTTTAATAACTTATACGGAAAGTACAAAAAAAGTCTATTGGCCTATGGCTCTGGCCTCTACGTGACACTTTCTATTCAACGTTGAGATATCTTCGTTACCAACGTTACTGGGCGCATGTCACTTAGGGCGCACCGTTAAAATATATGCAGGTAGAGGCAGTGAATTTTTTTCTAAGGTCGATTTCAAAAGTGCTCACTTTATCGTGAACGGCATTTAACGTGCATATCGGGTCGCAAGACCTGTATGTTAAGAGCCGTCCAGATCTCTCCACTCCACTAACATGCATTAAAAAAAAATGTAACCGAAAGTTTACATTTGTCGCTGGACAGTTCATGGCCCGAGGGCCTCAACCTCCGTCGTGCCTGAGAGTTAGGATGACTTCACGCTAGCCCGGGAGATGAATGCCAACGGCTGAGCTACGGAGGGGATACAGCCGCCGCTCATACCATACACTCAAGACGACGTAGACCGCTTATTCGCCTTCTGCGCGTGTACGCGACATTGACCTACCCCAACACCAGTCGAATCCCAATAACCAGGAAAAATTCGCCATGTGTATCGGTGCTATAGATTCTGACCTTGGACAGCGACCGACCATAAGTTTACCTATTTCGCAGTATGTCATACGTGGACGAATATACTCGGGATAATCAATACATATTAAGGCCCCTGTCTGTCTGGAAGTTGAACTGCGTTACAGAGTTTTTGAAATGCAAGTTTTGTCTGCGAAACTATTAAACGTGAGTACAACGCGCTGACCCAAGGAAAAAAAAAACACACACTTCAGACTAAGACTTTTGAGTGCTTTCAAGAGGTCATGCACATTTGAAACACAATTTTAGAGTAAAAAAAAAAAAAAAAGATTTTTTCCAAAGCGCTGTATCTCAAAATATACGCGTCAGATACATACAAAACTACTCAACGGCCTTGCAATGAACTCCAGCAGAAAAACGTTTTATTAAAAAATCCTGCAACGTGTCCGAGTGAGGTCTGATTACGAATAGGATTTAAGAAACGTTTCGCGTCTGTATACGTTTGTCAGTTCCTCCATTTCTCTCTCAATCATGTTTCTGTGGTAGTGAAAATTACTCAAACGGGTGTTTTCACGGTTATTTTTAGGTACGAACATTCCGTTACGAAACATTAAAAAATAAATAGGGACGTGCACTAAAACAGTTATATTTATTATTACCTCATAAGATGGTAGGGGCTGCGCTGTTAGTCTCATAGAGGCACGTTATCGACGGCGAGACTGCATGCCAGTGATTTGCGCGTAGAGGCGATGAGAGGTTGATGCGCATGCCTCGGTCGCCCCTAGCGCTCCCACGATTCTAGGCCTCAGACGTGAAAAAATCCCTTTAACCAGGCGGTCACCTTAAAAGCAATAGAGTCAACGCTGAAAGTCCGGTGAGAACACTGCACGTCAGTTTACAGCTTTGCGCTTTGTGGCGAGGCAATGTAGCCCTTATGCTTGTGGGCCTCGAACGCGGAAAGAAGCTCCAGGTTAGGCCGCCCCAATCTCCTCGCTCACCCACTCATACCCGGTTGCACCATCGCGGTTCGAAACTCGATCCGAGATTGGATCTAAGATCGACACAGAGAACTGTTACACCAATCGAGTTCAGAGCTGAACTGGAGAGCGAGATGATGTTCATTCCGAACCTCCGAAATTGGCGGTTCGAAATATCGACCCGAGAACAGCAGGCATCGTCGACAATCGTAGTTTGAAAATACGCCAACTACGTTCGATAGTTTCCTTGGGAAATTAAAACAACATTATACTCACTTGAATATTATTCAATATAATTCGTACAACAATAATTCACTTAAAAGAGATAAAACAACGCACATCTATAGGCCGTTCACGGTAACGTGAGCACTTTCTGAAGCTGTTTCATCAGACATAATAACCAATAAATACATTCCATTGTGGCCTCGGACTTTTGGTTTTGGGTATGGCGAATATATACACTATGTTTATTACTCACATTGGAGTGTTTGCATTGACAAGTGGTTGAAGGATATAGATTGGTCGAAAGAAAAAAGTAACTAGGGCTTCAAAAGTGCTCATTTTATCGTGAACAGCCTATAGTTATATTTATAGTGAAAAATACGCCTGCTTCCATGACGTCATATTTACGAGCCAATAGCAAAATTTGTCTCATACTAAATCTCGATCTCTCACTTCGAAACCAAGATCGACGAATCAGAGATCCAGTATCATTAAATTTCGTCGGCGCAAAACACTTTTTTAAATTGGAACCAAGATCAAACTGGATCCTGGTTCGGAACTAGGATCATTCGATCTCGGATCGGGGAAGATGTTGGTACAACCGGGATGTTGTGTTCGAAGGCGCGTAGCCGGTTCTTGGCTGGCGCGTAGCTCCCGCGGACGTGACAAAAAAAAAAAAAAAAAAAATCAGCGGTTGTGGTACGTGGCTGCGTACTGTAGAGTCGTGATCGCCGCCTATAGCCTCCGGCACCGGCTCTGCAGCCTGCCGTCGGTAATTAGTATGAATTTACCGGAATATCGGCGAGACAATCACGGCGTGCGCGTCTGTGGTACGTAATATGCATGCACCTGACACGATGACATTTCCACACCGCTAATTATTATTATAGCCACAGTCGGCAACTCCGAATCAGAGGATGGAAAAATAACACCTTATAAGAAAGTCCCGAGACGGATACACACGACAAGAAAAGAGAACGTGCTGCATTAAAGCGAAATAATGATAGTGATACTGGTTGGCAAATTTTGATATTATACCTTACACCTTTCTAACTCAACGAAAAATTATTCAATTTACAACTATATTTTAATAGACAATTAATTGCTTTAATTTTAATTTCCCTCGGTTAAATAATTATTTGGAAATATCTAAAAATTCTATTACCATACTTGTGTAAGTATTTTAAAATATTAGCCTAAAACATCAGTGATAATTATTTCTGAAATTTGCTTTCTGAGGTAGAAATACTACAAAATAATACACGTTAAGTAGTTTTGGAAAATAAAATGTTTAGCGTTCCAGCCACTCCATATTCCCCACTGCCTCCCAAATATACCTCAACTTCAAGGTTACCTTAAGAAACTACTAACGTGATACCTGTTTACATCTCCTGATTCGTTCTCAGTCACTTAAGAAGCTGGAAAATGAATGTTCTCTGCAAGGCATTAGCAGGAATTGCAGCCAATCCTCTCCTTACATACTAGGCTCCGGTCAAAAGCGTTACTCGAAGAGTACACTAATTTAATTTGAAGTAAAAACTGGGCAAAGTCATAGTAAAAAATTATTTTTGAAGGAGCATGTAGTAGCAACATTCAGCGTTCACAAACATTTCTTTTCTACAGTACAAAAAAAATAGTTATCAATAGTGGTTGTGCGTTATAAAACGTCAATATACTACTTCGTAAATCTACGACAATAAACAGTGACAGAAAATCAGGTGTCAGTATTTCATTCATCACTGTTCGCAACTACATAGATAAACTGCAGCAAGTAGCATTAATAATCTCCTCATACATGAAACAAAGATTCTGTCGTACGCTACATTTAGTCAGGGTGCAAATTTAACATTTTGTTGAGGGGTGGGGAAATTTTTTAGCCGGTGTAGTAGGCGAATTTTACCCCCTGAATGCATGAATGGCGGCACGTGTCAAAGCAGCTTGGCGGTCCGCTGACAACCGCGTCAACAGTATAGCACTGTTTACAACCCTCGACTGACCGCAATACATTAGGTTGACACTAATCCCCGAGGGCGTTACTCTCATCACTTTCTCGCCAGACAGTGTCCCTTCGTAGAATAACAATTTAAGGAACAAGCATTGCCCCCTCGCAAATTAAATTTCTGTTCAAACGTAGCCAAAAATTACGCTCCGAGCCAGAGTCCTCAGCGCCAGCAGGGGAGCTAATAAGCGAAACACTGATTCAAGGCGCGTCGGTGATTTTTTTTAGTGGGTGGTGACCGCGAGGCGGTTCATGCATCAGCGAAGCTTGGAGTTCACCCAGAAATAATTTTCAAGCGTAGTAAATTCGTTTACTGTGTAATTAGTACAGTGGAATTGTACCACTTTTCGAGAAAATTTTTTTTTTTTTCGAAAAGCCCCTATTCTGAACATCCCTTTTCTTTCCGTGCGGCACCCAACTGTGCCGACATATCACCAATGGTATAATGATTCACTTAGTACGTTCTTTTCCTGTCTCGATCGCGAGGGTGTCCGTCCTTTCCTACCTGGGGGTTAAATCCGCCTGGGGGTAAAATTCACCGGTTACACCGGGTCAAGTATTTTGGAGAGTTGTAGGTATAAATGCTATGAAACAAAATATTGACAGATAAAGTGATTTGCACATCATTTAGAAAGGGTAAAGATCGTTTTAATCCAAATGTGGTACCTATTTTGATAATACCCACAAGCAAAAATACAAATCCACGTCGTAAAATATTCTAACGAAACATTTTTATAAGTATGGATTACGTTAGGGTACGTTGTTGGATGAACAATTATTGGTATTATTTATTGTATTATTATTTTTTATTTGCTATAGATTTTTTTTATTAATGCCGAAACTAAAAAGTAACGAAGAAATGTTTTTTAAGCAGAGAACAGATCGTTTGAAAGAACAATAACAGTAATAATTTAGTGAAATAACAGATTTTATACACTTGGCCACAAGTAAATAATTATACTACATAATGTAAATTAATAACAAGCCCTATCTGAGGAACAGGGATCTCTTTCCGTGGCAGTAAAGTTATTTTCCTCAAATAAGAAAAGGAAAATATGTTATCTGTGTGATGATGGGCTTCCAGGATTCCTACTCTTTCCCTCCCGTTAATTGGCACCCGGTTTGTACTGCGTTCTATGCATCCGTGGCAAAAAGTAGAACTTTTTTTTCTGATTCGATTAGTTCTGTAAATCCGCCCCCCCCCTAATATTTGTTTAAATTGGGCGCCACAGAGTAACTTTTCGTTACGCGTCAAGATAACACTTTAGAAAGATTCTCAGAGATACTTGACCTGCACTCCGCCGTTTCGGGACCACAGACTAAAGATGAGGTAGACCGATCTCGCTGGCTGCACACGACCAATCTCCGTGTCCCAACATCGAACTGCTTTTCTGCCGACACGACTAGCGAAAACGGCGTGAATTGGATTTGATGTTAGTACACTGATTAGCAAGCAAGTGCTTTGAAACGTCCTATCATCCTCTAACCAATTAGCAATGCAGCTTTGTTAAACTCGAATTTATAAAAGTATTTTATTAAGATAATAGTGCTTGCCATTTAAAAATTACGGCATGAGCAAACACGTTTGTCATTGTTGACCACGTGCCATTGTAAGTTGCGTTCATTTGGGGTAGAAGACGAATAAGCGGTTTACCTCACATTTAGTCTATGTCCGAGACACCATAAGATCTATTAAAACTACCACTCACTGTGTAAAGTTTATCATCAGAATAACGTTTTATAGTATATTCGCGATTTCTTCACAGTTTCTGAATCAACCCTTTGAAAAATCACCCTATGTATAACGTGTTTAGTTATTTCCTAAATATGGCATGTATCACAAGCGTTTTACATCCCCACCAACATAAAAGTAGATATCTTATTTTTCGTTAAATTGAAGTTTTGCCTATATTTAATTGATAAATTATACTTCATTACTAATAAACATCAATAACAACAGTGAGAAAAATTAATGTTGGTAGCACTAGTAAGATATAGTTCTGAAGCAAAATATTAATACAACTGAGAGCGCACGAATTCTGTGCGTTGTACTTTGGTGTAATTTACTGGACTTAGTTAAGCTTAGTTAGCACGAGGCGGAGGAATATCTTAAAAGTAGAACTTCATTAGGACTTCAGAAAAGTGCGAAGTAACTGTGACTGGGTTATAAATGTTAGTGCAGAGATCGAGCCAATCAATTGGTATTCAGTTAGGGTTCCTGCAAATCGATCTGCAAATACTGTTAACCGGACGTACCGTATATAAAGGCCGCTCTTAAGATTTATTTGCATGCACGTTGTGCATTCTCCCGCCTTTATGTGAATTTAACATTCCCATGGGTCTCATCACTTTATTCATGCGTCGGTCAAATGAAAGTGTGAGATTATTAGAAGAGTGAATATTTTACAAATCCGCGTATTTTTACACTTAGAAGCTTTATAAAAACCGAAAAGGAAAAATTATTTAAGTTGTTACAAATGGTTACCTTAAACTATTTTTTCGCCGCTAAGATATGGAACTAATTTCCCTCTATCGTTACCAACTTTGCTGGGCGCTTATCACTCAGTACACCGTTAAAATATACGCAGGAAGGGGCAGTGACTTTTTTCTAAGTTTGATTTCAAAAGTGCTCACTTTATCGCGTACAGCCTTTTAGAAGTAATGTCTACAAGTCAAACTCTTCCAGCGGCAGCTTCAGCCAGTGATTGGTTTGCTGAGTGTGACGTCAAATACATTTCCTAAAATGTCGGTCTCTGCACTCGAAATCTGAATCAGTGAGAATTTCACTGTTTCAATCAGTCAGGCGTATCTGACTGATTCAACAGTCACTTACGTGAATTTAACTGATGAATCAGTGGAAAAAACGCCAGATATCCTTCACTTATTGATTCAGTGACATTTCTCACAAATTCAGAAGTCATTTTTTTTTCACTGTTTACTCAGTGGTTTATTTTTCACTGATGCATCAGTTAAACAGAGTGTAAAAATGGCCGCCAAACAACGTTCAAAGATGGCCGTTAAACGTGTATCAAGTGAAATAACAACAAATAAAAAATAATTTCCGAAATTTGTTTCGTCTCTCGAAACGCCATTTTATGAGGTGATAGGAACACACAGCCCTTCATTCAGTTTTTACAGCTTCCATTTCTTATTTATATAATAGTCACAGCGCTCTGTTTGAAGGTTTAAACTGCATACAATGTGGTGAAGAGAGTGCACTCATATATACTATTCGTTTTAACAATTCTAACGGTACCAATCAAACCAAACACGAAAAGTATGAACATACAATTTAAATCTTCATTATTTCGCGACGAAACTATAGACATATATAAATTTTCCTCTCGTTATTTAAACTTGTCGTGGTATCGCAGATTCAAGGCAATGGTCTTGAATCTAAAGGTTAGTTAGTTCAATCCTCGCCGCCTCCGAACATGTTATTTTTTAATTACTGTAATTTGCGCAATATAGGCCCCAAATAGTAGACTGCCGTAAATATGTTTATTTCACGTAATTACTTGGCGACATTCAATAGAAAACAATATCTAATTCGCCAGAGTGGTCGGCCGTCACTTATACAATCAGTGAAATAATTCCACGTCACTAATAATACAATCAGTGAAAATAATTTTTCACTGAAACAATCAGTGGTTTTCCCAGTGATTCGAATTTCGAGTGTGTTCGGGCCTACCAATTTTCCCGACGAGCATTTTTTTTTTCTCGCCGAAATGCACTCTGCCTGTTTCAGAAATAGGCTCGACGTAGAACCGACACTTTTCGTCTGGATTAAGCGATTGGAGTTAACCTCACGCGTTTTCATACCGGCCTACCAAACCTGTAGCCACGGGGAGGTTAAGCAGGGAATCAGTGTTTATGAATTTCTTTTCCGATGGATAACTTTTAAATACGACCGTTTCAAACAAAACAAAAAATTATTCCGCGTGAAATTTCTTCAGCAATACTGGAACGCTGAGCAATCTTACACATCTTTACAATAAATATATTTTATAAGATTTAAGATTAAAATTAACATAAAAAAATTTAATGAGTAAATAAAACAATTTTGAACAATTCTTAACGTGGTAGTGTTTTGAGAGAAATTGGTGATTGACTTATTTTGTTCGGAACATTTATCTTCAAAACTGATGCACTGAGGAAGGAATTTGTCTGACGCTGATTCCCCGTTTAATTCCCGTAGCTGCATTTCTATGATCATATGGGCGGGGAGCCTGTTCTATTTTCCGCAGCCAAGGTCGTTTGATTACTCACTAAGGAAGATTTTTTTTTCTGCGAAAAGTTAAAAATTACCGACCCTTTTCCTAATGAAAATAAGACAGAAAAACCACTATCCGTAGACAACATTGTCACTGAAGGAGGCCTGTACTCCTAACGAAAGAGAATTAAAAATAATAATATTCTTAAAATATCACATATTACGTGAGATAAAGCAAACATTTCCATTATCGCGTTTTCATTGAATATAGGAGTTAAATGTGTGACAGGTTATGTTTTGTTATGCCATCCTCGTTTGAACGTAAGAGCATGCAACATTAACAGTCCACTGATGATGTAATCGGTTTATTTAGATTATTCATTAAAATTGCAAAACTGACAAGAAAGGCTGTATTGGCACGACACTCTCGTGTTAACTGGCTGTGTGATATTTTAAAATGAAAGCATCTTGAAACATTTTCAATGATCGCTTACAGCTGTTCGAGAAATGTAATATTTTCTCTGTTACTTTGCATAAGGTACCACCTCACAAACTTTGTTAACAGTTGGTCGGAGACAACATGCAGATATACGGCATGGGGAATTAACCACACATCAGACAGAGTTCGATTGTAGAGTGAATATGGGTATAGGCGGTCCACGGCAAAATGAGCACTTTTGAAAGCCTAGCTCAACATCTCACTTGTATACACGTTGTCTATTCCTCCGCCTTGTGTAAAATTAACATTGCCATAGGCCTCATCACTTTATTCATTCGTCGGTGACATATTTAACGAAGTAAATTCTTTGCGAATCCGCTCTTTTTTACGTTTCGATGTAATTGAAAACCAGAAAGCGAAAGAAATAATTTTTCAAGTTATCACAAATGGTCACCTAACACATTTTATTCGACGTTAAGATATGGAACTAGTTTCCATCCATCGTTGCCAACTTTACTGGGCGAATATCGCTCAGTGCTCTCATTGAAATATATGCGTGCAGGGGCAGCGACTTTTTCTAAGGTTCGTTTCTAAAGTGCTCGCTTTATCGTGAACAGTCTTTAGATGGCGTTGGTGGGGGGGGGGGGAGGAGGAGGTTGAGTGCGCATGCCAGCCACGCATGCAGATACCAAACTCCATATCGCAACATTGGACTGCCTTCCTTCCTACAATTCTCAGAATCACGTGGTTTCCACTAATGTAAGGAAACTGTTTACACAAGCAGAAATCTGCTAGTACACTGCACTTTTTACAATATTGTAACGCGAGTTCGAATGTAATCAATTTACGCAGCATCCGCATACATTTTTGTCGTAAAATCGCTGCGTTCTTGAAAAACGAAGTGTAAACAAAATGAAAATTACTGTTGATACGTTGTGTATTTGACAGCTCTTTTCGCAGTTTGGCGTTTCTTCGAGCCAGTGTTGGGGAGCACTGTCTCGCCCGAAAAACCCTGTGTTTTTATTTTACTGAACCCACAATCGTCGTACATCAGATGTTTGATGATTTTTATATATCATTCGAGGGTGCCGCATGGACTAAAGATGAGCTAGACCGCTTGTACGTCTTCTGCGCATGTACCCAACATTGACCTACCCCAATCCTACACAAACGTCAAAGTCACATGGTCAACAATGATGAACGTGTTTGTTTATATATTAATTTTTAAACGACAAGCACTGTTATATTAATAAAATACTTTTACCAGTTTTAATTTAATCAAACTGCATTACAAATTGGTCAGAGGAAGTGTACTCAAAGCATTTGTTTACAAATCAGTTTTCTAACGTAAAATCCAAACCACGCCATTTTCGCAAGATGTATTGGCGGAAAAGCAGTTCAATGTTGGGACAAGGAGATTGGTTGGTGCGCAGTCAGCGAGATCGGTCTACCTTATCTTTAGTCTATGGGGTGCAGAATCCAAATATGCCGGGTGTACTAACATAACCCTGGGGCATGTTGAGATATTCAAGATGGCGTCCAGAATAATTACCAAAAACAGAAACTAATAAAATTTTATTACACTACTTCATTGATATTGGTGAAAATATTTATATTTTTGAAGTCGTTAATTTAGAAAATGAAATTTCAAAAAAATTTTAAGACTTAAAAGAAAGAGTTGAGTAATATGACTTTCAAAGTAGTGGCTTGTAAAGTGATAACCTTTGGAATTAACTTACATATGCATGCAGAGGGTGGAGAATACAAATTTATGGTCAAAAATATTATCAGGCCTCGCCAGAATTAGAATAAAATTTCACAATGGAAGGAGACATTTTTGCCGTCTAACCCTGGATTAAGAATATGTGCTGTATTTTATTTTATTTTTTTCCTAATTTTCAAATGTTTCACATTTCAGTAACTGAATTTGTTTCTTGTGTTGCAGGTGCTGAAGAGCAACAACTATTCTAATAGACTTCTGGAACACAGTATAAATGAAATAAATAAACGCAGTCATGGAAGAAAAGTGCTTGTTTAAGTGTAAAAATAAGGTAGATTTTTTGTTCAGTCGGTGTTGAACGCATAATAAAGACACGTGTATGCACGATGAAATAGCTTATACAATGATCTTGCAAGATCCAATGCCATAACAACTGTGTACCCTCCTACACGTCGGAAAGGAACACAGGGGACAAACGTAGTTCAAGTTTAATCTCGTGAGTCACATATTGTTGTGATTCAGTAAAGGCGGACAGGCCTAGCGAACTGCAGCGAAGCGTCGGGATTCAGGCGAGGCCCAAACACATCACTACCCTGATAGTTTGTTAAACATAAGTAGAATGGCAACGCCGATCCTAGCTCACCTCAATAAAGTGGGCGAAAATCAAGCGAATCGTACACAAATACGAGTAAATTTCTCGTTGTCAAGAAACTTCCTAATCTCTCTAGAATCCCCATTTCGAACTTCTGCCAATTTAAGCCAACTCAAGCAAGTTTAAGTAAAAATCAAGCAAATTTAAGTCAAAAATCAATCAGATTTACCTTTTTCTCAAAAATCCCCGAGCAGGGTTTTAATTTATAAGGTAACTAGCTACTTTACATATTTAAGCCTAAATCAAAATCAAGCAAACTAAAGCCGAATCCGCAAGCAAATTCATCCAAACAAAAAAAAAGTATCACAAAAAGTGTCACGATAAATTTGATGAAAATAAACAAGAAATTCAACGAAAATCATAGAATTTAAACATTTTAAGAGAATTCTATGTCATGCATGAATTTTCCATTTTCCATTTCTTTTAAGCCTTTTATGTAATAAAGATTTGTTTCTCATTTATTATTTTCAAGCTATTTTTATCAGATATTTTTCCATATCGATATGGTAATGTAATTTTATACTTGCCATTTAGAATACAATAAATTTTTTTACCACAATTTGATTCACAAATTTGAAATTCTGTAACAGCATACTTTTTATTATTTTCGAGATCTTGTAGTTTAGTGAATTCATATGGATGGTTTAACTTGCTCACTATTGATTTCATTTTTATTTATAGAGATAAATCTACAAAGAAAGAAATTTATTAAGATGAAGAAAAAAATTTTGATGAAATTTTATATCACCAAATTAGCAACGTAACTAACTACCTAGGGGGAAACCCATACTCGGAATTTTTTTTGCAAAAATGGAAAAGTTTGCTTGATTTAGGCTCAAATTTGCATGTTTTCGAGAAGCGAGTAGAAGAGATAAATTATACCTCCAGAAAACTTTAAAATGGTCCTTGAAAACAAGAAATTTACCTAATGCCTCACCCACCTTCACTTTCTTTTGATAGTAATAATCATAGATAA
This sequence comes from Dryococelus australis, assembly GCA_029891345.1. NCBI lineage: Eukaryota > Metazoa > Arthropoda > Insecta > Phasmatodea > Phasmatidae > Dryococelus > Dryococelus australis. Next base: position 32,605,667 of record CM057008.1, read on the forward strand.
TAAAATAACTCTGCTTCGCGTTCAACATTCATGCCATAATATAGCAGCTTAACCCATGTAGTTTCCTTTTCTAAACACTGATATTAATTTAATCCAGCTTCAAATATTCATATTGCATTAAATTATGAAAGGATATATTCAGTTATCTGATAGCGACAGCAATTGGCGCTTTATTTTATCGTCTGTGTGGTTTTGTGTGTTAAATTCAAATGAATTTATTTCCGTATTCTTAGTAATCCACTGTCCACAATAGAGTGAAATAAATGTTTCCCATTACTTAAGCATACTAGTCAATATATTTATTATATGGTCTCAACGATTTTCTAGATATTTACTTGTTCAAATAACGTAATATTATGCCGTTTAGCTGCTCAACAATATCTGCGCTTCCTACAGTAAAAATCTCTTCACTAAGGGCTGGTTTCACCAACAAAATTAACTTTTTGGAGTATCGAGATAAATCGATCCAGATGAGAGGTTCAACTTCTATTTTGGTCTCGATAATGTTGAGCGTGTTTCACTAGGTTTAATCGCCGTAAAGGATATCTCGTTAAAATTATCTCGACGTTCTGACTTAATCGCGATTTTCTCTTGGTGAACATTAGAGATTCTGCTTTGTGCTTGCACGGAGAAATCTCTTTGAGAAAACTATGGCAAGTCGTGAAGATACTTTGGTCACAAGGAAACATCGAAGCAGAAAGTTCTCATCCATAAAAAAAAAAAAAAAAAAAACAATTTGTTAGAGTTAGCAACACAACATTTCAATATCATTGAAAATATACAAACTGGTGCTGTGAGACAACAAAATAAAGTGAAACAGTTGCAGACGATTGTGAACAGGTTCAAATGTACATCTCATGAATGCGGTGTGGGATAACCTGAAGTAACGACGCGAAAAACATTATGCAGACGAACGTGTTCAAATAGTTACTGGAACAGGTAATATAAGTCTGTCGACAATCATGTGTTTGACTTAAACGGACAATAAAATGTTTGACATAAGGCGAAAGTGTACTTTAAAATCCTCTTCCTCGTAAAGTTCAAAATTATTTATTCTTTCATTTAAACGTCGCGGACAACAAACAATGAAATCCTCACCATCATTTTCCTCTTCAAAAACTAAATTGTACATTACCTGAGCCATTTTCTCTTTATTCTCGATGAAATAACTTTGCCCTCTCGTCACCTTGCCAAAATATTTGTTTATATTTTACAGTTTAATCCCGATAATATAACTTAAACCACCAAACTCGGCGGGTTAATATTTTATCCAGATATTCAGAGAAAATCGAGATTATTTGTCAGTTAATATCGGTAAACTATCGTTATCTCGCGTGGTGAAACCAGCCCTAAGCAGTCGGCGAGTGTTCAGGGGCGTGAACGGCGATCAACCGAGGAGCCGATGGCGATCAGGGAAGAAGGTCCAGAGTGCGAGACTCGGTGAGTTACTCACTAATGACCGGTTGCACCAACATCTTCCCCGATACGAGATCGAATGATCCTAGTTCAGAACCAGGATTCAGTTTGATCTTGGTTCTAATGTAAAAGTGTTGCACCAGCGAAATTTCATGATTCTGGATCTCCGATTCGTCCCACTTGGTTGCAAAGTGAGAGATCAAGATTAAGTATGGGACAAATTTGGCGATTGGTTCGTAGTATATGACGTCATGGAAAAAGAGTATTTTCCACTGTATATAGAACTAAATGTGCGATGTTTTATCTGTTTTAAGCTAATTATTGTCGTACGAATTTTACTGAATAATATTTAAGTGCGTATAATGTTGTTTTAATTTCCCAGCAAAACAATAGAACGTAGTTCTATCTGTTGGCGTATTTTCAAACTACATTTGTTGATGATGGCTGTCTCCAGTCAAGCTCTGAATTCGAATAGTGCAGCAGTTTTCTGTGTCGATCTCAGATCCGATCTCGGATCGAGTTTCGAACCACGATGGTGCAACCGGGCATAAGTCACGGTCAATCTATTAAAAATAACCTCTCCTTTCTTCCTTTCTTCCAGTGGCCTTATAGCTCTAACTTCTGTATGACTTATTACTTCTGTCAAAACTGTTATATAAGTAGGTCTACTTTATTTAACCCTTTAATACGAACTTCTCCTCTGGTCCTAATTGCCTATACTAATTCCACGCTTCACCCTTCCTTGTTCTTATTCCCGTAGGAGTTAGAGCATAACAGATGGCGGAGGCGCCGGATAGGAGATCCGCTGGCGCATCTGTGCTGTGTTTAATAGGCTAATATTGTTGAAATGTGTTTTGGATGCCTCTCCTGCGGCTGCATTCTGTAACTCGTTAGCTGTCACACAACGATCGGTAAAGTCTCTTAACGATAAAGATCGTTGATGCAATGAAGAGCGTTTCCGTAACTTCCTTTCACCTGCAATTGTCGGTACGTTGACGAAAATCCTCGTTAACTACGCTGTGGAGAACCGAGAAATCTCGTTATCGAAAGGAGGGGGTACGAGACCCCTCGGTAACATGCAGATTCGATTCGTATTTCTGAATTCCGTAAATAAGCAGTAGTATCCTACACGCTAAACAAAAACTAGAGTGAAGTGAGCCAAATTAGTGAAAACCAGTGAAATAGGCTTAATTTAAAACAGTCGCAATTGACGACAGCTGTTGAGTGCGCTTTGTGTATTTTTGCAAAATGGCGGGTACACGTGAACAGCTTTAACCTTTTAAGCTGAAAACACTCGAATTAAATTTCGAAGCACAAAAGCGATTCAGTTTGCAATTTAAGCTAGCTGTTACACCTTGTAAAGCAGTTCTGTGTACACAGAATGCTAGTTGAATTCCCAAACACGAAATATTCTGACGTGGAGATACACTTACACTTACGCTACAGTTATTATAATTGCGACTACTAAGCAGAGCTATACACCACCGGTGCTGTGGATGTTAACAAGTTACAGAATACAGCCGCTGGCCTGGATACCGATGTGTCGATGCAGTTCGCTAGGCTTGTCCGCCTTTACTGGATCGTTAACAGTATGTGAAGTGCTCTCGTAGATCAGATACATTCCAGTTCAAGGAGAAATGTATTTTTTTTTGTGCAGAGGGATGCAGTCTACAACCTGATTCCAAACATCCTAATAGATGGCGACCTGCAAGCGAATGTAGAACAGTAGGGCGGGGTCCAATAGGAAAACATTTAAAGAAGCAATTACGGACGTATGAGAAAAAGGGGGGAGATCACTGGGCTGATGATGTGAATTTGCGTCTCCATTTAGCTGTTAGTGATCTTCATGTGGCTGATGTTCATTACGACAAAGATTGCCATTAGAAATTAATTAGGGGGGGGGGAGGAAGTGCTACGGCAGCTGTGGCAAGAAAAAACTAAATATGGTCAACACACAGAGGAAGAATTTGAAGAAGTGGCTGTTGCCATAAAATTGGATCAGTCATGAATGTGATCTTCAGTGAAGGTCTACGTCATGTATTTAGAGTTGAATTGAGAAATTTAGGCGGCTCGTAAAAACGAGGTCTTGAGAACCGATGGGGGCGAAATGAGGTGAGAATGGAGCAGCGCCGGAATGAAAGGGCGGGGAAACGGGAGAACCCCGAGAAAACCCACTGACCAGCGGCTTCATCGTCCGGCACAATTCCCACTTGCGAAAATCCGGGAGTGGCCTGGCAGGGGATTGGACCCGGTTCGCCTAGGTAGGAGGCGAGCGGGCTAACCGCTCAGACACTGCGACCCCGATCTACTAAGAGAATGGTGGATGTACATTCACTCGCTGTACAGCATGGAAGGTGGCACTAGAAGTGTAAGATCTTGTGTGGAAAAAGTAGTACACTAACTGCCTCTTAGCACTCCACTTACGGCACAAAAAGTAATGCTTAATGTGACAAGAAACAAGTTGCAATTGATCAACCCAGTTTTGAGCAACCCGATTTGCCAACAGCTACAAAGAGGAAGAACGATGTCTGACTATTCTAAAATGCCAGAGGTAACCGGATCAAAAGACATTCCAGTGGAAATTACAAACAACAAATTTAAGGACCGTCCAGATTTTGAAACAACCCAAACGGAGAGACTGGGATCATCATCATAACACAAGTTGTACTTCTCACTAAGCAACTATACAGTTAAAATTATTCCTGATGATACTGATGCGTTGGTGTTCTGCATACAACACTACCACTTTCAGCAATTGGAATGGACCGGTTTGATGAAATCCACACACTCTCAAAGAGTGTACATTGACACTAGTATGGCAGAATCCCAGAACAAGGTAGTTGCGCCATATGTACTCGTAGCCCATGCACTGTCTGGTTGCGATACCCCGCCCGTTCTCTATGGCGTGGGAAAATATAAATAAATGAAAGCACTAAGAGTTGGAAAGACATTGGATAAGTTGGCTGACACTTCATCACTACTCACAGAAGATTCAGAAGGCAGCAAATTTCTTTCCACACTCTTATGGCAGCTCAGCTGGCCCGTCTATGAAGAAACAGTTAGCTAAAATGGGGCTTCAAGCGAAATGGCAGTCAATATGCCTAAGCTCAAAAACCTCACATCTACTACTGCCGCATTCCACTTGGCACTGAAAGCGCTGACCAGAACTGACAAACGTTCCTTTAAGTACTGATTCTGCTGATCAGTAAGGGAGGATTGGTATAGTGGCGTCTGGGTTGGAGACTATACTTCCGGCTGAAACTACTGACGTGCAGAAGGCCAGGCAGTCTCAGTAAAAGCAGACGACGCAACATGACAGCGATGGACAACGAGGAAGTTACATTGTTGTTATATGCAGAAGACTCAGATGGAAAGTAAATTTTCACATTCTTCGAGCTCATCATCAATTGATGGGTCTGAATGACACGAAAATGAAAGGAAATAATACCCATCCCTATTTACAACACGTTTAAGCTTGTCATTGCTTTATTACGCATAGCAGACGTCATTATTCCTGCAGAAAAACTGCTGACAAGTGTTCCACCTGTTTCCAGTACTGAGTGCTACTGGAGTGCGAATTTCTACTGGTAGCGTTCCTTTTGGCACGATACTGGTCAGTGCGTTCACTACCAAGTGGAATGTAGCCTACGCAGGCCTTCTCGGAAAATGTAAAGCGGTACCATTTTCAAGCCAACTTATGGAAAGAGGTGGACAAGCAACACCAGCCTCTAATCGCCCCGACATTGTTCGGATGGCACCGGGATGGAGTAAACAAGAGATAGCAACTTAAAATGCTGCCGTATGGAGCTGACAAAGCTCCTAGAAGCAAGAGGCTGGTGAAGGAGGGATGGAGGGTGGGAGGGGGGGTGGTGGTGGAAGATCCCCGAGAAAAACCACGCAAACCAGCGGCATCATCGCCCTGCAAGATTCCAACGTGCGAGAATCCAGGTGCGACCCCGCCGGAGTGCTCTAGCCGCTACGCCACCGCGGCCCCAGGAGAAAGTAACTTCCGGCAGTCATTTTCGTCTCTTCTCACGGAGGACTTGCCGACGATGGCCGTTAGCCCCTGGGCAATTTGCCTAAGTGCGAGGGGTCGCGACCCCTGAGGGAAAGGATTACGTGCAAACAACAATGGTATTTTCTTTTGTTTCTCGAACCCGGGGAGGTTGCAGGAGGAGGGGGTGACATGGGAGATCATGACTATGAGGGGGAGGGGAGGAGGAGGGTACGGTGATTACTTCCACGGGACTAGTTGATTAAACTGATTGCTCCGCTTTGCGAACTCGCGATGCCTGGAGTGCGTGTCCCGGGTTCATAAGGCCAGTCCGTCCCGAGGGAGGAGGACGTAGGGTCGCGCATGGCCGCCGGACACGACTGCCCTCTGTCGTCCAACTGCCAACTGCCACCGGCCAGGCCTCGCCGCCCGCTCGGACCGTCGCGTAGTAGACTAATGCCCGGTTGCACCATCGTGGTTCGAAACTCGATCTCAGATCGGCACATGTAACTGTTGCACCATTCGCGTTCAGAGCTGAACTGGAGCTCGAGATGATGTTCATTTCGAACCGCTGAAATTGGCGGTTCGAAATATCTATTCAAGAACAGCAGCCATCGTCGACAAATGTAGTTTGAAAATATGCCAACAGATAGAACTACGTTCTATTATTTTCTTGGGAAACTAAAACATTTTATTCACTTGAATATTATTCAGTAAACTTCGCACCACAATAACTCACTTAAAACAGATAAAACATCGCGCATCTAGTTCTAGATGCAGTGAAAAATACGCCTACTTCCATGACGTCATATATTACGAACCAATAGCAAAATTTGTCTCATACTTAATATCGATCGATCGACGAATCGGAGCTCCAGAATCATGAAATTTCATTGGTGCAAAACTTTTACATTGGAACCAAGATCAAGCTGGATCCTGGTTAGGAACTAGGATCATTCGATCTCGGATCGGGGAAGATGTTGGTGCAACCGGGCATAAGGGGCCCTGCTGCAGTAGGCTAATGCTAACTGTGGATACTCTGCTGATGAGGACTGTATTGCCTATCGTGGCTCTCTGCGTGCTGCAACGAATGCCGATCCTCTGTAAGATTTATTCCACTCAGCTTAGGAACAAAACGAGATTTCTTACGTTCAAAATTTGCGTTCGACAATGAATACGTGTCATTATGAATGAAAACTAAATTACGGAATCTAACAAAAGAAAAAAAAAAAAGTGGAACTGGAACAATCACGTTTTACTCTCACGTGATAAACTTAGCTCCAATTGTTCTGTTATTTTATTACATTAACAACGCTTGTTCCATAAAAGTGTGATAACTTTTTTCTATAGTAATATTCATTCAAACATAAAAAAAAATACGGTCTAGTAATGCGGGGCAAATGAACCACCTGCATAAAGGTCTCAAACTGCAGGAAGAAAAATATCGTGACAACAGTTTGAATAAAATCACCTAACTCGTGCAAACTCCGCTTTCAACGGTTAGAGATACTGAAGTTACCTTCTCTGTGTATATATCAAGTTGTTATTTCTGCAATCAAAAATATCTAATTCTCAACCAATAAAACTGATACATATATAGGCCTAACACAAGGGGTAACAACAATATATTGATTATAGTATAGAACTTCTTCTGGTTAGAGCCCATATAGGTATATCTGCTATTCAGTTATTAAATAATTTGCCACAGAGACTCCAGACACTTAACAAGCAAAATCATTAAAGTTTATTATAAAAATTGCTTTAAATCATACGCCGTTGAAAATATTTATTTATTGCCTGAATTTAGTGTTATTATGTACTAATATTTAATTTTGATAATTTTATAATGTGTCAATATAACTGTATATTTCTGTACTCTATATACTATAATCTGGTAGTGTATGTACTGTACAGTTTCCTACTCGTTGAGAATAAGGCAAATTGATGCTATTCCAATAAATAAATCATCTTATTAAAGAGACAAGTTTGATGTACCAGTAATAGAAACATCTAGGAAATAGATCTGTATTCTACAGAACCACGTCATCAATTCTGATAACTAGGATAGGAAAATTTCGCGAATTCATTTCAGGACAAGATATACGTCCAACACGTGTACACTGAACATACCTCTGCAATTGAATCACAGTTCATTAGACACACCCTGGACGACTCTGAACCAATAGCAGACGATGTGTGTAGTAACACTTGGCTACTCTCTGGAGCGGCAGCCAATGAACAAACATCTTGAGGCTCGAGTGTACACAGGACTGCGGAATCTAGCCTACTCGCGAAATTTTCCTATCCCTACTGATAACATATGTATATTTACAGCATGGAATACCGAGATGAAAAACTTTCCTTCGTGATTTACTGATGGACAATGGTTAATTTTGTCCTATTTCATACCTAAATAAACTCTTTCTCGGAAGCTGAAATTGCACTGGAAACAGTCACACAGTGTTTTCTTTCTAAGAAATAAACAACACAATATGCATTTATTGGCTGTAAGTAATTACAAATTAAGGACTGAACTCTGAACTCACCTCCTTAAGATACGTGGCAATAACATTGTCCAGATATTGATATAGGTCGTTCGCAGTAAAGTGAGCACTTTTTAAGGCACTTCCAACAGGCTTTAACCACTGATAAATATATCTTATCGCCTCATCAGGCATTAAAATGTGAAGGTGGTGAAACGTATACATTGTGTTTATTCGTCACAAAGAAATGTTTATATTAAAAAGCAGCAGGAATATGGAAATAGGACGAAAGGAAAAATTGAGAAGGGCCTTAAAAAGTGCTCACTTTACCGTGAACTGCCTTTATACTCGACTTCCCTCCTTCAGGAAAACCAACACGCTACTGCTATTGTGGCACGGTGGCTAGTAGTTTATGCTCTCGTTCCTAGAGTGTGCTGTCTGTAGCATCTCATATTGCAACTGTATACAGTGGGTAGAACTCTTATTTTTTAAAATTATAATTCGATAGTGTCAGATACTTCAGTAACACCAGTACGGATATATCTACCTTATGACGAGAGTGTCAACATAAACTACGATAACAGCGATAGGCCCTAATGTCCTACTTTGGCAAAGAGAAGTAATATTACTTTTATTAGAACTTTTTCATACTTGGGCATACGCAGCACAGTGAAGACACTGCCATTAACGGCTCGCAAAAGATTGCTATACAAGAAATACTACCGACCGCCGCAGTGCAGAATATTACAGTAATAAGGAGCGAAATATTTTCATACTTCAGCAATTTTTCCACTTCTAATTTTAAAGAGCTTCGGCCATTATTTCTCTGCAACCAAATACATTTTTAGCCTACTTTCCGAAGCCAAGATAAGTTTCAGATCACTTTCCTTTCTGTGTCTGCGTATATGTAACCTATATGTGTTTCTGTGCGTAGACTGTGTGTCATCTGCCACCAATAGAAAAAAAAAAAAACATAAAATCTTTACAACTTTACACAGAATTTCACCAGACTCTCCGCACTCGTAATATCTTTGAAGAAACCAGAATTTTATACTTTTCGACCACGCTGAATACTTCTTTTATTTTAAATGGTGGTCATTAAAATGTTGGGATACTATTTAATACGTCAGGAATCAGTGAATCGATTCGAACCAAAATCGTTACGTTGATAGGTTACAATGATAGTTTTAAACAGGAAATGTATAAATATTCATTAAACCTCCATTTTGTAAGGTAGCACTTCCTGAATAAAGTTTTAATTTATATATCGGGAATTACTCAACCGCCTATCGCAAAATTTGGCACCAGGTAGTGCAATGTTAGGTTACCATAAATTTAAATGATATTAGTACACCAAATAATTATTTTAATAATGATGGCCTTATGAATATTTTAAAGTCGTGTACCATATCTATCGAACCATTAAAACACATTTCAACTAAACTTTGTATGCTGGCTGTATTTATCACAGGCATTAAATACGAGGATACACTTTTATCTGCCATTTTGTAAGATAGCGCCAAACCGAAACACAAATATTTTTAATGAGCATATCATATTTCAAGAACTACCAAAACAAATCTAAAGAAAATTTTGTCTGCCAATTTGTAATATAGCGCCAACTGAAACACAAATATTTTCTGGGTGTATTATATTTAAAGAACTAACAAAATGTATCTAAAGAAATTAACATATTCAAACAGCCCGAATTAAGTAATTTAAAATGGATAAGTTACTGATATTCAGCCTGCCGTATTGCAATTTATTGTACATATTATTATTTGAAACACTTAAACCGAATTGATAACACATTTAGTGTGGATGTTAAAAAATATCACCTGAAATTAAACGCAATATATTAGCAACTTTTCAGCCATTCGGAGCCGAATTTTGCCCGCAAACAATGCTATGTATGGACAACCATTTTTAAATGGATTTTTTTCCCAAATCGGCAGTGTTACTCTTGTGATATTACACGACTTATTTCTGGTGCCATGGAACCAATTTAACTCAACTAGGCGCGTTGAAATAACTAGCGTGTGCACTACATTAATTACGTAATGGCTACATTAATCCGCCATTTTGAAAGGTAGGTCTACTGCCAACATAACATTTTTACTGTATGCTTACTCCACAGCTCAATAACTAATCGACCGATTTGATGGAAAATTTACTTTTGCTTAGATATTTTTTTGTAAACAAATGATCCATTGTCTCGAGCAAATCATTAGAATTGCTTATATATTTGTGTAGAAGAAATACATATATTGGATATTGGTAGCTTTTAGTTATTCTCGCGTGTGCTCAAAAAAACTGCAGGTAAACTGTAATTCTGATCACGCGCTGCTGTGCCACGATTAAAACTTTACAGTATATTAATTACTTAAAATGCCAAAATTTACATGTATAGTGTCACAGAACCACATGCGAAAAGGCGTGGAAGAAAAGGATGGAATTTAGGGTAGAATGCTTATGTTAGTTGTGCATTAAACAATTCACGATACCCAGAAATGTACGGCTATTTTACCAATTACAACCAAAAACCAAATTGGTTGAATGCGTTCGTAACATTCCCTCTGAGTATTTTAATGTGACGAATAAGTTATATATTTACCTACACGAAAACACTAATAAATTAATAGTGTATAGTAAGCAATGAAAATATATGCTTATATTATATTTAAAGAATATAGTATACACTGTGTAATACGTAGTGTATCGTATCGTGTACACCTACGGACAGGAAAATTGTGCTATTTGAGTGACCTCTAGCCTAGACTCTGCAGTCCTCCACTAGAACCTCAGCCATTCGTTCATTGGCTGCCGCATTACAGTCGAGAGTAGCTAGTTTATCCCTTGACAAGGTAGCACAAGATTTGCTGCTCGTTCTCCTAGCCCAGATTCGTCGAGTCTAATGAACAATGAACCAATCGCAAAATTAACTAAACTATATGCATGTTTGGAGTCTAGCTTGTCTTCGAATCATTTCGCGAAATTTTCCTGATCGTGCGTATACTTTGTACTATATAAAATATAATTATATACAGAATGCTTACAAAAAGTCACCGACAAACTTCGTTAAGTGATCCCTCACATAAATTTGGTCGAAAAGTTTACATAGTCCATTCACGCGGTTAATTCACACTTCCCTGAAGTCCTGCTATCCTGCTGAAGTTCTACTTCTAGGATATTCCTCCTCTTAGTGCAAACAAAGATTAACCGAGCGTTGGCGCTTTGGTATAATTTTCAAAATTACACCAAAGCGTCAACGCACCCATTCGTGTGCAGTCAGTGTTTTTATATTTTGCATAATAACTATTTCTTACTAGGAGTTACCAACACACCTATTTTCTCACTGTTTTCATTCATGTTTATTATAAATGAAATATTATAATTTACAGATACAATGCAAGGAGAAGCCAACTTTAGCAAAAATAATAAGTTACTTTTATGTTGACAGAAGTATAAAACGCTTGTGATACATGACTTATTTAGGGATCAACCAAGCACCCCATACATTGGGTGATTTTTCAAAGGTTTGATTAAAAAAGTGTGAAGAAACCGCAAATAGACTTTAGCTGATTGTTATGGTATGATTTATGGTTCATCATCATAACTTAATAGGTCTATAGGGGGCGTAGCAAGCTATTGATAAGAGTTTTGTAATGAACTCTATATAAAAGGGGTTTATTTAATATTACTTTTGTACAATATTACTTCAATATAAACATAGTGAAGCATGCGCGAGGGGGGGGGGGTGCGGAGAGCTATACAAATATACTGACGTATTAATATATATTAAATTATAAGGATATAACCAACTCCATTCAGAGTAAAGTCTAATTGGAGAGTCCCCGCCTTGTTCACGAATAAGATGGCGGAAGTCGACGCCCGGACAGACCCATCTCCAGTGTTCTTCGTTCCAATGGCCCGACGATCAAAGACACTGCCCTATATCGGCTGCGTTGTCCCCGTTTACTGGCCGGTGGAGGGAGTTTTCTGTGGTTTGCGATTTCGTAACTAATTCCAGGCAATCACGCTCCGCGTCCCGGGTGAATAAGTGAAGGGTGTGATCAGGCAGGCCGCTCAGCTAAGGCCTGATCAGTTCTCGTAACACTGTGTCCTGAGCCCACCTAGCGGGCCGAGCTGGTGCCCGTAAACATGCAGCGTTGTAATGTGCGGAGGGCGAGGGGCGAATTCGGGCACACGCTGCAGCTACCGGGCCATAGAGTTTATTGCCGCTCCTGTGAAGGGTTGGGATTGTTTCAGTGTTTGTTGATTGGAGGAGGGGGGGGGGTGGTAGGGGCGATACGTGCCACGGCCCATTAGGTAGCTTCGCCACAACTATGCGAGCCCCGGGCGGGCGAAAATGGACCACACACTCGCCACACACTAACACACACACAGAGCCGGCCGTGGAGAACGCGATTGAAACCTTGAACCGGCCGCCGAGCGGCAACACGCTGGCGCGGAACAGACATATCATTCATGCACGGTTACTCCACACTTTCCTGAAGCCCTGCTAAAGTTCTACTTCCAGGTTGTTCCTCCGCCTCATGCATACCAAGAGCAACTACATCTGGAGAATTGCACCGAAGGACAACTCACCGAATTCGTCAGCGCTCAGATATAACGCCCTGTGTCTGCAGTCGGTCGTTCATACGGACGCGTGGACGTGTCCGGAAGCTCGGCGTCAAGTGACGTCACATTGAAGCAGTCCCGAACACGGTCTACGAATGCGTTGCACGAAGTGAGCTTTCAGAAAGTGACACTAGATCGCAGTAATTTCGGCACATTATGTGTGGTTACGGTACGTGCTGAATTATTGATTATTTAATGTTTACGAAATGTGTGATTCGAATATATATTTATAATAAACGCCTCAACAGTTTTATTTTAAATAAGTTTGCCAAATGACTTCCAAATATTATTTTTAAACGTTCATTCTAAAAGTTTTAGCCTTCAAATAAAATTGTCAGACCGAAAAATGAAGACATCACTATTTAATAGCATTTCATCGTAGTTGTTTTGAGAAAGCCCACCTTGCACATCCAATGCTTAGAACACAACTTCAATTTTCCGAATGCTTCAACTTGGGGCACAGGTTGACTTGGGACGCGGTAGCTTGGGACAGCGCCATGACGTCAGAGGGTCACGTGCACCAATCAGTGCATTCTTGATCTAAGACACAGGCTGGGGTAGCACAATTGTAGACAGGCACTAATAATATTTTGCATGAGAACTATTTATTACTAGGTGTTACTAACACACATGTTTCCTCTCACTGTTTATAGTCATATTTATTATAATTTGTTAATAAAATACAGGTGGAAATTCAATTCGACGGAAAATAAGATAATTCAATTTTAATAGAGGTATACAGTAACACGTTTGCGATGGTACGTGGCGTATTTAGGAAATAACTTAACACGTTATACGTACAGTACATGGGGTGATTTTTCAAAGGTGTGATTCAAAAAGTGTGAAGAAAGCGGGAATAAACTATAGCAGGGCTACTAGGCTGTTCACGGTGAACTGAGCAATTTTGAAAGCCCTGCGCAAGATCTACTTGCACGCGCATTGTTAGACACATGCAAAATTCGCGTTATTATTATTGGGCATCAGGCTGCACTTCACAATACTGTATGCACCGGAGCCGGAGTCGTTTTCCCATTGGCTGCTGCGTAGATGTCAAGCCCCGCCCTTTCTCAATGAACTTCACGTGATTGGGGCACACAACTGTGAAGTGTTCAATAATTGGCTCGGCGTTACCCAGGGCGTGTCAGATACAGCATGGTACAACGGCAGACGTATTGCAAAGGTACAAGTGTTTAAAGTTTATCGTGTCCTCAAATAATAACGCGAATTTTGCAGGTCTCTACGCATTGTCTATTCTTCCGCCTGTAGTAAAATTAACGGTGCCGTGGGCCTGATGATCACTCAAGTCACGGGTCGGTCGAAATTTTGGTCGAGAGTTGACAGATTGCGGCGGTTCTTAACAATGAGGTCTTGAGAGCCGATGAAGGTGGAATGAGATAAGAACTGAGCAGCGTCGATATGCAAGGGCGCGGGAAATGGGAGCTCCCCGAGAAAACCCCACGGACCAGCGACATCGTCCAGCACGATCCCCACTTGGGAAAATTCCGGGAGTGATCCAGCCCGGGAATTGAGCCTGGTTCTCCCTGGTGGGAGGCGAGTAGTCTAACCACTCAGCCCAGCGAGGCCTCCTAGGTCGAAAGTTGAAACTGTGGAATTATCCATAAAGTAAACATTGTATAAATTTGCTAATTTTGAAACTTACAGGCATGGGGAAAAAACAGAAAATAAAAGAAATCATTTAATTTTTCTCGAATATTTACATAACACATTCTATTCAACATTAAGACAACTAGTAGCCCCCCTCCCCCGTCTTTTCAAACTTTATTGGGTGCTTGGCAGTCAATGTGCCCGTTGCAATATTTGCAGGTAGGGGCAGTGACATTTTTCAAAAGTTGATTTCAAAAGTGCTTAACACTTTGTAGATTACATATGCTCGAGTGTAGCTCGAGCAAAGCTAATTTAAAAACTTCTATGTTGTTCAGGACAAAACTCGCTCGGATGTGCAATGTTTGTTCGGCTATTGATAAACACGACCTCACAAGAATACGACAGCGCAGTAGTAATATTTCTAACCATATAATTAATTTTTTTATAGCCAATCAAAGGGGCATTATCAATTGTAAATCATTTCATACGATAAAGGACATTTGATTGGGTCAATATCAGCTCGGCTCTCCACTGGTTGATGACCGGCCAATAATGACCGCTGTAAAGTACAGGGTAGTGTCCGGTGTGGTATGGACCAATAGGACGATGGTGAGTTCTAACACAGACACCAACAGAACCGGTGTTCTTGCAGTAGGGGATATGGGTGACTCACTACTAGTTTGTCTTAAGTGACAGTAAATGTGTGCAGACCTCAGTGTGCTAATTAACTGTGAATTACATATATACATAGATGACAGCAAGGTGAGGTTTTTCCAGGTTTGTTACATCTCAGTTCTCTGGCTGGATGTTAATACCGGAATTGGGAAATTCCTTTTATTGCGCCTGCTTGGCTAGGAAATGTGTACCGTATCTTATGACATCACTGTCGACGAGACTTTAGGCCCTGTTTACAGTACCTTAAAATATCGGCTGTTAACGGTAAAGTGAGCACTTTTTGAAGCAGTCTAATCGATACATAATAATCATAAATACATTTCATCGTAGCATCGGACTTTTGGTTTTGCTTATGAAGAAGCGTATATACTGTGCATATTACTCAAACGGTAGTGTTTACAATAACACGTAGCGGAAGGATATTAATTAGCTGATAGAAAAAGTAACCAGCGTTTCAAAAGTGCTCACTTCACCGTGAACAGCCTATAGTAAAAATTGACTTCACGTCAGAGGAGAGATTTGGGGAGGCGATAAAAACGAAGTCTTAAAGTGCCCAGAAGAGACGGAGCGGCGACGGAATGAATGAGAGGGGGGGAAATGGGAGCATCGCGAGAAGACCTACCGCTCAGCGGCAATGTACACCAAGCCATTAGTTTCTCGAAAACGGTGAGTGCAGGGTAAAAACACGAGGCGAACTTCGTGTTTGTCAATGTACGTTCGATTACTAATCCGCGGGGGGGACAACACAAAAAATGCCGGAGAGGTATTGTACGTTGATGGTTTCAACCCCTCCTTCTTTATGTACACTCTAAGAAATTATTCGGAAATTTACCATGCCAGTGTATACGCTTAAAGACTGTTCACGATAAAGTGAGCACTTTCGAAATTAACCTTAGAAAAAATTCACTTCTCCTACCTGCGCATATTTTAATGGGCGCACCGAGAAACATTCGCCCACCAAAGTTGGTAACGATGGATGGAAAGTAGTTCCATATCTTAACTTAGAGTAAGAAATGCTATGTATCTATTCGCGATAACTTAAATCATTTCTTTCGCTCTCTGTTCATTTTTTTTTTTTTTTGTAATACATCGAAGTGAAAACATGAGCAGATTTGTAAAGTATCTATTTCCTAATAATCGCACAATTTCACTTGACCGACGCATGAATAAAGTGACGAGGCCCATGGTAATGTTGATTTTACATTAGGCAAAAAAAAATACACTACATAAATACAAGTAGATCTTAAGCAGGGCTTTCGAAAGTGTTCATTTTGCCATGAACAGCCTATTGTGAGAAAGCAGGAATGGTGATGTTTTCCCTTATTCATTCATTGTAGCGTTCCTACACTTGCTCATGGAAACAGTCAAATGCGTAGAGAAGTTCCTAACGTGGTATAGATGCTATGATAAAAAAATTCCCTTATATGCAGCTTGATGTGTGGTATTATTACCACGCAGTGCATAGGTTAAAAAATTCCATTACCGTTTAGGAAGTTTACCAGCAAAATTTTTACAGTGTAAATGCGCGTTTTCCTAGCCACGTGTTATATCCCGCAGTGGAGAGGTGTTTTCATACACACTGCGGGAAAGCCCAGATAAAATAAACTTCATCACTTGTCGAAAGTTAAGGATGGTCTCCGAGAATGCATTCGGTATCACGTGTTCGCAAATCAGAAATTTCTTCACGCACATTTTTGTCAAACCAGAAACTGTAGATCTGAGTGAGGGAGGAGATTTGGGCGGCTGTTAGCGGCGATGTCTTGAGAGCCGATGAGGGTGATTGAAGGGAATGAAGGGGCGGGGAAAGCCGGAGATCCCCGAGGAAAACCGCTGACCAACGGCATCGTCCGGCACGATTCCCACTTGCGAAAATCCGGTGACACGGGCGGGGATTGAGCCAGGTCCTTCTTGGTGGGAGGCGAGTGTGCTAACCGCTCAGCCACCATGGCCCCCCTGTAGATTTGATTGTTATGGCATTTTGGAGCCTGCACAATTCACTTCGAAATGAATACCTGAGCAAAAACCCAAACCATCCAGTGGGCAAAGCCTATTGAATCTGTAATGAAACTTCCTGCATATGGTAAACCTCTTTATTATACATTACATTCCATATTATCACATACATATATAATAACATAGCAATTCTACATAACCTAATATTCTCATATTACCACAGGTACGTGTTAACTTTCTATACTGGGAAAGGGGGGGGGGAGGAGAGTGCACGCACGACCTCTTATATACTCTAGCTATCCCTGGTATGTTACCCTGTTGTCATAACAAGTGGCGTGTAGTGACTTTTTTTATAGGCCAAGCAATATAAGTTGAGTTTTTTTTTTTTAGATAACATTTGGTAGTGCCGGGCTGTGGTTCCATTTTCAATCTCTACTAACAAACGCAATTTCCAACTCCTTTTACCCTCAACATGTGTTTACCGTTTTATAGTACCTAGAATTAGTTATAAAACGATAAAGAAATGAATGTAAAAATAATTAAACCGAATATTATTTAGAGAGCACATTAAACATTATAAGAAAACTCCCGTTTTCCCGAACACTTTCAGCCACGTTCCAAGGGAAAATGTAGGACTGGAGGACGCAAACAGAACGACTGCTTACCCTGCCGAAGGAACGTGCCAGGGTAACTCACTTGCGAGTTCGATTCATCGCTAGTCGCTCCCGTTTGTGGAAATAAACACTAGATAGCAGCACTATGCGTGTACAGTACGGGAGTTACGAAAACTCTGCTTCTCGAATCGGAAACGGGAAACTCAGAATTAAATGTGTTTTGAATTTAAAGTTAAGGCAAAACCTATAAAGGGCCAAACATTCCCAATGTGTATAGGGCAAGCACTGCTTACCTTGCGTCTATGGAGTAAACGCCGCTGGTCAAAACAAGCTATGGCACCTTGCGGCGCCGTGGAGCTCCTCAATCTTGGCTCACCTAACTTCCCAGCTGAGCCCACAACAAAACTAAACTGGTTTCCTATTGTAAATTGCTTTACTATACTTTCTGATGATGGATGTCCCCAGAAAAGACAAATTTTACATTAATAATTTAACTCCACATTTAAAACAAGTTTTTTTTTTTGTATCGTAAGTGGTTTATATGCTACCAATTTTGTTATACACTTTATAACCTAAAATATACATAAAGTTCATTACAAAATTTGTTATACACTCAGTACCCTACCATAGAAATTACGATTATTATCATTCTGCCATTTAAATTAAAGTGGTTATAGTATTTTATCTCTAACCTTGAATTACGTCAAAATTTACGTGTCATTTTTTGCGAGTTGTGATAGATCGGGTGTTGGCATAAAACGGGCTAATGCAATTGGATAAATAATTGCAATTAAAATACAATAATTGCGTAACTAAATTTAAAAAAATGGCTTATTCAATATGCCACCAATTTCTTTGCAGATTAGTTTTTTTTTTTTTTTAGTGTACTTTAATAACGTGGGACATATCCCGTAACATTAGGTGTCCATCTGCCAACTCAATGAGCTGCTCATTTTTGACAGTGTAAATTAATAACGCAACCGAAATGCTTTAATTTCGTCGCGCAATAAACTTACAATATCATTAAAAGAAGCTATTAGTTTAATTTCTCCTCTCGAACATAAAACTACCTTACAGTCGTTTCGTACTGATTTAAATTCAAAATTTTTTTTTCTCCCCATAAAATCTGATCCAGTGTTCCAAGCGGTTAAAAATATCCACGCGGAAATCGCAGAGAATAATAAAAAGCACAGTCGACCACAACGTTGTTTTTTTTTTTTTTCAAATGTTTCGTAAAGAGTTCAATACGTGAGACTATATACTCGCCCAGCTGCAAACAAAACATAGGGGATTTATAAAACGCTCAGTCGATGCTCGTCTTTAATACACCTTGCATTAATCGACCGTAAGGCGGATACCGGCCGATACGCATTAACGAATTGTTACAAAAATTTGAACCGCACCCGAGATAGCGTAAACGCTCAGGGTACAGAATAGAATATAAACGTAAAAAAAAAAGAAAAGAAAAGAATAGGGAGGGAATACTTGGGGAAGCGCGCAAACATCGATCCGTCACACTCTGCCGGCAGAAAGATGGAGAAATTAGAACCGGATACTTCCTTTTCCCCAAACATTTTATTCGGTAGGAAAGGCCTGGCGATCCGCCTTGGGGGTTATTTCGAACTGGCGGAATGTAAGAAGGGCCCAACTACCAGAAGTAATAATCATTCTCCGAACGCCAACGGAGGCCGTGTCTCAACTTGAAAGCAGTGTTGTAAGACGTAATCCAGTATTTGTACTAGATTTTCTATCTTGGTGCCAGGTACCAGATTTCTCTCGTTTTGGTACGCATACATACCAGATCTTTGTTGGTCGCAAAATTTTTTTCTAAAATTTACTGATGTATAGGCTGTTCACCGTAAAGTGAGCACTTTTAAACCCCTTATAAATCTCCCCTTCCCTTCAATTTCCATCTTCCTGCTGATTTTTAATATAAACATCACAATGTGATCAATAAACACAGTGCATACATTTCACCACCCTCAAAATTTAATGCTTCAGGCTACAATTATATATATTTATTAGTGGTTAATGCTTTTTGGGAGGGTCTTAAAAAGTGCTCACTTTACCGTGAACAGCCTATAGCAAAACTATTTGTTAATATAAATTATTCTGCCAACTAAAATAAACATAATTGTAAATCACAACTGCTTAAAATTATTTTACGTGGTATTGTATTTGAAGTTTGTAGTTTGTAGCAATATATAGTGTTAAATCAAATTGTATGGACATAAAAACCATTTAAAAATAATTTTCCTATTTTTTAGTTTTTGACTAAATGTATTTAAAATTAATTAAAATTTAAAATTATAAAATGAATACCGGTAAGTAATCTCTGAGCACCCTGAAAAAATAATAAAATCCAAAAGGTATATCATAAAATTAATGTTGTTTTAAAATAATGCAAATTTTATTTGCGATTTAAAATTACTGTAATGAAATTGCAACAACTGTTTTCCGGAGGTGGGAAGTCGGGATGAACCTTTTTTAATCAGAGTAACATAATTTTATGGAAAATACCACAATTTTAAGGCGCATTGTACCATAATTTGATTTCCCCTGTCTGGCAACACTGCTTGAAAGTGTGTTCACTCTCACTCGCCACTCTCACTCTGGCACACTCTGGCTTACCCTAGCGAATTGAGACTTGTGCCCTTTGTAAGCTTTCGCCATTATTTATCTGACAGATAAGATAAAAACTAGAGATAAAATAAAATATCTATGACCTTTCACTCCCCTCGAATAAATATATAGTGTTACATGAATAGTAACTTTTTTAAATTTGTTACATTTTTGCATAATCAAAAGTTTAAATGAAATGTGCAAAGCACATTATGTAATAACATGCACGCAATTAACCTAAGAGCCGTTCACGATAAAGTGAGCACTTTTGAAATCAACCTTAGAAAAAAGTCGCTATCCCTGCCTGCATACATTTTAACGGGCGAACTGAATGACATGCGCCCAGCAAAGTTGATCACGATGAATGGAAAGCAGTTCCGTATCTTAACAACGAAAAAAAAGTGTCAGGGAACCATTTGTGATATCTTAAATTATTTATTTCGCTTTCTGTTTCTTTTTAATGCATCGATCTGTAAAAATTAGCAGATTTGTAAAAAAAATTGTTTTGTAATAATTTCAGTTACTCTTGACCGACGCACGAATAAACTGATGAGGCCCATGGCAATGTTAATTTTGCATAAGGCGGAAGAATACACAATGTGCATACAAGTAGATCTTAAGCGGGGCTTTCAAAAATGCTCATTTTACCGTGAACCACCTATAGGCCTAAACGAAACGTGAAAGTAATGACATCAAAATTTATGGTCAATATCGAACGGAATATTGTTGGTCGTACACATTTGACAACCGCAGTTATTAGGTCAAGTCTGTAAATATTTCTAACACTGATTTAGAGACAGAACATATGTGTCTGGATTTTTTGAGGTTGGACTTGAAAACATCATGGCTGCCAGAGAGGGCGCGAGAGTGAGCACCGAGTGCACATCGTGGTTCTCTCTTCTCCCTCTCGCGCTCTCTCCTCTTCGAGTTGGGACAGCAGAGAGGACTCTCTGTGACGTCAAGAGTGGACAAGAGAGTACTCTCTCAGCGAATCGGGACACAGCCGAAATGGCTGCCAGGTGAAATATATGAGAGACAGGGTTTCGTATTTGTGTGTGTGTGTGTGTGTGTGTGTGTGTGTGTGTGTGTGTGTGTATATATATATATATATATATATATATATATATATATGAACAGAATGTACATAACGCATTATAAACCTAATTCCCCCTCCCCGGCACCTAATGAATGCTACCTGTATAAAACACTCCGCTAGGGATCAACGACATAGCTGCAAATAGTTTTGGAGGTTGAATTTAGCTGATTTAATAGCGGGTCGCCTTGAACTACGGCGATTTAAAAGACTCTCCTAGCCCATTAAGACCCAGTGTATACATTTGTGTACATTACTTAAGCGTAGGTAATTTTCGGCGTGTGCTCCACGCTGCGAAACTCAATAACCAATCATCTTACCTGCGGGTAAATGATTCGCAAACCGTCTTACTGGTCTAGGTAGCCTAAAATATAGCCCTACAGATCATTGGCTGTGACAACGAAACAAGTGTTGCCTGGACTCAGGTACAGCACACTTCGTAAAATTTCTCGTTTGCAACACCTGAGACTGTAAATTAAAGTGGGTCTGAAAGAGTTAACATCTGTTCGCCTTCTGTACGGCTTATTCGCCATAGTTGCGACACTCGGCGACTGGTAATTTTCTCTCAGAAGCGAAGCGGCGTGAGCGTGTTGAAACTGAAGCGGTATTCTATCGCAATTGTATATTTCATCATATCGGTCTCGGAAAGCAAGACAATCGATACTAATTCGAGTTCTCGCAATCTTCTTTTATGTCGGAAGGGGGACAATGTCGGTTACTTCACAGCGGAACCCTCGATTAACATTCCATTAACTTTTACCCGACGTACGGTAGAGAAAATTGTACATCGCACCTCGGAAAACAGATTTAATAAGCAAAAATATGAACATTTCACCTTTGCTTGTGCATTTTTTAAAAAAAGGAATTTAAATTGCGCACCGTTATATATTAAAACAGTTTCAACATTACAAATCCTCTTGTTGAAACAGTTCTGTAACGCTTTGAAGTCGGCAAACTTTCACCAGCGTTAAAGACAAGCTAGAAATGAGTCGATTGTTTACACCATAGTAAGCACGCCATACTCTATCGGCCATTTTTATCTCTTACCGTCGTCCTATTGGCCAAACCTGCTGCAGACGTTCGCTATTGGTCGTGTGTAAGCCAACAAAGTTCGGAGTTGGCAGTCTGCCAAACATACACTCTTTCGTAACGAAATAGTGTTTACAGTCTACCGTGTTAATTTTAGAAACTCTACGATAATTATTCTTCCTATTTGAAGGAAAAATATCTTTAATGGTTAATTTTTATTGAGGTTAAATCGTGACAAAAAATAAGGGAACAAAGTAACTACAGCCAGGTCAGTTTTGTTTTATGGGCAAGTAAATATTCTTGTAGTAGTTTTGCACGAACTACACACGGGCATAGTCTTCAAAGTGTTAAACATACGTTTGAAAGAATTATTTCTCATACAGGCTGTTCACGATAAAGTGAGCACTGGTAACGATGGATGGGAAGTAGTTCCATTTCTTAACGTAGAATAAAAAGTGTTAAGTTAACATTTCTGATATCTTAAAAATAATTCTTCAAAATTGTTTTTTTTTTTTTAATGCATCGGAAGGTAAAAATGATCATATTTATAAAGTATTTAATTTTTTTTTTTTTAACGCTTCGAGGAGTATGGACGTATATACTCAGGGCTAAGTTTATATGTAAATTAATTTTCTCTTGAAGACAAAGCTCACACTTTTACAGTTTTACTATTTCGCTAGATTTTATCGGAATCTAAGTAAAAAATGACAACTAGTCAGCATTTCAGTTTGTAAGAACAAAATTTTTCTTTTCAATATTTTTTCAAACGAACGCGATGGATTGTAAAACGTGTTACTTTTATCACAATACATTATCTGGTACACAGCCAACGCGAGACTTCATTTGTCGACGGCCAGCCAATAATAAACGTCGCAGGGTGCAGAAGCGTGTCCGGTGTAGCCAGGACCAATAGGACAATAGTAAGTGGCAATACGGAAACCAACCAAAATGATATTGCTGTAGTGTAGAATATAGGCAGCTCACTTCTAACTTGTCCCCAGGGCTGGTAAATTCGTGCCGTCCTCAAAGTGTTAATAACTTCACAGTTACATTTGACCTACCTATAATAAAGTGATGAGTCTCATGGCAAAGTTAATTTTACATAAGGCGGAGGAATACACAACGTGTATACAAATAGATCTTAAGCAGGGCTTAGTGCTAATTTTACCGTGAACAGCCTATAACAACGTATATACTTCATTACTTACTGACATTTATAACTTACTTACATTCACACTCCTAATTAAGTTGACAGCGAGTCAAGAAAAACTATTCTTAACACTTGAATTCGTGTTGTGAATGTAATGTTTAAATGCATGGCAACTGAAGGACTATATCTAGAGACGCGCAAATTTCGCGTTATTATTCCAGGGCAGACTAGACTTAAAACACATGTGCTCTAGTATTGCGTTTGTCATTGGACTACAGATTTTTTGGCCACACCCTGGATGATGACTTTGGACCAATAGCAAGCAACTAACGAGAGGCTGATCCAGTACCGTCCTATCAAGTGAAACAGGAAAATGGGTCCTCATTGCTGCAGAAGCCACCAAACAAACAGCAGCGACTCGTATATGTAAAGGGCGGTGAATTCTAGCGTGCTGACAGAAAATAACGCGAATTTTGCAGGCCCCTGACTATATCTTATTTTACATAAATTCGAGTGTCAATTTGCGTATTATAGTCCACTTACGGCGACTTCCAACTGTTATGAAGCCCTACTAAACTTCAAGGTTTATCCTAAACCTCGTGCAAAAAAAAAAATCTTAACACTTTGTAGACTACGCTCGAGCGTAGCTCGAGCAAAACTAATTTCAAAATTACTTTGTTGTTCAAAACAAAACTCGAATCGATGTGCAGGCTTTGTACGGCTAGTGTTTAACATGACGTCACAAGAACACCACAGCTAAGTAACAATGATATTGGTAACGATATAATTTTTTTTTTTACATCCCTAAAAAGGACATGATCGATTGCAAATCCTTTTATACTATGAAGGACATTTGATTGGGCCAGTGTCAGCTCGGCTCTCCACTGGTGTACGAGCGGCCAATAATGAACGCTGTAAAGTACAAGGTAGTGTCTGGTGTGATATAGACCAATAGAGAGTTCGAACACAGACACCAAGCACCTGTGTTCTTGCAGTAGTGAATATACATGACTCATTTCTAATTCGTCTTATGCGCCAGTAAATGTGCGAAGGACCTCAATGTGTTAACCAAGCCCAGAAAATTACCCCAAAAAGGACAACGCACCGCATTTGTGCGCTCCCAGTTCAATATGATTTTGCATGAGAACTATTTCTTATTAGGAGCTACCAACACACTTATTTTAATTCCGCATTTATTCTTAAAGGTTATAAATGTAACATTACAACTTTTTTGAGAAAATACTCAAAAATTTAATTCAACCACAAAAAAAAAAAAAAGATACTTCTATATCAACAATGTATGGAAAAGCCCTGACAAATTAATGACATATTTAGGAACAAACAAATGAGTCATACATGGAGTGATTTTTCAAAGGTTTGATCAAAAAGTGCGAAGAAATCGCGAATAGACTATAGCAACATGTTTAACGCATTTACACTCCTAAGAATTCCGCGGTTTAATTTGTATGGCGTATGAATAAAGTGATCTGCGTCACGGCAATTTTAATTTTATGTCTGGCGGAAGGATACAAAATTAAAAGCAAAAGTAGATCCTATGCAGGGCTTTCAAAAGCAGTAAGTTAACCGTGAACAGCCTATAGGAGATTTAAAGGATTCTCACGATAAAGTGAACACTAAGGCTTCTCACGATAAAGTGAGCACTTTTGAAATCAACCTTAGAAAAATGTCACTGCTCCTACCTTGGTATATTTTAACGGGTGACCTGAGTGACATGCGCCCAGTAAGGTGGTAATGATTAATGGGAAGTAGTTCCGTAACTGTACATCGAATAAAAAGTATTACGTAACCGTTTGTGATAACTTAAATTATTTCTTTCGCTTCCTATTTTTATAATACATCGAAATGTTTACTTTTCTAATAATTTTACTGTTTCACTTGACCGGCGCATGAATAAAGTAATGAGGCCCACGACAATGTTAAACGTATATAAAGCGGAAGAATACACAACATGCATATAAGTAGATCTTAAGCAGGGCTTTCGAAAGTGCTCATTTTACCATGAATAGCCTATACACAGCAATACGAAATAGTTCTTTTTTTTTTTTTTTTTGTAGTTATTGTACTCTAAATGATACAGCTAAAATGACGTTTAGGAGTTAATAAGGGCCAGCACAAAATGCCATGACAGTGCAGTATAACTCTGCCGCTATCGTGAAATGAACCAAAATGCTGCTTGAAAAAAAAAAAAAAAACATAAATCTCTACATTGCACCGAGTGACTAAAACTCCGGGTCAGTTGATCGTCAGATTGTCGGAAGGTATATGCTATTTACGGTAAAATGAGCACTTTTGAAAGCCCTGCTGAAGATCTACTTGTATGCACATCGTGTATTATTCCGCCTTGTGCAAAATTAACATTGCCATGGCCTCATAACTTTATCCATACGTCGGTCAAGTGAATCTGTGGAATTATTAGAAAAGTACATTTTTTTTTTTCAAATTTGCTCATTTTACACTTCCAAGCATTAAAAAAAAAACACAAAGCGAAAGAAATAATATAAATTATAAAAAATGGTTACGTAACACTTTTTATTCAACTTAAAGATATGGGAATTATGTCCATCCATCGTTACCAACTTCACTGGGCGCGTGTCATTCAGTGCGCCCGTTAAAATACATGCAGGCTGGGGCAGTGACATTTTTCTAAGGTTGACTTCAAAAGTGCTCAATTTATCGTGAACAGCCTTTGTAGGTACAGGTCTCGTCGACAGCGAGGTCATTAGAGATGGAGCAAGTTGGTCAGGGAAAGAGGAACGAGGAACCATCGCAGCATTTGCCTGGAGTGACCTCGGGAAAGCAGAGACTGGCCGAATCGGGATTCGAACCCAGGTCCTCCCGGAATTTGAGTACAACCATTTACCACTGCACTGTCTCGCTCGGTATCGACATTTTTTGGTTTCACAACACAACTCGGTAAGGGGGCCGCGGTGGTTTGGGGGTCAGACTGCTCTCCTCCCACCCAGGCGAGACCGGGTTCGATTCCCGGCGGCCGGCGGGTTTTCTCGGGGATTTACCGTTCTCCCCCCCCCCCCGCCCTAGCATTCCGGCGCTGCTCCATACTCACCTCTATTCACCGCCATCTCTCAACTCCACTTTACAAGTAGGTCTGAAGCAAGATCATGAGGGCCTTTACAGGTGTGTAAAGGCTGTTCACGATAAAGAGAGCATTTTTGAAGTCAACCTTGGAAAAAATGTCACTGCCCCCTTCCTGTACCTATTTTAACGGATGCACTGAGTGACAAGCACCCGGTAAAGTTGGTAGCGACGGATGGAAAGTAGTTCTATATGTCAACGTCGAATAAAAAGTGAGATAATTTAAACGATTTATTAGGCTTTCTGTTATTTTTTCTTTTAACCCCTCAGTGTGTAAAAATTAGCAGATTTGTAAAATACTTATTTTCATAATAATTTCACAGTTTCACTTGACCGACGCGTGAATAAAGTGAACCCCATGGCGTGGAAGAACGCACGACGTGCATACAAGTAGATCTTTAGCAGGGCTTTCAAAAGTTCTCGCTGTACCGTGAACCCTCTCGTGACTGACGCAGGTTTTATGTATCGCTCGGGAAGGCCCTGGGATGAAAACCAATGCGTTGGCGGTTCTGCGCGTGTTCCGCCAAGCGCGTAGAGAGCGGGAGCATCCATATTCAAATGAGCAAGTACCATGCATGACTGATGCGGAGATCTTCCTTGTAGAGGAAGGTGCCACACACACACACACGCGCAGGGGCTGGATACGCCATGATCGCGCGACGGGTGCCAGCACACAAACACACACACACATACAAGAGGCGTAATGCATTCCTCTCCTTCCCGGTAGCTTTTACGTCCATTATCACCGGCGCTGAAGGGCTGCGCGGCGTAGGACGACAGGAAACCAAGGCACGCTTCGTCGTCCTCGACGGCCTCCGGTTGTTCCAGGGAAAAGAGGCCCGAGGCTATCTCGACACGCCTGCTATAATCCGTCCACGGTTGCTTCAGCCTTTTCTGAAGCCCTGCTGAAGTTCTACTTGCAGGATATCCCTCCGCCTCCTACAAACTAAGTTTAACTATTCCTGGAGAATTACACCAGAGAGCACCACATTCGTGCCCACGAAGTGTAACAGTGCTTTGTATAAGGAATATTTATCACTAGGCGTTACCAACATACCTATTTTCTCCCTGTTTTTTGTTCAAATTATTTATAAATGAAGCTTTGTAAATTTATAGATGAAATATGGATAACATTTCAATTAAACAAGAAAAAAAGTAAATTTTATGAACACAAGTATAAAACACTTGTGATACCGGGCGTACTTTTGGAAATAACTAAACACGTCACATATGTGGAGATTTTTCAAAGGTTTGATCCAAAAAGGGCGAAGAAGCCGTGAATTGACTATAGTGGTTATACTGCTCTGCTCCCACCCTAGGTGAACCGGGTTCGATTCCCGGGCGGGGTAACCCCAAGGGATTTTCGCACGTAGTAATCGTGCCGGACGATGCCTCTGGTCAGCGGGTTTTCTCGGGGATCTCCCGTTCCCCCAGCCGGTGTTACTCCGTTCTCACCTCGCTTCACCCTCGTCGGCTCTGAACACCTCTATGTTACGAGCCACCCAAATCTCCTCACTCACTCATTTACAATAACACCCTTCTATAGGCTATTCAAGGTAAAGTGAGCACTTTTTAAGGCCCTTACAACAGACATTAACCACTAATAAATATTATTTATTGAGCTTAAAGACATTAACTTTTAGGGGTGGTGAAATGTATACAGTATGTTCATTAGATACATCGCAATGTGTGTATTAAAAAGTGGTGGAAAGAAAGAAGTTAATTGAAAGGAAAAAAATGTCAGGACCTTAAATAGTGCTCACTTTACTGTGAATGGCCTATACCCTCAAGTATGGGCAACAATACAGTGCGAAAAATTAAGTTAAAACTCCCTTACATGTAAGGGAAGCTAATTACTTCCGCATGTAAGGTAAAATTACCTGTCAAATGTGGAGTAAATTTACATCACAAGTAAGGTACTATTCCCTAATCGTACGGAAAAAGTACATGAAAAAAGTGGGAGATAATCCCATACAAGTAATGTAATATTAACTATATTGTATAGTAAAATTATATCAAAAAATACACGCGGTAACTGCTGAATTCTTTTATAAACTATATCTTCTGACGAATAATAACCGAAACCTCAACTCTAAAATCCTCGAAAATTGCTAGTGTGAGGGCGCGGACCATGGACTTCTATCACGATAGGCCTAATGCGTTATCCATTACACCACGACGACAACATGACAGCATAAGTGTATATTAGTGTGTCAGAGGAATGTTTCTTTCGCCCGTCCTCCCACTTAACTGTAAAAACAATGTTGAAGAGATGAACGCATCGTAAGGTAAATTTCCCATCCATTTATAGGATTTTTCAATACCATTAACGTGAATTTTTCTCCAGAGTGCGGCAATTATAAGTTACTTGTAAGGAAAACTATATTTCCCACACAAGTTTGCGAATATTACCTTACACTTTGTCAGGTTAATTTACCAAAATTTTTTGCAGTGTAGAATGCAGGGTGTCTGGTAAACACTCCCAAGTGAAGTCAAAAATAATCCGATGTACCTGGGTGTTCTAAATTTTTCCAGTCATTCTAATTTTCGGTTTTTAGTTTTCTTTACAATGTATAGGCCCTACTCTAGTGATCAAATAATTGCATATAAATCGTAAACATGTGTAGTCCGTTCATGATTCTTTCCAACTTTTCTGAAACCTTGTGTAAATTCTGCTCTCGGATTATTCCTCTGCCTTGTATAAACGAAGCGTCATTATGTACAGAACATCACACGAAAGGGACAACAAACCGCATTCGTGCGCACTCAGTGTAAAATTACTTTTCATAAGAACTACTTCTTACTAGGGATTACCAACACACCTATACTCTATCTGTTTTTATTCGTATCGATTATAATTGAAATATCATCGCTTATACATAAAATATCAGTAAAAGTTTAATTTAACCAAAAATAAGGTATAGGTTTTTCAAGGTAAAGTGAGAACTTTTGAAAGCCCTGCTTGAGATCTATCTGTGTTCACGTTGTGTATTCCTCCAACATATGCATAATTAACATTACCATGGGCCTCATCGCTTTATTCATGCGTCAGCCAAGTGAAATTGTGAAATTATTAGAAAAGTACGTATTTTACAAATTTGCTCATTTTTACACTTTAGTCTAAAAAAAAACGGAAAGCGATAGAAATAATTTTAATTATCACAAATGATTACCAAACACTTTTTATTCGACGTTAAGATATGGAACTACTTTTCATCCATCGTTACCAACTTGACTGGGCGCATGGCACTCAGTGAGCCCGTTAAAATGTATGCAGGCAGGAGCAGTGACTTTTTTATAAGGTTTATTTCAAAAGTTCTCACTTTATCGCGAACAGCCTTTACTTCTATATTATCATAAGCATACAAAGTTTGTGATACCTGGTTTATTTATAAAATAACCAAACAATTCATAAGAGTGATTTTTCAAAGGTTTGGTTAAAAAAAAGTGCGAAGTCTATAGTGCAATAGAATGCAAGAGGTATTGTAAATACGCCAATTGAAGTCAAAAATAATCAGACGTACCTTGGTATTTTAAATTGTCCCAGTCATCTAAATTTATTTTTTTATTATGAATACATAAGCCAGTGATCAAGTTACTGTATATCAGACGTCAATATGTATGGTCCTTTTATGGCTAGTTCAAACTTTTAAAGGCTGTTCACGATAAAGTGAGCACTTTTGAAATCAACCTTGGAAAAAAGTCACTGCTCCTGCCCTGCATATATTTCAACGGGGGGCACTGAGTGACATTCGCCCATAAAGCTGGTAATGAAGGATGGAAAGTAGTTCCATGCCTTACATAGAATACAAAGTGTCAGGTAATCATTTGTGATAACTGAAACTGTTTTGTTCGCTTCCTGGTTTTCTTAATGCGTCGAAGTGTAAAAATGAGTAAATTTTGTATAATATTTACTTTTCTAATAATTTCACAGTTTCACCTAACTGGTGCATGAATAAAGTGACGAGGTCCATAGCAATGTTATAGACAAGAGTTGTTCATGAGACTACACCAGACGCGAAGGACTTAGCTTATTAGACACTGTCTTCTGCAGTGTGGATCAATAAAGACTTTTATGCGAATTCCCATATCGAGGACACTATGACTACAGTGTCCATTCTAGTTAATTCCAACTTTTCTGAAGCCCTGCTAAAGTTTTCCTTCCAAGAATATTCCTCCGCCTTAGGCTCACAAAGCTTAGAATATTACACCAGAAGGCAAACGCAACGCATAAGAACTAATTCTTACTGGGCGTTACCAACACGCGTATTTTCTCTCCGTCTTTATTCATATTATATATAAATGAAATATTGTAATTTATAGATAAAATATAATTTCAAATACAGCTATAAATAAATAAGGAACTTTTATATCAACACAAGTATGTTTCTGAAGCATAACATTTTTAGGAGGCAACCAAACACGTCATAAATTGAATTAATATTAATTAAGTTAAATATTCAAATATTCATTTAACTTAATCTCTGTTGTTATGCACATGAAAGCAGTGATGCAGCAACATGGGGAAGGGGCAGGTGGTCATTCCTGCTGGTAGTAAGCGGGTGGCTGGAGAAAGGGGTAGTTCTAAAAACGTAATATACTATACATAGGGATAGGAACATTTCGCGAGTTCATTTCAGGACAAGATATACGTCAAACACGTGTGCACTGAAGTCGACTTTGCAGTTGGATCGTAGTTTATTAGACACGCCCTGGACGACCCTGAGCCAATAGTGGACTTACAAGGAAACAAGTAGCGAGTGACATACTGCCGGGTGTGGAGTAACGCTGGCTACTATCTGGGGTAGCAGCCAATGTACAAACGTCTGAGGCTCGAGTATACACATGACTGTGGAGTCTAGCCTACAGGTCACTGAACTCGCGAATTTTTCCTATCCCTAATTATACAGTATATTAACCCTTTGAAGAGTATGCACGTATATACTCAGGGCTACGTTTATATGGAAATTTATTTGCTCTTGACGACAAAGCTCACACTTTTATAGTTTTAGTGTTTCGCTAGACTTTATCGAAATATAAATTTAAAAAAAATGACAACTGGTCAACATTTCAGTTTGTAAGGATAAAACTGTCCTTAT
Organism: Dryococelus australis; assembly: GCA_029891345.1. Classification (NCBI taxonomy): domain Eukaryota; kingdom Metazoa; phylum Arthropoda; class Insecta; order Phasmatodea; family Phasmatidae; genus Dryococelus; species Dryococelus australis. The sequence goes on from CM057008.1 coordinate 32,637,155, forward strand.
TAATAATTTCTCAAACGAACACGATGGATTGTAAAACTTGCTACCTCTATCGCGAAACATTAATTGGTACACAGCCAACTCGTGACTTCACTGGCCGACGGTCAGCCAGTAAAAAACCTTGCAAAGTACAGTAGGCATGTCCGGTGTAGCCAGGACCAATAGGGCAATGGTAAGTGGAAATACAGAGACCAACCAAAATGATATTGCTGTCGTGTAGAATATAGGCAGCTCACTTCAAACTTGTCCTCGGTGCTAGTCCTCGAAGGGCTAAAGAATATTACATTTGCACAAGAAATATAAGTTTATACGGAGGTACTCACTAGCTTATGAGAAAATGAGAAAATATGTTTTCTACGTATTTTGAGTTGACACTGATTAAGCACGACTGAGTACATACTCACAAGAAGCATTCTTCAGCGGGATTAGCTGCAAAAAGTTAGCTAGCAGTGCAACATTTTGCGAAGGACTGCGCCTGATAGATAATGCAGTGGTTTTTTTATATTCTACGTTAATGGTAGATAAACAATGCCATTACTTGGCAGAGCCCTGGACGTGATATTTACAGAACATCTTTGTATCATTAGTTACGAACAGCCAAACTTTAGAAGAGATTTACAACACTGGATTATAAAATTATATAAAAATAATCACATTAAGCATTCGTTAGTATTTTTTTTTGTCACGAAAGCAGGGTTTAGGGTGGTGGTGTTGGTTCGCCGTACCATCCCTCACTTAAGACGATGCTGCACCTCTGCATATAAGTTAATTTCAAATTCAAATTCTAGGCTGCGGAGTTGTAGCCACAGTCGTTTCACCCTACATTGAAGTTACCGTCTTCAATGTAGAGCAACAGTGATAAACTGTTATAGGAATATTCATAGTAAAACGGGAAATTTAAAAAAGCCCTGCTTAAGATCTACTTGTATGTACATTGATGTATTCTTCCACAACGTAGAAAATTAATAATTGTCGTTTTGGGCCCGACCGTTTAATTCATGCGCCGGTCACGTGAAACAGCGAAATTATTAGAAAAATAAATACTTTACAACATTTTTTTTAATTGTTACGTCTACGTGCAATAAAAAAAAAAAGGAGAAAGCAAACTGAGTGATTTCAGTATTGAGAAACGTTACGTAACACTTTCAGTTATTCAGCGCGAAGACATGGAACTACAATCCTTTAATCGCTACTAACCTCACTGGGCGCATGCGAGTGAGTGTGTTTGTTAAAGAAGTGTAGGCTTACGCATGTAGGATCAGTGACATTTTCAAAAATTGGTTTAAAAAGTGTTCAGTTATCCGTCATCAGAGTCTTAAAGGCTGTTCAAGATAAAGTGAGCACTTTTGAAACGAACCTTACATAAAATACACTGCCCCTGCCTGCGGTTATTTTAATGGGCGCACAGAATAACATTCGCCTAGTAAAGTTGGTAACGATGGATTGAAAGTAGTTCCATATCTTTAGATCGAATAGAAATTGTTAGGTAACCATTTGCGATTATGTAAATTATTTATTTCGCTTTCTGTTTTTTTTTTTTCAAAGTGTAAAAACGAGCAGATGTGTAAAATATTAATTTTCAATAATTTCACAGGTCCACTTGACCGACGCATGAATAAAACGATTAAGCCCATGGCAATGTTAATTTTACATAAGGCGGAAGAACACAAAGCCTGCAACCAAGAAGATCTTAAGCAGGGCTTTCAAAGGTGCCGTAAACAGCATATACCTACTCGGTACAGCACTACGATAACCAAAAGTCAACTGCTGCTGTTGCTGCTCCACCTTGAATATGTCGACTGCAGTGTCTTCCAAAACTACGGGAGAAATTACTTCGATGCAGCTGCAAAGCCTACTCTAAATCTTAATAATTGGGAACTTCACTATTTCATACAGTAAACAGTTTCTGACTAATTCAAGTCACTTCAGTGAATTTAACAGATTTCCTTCACTTATTGATTCGGTGACTTTTCCACTGATTCATCAGTCAATTTTTTCCACTGCTTTTCAGTGGTTTATTTTTGACTGATGGATCAGTTAAACAGCGCGTAAAAATGGCCGACAAACAACGTTAAAAATGGCCTTTAAACAACTCGTATCAAGTGAAATAACAACGAGTAAACTAATAAAACCAATACAAAATACTTTCTAAAATAAGTTTCGTCTTTCAAAACGCCATTTTACGAGGTAATATGAACACTCAGATTTTCGTCCCGTTTTTTTGCATCTTTCTTTTCGTTTTCATGCAATCATCACAGTGTTCTTTTCGAAGGTTTAAACTACATATAATATGACGAAGAGAGTGCACTCACATATACTATTCGTTTTAACAATCTTAACGGTACCAATTAAACCAAAAACGAAAAGTAAGGGAATACAATTTAAATCTTTACGATTTTGATAACAACTGTAAGAAATATATTTTCATCATATTTCTTTCCAGCTTGGTTTGATAGCGCAGACTGAAATATAATGGCCTAAAATCGAAGTGAAAGGGTGAGTGGCTTTAATACTGGCCACCTCCGAAATTTTTTACTTTTTTAAATTACGGTAAATTGCCGAATATAAATAGTAAACTATCGTAAATATGTTTATTTCACGTAACTATTTGGCTACATTCAATAAAAACAATATTTGATTCACCACTGCAGTAGGCCGTCACTTATTCAGTCAGCGAAACTGTTTCACGTCACTAATTTAACCAGTGAAATTTTTTTTACTGAAACAATCAGTGGCTTTCCACTGATTCCAAGTGGGGCCATTTTCACTGATTCGAGTAGTTGGATTTCACTGCGAATCAGTGGTTTTCCACTGATCCGAATTTAGAATGCAGAAGCCAAGCATCTGAAGACAACGACCAAGAATTCCTGCATGATTTACAAATACTTAAATTAGGTGCAGTAACAAATACTCACGTTTCTAACAATATTACATTTAAACTCGAGCGAGGCACGAGTTAAATGATCGCGTCCATAGAATGGCGGAAGAATACAAACTGTCCAAAAAATATATATCCCGAAGGAGGGCTTTTAAAAGTGTTTTTAATTGACTCCCTACAGTGTTAATTACAAGTATTTCTTTCCTCTGAAGGAAAATATTTAAAGGCGTGTTTTCCGTTATTTTTGGTTGACACGCCCAGCACAAATAATACCATTCGAATTGGCGATAACGTTTTCAAACTTACTTTTTTTTTTTCCCCCCGGACATTTACGCGAACATTTCCAAGGATCGAGTAATGGGGAAAGAGGCCTAACTTAATTTTTAAGTGCTGTTTCGCAACACGAAGAAGTTAGCTCTGCAAACGTATGAAATGTAAAACTACAAGGAAAGCAATATTTGTAGATGCACGTTCTAAGAATTCTTTGGTAGAAGCGGTCAATCCAGCAGTTTTGAAGTGAACGTTTGAAAAATGTAAATTCCGGCACGTTGAGCGGCACGCATCCTGTAAAGTTGGTAACTACGGAGGGAAGATAGTTCCATGTCTTAACGTGGAATTCAAATTTTCAGGTAAACATTTGCGAGTATTGAAATTATTTATTTTAATTTTTTTTTAAATTACATATAAGCGTAAGAATTATCAAACTTTGCAATATATTTACCTTTTATAATAATTCCATAGTTTCACTAGACCGAGACATGAATAAAGTGACCAGGCACAAGGCTGTGTTAAATTTAACAATTGGGGGAATAATACACGATGGGCACACAAGTAGAACTTAAGCAGGGATTTCAAAAGTACTTCGTTTAACGTGAACATCATGTCCATGATCCTAATATTATAATAATTTTTTTCTGAAAATTCTTTAAATGCAGAATTGAAATTTGGTTGCCCGAATCGGAAATATATCTTTTTAACACGCACTACAGAGTAAAGACGAAACACAAGTTCAATGAGTAAAAAAGAACATAATACAGCAGTTTGTAAACTAAGTTGTGCTACTTATTAGTAGAAACCTGAAAAATTCGCGAGTTCAATTACCTGTACACTATTCTCCATTGTCGTATGTAATACCATGCAAATGTCACTGTTCATTGGTTGCTTGTTGTATTAGCAGAAAAAAAAGTGATTTGGTCTGGATTTTATCGTGGCTTTGTTATTGGCTCAAAGTTGTTCAGGATGTGTAAACTAACGGGTTGACCAATAGTATAAGCACTACAAACGTATGAGGTTTTGAATTCTAGCTTGTCCCGAAATGAAACTGCGAATTCCTCAACTCTCTACTTATTAGAGACAAATAATTCTGTCGTGACGGAGATCTAACTTTCACAATGTTGCCTAATATTCTAAATGCAAATAATCTTAATTAAATAGAACTTCGCAATATTTTTTTATGTCACTGATATTCAGGCAAATATGTTAACATTTGGACAAGCTTCTCCGACATCACAGTAAGCTGTAAAACTAAAATTTTAATAAAATACGTCCTCGCCTGAAGTTGTCTTTCGTATCGCAAAACTTCAGTTTGTAGATGGTTATGATTAATTAGAGCCCCCTTATTTCCCAGTAACCCCCCCCCCCAAAAAAAACGTTCTTCTCGTCAACAGCCTGAGTAAAAATTGGCTTGAGCTCGCACTCAGAAGTAAAAGCGACTAAGTGTGAAAAAATAGCAAACACGAAATAAATTCCAATGGTTAGAAACACGTCTGTGTGTTTCACAAATATAAATTTCCAGCATATATATATACCCATGTTCATGCCGAATCCAATTAGCTTCTTTCTAATACGTTAAGTCATGGCAAAAGAACTAACAACTTGCTCTTACAGTCTTTACCTTGTCAAGGGGGTATAGGCTGTTCACGGTAAAGTGAGCATTTTTGAGGCAGTAGTCATTCAACCACCTTTTCACATAAATATTACCATGTAAGTAATAAACACAGTGTATATATTCCACCGCACTCGGATGTTAACGCCTATGGCTGAAATAAAATAATTATATTTATTGACTAATATTCCAAATGAGACGGCTTTCAAAAGTGCTCACTTTACCGTGAATAACCTACATAAGTTATTAACGGTAATTGGAGCACTTTTGAAAATTAACCTTTGAAAAATGTCACTGTCCCTACCTGTAAGTATTATAACGGGATCATTGACTGGCATGTGTCTAGCGAAGTTGGCAACGATGGCAGGAAAGTAGTGCCATGCATAAGGTTAATTCTACTCAGGTTTGGAACTAAACGACTTTTCTTATGGGCGTGTGTGGCATAGGGAAAATTTTCGCCACTAGGTAAGCGCTAGTGTTCCAAAGGGAAAGGTCCCACTTACTTAAGTAGTCATTTTATATTTGATTTATGATTATTGCAATTATTTTGTTTTTAACGTAAAAAATACAAAAATAAAAAAAATTCGGTACACAATGCGACACTAGCGCTTACCTAGTGGCGAACAATTTTAGTTGCCAAACTAAAAGAATTAAGCTTCTAGTAGAAAAAACCATAGTCATGTATCAACGTTTAATTAAAGGGTTAGGTAATAATTTGTGACCAATGGAATTATTTATTATTTTTTTTTTTAGTATATATATCATTTACTGAATATGTAAATAATTTACTTTTTTAATATATAATTTCATTTTTTAATTTGGCCGACGCATGAATAAAGTGAATGGACCATTGGCAATGTTAATTTTGCGTATGGCGGAAGAATACACAATGTACTGTACATACATGTAGATATTTAGCAGACCTTTCAGAATTGCGCAGTTTACCGTGACCGGCCTATAGCAAAGCTATAATGGAGAACGCTGCGCGATTATTTTTGTTGTATGTAAATCGTTTTTTCTATGCGTGCAAGTATTATAACAGCAGACACACTGTCCTATAAACTGAGCTACACACAATCGATTAGATGTATATAAAATGAACAAGGTGCTTATATCTTAGCGTAGTTGGCTGCATAACATATATACAAAGAACGATTGTAATGAAGGAGTGGCGAACTCAACAAAAACAAGTGGCTTGAGAACTGCAAAATTAGCGTTATTATTTGAGAACACGTTCAACTTCAAAAAAAGTTACCTTTGCTATACCTTTATAATTGGACCATACTTTATCTGACACGCCCTGGGTAACTCTGCGCCAATAAATGAACACTTCACAGCTGTGTGGCCCAATTACGTGCAGGTCAGTCAGAAAGGGCGTGAATCCACAATTATGCGGCAGCCAATGGAGAAACGACATCGGCGCTAGTGCATGCATTACTGTGAAGTTCAGCCTGATGCCAAATGATAACGCGAATTTTGCATGTCCCTACGAATGGCCAATGCCTGCAATGTTTATCATATGTTATTTCGACTTTGTTATTCCTTTAATATAGCACAGTAACTTCAACTTGAGAAACGTTTAGGTTGTTCACGATGAAGTGAACACTTTAGAAATCCACCTTAGAGAAATATCTATGGCCCTTCCTGCATGTATTTTAATGGGCGCACTGAGTCGACATGCGCCTAAAAATATGGTAAAGATGGATGGAAAGAAGTTCCATATCTTAGCGCAGAATAAAAAGTGTTGGGTAACTTTTATGATGATTTAAATTATTTCTTACGCTTGCTATTTTTTTAACGTATCATTGCGTACAAATTAGCAGATTTATAAAATGTTTATTTTTCTAATAAGTCCGTATTTTCACTTGACCGACGCATGAATAAAGTGATGAGGCCCATGGACTTGTTAATCCTACATAAGATGGAAGAATACACAACGTGCATAGAACTATATTTTAACCAGGGGTTTACCAAGAGCTCATTTTTCCGTGAACAGCCTATAGTGAACTGACTGATATAGATACACTATGGCAGTTACTAAGACCATTGCCTGGAAATTAGTGCGTAAAACGGAAAAATATAATAAATTCATATGATATAATAAAGTAATTTTCTATTTAGTTAACTTGATTTGTTCCGTCTTAGGAGAAGCAAATAGAGTGTATTTCTTGTTGTAGGCTGTTCACGGTAAAGTGAGCCCTTTTTGAAGCTGTTTAATCAAACATAATAACTGAAAAATACATTTTTGTGGCCTCGGACTTTAGGTTTTGTATATGGTGAATGTATACTCTGTGTTTAGTGCTCACGTGGCAGGGTTTACATTAACAAGTGGTGGAAGGATATAAATTAATAGAAAGAAAAAAAGTAGCTAGGGCTTCAAAAGTTAAGGTCCTATACTGTAACGTAGATAATTGAAACCACTTCTTTTGTCTGCAGTGTTACGCAGTTTACATCGCTATAAAAGGGTCGTCGTTATTCGAGGAACTTCGAAATCAATATTTGAAAATAATACGTGCCCATAGCTGCGTACATTTCCACGAACAAACTACCTAGCATGATCTCTGTAACGTTTGGCAGAAACGCAGGACAAAATAATTATTTACTAATGATGTATTGAAAGTGCTACATTAAAATTCCTGAACACGGATTTGATTTCCGTTTTTTTTAAGGCTCATAAACATATGAATTATTTAATCTACATACTTAAGACGTTAAATATTTTTCAGGAACACTTAATCAACGCACCGACATAACTGATTGGGCAGGTGGCAATATTAACGTTACTTTTGGCCAAATTATACATAACTGGGAGGAAAATGGAGCTTAAGCAGAGCTTTCAACATTTCTGAATCAATGGCGAATTGTCTATGTAATTAAATTTTCCGCAGTGTTTTGAGTTTAAACTTTATGAGGATGAAAATGTACTTTTTGTCACACTCATTAATTTTAGTATTTCACTCTCCAGCGAAAACCAAAATAAATGCCTGGCGCCTCCTACTTGACTCATTCACTGCAAGTTGAATATGATGGCTGGAATGATTTTAAAATGACTGGGCTATATGTCGATGTGGAGAAGTAATTTCATAATTTAGAATTGTAATGAAAAGATAAAATATGGAATCACTTTGTGCAAATTTTAACTCACCTGTTTACTCCCTGTTTTAATTCATATTAATTATGAATAACATATTATTATAGTTAGATAAAATATCAGTTAAATTTAATGTATTATTTAAAAAAAAGGTACTTATTTGTTAACAGAAGTATAAAACGCTTGTGACACATAACATATGTAGCAAACAATCAAACACAACTTACATGGGGTGATTTTTCAAAGGTTTGATTCAACAAAATTGGGAAGAAACTGCGAATTGACTATACTTTCTTTTACTCAATCATCGCACACTTCTGTATAGTCTGTTCACGTTAAAGTGAGCACTTTTGAAATCAACATTATGAAAATTTCACTAGCCCTTCCTACATATTTTTTAACCAGCTCGCTGAGTTACATGCGCTCAGTAAAGTTGGAAACGGAGGATGGAAAGTAGTTCTATAGCTTAACGCCTGATAAAAAGTGTTAGGTAATCATTTGTGATAACTTAAATAATGTTTTTCCTTTTCTGCTTTTTAATGCATAGAACCGTAAAAATTAGCAGAATTTTAAAATATTCACTTGCCTATTAATTCTACAGTTTCACTTGACCGACGTATGAATAAAGTGCTGTGGCCCGTGGTAATGTTAATTTTACATAAGGTGGAAGAAGACACAACATGCTTTCAAGTAGATCTTAAGCAGAGCATTCAAAAGTGCTCACTTTACCGTGAACAGCCTATACCTGGAAAATCAAAGTTTATCCTGTATAAACAGGTTGCCAGCTGTCTATTCCCAATAACTTCACATTTTTTAAATAAATGATTGTTTCCTAAACATTTCGTGTATCACAAGTGCTTTTATACTTTTGTTAATATGAAACGTATTTTATTTTTGGATAAATAGGACTTTTTTTTTTTTTTGTATTTCATATGCAAATATTATTTAATTTATAATTAATAAGCCTATGAATATAAACTGGTAGGAAATAGGTGTACTGGAAATGCCTAGCAATAAATAGTTCTTATGCAAAATAATATTAAGGTGAATGTGCACACATGCGGTGTATTGTATCTTCAGTGCAATTTTTCGAGATGCAGTTAAGCTTAGTTTGCATGATGAGGCGGAGTAATAGCCTTAAAATAGAACTTAGGCCTAAGCAGGGCTTCAGAAAAAGTTGGAAGTAATAAAGATTGGTCGAATGGACTATACACAATATATAGATGGAGCCAGTTGTTTTTCGCGAAAACATGCCGGGTCTAGTTGTATTCCAAAACATTACAGCCTCAGATACACTTTCCTGATTGGATGATATCAACTGTACGCTTGCAGGCATCTGCCCGTGAATCACGGACACTCAGCGTCGGAGTTGCGTAATTCTGATTGGCCCAGTATTATGGGGAACCGTTTCCCGACAAAGACACGTGGCCAATAAAAAAAAACATCACGTATACCCAGAGACCTGAAGGATTCGCGATTCATTCTGGGACCAGCTATGATTTAAAACACGTGCGTTTATATAACTTTAGCCATTGGTCCACACGGTGTTTGACTCATCCTCGAGAACAATGTCCAATTGTCGCATTCCACTGTGACAGCAGACAACCAATGAGCAGTTGATATCGGCATATTTGTACATAACACTGTAGAGTCTAGCACGCTGGTCATTGAACTCGAGAATTTTTCAGGTCTCTACATATGCCGTAGGACATTGGAGTCTAGCCATCGCCCAAATATTTTCGCGAAAAACAGGTGGTCCTAAAATATCTCTTTGCGGTGACGATAGATTCTGTTACATTTTAAACTGGTGCCTTGAGGTTAAGTGGTAATTTACCCGAAAACCCACGGCGAAAAAAATATATCACCCGGTAACATTTTTGCACGCCAGGGGATCCTGAGAAGTTTATTTATGGACATCCTTTCCGAAACTTGATCCGCTATTTTTTTTTTCATCCTCCCCCGGGAGAAAAAAAAAACAGCCAACCCCCGGAAGGCTTTCCCCTTTAGTAAATCACATTATGAAGCCCGCACACCCGGGTGCCACCATCTCCCCTTCTTCTTCTTCGACATCACGTTACCGGCTTGTTCCAATAACCGCACACAACTTATAAAAACATCTCCTCCCTTCGCACACACCCTCGCTCGAGGGCTGTTAAATTAAGGGCAAGGATATTGGACAAGTTTCCTATCATTAGTCTGCGCCCGTCAGTGAATTGATGAACAAATTTCTATTAAATTCAGCTCGCCAGGGTTGCTGAGGGGGGGGGGGGGGGGGGTTGTGAGGAGGGGTAGGGATGGTGGCAACGCCCCCACACCCCTCAAGGGGGTTGCTTGCAAGCTCTCACATCACCAACCTCCCGGCCGGGACCTGGTAAGGGATGGAAAAGGGTTTTGCCGCTCGGCCCGAGGAGATTAAGTTCCAGGAATCGATAACGCAGAACGCTGAGTGGCGAGTTAATATAGCGGAGTGACTTATGGGCGGGGAAAGTACCGGGGGGGGGGGGGGGTTGGAGGTAATGGCCGTGCTTTTACCGGCAGAGGGCGCCAACCTCTCCTAACCACCACCCCCCTTGCAATTTCCAACCCCCTTTTTTTTTTTCTGGTGACGAATCTCCTTCCCGCAGAGCGAACGTGCCAGCACTATGGTGTTCGATATTATAAAAATTTAATGTCGATAATTTCCAAACATTTACTCGGTATTTTCGGTGTACCGAAATCAACGATAATGCCGAAATGATTGATAATACCGAAATTATCGATAAAATCTAAATTATCGATAATACCGAAATAATCGATAATACCGAAATAATCTATAATAAATAAAGAAGTAATTGATAGTACCGAAATAATCGATAATGCCTAAATAATCGATAATACCGAAATAATATATAGTACCGAAATAATTGTTTATTCCTAAATTATCGATAATACCGAAAATTTCGATAATATCGAACATTTAGAAAATACCGAAAACTTATATAACATCAAAATATCGTCATACCGATGTTTTTCAAAGGTTGATATCGTTCGATAAGTTATTTTTCATATCGATTATCATCGATATATCGATATTTGGAACAGCCTAGCCAGCACACAGCAACGTTTCTTATTCGCGGAAAGGAAGCGTCTGCTGTGATGATCAGCCGATTTGATGTCTCTGAGCACACGATTGCAGGCCTGTTGCAGAAGTAGGACGTGTATGATCAGAGCTATACATGGCGTGGCTTCAATTTCTTCCCTCTAGGTAATGTAGATCGTAGGAGTTTACTCAACTTTTGGGTTGTGAATGGTCCACGTCGCTGACTCTGATAGTACAGTGAGAAATAATTTTGTGAAAATTACGGGAAAAGTTCTATTTAGAATTATCTGGAAATGCTCTTAAAATTACGGATACTGCGTTTCTTTCAAGAACGGATATGGCTTTAAATTCCACAAACATTCCAATGAATTTATGGAACCCCTCTACAAATGTATTATTCTACAGAGTTTTTCTGGACTTCCGGTTTATATAGAGGGATTACTAAGGCCAAAAAAAAATGCAGGTGTTCCACTGAGTGTAAAAATTAAATTTAAAGAAATATTCCGTACTTCAACCAGACTTGAATACGAATCAGAAATGTATCAAATCGGGGCTATAGCCACTCCCCTACGGCAGGATTTACAATAGCCCGTCGCGTCCGTCCGTCAACTACCTGTCCGTCATACATCCGTCCGTCCCCCAGCTGAGTGATTCATAATCAAACTTCGTACTTCATTGCTGCAAACTAGTAAAAACAAAACTGTTTACAAATAGAAAATAAAATCTCCATTAAAAGTGACAGTTTTTGGCGGTATTGTGTTTCTAAGTATCCAAAACGCACATAACTTACGTAACGGAAATAAATCGATGTAGAAATTTTTTAATAGCATATTAAAAATGATTTTATTAATTTTACTATTGCACAAAAGGAGCTCGTATTTCCACACGTAATTATCAATTAATATTCAGGAAAAATGTAACATAATTTCATTTTACAGCTAGCATACATAAACAAACATAAAAACAAAACACAGCCAAAACCAAACATTGCACACTCCACACAGCCTTGTAAATAACTCGGGATGAACGAGTAACAAAACACAGCCAAAACCAAACACTGCACACATCACACAGCCTTGTAAATAACTCGGGATGAACGAGTAACAAAACACAGCCAAAACCAAACACTGCACACACCACACAGCCTTGTAAATAACTCGGGATGAACGAGTAACAAAACACAGCCAAAACCAAACACTGCACACTCCACACAGCCTTGTAAATAACTCGGGATGAACGAGTAACAAAACACAGCCAAAACCAAACACTGCACACATCACACAGCCTTGTAAATAACTCGGGATGAACGAGTAACAAAACATAGCCAAAACCAAACACTGCACACACCACACAGCCTTGTAAATAACTCGGGATGAACGAGTAACAAAACACAGCCAAAACCAAACACTGCACACATCACACAGCCTTGTAAATAACTCGGGATGAACGAGTAACAAAACATAGCCAAAACCAAACACTGCACACACCACACAGCCTTGTAAATAACTCGGGATGAACGAGTAACAAAACGTGCAAGTTTAGAAGGCTGTACTTTCATTAATGGCCACCTCTGATTGGCTGTTGGTCACGCGATTGACGGACGGATGACGGACGGGTTGTTGTAAATCCTGCCTACCGCATTCTTGCTGCAGTCCGAACTATTAACACGTTATTTATAGACTGTTGAAATAACGCACGTTAACATTTTCAGTTTCTATGAGTGGAGTGGAGAGATTTGTACGCATGACTCTTAACACCGAGGTGAGGGTGAAGTGAGGTGCGCCGGAATGTAAGGGGCGGGGGAACTAGGAAGATCCCCGAGAAAACCCGCCGATCGGAGGCATCGTCCGGCGCGATTCCCACAAGGAAAATGGCGGAGGTGACCTCGCCAGGAAACGAACCATTTTCGCTTGGGCGGGAGTCGAGTAGTCTGACCACTAGGCCACCGCGAGAATTTGAAGTGTTAAGAAATGTTACACGTGTGACTAGTGCCACTTTCCAGTGTTTGAATAAGTACGTTTAACGCCTAGAGGACTATACCCGAGTGTAGTTCAGGCAAAACTTTATTGAATATTTCACTCCACTTAAAGAAAAAAAAACCTGGTGGGGGTGCACTTAGATCAATTACCTAAGGATTTTAAATAGGAACAAATACAGCATCAGCAACGATCTACGTAAATAAACGACAATTTTTTTTTGTACATTTATGGAAATGAACACGATGGGGCGTACAACCTGTGACATACGAAAGAAAATTTGACAGCCGGCCAATACGGAAAGACTGTTATCGTTTTGACCAGTAGAATGGGGTCAAGTGACAATAGGGACCAATGGAACACGGTGTCTCTGCAGCGGTATGGATACAGGTGACTAACGTCTAGCTTTGTCGTTGAAGCTGGTAAATGTGTGCCCGACCTCAAAGTGTTTAGTGAGGTAGGTATTTTAACTGCAGCTGAAGCTATAATTTTCTGGCGCTTCGGCAGCGAAGAAAAGTGTTTGTCTTGGCGCTGCTCGTTACCGAAACTTGAGGAAATATTATCGTAACAGGAGTTTCCCCTGAATCACTTTCGTTCAACATCATTTTCACATTTCCACTATTACAAGCGTCTAGCCTGATGTATAATAAAGCTGCGCGGTTTCCAGTTCAAATGAAGGGGTACACCGCAAGACAGCGGCTGACACTGTACAGGACTGGAACACGAAAACTCTTCATCTGAAGGCGCGGAATATTTCCTTTACGTAGGTATTCATTACTAAGCAGACCCGCGTTGACAAATGAGTAATTAGCACACTTACGAAATTCGCGTTATTTTGTAGCTGCGTTGTAGACTCGTATAACTTCTGCCACTGGCCAACAATTCGTGCAGCACAACCCAAAGTCACTTTTTTGCCAATGATATAAGCTCTTAGGTAAATCCTGGTAAATGACGCTGTATAGTCGCCAGTAGCCAATGAAATCTTAAAATATCTCGAGGTACAACGTGAAAAAGGTTTTATTGAACAAAACAGTTTGTTTGGGCCAAACAAGTTAATTGTTTTTATAAGGGCAATTAAATATGCTGTTTAAATTGAATTATTTTGTAGTCCCGACATGTGAGGTTTATTTGATATAACTAAATATGTATTTGGCTCGTCACACATAACCGATATTACAAAATAATGTGAAACCACGATCGAGTTTCGAGCCCGGACCATTTATACGCTAACGCTAAAACCTAATAAGGTTAGCTAAATTAACTGCTGGCTAAATTGGAATAAAAAAAAACACGCATTTAAAATACAGGACAACGTACGTAAATAAATATTTTTTTTTACGTTTTACTTTTTAGTTTCCTATTGAACTTGTCTTACTGGAAATTTTTACCCCATTATCAAGCATAAAGAAATGCACTAACAAATAGCCTTACCATCCTCATTGTCTCAAACATTACTCCCGAGCATGTATTTTTGAACGAACGCATTCAAATTGGCGGCCAAGCAAATGAACACAGCTGATTCAACAACAATGTTTTGTTGGCAGTCTAATTTTTCTGTCCCCACTTCCAACACATGTTTTGTTTATGCAAGCGTGTATTTTGTTGGAGCCTACTATATACGCTTGGCTCTATATAAACGAGTATATATTTTTTTGTTGGAACAAACCTTCTAGCGTAGGTACAGTGAAGCGATGTCCAGGATGTTGGCAAATAATAAAGCAAATTTCGCACGTCTCTGTTTTAAATTCACGTGCGCAACCGTAATAAAACTTAGGTAACTATTTTTTTTTTACATCTCGCACAGAGAAATACGATTGGAAATCAGTCCATACCACTTTAGAAAATTCTCTCTAATTAGTAGTGTATGCTATAATAAGAGTTAATTCAGTATGAATAGAGACCTGCAAAATTCGCGTTATTATTTGGTGACTCGTTAAACTTTAAACACGTGTACCTTTGTAGTACGCCTGTCATTGGACCATGCTGTATCTGACACGTTCTAGGTAACGCTACGCCAATCATTGAACACTTCACCACTGTGTGCCCCAATCACGCACACTTCAGTTAGAAAGGGCGTGGCTAGACATCTGTGCAGCAGCCAATGGGAAATACGATGCCGGCTCCGGACCGTACAGTACTGTGAAGTTCAGCCTGATGCCAAGTGATGACGCGAATTTTGCATGTGTCTAAGTATGAATAATGAAATTAAAAAAACTGGTTACGAACAGACGCAAATAACTCTTAGGAAAACTTTCAGCCATCTGAACTCCCAGTATTTAAAACATTCTCCTTCGGAATTGCCAAGCACACATAACTAAAGTTTAACCCTTTGAGGAGTAGGCACGTATATACACGGGATTACGTTTCTATGTAAATTTATTTGCTCTTGAAGACAAAGCTCACACTTTTATAGTTTTAATATTTCGCTAGACTTTATCGGAATTTAAGTAAAAAATTACAACTAGTCAACAACTCAGTTTGTAAAAATAAAACTGTTCTTTTTTTAATAATTTTTCAAACGAACGCAATTGATTGTAAAACTTGTTATTTATATCCCGATGCATTAACTGGTACACAGCCAATGCGTGACTTCATTGGTCTACGGCCAACCAATAATAAACGTTGCAGAGTACAGTAGGCGTGTCCGGTGTAGCCAGGACCAATAGGACAATGGTAAGTGGAAATACAGAGACCAACCAAAATGATATTTCTGTAGTGTAGAATATAGGCAGCTCACTTCAAACTTGTCCTCAGTGCTAGTAAATTTGTGCCATCCTCGAATTTCCTGAATTTTCAGAAACGCGTAAATAAATTTATATGAGATTTGAAGACAAATTGGTTTTAGGCTATTAAAATAAGTGGTCTTATTTACCCTTGGTGTTTTTTTTTTAAGAATACCATTATTTCTGGAGTGTGGCTCTACACAACTAAAAAATATCTCTCAGCGCTGTTATGAACAAAACAAGTCTCTAGACGCCGCAGTTGTATAATCGCCAGGCAGCTACGAACGGATCACAGCATGGACACAATTGAAGGAATTAGGAGCAAGGTCGAGCAGGCGACTGTCAAATGCGGAGCATCAGGGACGAATACCAGCAGTTCCACTTTCTAAATTACGAAATTACAAAACAAAAAATATAAAAAAAAAAAAACACACACACCGAGCGCGTAATTTTCGCTGAAGAGCGTAAAATTGCTAATTGGAGCCGACGTGAATAGTTTACACGAGTTTGCCCTACAACATCCGTGTCGTGTTCTGGTAGTAGCGACATTCTCTT
The DNA here is from genome assembly GCA_029891345.1 of Dryococelus australis. Taxonomy (NCBI): domain Eukaryota; kingdom Metazoa; phylum Arthropoda; class Insecta; order Phasmatodea; family Phasmatidae; genus Dryococelus; species Dryococelus australis. The sequence goes on from CM057008.1 coordinate 32,653,339, forward strand.
GTGTGGAAATATGACCTTGGACACAAGGTTTCCTAAGGAAGGAGGAGGATGGGGAAGGCATTGATACCATACTAATCTTGTAATAACCCTTTGCGACCCATTTTAATTTACGGTTTCTGTTGTTGTAAATACGCTGTAAAAACGCTCAGTCTTTGCCGGAACACATAATTAGTTACCGCAAAGAAACTTTCTTTATATATATATATATATATATATATATATATATATATATATATATGGACCACTGCGAAGTAGGTTTGCCACAAACACAATTTTTGTTTGATCTATAGGTTTATAACAATGACTATGATAACCTTTGCAATAATTCAGCGGACGTGGTAATGTCAGTTACACTGTAAAGAAAATCTGTGCTGTGAAAAACAATCGTAAAACAGTAAATATGAGAGAGGGGTAACAACTATTAAAAAATAATATCCACGAAACAAAATGCCACAACGCCGTTCTCCATCCGTCCACTGTGACTGACTGTGTTTAGATTACTTTTGATATAGGTTATCCACAGCAAAGCGAGCACTTATCGAAGCCCGCTCATTTGGAATCATGGTTAATACATATATTTTACTGTAGCCGTAGGCGTTAACTATCGAGTCTGGCGAAATGTATTGTTGCGAGCACAACGGAGCTAGCAGAGAGGTGCCCCGAGCTGAAGGGTGCAACATCTCGATTATACCAATGCTATGGCAATGCTATGAATATCCTTGATTCAATGTAAATTTCGTAAATGTCTGACTTGTGAACTGTTTTGCACAGGTTTGGCACGCAAGAGGGTTTATTTTGACAGTTGTATTGTTTCGTAGTGTGCGAAATTGTTACATCGGTTCATGAGATTCGTTTATGGAAGCGGAAGTGTTTTGTTAGTTAGACGGTTGTAATATGTTCTCGTTTATTCACGCTACACCAGTCTGAAATAACCAAAATTTTGTTTTTATTAGGAACATTTAGTAACTTATAACATTCCAAATGCATTCTAAAAGCTTCTTTCTAGAGAGAATGACGTGAAACACGAAGGGCTCCAGAATTATTCAAATATTATACATGCAAATTTGTGAAATTGGAATTAATTTGATACCGTAACATATTAAAATAATAAAAGCTAAATAATATTTGATGAACCAACGCCTAGAAGAAAATACAGCACCAGGGAAGCTGTGAGCCCGAAGAAGATGATCTCGTCAGTGTAAATTCGACTAAGTTCGAACGACGGTACTACAAAAGCTGAGCGGCTGTTTCAAGAGGCTGCAGTTTATGGACCAGCTGACGTCTCCATTCCAAATCAACGGGATGATACGCTGTCCGTAGGTCGGAGGAGCATCCGCCCTGCATCATCGACATCCAGTGGTCAAGTTCCGAGGTTCAACGCCTTGGACCCTGCTTTGAGGAACGACATCGGGATATCTGCCTCTTGCTGAATTGGTGTCGACGTCGGGTGTCACTTCAGAGAGACTTCAGGACATCTGTCGCCCCGCAGGACAGCACGCACTGAAACGGTGGAATTATCCTACAGTTCGGCGACAGATAAGTTTCAGCTTGCACGAACAACTAACAAGTGGTCGCATTTTTTTTTTCCTTCGTATAATGCACTATTAATTCTGGTATCTTTGCTTGGCAGATGTGCAGCGACAGTATTTCTGACTGGTGCAGTGTTGTTTAAACTTTAATAATTAATTTTAAGAAAAGTTCAGTAATTCTAGTGTTCATATTGGAAAATATTAATTTTTTGGTATGACATTATTTGGTTATGTGGTTCTCACGATGATAACAGCTGTTTTGTTCAAGCATCTTGAATTTAACTGGATATATTTAACATATTAGAAATGGAATCCTGTGATTATTAATAATTTGTCCTAATATGAATTACCATATGTAATTTTAAGGTGTTTTCATATACATTCACAATCGTTTGGTTGGTTCTCTTTCGGAGGTTATTAACAGAAATACTAATTCCCATAGCCGAGGCACATATAGGTCCTGTAATACGGCCAGTCTTGTAATATGGCCACAAACATTCCTTTGTAACGCCAAGATGGACTAAAATATTTTGATAACAAGAAACAATTCAAAAATAAGCTGAAAGAATATTTAATAATGAAAGCCTATTATTCAACAGATGACTATTTAAGTAATAACAATCACACTTAATCTACTATAAATTTATTAAGTATACATTCGTACCTTTATGAAAAGTATAATATGTCATCAATTACAAAGTATCACCTAAACTTTAAACTTTATATGTATTAAAGTTTTGACATAAATCTACTGTTCATAAGTACTTCGTGTGTGTATATTCTTTAGATAATTGTTTGGTGATTGTGCAGTTTATATGGTTTGTGTTTTATATATGTATTTTATCTTTATTTGTTTTGTGTTTTATATGAAGATGTTTGAAATTGTATTATATTTCGTATGACTATATTTTTGTACTTGTATATTGCTTTTTTTGACAAATCGCTCTCAATATGTATTGAGGTTCATGTGGTGCTGCTGAATAAATAAATAAATAAATAAAGTAGTTCGTCGAAAGTCCAACAGATCGCTCGGGGGGGGGGGGGGGGGGTGTGTTGTCATTGATTTTTTGTTGTGAGGGGAATAAAATATTTGTACTCCTACATCTAAGAGATAAGAAAATGGCGGCTAAAACATTTTTACGCTCTAAGAATTTTGTGTGCCATATGTAAATATAAATAGTTATAACCACTGATTGATTTACTGAAATATAGCTGTGCTTTGTGACATCATCTCGCCACGATTGTGGTTCAAGTTAGTGCTGCTACCTGCCGAGAGATCATGCAGTTATATATATATATATATATATATATATATATATATATATATATATATATATATATATACTGTGTTTTGTAAAACGGCCAGCAGAATACTATGTCTGGCCGTTTTACAAGACTGGTTGGCCGTCTTGCAAGACACAGAGTGAAAATAAACATATGCACTTAATGTTGATAGAAAATAAATATGCAAATAGTGTTCAATGCATAGTTTTTTTATTAGTACGTGTTTAATTATATTTTAAACCTAATTCTTATATTGGAGTCTATAAATGAAATAAATTAAGCCTCTTTCTCACAGTCAACGGTTAGCCACTAAAAACACTCTCTATGCTTAGTTGAGGATATTTAGGGCACTACAGAGTGCAGATGTTTAGTTAACTGGTAGCCCGTTTTTTGTATTATAAAATTAAGCAGAAATTGTGTCGAAGAGAATTGAGTAAATTCAGGCAGTCTCTACATGTACATGATGAATCCACTGAGTCCACCACAGTGCTCAATTTTATACTTAGTTTTCTATCTATTATCGTAATGTTATTTCTAGCTTAAACATTTACATTTTGTAAAACAAACTGAGAAATGTGTTTGTATAAATATTTTGACTGTGAGAAATAGGAATTTAATAAACATGATTCGAGAAACAGTTGGTAACAAGAGATTTTTTTTTTACTGCAGATTTTTTTAAAAATGCGTGAACGGAAGGCGAAGCGCCAAAGTTTGGGATTTAAAAAGTATGCAAGCTGCTGTGGATGTAGTTCGTTCCCGGCATCTCACTCCTTCTGCAGCATCAAAGCAATGCAACATTCTCAGGACAACCGTAAGACGTCAGTTGCAGCTCGAAACCGTTAAGAAGGGAATGGGGAAGCAAGCAGGACATCCCACCAGAAACAGAAGCTTCCCTCGTTGACCACATTTTCTTGATGGAATCAAGAGGATTTTTGGCTTGACAGTTAGCGAGGCAGAAACTCTTGCATACAGACTCGCAAAGGACTAAGAGTAAGATTCTCCCATGAAAATGGGAAGGAAGGCAAAACTTGGTTTCATGCTTTTAAAAAACGACATCCCAATCTTTCAGTCAGGAAACCACGAGTCGGAGGCATGAACAAGGCAGATGTAACTAAAATTTTTTTGAGATTTCCTAGGATTTGTTAAATGAAAACAACTTGTTTGGAGACCCTGCAAGAATCCATAATGAGGACGAAACAGGACCCCAGCCAAACGGCAGTCGAGAAAAAATCCTTAGTATGAAAGGAAAACGAAATGCGATGAATGTTACTGCTAAGGAAAGAGGAGAGACCTTGACTGTACTTGCACGTTTTAGTGAAACTGGTGTTCTCCTACCACCATTTGTAGTTTTTGAGAGGAAAAAACATGAAACAGGAATCCAGGGACAATTTATCCCCAGGTTCAGTTGTTTTCATGAGTGATTCTGGCTACATGACAGTTGAACTCTTTCAGAAGTTTCTTGAACATTTCGTCACACATAAACCACAAGGAAAGAAGACGAATCTCTTGGTACTAGATTGTCAGTCGATTTTACAGTTTGCTCTTGAGGACAATATCATAATGGTCAGCATCCATCCCACCTCGCACTACATCCAATCACTTGACATGTCATTTTTCAGATCCCTGAAAATGCACTACTGCGGTGCATGTAACAGCTGGATAAAGCAGAACCAAACTAGAAGCATAACAAAACTTCAGTTTGGAATGCTTCTTTCCCAAGCCTCGGGTAAAGCCTGCTCCGTTGAAAATGGCGTGAGTGGATTTCGAGCTTGTGGGCTTGTGCCGTTTAATCCAGGAGCAATTCCCGAATCAGCATCTTCTCCATCTGAGTGTTTTCAGATGGCAGAAACTGAAACACCAGTAGAAATGTACCTGTACCTGGAACATCTGGGTTAAGTGACTGTGGTGTGTCCAGACAAACCAAGAGGCGACTGAGCTGCTCTTCAAATGATTCATCGCCTGACGATTCGCTTAGTGAAGATTTGCACAGCAAGAAAGACATGAACTCGTTACTGCAGCAGCTGCGTCCCACTCCAAGAATGCTGCAGAAGTCATCAAGCAGATGCCAGAAGGCATCACCAGAGCACATACAGAAAATGAAAGAGAAGAGAGGAATTAACACTGCAAAACCGAAGAAGGAAAAGTTGTTAAAAAAAAAAAAAAAAAAAAAAAAAAAAAAGTGCTAAGAACACATGTTTGAAACAGGTCACAGGCATTAAAAAAAAAAGAAGTTCAGAAACGGCATGCTTGTATTGTGATGAGCTCTTTAGTGATGACAGTGATGTTGAAGTGTAGGTGTGTTGTGTAGGATGTAAGGGTTGGTGTCATGAGCAGTGTGCTGAAGCAGCAAACATTGCCAAATATGTGTGTAGGGACTGTAGCAATACTTGAGAAATGATCGCACCATCAGTGGCCATATTACAGGATAGTCTTGCTGAATGGCAATTTTTTGCCTGTTCCCGGTAATATTAAATCACCAATATTATAAATAATGTATATTACACTTTTGACCCATCAATTTAATCTAGATAAAATTTCCCACAATTCGACCCCTTGTTCATATTTCTATGTGCATCCATTCAGAAGATATAACGTATTACAGGGCTTCCTACATGTAATCTCATACACCTCGTTTGATTTTTTTTTTTTTGCATACACCAACTTTCAAAAAATTTGTGTAGCTGTCATTAGATGTTACACATATTTTTAATTGGCGCCAACGCATGGACGAGTCACGCCTGCGTGTCTCCGAAATATAGTCGTAACGTCACGTGGTGCCGCAAGGAGTATGCGAGTTTCGAGAGACGTGGGTAAACAGCGCTGCCACGCCGAGAAACGACGGCCCCACATATGTAAGACACGCAGGAGACTGGGGCAGGGTATTAGCCTACTGCCACAGGGGACTGTGCCAGGCGGGCAGACTACACCAGCGCCTTACGAGAGCCCTCGAACGAGTACAAGTCTACAAGTATGCGTAAAGAATACAGTATTAAGTGCTGAGTATCGTCGAGTATGTGAGTTGGAGGATTTATTAGTAGCTTGGTTGCAAACCCTTCTGCATCATTGTTAGTCAGTCAGTATATTAGCTGGAAATTCAATAGTGTACTGAATTCGGATTGCATTTCACGAGATCATTGCAGAAGCATTTATTGCAAATTTAAGTGATAGCGTGATATCAGAATTTCGAGTCTTTTACTCTTTCTGACTAGCCCTTCAACGCAAAGCAGTGCTTTACCTTAACTTGTACTGTCTTAGGCTGCATTAACTAAAACTGTGTGATGCATCGCTCTCGAGTCCAGTGGTGCTTGTTGTATTTTATGTAAACTAAATTAGTTGTGTTTGTAAGCCATTAAAGGCAGGGTAACTTCATTTGCAGTGCCACTTGGTATAATCAATAATTATTTATTTTATATTTTATAGTTCATACATTTCTATTCTGTGGGCTAACATAGTTGCATGAGTTGCCAAGGAGTGATTGGTTTTGAATATTACAGCAGTTTCTTTTCACAAACTTGAAACTAATTTTTATTTTAATGTTATATTTAATTTTAGCCGGATAGAATATGTAATATAATTTATAATTTACAAATACTGGTTTCAAACGACATTCCTACAACTCAGCTAGTAAGTCTATTTATAATACTGATCAAAAGAGGAATTATTTCGTGGTAAGAGTCACCTTTTCACCCCAGTGGTCCTGAATGTTAATGCCCAAGAGTGATTATAGCCAAGGACTAATCATTATTTAATTGCTTACCTGTGAAATCTTAAGAGCTACATATTAAATATTAAATATATATGAATACATAAAGTTGATTATTTAAAACTGTTAACATATGCACTGTTTTTTTTTTTAACTTCCAAAGCATTATTTATTCTAAAATTGGCGAAGGATAAAAAAAATTGCTTGCCACCTCTTGGGAGGAATTGAGGTTAGTGATTTGGACAATCACTGCACTTCAGAAGGACATTAACAGTCTGCAGGAGGATACTGGATTTTCCTAACTCCAGTACGCAACAGTTGCGTATTGAAAACAAAGCAAGCAGCTCAAAGAATGATTATTTCTTGGCTCTAAAAGAAAGCAATATTGCTACAAAGGAAAAACGCATAAAGAAAACATTAATTTATTAACAGCAAACACATGTTTCTGTAATCTTCTCTTTAAATTAAAGCAATAATATGTTACTTTATACAAAAAATCATCAAAGAAATGACTTTTATTTTCCGCACAGAAAACTTCGAATGTATTATTCTAGAGTGTAAATTATATTTTTATGCTTTTTATATCTTTAGGTGCAACACATTACTTGTTTCGTTATCACAATCAATAATCTGTATGCTTAAAATTTGCTAGAGTAAGACAAACGAAACAATATACAACCTAGAGCAGTTAACATGGTTTACGAATCAGTTGTCCACGGGGAAGAACATTGACTAATAAGTAGAGATCTGACAAATTAGCGTTATTATCTGGTAGCATGCCAGATGTTACTGCCGTATATACATTCGAGTCTGTGTAATCTGTCTATTGGCTTATGCAAAAGTGAGGATCCATTGCCCCTTTTGACTAGGTGGCACGTGATTGGGCTATTTTGTCATTACTTGTTTTTGATTGGTTCAAGGCAGCCCAGGGCATGTCGAATCAACTGTACTCAAATGGCAAGAGCAATACAAACGCACATGTGTTTGAAACATATCTTGTCTTGAAATGATAACGCGAATTTTGCACGACTCTGCCAATAAGCATCGCCTTTTAAAGCACCGGTTAAGAATTACCTTTCTGTGTAATGTACGATTACACAACTGTGTACACTGGGTTTGGAAGGAATAAGCCAATTCGATTAGGCCTGCCGGCTACCACTGACGCGTGTAGGACGTTAGATAGTGTTATATATATGTGGGAAACATGTACACGTGCAGAAACTTTGCTGATTTACAAATGTGCGCGCATCTTGAGAAAGCATGAATGTTCAAGTTCTTTTCTCATCCCTCTATTGTGACTTTCCTACATTTCTTCAGAATATATCTCAGGGGCCGCAGTGATGTATTTGTTGGGTTGCCCGCCTCCCACCAAGATGAACCGGGTTTCGATTCTCGGCGGGGTCACCCCCGTTTTTTTTCAGGAGGGGGGGGGGAGAATCGTGCCCGGACAATGCCGCTGGTCAGCGGGTTTTCTCGGGGATCTCCTGATTCCCCCGCCCTTGAATTCCGCCGCCCGCCGTTTCATATAGCTCGTTTCACCCTAATCGGCTAGCAAGACCTCGATGTTAGGATCCGCCCAAATCTCTTCAACCACCCACACTTCAGAATAAAATGAGCTGCGTAGCGTGTATTAGCCATTTTTCAACGTTATGTAGAAGCTACTCTCAATATCTGCATATTTGTAGCTAGATATCTGGAAAATTTTCCAAACTATTTAATTATTAAATATTCCACTACAGAACAGGAAGTTTATTGAAGTATTTTATTGCAGTATAGATATTTGTAACGTAATTCCCAGCTAACAACCATTTTTTTTTAAATTCCATATGTATTGCATAGACACGATGTATTAATCACGGCTATAATGTTTCTGGAATACACAACAAATGAAAACTAGCACATATGCACAAACGGGATAATTTGTACGGGAAAAAAATCCCTCGAGGTACCTTAAGATACACACATAAACACACTTTTGAAATTTTTTATTATTTAATGCTGTAATGAAATTCCTATATTTTGTGGCTGTCCCCAAATTTTTGTAAGATTAACTTTTACTAAGTACATAGCATAATGAACTAAAGAAAAGAAAATCCAGCTTCCTTTGTGTATTATTTTAATTCAAAGTATTTTGTTTATCATATGTGTGTATGTTAGAAGCAACTGTCAACTTTGAATTCTGATGCGCGCCTACGTAAAAAACTACAGTATATATTTGTACTTTCTGTAAATTACGTCACGTGTGACATATACAAGACAGAGAGTTTTTGGTGTAAATTTAGAATTTCTCCACGACCTGTACCTTTTCAGTTCTTGTGTCGACTGCAGTGAATTAGTTTCACAGGAAGGACCCACGCACATCACCAATGCAGTCAGTTCACCTTCTGCAGGTAATGTGATCTGTGGAAGTTGCTATAGTCGTGGTTTGTGGTTGGTCCATCCCATCGTCTCTAAACATAAAGACGTTGTATTTTACTAATCGCGAGAAGGAAGCATGCGTCGTGCTGACGTAATCGCAGCATGAACCGAAATATTACCTGATCTGCGATTTGTGAGACCAGGAATCCGCTTTTATAGGCCTCGCTAAGGTCGACCAAGGCATGCACGCGGCATGCATCATCGACTCTACGCTCAAGATGTTGAACTGCAGGCGGCGTTCGAAAACGTTAATTCCGAGAGTAGAGGAAAGTAACGGAGAGCAACAGCTGGGGAAAGCAAAAGTAATTATCGTTTCGGAACGAGCATGCTGTGAATAGCATTCTGTGTTTTCTAATACGTGCTGATTAAGCAACCAATGTAAATTCCGATAGCTGTTTGTCCCTTCCCCCAAATTATTTCTTTTTCAAAATATTGGTCGTACACATTATATAGCTTTGCTTGCAATAAATTAACCATTAACATTACGTCTAAAAATATACCTTTATAATGGTTAATTTTTGAATAAGAATACTAATTTTATCACTCGTAGTTTGTAATTTTCCCATGTCTGCCTGTAAACAGAAATTTCAACGTTTCTTTTCAAATTTGTTTCGTTCTACTTAAAACGTTCCGCCATTTTCAGTGTACCCTTCGTTACTCGCTGAAATAATACGTGTAGAAGTTTTAGTCTGTCTGCTAAGATGCTCGTAGTAATTCCTCTGCAGTTTTGGGTCACTACTGAGAGCGAGTAAAACATTTACTCAGTGTGTTTTGGGACAACCATAGAGAAAAAAATTAACTCGCAGAGTATCGTTTTGGAACGCTATGCAACTCGCCTATGCGGGACACAATCAGCGATGACCATAGTTTTATGGCGTAGTAATAAAGTTAAGCATATGAAGCGAGTCCTAGTGCTAATTAATATTTTCTGCACCAAAAAAAATGTATTAAAATATACGAATGTGTGTGTGTATACATTGTGAATTGATACATTCACACGTGTATAAATCGTAATTATTCTCCAAAAATTGTAATACCATTTAAAAAGTGCATGCTTTGTCTTCAGTGCAAACTACATTGTGAAGGTTTGATTTGTGTCTACAACTGTGTTGAGAAATGTGAAGTGAGTGAAATCGATTGTTTTTTGTGACAGCCACATTCGTAGCATTCGGTATTGTTGCATAGTTATCTCGAAACACAGCATCGTGCTCTAGAACGGCACACAGATCACATCCCACGCTGTAAAAAAAACAATGGTAAAATTACTTGACAGATGTAAGGTAATATTGGCAAACTTATGTGTGGAACATAGCGTTCCTTACGTGTAAGGTGAAATTACCGCGTGTCTGGAGTAAAATTCACATACATGGTAGTGAAAAATCCCATACATTGATGTGAAAATTACCTTACGACGCGTGCATCTCTTCAGTATTATCTCAACAGCTAAGTGGAAGGACGGGCGGAAGAAACATTCCTTTTAGACACTAATATTCGCCTATGATGTCATGTCGACGTGGTGTAACGGATAGAGCATCGGCCTGCTGTAAAAGAGGTCCATGGTTCGCGCCCACCCACCGGCAAGTGTTGCGAAAAGATTTCACGACCTGTTGTACTTCAAAACACTTTTAGCTCAGATCCACTTTTGTGATTGGGTGATCTAGTTGTTACGCGAGTTAAATGTCTGTCCCCGAATCAGAGACGTACAGTATCGGAGTAACTTAATTCTTATTGGCCAGTCAACTAAGAAAATGTTTCTCACAGACACACGCCGCCAATAAGCAAAAGGAAACTGCTGGCACGCTCGTAGGGCATTGAAATTTACCATGAATGGAAATCTTTTCGCGAAATTCGTGTGTCCCTAGCTATAGGTAATAAAATTAATTAACAGTACTAATACCCCGTGTATTTATAAATATAATTTTATTATACAATATAGTTAATATTACCTTACTTGTATGGGAATCCCCCCCCCCCCCCAACTTTTGTCAGGTAATTTTTCCGCACGATTAGGAAATAGTACCTTACTTGTAATGTAAATTTACTCCACATTTGTCAGGTAATTTTACCTTACATGTATAGGTAATTAGTTTCCCTTACATGTAAGGGAATTTTAACTCAAATTTCTTCTTCCAGTGAAGGCCTACAGGAAAAAGACACGAGTTTATCGCGGGCGCTTCGCCGACCAGGTCAAGACACATTATTTCCCCGGGGGGAGTTGTTTTTTTTTTTTACCCACCCCTGTTTTTCGGGGCGGGAGCCGGCGCGCAGGACCGACTGTGTCGGTAATCTTTTGTGGATTACAGTTCTCATCTCTTGCCAATTAGGCGAGCCTTGTGATTAGAAGCGTGGCCGAGCACTTGGGGGAAATGGAATTACAGGGTCACAAAGTAGATATTACGCGAAAGTGGGATGACTTCCTCACCTGTGGTGGGAGCCACGGGAGCAACGGGGCAGTGGGAAGGGGAGCAGTGTTGCCAACTTAGGAGTTTCCATCCTAAATTTAGGGGGAAATTTCTTATTGCGGAAAGATTTGCGTAAATAAACAAAAAAAAGAATTTATTTTTACTTAAAAATGTTAACAAGTTGTATTAAATTTGGTATTAAATGACAACACCGGTATCAAATGCTACTACTGAACATGATTTTTCCTTGCCGTTTTTCAAAATCAAACCAAGGAACAAATTGTAATTAGAATAACTAGACACTAATTAATCAGTTCCAGCGCTCTCAGGAAGTTCTGAACAAATTTAAAATATCTGTGTATGATCCCAAAGAAACGAAGATCTTTGCTGACAAAGAATCCTGTATTCTAGAGGAATTCTGCAAATGCACAAATTTAATTTATCAATATATTTGACTGTGGTTCAAGAGTAAATGAGATAAATTCTGGGCACAATATTTACCTGTAGGGTACTTACAGTACATTTTACATACCCGGAAATATCGCGCATTCATTTTGCAACAACGTTGAAATCCTTAGTGTTCTAGAGACTCAACTATTTTTTCATTGCCTGATGCCCAAGTTTTGCTCCAGAATAGGTTGCACGGTATTTGACCCTCTTTTGCTCGGGCTGAATTCGTCCAGGGCGTGGCTTACAAAACGTCACTCAATTGGGAAAGGAAATCAAACGTGCACGTGTTTGAAGGAGCGAGCCGCGGTGGCTGAGCGGTTAGCTTGCTCGCCTCCCACCAAGGCGAACCCGGTTCAATCCTCGGCCAGATCACCGGATTTTTCGAGAGTGCAAATCATGCCGGACGATGCCGTCGGTCGGCGGGTCTTCTCGGGGATCTCCCGTCCCCCCAACTCTTTCATTCCGGCACCGCTCCGCACTCACCTCAATCGCCCTCATCGGCTTTCAAGACCTCGCTGTTAAGAGCCGCCCAAATCTCTTCTCTCACTCATTTCACTCGCCTGTTTGAAATCTAGTTTGTTGTCAAATGAATTCGCGGAATTTCCGGGTCTGTACTTATTATTAGATACCTGAATATTCACGTTATTATCTGAGGACACGTTAAACTTTAACACAATTTGAACTACGCTGGAACTGAATTCGAGCACCGCCAGTTTAGAAATTGATTCGTCCTTGAAAATAAAACTCCCAGTGTTATAGAGCCATTGTTACGCTAGTATCTAACAGGCTCTTACAAGAACAATACAACCCAGCAGCCATAGTTTTCCTGCATAAAATGATGTATTTTTTGCTATATCGGGTGCCCTGATAGAAGGACACGATTGACTGTAAATATTTTACACAGTGAGAGACATTTGACTGGAGCATATCAGCTCTGCGGCCCCAGTGGCTGATGACCAGCCAATGATGAACATCGCAGAGCACAGTAAGCACGCCCAGTGTGGTGTGGACCAACAGAAGAGTGGTAAGTGGGAATACAGAAACCAATAGAATAGACGTTCCTGCTGTGGTGTATAGGTGATTCACTTCTAGCTTGCCTTGAATTGTAGTAAATATGTGCAGACCTGAATGTGTTAAACACGTGTACCTTTGCAATACATTTGTTAGTAGGCCATAAGTTACCTAACACGCCCTAGGTAACTATGCACTAATTAGTGTACTACAATCACGGGTAGTTCAGTCAAAAAGGGAGTGGTTTCAGATCTATGCAGCAGCCAATGGAAAAACGACGTCGGCTACGGCATATACAATACTGTGAAGTTCAGCTTGATGACAAATAATAACCCGAATTTTGCATGTCTCTACGTGTTATCTATTTTGACACATGTGTTAAATTACACTGTAAAGTAGCTTCTCGAAAAATTGTCGTGTTGTATTTTTAATTCAGGGGAATTTTCTAGAAATTTCCAGGGGAATTTGGTTAGGATGTGCGGGGATTCCACGACGCGTAGGTTGGCAACGCAGGCAGGGGAGAGACGCACGTCGAATTGCAGAGAGGCAGTCGTACACGGGAGAGACGCGGCGATCGTGTGATCCCATTTCGGACACGGCTATCGCTCCGGATGATCGAGCGGCGCGCGGATTATAGGAACACGCCCCCCTCGGAATGCCCCTCGGATAATTAACTGACCGCGGAGGGTCGGGTGCCCCCCTTACTCTCGTGACAGGGGGAGGGGGGTGGTGCTATGTCCGGGAGAACAGGCACTATCGCAACAGGAATGTTCGTCGGCGAGCCCAGCGCCGGGTAGACGGGCGGCCACTTTAAAACATACAGAAGGCTATTCACGATAAAGTGAGCACTTAAGAAATGAACCTTAAAAAAATGTCGCTGTCCCTGCATGCATATATTTTAAAGGACGCACTTAGCGGCATTCGCCCAGTAAAGTTGGTAACGAAGTATGGAAAGTAGTTCCAGATCTTAACGTCAAATAAAAACTGTTCGGCAACCATTTGTCATAACTTAAAACTATTTTTTTTTCGCTTTCTGTTTTCGCTTGCATAGAACTGCAAGAAATAACGGAATTGTAAAAGATTTATATTCTAATAATTTCACTGTTCCACTTGACCGACGCATTAATTATGTGATGAGGCCCATGGCACGGTTAATTTTACATAAGTTGGAAGGAGAAAGAATATGCGTACAAGTAGATCTTAAGCAGGGCTTTATAAAGTGCTCATTTTACCGTGAACAGCCTATATAGCCCATTTACGGTTATATCCAACTTTTCTGAAGCCCTGGTAATGTTCTACTTTCAGGATATAATATTTTTTTTCTAACTACCCTATTACTAAGTGTTAAGTGCATTCCGAAGGTAAGACGGGAGCTAACTACGTCCCCTTACGCCTACTAGGAAGGAAAACCATGCAAGGAGACATTCATCGCGGCAGAGAGGGATTGTGCAGCCATGGCCTCCATTGAGTCCATAACTACCTCCCTAAGTGTACTTAGAGCTAATTCTATAACTAAGAAGAGACTGGGAAAAACAGGCGTAGACACCGTAAAAACCCAGCCGACAGGAAAGAGTTCAAAAATTATTGCATGCATTCTATAGAAATGCTACGGAGAAAGAAGGTTGGGCATCATTCTTTATTATTAGCAGAGATGAAAATACTAGTAGAGAAATGGGCTCTCTTGTTGTCTGGGAATGGCACTGGTTTAACCAGATATGAAGAAATCGCTAGTATACTATACCCGGACACGTGCGAAACAGTGATATAGGTTATTCCCGGCAAAGTGAGCGCACTTTTTAAGGCCCTCCTAATATATTTTTTCTTTTTGCAAATTTATATATTTCCGGCAATCGTTAATATAAACATATTAACATGTGACTAACAAACAATTTGCACAGATTTCACTACTATCAAAATTTAGCACCTGAGGTCGCATTAAAATACACTCTAAGATTGAATCAGTGAGAATTGAGCCAGGAAACAGACATGTTTCAGCGTCGGTGTGGACCTGGTATAGACTGTACACGGTAAAACGAGCACTTTTGAAATCCCTGCTTGAGATCTGCTTGTACGCAGGGTGTGTATTCCTCCCCCTTATGTAAAATCAATATTGCCACGGGCCTCGTCACTTTATTCATGCTTCGGCCATGCGAAACTGTGCAATTATTAGAAAAGTAAATACGTTACAAATCTGCTCATTCTTATACTTAGACGCATTAAAAAGATAGAGGGGAAAATAAATAATTTACAGTTTGCACAAATGGTTACCTAACACTATTTATTTGACGTTACGATAAGGAACTATTTCTCGTCTATCATTACCAACATTACTGGGAGCATGCCACTCAGTGCACCTGTTAAAATACATGCAAGCAGGGGCAGTGACATTTTTTAAAGGTTGATTTCAAAAGTGCTCACTTAACCGTGAACAGCCTTTAGGCAGTGTGAACATACGTATAAAACTTGAGAGTGCTTATAGTCAGTAAGAAATCACAATGAACAAGTGGATACATTGTCGACCGAGAACGGTCCTTAATCCTCAGTTTGAAGGTGTGGTCTTAGATAATGTAGCGGGCAACGCTTCGACGAGCACCCGTGCGATAGCGCGGAGAATGGACGCATCGAATGGCACAGCATGGCGTGTCCTCCGTGAACAGATGCTGCCTGCCACTATGACATGTGCATAACGGTTACGAGCGATGGGGGACAGTAGATTATGCCCCTCGGCTGGAACTAGGGCAGGTGGATCATGCAGCAGTGTGAAAGTGATCCTGATTGCCCGGCGATAGTAATGTTTACAGACGAAGCCACGTTCACACATGGAGAAGGTTATTTTGCAACAGTAGAAATGTCCACAAGTGGGATGACTCCAACCAACATGCAACTGTAACGAGAGGCTACCAGCACCACTTTGCCATCAACGTTTGGGCCGGCATTGTGGGGGGGGGGGGTAAGGGGGGACAATGTTATTGAGCCATCCTTGCTGCCGAACCGTGTGTCAGGATTTCAACATTATGACTTCCTGCAGTTCCGATTGCCACAGTTACTGGATGATGTTCCGCTCGCCATCGGGGAACGGATGTGGCTGCAAAACGACGGTGCACAATCCCATTTCATCAAGTACGGCGTGGACCTAGTGCTTGGCCACCACGCTCCCCGGACCTTACGCCATTAGACTTCTGGCTGTGAGGATGTCTTAAGGCGTGTGTGTACGTGACACCCGTGGCATCTGAAGAGGACCTGTTAGCGAGGGTCATGGCTGCCCGCTGTCACGTGAGAGACATACGTTGACGTCGGAAGGGCACATTTCGAACATTTGTTTCGAAAGTGGTTGTGATACACCATCTGCATAATCTCGAATAATTGCAGTGTCTGTTCTGTTGTCCTGCCAGGCAGTGCCTTCAATGCTGATGACTAGAGACGTGCAAAATTCGCGTTATTATATTTGGCATAAGGCTGAAATCCAAAGTACTTACCGCACCCGTCATCGTTTTCCCATTGGATGCTGCATACATGTGAAGCCACCCCGCTTCTGGCTGAGCTGCGATTGATTGGGGCACGCTGTTGTGAAGTGATAATTTATTGGCGCAGAGTTACCCAGGACCAATGGAAAAATTATTGCAAATGTACACGTGATTATAATTAATCGTGTCCCCAAAGATTAATGCGAATTTTGCAGGCCTCTGCCGATGACGCATTGCTACGTCACGGAATGTAGATGTTTTTACACACAATAGTATAGAGTCACGCTGCTGGGCCCATTAAGTCGTAATCACTACTCTCAAAGTATCGCAATACCACCGACTGCATTGTACATCTCACATCATCACTGGACGCACCGAACGTGTGTTTATCACGGATACCGTCGCAGATAGCCAGCGTAACCAAATATTCGTTTCTACCCTGCGCTGCACAATCTGCCGCCTACACAGCTAGACTTTGGTGTAGCACACATCCTTATGCTAATCTGTTTGCAGCGTGTTGGTTGCTCGCCGTACTCAATCGGCGACGAATCCCCTCTGTATTCCTCCGGGCGCAGGACGGGTTGCCTACTCACCAGGCTATGATATTGCTACGTATGTAGTTAGCGATTTAACCGGAAACGGTGGATCCTAGGGAGTTGCAACTAGGGGGCCTTTCTTGCGAATTACGACGTCCCGCTTCATAGGATGATATCCGCAATCAATTTAACCTCACGGTGCAAAAGTTGCGTGCAATCAAAGGGTGCCAACCCCTACCGCTCTTACTATTTAAGATGGCTCATGGGTGTCCGGTATTATTCTTCCTCTTTTCCGGTCACGAATCACTAGGGACCTGCAAATTTCGCGTTATTTTTTTCGCTGCAGACTGAACTCCAACACATTGTGCACTAATTTGACTTCTGCCATTGGTAGATAACTCACGTATCACGTTTTAAGGTCGCGGTTAGCTAATTGTAAAGTTACGATGGTAGAGCAAACAGCCAGTGGTGAAGCGGAAGCGGTGTGACACAGGTGAACGACGCCGTATATTCTCCAGTAGCCAATGAAATCACGAATCACGCTCAGGTGCGGGTATAGTGTCGTGGAGTGTAGAATGTTAATAAATAATAACGTGAATTTTATATGCCTGAGTGCCCGAGTCATGTCACACGTTTCCTAAACATCTTGTATTTAGTAATAAAGATGACATTTTAAGAGCTCCCAACGTTGGCCTTGACGTCACATGGCGTGTTAATGAGAAGGAAGTAGGAGCGCTGCATGCACTGTAAAAAAAATTGAGGTAAAATTCCCTTACATGTAAGGGAAGCTAATTACCTCTACATGTATGGTAAAATTACCTCTTAAGTGATGAGTAAATTTACATGACAAGTAACTTACTATTTACTAATAGTACGGAAAAAGTACTTGACAAAATAGAGGGAGAATCCCATACAAGTAAGGGAATATTAACTACAATAAAATTGTATTTAAAAATAACCCGCAGTATTAGTACTGTTAATAATTTTATTACCCATATTCTCTGACGAATGGTGTCCGAAACCTCAACTCTATTATCCTCGACACTTGCTGGTGGGTGGGCTCGAACCATGGTCGATTATCACGATGGGTCGATGCGCTGTTCATTACACCACGACAACAGCATTACAGCATCTGAGAATATTTGCGTGTTAAACTATTGTCTCTTACGTCCGTCCTCCCACTTAGCTGTTGAGACAAAGCTATGCTGAAGAGATGCACGCGTCGTAAGGTAATTTCCCCATCCATTTTTGGGATTTTCCACCGCTGTGTACGTGAATTTTACTCCAGCGTGCGGTAATTATACCTTAGATATAAAGTGCCGTGCTGGACAACTTGTATAAATGAATAATTAAAATTAATTTTAAGGTGAAAATATATAAAATCCAACTATCAAATAGTTACAAATGGATGACGAGATCCACACGTCTTAAGGTAATTTCCTATCCATGTACAGGATTTTCCACTACCATGTACGTGAATTTTACTTCAGAGTGCGGTAATATTACCTTACCAGTAAGGAAAACTAAGTTTCCTCACACAAGTTTGCAAATATTACCTTACACTTGTCAGGTAACTTTCCCATTATTTTTTACAGTGTCTCTTGTAGTACTTGATCCTTAGGCAGGTACATAGGGTTTAATGTATCGTCGGCAGCGAGGCCATTAGAGAGAGACGGAGTAACTTGCTCAGGGAAGAAGGACCTGACATGACCTCTGGTTAGAAACCATCCCAGAATTTGCCTGGAGTGATTTCAAGAAACCATGGGAATCCGAAATAGGCATGGCCAGACCGGGATTTTGACGTGAATACGTCTTTAATCTTGCGACCATAGTGGGAGGCAATCCAGAAAATCCGATGATAACAAAATTGGGGCATACAATTTCGTATTGCAGCTCCGAATCTATCGTCTACATTCAAAATTCAATTACATCACTCGATTGCCAAAGGATAAAAAAATATATTACGTTGAATGAGGACTGTCAAGCATCGTGCGCGCCCCCTAGGTGGGAGGGGGAGGGGTGGTGGTGCAATTTTGAGTTAGTTTCGCTGCGTCTCATAATTTCAGCTTAGTATGACTTTTCACTAGGAGAAGCTACGACGCTCGTTTAAGTTGCAATCGACAGCTTCCGTCACGGTCAATCGATTGCGTGTATGAAAACATTTATGTGGCGTGTTTTTGGTGAAATTCTATGCGTTTAATGTAAAAAAAAATTAAGAAAATTTAACACAATTTCGTCCTATACTGGTCAAAAAGCCAAGTCGAAATTCAGAAATCGTATACGGTTGGAAAGAGCATCTCAAAAGAAATCCAGTGATACCCATAAAACCCCATATGATTGAGTAAAGCGATGCCGGGAAAGTAAACAAAACACCAAGGCGTCCGAACGCGTCAACGTAGACGCATTCACGCAAAACAAACGGCCTTCTCCCCAACAAAGCCAAACCCAATTTTTTTGTTGTTTATTTTTCCCACGTAGCGTCAGTAGTGATACTCGATATGTTTATTGAGATGCACCTCTATTTCGAGGTAGGTAATAACATGTTTGACAGTGTCCGGTCAAAATGCTCGGTGACATGAGAGAACCGCCAGCACGAAGATACGTTCTCGCATGAGGAAACATTACGACAGTGGCCACATGCAGTTTATGCAAGACGACACATTGAAGACCCACATCAAGAACTGCAAGGACTCGTCTTTTGAGAGCCGGCAAGTGAAAGTCAATACATCTTGCTGCATCGATGGGCACTGATTACACAGACGTTTGTGATGGGGGAGTTAACACTAAAGACGGAATGAGTGCAGTAGAGTCGGTTTGCGCAGAATGTACATTTGCACGACTTGAAAATAAACGGTCGCCGACCATAAATACTGATGAACATATAACTCCTACTACAGGGCGACCGGGACAAAATACACGCCCACGACTTGCCCAGGACTCGAACCTAGAACCCCTCGCGCTGTAACCTGGTGTGTAAGCCAGTTGCGCCACTGAGGTCGGCAGGTGTCTCGCAGGCAGGAGGTATTTCAGGGT
Source organism: Dryococelus australis (assembly GCA_029891345.1). Lineage (NCBI taxonomy): Eukaryota > Metazoa > Arthropoda > Insecta > Phasmatodea > Phasmatidae > Dryococelus > Dryococelus australis. Next base: position 32,673,169 of record CM057008.1, read on the forward strand.
AGGAAAACTTGGGAACGTAATTATTCACGTAAACCCGTGAAGCGGCCAAGTAGGTGACATTAAGCTCGGGCATTAACCCAGTTGCCTCGGCCGCTCACGAAGTGAAGGAACATTTCACAGACCCGCTGCCGCGGTGGACCGTTTTCTACGTAATTGCCGGCTCGGCTGATGGGAAAAAGAGCCTCCCCCCCACCCCCACACACACACACACGATTCAACATGCCGACGGTGAGAAAATGAACTTTCATTCATGGCGCCGCGCCCGGGCGGAGTCGTAAGCAGTATTAAAGTTCGAGAATGAACTGTGAAAAACCGCGGCGTAATTTGAAAGTAAACACTCTCTTGGCCGGGCCCAGGGAATTTAATGGAATTTAGAAAACACTTATTAACGGACACGGCACTTCAATCCCCGCCTCTAACCGCTTGCCTCTCTTTCTCTCTCGCTCTCTCTCCCTCCCTTGCGCTTGGAAAGCGTCGAGTGAATAATGACAATGCATAAGTCTATTCGCAGTTACTTCACACTTTTTGAATCAAATCTTTGAAAAATCTTCCCATGTATCACGTGCATGGTTCTTTCCTAAATAAGTCTAGTGTCACAATCGTTTCATATTTGTGTTGGCATCGAAGTACCTTACTTTTGGTTGGTTTGAAGTTTTAATAATATTTTACCTATAAATTATAATATTTAATCTGTAATAAATATGAATAAAACAGGGAGAAAATAGGTGTGTTGGTAAAGCTTAGTAAGAAATAGTTCTTATGTAAATATTACTACAGTGAGTGCGCACTAATTCGGTGCGTTGTCCCTTTGGTGTGGTTTTCCAGCCCACGCTAAGCTTTGTTCGCACGAGGCGTAGGAATATCCTGGAAGCAGAACTCAAGCAGGGCTCCAGAAAAGTTGGAAGTAACTCAAAACCCGCCAAAGGAATAGATTTCTGTTGGAACCACTTCCCGTCTGCGTGTAATGCGAATCAATTACAGCAACATGAATTTCGTGTAGAATGCATGGGTGAGTTTGACTCACACAATCTTAAGTTTCGTGAAATTTGATTTATGGAAAACCTACACATTTCCCCGAATTTATTTGAATAAGATTGTAAATGTCCCCCTGAATGTTGTGTTTGTATCAATCAAGAACGCAAAAAATAACCCAGGTAGCAAACAGCAAGCAGTAATCAACTGGCGAAAATTTCGCATTTACGACTGTCAGCATTTCTTATATGGCTGGCAATCAGGTCATGTCAATAAAAGTGACTTTAAATATTTTTTTAAATAATCGTAATGTGGGAAATGATTTCACAATAAGTGTAGAATTCACAGAAGCCCCACAAGCAGACGATAAACAAAATGCTAACTATTACTTACAGCTGGCAAATATATAAGCAGCATATCTATGGGCCATTTTTGGCATGCCAACTGAATTTACTAATGGTAGGATATTATCAGCAAGCTAATGTATTCACCGCATGCCGAATGTTGCTAACTGCTAGGGACATAATAACGGGAAGTTTATGGGACATATACAGCATGCTAACAGTTCCTTAGCTTACTCGTGAGAAACATTATCAACATGCTTATGGGCCATTTAAGGAATGCCAACTGTTATAGTTGGGGACATGTTAGCGACAATTTCATAGGCCACTATGGAATGCCAGCTGTATGTTGTTGTGGAATAGCAGATAACGTATGTGGATCCACTTGGTATTTTTATTTCAGGCACTGTGAAGTAAATCATAGCAAAAATAGTTCTTAGACATGAAACCCGCAAATCATGAAATGGAAAAATTAATATTTATTTTATTATTTTTAATTATTTCTGAAAGTATTGCAAAACTAAAGTACTAGTCTTTTAAACAAACTACATTAATCTCAGTGTTAACTTGTGTCTGTAACAAAGTTAATAATTGAACATTTATGTGTGACAGTGTTAAAATTTACACAAGAAAGTTCTGCACGAATACATTGTCGAACAGTTGGTAACATTCTAGGCTAGAATCGCAAAGCTTGTGAGTTCGATTCCATGCTCGCCGGAAAATTTTACCACTTATAAGTTAATGCCAAAGACAACAGAAGTGAAGGAAGGAGAAAAATATCTCTCATTTGAGCAAAACATAACTATTTTTCTGTTTAGAAAAGGCATGGCAAGCTGGTTTTAAGTAGGACACATTTGGCCAATAGCTGTGTTGTAAGCGGTAAATATCTGGGATACAAGTGGTTAATAACTGGGCCACAAGTGGTTTGCTAACAGTTACCTGACGAAAGTTGGTTAGCTTACAGCAGACGAGTAGCAGTAAGCCAGTGGGCCATTGCTTCTACTCATGGCCCACTGATTGTGCCGGAATGCTTGGGGGTACAGTTACACTGAGAGAAAATCGAACAAAATATTTGTTTGTATAGGGCCAAGTATGTATTTAGTTGTTCTAACAAAATATATTGTTCAGCAAACAAAATTTGAAAATCAAGAAAATTACTTTTGTTTGTCTAACAAAATATATGTTTGAATAAACAAAATCTCTGTGTTGGGCCAAACAAAAATTTGACTCTCAGCTAAAAATTTTGTTGAATCAACTGTACATATTTGTTTGGCCACTCATTTGACTGCCTTCGTTCGAAAATACAGCTCGAGAGTTTGTTTATATTTTTGTGACAATTAGGATAGTAACCGTGTTTGTTAGTGTATCTATTGATTCTTAACAATCGTATAAACACGTTAATAAACAATGCAACAAGAAACTGACGAGTAAAACTGCAAAACTTGAAATATTTGTTTGCACACGTTGCCCAATATTTGCAGCATATCTATTTAAAAGCTTCCCTACGTTATCAATTGTTACATTAGCTGCGATTAATAAGGCGTAGCGCTCGGACTCATGTGATCTAGGTTCGAATATCGGTAGCATGTAATTTTTTTTTATATCCGCCAAACTCTTTAATGTACGTGCAGCCAAACAAACATTTAGTTGCACCAACCAAATCTTACAGTTTCGGGCAACCAAATTAGAACAACAAAATGGTTTGGTTTCAGAAACAAAATATTTATTTGCCCCTATACAAACAAATAATTTGGTTGCACCAAACAAATCTTGTATGATTGAACAAAACATTTATCTCGGTGTGGCTACGTAGAATCGGGCCGCTTATTGGTCTAGATTATTCATTGTTTCCTCACACTTTCTGAATCAAACTTTTGAAAAATCAACCCATGTATGACGTTTTAAGTTATTTTCTAGATTTACCATGTATCACAAGCGTTTTATAATTGAGTTCATGAAATTAACATTTATTCGGTAAATTGAAATAGATTAATTTTCACTCTATAAATTATAATATTTCATTTTTAATCAATACGAACTTAAAACAGTGAGAAAACGCGTGTGTTGGTAGCGCCTAGTAAGAAATAGTTCTCATGCAAGATATTATTACGACTGAGTTCGCAGGAATTCGGTGCGTTGTCCTCTTGTGTGATTTTCGAGGCTTAGTTAACCTTAGTTTGCACAAGGTGGAGGGATATCCTGGAAATAGATCTTTATCAGGGCTTCAGAAAAGTGTGAAGTAACTGTGAACGGATTTTACATCGTGTTTCGCTACATGGAAACTATCTGAACAGTGTAGTGTACCAGATGTGGCCAACATGCATCTGAGAGTGACTGATTATGGAAACAGTTCGTTGCCTGCTCATGTCCACACGAAACAAGCAGATCAGCCTAACTGGACCTACTGGCTATTGCTACTTGGGAAGCGAATGACGTATTATAAATTTAGATAAAGAATGTTTTTGAGTAGTAATAAAGATACGCGAGTACTCAAACAAAAAGATAGTAATCCTTGCATGTTTGATTTTTTCCACATTTTATTGTAACTGTTGACGATTTTACATGGGCGTAAACGGGATTCAAACCCGGAACCTTACTATTCAAAGGCTACGCCTTAAACTTCATTAACCGAGTCGCTATTTATCGTGTACTTGTACTCCAGGAGTATAATGTGCAGCAGTGGATTTAAATATTAATAATTTATTATTAGTATGCCTTTCTTAAAGCTGAAAAGCACTTGCTGTTCTGAAGTTTAAATAGTATTTTTAATATGATAAATCTTCAGGCAAGTTTTAAAACAATTATTTTCGTTTCTTGGTGAATGCACCTTAAATTTTCCTTAAGTTGCAACTAAATTCATCGTTTTAATATTTCACCGTGTACATATATTCATAATAATATTTTAAAAACTGTTTTATTATAATGGTAATACGACATTACAAAGTGCACATTGAGTTAAATATTTTTTTCCGCCTTTATTTTCCAATGACCAAATTAACATCAATAAAGCATACTAAACTGCATAATTTTATGTTGAATAGTTTTCATAATTTTAATATAAGAATTCTATCACTATTTCATATAAATCATGTTTCCACCATGCGCTAGAAGTTTAACTATCTTATTTGTGAAAATAACCACGAAACAAATCCTTTTTCTGTCATGAAATAATGATACATTTCGTCCTGTTGTACACTTTCGTATATTTGAATTATTACATGATAAAGCTTAAGTATTTATTTAATTGCCAAATCAGTTGCAACTCTGAACACAGAATTGGTTTCCATAACGGAAAAGCAAGAGTGGCAAATAACTCAGTACTGCTAACAGTGTATAGGCAGTTGTATGTTTTGTGAGACAATAAAATTGCCTTTATTTCACTGTCAGAATGTTTTTTTTTTTTTAAACCTAGAGTCTTACATCAGGAAATTGTCAGATAAGGATCATAATCGTGTTCACAGGAATATGTTTTTATTATTTTTTTAAATGCCAGCCTTACTGGAAATACCAGTTTACGGTCAACGACATTTACTGCCATTCCTTAATTTAGCCATTAATTTTTCCAAAGGTTTATTTTATATATATATATATTTATATACAACACTTTTTAAAATCACAGATATGACGCGTAAGCGATGCACAGCATACTAAAATACAAATTAATCTGGTAAGTTCACATTATACAGATAAAGATAATTCGTAAGTTTTAGTTTATAAACCAACTGTTACACTAAAAAACAATCCATAAATAGTTTTCTGTATGTCAAAGAAGACAATTTCTTTGATGCTGTTTTGTTTACATCAACAGAATGTAGCTCTGATTCAAAGAGAAGGTTACAGAAATAAAAGTTTGCTGCTAATACATGTTTACCTTATACGTTTTTGTTTTATGGCAATATTAACTTTCTTTATAGCGAAGAAATAAACATTATTTGAGCTGTTTTTGTTCACAGTTAAGAAATATTACTTTGTACCGAAGGTAACTGTGTAAAGGTTTCCTGTCGTACGTTGCAATATTCAGTACGTAACTATTGTCCCAAAGCAAAGTTTCATAAACCAATAAGAATATCCTGCAGCTGAGAAAATTTATAGTCCTCCTGCAGACGTTTAATTTCAATCTGAAGTTCGGTGATTCTCTACATCACTAATTTCAATTCTTCCCAAGAGGTGGCACTGTATTCTGGCCATGTCACTACCTCAATAACGTACCCATCAAAAGTAATCCGTAAGCAAGAAGACTAAGTTTTCGCGTGGTCCAAGGCGTTAGGTTTATAATTTAAGGGATGTGGTTTCGAATCTCGGGGTCTGTTGCTTTTTTTTTTTTTTTTTTTTTTGGGAGTATTACTTTGAAATATTCGTTCCTTCTCTTTAATTTTCTGCAAAGACAATGCAAGGTTATTATAGTCGTTTCTATATAGATCAAACAAAAATGATGTTTGTGGCAAGGCTAGTTTGCAGTGGTTCATGTTTAAACTAAATTTCCTTTGCAGCTACAAATTATGTGTTGCAGCAAAGAAAGCGATTTTACAGTGCGCTATCGCTGCCTTCTTGAGCTCTTTTGCCCTATTTAGGGTAGAACTGCAACCCGGACTGAATCTAGAGTGGATTGGATATTCTGTATTAAACATTTACACTTAACTCTCCCAGATAGGGCTGAAAACAAATTCGAGAATTGGACTCGAGTGTAGAATCTGGCTGAAATGCGTGAGTGGAGTGAAATCGCAACATACAAAGCGAAAACGTCACCACATTGAATTGTTATATTTCACAATACGAAGGTGGACAGATGTCTGAAATAATTACGAAACATTTTAAAGAACTGAGATGATGAATTGCCATTCTGCAAAAAAAAAAAAAAAACGTTTAACGAATATTAAATCTCAATGGCGCGTTTTCGGTGATCTGGGTTATTCTGTGCTTCAAGTTATCAAACAACACAAAAATAAATAAAAATTAAATTGCTCCCTTGAGAATTTTTACTCCATCACTTCGCTTCACTGTTGTTTACATTGCAGTCCAGATATTTAAATATAGTTTTGAAAATAGGGTGTTGTGACTTGATAGTCTCAGCTCCTCTTAATGTTTATTGCACTCTTGTGATACATCAACTGCCAAGATTTTGACCTACAGGATAACGTATAGCAAGACAGAAGACTAAGGAGCCGAACCACATACTAGCGTAAATAATTACAGTAAACCATAATTATTGTTGTAGTATCTAACCATCACATATCCTGTTGAAACAACATGTTCCACCTTGGCCGCACCTGCTAGTTTTTTGTTAGTTTCTGCACTGGCATGCATATTTCATCAGCGCAGAGAAATGATTGTTAGCTCGGAAAGGGATCGGATAGGATCGCCCTCCACGGACGCAGTAATGATATCAAATGAGCTTTTTTTTTTGTGTAGTCCTACGCGATATTGTATTCTCTCACATATTTCTTTGAAAGCAGTCTGTGAAGTGTTCATATGTTATTATCTTCTGCTTTTAACTCTACTACAGCGGAATTGTTCACACACACGCCCACACTACCTTAACTGAAACGTTACTATCCGCTGCCCAGATTTTAAGAAATTATTCGGAAATTTACCATATCAGTGTACACGTGTAGTGAGAAAGAGGGAATGGAAATTTTTTCCCATATACACTCATTCCAGTGGCGTTTATTCCATAGACGCAAGGTAAGAAATATTGGAAATGTTTGATCCTTTATAGTTTTCGTCGTAACTTTAAATACATTCAATTCTGAGTTTCCCGTTTCCGAATCGAGAAACAGAGTTTTCGTAACTCCCGTACGGTACACGCATAGTGCTGCTATCTATTGTTTATTTTCACAAACGGGAGCGACTAGCGATGAATCGAACTCGCAAGCAACAAAACACCCCACAAGCTCAACCGCGTTCCTTCGGCCGGGTAAGCAGTCGTTCTGTTTGCGCCCACCAGTCCCGCACTTTTCCCTGGAAAGTCGATGAAAGTGTTAGAGCGAACGGGAGTTTTCTTATAATTTATAACACGCCCTCTAAAAATTAATTCGTTTATTTATTAATACATTCATTTCGTTTACGTTTTTATAACTGATGTAAGGTATTACGAAACGGTAAATACGTGTGGAGGGTGAGCGAAGTTGGAAGTTGGGTTTGTTAGTAGAAATTGCTTACTCTGTAAAAAAAAAAAAAAAAAAAAAAAAAACTCACTACACGCCACTGAGTTCCTACATTTTCTCAGGAAACAGTCAAAGGCGCAGGGAAGTTCTCAAATATGAATAGTAGCGACGCTAAACATTCCTATAGCTGTAACTTGATGTGTGGTATTATTACCATACAGTCTGCAGGTTAAAAAACTTCCATTACAGTTTAGGAAGTTTTCCAGGAAATATTTTACAGTGCACGGTAATACGAGTGCTTTAAAAAATCAACCTTTGAAAAGTAAACACAGTTTGTTCAGTGCATATGTGCTAAATGGCGTGCAGGCACCGAGATAAATTGGCAATGAGTAACTAAAATAGTTTAAAATATTGTTCTGTATTGCGTCTGCAATGTTTACATTTACGGCAAATCAAGTCGGTGGTTTCCACATTTTATGCACTTTAGAGTATGCACTATTATGTTCAGTGCTGTTCACGGTAAACTGAACACTTTTGAAAACCCCGTTTAAGATCTGCTTATATGTACGTTATGTATTCTTCCGCCTTATGTGATATTAACACTTTGATGACTATACTCGAGTGTAGTTCGAGCAAAACTTGTTTGAATATTTCATTCCACCTAATAAACAAAATAAGCCTGGGTAGACTTATATCAATTCCCTATTTCATAAGGATATTAAATGGGAACTATTACATCAACAACGATCTTCGTAAATGAACGACAAATTTTTGTATGGTTACGGAAATCAACAAGATGGGATGTAAATCATGTTACATACGAAAGAACATTTGGTTGGAAAACGGTGAACCCGGCACTCCATTGGTTGGCAGCCGGCCAATACGGAAGGACTGGTGTCTGTTTCGACCAGTAGAATGGCGTTAAGTGACAATAGGGACCAATATAACACGGTATCCCTGCAGCGACGTGGATACAGGTGACTAACGTCTAGCTTGTCTTGAAAGCTGGTAAAAGTGTGCCGACCTCAAAGTGTTAACATTGTTATGGGAACTTTTAATGATATTTTATCTATATGTTACTATATTTCATTTATAATTAATATGAATAAGTAGAGAGAGAAAATGGGTGTGTTGGTAATTATTAGTATGGAAAAGTTCTCACGCTAAATAACATTACACTGAATATGCATGAATGCGGTGCGCTGTCCCTTTGCTGTAATTTTTTACGCTTGGTTCAGCTTTGTTTGTACGAGGCGGAGGAAATATAATGGAAGTGTAACTTTAGTAGTGCTCTAGAAATGTCGGAAGTTACCGATAATGGACTAGAAGCTGGGTTTTCAAAAGTGCGCAGTTAACTGTAAACGACATATAAGTAGACACCTGAAAAATTCGCGAGTTCAATGACCTGTAGACTATAGTCCATCGTCGTATGTAAAACAAGCAAATATAACTGTTGATTGGTTGTTTGTCGTATTAGTGGAGGACGGTGATCTGGTCTGTATTTTATTGTGTGTTTATTATTGGCTCAGAGTTGCCCATGATGTGTAAATTAACGGGTGGACCAATAGCATAAGCAATACAAATGTACGAGGTTTGGAATTCTAGCTTGTCCCAAAATTAAACCGCCAATTCTTCAGGTCTCTGCCTATAAGTAGAGATTTTGCTGTATTGAAGGAAAAGTTGACTGTTTGCTAGGATTCAACGTACTTTACACGTTTCTTACAGTTTTCTTTCCTCATTGGTAGAGACCTGCGAAATTCGCGTTATAATTTTTCGTCAAGCTAGAATTTACAGTACTGTATATACTCGAGCCGGCGTCGTTTGTCCGCTGGCTGCTGCCTTGACGTTAAGTCACTCCCTTTCTGAGCAAACTGGACGTGATTGGGGCACACGGTTGTGGAGCGTTCATTTATTGGCGCAGAGTTACCGGGGCGTGTCAAATAAAGACTGGTCCAATGACAAACGTATTGCAAAGGAAAAGTGTTTTAAGTCTAACATGTACTCAAATAATAACGCGAATTTCGCACGTATGAAGTTACTACCCCATTCAACTGGGCCGATGAGTATTCTGATACTACAAAGCATAACGTTCGTGACTGACCGGCAAAGAACTTAGCCGAGTCAAAATATTGGTCATTGAATCATAGAAATATAAACCAGCTATAGTATTATCGAAGATACGCTGGCTCAAATTTTTTTCGCGATTTTCCATCATCCCTTCCTGAAAAATTCGCGGAATTATTTTGGGACAAGCTAGAATTCTAAACGTTAGCCATTGGTCCACGCGGTATTCGACACCTCATGGAGAACGCTGGCCCAATCGTCGCCTTCCACTGTGACAGCAGACAACCAATCTGCAGTTGACACAAGCATATTTGTACGTAAGACTGTAGAGTCTAGCCTTTAGGCCATCGAACTCTCGAATTTTTCAGGTCTCTACCTATAAGTAATTATTTTCTCCAGAATGAGGTAATTTTAATTTATACATGTAAAGAAAATATGTTTCCCTTACAGGGCTCGCAAATTGTCAAGAACATTTGTGAGTATAATCAATTCACGGTTACTTCGCGCTTTTCTGGAGCCGTGCTGAAGTTCTACTTCCAGAATATTCCTCCGCCTAATGCAAACTGAGAGTAACTAAGTCTAGAAAATTACACCAAAAGACAACGCACCGAATTCGTGCGCTCTCAGTTGTAAATACTATTTTGCATAAGAACTATTTCTTATTAGGCATTACCAACACACATGTTTTCTAGCTGTTCTTCATTCATATTTATTATAAATGAAATTTTTTTAATATGTAAATAAAATACAATTAGAACTTAAATTTAACGAAAAATAAGATGTCTTCATGTTAACAGAGGTATGAAACGTTTGCGATACATGGCATGTACAGGAAATAACTAAACACGTCATAGGTGGGGTGATTTTTCAAAGGTTTGATACAAAAAGTGTGGAGAAACTGCGAATTGACTAATTTCTAGTGCACACAGTCACAATACTCGCAGCCGCAAACACTCGGGATCAGCCTTGCTTCACAACCTCTTCCCCTTCGACCGAGAAACGGCGGCGTCGAGAGCGGAGAAAGGGGCAAGGGAGGCCATGCAGATGGGAGGCGAAACAACCAACCCCCTACACAGCCCTCAGACCCATCTTACCCCCCCGGGGCAAACCCTTGAACACCGCCTACCACCTGCTTAATTACACACGCGCGCGCGCGCGCACGCGCACCACCCTCTTGCCCGTTTCATTGGGTGCGAGGATAATTAATGTTGCAATTAACAAGGCCGTCAGGTAGCGCGGCGCAGACATACACCCTTACGGTCTTGCAGGTACGAGGCTACCCCTTCACGTCTGCGACTAGAGCTACCCCACACACACACACGCACACGCACACGCACAGGCGAGGAAATATAGTCTATTTGGTAACTTCCAACTTATCTGAAGCCCTGCTTGAATTACTCTTTCAGAGTATTCCTCCGCCTCGGACTAAACCTGTAAGATTACGCCAAAGGGACAACGCACCACATTCATACACAATCAGGGTAATGATATTTTCCATTTCTTACGTGATAAAAAATTTACACTGAACTAATTTAGAGCATGTGACTTTTGGCGAAAAGAAAAATGTGAGTACACGTTGGACTTCAATAGCATAAGCAACCAACAGCAGTTTGTCTATTGCCATTGGTTGCTGTCTGCCTGAGCAGGTGTATTCATATCTGACCGAGCCACTCAGAAGTCACTAACAACAGTACGGCTCCTACGTGATTCGTGTGCAGACAGTTAACACGTGTGAAAGAGTAACTCAGCCAATCAAGATAGGTATACGACCCTACAGGGTTTTGTAATATAACTTGTCTTGAAATCTTTTCGCGAATTTTCACTACCCCTAACTTTTGTTTACATTTAAAATTCCTGAATTTACCACCACGATAAATAAACACATATCCACCGCCTTGAATTTTGTTTCAGAGTGCGCATTCGCGTCTGCGGGATGTCGTCAGAAGGCGGTGGTGGCCCATCCGTCGGCCCGTCGAAAGTTAAAGTTTCAGAAATATTTGACGGATTGACGGATGGAAAAAAATAAGCTTCCCTGCGATTGGTCGAAGATCACGTGACCGCCTGACGGACGGGCGACTGACGAATGAGACGGATGGTTGTGAATCAACCTACACTCTAAAAATTTTTTTGTAATTTTTACGGAGAAATTCTTTGTAATTTTACAAACGCTTGTAACAGTACAAAGATTTTTCTTGTAAAACTACAAGGTCCGTGTTTGTAATAGACCTTAGGAAATGTTTGTACTGTACTGAGCCGTTTCCACGAGCTTCAGAAACATGGCGGACACTCAACAACGTAATACCGTATAAAGTTGTTTATGCATATACTATTGGTGCAAAAAGAAATTCATTGCGCTTGAATTACGTAAAACACTTAAAACAACTCAAATAATTATAATAAAACGACAAGTTCAATAAAATATGAACGTATTATTCATTACTTATTTCCTAGCTACACAGAACTCTCAAATCGACTCTTAATACCTCGTTGCTAAGAGCCATCCAAGTCTCTTAACTCAACAACTGAAATCTTAAAAATAAATAAATAAAATATACGTATTCTTTTTAACCGTATAACTTAAATATTCTCTTGTAAATAATTGTAATTATATTTATAGTCAAAATAAGCGTAAATATCTGAAGTCATGTTGGTCTTGCGGATAAAGGTGTGGGCTAGTCATACAAGAGGAGTGAGTTTAACTACCCCGTTACATTTGTTTTTTGAAAGATAAAAAAAGTAATTTTATTTACACGTCTCAATAAAGTCAAGGCTACCATTTGTAATATTACAAACAAATATTTTGCAGATTTTACAAGAAAACTCTTTGTAATTTTACAAAGGATTGTCTTGGCAACTAGGTTTCCAAGGCTTTTTCTTGTAAAAGTACAAAAAATTTTTTTTCAGTTCAATGTGTTAAGCTGGGTTCACAACCATCCGTCGCACCCGGCAGTCATTAAAACTGTCCTGCAAATCACAAGTAAACATCAGTAAAATCACTGTTCAAAGACATTGACATTGATGATGAGCGCTAGTCTATGGAACAGCGCAATTAGTCGAGCTCTAGTCGTGATGACACCTGATCTGCAATTTTAAGAAATTCATCCAAATATGTTAAAATGATTTTCAGGCGAACCCTCAAGTGTTGTGATACAGCTTTGTTGGCATGTACTTCGTTCATTATTGTCATCTAATGGCATGAGGCTGAGAATAGTTCTGAATTATTGTAGGTAAAGGCTGTTCCCGATAAAGTGAGCACTTATGAAATGAACATGAGAAAAAAGTCACTGCCCTTACCTGCATATACTCTAATGGGCGCACTGAGAAACATTCGTCCAGTAAAGTTGATAACTATCGATGAAAAATAGTTCCATATCTTAACGTCGAATAAAAAAATTATTAAGCAACCATTTGTGATATTTTAAATTATTTCGTTCGCATTATGATTATTTTATTGCATCGAAGTGTGAAAATGTGTAGGTTTGTAAAATATCAACTTTTATAGTGATTTCTCAGTTTCGCTTGACCGACGCATGAATAAAGTGATGAGGCCCGTGGCAATGTTAATTTTACATAAGGCGGAAGAATACACAGCAGCGTGAGTACAAGTAGATCCTAAGCAGGGCTTTCAAAAGTGCTCATTCCACCGCGAACAGCCTTTAGCAATATCATTGTTACTGCGCTGTGGTGCTCTTGTGAGGTCGTGTTAAACACTAGTCGAACAAAGACTGCACATTCGGGCGAGTTTCGTTTTGAACAACAAAGGAAGTTTCGCATTATCTTTGCTCGAGCTGCACTAGAGCGTAGTCTACGAAGTGTTAACCCGTCTGTTTTTTTTTTTTTTTTTTCCGTCCGTCAGTTGAAAACGAGTCGCAGCAATCCGTCATCCGTCGATCCTTCTGTCCTGCGAAATTTCAGTGTGACAACTTAACAGCGCGATTTTTCACTCGTAGAAGGTATATTTTGGTTGGAAATACATTTCCAAGAGAGAAACATTCTGGGGAGATAATTTTTTTACCTGATAAAAATTTTCTACTGAACAACTGTTCGCTTACTTTTTAATTCCTGTATTTACCGCCAAGATAAATAAACACATATCCACCGCCTTGCGTTTGATTCCAAAGTGCGTATTCGCGTCTACGTAACGTCGTCAGAATGCGGTGGCCCATCCGTCGATCCGTCGAAAGCTAAAAGCTTGAGATGTATTTGACGGATTGACGGATAGAAAAGGAATTTCGCCCTGCGATTGGTCGAAGGTAGCGTGGCCGGCTGAACGGACGGACGACTGACGGAATGCGAGGGATGGTTGCGAGTCCGCTTTTAAGGGCGCCGCCTACTTGGGTGTTTTCAGCGCGTTTGAGGAAGGGAAGCGCGGGACCGATAAGGACGACATTGGCACGCGCGCCTGATGCCCGTTCGCTCCTACGCGCAAGGCGCTGAACTGGCGTGCAGTGTTTCCTGTTTCCGTCGTGCTGCGTGTACCTATGGGACTTTAAGCGATTACCCTATCATTTTACAGGCGGAAAGTCTGTACCAAGATTCATTGCAGGTACCTATAATAGTTTGGCATGTTTCCAGCCAGTATATTATGAGCCACAGCACTGTGAAAAAGCCATTTTTAGCTATTTTGGAGGGCTCGGAAATAACATTTATAATGTACATGACGTATTGGGAGTATTATACGTGCCTCGCTCGAAATGTGTTTTCTTTTCGTACATTGGTATCATGGGGACACGTTTAATGGTTTCGTAAAAAAAAAAAAAAAACAACGCGGATTTCAAACACACTGAAACGCGTTTCCACCGCCAGGTAGGCGACGCCCTTAAGGGTCCTATGTACTGAAACGTTTTCTGTGAAATAGTTGTTTGCGCCTAAACGCATGTCTCGGTAAATAAATGTTCTGAGAATACGAAGTTTTGCCAGAAAGGAAAAAATAAAACAAAACCTATTGTCTATATCGCCATCTTTTTGTGTTATCATATTTAGTATATTAATGGAGAAAAAAAATCGTGAAAGTGGTCAAATATCGCATTTTTAAAGCTTGGCTACAAAGTTTCTTAAAGCGGTAAGAGAAAAGTACGGTTATACGCAGGTAGTTTGATCTATGTATTTTAATCGCGTGTAATAAAAGCCCACAGTTACAGATCTATAGTCCATTCCCGGTTTTTTTTTCTCGGCCTTTTTGAATCAAACCGTTGTAAAATCTCTCCACGTATGACGTGATTAGTTATTTCCTAAATAAGCCCTGTATCACAAGCGTTTTATACTCGTGTTCATAAAAGTTACTTTTTTTCCTGTTATAATCGAAATGTTATTAATGTCTTATCTATAAATTATAATGCTTCATTTGTAAATAATTTAAATAAAATCAGGGCGAACATATGTGTGTTGGTAGAGCCTAGTGAGAAATAGTCCTTATACAAAATACTGTTACACTGAGTGCGCACGAATGTGGCGCGTTGTCCCCATGGTGTAATTCTCCGGGATTAGTTGAGCTTAGTTTGCACGAGGCGGAGGAATATCTTGGAAGTAGAACTTTCAGAAAAGGCTGAATTAACCGTGGATGGGCTATAGTTGACACAGCAAAGCGTTAGGACGGAAACACTGTACAGGCCTGCGCGTAGGAGCGATGAGGCGCTAGGCGTGCAGTGTTAGTGTCGCCCGTATCGCTCCCTCGCTTCTTGACCTTGGACGCGCAGGTACATAGGGACCTTAAGTACCCCGAAGGGAAGGCCCCTACACAGTTGAAAACTTTAACATTTGGCTGTATGTTTGCTTTCCGACATGTTTCTTATGGAGCTTGACACAATGGAACTTACTTGACGATTTCGAAAAGTTGAAATCAAAATAAAAAGTCGAGCAGCCATTTTGCCGAGAATTTAACAGAGGTTTTGTGAAAAGTGCGTTATTTTATTGTAGGGTGATTTTAATCTCGGTATACTAAACGAAGCTCGTCTTAAATTAAATAAATGGCAAACAAATATAATGTGGAGGAAATAAATGAATTGGCATATTTTAGTAAAGTAAACAAATGAGTTTTTGTTTTGAAATATACTTTTAATATAAATTTTAAGTCTATTAAAAAAAATGTACATATAATGTATTCCTGGATAATATCAAAATTACTTACATAACAAGATACACATTTTTACGAAGCTGGTAGAACCGATGTTCGATTGTCTAAACTATGACTTTACAATATTGTATTGTGTATTGGTAGTTTCGTCAGAGGCAAGGAAACGTAAAGTCAAATGCTAAAGTTTTCTACTGTGTAAGAAGCTTGACACTCCAAGCTCGGAGAAGTCCGAGCCATCCACCGCTCCTCATGAAGGTGCATCTCGGCTGCCGGCGACGTCTCATCTGCATACAAAGGAGCAGCCTGTGGCTCGACCACTGATGCTGTGGGGAGGATGGATGGGTGATCCGCCACCCACGTGCTCCTGGGGGTCCAGATGGGCTCACGCGACCCCGTCGCGCTACTGGGCCGTCCCGCGCGTTCACTGATAGATCAGACAACAGAACACTTCTTTGTATAGGTACAAACATATATTTTGTTGAGTAAATTAATTTTGCTCATCTAACAAAATACGTGCTTGAATAAACAAAACCTCTGTGTATGGTCAAACGAAATTAGACTGACGGCAAAGTATTTTGTTGAACCAACCGAGTTCAATGACCTGCAGGATATAATCTACAGTCGTATGTACAAATATACCGATATCAATTGCACATTGGTTGTCTGCTATCACAGTGTAAGGCGACGATTAGACCAGCGTTTTCCAGGACGTTTCAAACACCGTGTGGGCCAATGGCTATAGTATACTAATAGAAACACCAAGTGTTTTGAATCCTAGCTTGTCCTAAAATGAATCCACAAATTCTTCATGTCTCTCTGTATTTGCTTGGCCACTCAATTACTTCCTTCGTTCGGAAATACAGCTCGGGAGTTGGGTTGTATATTCTGTGTCACTTGGAATAGTAACAGTGTTTGTTAGTGCGTGTATTGACGCTTAATAACGGCATAAACATTCTTATAAAACAAGTTTGATTAGCAACTAAAAAGTAAAGTTGTAAAACTTGAAATATCGGTATTTATTTGCACACGTTGTCAAGAATTTAAAAAGGACGTATTTATAAACATTATAATTTTTCGGTAGTCACCTAACAGGTGACACCTGCAAAATTCTCGTTATGATTTGGAATCAGGATAAACATTACATTGCTATATAAACTTTAGCCGGAGTCGGTTCTTCATTGGCTGCTGCGTAGATGAGAATTCACGCCTTTATTGACTGGACTGCATTTGATTGGACTACACATTTGAGAAGAGCTAATTTACTGGTTCATAGTTACTTACCCAGGGCATGCCATGTAAAGTATGGTCCACTGACAAACGTATTGCAAAGGCACATGTGTTTAAAGCCTAACTTGTCCCCGAATAATAT
Organism: Dryococelus australis; assembly: GCA_029891345.1. Taxonomy (NCBI): domain Eukaryota; kingdom Metazoa; phylum Arthropoda; class Insecta; order Phasmatodea; family Phasmatidae; genus Dryococelus; species Dryococelus australis. The sequence continues at coordinate 32,690,092 of CM057008.1, forward strand.
CGCGAATTTTGTAGGTCTCTACTAATAGACTATTCATGGTAAAGCGAGCACTTATTAAGGCCCTCCCAACAGGTATTAACCAATAATAAATATTTTTTATTGCAGCCTCAGGCGTTAACTTTTGAGAGTGATGGAATGTATACACTGTGTCTATTAGCCATATGACAATGTTTATATTAAAAAGAGGAATGAAAGATGGAAATTCGCTTAAAGGAAATTTTCTGCAGTGCCTTTAAAAGTGCTCACTTTACCGTGAATAGTCTATAGCTGAGGTAACGTGCGCCTATGCAGATGGTCCAGGTTCGCCTCTCAGTCGTATTTTCAATTTTTCTTATATTAACCGAAAATATTTAACGTACGTGGAACCAAACAAATCCTCAGTTGCACCAATCAACATTTTTGTTTGGGGCGACCAAATATGGACATCAGAATAATTTGGTTTCAACAACGAAAAAAATAATTTGGTTGCGCCAAACAAACTTCGTTTAATTTGACAAAGTCTTTCAGTGTTGGAGCTCGGAAGCGCGGGAGCGATAAGGCCCACATTACCATGTGTTTCAAGTGCGCCAACACTTCTACGCTCAGGGCTCTTCAACTGAACTTGTAGTCTTCTCGTCGTGATGCTTCTCCCTACGTAGGAATAGGAACGTTTAACGAGTTCATTTCAGGACAAGATAGACGTCAAACATGTGCACACTGAAGTTGACTTCGTAATTGGTTCGCAGTTTATTAGATTCGCTCTGGACAACTCTGAACCAATAGCAGACTGGAAAGGAAACAAGTAGCGAATCCCATACTGCCAGGCGTGGAGTAACGCTGGCCTCCCTCTGGGGAAGCAACCAATGGACACACAGCTGAGGCTCGAGTATACACAGGACTGCGGAGTATAGGTCTTTGAACTCGCGAAATTTTCCTATCCCTACCTATAGACTATTCACGGTAAAGTGAGAACTTTTTGAAAGCCCTCTCATCTGGAATAATGGTCAGTATATATATATATATATATATATAATATATATATATATATATATATATATATATATATATATATATATATATATATATAATATTAGCTTTAGACGTTAACATCCGAGTGCGATGAAAAATACAGACTGTATCTATTACTTACATAGCAATATTTATTTTTAAAAAATAGTTAAAGGATAAACATGGCTAAGCGGAAAAAGTAACTAGGGCGTCAAAAGTGCTCAATGTACAGGGTAAAAAAAAAAATAAAAAAATAAAAAAAAATATACAAATTTGATCATTTTTATACTTCGATGCATTAAAAAAAACATAAAGCGAAAGAAATAATTTAGATTATCACAAATGATTTAAGTAATACTTTTTATTCGATGTAAAGATATGGAACTACTTCCCATCAATCGTTGCCAACTTAACTGGGTGCATGCCACTCAGTGGGCCCGTTAAAATATATGACTTCAGTAGTAGTGACTTTTTTCTTAGGTTGATTTCAAAAGTGCTCACTTTATCGTGAGCAGTCTTTACCTAGGTTCATTGTGGGTCCTTCGGGTGGTTTTGTTCGCATCCAACCCGAATATTTTGAAACACAGCGTTTTTCCATAAAGCCATTTACAGCTAGGTTGGAGTGCTCCGAAACGGAGTTTCTAATGAGCGTTACGTATTTGGAGCACCAGGTAGGCGGACTTCTCATAGGAGATTCACGGTAAAGTGAGCACTTTTCAAGGCCCTGCTTAGTTTTTCTTTCCATCAGATTTCTATATTGCTGTCACTTTTTAATATAAACATTTGCCATGCCGCTAATAAACACAGTGTGTGGATTTCACCACTCCCAAAAGTTAACGCCTAGAGCTGCAATGAAACATATTTTTTTTAGTGATTAATGCCTGTTGAAATGGCTTCAAGTGCTCACTTTAACCGTAAACAGCTTATAGCACATACTAAGTGACATTCCTGTGGATCGAGTCTTTTTGTCCTAATCTGGAATCGCTTGGGAGAAAACATTTATGTAATTTTTAATATTTGCGTTACACTTAGATAGTTTTAAAGCTTTTCTGGTGAATATAAAAAAATCCACTCAAACCATTGTACGCTCATATTGAACCAAAATAGTGCAAACAAATTTTGTTCTGTTTTATATTTTGGGGGAATATGTAGTGAGTGGGGAGATCAGCTGTAAATTTGCCCCAGTGTTTTGTATTCCGTCACACTCTACTTTAATAACTCAGTGCTACAGGGACTAGGTTGTTAATTACAGGGAAAGAGAATGACGCAATTAAAACGAAAACGTATAATTACAAAAACGGAAAAATTAATTTATAACATCGAAATTAGTAATTCGATATTTTGTATTCCCTTCACCCGCCTAGCCGAAGAAACAGCTAGAAGGCTGTAATCGTGTCATCTCGTCCAGTAATGGGTTTCCTCTTTGGGTGTGGCATCGCATCCGGTATTGCAGAAAATGACAAAAAAAAAAAAAAAAAAGCCAGTCTATTACTATTTGAACGATAATAAATTAAAATTCTAGATTGCCGTTTTAAGTCAATTTCTTTTTTCGCTCGGCAGTAGGCCTAAATTTTGCAAGAGCCGTCGTTAGCACTTAATCACGGCTCTCCAAGTACACTCGTGGATATTAAAAAAAGGTGCACCGCGATTATCGCACATCGTCAGCTGCGATTTACGAGAAAGATAGTATCGTTCGCATGCTTTTAATTTGTCACAAATGCTTTGTTTCAAGAGACACCGACGGAAAAAAATAATAAATGATAACCCGTGTTCCTAAATGTCGAGAGGACGCAATCTTCCCGGCTTTCAGACCTGTGTCGTGTCACCAATGGGATAAAATCGCGTCGCTGATCAAGATAGAGCGGCCAGTTAATTATGTTGTTATTTTCAAGCGAGCACATGCTACGAGGCAGGTGGTTCGCGTAGTCTCGTCAAGGACACGAACATGTGATACTACACGCCGCGACCATTAAGATACAGCCAGGTGACCCAGTCCGAAAAAAAAGCTGTCTCTTAATTAACGCGCGAGATGCGTGGACAAAGCACATAACGCTTAAGTGGAGAGTGGAGTGATTTGGGAGGCTCTTGACATCGAGGTCTTGAGAGCCGATGAGGGCGCAGTGAGGTGAGAATGGAGCAGCGCCGGAATGCAAGGACGGGGGAAACGGGGAAATCCCCGAGAAAACCCGACGACCAGCGGCATTGTCCGGCACAATTTCCATGTGCGAAAAACCAGGTGTGCCCGGCCGGGAGTTGAACCCGGTTCGCCTTGGTGGGAGGCGAGCAGGCTAACCGCTCAGCCTCCGCGGCCACATTTATTTAAGAGATTATCCCATTCACCTAACCGAGACTCGTAAAACCAACCCGAATAGTCATTTTGTCCTCTTGTAAACAAATTAACTCAGTTACATTAAACTCGTCAGTGAAGTGCCAAATGGATTCGCGGATCGTAAATTTGCTATTCGCCAAAATATTATTTAATTATATATTTATACGAATCATCTTCATCTAGCAGACATTACTTAAACCTACTTTTCCCTCAAATAAATGAATTTAAAAAACACATCGTTTTGGCGTCGTATCATGAAAAAAATCACAATTTTAGTGTATTGAGATGTGCAAATAAAACAAATTATAGCATTTACAGATAACTGAACAAAGGTGTCTGAAAAATATCATATGTATTTATTCATTTTAAGGTATGCCCGAAAAAAATTAATTTTACAATCATAGACAGTTACAAATAAATACTTATGCAAAAATTTCCTTATTTTGAGTAACTTTTTAAAATGGTTATAACATTTCACAGAGTGGTTTTAAATATTTCTTAGAGAAACTCATTATATATTATTTAAATGTGAATTTCCTTATTTCGGCAGGTGAGTTGGTTTTTCTTATTTGTAAATCTAAAAAAAAGCACTACAATTGTAATTTTTTCTTTCCTGTCAGGCAGCACACGGTCTGTTTTGAGAGTGACGTATGGATTGATCGAAAACTGATCAACTCATAGTGTTCTTACAGGACGATATTTTTGTTAATTTGCACGTGCTGATGCGTAAAATGTTATAAAAAATAGCGTAATTCTTAGGGTTAGAAATATTTATCCGAAAATAAGATGCCAACCCTTATTTTCACCATGAGGTGGGATTACATTGCCAAGACCTCCGTTCACCGTTTTGTTGCTTGATCGCAAATAGTTTATAATATATTGAAGGGAAATATTCTAAATTTCGATATATGGGAGCGCATTAAATGATCACTCTATGGGAAAATTATACTTACACACATATACCTTTTTGTTCTTTAAATGTTTCGGATTACTTCGGTTTTGTTCAAAAGCACCTGCATATTATCTTCTGGAATCAACTGAGCTCAATAACGATGCTCGCTTTTAATTAATAAGCTAGTGTTAAAACCACTTGTCCATTGAAGAGTAACGAACTGTTGAAATGGCTTTTGTTTATATCTGTGCTGCTGAAAGGCTGATAATGCCATGGAACGCTGAGCGACCACGATGACAACAGATATAATCAACGGGACAAATTACTGTTTACATTAGAACGGCGAACGACATCTCGACAGCTACTTTGTATGTTGATCGCTCGTAAATCACAAATCAGATGATCGTAAAAAAAAAGACGTATTTGTAACCATACCAGTGTTTCAGATGCCACTCTAATTGCACCTACGGGACGCAATAGAAAAGTGTAGTTTCCACTTATTTGGCTCAAAAGTCTACTTTCTCGGCACGGGCGTGTGTGATAATTGCACTGTCAATACATTATTCATATAAGCAGGTTTTAACATATGCTTGCATACGTGCATTATGTGTTTTTACTATGCTGGAAAGAAAACTTTACTTTTGACAGATTCTTTATAGCTGGGCGATAACTAGAGGCATGCAAAATTCGCGTTATTATTTGTCATCAGGCTGCACTTCACAGTACTGTATGTACCGGAGCCGGCGTCGTTTTCCCATTGGCTGCTGCGTATATGTCAAGCCACGCCCTTTCTAAAAGAACAGCGCGTGATTGGGGCACACAATTGTGAAGCGTTCAATGATTGGCTCAGCGATACCCGGGCGTGTCAGACACAGTGTGGTCCAATGACAGACGTATCGCAAAGGCACGCGTATTTAAAGTGTAACGTGTCAGCAAATAATAACGCGAATAATGCAGGTCTCTAGCGATAACTTAACCAATGGCCACGGATTGAATTTCAAAACATTCGAATGTCTATTGAGGATCATGGTGAAAAGATAAACACATGTTTACTACTATTGCACTTGCGTGGTAAAAACTTTTATAGGCTATTCACGGTAAAGCGAGCACTTTTTAAGGCCCTCCCAACAGGCGTTAATCATTATTAATTGCATTTTGTTGTGGTTTAAAACTTTAACTTTTGATAGTAGTGAATAGTACACACGGTGTTGATTAGTCATATGGCAACGTTTATATTAAAAAGTGGCAGAAAGGTTGAAATCGGCTCAACGGAAAAATTTAGCAGGGCCTTAAAAAAGTGCTCACTTTACCGTGAATGGACTATAATTCTGCTGTAGTAATATTAAAAAAAACCACTGATTTCCTTCTTATTTCATTATACTTCAAATCATTCTATTGGTTTTGTCAAGAACGGAAATGACACCAAAGAAGCTACAAAAAACGTAAGTGTAAAGAGGTGTGCATGTTATATCCCACTGACACATGGTTTACGAAAAGTTATTCATCTCAATCACGTATATGTGGAGACCTAAAGAATCCGCGGATTCATTTCGGGACAAGTTAGAATTCAAAACACGAGCGTTTATACAGACTCTGAGAAATTATTCGGAAATTTACCATACCAGTGAGAAAGCAGGAATGACAATGTTTTCCCCTATACATTTATTGTAACGTTCCTACATTTGCTCAGAGACAGTCAAATGCATAGGGAAGTTCCCAACTTTGTATAATAGCGCTGCTAAACATTCCTATATCTGCAGCTTGGTGTGTGGTATTATTACCACACAGTGTATAGGTTAAAGACTTCCATTACAGTTTAGGATGTTCACAAGAAAATATTTTTACAGTCTAACTTCAGCCATTGGTCCACACGGTGTTTGACACCTCCTGGAGAACAATGTCCAATAGTAACCTTCTACTGTGACAGCAGACAACCAACGTACAGTTGATATCGGCGTATTTGTAGATGAGATTGTTTAGTCTAGCCTGCAGGTCATTGAACTCGCGAATGTTTCAGCTGTGTACGTATATGATACGAACAAATGAGTGCTAACCAAATAAAATACTTATTCCATTGCCGGATCCATTAATTGGTAAGCAGGGATAATCAGCCCTAAAGTAATGCGATATTATTTAAACTCGCTTTTTTTTAGACTCATTTCAAAAGAATATACCTATTTTTTGTAGTGAAATATCCAGACATCCTACCTGAAATAACTGTAGATTCAAACATTAACCATGTCCAAAAATTAAAAGAAATCATGGAATCACGCCAGTGTGTTCCCAACTTCCCATGAACCGAATTTGCTACCGTTCTCGTGTGACTTGCAAGGAAAAAAATAACGAGTGCCGTACTGCCAGGTGTGTAGTAACACTGGCTACTCTCTGGGGCAGCAGCCAACGAACAAACATCTGAGGCCCGAGTGTACGCAGGACTGTGGAGTCTAGCCTACAGGTCATTGAACTCGCGAAATTTTCCTACCCGTACGTAGTTATTGTAAATCCAGCATTACAGCCGACCGCTGCCTTGCCTCGCAGGTAGGCGAAGAACCCTGAAGGAGTCACGGGGTGGAAGGTAATTGGAGGTCGCCGAGAAACAATCGCGAGGTGTCCCGGCATCATCATGTCCTGCCGAAGACATGCTTGCGCGAGCAATCGAGCGTGTGTGTTTGCCTGCCTGGCGGGTGACAAATGCCGTGGCATCAATCCAACCAGACACTAGCAGAGATGGGGCAGGGGGTTGCGGTCAGATAAGCGCTCCATGGGTAGCGTGACTGGGTAGGGGGGGGGGGGGGCTATCCAGAGGTATAGGATGTTCACGGTAAAATGAGCACTTTTGAAAGCCCTGCTTACGATCTACTTGTATGCACGTCGTGTATTCTTCCTCCTTATGTAAAATTAGCATTGCAATGGACCTCGTCTCTTTACTGCGGTCGGACTAATCTGCGAAATTATTAGGAAAGTAAATATTTTATAAAACTGCTCATTTTTACACTTCGATGAATAAAAAAACCGAAAGTCAAATACATAATTTAAGTTATCACAAATGGTAACCTAACTCTTTTTAATTGACGGTAAGATATGGAACTACTCCCCATCCATCGTTTCCAACTTTACTGGGCGAATGTCACTCGGTGCTCCCGTTAAAATATACGCAGGTAGGGGCAGTGACTTTTTCCTAAGGTTCATTTCAAAAGTGCTCACTTTATCGTGAACAGCCTTTATAAAGGCGTCCCTCCTCCGCAGTTCTGGCGACCACCGGGGCGGGTACGGTGGGCAGATTTGTCAAGTGTCAGCGACGCGCACCAGGTAATCCTCTTACCCCCTCCTCGCGAGCTGGCTCGTCGGCGACCTGATGGATCGTCGGGAGTTCGCCCGTCGACGACCCGCCACACAAGTACCTGCCTTCTTCTCTGCTCCTGGCATCCGGGCAATGCGGGGGCCCTCAAGGCGCCAGTAACCCTGAAGTCACCAACCTAAAGTCGCTACTGGCAGTAGACCTGGCCATTAAATCACTAATCTAAATTCTGAACAAAGTAATAGAGCACCTGTCCACAATGTTTGCTCGGTGGTTGTCACCCCGTTAGAATCTCGTAGGGCCACCTCTTGTGGCTATAACAGCAGCCACCCTGTGTGGCATGCTCTCTACGAGTGTTTGCAGGACATCCACGGGGATTCGTCGCCATTCCTCTTGCAACCATTCCATGAGTTGAGTAATGGATTGTGGCCGCGCCTGACGAGCCCTCACCCGGCGATCCAATTCGTCCCGAAGATGTTGAGGTCGGGGCTCTGGGCGGGCCAGTTCAATCGGCGAACATTGTTGTCGGCGTACCACTGCATATTAGCCCTAGAAACATGGCACCTGACATTGTCATCCTGGAAGTAACACGGGTCCATTCCTTAAAAACGCCACAATGTTGGGAGCATTTCATTATCCAGAATGTTACAATAGGCCTCTGTGTTCATGCTACCACGGACAAACACCAGTGATCCTACGCCGAAGGCCGTGAAACACAAGTCAACTGACGTACTGAATTACCTATTTTCACGAGTGCCCAATTACTTTTTGGTAGATAGTGCATTTAAAGGCACTAAACTTAACCATTTGAGGACTACGCAAATTTACTAGCATTGAGCACAAGTTTGAATTAACCTGCCCATATTATACACTGCAGCAATATCATTTTGGTTGGTCTCTGTATTTATACTTAACATTGCCCTATAGGTCCTGGCTACACCGAATACGCCTACTGCACTCTGCAGCGTTTATTATTGGCTGGCCGTCGACCAATGACGTCACGCATGGGCTGTGTACCAATTAATATATCGCGATAGACCTAACAAGATTTTCAATCCATAGTGACCATTTGAAGAATTATAAAAAAATACCATTTTTATTCTTGCAAACTGAAGTGTTGACTATTCATTTTTTATTTAGATTCCGATAAAGTCTAGCGAAATAGTAAAACTATCAAAGTGTGAGCTATATCGTCAAGCGCAAATAAATGTCCATATAAACTTAGCCCCGAATATATACGTGTATACTCTTAAAAGGGTTAAGTCAGTATAAGCCCTAGTCCTAAAATCACATGCCCTGAAGTTGCTTACCTGAAGGCAGGTAAGTAGGAGGGCTTAACATCTCGTCGACAGCGAGGTCACTTGAGACGGGTCAATCTGCGCATAGAGGCAGGAGCAGAGTATCTAACTATCCCAGAAATCGTTTGGAGCGATTTCGGGAAACCACGGAAAAGCGAAATCAGGATGGCCGGACCAGCATTCGAACCGAGGCGACTCCCGAATGCGTGTACAAAGTTTAATCACTGCGCCATCTGGATCGGTGCTTACCCGAAGAAGGAACCCGCAGTAGCCCTGAATTCTCTAACCTAAATTCAAAACTGGCAATTTTGTCGTAAAGTCGGTACTGGCAGGTGCCCTAAAGTCAACGGCCTTGATGTTATTAACATTAAATTAATGCAGATATTATCCATAAAGCCGTTTATATTAAGCGTGTAAAGGCAGTTCCCCTAAGTCACTAATCTGAAGTAGGTACGGCAACAGCCCTAAAGGCACCTAAAATCAGTACAGTGGCCTCAAAGTCACTACCCTTTAGTTGGTACTGACTATAGCCCTAAGGCCACATGCCCTGCAGTCACTAAACTGAAGTGTGTACTGCCAGTAACTTTTATGTTACTAACCTTAAGTCAGTAAAGGCAGTAGATCTAAAGTCTCGTACCCTAAAGTCGCTAACCTAAAGTTGGTACTAGCAGTAGCTCTGAAGTCAATGACCTCAAGTCATTACTATAACAGTATCCTGAAAGTCACTAACACCTGAAGTTAGTACAGGTCCAATACCTAAAGTAATTAAGTTTAAATCAATATATGCAGTAGCCTTACAATAACTTACACAAGTCAGTAATGGCAGTAGCTTTAAAGTGATACTTATGAATAACATCAAGCATCTTCTTTTAAATCCGAACCTCAGCCCACCTGCAGTTAGGTTTTAGCATTTGCCTGTTTTAAATTAAATTTTTATTCTAAAGATTAAAATGAAACTACAGATAAATCACACAATGTGTTTCCACGAATTTTTTTTGTACTCTTCTGGTGACTTCAAAAATTATTATAAATTTATATTAAAAAACAATTAATATAACATATCTTATGTTACATTATATAAATAATATATAAATGTGTACATTTATGAGATTGAATGAAATGATGCATAAATTATAATACGCTGACTATGTTAACTTGCTTTATCTGCACTTTAAAATGTTCTGCTTTTTTGTCATATCGTAGTGACAAAAACTAAATTGTTAAAATTACAGAAATTTTTTTCGACACTCGAGCAGCTTAAAAATGCAATAACGTCACAGCAGTTCATATCAAACGGCCAGTTTTATAACTTCGAAGTTTGTTTATATACGATTGTGCTGGCAGTCGCAAAAAAGCGTTTGAACGCACTCGTGATGCGAACATGTGATGTTAGAGAATTTCCATTTATTCGCTTAAAATTTCTGACTAAGTGATCGCTTCCCCATACTAATTTGCGCAGAGTTTCGTAATGTCGTGTAAAACTTTTCTGCATCTAAATTTAAATGTTTCCGATTGCTTCAAAAGCTTTCGATCAGTTGTCGTTGGAGCTGCAAATTTATAGAAATACTGGTTTTTACCCGCGGCTTCGCTCGCGAGTTTATAGGGATACATATTGGAGTTTTGTGACACTAAGCATCGTCGTGTTACATAATCCCGGCGCATATAAGTTTTGCATAAGCATGATCTGAACGCCTAATTTTAATTGGAGCTTATGCGAGGGCGTACCTGACAGCTCTTGAGAATTCAGGAACTCTACAGGATATGGAGTTCTCTGTTCTGTGCCCACGACTGTGTCTACTGACAAATACTCCGTTATTTCTCCTCGTACCTCTTTTAAAATGAAAGAATTAATTTTGCTAACTATGTAATGCAGCCCATGTCGTTTCCCAGCCCACCAACTAACTCTGTGCAAAAATATGACGATTCGTTGCTCTGTTGTGACGTAATGTTATTCCGTCTGTGTGTAATTTTTCAAATTACAATAAAAATTTTCCTTAAAGAATGAGATATTTTCCCTGTGTAAAAAGCATCCTATGTCACTCTCTGACCCTCCAACTATCTCTGTGCAAAAAAATCACGTCGATCCCCCCCCCCCCATGATATAGTTCTATCCACTAAGCCACTGCGGCCCCGCTTGGAATCGCTCTATCCACTAAGCCACTGCGACCACACTTAACATAGTTATATCTACTGAGCCACTAAGGCCCCACTTGGAAACGCTCTATCCAATGAGCCATTGCGGCCCATGTCACTCTCCGGCCCTCCAACTATCTCTGTGCAAAAAATTCACGTCGATCCGTTGCTCCTTTTTGACGTGAAAGAAGGACAAACAAACACACTTTCCCATTTATTATATATATATATAAGTTAGGATTTTAAATGCCGTTTTATGGTCTTTATATTTTCCCCGCTTTATCTCCGGATGTTTATTATATGACACGTATTTTAATAAAGCAAATTCTCCTTAAACGTTGTTTACAAATGTGCGAATGTCAGGGTACGCTGAAAGTATTAATTAAAAAAAATTTATAGGCACAATATTAAAAAATTACCAGACATTTAGGCTGTAGAAACAGAAAAAAATACGTATTTGAGTCTCGGTTTTGATGTAAAAAAAAATTTGATATCTATTATGACAATTTGATGATATAATATTTAAAAAAAATATATATATTTCAGTAACTAAGTAGTCATAGAATATGCCAACGGGTGAAAAAATATATGAAATAGGGTATTCAGGATTCTAGAATTGTGCACAGTAAAAATAGTTCCTACGGCGGTATAGGTACTTAACCATTTAGGAAACGGGAAGTTAGGTATTTCCCCCCATGCAGTGTAGGCAACATGCATTCCCTCTGTCATTCATATGAACCTTGTTATCAAATTTACTCGTACTAATATCACGTTGGTATGCAAAACTTTATAGGAAGAGTGGACAGAAAACGCAGAGTAAGTAGGGCCTAGTTCAATGCGAATAGTTTCCACTTTAACACACTGACGTCTGCACACACACATTTACAGGCACTTAAGACTTGTTAGAAGCGAGTCACCCATATCCACTTCTGCAAGTACACCGGTTCTGTTGGTGTCTGTGTTAGAACTCACCATCGTTCTATTGGTCCATACCACTCCGGACACTACCTTGTACTTTACAGCGTTCATTATTGGCCGGTCGTCAACCAATGGAGAGCCGAGCTGATATTGACCCACTCAAATGTCCTTTACCGTATAAAAAAGATTTACAATTAATAATGCTCCTTTGAATCGCAAAAAAAAAAAAAAAAAAAAAAAAAAAAAAATCTATCGTTAGAAATATGAGTTTTACTTATCTGTGGTGTTCTTGTAAGGTCTTGTTAAACACTAACCCGAACAAAGACTGAAGAGATTTGGGGGGTTCTTAACAGCAAGGTCTTGAGAGCCGATGATGGTGATTGAGGTGAGTATGGAGCGGCACCGGAATGAAAGGGCGGGGAAATGAGTCGAGCAGTCTAACCACTCAGCCACCGAGGCCCCCTGACAGGAGGTAATTCGCGTGTCAGTGGCTCAGAAGCGCGGGGGGCGCTAAGGACGATCCAGGCGGGCGTACAAACATCATCATAGCCTCTACGTACAAGACACTGCACTGGCCTGCAGTCTTTCCTTATAGGTAGAGACCTGTAAAACTCGCGGTTTCATTTCGGGACAAGCTAGAATTCCTAACCTCATACGTGTGTATAGCTTATGCTATTGGTCCACCAGTTAGCTTACACCTCTTGGACAAATCTGAGCCAATAATAAACAGACAATGAATTGCAGATCTAATCACCGTCTTCCGATAATACAACAAGCAACCAATGAACAGCAGTAATATTTGCACGATTTTACATACGATAATGGAGTATAGCCTAGAGGTCATTGAACTTGCGAACTTTTCAGGTCTCTACTTTAGGCAACCATGCTCTATGGGATTTTCTGCGGTGATACGATCTTTTTTTTTTTCCGCATAACAGTAACGATTAAGGTATACGCAATGCGTACTTGTGCTTGGGACATAGTTAAACATTACAAACCTAAATCATATTAAATTGGTTTACGGTAGCCAATGCAAAAAAAAAACCAATACAAAGACTATCTACTGCACGTACTTTTTTATAGCATTGCCAGCAAATAATTTACCAGAGTGATGAGTTTCTGTCGAGCTATTTATTACGCTGTACACTGAAAAAAAAATGGCTCTTGGGAACATCAAGACAGTTAAAATGGGCTGTAGGTACCATATAATTGTTGTTAACATAGAAGTAATACCAACATAACTGTTTGTTTTACATATTACTGCCTGTGATTAATTACATTTGTCACTGTACACATGGTTGCTACAGGAGACCTGTGTTCCTACCACAAAACAAATAGTATCTCCAGCATAACAACGTAAACAATATTAGGACTGTCCCCACAATAATCAGTATTGTAATAACCTGACAGAATATTCTGTTGCTGTTACCCTCAAACCCGACTACAGGAATGTTTAATACTAGCAACATAACGTTCTGTTAATTTATTGCAATACTGATTGTCGTGGGAACGATCCAAATATAGTCGATGTTGTTCTGTTGGAGGTACTCTTTGTTTCGCAGTAGGAACACAGTGCTCTGCTGTAGCAACCATATGTACAGTAACATATGCAGTAATAGACAAAAATACAACAGTTCTTTTGGTATTACTGTCTGTGTTAACACTTAGTAGACTATGTTCGAGTGTAGCTAGAGCGAAGCTAATTAAAAATTTCCTTTGTTGTTCAGAAAAAAACTCGCATGGATGTGCAGTCTTTGTTCGGCTGGTGTTTAATACGACCTCACAAGAACACCACAGCGCAGTAACAATGATATTGCTAACGATAGAATTTGTTTTTTTTTTATAGCCATACAAAGGGCACCGCCATTTTACATCACTGGGACGCTACTCCCTCAGCGCGGGGGTAGATCGGTCCCTTGTGAGGGACCTTGGCCACCCAGTTGGTTGTCAGTTAGCTTGCGGAGGCGAGGAGAAGCTAACCCCCTCCCCCCACCGCACCCATCAAACATATTCTATGCTGCAAAGCTAGCATTCTTGTACAGGATTCCCAGGGTAGCGCCTGGGAGCTGTTTCCATAGCTGAATTTTACTCTCTTTTTCCCTGCCTGTACGGGATAAAAGAGAGTGGTGAAGTTAATTGAATTTATAAGAGCGGAATTTTAAAGTTCGGGACTTGTGAAGTACTGTCACGAGCTCCCTGTGAGAGAGCTAGCAACAGTTTGGTATAAAAAGCGGAGGTTAATAGCCAAATGAAGTTAAATTTTCGATATAAGTAGCTTTCCCATGACTGGAGTAGCAAGGGTTTATATAATTAAATTAATTATATGTATATTGAAGTGGTGAATTTAAGTTGCGCGATAATTTAAATCAGTGTAGTTGTTTCAGTTTCAGTAATTACTTCATATTTTATGAGTTAATGTTAAAAACCATTAAATAATCTGATTGGTGTGTAAATGCATGTCTGAATGTACCGTGACGAGCGGCTAAAAGTGAAGTAAAACATGTTAACTCGGGGAAGTCCGAGAGCGATATGGCTGGCGCGATGCTAGCGCCAACTAGTTTTGTTAAACGTGGTCTATTTTTGTCCCGGACCGATCGGAAAATTCCGGCCAGTTTCGGGGCCTTATTTCTATTAAATCGGGCGGTATAATTGCGCTGAAGGCGTGAATTTATATTTTAAAAGTTGTTTTGAACTATTTTCGGTATTGATATTTATTTAGACTTGTAAAATTCGAAAGCAGAGCCATGAAAACACGTCGCGTGAGTGAAGTTAACAGTAATATAGGCCAGAGGGCTCTGATTGGCCGAAAGAACTTGGTGGGGCGGGGCTTATGAAGTTGCTCGATAGATGGCAGCATGGTCGTTAATTTACCGTCAACAGCTTTTATTTGACACGGAAAAATTTAAATAAATTAAAAGCGGTTGTAATTAAAGTTATTTCGTCTTATTTAAATCGTCTTAAATAATAATTGGTGCTGCAAAACTTAAAATGTTCAGTTGTGTACGACTAGAATAAATACGCGAATATTTCGCTCGTCATAGTGATTAATATTTATGTAATGTGTTTCGGAGTCGCTCCAGTACAGAGTAGGGGTAATTGGTATATGCGGGTCTAGTTGACGGGCTAGGGGGCCGTAAATTACGCCATGGCTTCGAGAAGTAGCCAGGTTCTCTCATGTTTTTCTGTGATGTTGCGGAGTTTTAGTATGCAGGGGTGGAAATGAGCCATGAGCGAGGCGAAGTCGCATGCTCTAAGGAATTCCATAAGTTCATGGAAATCCTGCATTACGCTTCGCATCTCTCCTGGCGAATTTCGCTGCCGAGGGCGGGACTGAGGTTGTGTATTTGGCATTGCAGGGGTGTCAAGAGGGGGAGCTGGTTTGTGAATAGACGCAGAGAGTGCCTGCGAATACGTTTTGCCGGGCTGTAATGTCCTGACTGTGAACCTGGACGGGGCAGGAGGTTGTTTTGCAGGTTTTTTTGGCGCGATTTTCGTAGCAGCAGCAGTAGTTCTTTTCTGCACCAAGTCCAGGAACTTGGGGCAGGCTTTTGAAAGATCTGTGTGTTCGCCTGCGCAGTTGCTGCATGTGGGCTTGGAGTTGGTTTCGTTTTTTTTTTGCAAGCACTCTCGGGGTGAGGGCCGGCGCAGTGAGGGCATTTTGTCGGCATTGAACAGTGATTTTTGGTGTGGCCTAAGGCGAGACAGTTACGGCATTGTGCCACGTCTGTCGGCCGTTTCTGGTATTGTCGGGGTGAACTATTGTCATATTTATCCTCGTGACAGAGAGCAGAGGAGGGAGAGAAGTGTTCTACGCCGCCGTGACACAGAAAAAACGTTGCGGCTCCAACGTGAATTTGCTTGGGTCTGTTTGGTCTGTGATACGTTTTTTAAATAGATAAATGTGCTGGATTGAGTAACCGGCACATTCTAGGTCTGCCTTGATGTCCGCAATTTCGGTTGTGGGGTGGAGGTCAAAAACGACTTTCTGTGGGAGCTCGGAAGCTTGACAGAAAGTAAAGTAATGGATGTAGTTCGCTTCTAGCATTGTGCGAGCAGCTGTGAAAAAATCAAAGTCTTTAGTGAGGATTTGCGTTCCCCGAGCTGTGGGGAGAAGGGAGAACCCGTCCCTACTAATAGCTCGCAGTTTCTGAACTAGTAAGTTGTATTTAGTGGCGTCAGGAACCACTAATCTGTACTGGTTTTGTTTTTTCTGTCGTGTTTCAGGTGCAGCCGTTTGTGTTTTGTGGGTGGAGATGCTTGAAGAGCCGGGATGGTTAGCTGTTGAGGTTTTTTCTGTTACCTCTTTAAGCGGGGAAAACCTATTTTGTATAGGAATGGTGTTTGTTTGTGCCTCAGACGACACAGAGTGGAGACGCTTGTTCTCCTGCGTGGTTGTTCTGTCCCCTTTTCGTTTTACAATCTGGAAGTCGGTTTCCATTTCCAATTTTTCATTTCCTACCGCCGGTGTTGTTGGTCGGGAGGAAGTTGGTGTGGTGATTGTTGATATCGTCGGAGCCGAGAGTGTAGCCAGGAGTAGGTCAATGTGGTCGGGGATGCCTTAAGGAAAAATGTCGTAAATGGTTTGGTGATTAGGTCGTCTCTTTGCCAGTTCTAAGAATCGCTTGTTTTCCCGGAGGTACTGTAAGGAGTACGGGCCAGTTCCCGTCATCCACGACGGCTCAGTCAGTTCCCCGCCCGCCGCCATGACCCGTGAGGATGGGGGGGGGGGGGAGGGGAGGCTCTGTGTGGAGCGACTCTCGATGTGGTGTTGTTTGCAAATTGGGAGAAATTGTTGTTAGAAAAGTACCTAAATAGGTGCTATACAGAGTGACCGCTGACCCACTAGGGGCTAGGCTCAAGATGACCTGTTTCCAGGCCGATCACAGTGTACAGGGTGTGTGCCGCGAAGCTATCAGTCGTATACAGCCAGAAGAAGCAGATGTTTGATTGTAAACCTTTTTATACGATAAAGGACATTTGGTTGGGTCAACAACAGCTCCCTCTTCATTGGTTGATGACCGACCAATAAGGGACGCTATAAAGTACAGGATGGTGTCCGGTGTGGTATAGACCAATAGGACGATGGTGAGGTCTAACACAGACACCAACAGAACCGGTGTTCTTGCAGTAGTTAATATAGGTGACTCACTCCTAATATGTCTTAAGTGGCAGTAAATGTGTGCAGACCTCAATGTGTTAACAATATTTAGATGGTACCTCCAACCCATCAGCTGGTTGTCCCTGCTTGAACAGTCTAGATGGTTCCTACAACTTATTTTTATCAGTGAAAATTTTTTAATGCATCAATACAGTGAAACATTTCATTTGATCACAAAGTTAGCAAAAGCCTTTATCTACGATTAGCCTTTTTAATTTTTTGTATGTTTGCGTCCAAACAATTTTGTATTTCGATTAACTTACTTAGCGGCAGTTTAGATCCAATGTACTCTTAAATATCTACTATTGGAATAAAATGTGATTGTGAAAACGCTTGTTATAACCCCTTTTCACTTACAAAATTACGCACTACAGAAGTAAATATAAAACAGATACTAGAATTCGAAATTGCAAAGTTTCTAGACTGTGATGGATTCCAAAAAAAATAGTAATTTTAGACTAGTATTAGTCCCAAATACTCTTCAACTCGTAGAATTATATGTTTTTTTTTTTATTCTGTAGTATTTGCAATATAACATGCCAAATTGCAAGTTTTATTTTCCGGAACACTTAAAATAAATAACACGGTCAACAAAAGTACTAAACAAGATGGGAGAATGAAAGACAATGTCTTACTTCAATTTAAAGTATGCTTAGGATAAGTCATTAAAAAAAACTTAGCGACTACCGCTAGTAAAGAAATGGGAAAAATTTTGCTATGTGATTACGTACATTAATCATTTTAATAAATTATTGGTCTTGTAAATTAAAAATGAAAAAAAACTTCAAAAGAAGAAACTGTCTATCAATAAGTCTCAAAATTATTGTCTTAACTAGAACTATGTATCTTGCAGCGGCTCATGCCAACTTTTGCAATTAAAATTATTTTATGTATGATAGTAACTAGTGTTATTTTTTCCGAAGCAGCAAAATCCTGCTTCGACTTGTAATCAAGCAACAAATTTGGAATATTTTTTTAATATTTTTGTTGTGCAGGAAATGGCATCAGGGGAAATATTTACAAATTGAAACGAATTGCTACACAGCGCCATTGTAAGGTGCTACTTGAAATCAGACACGTCCTCTAAATACGTACTTAGCCCTTGATTCTCGAAAGGGGGTAGTAGCCTGACAGTAGTAAATATCACATTGGTACATTGTATGCACGTATATACTTGGGGCTACGTTTATAAGGAAATTTATTTACTTTTGACGACAAAGCTCTCACTTTTAAAGTTTTACTGTTTCCCCATACTTTATCGGAATATAAGTATAAAATGACAATTAGTCAACATGTCAGTTTGTGAGAATAAAACTGTATAGAATTTCTATTTGCCCTATGTAACAATCCAAAAATGTAAAGTCGAATTTCTCTTGTTTATTAAAATATATTTATATTTAATATAAATTTTAATAATAGCAGCATGAATGCTATATATTATATTAACAGTCACTTCACATTTTTTTAGATCGAATCTTCGAAAAATCACCCCATGAATATCGTGTTTGCTTCTTTCTAAATATGTCATGTATAGAGACCTGCAAAATTCCCGTTATTTTTTTTTTGCGTCAAGCTAAAATTCACAGTACTGCATACACTTGTACACACTCTCCATTGGCTGCTGCCTTGACGTCAAGTCTTACCCCTTTCCGAGCGAACTGCACTTGATTGGATCACGCGGTTGTGGAGCGTTCCTTTATTGGCCCAGATTTACCAGGGGGCGTGTCAAATAAATACTGGTCCAATGACAAACGTATTGCATAGGAAAAGTATTTTTGAATTTAACTTGTCCTCAAATAATAACGCGAATTTTGCAGACCTCTAGTCGTGTGCCAGAAGCGTTTTTGCACAAGTGGTACCATAAAAGTATACCTTGTGTATTATTAACGCGTACATCTATTTATGTTTTATCTATAAATTATAACATGCCATTTATAATTAATGTAAACAACGCCAGTGAGGAGCTGTGTGTGTCGATAACGAGGAGTAAGAAATAGTTCTTATTCAGAATGTTAATAAATCGAGTGCGCACGAATGCGGTGGTTTGTCATTTTTGGTGCAATTTTATAAATTTGTTTAGCCTTTGTTTGCACGAGGCGGAGGAATATCCTGAAAGTAGAACCTCAGCAAGGCTTCAGAAAATTTGGAAGTATCCCTCCATCTCGCATCAGTTAGTATGGGGGGGGGGGGGGAACCTGATAATTTTTAAAAGAAAAATCCACAACATGCGATGCAATGCAGTCGTCGCGCCAATTGATCGGAAACGAGCAAAGGACACCGCCCAGAAAAATTTTTCTCACACTCGCGTGGTATAGTAGGGGGGAGGTGTACACGGACATCAAAGACGAAACGCCGCCGCACCAGGCGTGGAAGCTGGGTGTCGGGCGAGGCTGGCACCAGCTGATAATCGTCTCCTAAATTCTCTCCCGAGAATGTATTTAATGACGCCTAAACCGCCCTGAATTAATCGCCGTCGCTGCTTCTTTTTCCCATGCGCCGGTGCCGACAATATAAGGATGGTGATTACGCGAAACCCGTTAAAACGATTAAAACTTTATGATCGACCAGACAACCCGACTACTTTTTTTTTTTTTTTTTTTTGTTTTACCTTTCTTTTCTTCCCCGGAACCCCGGTATAAAAATCTCGTGGAGGTGGGGAGTAGGCTGGAGAACAGAGGAAGTAGAGTTGCCAACTTGGTGATTTTCTCACCAGATCTGGTGGTTGCAGAAGATGGGCTCGGTGGCCAAATTTCTCATTTGCAACGGTTCGAAAAGTTGGGTTTTTTTTTCCCTGGTGGCAGTTCTGGCGATTGAGACGAACATTGGAGATCCCTCCCCCCCTCCTTTTTATCAGAAAATCGCACTTTAGTGTCTTCGGGACTGTTCATTTCCCTGGAATATACTATGTACACCTGAAGAGAGCATGGGGGGTATCTTGGTAAAGGCTGTTAGCGATAAAGAGAGCGCTTTTAAAATCAACCTTAGGAAAAATTCACTGCCCCTGCCTGCATATACCTTAATGGACGCACTGAGTGACGTGCGCCCAGTAAAGTTGGTAGCGATGGAGGAAAAGTAGTTCCATATCTTAACGTCGAATAACAAGTGTTAGGTAACAATTTATAACAACTTAAATTATTTATTTCGCTTTCTGTTTTTATTAACGCATCTAAGTGTAAAAATTAGCAGATTTGTAAAATATTTGCTTTTCTAATAATTTTACAATTTCATTAGACCGACGCTATAAACTGATGAGCGCCATGGCAATGTTATTTTACATAAGGCGGCAGATTACACAACGTGCATACAAGCAGATCTTAAGCAGGGCTTTCAAAAGTGCTCATTTTACAGTGAACAGCCTTTATTTTTTTTATAGGTGTACGGCTAGGACATATAGTAAGCAAAGTTTTGGTAGCCACTAACCCGAAAACTATTCCAAGTGTCCATTTATACAGCCTGAGGGTACTGTGGGTTTAAGTATGTCTAGCGAACACGTTTGTTAAAGTATTTCAGACAGTATTTTTCTGCTTTTAATTTTTAATTGTTTCAATTTCCGACAGCGGTGCGTACATGTGAGTGCACATTACCTATTTTGCGGGAATGAACTGTGTCCATGCGTATCGGGTGGTATTTCAGATTCTACATTCCCCAAATAGACGTACTCGACGTTCGCGCGATATATAGTCATTGGTTTATGTTGTTACATGGCGTTCGGTTGATGGACGTTAAAATGAAATGAAATTTAGTGCGATAGAAGAGTTGGTATAGAGTTACGATAGAAGAGTTGGTATAGAGTTACGATAGAAGAGTTGGTATAGAGTTACGATAGAAGAGTTGGTATAGAGTTACGATAGAAAAGTTGGTATAGAGTTACGATAGAAGAGTTGGTATAGAGTTACGACAGAAGAGTTGGTATAGAGTTACGATAGAAGAGTTGGTATAGAGTTACGATAGAAGAGTTGGTATAGAGTTACGATAGAAGAGTTGGTATAGAGTTACGATAGAAGAGTGACAGTGTTCGTCATATTGCGTGTTTATACTAAAAAGCAGCAGGAAGATGGAAATAGGACGAAAGGAAAAATTAAGAAGAGCCTTAAAAAGTGCTCACTTTACCGTGAACAGCCTATAAGAGCCTTGGGCAAGATATGTTATTACTTCGCTTACTAAAATGAGGTATACGTTCTATGGTATTTGACATACACACACGCGCTGTCGATCACTTGAATTTCCTCTCCTTCTTGTGTTTCAAAGTTTGGATGGTCTCTAGCCCACACAGCCATGTGTAAAAGAGGACTTCCCCCGCAACTGGAACTCTACACGCCATTCGTGATCGACAACTTGTCTTCCAAATACATCGTGATTGCTAGTGATTCTGTGGGAGCCGGTCAGACACCTCACAGACACCTACCGTACATAACAAACAAGTGAAGTTAAATAAAAGCTTGTAATAAATGGCCACCTTATTTAAATATTTAAATTTTTTGTAATATTGGACGACTATTTGAGTTGATGCTTCGATGATTTTTTTTAGCGATTTTTTGTATATTAATTGAACACTTTGTAGACTGTGCTTGAGTATAGCTCGAGCAAAGCTAACTTGAAAACATCTTTGTTGTTCAGAATAAAACACTCATGGAAGTGCATTCTATGTTCGGCTAGTGTTTAACACGATCTCACAAATGA
Organism: Dryococelus australis; assembly: GCA_029891345.1. Classification (NCBI taxonomy): domain Eukaryota; kingdom Metazoa; phylum Arthropoda; class Insecta; order Phasmatodea; family Phasmatidae; genus Dryococelus; species Dryococelus australis. Next base: position 32,711,785 of record CM057008.1, read on the forward strand.
AAGGACAGCACAGTAACAATGATATTGCCAACGATACAATTTCTTTCTTGCACAGCCGCACAAAGGGACATAATTGTTTTTAAATACTTTTATACGATAAAGGGAATTTGATTAGTCCAGTATCAGCTTGACTCTCCATTGGTTGATGGACAGCAAATAATGCATGCTGTAAGGTACAGGGTATGTGTTCGGTGCGGTATGGACCAATAGGACGATGGCGAATTCTTGCAGAGACACCAACAGAACAGGTGTTCTTGAAGTAGTGGATATAAGTAGGGATAGGAAAAATTCGCGAGTTCAATGACCTGTATGCTAGACTCCACAGTCCTGTGTATACTCTTGCCTCAGCTGTGTGTCCGCTGGTTGCTTCCCCAGAGAGTGACCAGTGTTACTCCACGCGTTTCCTATCCAGTCCGCTATTGGCTCAAGAGTTGTCCAGAGCGTGTCTTATAAACTGCGAACCAATTACGAAGTCAACTTCGGTGTGCACATGTTCGACGTATATCTTGTCCTGAAATGAACTCGCGAAATGTTCCTATCCCTAGACATCAGTGACTCACTTCCAATTTGTCTTAAGTGCCAGCAAATGTGTGCAGACCTCAATGTGTTAAAGATTTTCTCTCAAAAATGTTGGCAGCTCCGGTGGGAAGGGGATTGGTAGCGATGGAGTTGAAAAAAAAAAAGCCTGGGATGTTCTCGGGCGGGGTCCTTAATATTCCGTCGGTACGCTGCTAATACCCTGACATAATTACGCCTATCCATTACGCGGTGTTGCCCGATATTAAATCATTACCTCTGGTGCGGCACTGGAGTCCGATCGACCGTGTGAAGTTTGCCCGCGGCGACAAGTCATTAGCGCCGCTGAAGGCCCGATGCCGCCGACATACGCTTCGATTCGCCTGTCGTTAATATTGTCGTCGGCGTCCGAGCCTGCTACCTAAACTGTAAATCTGAATCAGTGAAAATTTCACTGTTTCAATCAGTCAAACGTATCTGACTGGCACAGCAGCAGTCACTTCAGTGAATTTAACTGATGAACCAGTGAAAAAAAAAAAATATATGCCGTATTTCCTTCACTGATTGATTCAGTGACATTTTCTACTGATTCGTCAGTCATATTTTTCGCTGTTTTCTCAGTGGTTTATTTTTCACTCATGGACCAGTGAAACATCTGAGCAACTTGCTCCGTCTCTAAATATTTTCGACTGATGTATCAGTGAAACTGTGCCTCGAACATAGTTTAGAAATGGCCGCTAAACGACGTGTATCAAGTGAAGTACCATAACAACGAATAAACGAATAAAACCAATACAAAATACTTTCTAAAATGCGTTTTGTCTTTCGAAACGCCATTTTACGAAGTAATATGAACACACGAACTTTCATTCCGTTTTTACGTCTTTCATTTCGTTTGCATGTAATCGTCACAGCCCTATGTTTGAAGGTTTAAACTGCATTTAATGTGGCGAAGAGAGTGTACTTATATGTATTATTTGTTTTAACAATATCCTAACGGTACCAATCAAACCAAAAACAAAAAGTATGTGCAAAGAATTTCAAACTATACTATTTTGCATCGAGACTATAAAATATATATTTTACTCTAACTATTTCTATTTTCGCGTGGTAGCTCAGATGGTAATGCAGCGGCCAAAAGGTGAACGGTGAGCGAGTTCAATCCCTGCAAGCTACAATTTTATTTTACTTTTTAAAATTATGGCAAATTGCACAATATCAATAGTAAACTATCGAAAATATGTTTTTTTAATGTAATTATTTGCCTACATTCAATAAAAGCAATATTTAATTCGCCACTGTAATCAGCCGTCATTTATTAGATCAGTGAAATTGTTTCACGTCACTAATTCAATCAGTGAAATTTTTCACTGAAACAATCAGTGGTTTTCCACTGATTCTAAGTGGAGCCATTTTCACTGATTATAGTAGTTTAATTTCACTGCGAATCAGTGGTTTCCCAATGATCCGAATTTATAGTGTAGTCGATACATCGATGAAATCGATACCCTAAAAAACAATTAGACATCTACAAAATCAGCGTTATTATTTGGGGACACGTTAAACTTAAGGTTGAAGTAAAGCAACTGCCCATGGAGCACTGCACCCGACTATACATCGTGAAGAACTCATAAAAAAAATCCCAGAAAAGTGTGATATATGCTGTATATGAAAGAAGAATGTATGTATTTTGCAACATTATGAAATATTTTAATATAATATACTTTTTAAATTTAAAGATTTAATCGATCGATAGAGTCTGCATTTTTAACCAAATTGAAGTGCTTTTCCGTTTTGGATGCTTCGGAAAGCAGAATTTAGAAGAAAATCTTCCTCAAGAAAGATCGTCAAAATATTTACTGTTATCATATGTAATAAAATTCATAGTAATAACGTATCATATCAATTTTATAACTAAATTTATTTACGTTAGTTTCAGCCATAAATGTTTGTGACAAATTGAAACACATAAAATAAATTATAAAAATTATTTACTACATTAGTATTACAATTTTCTTACATACAATCATAGTAAACATTATGACGACATTTCATAGCGAAGATTTTCTTGCAAATTCTGCTTTCTGAAGCATCCAGAATGGAAATATGCTTAAATTTCATTAAAAATATAAACTACTTTAAACGATTACTTTTTTTACATTTATAAAGTATATTTTAGTAAAATATTTTGTAAATCACACTTTTATGACCATTTTTATGGTGTCTGTAATACTTTTTTATGAGTTCTTCACATTGTATAGTCGGGTGCAGTGCTCCATAGGCAGTTGCTTTACGCTTTACTTCAACCTTAATTCACATTTAGCTTTACAATACGTTTGTCATTGGACGGTAATTAGTTTGACACGACCTTGGTAACTCTGCGTCGATAAATGAAAACTTCACAATCGTGTGCCCCAATCACGTGCAGCTCAGTCAGAAAGGGCGTGACTTCACACCTACGCAGCAGCCAATGGAGAAACGACGCCATCTCGAGTATATACAGTGCTGTGAAGTTTAGTCTGACGCCAAATAATAACGCGATTTTTTAAGGTCCCTGCAAATAATTCGATTTTTTTTTAATTAGGCACTTTCGGCTGGTGAAGCGCTGCGAAATTTTGGTAAATAAACTGCTTTTTAGCGACAGTAGTTTCGGTTTTGTTAGGGCGTTTTAATTTTCTTGCTGCGTGGTTTTGTGATAGCGAGAATGAATAATAGATATGACGTCCAGAATTGAATTTCATGTCTGAAAAAAATAAATGGCGGTATTAACAACGAAAATGTCTCGTATTTCAACAAAATCTTTATTGTCTTCTCTGAATGTCTGATTTCCAATAGCAAGGGACTGGGAAATTTCTGTAGCCTGGAATCCACGGTCCTATGTGTTTTCGATCCTCAGATTTGAGTTCATTGGCTGCCCTTTAAAAAGGAATAGGGGTGTCCATCAAACCTTTATTTTTATTATAATGTCATAAAATGGTAGGATCTCTGCTGGCAGTGAGATAGAGGACCTGGTCGCCCCTAGCGCTCCCGCGCTTTTAGGCCTAAGACGTGCAAAATTCCTTCAACCAGGCGGCCACCTGAAAGCAGCGAAGAAAGGAGAAGAATGGAAATGAACAAACATAGGAGGAAAGGGACACAAATCGACACATTCTGTATATACAGTAAGGAGGCAGGGACTGTTTCCGAAGGCTGATTTCAAAAGCGGTCGATCGTGGATTACATGTGCTCCGGCGTTTCGCTGCTCGCAACATCCTGTGCCAAGAATTCAGCACGAAAGTCGCGCTTTCTCTGCGGTTATGCCGGGCCGATGCATACGAAGTGTCGTGATCGGCGAATGAGTCACGCTCACGTGACAAATACGGCAAACTAGTAATCGTTTCGAAATCCACCGACAACATTACGTTGAGTTTCCGCACCTGAAAGAAGGACGGCAAGTTGTTTCGGAGGCCGCTTAAAAAAATTTTTTTTTTTAGTCACACGCAGGGCCACGACTATTTCGTGGATTCGTTCGGAGATGAGGTTGTCTCTTAGTGTTGTGATTGGACGGCAGTTGTTTAGACACGCCCCGTTTAACTGTGAGCCAGCAACAAGCAGGAAGCCATAGTGTGAGTGTTTAACAGTCCTGCACAGAGGTCTCACTTGATCACAGCAACAAACAATCAAACTATAACGTCTCTAGTGTACTCGGGGAATCGATGCGTACGTGAATAAACAGCGAGTTTCTGTAACATTGGGACAAACTTCCGGCAATGTATTCCTGACTAAAATACAAAAAAAATAAAATGTCCAGTGATCATTAAAGGGACTGTGTGCCCCTGAAAAATCCTCATTTAAATTGCCGTACTATGTAGTGTTGTTAGCCTATTAGTAGAGACATGGCATCAGGGTGCACTTCACAGTACTGTATGCACCGGGAGCCGGCGACGTTTTCCCATTGGCTGCTGCGTAGACATCAAGCCACGCGTGATTGGGGCACACAACTGTGAAGTGTTCAATGATTGGCGCAGAGTTACCCAGGGCGTGTCAGATACAGTATGGTCCAGTGACAGACGTATTGCAAGGGTACGCATGTTTAAAGTTTAGCGTGTCTCCAAATAATAACCCGAATTTTGCAGGTGTGTGTGTGTGTGTCTCTCTCTCTCTCTCTATCTCTCTCTCTCGCTCTCTCTCTCTCTCTCTCTCTCTCTCTTTCTCTCTCTCTCTCTCTCTCTCTCTCTCTCTCTCTACTAAATCTGCAACACACGTTCTGTTTTGAATGACGAATTGTTTCACAAACGGTTCACCTTAGAGTGATCCGAACGGACGACCGTTATTGTTAACTTAGACGTGTTATTTCACATGCTGTCTTTAAAAATTACTTAGAACGTACGTAGTGTTTCAAAATTTTACGCACATATAGAGTGACAACATACTTTTCCAAGCGGAAGGGGGATGATAGTACAGACCGCGTTTTTAGAGGCATAAGATATCCTTTACTCAAAACACAATTTACCGATTTCTTGCTTAATCACAAATGGTTTATGATATTCTCAACTAAACGCATTTTAACCCTTTGAGGAGCACGAACGTATATACTTGGGGCTACGTTTATATATAAATTTATTTGCTTTTGAAGAGAAAGCTCACACTTTTATAGTTTTGCTATTTCGCTAGACTTGTTGCCACTTAACTTTTGTAGTACCTACAAAATAATATGGCGGGGTGGCTTCTCTACAAAATATTTTTATACATATCACTATAGGCGAGAAGGTGCACATACATTTTCGACTTATATTTTCGTATGTTTCCCCATGTTTTAAAAACACGTGGCATAATTTTAGACGCACCAATAAAAAACTGTTATTGTTTGGAATCGTACTGCTGTCAGTAAAACATTGATTTATACGAGGGTAACTTAACGCATTCTGGACTACGCTCGAGCTAAGTTCGAGCAACGCTAGTTTAAAAATTTCTTGGTCCTTGAAAATAAAACTCGCAGGGTTATAGAGCCATTGTTTCGCTAGTATTTAATAGGATCTTACAATAACAATACAACCCAGCAGTTATAGTTTTCCTGCAGAAAATGTATTTTTTTTTGTTATGCCCTGATAAAAGGACGCGATTGACTGTAAATCTTTTACAGACGAAAGCTACATTTAAGTTCAGTATATCAGCTCTGCGACCCCAGTGGCTGATGACCAGCCAATGATGAACGTCGTAGAGCACACAGTAAACACACCCAGTGTGGTGCGGACCAATAGAAGAATGGTAAGTGGAGATACAGAAACCAACAGAATAGACATTCCTGCAGTGGTGTATACAGGTGATTCTGTTCTAGCTTGTCCTTAATTATATTAAATATGCGCAGTCCTGAATGTGTTAAGAAGTTTTTTTTTAATTGGTGAACGTGCAAAGATAGATCAAGATACAAGACACCTTGTTATTTCGACAGTATCCCTTTATTTTGAGATATAATTACCATATATTTATTTGATTGTTTGTTATACCGCAAACTTAGGTTTTTCATTCCCTGACGCTAGAAAGTGGAGTCTTGTTCATTAAGCCGTTTCACCACTTCGAGTTTCAATTTGTGGTCGCTCGGAAATCGATTGCCGCTTATATATATATATATATGTATCTTCATCTTGTTAAACGGGAACATCTAAAGAAGCCGAAAGGAACTGAAAACCGAATAATGATTCCACACGCTCGCTCAAACTCGCCGTTATCCTCATAAAGTCAAATTCGCACATTCCTACCAGGGTGTTTTTAATAGTTTCTCTGTTATCAACCCCTTAACGTATCATCCCGCGTACACTCGTTCACGCCTGACATGTTGTAGAATATCCGAAATCATGGTCGGTGCTCTACAAGTCCAGAAGTTAGCACCAATCAGGACATCGCCTTTCACTGGATAATGCTACTGTCCGCTGCTGACGCAAAAACCTGTTTTATAATTGGTTGCTTCTTGTGCCGTGGATCTACAGAAACTCTTTCCATACGCTACAAAATTGCATTTGTTATTATGTAGATACCTGAAAAATTCGCGTGTTCAATGACCTGCAGGCTAGACTGCACAGTCGTATGTACAAACATGCCGATATCAGCTGCACATTGGTTGTCTGCTGTCACAGTGGAAGACGACGATTGGGCCAGTGTTCTCCAGGAGGAGTCGAACACCGTGTGGACCAATGGCTAAAGTTATATATGCACACGTGTTTTTAATTCTGGCTTGTCCCAAAACGAATCCGCAAATTCTTCAGGTCTCTAGCTATAAGATATTCGTAGGTACTGTTGAAACCAAAAATTCTCTGTTTTGCAACACCTGAACTGACAAGTTAATGGAACGTTAAGAAGTTAACGTACAATGAGTGCGGACGTTGATTCGGAACACCGATATAGCACACTGCGACGTAAAAGTTTTAAGTGTGCTATCCAGCAGGAAGTATATTCCGTATCAGATGCCCACGTTCTGCCCAATCCGAGGCGGTAGATTGTATTACTCCGCGCATCTACGCACTTGGGAGCAGTCAGCTGTCAGAACCACGCCCTCTTCGCCGAGAGAAACATGTGGTTGCGGACAACAAATTAACTTATTTGTAGAATGTTTGTTTGCAAAGAACAATATTTTGTTCACTCAGTTGTTCTGCTCTTGCTCCAACCATCTGCACTCGTTACCCTGGAACAAAGAGAAATAATTTAAAAATAATTTGTTGAGTCAAACACTTATTTAGTTACTCCAACATTATTTATGTGTATTATTACAAACAAATATTTTACAACTACGTCTACTTTCAACTAACCGGTTTGGTTACCGTAAACAGAAATATGTACATACACACAGACACACATATCCTTTAAAAATTTTAGTTGCATAGATCAAACAAGCTTGTGGCAAACTAATATGAAGAACAAAATGATTTGGTTTCTGCAACAAAATATTTAATCACTCATGTACAAACAGTTAATTTTTGTGAGCCATACAAACTTTGTTTTATGCCAAAAAAAAACTTTTTGTCAGTGTCTGCTTTCATATTTTAGATCCGATGTTTATTTTAGCAACGCATTTGTAATAAAGTGAATAGTTTATATTTAATATTAAATTATCACTCCTCATTTCTGTGTGATATGTTATTCAAGCCCAATCATAGAGAAATAATGCTAACAAAACAGATCTATGGAAGTAAACTTAATTGTGGGATAAAGCACAGAAATTGTGAAACACCGTATGTGTGTGTTTTAAAGGCAACAAACGTATACACATATTATATTGTTGCGGTTCCTAACATGGCATTTACACCAAGCTTAGCATACGGAATACCATAGCTTAGGATTTCAGAGCTTCAGACCTCATACTTAGGGGCAGTGATATTTCGCGAAAAAATCTCGAGAAATATGTTTGACAATATTACAGTAATAATACAAATAGTACAAAAATATGTTAAATTACAAAACACACACACACACACACATTATTTCTCAGTGCAAATAGGCTACACACGACAATCACTTATGGGGAAACTCCAAGCTTCGCTGATGCATGAAGCTTCGCGTCACCACCTAAAAAAATTGCCGGCCCGCCTTGAATCACTGATTTGGGTATTTACTCCCTTGCTGGCGCTGGGACTATGGCTCGGTGCATAATGTTTGGCTACGCTTGTACAGTATTCTTAAGTTCGATGGGGCTACGCTTGAAAATCATTTGTGGGGAAACTCCAAGCTTCACTGACGCGAAAAAGACGGATTGGTTGCTATTCCGGCTGTGGACAGTTTTAAGGCTTTTGTGGATGACAACTAGAAAACACACATACCTGAATTGTAAACATTCCGACTGTGGGAACTTTGCAGGATATTTGGGATGTGAATGTTGGTACAAAAATCCGGGATGGTAACCATTCCTGCAATGGATACTTTCCAGGATTCAGTAACGCAGTGCTTTGCTAGTAAAATGTGAATGGTTACCATTTCGGATTTTTTTTGCACAAGTATGGATGCAAAATTTCCGGAATTATAACCATTTCAAATAGATACTTTTATGTCCCTCCCCCACCTTTTTTTTTTTGGTTGTTCACCTAAATATGTCATGCATACCAAACTTTTTATACTTTGTACAAATAAAAATACCTCATTTTTATTTACAAATTATAATATTTAATATATAATTAATATGAATAAAAACGGAGAGAAGATAGGTGTGTTGGTAACTCCTAGTAAGAAATAGTTCTTATGCAAAATATTATTACACTGATCGCACACGAAAGCGGTGGGTTGTCTCTCTGGTGTGATATTCTAGACCCAGTCAAGCTTTATTTGCATTTGGTGTCATTTTATAAACTTAATTAAGCTTTGTTTGCATCACGTGGTGAAATAGCTTGAAAGCAAAACTCCAGCAGGCCTCCATAAAAGTCTGAAGTAACCTTTAAGGGACTATAGCTAGGGATAGGAAAAATTCGCGGCTTCATTTCAGGACAAGATAGATTTCAAACGACTGTACACTGAAGTAACCTTTGCAATTAGATCAGAGTTTATAAGACAATAGCCGACTTGCAAGGGAACAATAAGCGAATCCTGTACTGTCAAATGTGGGGTAACACTTGGGCAACAGCCAATGAACAAACATCTGAGGTTCGGCTATACAAAGGATTTTGGAGTCTAGCATACAGGTCATTGAACTCGCCAAATATCTCTATACCTTACTATAGCCTACATAATTAATCTCCAGAGGATATAGACACAGTTTAAACTTACAGTATTGAGTCTTGTAATGAGGATGGCGATGCTCGTAACAGCAATTATATTTTCTGATATAGGCTGTTCATGGTGAAATGATCACTTTTGAAAGTCATGCTTATGATCTACGTGTATGAACGTTGTGTACTCTTCCGCCGTATGCAAAATTAACATTGCCTTGGGCCACTCACTTTATTCATGCGTCGGTCAGGTGAAACTGTGGAATTGTTATAAATGTAAATGTGTTACAAATCCGGTCATCATTACACTTCGGTGCATGAAAAATAACGGAGAGAGAAAGAAATAATTTAAGTTATCGCAAAAAGTTACCTAACACTTTTCATTCGACGTTAAGATACGGAACTGCTTTCCATACATCATTACCAACTTTATTGGGCGCATGTCACTCAAATGCACCCGTTGTAATATATACAGGCAGGGGCAGTGATTTTTTTCTAAGGTTGATTTCGAAAGTGCTCACTTTATCGTGAACTGTCTTTACACTGCAATTTCCGAAGATACACGTGCGTGCAGATGTTAAGAGAAAATGTGAGATAAAATTCGGAGGAGAAGGCATTTTTTTTTTGTGAAAAATAACAATTTGACTGAAAGCCGAGCCCATCAATGCAAACCTAAAAACAAAAAGGCCTAGCCAACATTGAGAATAAGCGATTACTTGTCTAGAGTGGGCAACGAAACTTTTAACCCTTTCATTTTCAAATTAATTTATAATTTCTGGTGTCGCAAATTAGAACATTTTTGATGTGTGATGTACTTAAGATGGCAAAGAAAATGTTTCGCTGTCATAACCATTAAGCTGTAGTCTTTGTGCTTGTTGATAAGTAATATGAACCTGTCATAACGTAACACAGTGGTATGGTTTAGGAATCAGTTTACCCACAGAAAAAATCATTGGGTACTGAGTCCTGCAGAGTACAGTTCTGGTCAAATGTAAGCGTCCTGTGCAACATGTTGACGAACTTATACAATGGGCTACGAACAATACTGGCATACAGGTCTGGTACATGGTGTATCTATCCATGTACAATTTTTGCTGTTAATTCCTTTACATCATATGTAGATGTTCGTGTATTCTTCATATAGCATGTATAATATTTTCCTTTTTCAATTCCAGTTGTTATTAGGGAATTGTTTGAGAAAATACTTTTAACAACAATTACGTAGAATTTAGCTATAATTTGTAGCGTACATTTTAAGCCAAACGATGAACTCTTAAGAATTCAAAACACCAATAAAGGGTCACAAAAAAGATTTTATTTTAAATTAGTTTTTTTTTTAATAGAATTTCTAATGCGGTATTTTATGCGTACTGCTCGCTAAGAATGCACATTAGCATATTCCGTATTTGAAGTGTTTCAAGCCTTCGTAGATTCAACACTTTATCAATTTGAAACCCTGCTTCAAGTCTGACACGCGTGTCAATTAAAAACTCAAGCAATTTTATGTGAGTAGTCCTGACCTGCCAACGACTGTTCTGCCTGAACGATTTATTTTTCGTCCAGCTAACTGGTGAAATGTGTGATGCCTACAATTTTCTGGAGTACTATTAAAAGCTGCTATTACGGGGTTGGTTTGTTTACAGAACTACATGAAATTAATGAACTTGGTTAGCAAGTCTGTTTGGTTATTTGGCACGTCTGTATTTGGTAGCCCAGATTAATAAACTGTTATTTTGTTCGAAGAGGGGCTACTATTTGAAGATGCAACATTTTTGCTGCAGAAAAAGGTACTTCGTTTTTCTTCCCCCCCCCCCCCCTTTCTCATCCACAGGGATGGCGCACGTCTTAACGCTTCCAAACGCTGAACTATACTGAAGAGAGGCGCGCGGAGCTCCTGGCGTGGCCGAGCGCTGTCTGGCGTCTTCTACTGGCAACTAGTTCAGTCTCGCACACTCTAGCACCTTCCATACGCCTCTCCGCTATTCCCGTCGCCTCCTTAACCTTCCCGAGCCACGCTTGCGCGTGTAAATGTTCGTCCCCAGCCCGAACAAGTGTACAGTGTTCCTCTTCGAGTTACGCGAGCTTGCCGACGATGGGTCATATCTACACTACTTCGTACTTCGGGACTTCAGCATGCTAGACGCGTTTTCGCATAATATGAGTATACAAGTTAAGTATTGCAATGAACGCAGTGTTGTTATGCCGGGGGTAGAGTTTCCCTTTTAGTAGTGTTTTTATAACTATTTTTGTGTATATGGATTTCTTGTAGGGAAGTGTTTCTTCACTGTTTTGCTTGCGTGCATTTTCAATATGGTATTTTTATGGGAATGTTTGTAAGAGGCGGATTTTCCTTCTTTTTTTTTTTTTTTTTTGGCGTGCTGTAGGATTGGTCTCCTGGACTACGATTTTTGCCCAAAAGAATTTTAATGTTAAGGAGCCGAGTGAATATTTTATGGCATTCCTTTATGCTCATGGTTAAGTGTAATAAGGGTTTTTGCTACTTCCCAATGGTATTCTTGAAATTAGTATTCCATGTTGTACTTTTTAGTGAATCATCAGGCGTACTTTACTTTTAAAGTTGTAATGGTGCTTGCTTTACTCAGGGAGTCATTTTACCTTTTTTTAAAAATGGGTTTACACAAGTGTTTATTCAGGTTGGGTGATTTCTCAGGATATATTAATATTGTTGTTTTTCTGTTTGTTCCAGTGCATGTGTGTTCTCTCCTTCCCCTAGTTCACCGATTGGTAGCAAGCAACAGGAATTTACAGATGCAATTTATATTTTCTGCAAAGTTGTTGTTTTTGGTGATAATGTATAGATGGGCTTCAATATAATTGTATTGATTTTGGAATTTTTGTGTCCATGATTTCTTGATTTTTTTTTTATGGCGTGCGTCCTTCTCCTTGCCGTCCTTTAGCCCTGTTGTGACCTACAGGGGCGTAACAAATTCTTCATGTCACCATCGTTTCAACGCAATACACTGCTAACTTCGAAGTTATAATCTCATTGGCGAACTCATACTGCGCAGTTTCTCATCTATAGGTTATCAACGGTAAAGTGAGCACATTTGAAAGCACTCTCATTTGGATTAATAGCCAATAATTATACATATTTTCTTTTAGCCTTAGATGTAAACGCCCTAGTGCAGTGGAATATATGCACTGTGTTTATTACATAAACGGAAATATTTAGTTGAAAAGGTAATCAAAGGAAGAATGACCAGTTTCCTGCAAGTCAAAGCAAAAACAAAAATATGAACTTCGTGAATAGTGTACTACGCCGGAAAGCAAACACACTGAACTCTGGCAATGGCACCAAAACAGATTTGCATTACCGAACGTGAGATAGCTTACAGAAGGAAAATTCGTAGGTGACTAACAAGACACGTTATAACCAAAGCTAAACAATAGTGCGCCCGCAATCTAGGTACGAATCAGTGATATAGGCTATTCTAAGTTAAATGAGCAGTTTTGAAAGCCCTGCTCTAAGATCTACTTGTATGCACGTTGTGTATTCTTCCGCCTTATGTAAGATTAACATTCTCACGGGCCTAATCACTTTATTAATGCGTCGGTCATGTGAAACTGTGAAATTGTTAGAGAAGTAAATATTTTTCAAATCTGCTCATTTTTACACTTCGCCGCATAAAAAAAATAAATAGAAAGCGAAGGAAATAGTTTAAGTTATTACAGACAGTTGTACAACACTTTTTATTTGACGTTAAGATACGGAACTACTTGTCCATCCATCGTTACCAACTTTACTGGGTGTGTGTCACTCAGGGCGCCCGTTAAAATGTACGCAGGTAGGAAAGCTTAAATTTTCCTAAGGTTTATTTCGAAAGAGCTCACTTTATCACGAACAGCCTTTATCAATCGGGACCGCGGTGGCTGAGCGGTTAGCCTGCTCGCCTCCCACCAAGGCGATCCGGGTTCAATCCCCGGCCGGGTCTCCTGGTTTTTCGCATGTGGGAATCGTGCCGCACGATGCCGTTGGTTGGTGGGTTTTCTCGGGGATCTCCCGCTTCCACCGCACTTTCATTCCGGCGCCGCTCCATACTCACCTCAAACACCCTCATCGGCTGTTAAGAGCCGTCCAAATCTCTTCACTCACTCGGTGAAATCTGTGAAATAACATTTTACTGAAAGTCAGTTGATAAGGTACTTCTGACCGGCGTATCAAGCAAACAAACTGCGGGAACAAGATACTTAAGCAGTGGTTTTATCGACATTCAGTGGTAATAAAAAATAAATCAGTGAAATTCAGCCACTATATTAATTAGTTATCACGCACTGATAATCACTCACTCAATTTTCACTGATTTGGCTCAATTCTCACTGTTTCGGATTTAGAGCTCATTGAGTGCAATAGTTCTGGCAGGGGGAGTGTTGTCACGCAATGGTTTTGATGGCATCCCACACACAAACACCCCAAACCATGCAAATGTAGTTGTGGAAGGGAGGCTCTATAATCCATTCACGGTTACTTGACACTTTTCCGAACCCCTATTGAAGTTCTACTTCCAGGATATTCCTCCGCCTCATGCAAGCTAAGCTCAGCCGAGTCTGGAAAATTACACCAGATGACAACGTACCGCTTTACTACCCACTCAGTTGTAATATTATTTTGCATGAGAACTATTTCTTACTCGGCGCTACCAAAACATATTTTTATCTCGCGGTTTTTATTCGCGTTTATTACAAAAGAAATATTATAATGCATAAAATAATACATAGGTACAACTTCAATTTATCAAAAAATAAGATACGTCTGTGTTTACAGAAGTATAAAATGCTTGATGCGTGGCATATTTAAGCCTTCGAGGAGGGCACTTACTGTCACTGAAGACAAGATTGAAGTGAGCTGCCTATGTTCTCCACTGCAGCAATATCAGTTTTGCTGATTACTGTACCTACACTTACCAAAGTCCTATTGTCCCTGCTGCACTTACTGTACTCCGCATAGTTTATTATTGGCTGGTCGCCAGCCAATGAAGTCGTATGTTGATTGCGTGTCAATTGATGGATCGCGACAGAAGGTAACAAGTTTTACAGTCCATCGCGTTCATTCGAGAAATTATAGAAAACAAACATTTTATTTTTACTTACCTAAGTATTAATAGCTTATAACCTTTTACTTATATTCCAATGAAGTCCAGAGGAACAGTAAATATTTGAAAGTGTTCGTTTCGTCTTAGAGATCAACGAAATTTCCATATTAACGTAACCTCATTTATATACGTGCATACTCCGCAAAGAGTTAAGAAATAAGTAAATACTTCATGCGTGGGGTGATTTTTTTCAAAGGTTGGTGTTAACACTCCCGAAGAAACGGTGAATGGACTATAGTAAGGGGGAAATAACTTAAATCAGTTACAGTTGGCAACACGTCTCTCTACTGTGGTTCGTCAGCGAACTCTTCTGACACTTGCACTCCGCTTGTTGGTCATCATCACGTCGAGTTCACCTTTCACTGTCAGAGAGAGAGAGAGTAAGGCTTTTCCATTAATCCATCACTGGTCTCTTTGGAGTGCAGAGCAGGCGGTAATAAATGATTTAACACATACCAGACGCCGTGGGCCGGTAGTGGAGTATCATAATGGTTCGAGGAGGGGCGGGGAGAGTAAATATTGAAAGGAGAAGCCACGGGATCCCACAGCGTTTCGAATAGAAACATGATGACGTGATGGTGAAGGGTGGAGAGGGAGGGGAGCGAAATGCGCGCGCCAGTGTGGCCTCGGCTCCTGCCTAATGGCCAGAGAAGATAGGCGCGACCCACGAACAATAATGGCGCCCGCGCACAGCGATCAGTCATCGCCGCTCGTTGAAACGATCCACCCCCCCCCTTCCTCCCCCCTGCACAGTTCATATTCCTGTAAGGGATGGAGGCAGCTGTCAAAAAAGGAGAACTCCAACTTCCTCCCTGCCATAGCTCCTTCACAACCTTCTGCTACTCTAATTACCTTCAATTGCCTCGGAGTTCTTGCCTGATGAGCTCTTAAGGATCTGCTCTCCCGAGGGGCGATCTCGGCCCATTAACGTCCTGCCCGCTGGACACGTAAGCGATACGTGAGCTTAGATTCGTGGGCGCCCTGGAAGGAGTTCTTCAGAACATAAGTGCTGAACAGATGTCTGATATGCCTGCGCACTCGAGGTTCCCAAATTGTGCCTTCCCATGGTTTCGTTTAAGGTGACTCCACAGTGAAGTACTGTGCGTAGAATCAGAGTTTACGAGTTTCAGCGTATCTAGGTAAGTTCATAGTATGGTATGTTCCATTCACGGCTATTAACAACTTTTCTGAAGCCAAGTTAAAGTTCTACTCCCAGTATATTCCTCCGCCTCGTACAAAGCTATACCGAGTATAGAAAATTACGCCAAAGGGACAACGTACCGTATTCCTGCGCACTTAGTATAATAATATTTTTCATAAGAACTATTTCTTACTAGGCATTACCAACGCACCTATTAACTCTTTATTTTCATCCGTATTGAACATAAATTAAATACAATTTATAAACAAAATATTAGTAAAGGTTTAATTAAAAAAATATAAAGGCACATTTTTGCTAACACAAGTATAATGTGGTATATAGCTGAGATATTTTTATATATTGTATTATATCGTATATTATATTATATACACTATATTGTGATTAGCTTGTGATACATGACATAAATAACTAAACACGTCAAACATGGGGTGATTTTTAAAAGGTTCGACTCAAAAATGTAAAGAAACAGCGAATATACCTTAATACGACCTTCCCCCCCCCCCCAACGAACGATAAGAAAACCATAATATACTACAGCCACCAGCTTTTACAGTTATCCTATTAAACACAAACGAAGAAAGAAAAACTTGGGAAAAGTATTAAAAAAAAAAAAAAAAAAAAAACAGTTTTTGGGCTTTCCCGCGCAGGTATACACTGTTCGCGATGAAGTGAGCACTTTTGAGGCCCTAGTTACATTTTCCTTTCAGCCGTTTGTTATCCGTTAACCACCATTTAAACCTTTAATGCATAATGTTTCATATACGATACAGCTGGAGTATTCGATTTTTATTCGTCTGAAAATTAATTAAATTATTATAATTTAAAAAGACCTTTAACGTAGACATCATAACAATGCAAAAGTCCCGGCATATGCACTTTGAATTTAAAAAGAAATAGTGTACATGCAGTGGATAGCTCGATCACCCTTCGTCGTCGGGGATAACAAAAATACGGAGACGATGTATCAGAATGGCTAACCGATGGATTAACAAATTATTCGTTGCTCGTACGATGGAGATGATTTGGAGTTCGCCTAAACTGTTACGAGTTTGATCGTTTGAAGGTTTTTCGTACCGTGTATATAGTCGAAAATCATACCTCTTGGATCTCTATTAAGAATGATAAAGGGTTAAATAAACATTGCCATGTAACTAAAGGTTATTCGCGATAAAGTGAGCACTTTAGAAATGAACCTTAGAGAAAAGTCACTGCCCCTGCATAGATATATTTTAATGGGCGCACTGAATGACATTCGCCCCAGTAAAGTTTGCTAACGATGGATGAAAAGTAGTTCCACATTGTCGCAGATCGACTGGACACGGAACCATAAGGTTATATTTAATATATGCATTTGAGCTACACATATGTTTTGGACAGTAATATTTAATTTATTTCACATATTATGTGAATTTTAAAATAATTAATTTCACGTGTTTATTATATTTGATGTAAACATTTCTCTTCCTTAATTTTTCGATGTCCCCTACTCTATGATAAATTTAACACGTTGTTGTGAGTTCTACATATGGTTATGTCACTATTTTTATTATTGTATTGATATGTTTGATTTTATTTTCAGTAACTGTTTCATAATTTTTAAAGCTAAATTATTGATTTGTTTTGGAATTTAAAGACATAATATTTTAGGCCTTAATTTTATTTAGTGAAGATAAAGCCGGAAGCGAGCCGTGATTGGATGTTGGTTGGTCGGAAGCCGGAAGAAGGGACTTCTAGGAAAGACATTGAACATGTAAGGCGTCTAAATTTTCGTTGAAATTTTACTTTTGAAATTTTAACGCCATCATAAATTTATTTTAGAAATTATGCTCCCAGAAGTTAAGTTTTTGGTTGTCGCTGCAGCAATATTTAAGAAGAGGCTGTATGCTAAGTCGTAGATAATTATTTTGAGTGTTAAATTGACGAGGCGAAACGGACGCCGAGACTACGACGCCGGCGCCATGCAACGGGATAGCGTCAGAGGACCTCAGGTGACGCCAAGGCAATTTAACGCATGGAAAGCCTAAGTACATGAACTGTTTTTCAAGTATTGAACTTTAAGGAATCTGGACTTATTTGACTAGAGTTACTATTTTAATTTTTCAACTATTTGACTGTGGGTTCAATGAGTATGTTAAACCAGTAGTCCCGAACTTCCGCATATGAGCTAGTACAGACGGAGCAATATGCAATGAGGAGATAAAGACTTGTTTTGAACTTTCAACATAAATACAGAGTTACTTTATGTATTGAAATATCGGATCTGAGATAATTAATTTATGAATTGACTTTTATTACTTAATGAACTATTAGTGAATGTGATCTAAGGGATTTAAGAAACTAAGTAAGAGCTCACCAAAACTTTCTGGAAAGCCGAATACAGAGGAGGCTACTTCCGGTGGAAGCTGATTAATATTTTAAACTGAAATCTCAAGTATAAGATTTATTAATTTTTTTTTCATATAGCAGCTCCAAAGTTTCACAACATTTTTCAATCTTTTATTTTATTTTAATTTTGCAATCTGATGTATCCCTATTCTTACTTGGATGGTGGTATGTCATATTTAGTTTTGCACCTTGTTGAATTATTCACATGTTTGGGCCTGAGTTTATTTGTCCTTTTTTTCTACATTAATAACTTAATCATCAAGATTACACATGTTCGATTGAAATGAATTACTGTGAAAGTTGGAATGTGTTTTCTATTGCATGAGGTTTACAGCATCGCCGGAGAGCTTCTGACTCCAGTGTGGCAAGACCAAGGTCACATCACGAATAATATGGCGCCCAAAAATCTATTAATCATTATGATTATTCTTTTTACCAACTCACATCAAATAGATTTACACCCACATTATTACAAAGACTGTTTCAGAATGGCTCGCAACAAGAACCATTACAAAAAAAAAAAGAGGCGCCCAAGTGCTAGCTATGATATATTTCGCAATATCATAAAGTCGAATAATAAGTGTTAGGTAACCATTTATGATAAATTAAAATTATTTCTTTCCCTTTACGTTTTTTTTAATGCATCGAAATGTAAAAATGAGCAAATTTCTAAAGTAATTACTTTATTAATAATTTCAGAGTTTCTTTTGACCAAAGCATTAATAAAGTGACGAGGCCCATGGCAATATTAATTTCATGTAAGGCGGAGGAATACACAATGTGTATACAAGTAGATCTTTAGCAGGGCTTTCAAAAGTACTCATTTTACCATAAACAGCGTATAATAAACACAGTGTGTATAGGCGATTCCACCGCACTCGGATGTTAACGTCTAAGGCTAAAATAAATAATATTTTTGACCGTTGTTCTGAATGAGAGGGCCTTCAAAAGTTCTGTCTTCATCGTGAACAGCCTATACCATAAAGGAAAGAAAAAAAAAGTACAATGTTGTATCTGTAGTTTAATCCATTAACTTTCATCGCGTACAGTAACATTCAACTGTTACACATATAATTTGCGAGAAATACATCTTCCCGGGGTCGCATAGCCCACCCTTGCGAAAACCTGTTGCAAATCCTTCCTTATCACTAGAACCCCGATTATTCCGCGGATAGAGTTGGCAGCAAGCTAGTCTGGACAGCTCTCTATAAACTCGAGACATTATCGTTTGCCTATTGTTTGCTGTGATCAAGTGAGGCCTCTGTACAGGACTGTTAAACATTCACTCACCCTACTGCTTCCTGATTATTACTGGCTCACAGTTAAAGAGGGCGTGTCAAAAGAACTGTCATCCAAACATAACCGTGGGAGAAAACAAGTGTTTGGAGTTTACCTCGCCTCCGAATGAATTCGCGAGATACTCGTGGCTCTACTTATGGCCAAACAACAAAATTAAGGCGTTAAAAAACTTTTACTAGGCACTCTCCTTAACGGTTTTGGGGCCCCAAAAAATTAATAATCTTATTTTTGTTCCCCACATTGTTCAACTTGTGCGCATTATTTGTGATGACATTTTCCTCTCGAATAGAAGAATTTTAACACGCTACATTTTTTTTATAGTTTGATGTCAAATCCATTTTTTTTTTACTGCAGCCATAATAACAAATACTATAGGCTGTTCACGGTAAAGTGAGCACTTTTGAAGCCCTGGTTACTTTTTTTTCCTACCAACCAATTTATACTCTTCCACCACTTTTTAAATTAAATATTGCCACGTAAGTAATAAACACGGTGTATATATCTCACCGGACTCAAAATTTAACGTCTAACGCTATAATAAAATATATTTATTGACTATTATTCCAAATGAATGGGCTGCAAAAATTGCTCAATTTAACGTGAATAGCATATTATAACTAAGTTGTGCAAATGAAAAAAAAATGTACAAAGTAAACTTATGCCCTGTGCTACCGTGTGACTTATGCGTAATCAACAAATAACAGTTCATACATTTTTAAAAAAGTTAAAAATATGCAAAAAATGTCTTTGTATTTACCAATTTTTTTTTCATATAAATGGCTATACGGCAATATAAGAATCCCCAAGACTGTATTTTCCAACAAAGGCGATCAAATGAGTGGCCAAACAAAAGTTGATTCCACATAATATTTTGTTAACAGTCGAATTTCATTTGGCCCTACACAAAGGTTTTATTTATTCGAGCGCGTATTTTCTTAGATTACCAAAATTAATTTGGTTGTTTTTAAAGTTTTGTTCTTTTATCCTAATTTTTTTCTTGGCGCAACTGAAAGTATTTTTGGCCCCACACAAACAAAAATTTCTTGACCTATCAAAATTCAAGGCGCAAGAAGATCTGGGCAGACATACATCATCATGCAAAAATATTTGCTCGCGATGTTAGTAAAAGCCGTTGTTTAGTATGGCCTTTTCTTGGTTATTTTTCATACCGGCTTCCACAACATTGTAGAGTTCCATTGTCTTTTGTAGGTTGTCTCACGCTGTTAAGAATTAGCTTTTAAGTCAATTCATACCTGATCGGCAGAGCCACCTGTTTTTCGCGAAAAGATGTACGCGAAGGCTAGACTTCAATATACTATGTGCACGCTTGCAGTCTTCCTTTGACTATTGGCTGCTTGCCTTTGTGTGCAGACTGTCTGCTACATGTATGAGTCAATCAGAATTAAGTTTCTCCGACACTGACCGTCCGCGATTCGCAGGTAGACAGATATAAGACACGCAATAATTCAAATTATCTAATCATGAAAAATGCTTCTCGTTTACATTGGTTTGGAACATAACTTGTTCTGAAATCTTTTCGCGAAAAACAGGTGCCCCTGTTTTTGATAGGGGCTAGGGGCGTAGCTAAATAATGGGCCATGATCAGATAGAGCACAAGAGTATAAGATGGGGTTTATTGAACATAAGAATTATACAATAATTACTTACGTGACTAGTGATCGGGGGAGCTTAAATGGAATAACAAGATGATAATTTATTATAATAAGTTTTATTACCGCACGCCACTAATATTGCAATCTAATTGGAAAGTCCCCACCTTGCTCATCATGTTACCGTAGTCTGATTCCAGGAGGCGGTTAAAGACGGCCGGACATACCCATCTCCATATGTTCTTGGTCCGCTGCTCGATGACAAAAGACGCCGTTCCGAGCGTTACGTTGGCCTATATCGGGGGCGTTGTTTAACATTTTCGGCCCCGTTTACTGGTCGATGGAGGGGGTTTCTGAAACTGCCCTTCGTAAGGTGTTACTGCAATCACGCTCTCTATAGGCTGTTCAAGGTAAACTGAGCCCGTTTGAAAGCCCTGCTTCAGATTCACCTGTATGCACTTGTGTATTCCTCAACCACATAGCCAATTAAGATTACAATGGGCCTGATCACTTTATTCATGGGTCGGTAAAGCGAAATTGTGTAATTGTTAAAAAAAATACTTTACAAATGTGCTCATTCTTACACTTGCATTTAACAACCAGAAAGCAAAATTAATAATTTCGGTATTTACAAATGTCTCACCTAATACTCTGAATTAGACGTTAAGGCATGGAACTACTTTATTTCCATCGTTACCAACGTTTCCGGGCACATGCGAGTCAGTGTGCTAGATAGGAGCAGTGATATTCCCGAAAGGTTAATTTCAAACGTGCTCGAATAACACCGAACATCCCATAAACAAGAAACACCAACTTCAACGACCACATATTTCAATATTGCACTCCAAACTTAACATCAAATCTTAAGAAGTACTTTTATTATTTAACTGCGAATCTAGCTGGGAAGTGATTTCTTTCAGAGTATTACTACACAATTGCTCAGCTCACCAGGAACAACCTTTAGCAGTACAAAATTATATCGTTAGTCACACTGTTATACTTCCTTAACCCTTTAGGAAGACACAAGTTTTCTGGCACTGAAGACGATGTTGAAGTGAGCTGACTATATTCGCCTCTACAGTAATATCACTTGTGTTGGGATCTGCGTTTCCACTTACCTTCCTCCTATTGTTCCTGGCTACGTCGGGTAGGCCTGCTGTACTCAGCAACGTTTATTATTGGCTGCTCGACGACCAATGGAGTCGCGTGTTGACTGTGTACCAAATAATGTATCGCGACAGCTGTATCACGTCTTACAGTCCATCATGTTCAATTGAGAACTTATTAATAAACCCATTTTATTATTATGGATTTAAATGTTGACTAGTTGTAATTTTTTACTTGGATTCCGATGAGATCCAGCGACACTCTAAAAACATAAAAGTTTGAGTTTTGTCTTAAAAAGCAAAGAAAACGTCATACAAACGTATCCCCGAGTATGTACGTGCATGCTCCTCAAAGGGTCGAAGGGAGTAGGGTATCGTTCCTGTAGTTCATCAAGGGAAGTCGGAAGACAATTAATTAAGCAGAACTAATTAATTCAGGAGGATCTTTACTGATTCAACTTGCACTAGTTACAGCGTTATGTGGTTGGCTGTGTTAGGGATCAAGCTAGGTGTGAAGTTCATTCTGTTAAGAGAGGACAAGATAAGTGACTCCGGGCTTGCACTCTCACCCCTAAGAGTCAATTTTTTTCTCGTAAATTTCGAGATAATTCTGTAGTTTCATTACACTATATCTATAATAACCTGACTGAAATACCAAATTAGTTGAAAAAAAATTGATTTTAAGCGTAAATATAAGGAATTCAACTTAAAATATTGGTTCGTCAAAAAATTGCAATTTGTGTTGTGTTAAGACCACCCAACTAACGCATTTCTTGAAGTCAGATTATGAGTATCATGTTAAAAATTTCCTGCGATTGACTTTAAATTTCATTTCAAATTGAAATTGAATTACGGGTGAATCATATAAATTTTTTTCCAAGAAATGTATTCCATGACATTATAATAACATCAACAATTATTATGAGGTGTATCCTAACGTATTAATTTGGTCCAATATTTATATTTGAACGAAAGAAAGATATAAAATTAAAATTCCTGTTGGGGTTTAAATCTGTTTTTAGAAAGTCACTTTCCTACATTTTCATACTTTTTCCAGATTATTATTTCACATCACAACGAAAAACTTTATAATATGCTGAAAATATAGACAATGATTTTAGCCTCTTTAAGGTTTTTAATACTACGTGGCGTCACTTTTGTTTTGGGATAGTTTCAACTCTCCATTCAATTGTCAAGGCGGGTACAGTGAATATATATACGTAGTCAACATCGACTCAGATAAGGCAGACAAGTGCCTATTTCAACAACGAAATTCAAGAACAACACTTGGCGAAAAAAAATGCATCTACTGCTGAGATCTGACACAATTCTACAATAAATTTAACCTTATTTGAAATGCACTCCCTTCATTTCTATTGATCAGAAACGGAGCAATTAAGAGAAATTCTTCAAGGTAGTGTGAATTTCACATATTCGTAAAATGTACCAAAATCCATTTTGTATCAGCGAAAAAAACAATTACCTGTTTGACCTGTTCGTCCAATTTGCTAAGCGGATTTCTTTGTTCGTGAAAAAAGTGTGAGTGAAATGCTTTTTCCTACTTGCTAAACAAAAAAACACAACTTGTAATAAGCCATCAATCATAGTAACGAAAATATTAAGATATACTGATAAAAATACTGAGCTTTCGTACTTTAACGATCATGTGATTACTGAGGTATAATATTTAAAAAAAATTAAATGGTTTAAATTTTGAAATCCTTGAACGTATTTTACAGGCTCCCAGACCTAACTGATATTTTCATACTTAAAATTTCACACCGGAATGTGCAAACGTTTGAATAAATATTTCCTGGGATGCACGGTAGTAAGAAGAAAGTCATATTTTATATAAGCTGGTTCGTGATTATATAGATATGGTTGATAATATTCCTCTAAACGTAATCACTTACTGTAGCTGCGAGGTTATAACAGAGCAACTATGGAAAACTGCAGTTGTGAATGCGCCACAAAAAATTCGCCATTCAAGATGCAGGTCGATTAAATATACGCACATATTACAGTCAGAGTTTAAGAGGGATACCTCTCTATGGATAATGTGCACCCCAATTACAAGATGTGCAACCACTGATAAAAACCTGTTATTAAAATGAGATTATTTCACGGGAGTAATCGAGGGATGTATCCTTATAGCACATAAAACTTCGTATCTTGGCGTCGTTATTGCTGTTCCGGGTGAATGATTAATTATAATGATAAACTTAACGAACAAACACGCCTTGTTTCATTACCCTAAACGTCACAATTTCCTAGGAATTGATGCATACATTTATAACGAAGTATCGTAATGGCTGTCAGGTATGCAACAAACTATTGGACAGAAAAATGTTCCAGTGCTGGGTACAGTCGTTACCAAGCAAAACTTCCCCTATAACGCATTCCCCCTTCGCTACACATAACACTGAGAGAAAAATCGAGCAAAATATTTGTTTGTATAGGGCCAAATCTATACTTAGTTGGCCTAACAAAGTATATTGTTGAGAAAACAAAATTTGAAAAGCAACACAATTACGTTTGTTTGTCTAACAAAACATATGTTTGAATAAACAAAATCTATGTGTTGGGAAAAAAAAAAAAAAAAAAAAAAAAAAACTGCCAACTAAATATTTTGTTGAATCAAATGCATATATTTGTTTGGCCACTCATTTGACTGCCTTCGTTCGATAATACAGCTCGAGAGTTGGTTTGTATTATATGTGACAGTTCGGATAGTAACTGTGTTTGTTAGTGCATCAGTTGTTGCTTAAAAATCTTACAAACACATTAATAAAACAATGCAACAAGTAACTGACAAGTGAAGCTGTAAAACTTGAAATATTTGTTTGCACATGTTGCCCAATATTTCTGAGATTATTAAGGCGAACCGCTCGGACGCAGGTTATGTAGGTTCGGAACTCGGTCGAGCTCGCAACATTTTCTTTATATCGGCCTAAACTGTTTGATGTAGGACTTACGTGGAATCGAACAAATTTTTAGTTGTACCAACCAATTCTTACAGTTTGGGGCAACCAGATGAGAACAACAAAATAATTTGGTTTCAGTAACAAAATATTTAACTGCCCCTATACATACAAATAATTTGGTTGCACCAAACAAATCTTGTTTGATTCAACAAAAACTTTTTCTCAGTGTGGGCGCTTGGGAAGCAAATATGTCAGCATGGTCTATTAGTACCTCCTCGACCTGAACGATAATCATTCCAGTGTAGACGTGGGAGAAAATTGTGTGACCATGATACTTTTGAATTCCTCTTTAAAATGTTGATGAACACCGTAACATTTGTATTGTAACAATGATGAATCATCCCCCCCCCCCTTTTTTCTCATCATCAACAAGAATTTAAACAAGTTTGATAATTTTCCTGAATTATTTGTGTCGTTCGCTCATGCTTCCTCGCAACCCTTTGTGTGGGCCAGGAGGTAGACTTATATATGTTCTTTTTTCCGCCCCTGTTTCTCGTGTTTGAGTGGCGAAGGGGTGGATATCTAGCGGAAGACTACCAGAAGCCGGCTCTTGTTGAGGTCGCTCTCGGGACAAAAGCGCCGGCGCCCTGTAACTCGCCCCCTCCCCCCTTCGCCGCCCCAAGTAACCACCTTTACCTCCCCCTTCCACGGCACACACTCCCTAGCCATTTTCCTGGCCAGATCCACGTGGAGATACGCGGGCGAATCCTAGCGACGCCCTTATCACCCGAAGCTGCTGCTGGTGGTGCGTCTGCGGAACTCTTCCAGAAACCGCAGAGTACAAGTATACGAAGCAGGCCTACCACGGGAAACATGGAGAGCGAGTGAAATGAGCGAAGAGATTTGAATGGCTCTTGAGGGTAATTAATGGTGCACGAAAATCGTATATTTATACAATTTTCGTCACAATTTGTTTTACAGGGGATTTTTCAAAATTTTCTGTTCGCCAAGACGTAAATAACAATTTTGAACATCTTATTACATGGTTAATATTCCTTGCGTTCGTTATTCTCGGAGCTCTGATTGAAGACAAGGGGGGGGGGGGGGGGGGAAACCTTTCATTTCTTACATCAGTGCTCCTAGAATAAGGAAGGCAGTGAAAATATAACAACGTAAAAAAAGTGTTTAAAATTATTATTTACGTCTTGTCGAGCCAAGAAATTCAATAAACTCTTTGGAAAACGACTTAAATCGAAAATCGGGTAAATATACTGCTTTCATCCACCATTCTCCTTAACAGCGAGGTCTCGATAGCCGCTGAGGGTGATTGAGGTGAGCATGGAGCTGAGCTGGAATGAAAGGGGCGTGGGCAAACGGGAGATCCTCGAGAAAACCCGCCGACCAACGGCATCGCCCGTCACGATTCCCACTTGGGAGAATCCGGAGGCGACCCCACCGGGATTCGAACCCGGTTCGCCTTGGTGGGACGAGGGTGGTCTAACCTCTACACCGTCGCGGCCTCCAGGAGATGGAGAGGTGGGAGAGTGCTTCATGGGGGAGTGCTGCCCCGATCTCTACTCGCGAGATTTCAACATGCAGTGTAGTTGTGAAATAGGTGAAAACATGGCTCAACTGAACTCAGACTGAACTTTCAAGTTACTGTACATTTGGCATCAACATCAACAACATAACAACATAAATATTAACAGCATAACTCTGACACCAATACAAAACAACACAGGCACTAACGCAACATAGCACAGATACCTCACACGAACAACACCAGCCCTCTCACCGCTGTGTCCAGTGGAAGGAGACAAGGCGCCAATTCTTAACATTTGACTTTTATTTTATAAATCGAAGTAGTTTTTTTTTTTTTAATAATACAAAATGTATCTTGTACCATAACTATAAATTCTATGTCTGGACAAATTTCATATTTCGACAAATATTAGTTTAAATATTTCTATTTTCATAATTGCGACCAGTAATGTCCTTCAGCCGGGGAGTGGTAACATTTTTAATCTGCACTGTTCTGTGCATTTTCTCTACTTCTGTCGTAGACCGACAGTATGTCTGGTATGTCTCGCGGCAATCTTAGCCAATCATGTCATTTCATTCAACGGCGGAATGGCCAAAGTCAGTTTTATTGATATAACCAGATCGTCAACCATATATGAAATGCTGACAGTCATGAATGCGAACATTTACCACCACGGTCAACAGTTTCCAAATGTTATAGGCTATTCAATGTAAAGTGAGCACTTTTTAAGGCCCTGCAAAAATTTCCCTTTCAATTAATTTCTTACTTTCCGCCGCTTTTTAATATAAACATTGCAACATGACTAATAAATACAGTGTATACATTTCACTACTCTGAAAAGTTGACGTCTGAGGCTGTAATAAATTATATTGTTTAGGGGTTAAGGCATTTTGAAGGGGACTTAAAAAAAGTGCTCACTTTACCGTGAACGACCTGTTTGTTTTTTGCTACGTAAAAAAATAAAACCTATGCCTCCCACAATGAAGGATGTATGATTATGAGCAATAGCAATAATACATAATGTATAGGGTCCTGAAAATTATTCAACGGCAGTTACTGTGCATTTGACCGACTTGTGTCGTAGGACGGCAGTATATCTGACATGCCTCGCGGGATCTTGAGCCAATTAATATAACTTAGCCAATCTCCGTAAACGAATTCAAGCAGGTAGGAGACTCCACTTAAGTGTTAGAGGCCAATAAAACCACTCACTGTGCTTACTTATCTACAAGGCAGTGCAGTTTATCCTGTCACCGAAATATAACGCCAATTTCCCAGGTCTCCACTTATCAATTATATCTAGATTGAAAGATCAAATCATTTTAAAAGTTGCATTCGCCGTGTTAATTTTGTGTGAATATGAGACGTTTATTTTAAAATATTAATCCGTATAACTTTCAAAGAGTTACACAATGTTTGTTTTCAGCTTAATGTTTATTCCCACCCGCCATCTTGTATTTGTTGATTTTTCGCCAAAGCTTCCATTTTAGAAGGCGTATTGAAATTTCCCGTACGAAAGATCCTCAATTATAGTTTTGCAAACTTTATTGAATTGCCACAACTTCACTACTTTTATTAATTTTAGCTGTTAACTGTCAAGACGAAACAGAATATTATTACTTGCGAACGATTCCAGAGGCGACAATATAAAAAGCAATCAAGAAATACTCACTTCAGGAAATTCATTTGGCAATGCTCTGCGGTCTGTAGTTCCAAAAAAAAAAAAAAAAAAAACATGATACAAAACTGTATTCCAAGAGTACAGCTAAAATTTAAGAAAATTCAAGATGGTATATGGGAATCGGATTTAGGTTAATCTTAAAGTCACAGGTATGCCAAGTTGGCAATTCATTTTAAATCCTACACTTGGTTTGCCAGCCATTATAGTTTAACTTTAAACTATTTTGACTTCATAAATTTCATCCCATAAGTAATACATGAAAATACGGATTAACAAAGTACCAAATACCCGAGGAAATATTCTCATAACATTATGATAGCATGGGCATTAATTCTGAGTTGCAGACTAATGTATTAATTTTGTTCAATTTTGAGATATATATGACAAATATTTACAATTACAATTCCTATCAGTTACATTCTTTTATTAGTTTTATTAAATTAATTTTCCGCTATTTTGGTACTTTTTTTTTTTAACAGATTACTGTTTCAAATAAGAACAAAAATTTAAGTACTATGGTAAAGATGTACAAGATAATTCTCGACTCTTGAACATCATAAAAACCTGATTTAATTTATGATTTCAGATGTTACAAATATGAAATTATATGATGCGTGCTATACTTTAACACCTTAAGCACTATACCCGAGCGTGATCCTAGAAAGACTTGTTTGGATATTTCATTCCACGTAAAAAAAAAATGAAATAAAAAAAAATAATAAAAAAACTGGTCCGGGTATACTCACATCATTTCCCAATTTAATAAGGATGTTAAATAGGAACTAATGAAACATCAAGAAAGATCTTCGTAAATGAACGACAAATTTTTCTATAGTTATACGGAAATAAACACGATGGGATTTATATCCTATTAGATACGAAAGAACATTTTGTTGGAAGATGGTAAACTCGGCACTCCATTGGTTGGCAGCCGGCCAATACGGAAATACTGGTGTCGTTTTGACCAGTATAATGGCGTTAAGTGATAATAGGGACCAACAGATAGACCTGAAGAATTCGCGAGTTCAATGACCTGTAGGCTATACTCCATTGTCATATGTAAAATCATACAAATATCACTGTTCATTGGTAGCTTGTTGTATTAGCGGAGGGCGGTGATTGGGTCTGTATTTTAGTGAGTGTTTATGATTGGCTCAGAGTTGTCCAGGAGGTGTAAACTAACGGGTGGACCAATACCATAAGCAATACAAACGTATCAGGTTTTGAATTCTAGCTTTTCCCGAAATGAAACCGTGAATTCTTCAGGTCTCTACCAATAGTGCACGGTAATCCTGCAGGGGTATGGATATAGGTGACTATAGGCTGTTCACGGTAAAGTGAGCACTTTTTAAGGCCATTCTAAATTTTTCCTTTCGTCCTATTTCCATCCTCTAGTTGCTTTTAATACAAACATTGTTTTGTGACGAATAAACACAGTGTATTCATTTCACCACCCTCAAAATGCAATACCTGATGCTGCAATAATATATATCTATTAGCGATTAAAGCATGTTGGGAGGGCCTTAAAAAGTACTCACTTTACCGTGAACAGCCTATAACGTCTAACTTGTCTTTAAAGCTGGTAAAAATGTGTCGACCATAAAGTGTTAAGCCAACGCCTCACTTATTACGTTATCAGAAACAATCATCTGTAGGCGTTGCGTTCTCCTGTAGAAATATGAAACATTCACAATCTAAACAGTAACACGTTTGACAAATCATTTATCCACAGGAGAGATCACTGGGTTTCGAGTGGAGCGGTGAAGTTTGGTCGGCTCTTAGCATCGAGGTCTTAAGAGGTGAGTATGGAGCAGCGCGGGAATACATGGGGCAGGGGAAACTGGAGATCCCCAAGAAAATCCCGCCTACAAACTGCATCCTCCAGCACGATTCCCGCACGAGCGAAAATCCGGGAGCCACCCCGCCGGTAATCGAACCCGGTTTGCCTCGGTGGGAGGCGAGCAGTCTAACCACTACACCACCACGGCCTCCGTTGGGTATTAAGCATCGCGCTGTAGAACACTGGCAAAATAAATTCTTCATGTGCATAATTGTGTACGCTGGGTGTGAATGTGCTAAAAGAAATTATTTTACATCCGATTATCAGAAAAATGTGTAATTTTTCTGATGCATCAATGAACTGCTTCTGTGCTAAGTTTACAGATAAGGTTGACATTCCAATTCGTAGCAAGCACTGGAAAAATCGTTTTATGGTGACCAAAACATTTTTAAAGCTAATATTTGACAACCTGATGGTTAGAGACCTGAAAAATTCGTGAGTTTAATGACTTGCAGGCTAGACTCTATAGTCTTGTGTGCAGATATGCCATGGTTTTCTGCTGTCACAGTGGAAGGCGACGATTGGGCCACCGTTCTCAAGGAGGCGTCTCACACCATGCGGACCAATGGCTAGAGTTATATAAACGCACGTGTTTTGAATTCTAGCTTCTCCCAAAATGAATCCGCGAATTTTTTAGGTCTCTACTAATGGTCAAAAAAGGTGGGGGTACATACCACAACCCCCCCCCCCCCCCATGGCATCGTCCCTGACTCTAGAGGGCATATCGTGACTGCTTGTACGGCTGTGCGAGTCTGTCGCAACTCACGGCTCGGGGGAAAGGCTCTGTAGAAGGGGTTGTCGCGCAAGGGGATGAAAGTGCCTACAAGCACATCCACGTGTCTACTGCAAGAGGCAGACGCACAAGCGAAGCTAATTACGTCGGCGCCACGAGGCACCAGATAAAAAAAAAAAAGAGCAGGGGGGGGGGTTGTCGCCGCTTGATGGTTAGGGGTTGTTCCTCGCAGACGTGCAGGCCATCGGAGGAACAGGGGAATATATATATTTTTTCCTGCCAGGCCCTGGTGGTGCGGGGGTGTGTTATCGCACAGCGAGATCCCCCCCACCACCCCTTATACACCACGCGTTATCGCCCGGAGGGGCTAATAGCTGCAACCCCTTGGCGTCTGGCGGAACTCGTCGACTGTGGCGGCAGCAACACGCGCCTGGTTGTTATCAGGTTCTCTGATGCCGCGCCGCCGCATGCACCCCTAATCGAAGGACCAGCCCTCCTTATCGGCGAACACGCGCGCGCGCACACACACGCCTACACCCTCATACAACGCGCGCAAATAGAATGTCTGGCCGACCGCCAGAAATATTATATACAGTACACATTAGGAGTGAAGAGATTTGGGCGGCTCTCAACAACGAGGCCTTCAGAGCCGACGAGGGTGATTGAAGTTAATATGGAGCGGCGCCTGAATGAAGGGGCGGGGGAAACGGGAAATCCCCGAGAAAACCCGCCGACCAACGGCATCGTCCGGCACGATACCCACTTGCGAAAATCCGGTGACCCGGCCGGGGATAGAACTCGGTTCGCCTTGGTGCTAATCGCTCGGCCACCAGGGCCCCAAGCGGAATCGAAGCCACAATCTGCTACTCTTCGTTCTTCGCTTCGGCCACCCGGGTACTAGGGATGTTGAAACAGGCGCTACATCTTTCAGCATTGCCTCGCGTCCTCGGTATGTAATATTCCAACCAATATTTTGTCAAGTTCTTCAATATATAAAATATCGGATTCCGATGTACCGAAAATCGATATTTTTCTTTCTATATATCGTTACGGAAAACAATTCCTTTTATAAATAATCTGGAATTTTTTTTCCCCCATATCAATATCCCTGCAGGGTCCCCAACGAGTTTTTGTTTCAATTTTGATTTAAATTTTCGAAACGGTTGCTGCAACACAAATGTTTTGGAGCGCTTTAATTTTTAGGTTTCACAACGCAGGGGTTTGTAGAGCTCTGCAAAATTCACGTTATAATTTGGCAACACGCTAGGTTTCACTGCCCCAGAACATCCTACATGAGCGCTCACTCCCCTCACATTTTTTTTGGTAATATTTTTTGTAACAAAATAACAGCACTTTTATTTTACTTTGGAATGTTTTTAAAAGCAAATAAAATACAAGAAAATTTCTTACTCTAATGTTAACATCACTTTAACACAAAATTTGTTTTGCCGCAACATAAAACACCACCTTAAAGTTGACGGCACAGAAAGGATGTAATGCTTTTACGTTATTATCTTGTTACATTAACATAATAACTTAACATTATATTACATTAGCAGCAACATTAGTTACTGACGGCTTAGGGATAGCAAAAATTCGTTAGTTCAATGACCTGTATGCTAGACTCCACAGTCCTGTGTATAATCTTGCCTCAGCTGTGTGTCCATTGATTGCTTTGTCCATTGATTGCTTCCCCAGAGAGTGACCAATGTTACTCCACGTGTTTCCTAGCCAGTCCGCTATTGGCTCAGAGTTGTCCAGAGCGTGTCTTATAAACTGCGAATCAATTACAAAGTCAACTTCGGTCTGCACATGTTTGACGTATATCGTGTCCTGAAATGAACTTGCGAAATGTTGTGACGGCTCACAGATAACAAAAAATTAAATTGTAGTAATGTTAATTCTGTAGGCACAACAGCAGTCTTTGTGACGTTTCACATTCTCATTTACATCTCAAATAAAGGTTTTTACATCTTTATGCGATCAAGGTTGTTTGTGCCATGTCAATTGTGAACGGGGCTAACATCCAATGAATAGAGACCTGAAGAATTCGCGGATTAATTTCAGGACAAGCTAGAATTCAATATGCGTGCATTTATATAACTTATGTCATTGGTCCACATGTGACAGCAGTCAACCAATGTGCGGTTGATATCGGCATGTTTGTACATACGACTGTAGAGTTTAGCCTGCAGGTCATTGAACTCACAAATTTTTCGGGTCTCTACCAATGAAACATCCCCGCGTGTACAGCGAACTCCAGCCACACAGGGGCCACGGTGGCTGAGCGGCTAGACTGCTCGTCTCCCCCCCCTCCCAGGGAGAACCGGGTTCAATCCCCGGACGGGTCACTCCCGGATTTTTCGCAAGTGGGAATCGTGCGGGACGTTGCAACTGGTCGGTGAGGTTTTCCTCGGGGATTTCCCGTTCACCTCAATCACTCTCATCGGCTTTCAAAACCTTGCTTTTAAGCGCCGCCCTCAAATACCTTCACTCAGGATCGCCTGTTCGCCAATCAGGGACCAGTGACCTACTCGCAAACCAATAGGGAATCCTCCGCAGTACGCAAGTAACCAATCAGTAGAGACCTGCAAAATTCGCGTTATTATTTGAGGACACGTTAAACTTAAAACCTTGTTCCTTTGCAATACGTATCTTATTGGACCAGTTTTTATACGAAACGTCCCTGGTAACTACGCGCCAATAAATGAACGCTCCACAACCGTGTGGCCCAATCACGCGCAGTTCACTAAGAAAGGGCGTGACTTAACGTCAAGGGAGCAGCCAATGGAGAAACGACGTCGGCTCGAGTATATACAGTACTGCGAATTTTTGCTCGACGCAAATAAAAAAAACTAACCCGAATTTCGCAGGTCTGTGCCAATCCGGCGCAAGGCGAGCCGGCACGCGATTTCGCTTCTGCAATATCTCCTGTTCTGTAACCGTTGCCTTAGAATAGGAATGCATGAAGGGTTGGAGGGATGAGTGAGTGAATTGGGGGGGGGGGGGGTTTAGCCAATGGAGACGTGATTCGGAAAGTGTCGTGTCGGCGGTAGTTGTCGTGGTGGTGCTGCCGATCACGTCCTCGGCCGCGACGTGGATCTCGAGTGGTTGGGTGGCACCACAGTGTGGTTGGGTGGCACCACAGTGTGGTGGTGGTGCCAGGTGCCACCCTCCTGGACGGCTCCCGTCACGTACCACACGACACGGCCGTGATTGCGACGAACGAGGGAGCCATTGTTGCTGCGCGCGGCCCAGCGGCTCGATTAATGACAAGGTGCCTCTACCCCCTCCCCCTCCTGACCGCCCACACCCCCCTTTAGCCACTCGCCTGGACGAGACGTGTAATTTCATTTGTGCGGCAACACTCGCCTCCGAACGCCTTCGCCCGGTTTTTATTGTTATTTTATTTTTCTGGTCGGCGGCTGCCTTAGAAGAGCGTTGAACCCTTGCCCACACCGCCACTTCAGGCGGGGGTGGAAAGTTTTCTTCGGCCACCGAGTCCGGCAACCTGAAAGATGGTGGAGGTGATGGTGTGGGGGGGGGGGGGGCGAGCATTGCGGGGGAAGGATTAATTAGCCACCCATCTTCTGGACGTGGTGGAATCATCTGAAAACTCCTCACCCCCTCTCCATCGTGGGTCCGGTATAGTTAGGGATACACGAATTCCACGAAAAGATTTCCGCTCGTGCTAAATTTCAATACCCTACGAGCGTGCCAGCAGTTTCCTTTTGCTTATTGGCGGCATGTCTCTGTGAGAAACATTTTCTTAGTTGACTGGCCAATAAGAATTAAGTTACTCCGATACTGTACGTTTCTGATTCGTGGGCAGAAACTTAAGACACGCAACAATAAGGCCCCTTAATCACAAAAGTGGATCTGAGCTAAAGTGTTTTGAAATACAAGTCGTGAAATATTTTCGCGAAATTTGTGCGCCCCTAGGTATAGGGATAGGAAAATTTCGCAAGTTAATATCAGGACAAGCTAGACGTCCAACATGTGTACATTGAAGTCAGCTTTGCAATTGGATCGCAGCTCACTAGACACACCCTGGACGACTCTGAGCCAATAGCAGACGTGCAAGGAAACAAGTAGCGAGTGCCATACTGCCAGGTGTGAAGTAACATTGGCTACTCTCTGGGGGCATCAGCCTCGAGTCTACACAGGACATTGAACTCGCGAAATTTTCCTATCCCTATTCTGGGATGACGTGGTGTCCCGGGTTCTAACACCCAAAGCGGGTTCCACTTGGAAGGCAACTATCGAAGTCATTATTTCATTTGGCAGCTGCCTGGACATTCCAGTCCTTTACATAGACGACGGGCGGAAATTGTTTACTCATTGGCTGCTGACATGATCGAAACGTTTTCTCTTTAGTATAGGCCGTTCGCGGTAAAATGAGCACTTTTGAAAGCCCTGCTTAAAATCTACTTGCATGTACGTTGTGCATTCTTCCGCTTTATGTAAGATTTACATTGCCATTGGTCTCATCACTTTATTCATGCGTCGGTCAAGTGAAGTTGAGAAATTATTAGAAAAGTAAATATTTTAAAAATCTACTCATTTTTACTCTTCAATTCATAAAAAAATAAACAAAAATAGAAATAAATCGTTTAGTGGATCAGAAATGTTTACCGAACACTTTTTATTTGACGTTAAGATATAGAACGTCTTCCCGCAAAGCGCCAGTTAAAATATACGCAGGTAGAAGCAGTGACTTTTTTCTAAGGTTGATTTCAAAAGTGCTCACTTTATCATGAACAGCCTTTAATCTTGGTTACACATACGGTCACGTTATTCCTTCTTGTTCGCTACTGGGTGATGAGTTTAAGAGCCCGCATCACCCGCCATTTTAAATTGCTTTTATTTATTTCCTCCTGTTTCAAATTCAGGAGGATTCATTGAAACACGAGACAATAGGAGCTTAACTAATTACCTTACTAATAATTACGGACATAAAATATGAACTACTGACACGAAATGATGCAACAATTAACCTAATATAATCTTTTTATGCATTGACACTTTCACAAAGGCGCAAATTCGCTAGCACTGAGGACAAGTTTGAAGTGAACTGCCTATATTCCACACTGCAGCAATGTCATTTTGGTTGGGCTCTGTGTTACTACTTATCATTGTCCTATTGGTCCTGGCTACACCGGATGCGCCTACTGTACTCTGCAACGTTTATTACTGGCTGGCCGTCCACCAATGTAGTCACGCGTCGTCTGTGTACCAATCAATTGATAGAGATAGAAGTAACAAGTTTTACAATCCATCGTGTTCGTTTGAAAAATTATTCAAAAGAACAGTTTTATCCTTACAAACTGAAATGTCGACTAGTTGTCATGTTTTACTTGGATTCCGATAAAGTCCAGCAAATTGTAAAACAATAATAGGGTGAGCGTTGTATTCAAGAGCAAATAAATTTACACAGAAACGCAGCCCCGAGTGTACATATATGCATACTCCTCAAAGGGTTAATTCATCCTTGCTTTTTAATGAGAATCAGTGAACACATATTCAAAATTATGTATAAAAAAAGAAAGAAAGAAAGAAAAACCTTCCTCAGAAATATTATAAAACATTTTCAGTGACGACCCTGACTCTTCTGTTATGATACTAAAACGAATAATTTCTGCACGGAAATGTCGTATGACTACGGCGGTCCAATCACAGACGCAGCGCACTGCGCGTCTAGTGACGGATATTTCCCCTGTGCCAAACTCTCCCATGAAAAAATAACTCGTTTTGTTCCTAATCAGAGTATAATTAACTTTAACCCGGTTAAGCTTTGTTTGCGTGGGGTGGAAGGATATCCTGGTAGTATAACTTCTGCAAGGCTTCAGAAAAGTGTGTAGTAAACGTGAATGGATTACAAAGACCCTGTCACTTTCAAATTTTCGCCTTCGACTATATTTGACAACAACATTTCCAAATATTTTATTAAATAATCTTGAATGTGATGGAACATATGCCACAATGTTGAATTTTTTACTGGGAGTTTATAGTTTAAATTATTGTTTAAAAATTATTTCCGTAGTGAGATATTGCATTTCGCATTTGTTTTCCCATGCAGTCAAATACAGTGAGAAATGTAAGGAATGTTGTAATTTATTTTCGCTTCTTTAATATACTCGAATTTTATTTATCAGAGATGTTTCCTGCGCAGTGAAATTTAATGCCTCTGAGTTCGTAATATTATGTGCAATATTCACTTGTAATATCATTCATGCTCAGACAGCTTCTACATAAATAATCATCTTCATTGCCCATTGCTATTTCGTTTCCAGAAATTGTTTATTTTAAAGTTTCTCGACGTCCGATTTTTGTCGTGCACGATTGTGATTGGCTGAGACCGTCAAACTTCAAATAAATATCACAACCGATCTAATCTTCTAATGTTTGATGGGAACTGAAGCAATCCAACTTCCTCGGACCAGTATGGCGGCGTTTATGACGTCTCGATGATGTGGTAACTATCCAACTTTATATGACCGAATTTAATGACAGCGGTTTGACGAAAAAATTCGACGGTGTGACAAGGGCTTAACACTTCAACGTTCGCATTAATTTTTCAGTTCAGGTGTTGCAAAACAGGGAACTTTTGCTGTCAACAGTACGTACGGATATCCTATAACAACTAACACTTTGTAGCCAATGGAAAGAGTTCCTGTAGATCCACGGCACGAGAAGCAACCAATGATAAAGTAGTTTTTTTTTTGTGTCAGCAGCAGCCAGTAGAATTATCCTGTGAAAGGCGATAGATGTCCGTATTGGTGCTGACTTCTGGACTTGTGCAGCACCGACCATGATTTTAAATATTCTGCAACATGTCAAAGTGAACAAGCATTCTCGGCACAATATGCCAAGGGGTTAACACTTGGAAGATAACGCTCGGACTCGAGCAAAGCTAATTTGAAACTTTCTTTGTTGTTCTGAACAAAACTCACATGGATGTGTAGTATTTGTTCGGATAGTGTTTAGCATGACCTCACAAGAACACCACAGCGCAGTAACGATGATATTGCTAACAACAGATTTATTTTTTTTATCGCCACTCAAAGGGACATGATTGATTATAAATCCTTTTGTATTATTAAGGACATTTGATTGGGTCAATATCAGCTCGGCTCTCCATTGGTTGATGACCGGCCAATAATGAACGCTGTAAAGTACAGGGTAGTGTCCGGTGTGGTATGGACCATTAGGGCAATGGTGTGTTCTAACACAGAGACCAACAGAACTGGTGTTCTTGCAGTAGTGGATATAGATGACTCACTTCTAATTTGTCTTACGGGTCCTATACACTGAAACGTTTTCTGCGAAATCGTTGTTTGCGCGTAGACGCGTGTCTCGGTAAATAAATATTCTGCAAATACGAATTTTTGTCAGAAAAGGCAAAAAATTATTATCCATGCCCCTATTTTTTCTTTTTACTTTTGTCATAGTAAGTGTATTAATTAAGGAAAAAAATCGTGGAAATGGTCAAATATCGCATTTTTAAAGCTTGCCTATGAAGTTGCTTTAAGCGGCAAGAGAAATGTACCATTATACGGGCATAGTTTACTCTGTGTACTTTCATCGCGTGTAATAAAATCCCACAGTTACAGACCTAGTTTACACAGTAAAGCGTTCACCACAGAAACACTGCACGCCTTGCGCGTAGGAGCGATGAGGCGCTAGGCGTGCGTGTTAGTGTCGCCCGTATATCGCTCGCGCTCGCTTCTTGACCTTAGACGCGCAGGTACACAGGACCCGTAAGTGCCAGCAAATGTGTGCGGACCTCGATGTGTTGAAAGCTGCGTGACGCCGACCCACGCGACGGGGCGATTTTCGCGCCGGAAGTCGTTTGCGGCGACGCAAGACTGTCGGACCCCCCGGGAAGGGGGGGGGGGGGGTTCACCACGTCGTCGGCACGGAAACCAAGCGGTTATCTGCTGGGGCAGGAGGGGTCGTCGGGGGGTGGGGACGCCGTTCGTAGCCCCCGGGGGTCGTGGACGTGAGGGGCACCTCTCCACGTCGGCGTCGATGGTCGCACAAAGCTGAGGCATGCGACACGCGAACCTTCGCGTGTCGCATGCCCCTTCTGGCAACTCACCAACGCGCCGGTTTTGCCTCAGGAAGAGGCGAAGAAAAACCCTTTATAAAAAGAGCCCTGAAGAATTCGCGGATTAATTTCGGGACAAGCTAGAATTCGTAAACCCGTGTGTTTAAATGACTTTAACAATTGGTCCACGGGGTGTTTGACACCTCCTGGAGAACGCTGGCACACTCGTCGCCTTCCACTGTGACTGCAGACAACCAATGTACAGTTGATCTCGGCATATTTGTACATAAGAAAGTATAGTCTTGCCCGCAGGGAGTTGTACTCGCGAATTCTTCAGGTCTGTAGCCCCGAGTATTTCGCGGATTGAGCAGGCAGCTAGCTAGGCTGGACAGACTTTTAAACACCCGAGACTTTATCATTTGCTTATTGGTTGCTGCGATCAAGTGAGGCCTCTGTACAGGACTGTTAAACACTCAATCGCACTACTGCTCCCTGTTTATTACTGGCTCACAGTTAAACGGGGCGTGTCTAAACAACTGCCGTCCAATCACAACAGTAGGAGAAAATAGGTAAGTGTTTGGAGTCTACCTCACCTCCGAATGAATTCGCGAAATACTCGTGGCTCTATCTATAAACCTACAGACAGTTTTCTCGTAAAATCTGCAAAATATATATTTGCAATATCACAAATGATATAGGCTGTTCACGGTAAAATGGGTACTTTTGAAAGCCCTATATATGATTTACTTGTATGCATGGTGTGTATTTTTCCGCCCTATGTTAAATTAACATTGCCATGGGCCTCATCACTTTTATTCATGCGTCGGTCAAGTGAAACTGCGAGATTATTAAGACATTAAATATTTAACAAATCTGCTTATTTTAACACTTATATGCATTAAACAAACAGAAAGCGAAAGGGATACCTTAAAGTTATCCCAAGTGATTACCTAACACTTTCTATTCGACTTTAAAATATGGAACTACTATCCAGCCATCGTTACCAACTTTACTGGCTGAATGTCACTCAGTGCGCCCGTTAAAATATATGCAGGCAGGGGTAGTGACTTTTTTCTAAGGTTCATTTATAAAGTGCTCACTTAATCGTGAACAGTCTTTAGCCTTGTATTACTATTTACATTATTGAGAAGTATACGTAAGATTATTTCTTATCCTAGAAAACAAATGTGACGAATTAATAACAGGGAATAACTATAAAAAAATTTCAAACTATAATTTAAGAAAAGAAAAACACATTGGCAGCACATTAACCCTCGCCGTTAACGAAAAAACGAAACTGACATACGAACTTAACGCTTATTTCTATATTAAATTTAGGTGCAAGTTCAAACAAAATATTAAGCAAATTATTTGATTATGAAGAATACATTTATTTCATTTCAAAAGTTCTGTTGTTGAGTCGAGGGATTTGGACAGTTCTTACCAACGAGTTTCTTGAGAGCAGATTTAAGATAGGCTATTATGTTTAGCTAGGACAAATATAGTCACGTTTTATGGAAATTGTAGTTTTATTATGTTTATTTGTGTTGTTTTAAGTGTTTCGCATTATTAAAACTTGCAATACATTAATTTTTGCACGCGCAAACAGCTACAAACTGTTTTGCGTTGTTGAGTGTCCGCCATTTTCCTCCCGCCTATACGAACTGAGTTCGATTCCCGGCGGGGTCGCGCCAGGATCTTCGCACGTGGGAATCGTTCCGGATGATGCCGCTGGTTCGGCGGGTTGTCTCGGGGATCTCCCGTTCCCCCCCTGCCCTTTGCATTCCGGCGCTGCTCCATACTCACCTCGCTTCACCCCCATCGGCTCTCGAGACCCCGAGGCCAAATCTCTTCAATCACACACGCTTTAGGACGCCGTCAAGGGTTGCTCAAGTTGCCCCGTGTCGTACACTCTAAATTCGAATCGGTGGAAAAGCCACTGATTCGCAGTGAAATTCAACTACTCGAGTGAATAAGTGCAGCTGTAATATACATTTGGTTTAATGCCTCGTTTACATTCTGGCAGAACAGTCGTCAGCCCAGTCTAAAACAGTCAAAACCTATGCTCATGTTGAGTATCGCATATGACACCGTGGTTTGTTGAAGATGGGCGACGTTGTTGTATGTATACATGCTGGAAACAGTACGATTAATAATAATAATACACTTAAGTTAGCTTTCCTTAGGTTAAATTCTCGTATGTGACGCGTTATAATGTACATAAATAAATAAGTTTATTTTACCATTAAATTTTTTATTTGTTTTTATAAATCTTTGCGTCGGAGTTAAAGGGTTTTATGACTATTTTACTATGTACTATTCTGGTTGCAAAAACAATTATATAATATACGGAATAATAAACGATCTAGCCAATGCACTGTGTGTCATCATAGTATCCGTGTAAACAGGACTCCTATAAATTTCCATATTTTTGACATTGTGCCCTTTACCTCCGATGCACAAAAAAAAAGTGAAATAACAGATCTGTACACAAATTTTTTTCATAAAGCATTTTAATGCAGCATCGCGCAGTTTTTGTTGGTGTTATGCAAAATTTACCATAGCCAACAGCCACTTAAACATCTCTAGAACAGCCGTGTGTGTATGTAAAGCTGGCAACCCCTTGCTTAATCAGGTCTTCCTCAGATGCCCAGATTTCAGAAACAGTGGAGAAAGACTGTTCGTTCGGAACCACGTGACAGTGTAGTATTGAGTCGTTTACCAGGAAGTTTTCGTCCTTGCAATGCTTAAATCGAAGTAGAAAACTGCAAAACCTCTTTTGGTACACCCACCCCGCGGAGGTGAAAACTGAGGTGTTCCTAGTCACCTAGTCTAGCTTAAAATAAAAAATGCCGAGGTGTTATCAAACTAATGAATACGCTACTACTTCTTACAAATTTTCCCCAGTGAGTGTAGAATTTTCCAGTAAATTCGTTCGATATCTCATGTATGGAATCACCAGCAATAGCGGACACTCGTATGAGCTTTACACTCTGCAACTAATCGAGTTGTCTTCCTAATGGACGAGGAAATTAAATGATACATGCAAGAATACCAAGTGGCGTGGTCTGGAAAGGGGAATGAAAGTCACTTGGTCGGAACCGCTGGCAGTGTAGCCAGTCGGAATCGAACTCGTAACCTCCCGAATGCGAGTGGTATACGCTACCACATGACCAAACGCAGGTTGATCATAGGCAGGTGCAGTGATGTATCGCGAAAGGATTCCGAGGCAGGAGATGCAGTTCGAAACACTGTGGGCTCGTCCAGCTATTCGATTGGCTGAAGCATGTTTTGGTCGGTGTTAATTGTTTGCGCACGAATCACGAAGGCAGAGTGTTGGAGTTACGGAATCCTGGGTGGCTTGGTCAAATGCGGAAACAACACCAGCAGCGAATGGAGGTATGACACAAGTGCTTAAGAAAGATGGGCAACTCCCAATTCTTCTGTCTCCGCGAATCCGCGTAGCCAATAGGACTCGAATATTTGGTTTATTGATATTCGTTTTCGTGGCCATTGTGGTACGGCTATACACGGCAACAAGTGCTTTGATTTGCCGCGGCGATTATCACTTTTGTTAAAAAAAAAAAAAAAAAAAAAAAAAAAAAAAGACGTGCACATTGCTCGGCGGTAGTGCTTTGGCATTTTTAAATACTGTAAAAAATATACAAAACGAGATGTGCATACTGTGAAACCTAAAGTAGTAATTTGCATCAGTTGAGTATTTTTGATTTCGTAAGTTGCAAGACTTCACGTTTCTTCGTATTGTGGAATGGTTAAAAGCATATACTAAATATTAGGTAGACCGCTTATTCGTCTTCTGCGCATGTAACCAACACTGACCTACCCAAAGGAACACAACTGCCAAAGTCACATGGTCAACAG
The DNA here is from genome assembly GCA_029891345.1 of Dryococelus australis. Lineage (NCBI taxonomy): Eukaryota > Metazoa > Arthropoda > Insecta > Phasmatodea > Phasmatidae > Dryococelus > Dryococelus australis. Next base: position 32,754,296 of record CM057008.1, read on the forward strand.
TGATGAACGTGCTTGTTTATATCTTAATTTTTAAATGACAATCACTATTTTATTAATAAAATACTTTTACCAATTTGAATTTAATAAAATTTCTTTACACATTTGTTAGAGGAAGTTTAAAAACGTCTCTTAGGACTTGTTTACAAATACGTTTTCTAAACCAAAATCCAAACCATGCCGTTTTCGCTAGACGTGTTGACAGAAAAGCAGTTCTATGTTGGGACACGGAGATTCGTTGTGCGCAGCCTAAGCGAGATCGGACTACCTCACCTCTAGAGACCTGCAAAATTCGAGTTATTATTTGAGGACACGTTAAATTTAAAACACATGTACGTTTACGATAAGTTTGTAATTTGACTATACTTTATTTGACACGCCATGGGCAACTTTGCGGCAGTAAATGGACACTCCACAATTGTCTAGTCCAAACACGTGCAGTTCAGTCAGTAAAGGAGTGACATCACATATATGCAGCAGCCAATGGGGAACCGACTCCTTGTCGAGTATCTACAGCACTGTGAAGTTTAGCCTGGTGACAAATAATAACGCGAATTTTGTGGGATCTCTGCTCATCTTTAGTCTATTGTTAACGCATTGAGGTCTGCACACATTTACTGGCACTTACGACAAATTAGAAGTGAGTCACCCATATCCACTACTGCAAGAACACCAGTTCTGTTGGTGTCTGTGTTAGAGCTCACCATCGTCCTATTGGTCCATACCACACCAGACACTACCTTGTACTTGCCGATACATTACTAGCCGATCATGATGTTGACCCAATCAAATGTCCTTTATAGTGTAAAAGGATTTCCAATAAATCATGTCCTTTGTGTGGCAATAACAAAATTAATTCTATAGTTAGTAATAACATTGGTACTTGTGAGGTGATGTTAAACACTAGCTGAACAAAGACTGTACATCCATGCGAGTTTTGTTCTGAACAACAAATAAATTTTTTAATTAGCTGCACTCGAGCTGCACTCGTGCATAGTCTGCAAATTGTCGAAATTCATTCAATTCGTCGGCTGGCTCCGCTTGCGTTTCCGAGTCCGATTTCTTACGTATCTGTGCAATTTCTAACTACTCTATAACTAAGTGTTAAGTGAAAGCCCGGTGGGTAGGGCGGGATCTTATTACATCTCAGGGCTAGACCCCTTACACCTACAAAGATAGGAAATCATACAAGGAGACATGCATCACGGCAGAGAGGGATTGGGCAGCCATGGCCTGCGATTGGGGCCATGACTACCTCCCTAAGTGTACTTACAGCTAAGAGACTGGGGGAAAAAAAAACTCGGCATAGACACCGTAAAAACCCAGTCGACAGGATGGAATTCAAAATATTCATGCATTAGTCAGAAATGCTACGGGAGACAATATCCGTGCATTGCAGAACGGGCCTTATAGTTTTTTTTTTTCCCAGTAATTCTCGCACGCGCGGAAATTGAAGAACGACCCGCTGACGGAGCAGGTAGGAGAGGCGTGAATTGTCGCTACTGCCCCAGCCAAGCCGGGATTAAGGCTGTGTCCGAATTCTCCTGAAGTACATACTTGTGGGTACCTGTCGCTGGAAGTGACGTCGTAAGTGCTGTCCGAATTGCAAGTGAAGTATGCAAGTATACAAGTATACGAAGTTGCATACTTCTCGCATACTTGCGGAATATATGCCGCCATTTTGAGAAGCAATTTGCAGGTTACAGCTGATTTCAGACATAATGATTTTATTTAAAGTTTAAGAGGACAGCAATACTACTTTGTAGACCACAATTTTGAACTGGGTAAATAATTATCGCAAGTTTCACCTTTAAAAAAATGTGCTGAACAATAAATTCGTGTTAATCCTATGTTTATTACCTACAGAAGGTAGGATAGAAAAAAAAGCAATCCAAACTGCACTTACATACAATAATGGAAGACAATAAATGGTAATGTAAATCAAATTGAAATATTATTTAACTAAAATTTTTGGCAATTATCAAATTCTTTGTTGGAATACATGCACATTAAAAGTGGTGAGCTAGATAATAGCTCGCACCGAAACCAACAATACCACCTGTCCGAATTCACCAAGTTCGGTACCAAGGATATGTGAAGTATGCGAGGATGCAAGTACGCAAGCATATTCCCTGAATTCGGACCAGACCCAAGACGGCGCCACGGCAGGCGGGATGAAGGATGTCTGGAGCGGGGTGGGTCACACCAGGGGGGGGGGGGGGGGAAATCCGGAGCTATTCCAGGCAACACGTGCAGCTATCAATAAGAGCTGCGGGCCCCGCGGTATCGCGAGCGCATCTCGTCGCAAGGTGTGGTTTGTCGCCGGCTACAAATGGCAGCTTGTACGTCTTAGACAACTTCCTTCCCTCCCCGTTAAGGCCGCTCGACTGCCAAAAAAATCGCTCTCTATATTTGTAGGATATTTTATAAATCTGTTTTGCTACATCAAATAGTAGTTTGGTCAAATCAGAGAAAACCCAGGGAATTAATTTACACAAATTATTTATGGATAAATATATGAATTTCTAATTTATATGTTTTGCCATAAAAATTTCAAAGTTTTTAACAACTAGCATATTTGGCTAAATTTGAAGTTAATTTCTAGTGTCATTAAAATACGACAAATTATCGAAATTGCATGGAAATTCTTTAACCCACTGAGGACGGCACTAATTTATCAGTCCTGAGGACAAGTTTGAAGTGAGCTGCCTATATTCTACACGAGAGCACTATCATTTTGGTTGGTCTCTGTATTTCCCACTTACCATTGTCCTATTGGTCGTGGCTACACAGGACACGCCGACTGTACTCTGCAACGTTTATTATTGGTTGCTCGTCGACCAGTGAAGTCACGCGTTGGCTGTGGGCCAATTAACGTATCGCGATAGAAGTAACGAGTTCTAAAATCCATCGTGTTCGTTTAAAAAATTATTAAAAAAAAACAGTTTTATTCTTACAAACTGAAATGTTGACTAGTTGTCATTTTTTTTACTTAGTCGCCTATAAAGTCTAGCGAAATAGTAAAACTGTAAAAGTATGTGAGCTTTGTCTTCGAGGGCAAATACATTTACACATAAACGTAGTCCGGCGTATATACGTGCATACTCCTCAGTTGGTTTAGTGGTTCGAATATAACTTTTATTCAAGTTTGACAATTAAGGTTAAATCCCGAATGGCCAAATAACGACCAAGATGCCAGAGTTCCAAGAAATTTCTTTGTTGAATTCTTTAACACTTCGAGAAAAATTTCGGCAGGATTGGAACATCGTGCTAGTCTACTAACTTCTTGAAAGTTGTTTGGCACAAAATTTAATGCCGAAATGCTCATAATTCTATTAAAAGAAGTAACTTAGAGTTATTTTTAAACTGTTAAAGCATTTGTATAATCTGTTCGTGGTTTCTTCACATTTTTAAAAAACCAAATCTTTGAAAAATGACCCCACGTTTGTCAGGTTTGGTTATTTCCTAAATATGCCATGTATAATAACCGTTTCATACTTCTGTAAACATGTATCTTATTTTTCGACAAACATTAAGTTTTACCTGTATTTATTTATAAATTATAATATTTGATTTACGACAAATATGAATAGAAACAGCGAGAAAACATGTGTGTTGGTAGCGCCTAGTAAGAAATAGTTCTCATGCAAAATATTATTACATCTGATTGCGCACGGATTCCGTGCGTTGTCGTTTGATGTAATATTATAGGCTTAGCTAAGCTTAGTTGGCACGAAGCGGAGGGATATCCTGGAAGTAGAACTTCAGTAGGGCGTCAGAAAAATGCGAAGTAACCGTGAATAGATTATAACTAGAGCCACGAGTATTTCGCGAATTCATTCGGAGACAAGGTAGACTCAAAATACTTGTTCTTTTCTCCTACCGTTTTGATTGGATGGCAGTTATTTAGGCATGCCCCGTTTAACTGTGAGCCAGTAATAATCAGGAAGCAGTAGTGGGAGTGAATGTTAGACAGTCCTGTACAGAGGTCTCACATTATCACAGCAACCAATAAGCCAGCGATAATGTCTCGAGTGTTTAGAGGGCTGTCCAGCCTAGCTTGCTGCCAACTGAATCCGCGAAAAACTCGGGGCTCCAACTACACTGTAAAAAATAATGGTAAAATTACCTGAAAGTGTAAGGTAATATTCGCAAACTTGTGTGGGAAACATAGTTTTCTTTACGTGTAAGGTAAAGCTACCGCACTCTGGAGTAGAATTCACGTACATGGTAGTGAAAAATCTCATACATGAATGGGAAAATTACCTTAAGACGTGTGGATCTCCTAGTCGATTTTGTAACTAATTTATAATTGTATAATATATGAATTTACCTTAAATAAATTTTTACTGTCTAGTCATAAAAGCTGTCCAAATGGCTCTTTATGGGTAAGGTATGATTACCGCACTCTGGAGTAAAATTTACGCACGTAGCGGTGGAAAATCCCACAAATGGATGGGAAAATTACGTAACAATGCGTGCATCTCTTCAGCATTGTCTCAACAGCTAAGTGGTGGGACGGGCGGAAGAAACAATCCTTTAACTAAATAATATTCACCTTATTATATCATGTTGTCGTCTTGGTGTAATGGATGACGTCGACCTATCTTGATAGAAGTACATGGTTTGCGCCCACCCACGGTCAAGTGTCGAGGATTTTAGAGTTAAGATTTCGGTTACTATTCGTTAGAGGATATAGGTAGTAAAAAATATTAATGGTACTAATAGCTTGTATATTTTTAATATAATTTTACTATACAATATAGTTAATATTAACTTACTTGTAATGTAAATTTACTCCACATTTGACAGATAATTTTACCTTACATGTAGAGGAAATTTTACTTCAAATCTTTTTTACAGTGTGTAACACAATTTAATTGCTATTGCATCACAAAACTTAAAAACACGGGGAAAAAAAAACTAGGGAGTTGAACAGCCTTAAATATCACGCCCACACTCGATGTTGCTACACCACAGGGGGTATGGCGAGGCTAGACAGGGTTCCCTCCAGGGGACAGATGGCTTTCTCACGATCTCTCTCGCCTGGTGAGCACCTGGAGGCAGGAGGGGGATCTCGCGTTGAGCAGCGGGATCGCCGATCATATCTCCGTGACATCATACCCCCTCCCCTCTCCACGCCAAACCCCCTTATCAGACTCACATAGCCCCCCCCCCCTCCATTACGTGTTACGAGAGACTTCCCTCGACCACAGGACGCAAATGACGGGCGGGCATGCATATATGACCGTGAAGTGAGGTCCGGACCCGAGATTCTTCCACGCGATCCACCGATGGGTTCTGATCTCCCCCGAAGAGATCGCGAGCAGAAGGAATTCGTGATGGATTGCCCATCGCCAGCTACGCAATAACCAGTTCCTGTGGGTACCAACACTTACAAGTCTATTCCCCCTAACAGACTCGCCGAAACCATTTCGGTTCCCTTGTTCGGGTCGACGCAGGCGTAGGTCTAACCACAGGTGGTCCAAGTATATGCATAGGACCACCCGTCACGAAAGTGTTCAGACGCGTATGTTTACATATCCCTAGGGCCACCTGTTTTTCGCGAAAATATTTAAGAGGAGGCTAGACTTTATTATCCCATGTGCAAACTTGTGGCTTTCCTTTTGCTACTGGCCTCTTGTTTCTCTGTGAAATGAGTCTGTTACATGAGTGAGCCAATCAGAATTAAGTTTCTCCGATGCTGATCGTCCGTGATTCGTGGGCAGACAGATAAGATGCGTAACAATTCAAAGTATTCAATCATGAAAGTGGTTCTTAACTAAAGTGTTTTGGAGCACAACTTGTCCTGAAATCTTTTCGTGAAAAACAGGTGCCCCTACATATCCCGTGCGCGTGATTCATTAATAGATTGGTCTAGGAACATTTCGTGAGTTCATTTCAGGACAAGATATACGTCAAACATCTGCACACCGAAGTTGACTTTGTAATTGGTTCGCAGTTTATAAGACACTCTCTGGACAACCCTGAGCCAATAGAGGACTGGAAAGGAAACAAGTAGCGATTCCCATACTGCCAGGCGTGGAGTAACACTGGCCTCTCTCTGGGGAAGCAACCAATGGACACACAGCTGAGGCAAGATTATACACAGGACTGTGGAGTCTAGCATACTGGTCATTGGCCACGCGAATTTTTCCTCCTGAAAAATCAGCGGGTTCAATGACCTGTGGGCTAGAATATGCCAATATCAACTGCACATAGGTTGTCTGCTGTCACAAGGAAGGGCGACGATTGGGCCAGCCTTCTCTAGGAGGTGTCAAACACCGTGTAGAACCAATGTCTAACGTTATGTAAACGCACGTGTTTTGAATTCTAGCTTGTCCCAAAATGAATCTTCAAATTCTTCAGGTCTCTATTAATAGAGCAAGGCTCGCAATATTTTTCCCTTTCATTGTGTTGTGTGGAGGACGACTTGCTCCAGTGTCCTTGAAAGAAACGGCGTACACACAGTGCGTCTGGGCACACACACAGTTCGGGCAAAACTTGTTTGAATATTTCAATCCACATAAAAAAAATTAACTGGTCCAGGTATACTTACATCAATTCCCTATTTCATAAGAATTTTAAATAGAAAACTAATACAACATCAATAACGATATTCGTAAATTAACTACAAAATTTTTGTATAGTCACGGAAATCAACACGATGGGATGTACATCCTGTTACATAAGAAAAAAACATTTGGAAAACGGTATACTCGTTATTCCATTGGTTGGCAGCCGGCCAATACGGAAAGACTGGTGTCGTTTTGACGAGTAGGATGGCTTTAAGTGACAATAGGGACCAACAGAACACGGTGTTCCTGCAGTGGTATGGCTATAGGTCACTAACGTCTAACTTGACTTAAGCTGGTAAATGTGCGCCTATCTCAAAGTGTTAACCTCTTAGCACTTGGGTTCTTGTAGGTATGCGTAGATACCTACAAAATTTGAAGATACGTTAAAATTTTAACACGCGTACCTTTGCAATACGTTTGTCGTTGGACCATACTATATCTGACGCTCCCTAGGTAACGATGCGCCAATCATTGAACACTTCACAGTTGTGCGCCCCAATCACGCGCGGTTCATTTAGAAAGGGCGTGGCTCGACATCCGCGCAGCAGCCAATGGAAAAACGACGTCGGCCTTGGTGCATACAGTACTGTGAAGTGCAGCCTGATGCCCAATAATTACTCTAATTTTGCATGTCTCTAGGTATGCGTTCTACAATGGCACGGGCGCGGAAACGGATCATGGAAGCGGGGCCGTGCAACACACTCCATGTTCAATCTACAGTGGGACGCGCGCGTACACTCTTAACTTACGGATCCACGTAAGAAAGCTGGGCAACTCTAAACTCTTCGCCGCCATTGTGGTATGCGAGAAACCTTCAGGCGTGAACTTGATGTGGTCTCTCTCGGCTTCACCCGTGGTGCGGGGAACCTTCCAGATTGGGTGACCGGAAAAATATTGCAAGGGTGTCTTCCTTACAAAATATCTTTCTCCGCGTTATGCAGGCCTAGCGTGATTTAAGAGTTCGATGTCTCATAAATTACTTCATTGCTCAACTTAAAAGGTTGTGTGAGATCTAGGAGTTTCCTTTAAACTGAATATAAAACGTCACATTATATATGTACTTTAAGAGAAAGATTCGAGTTAGTAGACAATCAGCGTAAGGCGGGAAATACAGCCAATCTGGTATTTACAATTTCCAAAACACACTGCGTGTCGCCATCCATTATATTACTTCGCTGCCACCTTAACTTGCAATGTGCATGCCAGTGTGTACTGCAGCACATATGTAGTTATGGGATGTGATATTTTTTTTCAAAGTTTGTTTTCAAAAGTGTTCGCCACCTGTATCAAATTTAGCCCCGCCGTCGAATGAACTTGTCAAATTCTCGGGCATCTAGACTTCAATATCCTACGTCCACAACCACAACTTCCTTTGGTTATTGGCCACGTGTCTACGTGAGAAGACATGTTCTTATTTGACTGGACCAATCGTAGCAAAGCATTCCGATACTGCACCCCTATGATTCAAGGACAGCAGACACTTGAGGCACGTGACATTTAAAATCATCCAACCACAAAAGTGCATATGAACAACAGTGTTTTGGAGATGAAATGATGGTGAAATCTTTTCACGAAAAATACCTGTCCCTAACTATGATATACACGTCATTTCATGTAAAAAAATAATGGTAAAATTGCCTGACAAGTGTGACGTAATATTAGCAAACTTGTGGGGGAAATATAGTTTTTCTTGCGTGTAAGGTAAAATTACTGCACTGTGGAGTAAAATTCACATACATGGTAGTGAAAAATCCCACACGTGGATGGGAAAATTACCTTACGACGAGTGCATCTCTTCAGCATTTTCTCAACAGCTAAGTGGGAGGACGGGTGGAATAAACAATCCTTTAAAACACTAATATTCACTTATAATGTTATATTGTCGTCGTGGTGTAACAGATAGCGCATCGGCCTATCGTGATAGAAGTCCACGTTTTGCACCCACCCTCTAGCAAGTGTCGAAGATTTTAGAGTTACGATTTCGGTTACTATTCGTCAAGAGGATACAGGCGATAAAAAAAAATTAACAGTACTAATACCCCGTGTATTTTTTAATATAATTTTATTATATAATATAGTTAATATTACCTTACTTGTATGGGATTTCCCCCCACTTTTGTCAGGTACTTTTCTCGTACCATTAGGGAATAGTACCTTACTTGCAATGTAAATTTACTTCACTTTTGACAGGTAATTTTACCTTACATGTAGAGGAAATTAGCTTCCCTTGCATGTAAGGGAATTTTACCTCAATTTTTTTTGCAGTGACGTTAATAGAAAAAAAATATGGATCTATTTTCCTATCCAACAGAATGATTTGGGAAACAAAAGAAACTAGTCTCCGGAATTTCAGAAAGACGTCCCAGAGGGAAAAGAAGATCTGTTACGTGTCTTCGGAGGAGGATGACGCGAAGGAAGGCCAGCCTCCGTGTGTATATACAAATCTGGTGATGGATGATGGCTGCAGGGCATCCGAATATCTCTTCGGGCCCATTGTAGAGGCTTATCTGCAGCGCGATGACAATGGAATCTTACCACAGGCAGGACAACGGTGCTTGACTACAAACCCGTCCCTTCCGCCGGAGACCGGGGAAACTCCGATACAGAATGCTTAAGGGGAACATAACCAACCCCCGCCATATTGAGTTGTTAGTTTCTATAGCTTGTTTACATTTTAAAGAAAATACACACTAAGAAATTATTCGGAAATTTGCTACACCAGTGTATACGCTTAGTGAGAAAGCGGGAGTAGAAATTATTTCCCTTATACAGTCATTGCAGAGTTCCTACACTGAAAAAAAAAAATTTGTTGCTGCCACAAAAAATATTTTGTTGGTATTTACCATGCCAAATTTTTTGTGGTGTACACAAAAAAAATTTGTAGCTGCCACAAAATTAGTTTTCAGTGGACACTAAACATTTGTGGCCACTAAAAACTTATTTTGTGGCAGCTACAAAATTTTTCGTGTACACCACAAAAATTTTGGCATGGTGAATACAAACAAAATATTTTTTGTGGCAGCCACAAAATATTTTTTTTTCAGTGTACATTTGCCCTGGAAACAGTCAAATGCGCAGTGGAGGTTCCCAACTTTTTATAGTAGCGACGCTAAACATTCCTATATCTGCAGCTTGATGTGTGATATTATTTCCATATTGTGTATAGTTTAAAAACGTCGATTGCAGTTTAGGAAGTTTAACAGAATTTTTTTTTTTACAGCGTACACCTGTGCCTAGCTAGCTACCCACGTAGCAAGCCACAATCGGCTTTACTGCTGGCACTGCTGGGGGACTGCTGGCAGTGAATACTGATGGGTTTACACTAATGACCCTATTATGGCTGACTACTGGCAACAGGGCACTTGGCATGCCATTTATGGCCCACTGATGTAACGTTGATGGAAATGAAACTGATGGCTGAGAGTAGGTGACCTATTAATGGCCCATATATGGCTTACCAACTGTATTCCAGCAATGGCCTCACATAACCTATACTTATTGCTGGTAGAAGAATATTTAGTTCTCTATAGGTCATTTGATGACTGTGAAATGGTACATCGACGGCCCATTGCTGGTGCAATTTGGCTTATTATGGGAATATTTATGGCTCCCACTTTTCGCAGACAGCTTCTTCAAACTACACACACGTATATGTATATATGCTTGTGTTTAGTATAATTATAGATTATTTGTAAATATATAGCGATGAAATATCTATGGCAAAATGCTGTAAGTACCTACAGTAACTGGCATTGAATAATTTTGCATATGTAATGTTTTCCATGTATGACTGCATATAATTAAAATGAGAAGTAAAATATATATATATATATATATATATATATATATATATATATATATCCACTTTTAGAAAATTAACATTGAAGGGCTTTTGTTGTTTCATATCACTAAAATATTCATAACTGGCGACTGCATTTCAAAACAGATGAATAGCATCCAGGTGGCATACATACACTGCGAAAGATTACATTAAATGCAAGTTTTTTGGATAATATCGCGATTCATGTAGTAAGATTTCTCTCAAAGACAGTATTTTTTTATCTGCATCTTTTTAAAAACTGATTTTTTCGCATGGAAAATTTTAAGGCTATGGAATAACTGGTGTAATTTATATTATGTTAGTGTTTGTTAATAATTCGAGTAGTAGAGTAACATAAGGGGCGTGGGTTCATGGCTCCTCTCCTGCAATAGTAAGCGTAATATCTTCATGTGGTATAATGTGTTTAATAGTGAAGTAAAGGAAATTAATAACAAAGAAAAGTTGACATTGAAAGCCAAAATAATTATTTTTTAAGAGATGCAGTTAGACATGGTGAAAGCATGGTTAGCCATCAGTAGGCAATCTGATGGCTGTGGAATGGTACATCGACGGGCCATTGCTGTTGTAAGCATATGGGCCATGCTTGGGCAATTTGTGTTCACCACACCTGGGCCAGTTATGGGCAGAGTATGGCTAGTTAATGGTGCCACTTCAGGACCAGCAATGGTGCCGGGTGCATGCCAGCTGTTGGCCAACTGTTTGCCGGCTAGGCATCCGACTGTAAACCATCAGTGGGCCATATGTGGTTTGCTACATGGGTATTGTCCTTACAAAGCAGCACAGACAACGAATGAACTATAAACCCGTATTAAGGCAGTAGTATCCATTCCAACTTCGATTTTTCTTACAAATATTTGTGATGTAAATTTACGACCACACATAAAAAGTCAAAGCTAAACAAGACATTGAGGATTACTTAACGAATATTTTAGAATTTGTACTGTTTCAATTATACCTGTATTTTTTCATGTTCGATAGAAGTTATTAAATAATAGCGTAAAAAAGATCAAGTAAGAAAAATAAGTTAGATTTAGAAATAACAGTTGAGATGTTATTCATAGCACGGTCAGTTGTGAAGTCCCGTAAGTTTTCTGGGCCGGCAGTAGTCCAGCAATGCCACCAGTAAAAAAAACACTGTCAGCTGACTGTCTTTTTCTATGTGGGTAAATTTTAATAATTAATTTATAAATAACGTTAATAAAACAGGGAGAAGTTATGGGAGTTGGTAATAACTAGTAAGAAATAGTTATATTGCAAAATATTTCTAGCCTACACTGAAAGCGTACGAATGCGGTGCGTTATCTTTTGATGTAATTTACTATACTCAGTTAAGCTACATCGAGGTCTTAAGAGCCGATGAGGATGACTGATATGAGTATGGAGCAGCGCCGGAATGAAAGGGCGAGGAAAACGGGAGATCCCGAGAAAACTCATCATTCAGCACGATTCCCACATGCGAAAATCCGGAGTGACCCGGCCGGGGATTGAACCAGGATCGTCTTGGTGGGAGGTTGGTAGGCTAACCGCTCAGCCACCGTGGCCCCCTACGTTTGCATGAGGTGAAGGAATATCCTGAAAGTAGAACTTTAGCAGGGCCTTAGGAAAGTTTGAAGTGACAGTGAGTGGACTGTAACTTGTCAAGCGGCAGCCCAAACAATAGGGGATCTTTCGCAGACGATGGTCTCGTTTCCGGAGCCTCGCGCAGCCAATTCAGCGATTGGGTACGCCGACAACAAAGGAACCGCCAAGCGGTTTCATTTCTGTGTAACATTCTTTTCGCGGTTTCTCAACACTTTATGAATCACACCTTCGAAAAATCACACCATGTATGCCGTGTTTAGTTACTTTCTAAATATGCCATGTATCACAAGCGTTTTATACCTCTGTTAACATAAAATTATCTTATTTTTGTTACATTGAAGTTTGACCAATATTTTATTTATAAATCATAATGTTTCATTATATATATATATATATATATATATATATATATATATATATAATGAAACATATATATATATATATATATATATATATATATATATATATATAAACAGTGAGAAAACACGTGTGTTGGTAACGCCTAGTAAGATATAGTCCTCATTCAAAATATTATTACAACTGAGTGCACACGAATTCGGTGCATTGTCCTTTGGTGTGATTTTCTAGACTTGGTTAAGGTTTTTTTTTTTTTTTTGCATGAATGAAGGATTTATTGAATAATTATACAGGTTGTACGCTGTATATTGCAATGATCACAGGGTCGTACACCTATGGACAGAGGCTACAGATTGTCTTGAACAACAATGCCAGTATCTTGTGTAGCCACCTTTAGTGAAGATGCAGTCCTGCAGTCGTGCATGTAGACGTTCATAAAGGTGTCAGATGTCATCTTGGGGACTAGTGTTCCACGATAATTCCACCTGCTGTTGCAATTGGTGGAAGTTTGTTGCCGGTATTGCAGACCGCACTAAACGCCTTCCCACCACGTCAGGAACAGGTCGGGTGATCGTGCTGGTCAGGAGAGTTGACGTACACCTTCGAGAACACGTTGGGTAACACGAGACGCGTGTACACAGGCATCGTCCTGCTGGAAGAGGACATCTCCTCGGCGCTGTAGGAACGGCAACGAAATGGGCTGGGTGATGTTCTGGATGTAGCGTTCACCGTTCAGTGTTCCCTCAACACACACCAGAGGTGTTCGGTCACATCGTAGGCTATTGTCCCCCAGGCCATGATGCCAAGAGTTGGTCCCCTCGTATGTCGCTTCCACATACACTCTGGTTGTTGCCGCTCTCCTGGTCGACGACCGTCACTGCACTGTAAAAAATATTCTGGTAAACTTCTTAAACTGTAACGGAAGTTTTTAACCTATACACTGTATGGTAATAATACCATACATCAAACTCCAGATATAGGAATTTTTAGCGTCGCTACTATAAAAAGTTGATAACTTCCCTACGCCTTTGACTGTTTCCTGAGAAAATATAGGAACGCTAAAATGCATTTGGAGGGGACAAAATTATCATTCCCGCTTTCTCACTAGGCGTATACACTGGCATGGTAATTTAAGAATAATTCCTTAGAGTGTGGCACCAAGGCAGAATATGCTCTCATCAGTAAACACAACTCCGTGTAAGTCAACCCTCCAGTTATGTCGTTCGCGACACCATCCTAGGCTGGCTGCACGGTGATGAGGTGTGAGAGGAAGCCTGGCGAGCGGCACCCTTGATCGTAGCCCAGCTTCCAGCAAACTATTGGTGATGGTCCTAGCTGACACCCTGGGTGCAACGGTGTCTCTAATCTGTGCGGCTGTCACCGTGAGATCAGCAATGGCAGCTCGTCTGATGCGGCGGTCCAGGCGGGAATCCGTGTGCCGCTGCAGTTCGGAACCAGGTGGCCGTGCGTTTGCACAGCAGTCACTTCTCGTCCTACGCGTTGGGCAGTTCTTCGGAAGGACCATCCAGCCTCCCTCAGGCCCACGATACGACCTCGTTCAAAGTCTGTTTACTGCATGAAGTGTGGTTGTCGACGCCGTCTACACTGCTTTCTACACACAAGCCGATTCTTGAAAAAAAAAAAAAAAAACAGTTTACTCTTCCACAGCGTCAACTACAGTTGTATTTGTCTCAGTGGTGGTATGCCTAGTGAGCGGTTCCTACTCTGTCCGCAGCACAGCGCTGTTAATCACATCGCATGCACTCCCTCTATCAGTGCTCGATGCGCATATGGTGTTTCTACTTCATCGCTTTAGTGGTGTTCATTTTGCATTTTCCACCAGTGTATAAGTGTTAGGCAAATGTTTGTAAATAGTGAAGTTATTATTTTTCTTTCTATATGTATAATGCATATAAAATGCTAAAAACCAGCACGTTTGTAAAATATTATTTTTTCTAATAATTCCAGTTTCACTTGACCTACGCACGAATAAAGCGATGAGACTCGTGGCAGTGTTAATTGTACATGTGGTGGAAGGATACACAGCGTGCATCAGCGTGTTTACAGCGAACAGCCTTTACATAGATATACGTATACACACGAAGACAACATTTCACCAGGGCGTGTCCTTAAAACCGAATTGTTCCCCTGTCTCAGACGTATTTTATAAATGTCATTCGCTTTTTGAAATCTCCACACTCCCGAAAAATTCCCGCGTTCGAGAGCGACGAACCCCGCGGAAAAATCACATCCTCGGGAATGTTCGACGAGCTGCATCGCACCCCTGTGGTTGGTTAAGGGGAGGGGGGATTTATCGGCAGTTGCCAGCAGAGGCCAGGAAGACAGCGATAAAACCCCTTACGCCGGGAACCAACCCTGGTTTCCAGTAGCCCCGTCGTTGTTTATGTCCAAGAACTGGAGGATCATTTATTGCGTGTCCTGCCAAGGGTCCGCACATAAACATAACTATCCCCGTCAAGGGAGGGGGGGGGATGGGAGGCAAGGGTGGATGGCCCTGGACCACAAAGATTATTTAAGCAACACTTCCTAAGGTTTCATTCAGCGATCTCTTCGCGCCCCCCTCCTGACGCAGCCAGAAGCCGTCCCTAAAGGAGAGGGGTCGGGAGGTCAGGCTTGTTACGGCGGGCGATCCGCGCGCGTATCTACCCAGCCCCGCCACTGATATGTTTATCCCCATCTGATACGGCGTGACGCCCACCGGATAGTGTCACCCCCCCTCCCCTTATATTCCATCCCAAGACGTTATGTTCGTCGGGGTTCTTAATCCCGTCCGAGGCGTGAAGGTGTTCGGGGAGTGAGG
The DNA here is from genome assembly GCA_029891345.1 of Dryococelus australis. Taxonomy (NCBI): domain Eukaryota; kingdom Metazoa; phylum Arthropoda; class Insecta; order Phasmatodea; family Phasmatidae; genus Dryococelus; species Dryococelus australis. The sequence continues at coordinate 32,769,471 of CM057008.1, forward strand.
AGGAACGACGAAGTAATGGCGTCCAGGGGGGGGGGGAAAGGGCGCGTGTTTCCGTCCGACGATTACATAAATATCTCGGTCCGGGCCGCACCACCTCCCCCCTCCCCCAAAGGTGTCACCTCACGAAGGATGGTGGGGAGAAGGGTTGTCCGGCCCCTCGACAGACGCCACAAATCTGGACTACGCGCGGTCGCGAGCGCCTTTGTGGTAGGCGATTGACTACACTGTAAAAAATAATGGGGAAAATCACCTGACAAGTGTAAGGTAATATCTGTAAATTTCCGTGGGAAAGATAGTTTACCTTACGTGTAAGGTAAAATTACCGTACTCTGGAGTAAAATTCACGTACATGGTGGTGGATCTCCTCGTCCATTTGTAACTATTTGATCATCGTATTTTATACGTTTTTTTTACCTTAAAATTAATGTTTATTGTTTAATCACACAAGCTATCCAATATGAATCTTTATGTATAATTACCGCACTCTAGACCCACATCACGTATATAGTGCTGAAAAATTTCGTAAATGGATAGGAAATTTGCCTTATGACGCGTGCATATATTCAGCCAATGAACAATTAATTTGAATGCCCTTACGTTTATTTTTTTTGGTTTTATTGGTAGTGATAGGAATGTTAAAACGCATAGTGTATATAAGTGCACTCTCTTAACCACATTATATGCAGTTTAAACCTTCAAAAAGAGCGCTGTAATGATTACATGAAAACGAAATGAAAGACGTAAAAGCGGAATGAAAAGCTGAATGTTCATATTGCCTCGTAAAATGGCGTGTTGAAAGACGAAACACATTTTAGAGAATATTTTGTATTGCTATTATTAGTTTATTCGTTGTTATTTCACTTGATACATATTGTTTAGCAGCCATTTTCAAACGTCATTTGATGGCAATTTTTACACGCTGTTTAACTGACCCATCAGTCAAAAATAAACCATTGACAAACAGCGAAGGAAAAAAAAAAGACTGATGAATCAGTGGAAAATGCCAATGAATCAATAAGGAGGGATAGGGAAATTTCGCGAGTTCAAAGACCTGTATGCTAGATTCCACAATACTTTGTGCATTCGTGCCTCAGATGTTTGTTCGTTGGCTGCTGCCCCAGTGTTGCCACACAACTGGCAGTAGATATGGTATTCGCTTCTTGTTTACTTGCAAGTTTTGGCTCAAAGACGACCAGGCCGTGTCTAATAAACTCTGATCCAATTGGAAAGGTGACTTCGGTGTATTCGCGTTTTAAACCTGCCTTGCCCTGAAATGAATTCGCGAATTTTTCCTATCCCTATAAGTGAAGGAGATCTGGCATTTTTTCACTGATTCATCATTAAAATTCTCACTAATTCTGATTGAGAGTGTACTTTGACGTCCTTTCGAGACCGTTCGTCCCGTCCTCCTGCCTCTTGCACATTCGAGACAAGGGCCTGGGAAAGTGGCGGCAGAGCCTGTTCACGATTAACTGAACACTTTTGCAGCCAACCTTCGAAAAATGTCACTGCTCCTACTGGCATGTATTTTAACGGGCCCAGAGTACGGAATACTCACGGTATAGTTGGTATAGCACAATAACGGTTACCTCATACTTTCCTGAAGCCCTGCTGAAGTTATACTTCCCGGATACTCGACCGCCTCTTGTAAACGAAGGTTATCCCCTAGACTATAAGGCTATTCAAGTAAAGTGAGCACTTTTTAAGGCGCTGCTAATATTTTACTTTCCCCCAATTTCTACCTTTTTGCCACTTTTTAGAATAAATATTTTCATGTCACTAATAAACACAGTGTATATAGTTCACCGCTTACAAAAGATAACGTTCGAAACTGCAATAAACTATATTAGTTAGTTTTTAATGTCTGCTGGAAGGGCCTTAACACATTGAGGTCTGCTCACATTTACTGGCACTTAAGACAAATTAGAATTGAGTAATCTATATCCACTACTGCAAGAACACCTTTTCTGTTGGCGTCTGTGTTAGAACTCACCATTGTCCTATTGGTCAATAGCACAACGGACACTACCCTGTACTTTATAGTGTTCGTTATTGGCCTGTCATCAACCAATGGAAAGCCGAGCTGATGTTGACCGATTAAAATGTCCTTTATCTTACAAAAGGATTCACAACCAATTATGTCCCTTTGAGTGGCTATAAAAAATATATTCTATTGTTAGCAATATAATTGTTACTGCGCTGTCGTGTTATTGTGAGGTCATGTTGTACACTAGCCGAACAAAGACTGCACGTCTATGCGAGTTTTGTTCTGAACAACAAAGAAATTTTCAAATTAGCTTTGCTCGAGCTATACTCGATCACAGCCTACAAAGTGCAAAAAGTGTTCGCTTTACCGTGAATAGCCTGTAGTCAATTATCTCGCAGTCGCTGTTGGTAGTTGAGCAATGTTATCGGTACGCAGCTCACAGTATGTCAGGCGGTCATTTTAATGAATATTTTTAGGGTATAGTTTGAGGCGTGCAAAATTCGCGTTATTATTTCAAGGCATACTAGACTTCAAAGACGTGTGCTTTTGTATTGCATATGCCACTGAACTACAGTCTGTACGGCTTTGTACCAATAGCGGCCAACTAACGAAAAATTGGTCCAGTCACATCCTATCGAGTGGAAAAGTAAGATGTGCCCTCACTGCTACAGAAGCCAATAAACAAATTGCACCGGCACGAATATGTATAGGACGGTGGATTATAGCGTGTCACTTGAAAATAACGCGAATTTTGCAGGCCCCTAGTTATAGTTGCGTGCAACTACGTATTTGTACGTCATGTGCTTGAAAACGATTCTACGCCAAGAAAAAGTTGCTAATGAAACCCGATAAATGTAGTCAATAATTTAGTAGATTCGTATAACGATAAAAATTCGCCTTCCTGGAATTTAAAGCACTGAGCACTAACAATTTCTACATCTGGCCAGAATTAAACCATACAGTTCACCAACACAAAATAATACTCTCGAAAGCCATTTTGCGTTCTCGCGAGTGAAACTGGAATGTTTTCTTTGAATTGCAACCGAATCGTGGAACACGGTAATACATATTTTCTTAGCCCTTTCTGACCCACTTTAATTTACAATTTCAAGTGTTGCAAATGAGAAATGCTCTGATGTGTGCTGTACTTGAGTCCAGGCAACAATTCTTTCGTTGTCGTAGCCAATGATCCGTAGGCTATATTTTAGGCTACAGGGCAATATGAAGCAATCATGACCTAGACCAGTAAGACGGTGTACGAATCATTTACCCACAGGTAAGATCATTGGTTATTGAGTTCCGTAGCGTGGAGCACACACCAAAAATTACCTACGCGTGCGGAAAGTACACAAATGTGTACACTGGGTCGGAATGGGTAAGAGATCGGTCAATACTTAATGTAATGTGAAACGGCTTTTTAACATCTCCCTGTTTTATGCCTCAGAACTTAGCAGGGAATGGCTTACAGACTAAATTATAACATTACTAAAATTAACACTCGTACTTTACCCGGGATTCGAACCCAGAGCCTTCCGCACCCCACGAGCAAAAATCGGGCTTGGCCCCGCCCGTAACCGACACCCGGGGGTCGCCTTGTTGGAAGGCGAGGGAGTTAGCTCCTCGACCACAGCGATTAATTTGCGCATTTATGAAAGTCGCAGCTCAGGATCTAATTTAATGCCTATTTTTTATCCCACCGCTTTGGTAACACTAACGCAGCCGCGCAACTGAGCACTTAATTCATCCACCAGTCAAGTATAACTCTGGACTTTTAAAGACCACGAGGACATTTCAGATATGTTCATTCTTACCACCCTATGCTCATAAAAAAAAAAACAGAAACATAAATTAAATAAATCCAGTTTCCATACATACACGCATATAGCGTCTATGTGTCGCAATTTTAATGCAATGTTTTTTTTATTCGCTGTTAACTTTACTGACAGCGTGACAGTTAGTGTGCGCGTTAGCATACTTAAAGGTCGACGCTATTTCCCCCCCCCCTCTAAGTTGATTATATATGTCTAATTAACCACGGAACTAGTAGTACATACTATGTAAATACCTAAATTGTATTACGTTGTTAACAGTATGTTAACAGCCAGTTATTAGGTTACAGCATACAGTAACATGACGGGGATATCAATTTTCAACGGCCACCAAAATGGTAGGAGAATTACTTTTCTCAACCCGCTGTTAACATTAGTAAATGCTTTTAATTTTTACGTTTGTAAAGTTACAATTATAAGAGGGGAATATTTATTTTTCGAAATATTTTTGCAGAAACGTTTACATAATCGTGAAAAGCACAAAAAAATTGAGGAGTCTTATTTTTTTTACTTTGAGGGAATAAAATATATTCATAATTTTATTTCCTCGATGTTTATAAAATTGAGCCAATCTTCGTATATGTATGTGAAATCAATTCATCAGGTCTCTCTCACTTGCTGTCAAACTATTTGTCAAATTCTGAGATTGTTCTCTAGCGAGGAGAAATATTTCGATGTCGCTAATTAAAAATGAATTAATCTTGCGGTGGCAGTGAGTGACAGACGCTAATAAACTGGCGTGTTTATTCCTGTTCTCGGGGAAGGAGGATCTGACGCGAGCTGCTCTCGGGGAATTGGGGGAGGGGGAGGGGTTGAATAGAAGTCAAATGGTTTCTGGTCGGGCGGCCCCCTCCCAGCCTCCGGGAGTGGTCCATTCAAGAAGTTCACTCCCGCCCGTAACAATGGGTACCCGGCGGATCTCAGCGGAGGGTCGCGGCGGCGATTCATCACCCGCCAACACGGAGATAACATCTCCCGAGAGCGAGAGATCAGCGTCACCTGCGGAGACCAGTTGGCATTGTCGCAGGGACCTTCCTACATGCAACCGGCGCGGAGCACGCATATCCTATCCGCTGCAGCGCCTCTCGCCGGTGAGGAGTGCGTATACTCCTTCCGCTGTAGTGCCTCTCGACCCGAGACGCTAGTTCACTCGTTCATCTCTAGCTCCTCTCACATCGGTCAGTTTGTACGTGTCTTCCTCTGTAGCACTTTCATTGCCATGACATTCAGATATCTCTGCTCCGCTGTAGTGCCTCTGATGGCGGGGAGCATGTACTCTCGTTCCACTGAAGCAACTCTCACAATGGAGAAGCAGGTATACCTGCTCCACTGTAGCGTCTCTCACGGCGAGGAGCACGCATACTCTGTCCGCTGTAGTGTCTCTCGACACGAGACACCAGTTCATTCGTTCATCTCTAGCACCACTTACGTCGATGAGTTTGTACATTCCTTCCTCTATAGCAACTTCATTACCATGACATTCAGATATCCCTGCTCCGCTGTAGCGCCTATGATGGTGGGTAGCATGTACACTCGTTCCGCTGTAGAACCTCTCACTATGAATAATCAGGTATACCCTATCCGCTGTAACGCCTTTCACCGCGAGAAGCGCACACACACACACTTTCCAATGTAACGCCTCTTTTCACGAGGCACAGATACGCTGGCTCATCTGTAGTACGTCTTATGGCGAGGAGCAGGTATATAGTCAATTCGCCGTTACTTCCAACTTTTCTGAAGCATTGCTTAAGTTCTACATTCAAATTATTCCTTCATCTTGTACAAACAAAATTTAATCAAGTCTAGAAAACTACACCAAAGGGACAACGCAACGCATTCGTACGCATTCACTTCAATAGTATTCCGCGTAAGAACTATATCTTTCTAGGCATTACCAACACACCTATTTGACGTGAATACGCCTTTAAAATTGCGACCATAGTGGGAAGCAACCCAGAAAATCCAATGATAGCAAAATCGAGGGATACAGTTGGGCAGTGCAGTTCCGAATCTATCGTCTACTTTCAAAATTCAATTGCAGCACTCGATTGCCTAAGGATAAAAAAATATGTTACGTTGAGTGATGACTGGGAAGCATCGCGCGTGGTGGGTGTAGGGGGGTTGTGTAGGGGAAGCAATTTTTATGAGTTCGTTTCACCGCGCTTCATAATTTCCGCGTAGTATAACTTTTGACTAGGAGAAGCTACGACGCTCGTTTAGGTTTCAATCGACAGCTCTCGTCAAGATCAATCGATCGTGCATATGTGTGACGTTGTTATAGCGAAATTGTATGAGTTTAATGTAAAATATTAAGAACATTTAACACAATTTCAGCATATACTCGTCAAAAAGACAAGTCGAAATACAGAAATCGTATACGGTTGGAAAGACCATTTGAAAAACAATCCAGTAATACCCATAAAACCCCATATGATCGAGTGAAGCAGTGCCGGGAAAGTAAAAATATTAAAAAAAACATTAAGGCGTCTGAGCGTGTCAACGTAGACATACTCACGCAAAACAAACGGCCGTGTCACCAACACAGTCACACCAAATTTTGTCTTTTCTTTTATTCATATTGATTACAAATGAAACAATTTCGTTTAGAGACAAATCGAATTGTAAGTTTAAATTGACGAAAATAAGATACTTTTATGCTAACAGAGGTATAGGCTGTTCACTGTAAAATGAGCATTTTTGAAAGTCCTGCTTAAGATCTACTTGAATACACGTTGTGTATTCCTCCTTCTTATGTAAAATTAACATTATCATGAGCCTCATCACTTTATTCATGTGTCGGTCAAATGACTCTGTCAAATCATTAAGAAAGTATATACTTAAAAAATCTTTATTTTTTCACGTCGACGAATCATAAAAACAGAAAGTGAAAGAAATAATTTTAAGTTATCACAAACGGTTACCTAACACCTTTATTCGACGTTAAGATATGGAACTACTTTCCGTCCATCGTTACCAACTTTACTGGGAGAATGTTACTCACTGCACCCATTCAAATATATGCATGCAGGAGCAGTAACATTTTTCTAAGGTTCATTTCTTAAGTGCTCACTTTATGGTGAACAGCCTTCATAAAACTATCGTGATACATGGTATACGTAGTAAATAACTGAACACGTAATCCATGGGGGTAATTTTACAAAGGTTTGATTCAAAAAGCATAAAAATATTAATTTTTAGATGTAACATAGTAAATTTTTACAGTTTTTTTTTTTTAATTTGAATATTTTAAAAGTTCCTAACTGTTTCAAGTGTCGAATGCTACATTCTGATGTTTAAAGGAACATGTTTAAGTGGGGCGGATATTCTCCAACTCCGCTTACAGCGGCGAAGAAAATTTCGTATGGACTCGGCATTGTTCGTACCCAAAAACCCGAAGTTTACATATGTTAAACGTAGGTATAGGCCTATTTACTTTAAAATTTCCGTGAACGTACGGCAATTTATAAAACCTGCTTTGGCGCGGTCTGGTGTGATATCAGGCCTCCTAGATACCACATGCACGCGTACGATAATAATTGGAGACACGCGAAATTCGCGTTATTATTTGGCATCAGGCTGCACTTCAAGGTATTTGCATGTACTGGAGCCGGCGTCGCTTATCCATTGGCTGTGGAGTAGATGTCAAGCCACGCCCTTTCTAAACGAACCGCGCGTGATTGGGGCACACAGCAGTGTAGCGTTCAGCCATTGGCTCAGCGTTACCCAGGGCGTGATCAAATATAGTAAGGTCCCATGACAGACGTATTGCAAAGGTGCGCGTGTATAAAGTCTAACGTGTCCCCAAATATTAACGAGAATTTTTGCAGGTCTCTTAATAATAATTGATGGTCTGCAGCGTCTTACCCCGTCAGCTATTACAAGATGTTCTAATGCCCTGTTACACCGACATCGTCCCTGATCCGAGATCGAATGACAGGATAGACTCCACTGCCTTATAAACAAGCGAGAACAGTCCGTGATTTCATTGGCCGCTACACTTCAATCAACGTCACCTACTTACTTGGGCACTCCGCCGCTGATTCTATATTATTGGCTCAAGAGTTCTCCAAGGCGTGAATCGGCCAATGGCTGAAGTCGGTCAAAACCACAGTAATTTGGAGTTCAATCTGTCCTTAAATAAATAACGCGAATTTGTCCACTACGGCAATATCAGTTTTGTTGGCCTGTGTATTTACACCTACCAAAGTCCTATTGGTCCTGGCTGCACTCACTCTACTCCGCAACATTTATTATTGGTTGGCCGCCTGCCAATGAAGTCGTAAGTTGATTGCGTACCAATTAATGTGTCGCAACAGAGGTAACATGTTTTACAAGCCATCGTGTTCTATTGAGAAATCACCGAAAACAAGCATTTTGAATTTACTAACTTCATTATTGACAGGTTATATATAACCTATTACTTAGATTCCAATGAGGTTCAGAAAAACAGTAAGCATGTAAATGTGTTCGTTTTGTATTCAAGATCAAATAAATGCCCATATTAACGTAACCTCATTTATATACGTGCATACTCTACAAAGAGTTAAAAGTTACTGCTCGTTGGGGAGTGATATTCTAGAAACTAGAGACTCCTTATTATATTCAAAAAATTCATTGTTGTAATTCATAAGCAAATAGGATTACGCACGATGAAAAAATTCAGGAATTATTTTGAAAACTTTAATCAGTAGGCCTATGTTATGAGTACGTCGGCAGTCTGTAGCCACAAAATATTTCTTATTTAGGCCTATAGAACGAAATATTAGTTTGGGTCTAACAGGGCCATAGTACAAATAAGGGCAGTGATATTTCGCGAAAAAATTCCGAGACAAGATACAGTTCAAAACTCTGTGGAGTCGTCTACCTTTTTTTCTTCTTTTTATTCTCTCAATAATCTTCAGTTTCCTGTTAACTGTTAGCGCACGAATCACGAAGGTTCAGTGTCGGAGTTAAGGAATCCTGAGTGGCTAGGGTCGAATGCGTAAACGAAAACAGCAGCCAATGGAGGTATGACAACAGCCGAGGTGTATATATAGTGTTGAACTCTACTGAGTGCTCCAATTTATTTGCGAAAAATCACGGGCCTTAAGTATAAATGTATCAGTGAATCAATTTTTTTTTGTGAAGACAACACATAAAATTTTCCAAGATTGAGAGCAGTTGAATTTACAAAACTTAAATTATTAAGAGCACTGTTATTATTTTGTAGTTTAAAAACCCGGTGTCTCGCGAAAGTATATATATGAACAAGAATATTTCGTGGATTTACCTCGGGTTAAGATACACTTGAAGCATGTATAAGTTTGTATTATATCTTTAATTTGAGCAGAGCTTATTTGATACGCCCCTCAGGACGCCTGAGCCAATAATCAGAGACCTGAAAATTTGCGAGTTCAATAACCTGTAGGTTAGACTCTACAGTCTTATGTACAAATATGCCGATGTCAACTCCCATTGGTTGTCTGCTGTCACAGAGCAAGGCGGCGATTGGACCAGCGTTCTCCAGGAAGTGTCAAGTTACCGCGTGGTCCAATGGCTGAAGTTATATAAACACACGTGTATTGAATTCTAGCTTGCTCCAAAATTAATTCATAAAGACATGCTAAATTCGCGTTATCATTTGGCATCAGGCTGCACTTCACAGTACTGTACGTACCGGAGCCAGTGTCGTATTTCCATTGGCTGCTGCATATGTATCAAGCCACGCCCTGTCTAACTGAACTTCACGTGATTGGGGCACACGATTGTGAAGTGTTCGATTATTGGCGCAGCGTTACCTGGAACGTGTCAGATACAGTATGGTCCAATGACAGACGTATCACAAAGGTACGCGCGTTTAAAGTTTAACGTGTTCCCAAATAACAACGCAAATTTTTGCAGGTCTCTATTAATCCACGAACTATTCAGGTCTCTGCCAATAACATGCCACAGTAACAGTTCAGGCACCGAATAACGAGCAAATGTGTAGAGTGTGACTCATTCTCCCCTTCATATCAGCGTCCAGTGAACAGATGATACCACTGCGATTATACAAAAGACTGTGGAGTCTAGGCTACAGATTACAGAACCTGCGAAATTTTCCTGTCTCTAATATAACCAAGAAGAAGAAGAAGAATGTCCAGGGGAATAGAGGCATATGCAGTGTGTTTCATGCGGGTACATTTATAATTTAATCAGGAAAACCTACACGTTAAACTTGTGCTACTGTTCGAGACGGAAAAACCATTAAACTGACTCAGCTTGTCAGCTTCCAAAACAAGGTCTCCAATCTTGAACAAAAAGAAAAAGAGGAAGTTCCGCTTACTGGCCCGGATTCTAGGAACTGGGTGATTGAATCTTTGCTGGAGGGTGTCATTATATTCGTTGTAAAGGTTTTCAAAACAATAGAGAGTGCCAAACACGAGAATAATTACTAGAGACCTGCATAATTAGCGTTATTATTCGAGGACATGTTAAACGCTTTTCCTTTGCAATACGTTTGTCATCGGACCAGTCTTTAGTGTTCAACATGATCTCACAAATAAAAGGACAGCACAGTAACAATGATATTACCAACGATACAGCTTATTTTCCGTATAGCTGCACAAAGGGGCATGATTGATTTTAAATACTTTTATACGATAAAGGAAATTTTATTGGGTCAATATCAGCTTGGCTGTCCATTGGTTGATGGACAGCAAATAATGCATGCTGTAAGGTACAGGATAAATGTTCGGTGTTGTATGGACCAATAGGACGATGGTGAATTCTTGCAGAGACACCAACAGAACCGGTGGTCTTGCAGCAGTGGATATACGTTACTCACTTCTAATTTGTCTTCAAGTGCCAGTAGATGTGCGCAGACCTCAATGTGTTAAATGGAACTTCAATCCCATGCTGTATGAAATTAGTTTGTATCGAAGATAATGATAAATTATTTACAGCCAAGACCGGAATGTGTGGTATATCAATTATAGTTGCAGATTGTGCTTTTTAAGAGCATTGTAAGTACATGCTTTCAGAGACTGGATTTTAAAAATGTACTAAAACTTGAACATTTTATCGCATCACTGATGAAGGTTATCATTTGTTTCCTCGTCGCCATGGTACGGTTACCCTACCCAGAGTACAGTGAGTGAAGAGATTTGGGCAGCTCTTAAAAGTGAGGTCTTGAGAGCCGATGAGGGTGATTGAAGTGAATATGGAGCGGCACTGGAATGAAGGGACGGGGGAAACGGGAGATCCCCGAGAAAACCCGCCGACCAACAGCATCGTCCGGCACTATTCCCACTTGCGAAAATCCGGCGAGACGGCCGGGGATTGAAGCCGGTTCACCTTGGTGGGAGGCGAGCGTGCTAATCGCTCAGCCACCGTGGCCCCGCCATAAAGTACAGTTTTTTTTATAGAACATATTTTTAAAATCGAAACTCTCAAATCACGTAGTTGCAATGCTCTAAAGGGCACAGTCTGTAGCCTTGAATGATGCACTGCGCATTTCTGTCTTGGCTGTAAATACCTTATAGGCTACCCGCGAGACAATGGACCACCAGTTACATAGTTAGAGGCTGTAGATTTGTTAAAGATATACTTGTATGGACTTCGTGTATTCTTCCGCCATATGTAACATTAGCATTGTCACGTGCCTCATCACTGCGTTCATGCGTAGAGACGTGCAAAGTTCGTGCTATCTTTCGGTGACAGGAAATATATTACTGTACGAGACGGTAAAACCTACAATCCTTTGAGGAGTATGCACGTATGTTCTCGGGGTTACGTTTATATGGTGATTTATTTTCTTTTTAAGACAAAACTCACACTTTTATGGTTTTAGAGTTTCGCTAGACTTTATCGGAATATAAGTAAAAAATTACAACTAGTCAATATTTTAATTCATAAGAATAAAAAGGGTTTATTAGTACTCAGTTGAACATGATGGACTCTAAAACCTGTTACAGCTGTCGCGACACATTATTTGGTACACAGTCAACACGCGACTCCATTGGTCGACGAGCAGCCAATAATAAACGTTGCAGAGTACAGTAGGTGTGTACGACGTAGCCAGGACCAATAGGACGAAGGTAAGTGGAAAACGCATATATAGGGATAGGAAAAATTCGCGGCCTCATTTCAGAACAAGATAGATTTCAAACGCGTGTACACTGAATTAACCTTGGCAATTGGATCAGAGTTTATTATACACGCCCTGGACGACTCCGCGCTAATAGCCGACATGCAAGGGAACAAGAAGCGAATCCCGTACTGTCAAATGTGGGGTTACACTTGGGCAACAGTCATTGAACAAACATCTGAGGTTCTACTATACAAAGGATTTTGGAGTCTAGCATACAGGTCATTGAACTCGCGAAATATCCCTATCCCTACGTATATCCTAATACAAGTGATATTGATATTACTGTAGAGGTGAATGCAGTCAACTGACTTCAAACTTGTCTTCAGTGCCAGAAAATTTGTGCCTTCCTAAAGGGTTAATAATTTATCCAGGAAAACCTACACGTTAAACTTGTGTTACTGTACGAGACGGTAAAACCATTAAACTGACTCAGCTTGTCAGCTTCCAAAACAAGGACTACGCTCTTGAACAAAAAGAAATACAAAGCTTAACCGAGTCTAGAAAATTACTCCAATGGGGCGACGCACCGCATTTGTGCGCACTCGCTTTAACACAATGAGGTCTGCACACATTTACTGGCACTTAAGACAAAGTAGAAGTGAGTCACCTATATCCACTACTGCAAAAACACCGGTTCTGTTGGTGTCTGTGTTAGAACTCACCATTGTCCTATTGGTCCATACCACACCGGACACTATCCTGTACTTTATAGCGTTCATTATTGGCCGGTCGTCAACCAATGGAGAGCCGAGCTGATATTGACCCAATAAAATTTACTTTATCGCATAAACAATTCTATCGTCAGCAATATCATTGTTACTGCGCTGTGGTGTTCTTGTGAGGTCTTGTTGAACACTAGCCGAACAAAGACTGCACATCCGTGTGAGTTTTGTTCAGAACAACAAAGAATTTTCAAATTAGCCTTGCTCGAGCTACACTGGAGAATAGTCTACAAAGTGTTAATAATATTATGCATAATAACTCTTCTTTACTAGGCATTACAAACACACATTTTATCACTATGTTTGTATTCATACTAATTACAAATTAAATAACCAAATTTGTAGATAAAATATAAGTAAATGCTCATTTTGATCAATAAATAAGATTATCTTATGTTAACAGAATTATGAAAGTCTTGTGACAAATGAAACATAATGGAAACAACCAAGCACGCCATGCGTAGGGTGATTTTTCAAAGGTTTGTTTGAAAAAGGGTGAAGAAACCGCGACTGGACTTATAGATGTTTCACCTCTGTGGTCTTGCGTATTCTATGGCGTGACTAGGCGAGTTATGTTCAGAGTTCGGGAGCTGTTGTCGGGGACACGAGCGGGATACGGTGATATGGCCGCCTCGTCTTCGGCGCAGGTGGTGGTATTGGACGTGGGCGAGTGTTGCCTTTAGGTTTCGTGGAAGCTCGGGTCGTCGGAGATAATCGGCGCGGAACGTCTCTCCAGTCGCCGCCGTGGAACGAGAAGCGGCAGGTGCTGGCGGAGTCATCGTCGTCGTCGTCGTCGTCCCGACCACGCGCCACCCATGACGGCGACGTCGGCAGATGTCCCGTCGAAGTTCCCTCCCCTCCCTCCCACGGGGGTATCGAGGGGTCAGACAATGACCGCCCGCGGAGAGCCGATCGACTCCTCCGTAGAGTCTGACCACTTGACCATCTGTCCGACCGGTATTGCCGCTGCCCTCCCCTTCGCCCCCCCCCTCCACGATAGGGGACTACCACGTGCACCTTCGTCGTCGGCGACCCCCTCGAGCCGGAGTAAGTGGTTACGCGCCGGTGGCGAGGCATTGACTTCCGAACCCGGCCTCTAAATCTCTTCCCTCCCCAACGAAAAGACGGACTGTCACAGAGGTCATAGTCGGTTGGTCTCCCGCGGGGTTCCCCTATTGTGACAAAAGCTCACGCCCTTGGCCAATGACGATCGTGTTTGGTTGGGGGGGAAGATGTACGGCTGTTTTCCCCCGACGTCTTTATCGGCCTCGCGGTTAACCCCGGCAATTCTTCAGCGAGAGGGGGGGGGGTGGTGTTGGGAGGTTCAGTCCACGCTTCGGACCGTCCCTTTTCACCAATCCCCGAGCCCACACGATCGCACGGGACTGCGCTATTTTCACGTCGGCCGTCAATGGGAACACGTTATTCCCCTCGACCAACGAGTCTGTTAAAGTCCCATAAATCAACTGAGCGGCCGTTAAAAAGCGCCGGGGACGTACGTGTGAGTCTACGCCATAAAACCAGAATGAAGCACTACGTGGTCACGGCAAGTCAGCTAAACCTTTCGGTCCGTTCTTTTGCGAGTTATTAGTCCGGTTATATTTTATGTACAGTCCATTCACGGTTACTCCAGCCTTTTATGAAGCTCTGCTGAAGTTCTACTTCCAGGATATTCCTCCGCCTCGTGCAAGCTAAGCTTAACTAAGCCTGGGGAACTACGCCATTGGGACAACGCACCACATTCGTGCGCACTCAGTATAAGGACTATTTCTCACTAGGCGCTACGAACATACCTATTTTCTCACTGATTTTTATTCAGATTATTTATAAATGAAGCTTTATAATTTATAGATATAACGTAAATAAAATTTCAATTTAACAGAAAAAACGTAAATTTTATGAACACAAGTATAAAACGCTTGTGATACATTGCGTATTTACGAAATAACTAAATACGTCATACATGGAGAGATTTTTCAAAGGTTTGATTCAAAAAGTTCGAAGAAACCGGGAATAGGCTATACATTCGTTGTTAGCGTGTTTACAGGTATCTCAGGAATACAATACAATTTGTTTTTGCCAGAGAAGATAAGAAACAATGTCTAAGCCCGTACAGTTTCAAAAAAAAAAAAATTTAAAAATCGTATTTACAGTTCTATCCTGCGCAGTTTCCTAAATAGGCAGGAGAAAAAACTGCGCAATCGTAGTTCAGGCAGTGATCTTAAACATTGTGACATATTTGGCATATATATTTAACAATTTAAATCATAGTTTTTACGCCAACATTATCTGTTAAGTTACAAACATCGTGTACAGGTCCTATTTTAAAGCAACTTTGTAAGATAGCCCCATTTAAGAAAATATGGTTTTTATGTAATATCTCGGAGACTGGTCAACCGATTTCAATCAAATTTTTCACACAAGTAGTGTTATGGTAGGTTATGTAAACCAATGTGGTTTAGTGGCCTAGCCATTTATTTTTCAAATGATGGCCGAGTAAATATTTCAGGTTAGTGAATCTTGTCATTCATAACATTAGACTGATTACATCCGAAATTGATGCTCCGAATTTTACCTCCGTGATGCAGTTGTTGCAAGTTAGCTTAATTGTACGAGTTTTTCCGAATTATAGTCGTGTATTTCAATTGTCTTTGTACTGTTTCACATGCTTCTGGTTTATCTCTAATTATATTGCTCTCAATGAGACGTCAATGCCTACCTACCATCTAAGCTGTCAAGAAATTTACTAAGATTTATTTGCACCCATGTACAGGAAAGTATGCTTATTGGTTATTAGTAGATACTTGAAGAATTCGAGGATTCATTTTGGGACAAGATAGATTTCAAAACACGTCTGTTTATATAACATTAGCCATTGGTCCTCACGGGGTTTGACCCGCCCTGGAGAACGCTGTCCCAATCGTGGCCTTCCACTGTGACAGCAGACAACCAATGTGAAGTTGACTTCGGCATATTTGAACATAAGACTGTAAAGTCTAACCTGCAGGTCATTGAACTCGCGAATTTTTCAGGTCTCTAGTTATCAGTAACTTCTTCTTACATGTCTCTGTTATGTAGTTATTAGTAACGATTATTACGAAGTATCGACTGCACACTTTACTGGACAAGCGGTGAAACACGTCTACGATGCAATTGGAATACGTTGCGTGTCAGAATTAAAGGAGGGGAAAGTGACAAATAGCTTCTGTCACGTTGGTTGGTGCACTTAAGTGTGAAATCCGGAAAACGGAACCTAGATGTTCGTAGTGCGCACATAAGCAGGCATTTTCTGCAACTATTCATTGTATGATACATGAAAGAATGCTAAACATCATGCAGAATTTCTAAAGTGAATATGAAAAATATAAAAAAGAAGTAATGCAAAACCAGGTTTACAAACTTCGTTAGCTATTGTTTCTCCAAGTAAAGGCTGTTTACAATAAAGTGAGCACTTTTGAAATCAACCATGGAAAAAAGTCACTGCCCCTATCTGCATATGTTTTAACGGGCGCACTGAGTGACATGCGCCCAGTAAATTTGGTAACGATGGATGGGAAGTAGTTCCGTATCTTAACGTCGAATAGAAAGTGTTAGGGCAACCATTTCCGATAACTTAAATTTTTCATTGCATCGAAGTGTAAAAATGAGCAGATCTTCGCATATGGGAATCATGCCGGACGATGTGGCTGGTCGGCGGGTTTTCTCGGGGATCTCCCGTGCCCCCCCCCCACTCCCTTCATTCCAGCGTCGATCCGTACTCACCTCTATTACCCTCATCGGCTCTCAAGACCTCGCTGTTAAGAGCCGCCCAATTATCTTCACTCACTCACTCTTGGTGCACAAATGTTGAATTTGGAGCCCACTGTGACTTACATACGTGTGACCCAATCACGGTGACATATCACCCAAAAAAATTATGCTGGCCGCAAAAACTAATTAAAATCAACGTCACTCACGAATGCGTTCCAAACGGGCTCTGGTATTTTGTTTTTAAAAATGGCCAAGGAAAATTTTAACTTATATCACGCTGCATAGGTTCAACGCTTACGCGTCTCATGCCCGATTGCACCATCGTGGTTCGAAACTCGATCCGAGATCGATATAGAAAAATGTTTCACCATTCGAGTTCAGAGCTGGACTGGAGATCGAAATGAAATTAATTTCGAACCGCCGTATTTGGGGTTTCCAAATATCGATCCAAGGCCAGCAGCTATTATCGACAAATGTAGTTTGAAAATACGCCAACAGATAGAACTACATTCGATTGTTTTCTTGGGAAATTAAAACAACATTACTCCCACTCGAATATAATTTAGTAAAATTAGTACAACAATAATTCACTTAAAACAGATAAAACATCGCACATCTAGTTCTGTATCTATAATGAAAAATACGCCTACTTCTATGACGTCATATATTACGAACCAATAGCAAAATTTGTCTCATACTTAATATCGATTTCTCACTATCAAAAATCATGACATTTCGTTAATGTAACACTTATACCGTGGAACCAAGATCAAACTTGATCCTCTTTCGGAACTAGGATAATTCGATCTCGGATAGGGGAATTTGTGGGTGCAACCGGGCATCAGGCAAGCTGTTTTCTATCCGGAAACAAAACTCTACTTTCGAATAGGAAATAACCGCGGATAAAACGTGGGAGTCGCCCTGGCGAGAAAAAATAATAGCGAGGATAAACACAATAATATAGGTTCCTATAGATCGGACACCACCTCCGAGCGATGATCGCTAACGGCATTAATAGCCTAAAACTGAAGAAGGTCATCACGAGGGTGTTCTCAGCGATGAGTTTACGATCGGAATAAATATTCATATTACAGCGGGAAACAAAAAAGTTAAGCTATAAAAGTTAAGTATATTAATTTACGTACGTATAAAGTTCTAAACACTTTAAACCAAGTTCTCTAAGGCGCAGTGTTCGAATACCAGCGTTACGGCCTGCAATCGCGTTGCTACTGACCAATTTTTTTCTCCACAATAACAGAAAACTGTTATGTACGTAGAGCCATACAAATCTTTAGTAACGCATAACACATTTTAAACCGTTGGAGTTTCAGAACGAGAACTAATATCATCACTTGGTTTCAGCGACAGTTTAATTGCCCTTGTACGAAATAATAAATTTCGTTGAATCAAATATATTTTTTTTTATTCAAAAAATCTTTGTCTCAGAGAATTCATGATCTAAATGAGTATTTATTAGGGACCCGGAAGCTTCGAGGATTAATTTGGCAATAATCTAGTCTCAGTTTTTTCGTGTGCTGGTGCTCCGGTTTTGCCGCAGACGGGGTAGCACGGGATCCTGTCCTTGTTTCGTTGATGGTATCTATCAGCTCCAAATCGCTGAAAGCATGTCTAGAGACCTGGACAAATTCGCGAGTTCAACGACCTGCAGTCTTATGTATACAACTGCGCATTGGTTGTCTGCTGTCACGGCGGAAGGCGACGATTGGGCCAGCGTTCTCCAGGAGGTGCCAAACACCGTGTGGACCGATGGCTGAAGTTATCTATACTCTGTGTTTTGAATTCTAGCTTGTTCCAAAATGAATCGCGCGAATTTTCTTCAGGTCTCTAGATATGGCTTAAAAACTGCGCTACCTTTATGAAGGTGGATGGGGGAGGGGGGAAATGTAAATATGTTTGAATTTAAGCGCGCAGCGAAATGTTTCGTACCCCTAGTTATAATGTAATTATAATCAATTAAAATAATTCGATGTATTTTATTTATACCTAAATAAAATCGTGGGTTAGTAAAAAAAAAAAATCGTAAGCAAACGTATTCGTCTTTGGACACGTGATTTTGACAGCTGTGTTGGCAAAAGGTGAGTCAATGTTCCAGCCATGCGTAAAAGCCTAAAATATTCAACCTCATCTTCACTCTATGGTTTGAATCATAGGCTAAAGATGACGTAGAACGATTTTTCATCTAAAGTTCCAGGCACGCTGACAAATTTGGCCTTCAAATATATTTTACAATAAAATTTGAAGACGATATACGCGCATCGAATTTTTCCACCCAACAAAATTGTATTGAATAATATTGAATGTGCTTGAAAATGCGAGACTCTGTTAAATTTTTTTTTACTGGGAGGATAAAATCTAAATTTTATTTGAAAATTATTTTCGAAAAGTATTACCGCACAGCCGACTAGCAGGAAGAAATGTAACGAGCGTAGCGATTTATTTTAAATTCATTAACAAATTGAAATTTTGTTTGTAAAAGATGTTTCCTGCGCAATGAAATTTAATGCCTCTGAATTCTTAATATTTTGTGCAATGTTAATTATAAATAGCACTCATGCTTAGGCAGCTTCTACACGAGTTAATTACATTCATAACATGTCTCGTTTTCAGCAATTGTTCGTTATTTTAAAGTTTCGCGGCCTTTCATTTTCGAGTCTGATTGGCCGAGTCGGACAAACATCAAAGAAGTCCAATATTCAAATGTCTGCTGGAAAATGAAGCCGTCCAACTTTTCCAGACAATTACGGCGGCGTTGATGGCGTTTCGATGACGTCACAACTACCAGTCCTTATTGGAGCAAACTTACTGCAAGCAGTTTGAATGGAAACTATGACATTGTGAGATGGGGCTTTATTCTCACCCATCACTGACCTACCTCACACCAACAGAAATGTTTAAAGTCGTATGGTCAACAGTGATGGGCGTGTTCGTTTATATCTGAATTTCCAAAAGACAATCACATTTGTATTAATAAAACACTGTCACCAATTTGAATCGAATAAAATGTACAATAAAAAAATTGGCTAGAGAAAGCATACAAGCATATCAAAGCACTCGTTCACATAAATAGTGCTTTAACCTCGAATCCTACCTACGTCGTCGTTTAAAGCTGGGCTCACAACCATCCGTCGCGCTCGTCAGTCGCCCGTCCGTCAGTCAGTCATCCTGTATGTTTTTTTTTCGTCCGTCAGTTGAAAGTGACTCACAACAATCCGTCACCGGTCAAACCTTCTGTCCGGCAAGATTTCAATGTGACAACTTAACATCCCGATCTTTCTTTCGTAGAAGGTATATTTCGGTTGGAAATATATTTTTAAAAGATAAACATTTTGGGGAAATAATTTTTCTTACGTGATAAAAGTATATACTGAATTATTGTTTACGTATTGAATTTCTGAACTTACCACTAAGATAAATAAACACATATCCACCGCCTTGCATTTTATTTCAAAGTGCGTATTCGGAGTCTACGAAACGTCGTCAGAAGGCGGTGACCCATCCCGGCCAGAGTTAAATTTTAAGATATATTTGACAGATTGACAGACAGAAAAAATATTTGAGCTGCGTTTGGTTGAAGATCACGTGACCGCCTGGCGGACGGGCGACTGACTGACGAGACGGGTGGTTGTGAGTCCACCTTATGATAGTCGTGTTAGCCGAGAAGCTGTCCAGTTTTGGGACCATAGACTAAAGATGAGGTAGACCGATCTCGCTGGCTGCGCACAACCAATCTCCGTGTCCCAAAATTGAACTGCTTTTCTGCCAACACGTCTAGCGAAAATGGCGTGGTTTGGATTATAGGTTAGAAAACTGATATGTAAACAAGTGCCAATTTGTATTGCAGTTTGATTTTATTCACATAATAGTGCTTGTCATTTAAAAATTAGGATATAATCAAATACGTTCATCACTGTTGACCACGTGTTCCTTTTGCGTAGGTCAGTGTTGGGTACGTGCGCAGAAGACGAATAAGCGGTCTACCTCATCTTTAGTCTATGGGCCTGCCTAAGCTTCACTCTATGGTTCGCACACGTGAGTGTGCTGGCTGCAAAGAGGAAGCGAGGCGTTTCCTCTTTGGCGGTGGCCGGCGCTTCGCTTCGGGACCGCAGCACAACGGCGGGAAGCGCCCTAATGACTGTAATTTCCGCGGGCGCGCGCGCGCGCGCACTCGCGCTCGACGCGGGGGAACTGATATCGACGCGTATCGCGTATCGATTTTCTCGATTTCCTCCTCCTCCTCCTCCTCCTCCAGCACCGGAGTCTTCGCTAATTACAGGCTCCGTCCCGAAAAGAAAGGGAGGGAGATGGTACGGCGATCCAGTGTTGCCTTCGCAGCAAGATGCTATCTTCCAGTTACCTGGTGCTCCAGCGCAGCAGTTCCCCTGCTCTAACCGTATACTAAAGATAAGTTTCGCCGATTTTTCGTTTTCCGCGCATTTCCCCCAAGATCTGGCCAGAAAATTGGGCACAAGATCTCTTAAAATTCACGCTGAGTAGAGTCGAGAAATCTGGGCGGCTCTTACGGTTGAAGTAAAGCAACTGCTTAGGGAGAACTGCACCAGACTCATTAAAAAGTAGCAAAGACACCATGTAAATTGTCAGAAAAGTGCGATTTATGCTGCATATGAAAAAAGAATGTATATATTTTGCAACATTGTAAAATATTTTACTGAAACATACTTTTTAAATGCAAAAAAAAAATAATCGATCTATAGAGTCCGCATTTTTAACAAAATATAAGCGCATTTCCATTCTGGATACTTCGGAAAGCAGAACTTACAATAAAATCTTCTTCAAGAAAGATCGTTATAATATTTACTATGATTGCACGTAAGATTGGAAATGCGTTTAAATTTTGTTGAAAAAAAAAAAAAAAAAAAAAAAAGCGGACTCTATAGATCGATTAATTTTTTAGATTTAAAAAGCATATTTTATAATGTTCCAAATATATAAATTATTCTCTTTCATATGCAGCAATTTTCATGGTGTCTGTACTTCTCCCTTAACGACGAGGTCATGAACACCGTTGAGGGTGAAATGAGGTTGGAATGGAGCGGCGACGGAATGCATGGGCGGGGGGAAGCGGGAGATCCCCTGAGAAAGCGCGCCGACCATCGACATCGTCAGACGCGATTCCCACTTGCGAAAATCCGGGAGTGAATCGATCGGGGATTGAACCCGTTTCGCCTTGGTGGGAGACGAGCAGTCTAACCTCTCAGCCACCACGGCCCCCTTTTGAAAAAAAATCCCTGAACTCCACTTTCCCCACGAATGGGTAATTCATACCTTTATCCCCTCTTCTACGTCCACGGTAGACCAAGTTCTACACCACTGAATAGTACCTAAAGGCTGTTCACGATAAAGTGAGCACTTTGAAATAAACCTTAAAAAAAAGTAACTTGCACTGCCTGCATACATTTTAACGGGCGCCCAGAGTGACATGCGTCCAGTTAAGTCGATAACGATGAATGGAAAGTAGTTCCATAGTTTCACGTCGAATAAAAAGTGTTAGATAACCACTTGTGATAACTTAAATTATTTATTTCGCTTTCTGTTTTTTTTTTTTTTTATGATTCGAAGTGTAAATTTAGCATATTTATTAAATATTTAGTTTTGTAATAATTTCGCATTTTCACTTGACGGACGCATGAATAAAGTTATGCGGTCCATGACAATGTTAATCATACATAAGATGAAATAATACACAATGTGCATACAAGTAGATCTTAAGCATGGCTTTCAAAAGTTCTCATTTTACCGTGAATAGCCTGTACGTATATATTATTTTACAGACTATTGACGGTAAAGTGAGCGCTTTTTAAGGCCCTCCCAGCAGACATTAACCACTAATAAATATATTTTATTGCAGCCGCAGACGTTAATCATTGAGAGAAGCGAAACATATACACCGTGTTTATTAGTCACAAGACGACTTTACATCAGAAACCGGCGGCGGAAAGATTGAAATTGACTGAAAGTTAAAATTTAGTAGGGCCTTAAAAATTGCTCACTTTCCAGTGAATAGGATATAATATTGAATATTTTTTGGGGGGTTTTAGCAATTTTTTGCTGAAGTTCCTGGGTTATTGCTTGAATAATTTCTTGCTCCATGATTACCAGCAGCCTCTTCTCTAACGTGACTAGAATATTAACAACGCCGTGGAAAAATGTCCACCTAAGTAATGCTACGCCATTAATTAACCAAAAGAAAATGATCACGTCATTTCAGTTTGTTTGTCTTTCGGTTCTTATTCTTCTTTCCCCCCCCCCTCCTCGTGTTTGTTCGCTCGACGTCGAGGGTCGATATTAAGTAATATTTATCCTACCCCCCCCCCCCCCTTATACCAGCTGAATCCTCGCGTTGTTTACCCCCTTATTTATGAGGGCGCTTCATCACGCGTGATTCACTAGGTGAGAAATTTCCCTCGAATAATATCCACGGCGCAGAGCGCGTCTTCTCGTGCGGGCATCTCGATAAGAGGCGGGGCAGTTTATAATGTGTCATCGGAAACGTATGCGGCCGCTGCAGTCGCGGCGGGACAAGGCCGTGTGGATGGTTCACAGGCAAGAACCCAGGGGTCGGTGTGCCAGATATAAGATAACATTATCCCTGCGCGGGTACCTGAAACACGCAAATTTCTCTTAGCCGTGGCGTGAAAACGATCCGCCATTAAGGTAAGGCGACGCTGAAGAGGTGTACAAGACCGCGTACAGAATGTTTTTTTTTTTTTTTTTTTGTGAATTATTTACCGCTGTCTGGGAACCGGTGAATATTTTATCCTTACAGACTTCTTCAACGGAGAAGGTACATTGTAATTTTTACTGGGAAAAAAAATTGTTTGTAATTTTACTGATGCTTGCAACGGTTCGAAGGTTTCTTTTGCGAAACTACTCGTTTGTAAAACTACAAGCGCCGTGTTTGTAATATACCTCAGGAAATGTTTGTACTATACTGACCCATATCTACGAGCTTCAGGTAAATGGCGGAAAATCAGCAACGTAAAACCGTATTTGTGCGAAAACTATGGGTGATGTAAAAGTGTAGTTGTGTGTAAAAATATATGTATTACAGGTTTTAATAACGTAAAGCATTTAAAACACCCAAAATATTCATAATGAAACGACTATTTCAATAGAACGTGAATGTATTACTCAATAACTGTTTCCTAGCTACACACAACTCTTCAATCGACTCTCAATAACTCGTTAAGAGCCGTCCAAATCTCTCAACTCAACAGAACTTTTAAAATTAAACAAATTTTATTTTTCTAAGTCATATAACGTCATATTATTGTGTAGGTAGGCCTATTTGCTGCTATATTTACTATAAAAATAAGTATTCAGTTCGGAAGTCAAGTTGAACTTGTGATTAAGGCTAATGACACAAGGGGTATGGATTCTAGTCCCCATGTTGACAAAGTGTAACTTTTTTTCCAATATTATATATATATAAAGTTATTCTCTGTTATTAGTTCATAACACTGGTTCTCTAGGGAAAAAAATTATCTACACTTTTCAATATTATAAGTTGTAATACAAGGCTATCATTTCGAGTAATACAAATATATGCTTTGGTGATTTTACCATGTAGTTTTACAAGGGATTGATTATCCTGGCCACTGGGTTTCCAAGTATTTCCCTTTCTTTGTAAAAGTACAAACATTTTTTTTTTTTTTTAAGTGTAGGCCTATTTCGTGTCCTCCAGGATGTACTAAGATTTTTTTTTTCTTTTGCTGTGCTTAACATGTTAATTTTTTATTACCACTGAGGAATGACTCACGTTGTTTGTTTTTAGTGAGGGATTCATTTTTAACATCGAGAGTTACATTTTTTCTGCAGTCAGTCGTACTCACCAAATGCCTTTGCCAGTATGTACGTTTGAAATTCCGTCTGTTCAGATTAATTAGATTTTATCAGTTTTATATATACGTGCTATCAAAGATTGAAAATATTCTCACTTCAATAACATTTAGGAAAGCATTTCTCTTTTTTAATTCAGCTGGAAATTTTAGCTTAAAAATATTGCAAAATTATTTTTGTAGAAAAATATCACACCATTACAACTTGAATAATTTAGTAGGCAGTGATAAAATCTTATTGTTTGTTAATAATGGTTGTGTAAACGGTCAAAAAAATGATCGAAATTTGTAGAAGTAATGTTGAAACATTATTGTACAACAGTTACAAATCGGCATACACTGTAAGACTGACGCAAAGACAATATATTTATTTGCATAAAGAATAAGTAATCATTTAACTAAAACGTAGGGATACTGATTATGTTCACAAACCAATCTATACATATATTTAGAATTACATCTTCTAAGAGTAAATAAAATAGATAGGCATTTTAAAACAACAACAACATTATGTTGTATTGAAATAGATTAAATAAATTATATATATATATATATACAATTCTAATTAACTTCAATAAATTTATGGTGACTCTTGACTATAAATAATTGTAATGTTTTTTAATATTATTTAAGTTTGTTTGCCATACGTATTTCTATAAACATAATTACTATAAGTCATGCACGAAAATTAACCATATAACAATCTTCTCAATAATAACACACATTTTTAAAATAAAAACACATCTCAGTTTAAACTATTGATTTAAAGCGATCGCAAAATCCTTCCCACTACGAAAAAAATTCTTAGCATGAACATTGTTTCAAGATCTTTTCTTCTACGAGTTAACTCTTAACAGTAATTAACTTCAACTACGAAAAAAATATTTTCCTGATTTGTTATTAACAACAGCAATAATCCTTTATGAAACACAGACGAGCTAAGCGAACGTTTTAATTACTACCGGAGTAATATGGAATTATTTTTATAAAAAAATTTTTTATTTGAACTGGTAATATTGCAGTGCAGAAGCGCTATTATAATCTTCAACAGCAATGCGTTTCAATATTAAATGAAATCAGTGAGTTTCTCGAAAACTTCTTAGAACTGCAGCAGTAATAAAATGGCTGACCATGCGCCGGCAGATGTTATTTGCAGACATGTTAAAATTCGCGTTATTATTTGGGGACACGTTAAACTTTAAACGTGTGTACTTTTGCAAAACATTTGTCATTAGACTATTATATATATATATATGACACTCCCTGGGTAACTCTTCGCCAATAAATAAACACATCACAACTGTGAGTCCCAATCACTCGCAGTTCAGTCAGAAAGGGCGTGGCTTCACATATACGCAGCAGTCAACGGGAAAACGACACCGGCTCAGTTATATACAGTACGGTGAATTTCAGCCTCATGTCAAATAATAACGCGAATTTTGCATGTCTCTAGTTATTTTTTTACAAGGCTTTCTGAAAGCACTTACGGCCACAACATTAGTAGATAAGTTCCTTACACTCGCTATGTAAAACTTAACAATATTACTACAGGTTCATTTTACTCAACTATGGCTACTCGAACACTTTCCTTTTGGGCGGTAGACCAGATGATGGAGCAATGTGAACTAATCAACAGAGGTCCTGCCAATTTCGCGGTACAATTCTGTGATAGGCTGAAAGTCATGAAGTTGTGCTTTATCTTCGCGTGTATTACTGAGCCTACTTTCAACATGCACGCTCTGCAGGACTCACATATAGTCTATTCGCAGTTTCTTCACACTTTTAAAAAATAAAACCTTTGAAAAATTACCCCATGTATGATGTATTCCTAAATATGTCATGTATCACAAGTGATTAATGCTATGTTAACATATAAGTATCTTATTTTTTTTGTTAAATCGAAGTTTTACATATTTTTGAATTATTAATTATAATATTTCATGTATAAAAAATACGAATATAAACAGTAACAGAACATGTGTGTTGGTAGCGCCTGGTGAGAAATAGCTCTCTTGCAAAATATCATTACAACCGAGTGCGCACGAATTCGATACGGTGTCCTTTCTTGCGATTTTCTAGACGTATTTCAGCTTAGTTTGCTCGAGCCGGAGGAATGTCCTGGGAGTGGAACTTCAGCAGGACTTCAGAAAAGTGCGAGGTAACCGTGAATGTAGAACGCGCTAACAATAACACTTCCTAGACTACACTCGAGTTATACTCGAGCAAAGTTAACTCGAAAATTTCTTTGTTGTTCAGAAGGAAACTCTCGCGGATGCGCAGTCTTTGTTCGGCTGGTGTTTAACACGACCTCACAAGAACACGACAGCGCAGTCATAATGATATTGCTAATGACAGAATTTCTTTTTTATAGCCACTTAAAGGGACGTGATTGATTGTAAATCCTTTTATATATTAAAGGATATTTGATTGAGTCAATATCAGCTCGGCTCTCCATTGGTTGATGACCGGCCAATAATGAACGCTGTGAAGTACAAGGTAGGGTCCGGTGTGGTAAGTACCAATAGGACGATGGTGAGTTCTAACCTGTGTTCTTGCAGTAGTGGATATAGGTGACTCACTTCTAATTTGTCATAAGTGTCAGTAAATGTGTGCAGACCTAGATGTGTTAAAGGAACCACCACTATGTAATTTCATATCTGGGAGCTTATGTACTTTTGAGTTCCCTAACGTTGTCCGCACTGGACGAGCAGGTTGCAGTATCTAGAGACGTGCATGATTCGCGTTATTATTTCAAGACCTGCTAGACTTCAAAGACCCATGCCTTACGTATTGCATTTGTCACTGGACTACAGTTTGTACGGACACGCCCTAGACAGCTTTGGACCAACAGCGAGCAACTAACGAAAAGTTGATGCAGTCACGTCGTATCAAGTCAAAAGGAAAGATGGGTCCTCACTGCTGCAGGAGCCAATAAGCAAACGACACCCACACGGATAGGTATAGGACAGTGAATTATATCTAGAGGCCTGCAAAATTCGCGTTATTATTTGGGGACACGTTTAACTTCAAAGACATGTACCTTTGCTACGACATTTTACTCGAATGAAAATATTTTACGTTTTACAATTATTTAAATAACTTTATGTTGTAAAGATGAAGAAATTTACAACATAAACTAATGACTGCTAGACATATATCTAGAGGCCAGAAAATTCGCGGTTTCATTTCGGGACAAGCTAGAATTCATAACCTCATACGTTGGTATGCTATTGGTCCACTCGTACGCTTACACCTCCTGAACAAATCTGAGCCAATAATAAACAGATAATAAAATGCAGATCCAATCACCGTCTTCTGCTAATACAATAAGCAACCAATGAACAGTAATATTTGCATCATTTTACATACGTCAATGGAGTATATCCTAGATGTCATTGAACTTGCAAATTTTTTTCAGGTCTCTGCATATATGTAATCAACAAATATACAGCTCATATATTAAACAAATATGTTAAAAATAAGTGAAATTATTTATATGTTACATTATTATTATGTTGTGATTAAATGTGTGTCACGCTGTAACGCACCGGATAAGTTTGCGTCGTAAATGTTCTCATCTGTAGGCTGCAACAAAACAGAAGAATTTTGTATGTGACATCATTATATATATAATGTGTAAAACTTTTTTATTTTACGAGTTAAACAATGCTTGGTAAAATTATAAAATTATATATATTTTTTAAGGGTCCAACGCCCTTAACCTCGCTGAGGTAAATGAGGGGAAACAGTCACCGTTTTCTGGCATTTACCTCGCACCGAAAAAAAAAAAAAAAATGGTTTCGGCGTACCAAAAATATTTGTTTGCGTGGCGTTTGTTTCAACTGTAGTCCATTCACTATTACTTCCAACTTTTCTGAAGCCCTGCTGATGTTCTACTTCCAGGATATTCCTCCGCATCATGCAAACAAAGCTTAACCGCGTCTAGGGAATTGTATCAGAGGGACAACGCACCGCAGTCGTTTGCACTCAGTGTAACAATATTTCGCATGAGAACTATTTCTTATAGAATGTCCACGGTAAGATGAACACTTTGAAAGCCTTGCTTGAGATCTGCTTGTATGAACTCTGCGTATTCTTCCGCCTTGTGTAAAATCAACATTGCCATGAGAATCATCACTTTATTGATGCGTTGGTCAAGTGAAACTATAGAGTTATTGCTGGGGATAGGAAAATTTCGCGAGTTCAATGAACTGTTGGCTAGACTCCACAGTCGTGTAAACACTCGAGCCTCAGACACTTGTTCATTGGCTGCTGCCTCATGGAGTAGCCAGTGTTACTCCACACTTGGCAGTACGGCACTCACTACTTGTTTCATTACAAGTCTGCTATCGGCTCAGAGTCGTCCAGTGTGTGTCTGATGAACTGTGATCAAATTGCCAAAATTACGTTGGTGTACACGTGTTTCATATCCATCTTGTCCAGAAATTAATTCGCGGAATTATCCTAACCCTAGTTATTACAAAAGTAAATATTCTACAAATCTGCTAACTTTTACACTTCGGTGCATTTTAAAATCAGCAAGCGAAAGAAATCATTTAAATTATTATCGAATGGTTACCTAAAATTTTTTATTTGACGTTAAGATACGGAACTATTGCCGTCGATCGTTACCAACTTTACCGGGCTCATTTCACTCATCGCGTCCGTTAAAGTATATGCAAGCAGGGTCAGTGACTTTTTTCTAAGGTTGATATCAAAAGTGCTCACTTTATCGTGAACAGCCTGTACTAAGAATTTCCAACACTCGTATTTTCTCACTATTTTATTCATATTAATATTGATTAAATAGTATACTATATATATATATATACAAATTCAAATTAACCTTAAATAAGTTATTTTATATCATGTAACGTTAACACAAGTATAATAAGCTTTTCATATATACTTTATCAGAAGGGATAAGAAAAATTCACGGCTTCATTTCAGGACAAGATAGATTTCAAACGCGTGTACACTGAAGTAACCTTGGAAATTGGATCAGAGTTTATTAGACACGCCCTGGACGACTCCGCGCCAATAGCCGACTTTGCAAGGGAACAAGAAGCGAATCCCGTACTGTCAAATGTGGGGTTACACTTGAGCAACAGCCAATGAACAAACATCTGAGGTTCGGCTATACAAAGGATTTTGGAGTCTAGCATACAGCTCACTGAACTCGCGAAATATTCCTATCCCTATATATTAGGAAACATCCAATCCCGTCATACATGAGGTGATATGGGCTGATTTTTCGAAGGTTCGATCAACAAATTGCGAAGAAACGGCGAATAGACTATGAACGACATTTTGTTGGTACAACCAAGCCTCAGTTCCTTTAATTGAATTAAATTCGTTCACAAAGCCAAATAGTATATTTAAAACAAATTTGTTTGTGCCAAGCAAATATGTCGTTTTTTTCACTGTAGTAAATCATAAACTTAGTGTAAGCAAAGATATCGTCACAATTCGTCAACAAAATTTATTTACGTGCTACATAGTTTGAAGGAAGAATTTATTTGCAACGCCCAAAGATATTGATGGCGACCCTAATCCATTTGGTTCGATTTTTGCCTTTTTCATTTGCTGCTCGCTTTCGAGTCAATCGTCCATTTTCAAGTTAGATATATCCGTGCACGAGGTTCTCTTGAGAATGGCTGATGTAATAATCAGAAATATTTTGGGCGGTCGTGATTCCACTCACCTTACTGAGGTTAGGAACAAATCGTGATTTATTATGGGAGGGTTTGACATAAGGAAAATTTCCGCCTATATGTGTGCAGAGTTACAAAATATAACGCCTAATTAACATCTTAAGCTACGTTAATTATAAAAGAGAACAATTTTACTTAGTTGCGAAGTTGATTTATGTTTATTGCAATCATCCCGTTTTTTTTTAACGTAGAAAAAAGAGAAAACCTGGCCCATCGCCGACACTTGCGCTTACATAGGGGCGAAAATTTTTGGTTGCCAAACTTTTAACCCTTTGAGGACGGCACAAATCTATTGGCACCGAACACAAGTTTAAAGTGAGCTGCCTATATTCTACACTACAAACATGCCATTTTGGTTGGTCACTGTATTTCCACTTACCATTGGTCCTTGTTACACAGGGCACGCCTACTACACTCTGCAAAGTTCATTATTGGCTGGCCGCCGACCAATTAAGTCGCGCGTTGGTTGTGTACCAATTAATGTATCGCGTTAGAAGTAACAAGTTTTACAATCCATCTTGTTCGTATGAAAAATTATTAAGGACAGTTTCATTTTTACAAACTAAAATGTTTACTAGTTGTCATTTTTTAATTAGGTTCCGATAAAGTCTAGCGAAATAGTAAAACTATAAAAGTGTGAGCTTTGTCTTCAAGAGAAAATACATTTTCCATATATACTTAGCCTCGTGTATATACGTGCATACTCCTCAAAGGGTTAACATTTCGCTCCGCAACCTGGATAGAAGTAAGCTTAACATTACAGAGGTATTTGCAGGTACTTAAAAAAAACTATTATTCAATTGCGGGTAATTAAGTGCTGTACGCGGCTGTTTCAAGGACAGCGGAGGGCACATAGAGATTTTTTTTTTTTTTACGGGAGAACCTAGCTTCCGCGATGCTAGGCCTTGAAAAGCCATCCATTGCTGAGCATGTGCCTTTTCCACTTTTCTAGGGGGTGGGTTCCAGGGGGTTGGTATGGCAGGTATTTACGTGAGGCACGTCTGGGAGCTGTGCCGGTAATATCACGAAGGGGGTGGGATGGTCGTAACGAAGTACGAGATTTCATCCACCTTGGCTGGCGGCAAAACTGCTCCCCCGGGGTCGAGTCCGTTGGAGGAGGGGATGGAAGGAAGGAGTTGGGGGGAGGGGGTGTTTTATAAAACAAGCCCCGTCCGGGCCAACCCCCTCGACAAGGGGGTGTCTCTCGTAACAGGTTAAACCTATGACAGTAGCACCACCTGCGCCTTCTTTAACACCCGCTTGGGGGAAAAGAAAAATGATGCTCGTCGCGCGGCGGGTAGGAACTTTTTTTTTTCAGGGTTGGTAAAGGATGGGGAGGGGGGGATTTGGGGGGGGGGGCGACATTTTCGAGAGTTCGAAAATATTGTCTTAGCCCGTGGGAAATCGCCCCTCCCCCCTCCCCCTGGCTGGCTGGCACGTTGTCAGGCGAGGCTGAAAATAACGCTGAAATACCCGGGCGATACCTCATCCCATGTTCTCATTCCCGCAACAGACGTTAAAAAAAAAAAATGACATAAGCTTGGAGGGGGGTGGGGGTGGAACCCCGTACGGTAGTAAATCCTGATGCACGAATACGCGTGTTAATCCAGAACAGGAGCATACAAAATTCTCCTGGAAATTTCACGTTTAGCAAATTCCGTGATGAGGTATAAAAGGAAAAATAAATAATAATATCCCAAGCGAAACATTCGGGTGGTATCTGGCTGAAAACAAATCCTGTGGAAAATATCAGTGGTGCGATACATTTTAAAATACAGGGCGTATAAACGAATTTAAAATAAATCCAGGGCTGCAAACATTACTGCTACGTATAGAAACATCGAAAGCACAGAAGGAACTTGACATTTTTAATTCAATTTAACTCTTCTGAATGTAACTTCATAACAGCATTTTATATATTCCGAAAAAGCCTCCAAGAAAAAAAATCTAATAATCTCTTTCTCTCTCTCTCTCTCTCTCTCTCTCTCTCTCTCTCTCTCTCTCTCTCTCTCTCTCTCTCTCTCCCTCTCTCTATACACACACATATATATGTGTGTATATAGATATATATATGTGTGTATAGAGATATATATGTATGTATGTGTGTATATATGTATGCATGTATGTGTGTATAGATATGTATGAATATGTGTGTATATATATATATATATATGTGTGTGTGTATAGAGATATATATGTATGGATATGTGTGTATATATATTTATGTGTGTATAGATATATATGTATATATATGTGTGTGTATATATGTATGTGTGTATAGAGATATATATATATGTATGTATATATATATATGTATGTGTGTATAGAGATATATATGTATGTATATGTGTGTACATATATGGATGTGTGTATAGAGATATATATGTATGTATATGTGTATATATATATATATATATATATATATATGTGTGTGTATAGAGATATATATGTATGTATATGTGTGTATATATGTATGTGTGTATAGAGATATATATGTATGTATGTGTGTATATATATATATATATATATATATATATATATATATATATATTCGTTTCATGCCCTTTTACTTACGTGTACCACAACTTATTTATATTTATCTTATTCAACAGGCGCCTTCTTGACTTATTCAACAGGCGCCTTCTTGACTTATTCAACAGACGCCTTCTTGACTTACTTGGGTTTTGTATAAAAACTGAAATACATAGCTCTACTTCTTATGTTTAGAAAGCTTGCATTTATCAGAACATTGTGCTACTCTGTTTCAAAGTTTATATGAAAGATTAACAGAAGGCTTCGGCTTTTTTCTTAATTAGGAGCTGGTGCTCTTGTCAGTTTGCTTTGTCTTATATTTTAATTACTGTGATTAATTAGAAGTTTATAATTCATTCTTGATTTAATTCGCTATTTTGAAAAATTGTTTATTTGGTAGATTTAATTAACAAGATAATTAATTTTAAAAATCGTTTAATTGGTGTAATAGTACAGTATCCGGCGCAGTAAACTGAATTACGAAAACCGATAGAAAAGCATTATTGCTGTCTAAAGTTCAGGGGTTATATAACATTCTTTAAAAAATGTTTCAGGAGATAAAATATCTGTGATTTTTCAGGAGTCTTCAGATCTGCTGAAAACTATGCTCAAATTCTGTTTTTATTTCGTTCTGAAAAAATTTGTGCAAACAGTAAAAATAGGATATAAAGAGCGTATTTTCAGGCATCATTTTTTTTTTAGCAGATCGTAATACGTGAGCAATTAAAATATGGCCGAGTTTTAGATTTCATTATTTATAACATTTTGCCGTCCCTCACAGGCCGATGTGTACATTTTTGGTTCCTATTGTGCAAGTTATTGAGTACTGTCAACATATTACGCATCTGTATCACATCACATTTTTTTTAAATAATGCATGAAGGTGAACATTAATGAGTTCTGATACGTAATTTGAAAACTGCTACTTTGCTGAATACGACTTTCTTGTATTTTGAACAGAGAAACTTCCTATAGTTACGATATTCTGAGTATCTGTCAATTATAGCCGAGGTGTCGAGAGTTAATAACTTATATACTGTATCAAACACCATCGTAAATTCTTCCAAATAGGAAAAGGTATTCTATAGTTTTGCACATGTTGTGTATAACGTCCTGTAGCAATGTGTGCGAGCTATGTCTAGCACACTACCCAAATGCTTTTCACACAAAAATGTTAAAGAATAGAAAAACATATCTTTTCTCAATATTTTGATACGACACGAAGATTGGCAGCAAATCATAGATTTATTTGGATTATGAATTTTTTGGTGTGGATAATATTTCTGGTTCCACTCAATTTCACAGGAAAGAAAAAATAAATAAAAATTGTTAGAGGACTGGTTTTGTTCGTAATGAGAGGGAAAATGAAAGGTACGCATAATGCTATTATGTTTCTATTTCGTGCATCCAATCATGCAGCATTTCTTTTAAAGTACTGCTTACCACTCTTGTATATGTAAAGATTATGCAGTGATTTATTTAAACTGTACTTTTATGTGATTATTGGGTATTAAAGCGGACAGATAAGATTAGCATAATCTCAAAGTCGTGGACATAGAAAAATATTGGAGCTGTTATCTCAAGGCTTCACCTTATAAACACAGTATGGCACAGTGATACTAGTGTGTCTTCCTGCCTCTGGTGTTGAGGTTATGTCACAATAATATTAGAACTATTGAACCGATTTTGGAGACCAGAAGGAATATGAGAAAGCCTCGAAGGGATAGAATGGACGAGAAAGATAATGGGAATGGGTGAGCGAGAGTAGCAGGAAAAAATACCAGAGCATGAGAAAACAGAACCGGAATTCATGAGCATGAAGAGGTTGGAAGGAATGGTAGATCAGGAGAGAAAATAGTGAAGGCGTTTCCGAAGGAAAAAAAGGAAAACAATATGGCGGCTGCTGATGAGGAATGACAGAGCAGGAGGTATCGGCGAGACGTTATCCAATATGGCCGCCATGGCGCCGCGGCTCCGCATCCAGAATCCAGATGGCGGTGAACAGACTATTTCTAACTACTGATGTTATTTGATGCAAATATGTCGTCCGATGACGAAGAAGACGAAGAATAATTTTAACAAGCTCACGTAGCTGTAGTTAACAATGTCAGACTTTCACTGGTAACAACTTTCACTTTTATTGGTAACGATATATCCTTATTACAGGATGACCACTGCGTTTTGTAATTGGTAAAATTAACACATTCAGGACTGCACATATTTGCTACGATAGAAGGGAAGCTAGAAGTGAATAACCTGTATGCACCACAGCAGGAACGTCTATTCTATTGGTTTCTGCATCCCCACTTACCACTCTTATATTGGTCCACACCACACTGGGCGTGCTTAATGTGCTCTACGGCGTTATTCATTGGCTGGTCATCAGCCACTGGGGTCGCAGAGCTGATATGCACCAATCAAATGTCGCTTGCTGTATAAAAAAATTTACAGTCAATCGTGTATTTTTATAAGGGCATAGAAAAAAATATATATTTTGCAGGAAACTTATAGCTGTTGGGTGGTATTGTTCTTGTAAGATAATGTTAAATAGTGTCGTAACACTGGCTGTATACCCAGGCGAGTTTTATTTTCAAGGACGTAGAAATTTTTAAACTGGCGGTGCTCGAACTCAGCTCGAGCGTAGTCCAGAATATGTTAATAATTCTTCAAAAAAAAATTATCTCGAATTCCCCAAGTATTCTGAGAGGCAGTCAAGTTACTTGTTTATGTTTTTTTTTATGGCCGGGAAAGTTTTTAATGTTTCTGTTCTTTCTGCTCCGCACGTCGGCGAGCAAGAGCGTAAACAGCGAACAGCGAACCAGAAAAAGAAAGAAAGTGTGCTTCCGCTAGCAGGAACGACAAAGAGCGAGGTAGAGCGCTCGGAAAGGGGCGGAAGTAGCAGAGAGAACACCGCCACCACGTGAACAAACCCAAAGTCTCTGACTCAGTTCCTACCCGTCAGCGAATATGAGCTGTCGCGGGATTTGCGTCCGACCTCGCCGAAACGGCCATCGACCCATTCCGTCATCGCGCGAAAACCTTCTTACTTCACAACATCCCGTCGCGCGACCTTCCACAATTCGACATCGCCGGGACCCCGTGCCATCATTTATTCCACGGCTCCCCGCCTTAATGGGAGTTGTATGATCGTATAAGTGGCGAGCGTATTTATAGTAGGTGTGTGTATATATATATAATTTTTTTTCTCTCTCCTGGCTCCTTTCATAGTTTTATACCCACGTCGTATATAAACCTTGGAGCCACGCAGCTCCCAATCTTTTAACCTCTGACCCGTAAATTGCCCCGCCTGCCCTTTACGAGCTTCATCTATGTTACACGAGTCGCGAGAATTAACTTTTTACCGTAATGGGGGGGGGGGGGAGAGGGAATTTTTTTTGACAGATTTTTTTCTCCCCCGCTGATGGTTGAGAAAAGGGGGGGGGGTCAGGGGAGGTCGGTATATAACCGAAGCACCAGCCCATAAACCGTCTCGGGCCGTGGCGCCGCTGATGAAGCACCTTATGCATAATTAGGGAAGCTCTGGCGAGAAACTCCGCTGTTATAACCGTCGTCGAACTTCGGAAGGGAGATTAAAAGTCGTCCCCGCGGAAAACTCTTAAGATGATTTTTTCCAGCAGGTTATAATTTGCGGAGTGAGCACTCCCGCCCGGTATCCAGGAAATGTCCTCCGGTAATGTTTATTGTGGACGTTTCGTAAAGTACTCGGCTCCTGCTATGTAAATCCGTCTTACCCTCCAAGTTTTCTGAAGCTCCTGTTAAAGTTATACCTGTCAGGCCTCGTGCAAACAAAGATTGACAGAGTCTTAAACACACCGAAAAAAAAAAAAAAACTTTGTGATGGCCACAACATTATTCTTAAGGTATTCACCCTGCCAAATGTTTTGCGGTGTACACAGAAAATTTGGCAGGGTGAATACAAACGAAATATTTTTGTAGCCACCACAAAGTTTTTTTTTTTTAGTGCAGGAATCGCGTAGCCCCGACAAGCACGACGCGACAGCCACGACACGACACTTAAAACTAAACAGCCAATGAAATACAAGATGGATCTGACGTTAGCCCGACAAATTCTGTCGTCCGACCAGCATATTTTGGATTAGAAATTATTTTTATTTTCGTCGTGTCGTGAGGCGCAACACACAGTGTGTACAACTTTGCAAAACTGAATTGCATATCAAGCTTTCCCTACAATGGCAAATACGCAGCTTAAAAGAAAATAAATTTAAAAAAATTTCTGAATTTGACCCTTAAAAATAATAATTTTACCGTTGTATGCACTAGTGATAACACTTTGTCACTTTCACGTATTCCAAATTTCCCGTCTGCCCACCGACTTTGGGGGCCACGGTGGCTAAGCGATTAGCACGCTCGCCTCCCACCAAGGCGAACCGGGTTCATTCCCCGGCCGGGATTTTCGCAAGTGGGAATCGTGCCGGACGATGCCGTTGGTGGGCTTTTTTTTCCGGGGATCTCCCGTTTCCCCCGCCCCTTCATTCCTGCGCCGCTCCATATTCACTTCAATCACCCTCATCTACTCTCAAGACCTCGCTGTTAAGAGCCCCCCAAATCTCTTCACTCATTCACTCACATTTAATCAGCGCCTTCTAAATGGTCCCGGAAAATTCTACTCTTCGTGTGGCGTCGGTAAGATGCGGGGCTGGCTGTAAATTCGAGCAGTCACATTGCAAATATAAATGTTGTGTCGTGGTTGCGGTTGCGATTGCGGTTTTGGTCGTGTGTCATGCTGTGTTTGTCGGGGCTATGTGACTCCCGCATAAGAAGTTGAACCAAAGGGACAGCGCTCCGTGTTAGCGCGCACTCAGTTTGGAAATATTTTGTACGAGAACTATTTCTGACTAGGTATTAGTGTTCTTATTAAATTCTGAATATAAATGAAAATGTAATAATTTATATATAAAACATAAGCAAAAGTTCAATTTCACCGGAAAATAATATAATTTTAAATTATCACAAGTATAAAACGCTTCTAATATATGTAGAGACCTGAAGAATTCGCGGTATCATTTCGGGACAAGCTTGAATTCAAAACCTCGTGCGTTTGTATTGCTTATGCTATTGACCAATAATAAACACACAATAAAATGCAAACCAAATCATCGTCCCCTTCTAATACAACAAGCAACCAATGAACAGTGGTATTTGCATGATTTAAATACTACCATGGAGTATAGCCTGGAGTCATTGAACTCGCGATTTTTTCAGGCCTCTAAATATATGTCATTGTTTAGGAAATAACAAAACGTCATATGTCATGGTTTTACGAAGGTTTGATTCAATAGTTGGTAATATACCACGAACAGAGTGTAGGGTATAGACTGTTCACGGTTATCTGAGCATTTCTGAAAGCCTTGTTTAGGATCTGCTTTTCCGTCTCGTTTTATGTCTTTCCGTCGTATGAGAAATTTAGGCCGAGTCCGAAATGGCAGAGTTTATTGATAAAATGATCACGTGACCCGATTTTGTATACAAAAATGATGACGTATTTGGTATTTTATTATTTGGTATTTTGTATCTAGCGGATTTTAGAAAAAAATTTAAAGAAATGACAAAATCTAAGCCATGTGGTTTTTGACGTTCCAAACACATACGTGAACAGGTAATTAAAACGTGGAAAAAAAAAAAAAAACTGTTCATGAAATGTACTAGGCATGTTTCAAAAAGCAAATAAGTGGCGTGCTTTGTTATGTATTTCGCGACAAAATTTTTTTAAAGGCGTTATTGCAATACATAAATGTTTTGCTTAATAAACGTAATGGTAGTGTTAATTTACACATTTTGAAGTACGTGTAAATATATATCCCCTCCCTGTATTAAAAGCTTCAGTTATGTATTTTTACTGCTACATAGTTAATGTATAAACATAAAAAGTTGTGTATTTTTACTACTACATGGCCGTTGTACGTACAGAAATTGTGTGATTAAATTACAGTGAATCTGCAATTTAATTTTCTTGTAAGTTAGTAAAAGCACATACACTGTGTTAAAATTACATGTGCGATGTCTGTGTAAAGTTACTTACGATTGAAGTTTATTTTCTGCCTCTTAGTAAGAGGAATTATACACCATTAAATTTACAATTAGTTGTATAATGTATATGTTATTTTACTAATGTGTAGGATAAATTTGCTTGGACGTAAAGCGAAAAAAAAAAAAACATTGACGTATGCAGGTGTAAAATTACACCAATGTCAGCTGAGACACTGCACTGAGAAAAATGTTTTGTTGAATCAAACAAGATTTGTTTGGTGCAACCAAATGATTTTTTCGTATAGGGGAAATGAAATATTTTGTTGCTTATTTTGTTGTTCTCATTTGGTTGCCCCAAAGTGTAAGATTTGGTTGGTACAACAAAAGATTTGTTTGGCTACACGTACGTCAAACAGTTTGGGCTGATGTGAAAGAACAGTACAACTTCGACCGAGTTTTGAACCTAGATCACTCGCGTCCATGCGCAGCGCCTTAGTAATCTCAGCTAATGTCACAACAGGTGGTACTTCAAATATTCGGCAACGTGTGCAAACAAATATCTCAAGTTTTACAGCTTTACTTGTCGGTTTCTTGTTGTATTGTTTTATTAATGTGTTTATACGATTGTTAAGCATCAATAGATGCACTAACAAACACGGTTACTATCCTAATTGTCACGAAAATACAAACAAACTCTCGAGCTGTATTTTGGAACGAAGGCAATCAAATTGAGTGGCTAAACATATGTATAAAGTTGATTCAACAAAATATTTAGTTAACAGTCTATATATATATATATATATATATATATATATATATATATATATATATATATATATATATATATATATATATTTGGCCCAGCACAGAGATTTGGTTTATTTAAACAGATATTTTGTTAGACAAGCAAAAGTAATTTTTGTTGCTTTTCAAATTTGGTTTGCTCGACAAATATATTTTGTTAGGGCAACTAGATATATATTTGACACTATACAAACAATAATTTTGTTCGATTTTTTCTCAGTGTGCTGCCACATATATTTAGTGAAAAATTACACCATTGTTTTTCGGTGTACGGAAACAGAACACACGCGAAGCTTGATTGTGATATTTTCTATTGCCGTCACAATGCTACCGTATGGTTTTGATTTGGTCTTTAGAAGTTAAATATTGTTTTCCATAAAGTCCCCTTAGCACAGGCCAAATCTGTTATATAGTCTATTCGTGGTTTCTTAACACGTTTTGAATCAAATCTTTGAAAAATTACCCCGTGTACGACGTGTTTAGTAATTTCCTAACATGCTCTTAGTATCAAGAGTTTCGTACCTCTGGTTATATAAAAGTAGCTTATTTTTCTTTAAACTAAATATTTGCCTATATTTTATTTTACAAATTATAACATTTCATGTACAATAAATGTGAATAAAATCAGTGAGAAAACGATGTTGGTAGCGCCTAGTAAGAAATAGTTCTAATGCAGAATATTATTACAACTGAGAGCGCACGAATTCGGTGCGTTGTCCTTTGGCGTAGTTATCTAGACTTGAATCAGCTTAAATTGCTCTAGGCGGAGGAATATCCTGGAAGTAGAACTTCAGCAGAGCTCCACAAAAGTGCGTAGTAACCGTGATCAAAATTCATACCAACAATGAGATACTGAATTTACGGGCACATATTAAATAAGTGTAGAGGAGAAAATATAAGTTTTCCATAAGACATTATTTGACTTCCTTTTAACAACATGCTACCAAATGTATGGATACATACTTGTAATTTTTACGTGTTAAAGCATATGAATTCACGAATAGGATTGGAGCCGAGTTGTTGTAGTGGTTACACTACTCGCCTCCTACCTTGACGAACCGGGTTCGATTCCCGGTGGGCTGGCTCCCGGATTTTCGCACGTGGCAATCGTTCCGCTGGTCGGCGGGTTTTCTCGGGGATCTGCCATTTCCCCTGCCCGTGCATTCCGGCGCTGCTTCACCTCGCATCACCCTCCTCGACTCTCAATACCTCGATGTTAAGAGCCACCCAGATATCTCCACTCCACGAATAAGTGACAAAAATACATTTCAAGGGCTCCGCCAAATGAAAACAGCAAGTTCGCAAGCATACAATGCCGTATTTCTGCTTAAAACTCCATAGGAAGCGAGGCGAGGCAAACGCGAGTATATGCTGTCCACGGTAAACTGAGCACTCTAGACTTGTATACACGTTGTGTGTTCTTCCGCCTTATAGAAAACTAACATTACCATGGGCCACATCACTTTATTCATGCGTCGGTGAAGTGAAACTGTGGAATTATTAGAAAAGTAAATATTGTACAAATCTTCTCATTTCTACACTTCGATGTATTAAAAAAATAAGAAAACAGAAAGCGAGAGAAATCATTATATTACAAATCGTTACCTAACACTTTTTATCAGACGTTAATACATGGAACTATTTTCCCCTCCATCGTTACCAACTTTACTGGGCACATGTCACTTATTGCGCCCGTTAAAATAGATGCAGGTAGGGGCAGTGACTTTTTTTTCTTCTAAGGTTGATTTCAAAAGTGCTCACTCTATCGTGAACAGCCTATACTTCAAACCGCTGGCACGAGCCCGCGGTTATCAGCGAACCACGAATGAAACCAGCGACGTGAAATTACGGCGTACGTTTCTGACAAAACAGTGTCGCGCCTGGTGAAGTCTGTCACGCGACTCTGCTGTGCCCGCACGCACGCACGCGTGAATTATGAATTAATTCTTGTTTACCGCCGGGGGCTCGCGCCGCGTTCTGCGACATTATCACCACGCGGCGCTGCTGCCTTTCGGCTAATCTCACCGTAGAAACGTGCATTGCTGTTTCAGGCCAGATTCGAGCAACGGCGTTTAATTCCACGTGAACTTAATTTCGCCCTTTTCGAAGCCATTGTTTTCATAGCGATTCGAAACATGCGGTGCGTAGAAATTATTTAAATAGTTAATAATTTATAGCCTACAAATAAACGAAGAACACCATAGTGACATGTGCAAAGGAAAAAAAATATATACAAAATAAATATACTAAACTAGATGTGTTAAAAGATAATACAGCAATATAAACTTAATAAGGTACTGGGAAAACTGCAAATACAGATTTACGGGCCACCAAACCATTTCTGAAAATACACACCATGAATATGGATCTACAGAATGTTCGAAAAGTGGTATTACTCAAACAGTAAAGCTCCTTGAACGATTCTACAAGTCATAATCAGATCAATCCATTGTCAAATAAAAACAAAACAAATGAAAGGAAAGATATTAAATTAATTGCATGCTCTCTGATTCATTGATGTTGCACTCATGTAAACTTCAAAACATGTTTCAACAGTTTTCGGAGAACAAAGAATTTCTTATACACGTGTATGTTTGTGGATATGGAGTAGCATATGCATAACCACTATTACAAAAAAAAAAAAAATAAATACGAACAAAGGGAACTTTCGAGGTATTGTTTCGGTTCATTTTTTTTTAAATTCTTACCAGAAGACGGTGCCCAAAATCTGGGTTAAGTCACAGGTCAAAAAATTTTACAAAATTTATTTATACTCAAAAATTAAAATTCCAAAAAAAAATACCTGCGTGATTACATACCAGCATTTTGAGAAATCTCGTTATAATCGATTCGCGGTTGCTTCACACTTTTCTAAAGTCCTGCTAAAGTCCTACTTCCAGGATATTCCTCCGCCTCGTGCAAACTAAGCTGAACCAAGTCTATAAAGTTTCACCAAAGTACAATGCACCGAAATTGCGCACTCAATTGTAATAATATTCTGC
This sequence comes from Dryococelus australis, assembly GCA_029891345.1. Lineage (NCBI taxonomy): Eukaryota > Metazoa > Arthropoda > Insecta > Phasmatodea > Phasmatidae > Dryococelus > Dryococelus australis. The sequence goes on from CM057008.1 coordinate 32,811,807, forward strand.
ATGCGAACTGTTTCCTACTAGGCGCTACCAACACCCATGTTTTCGCGCTGTTTTCATTCACATTTATTATAAATGAAATATTATAATTTATAAATAGAATATAGGCAAATCTTTCATTTAAAGAAAAATAAGATACTTTTATGTAACACGTAGCACATTAGTAAATAACTGAACACGTCGTACATAGGGTGTTTTTACAAAGGTTTGATTCCAAATGTGTGAAGAAACTACGGATAGACTGTAAATTGAGCCTGTTGGTTTACAAGTGCGCCACTTCTCTCGCGCCTTGTTTCCGGACTTGAAGTTTGCGACATTTCATACATTTTTTTTAATGGACTGTTCACGATAAAGTAAGCACTTTTGAAATCAACCTTGGAAAAAAAAGTCATTGCCCCTACCTGTAGCTCGGGTTTCGCCCCACTTTTGATTAATCGGATTATCTATTTGATACAAATTGATATCAGAAGGGTTCATCCTTAACCCGATTTTAATCCTATGACTTTTTGGATTAATCCTTAATCCAGTCGATTTTTTTTCCAGCGGATAAAATTGTATGTAACTTTGATTGATTGATCCAATTAATTGAATTGAATTAATTAATAAAAAATTGTGTTATAAGTGTATAGTTGTACTTTATTTTGTTTCTTTAATTTTTTTGTTGGGGGAGGGGGGGAGCAGCTCTGGTAGATGTTGTAATGGGCGTGGTGTATTTTTTTTTTTTTTTTTTACTGGCGAGCTCCCAAATTCCTCTATGCCAGCGTGAGCACCTTCACAGTTCTGTGTGCCCTCCGGTATGCATGTTAGTAGCTAAGTCGGTTGGAGAATGGGATGTGTCTCAGGGCAATCCCTTTACGCCTTAGGTCGGGTTTGGTTATTATAATGGGCGCATGCATCGCGGCTAAGCAGGGTTGTCTGGTGCCATGGCTGCGATTGTAGCCATGGACACACCCCGAAAGAAGAAGAGTCTAGATGGAAGAGCATAGCAAACCAGGCAGAGCGGAGAGGGCCGTGGAAAATCTATGCGACAGTCGCGGACGATAAAATAATTCCTTTTAACTGTATTAGGGCTGGATAAAGTAGGGTATTTGTAAGTTCGGGAAGAAAGACTTCTGTTGGTTTGATGCGGGGTGAAATGAAATGAGATCGCAGCTGGTGCGTTTTGCGGGGGACAGAACAGGCCCCGAGCCGATGCCAGCCATCGTGTGGGCGCAGGTACCCTTGAAGTTAAGCCACTGTCAATACTGCCGTGTAGGCGAACCAGCACTCCCGTACCGACAGTAACCGAGGATGCAGCCCTCCCCCCCCCCCTGCTTCTCGTCGAGTGCATCGGAAAACTGGACAGCTCAGTCATGACACCGACTCCATCGTCGCCCTTCCGCAACGATGCCAAGATCTCCAACCCATGGGTGAATGTGGGGGGAGAGTTCTTTCGGGGAGCCACGCTTCCCCTTCCTCCAAAATCCAAAATAACCCGTCGGTCTGGGAAACGCGAGACATCCGGGACCTACATCCTTACACTACTTGACGCCTCCGAGTTCTACACGCATCTGACAAGATTTTAACACTCGTCCCTCCGCCTGTGAGACTGGCGAAGAACTTTTGAAACGGAACCCACACATTAAAATACATTAATTTACTATCGCGTGTAAAAAATAAAATGTTTAACAGTCAGTGATTTTAATATACGTCTATTCGCTCGGGAGATCACTGCAGTATTGATTTGGATATACCACTTACATCGAGTTATAAGCTGAATGAGATGTTGAGAGCAAACAGAACCTGCTTGTGCGTCCGCTTACATTTGATTATAAAATGAGCTTAAAAACTAGGAAATGAACGAAAAGAGATGTCAATACGATTTACGTGACAAATGGATAAAAATTATGTTTACGACGCACGTACTAATACATAAATTACACTAGTTGAATTAAAAAACACACAATGAAATCGCACAAGCACCTCTCCCAAAACACATCTATCCGGCTGCGAGCTCAGTGAAGAAATGACTGTAGTGTATGACGTGCGGAGACTTATAAGCGCAGTCGACGTCTGTCCGGCTAGGAGGTCAGTCAATGAATGAGACATGGAGAGCGCGGTCGACATCTGGCAGGCAACTGAGTTTAAATTACTGCAGAAACTCTGAATACGACTCACGTACTTGAGTTTTTATACTCGTTTACCATCTATTCTAATAACTTAAAGATGGTATAAAGCACACGTTAAAAACACTCAAACCTTCTAAGAACTGATTTGAATACATTACGTCCTATAACAGACAACGAAACGATTTACACACTACTAATAAACATTCCGAATTATATCTAGAAAAAAAAAGATCTCCCTTCCAAGCTACTGTTAATGACGAACAATTTAATCACGTCTTCCTGAACATTTCACATGAAATTAAAAAAAAAACTTACCCAGACAGACTTTTAATGCAAATTTTCAATATTGTAAGAAGAAGAAAATTCGCCTTTGACACAATTTCTATCGAAGCATAAGGATACATCATCCCACAAAGCGTAATCCTGCAACACTTTATGTAAACTTCCTCGAAGACAAATGATTTAAAATAACGGACGTACTATAAATTTCCGTCAAGTCTGTGAAATCCACCGCACTTGGTTACACAAAAACGAGTTGAAAATCCTATAAACTTTCGTCGGCCAAGCTCAGAAACAGGGTTTACACGATAAACGCTTACAAATTATTTAAAAATAACGGACTCACTATATAGGCTTAATGAGAGGTGAAGCACGCTGACTGCCTGCCCCTTCGATTGTTACATGGGACCCCGGCAGAATGCTGCGACCGGTGAATAGATGCTTCAAGGAAAAGAAAGTGATGTATACGTGTATCCACAGTGAGGTTTGGCATCAAACTAACATGGTGCTGGTCAGTGAGAGATGGTCAAATAGCTTCTGCCTGCCTACACCACCCCCCTTCTCTACACCAGACAGCGTCTTTGGTTTGTACGAGGACTGTCTGCACCTCTTGGTGATCCCCCCCCCCCCTTTTTTTTCACCGTCCAGCCCAAAACGTGTTTTCGGATAGTTGGAATACTGCTCTGTCCACGGAGAGTGTTATACACCCCATCCTCAACTCCCTCCCCTCCCTCTACCCCTAGCCCAGAAGGTATATTTGTCCGAAAAGAGAGTTTCTATCCAATGCCATGATCTCTTCCAGCCCAGAGCGCATTTGCAGCTAGAAGGACCTCTGTCCTGTCCACGGAGGGCACTACACACCCCCGCTATCGATCCAACACCGAGTTCCACAAAACCAGTTTTGAAGTTCAGAAACAGTAAATCTTCTTGTGGTCTCCCTGCAGGTTTCTTGGTCAAACAGGTACGTGATGTTGGGGGGGGGGGGTGTTGTAAAAATTAATAGTAAATTGAGACATCCATCTCAATCTACCCCCACCAAAGGAGAGTCCAGAGGATCAACCAGAAGAGACGGCCGAATCTTCACCAAACTGGCCAGGCTTGGTGGAGGCCCAGATCAACTCCAGGAAGACATCCGCAGTTCGGTGCTTGCAGTCAAGATCACCAGCTCCACATGAACAAACAAAAGAAACAACGCCAGTATGCAGAAACACTATCCCTATCTCACTCCTCATTTTTTAGGGATTTGAAAAATATACTCCCAAGACGATCCTAGGGGTCCCCTATTTAGTGTTAAATAAATGGATATTTATGCATTACTTATTACATCCAAATATCAAACTTATACCTACACCCAAGTATAAAAATTAAGATCTGGAAATACATTAAAAAAATTAATCTTACTAACTATATGGGCATGAGCCACACTGGAATGATTGTGAGCATGAACACATCTTAAATCTAAATGGAGGTGAGTACCCTGATGAAGATGAGCATGAAATGAGATGATGGACAACCTGGGGTCTTCAACATGTAGACCAATCCATCCAAAATAACAGAAAATTACCAGATTATTAAAAACTCACAAGAGGAAAAAGGATTATATATTAAATTTCATTACACAAATGAACCCTCTTAAACCTAAACATTATCAAAATACACTTTGTTCTAGTGACAAGTGGAGACAAACCCTTATTGAGACGTGCTCAAATTTAGCTGGCTCTCATGAACTTTATTATAACCACCATAATAATTCACATCCTCAATTAATACAGTAACTGGGGAGATAAACAGTTTTATTACAAACAAAGCAGAACATTTAGGGGCAAGTTTAGAACTGAACTGCGCAGTCTTATTACTGAGGTAGTGTGTCTCCAAAAATACCTTGTTTCCAGGTCGCAACTGAATAGACCCAATATTATTCGTGGTCCTAGAAGCTATTTTACTATGATACCTTTGAGGTTTTGAGTTGCCTCATCCCAAACCTCCTCCAAATTCTTTTTATCAACAGCCTCCCAGCAAAACTCATTTAATCCCCAAGCATTGATCAAGGGATGAAACAGACTTCTACCAAAGAAAATTTCTGCAAGCACCTTTTTGGTGGCACTACTTATTACATTATTGATACCAAAGAAAGTTGGTAAAGAACTATGTCCCACTTATTATGGGAAACTACTTGGAAAGATCTTAATCCAGCTTTTATAATTCGATTGTAATGCTCTACTACATTCGCCTTTGGGTAGTAAGGAGTAGTCTGAATCATTTTTATTCCCCAATGAAAATGCTAAATTCTTCATTTCGACTGAAACGAAATAAGTGGCATTATTGTTTATTATATGAACCGGGGATCCAAAGATAGAAAAAAGTCTTTGACTGAGTATTTTGCACATTTCGGCCGAATTCATTGAACAGAAGGGGATAAAGGAAACAAATTTGCTGAAACTACCAACGACCACTAAGATTGAAGTAAAACCGAATTTGGTGTGGGGCAAGGGAATTAAGACATATAAATACAACCTTTCCCAAGGAAACTTGGCTACCATAGCACTGTATGAACTTACTATTTTTGCATTATGGGGTTTCACCCTTCGGCAATCATCACATTTTTTAAATAGATGTTCGACTTCCTTGATAATTCCCGGCCAAAAGAACATCTACTGAAAGAGCGAAACTGTTTTGTCTTGTCCCAAATGTCTGCCGAAATAGGTGCTATGAAAATACTGAAAAATGGACCCACACAAAGCCTTGGGCACAAAGAAATAAAATTTTTGAGATTTAGAATCCACAAACCCGATAAGACCTTTACGAACTTCATAGTGTCCTCCTTTCCCTGCATCAATATCAGCCTTAATGCTGATACTCTCTGGGTCTATTTTCTGATAATACTGGAGTTTTAAATATGCCTGTGGAAATTCTTGGAGTACCTGAATTTGATGACCAAACTCTTTCACAGAGAAAGTATTTGATTATCCTCTAAGGATAACAAATTACCCTTTTCTACAGAAATATCACTAGTATTACTACCTAGAACATATGTTTGTACGAAAAGAATACTAGTTTTATTTTCTGCAAGAACAATGACTTCTTTAGATTTTACAAGATTGGTTTGACTATCTCTTAATGAAAGATCCTCAGCCTCTCTCTGTTACCAAATTAGGGGTATCTACATAAAACTCCTCTGCATCAAACATGCGAGAGAGGGCATCAGCCACTCCATTATCTAAACCCTTTATATGCTGGACAGTGAACCGAAAACACATGAGGCGAACTAACTACCTCTCTAACCTCCCAGCTGGTTTGTTTCTTTTTAAAAACCAACTCAGTGCCTGATTATCTGTGAACAGTTCGGATTCTCTACTTTCAAGGTAATCGCTAAACCTTTTCATCCCAAATAGGGTGGCCAACACTTATTTTTCATATGTTGAAAATCTTTGCTCAGATGGTGTCAGGAGTCTGCTGGCATAGGCAACAGGCAACAGATCATCGCCATTTCTCTGATATAAAACAGCACCAAGTGCTTTTGAGCTGGCATCCACCTGCAGCACGAAAGGTTTATCGAAAAGAGGCAGTTGTAAAACAGGATGCAAAAGGCATGTTTTTCGTCCTCGCCCCAAGAGAACTCTAAACCGTTATGTTTTAAGGCAATGAAAAGCTCAGTAATGTTTGCGAACTGTGGGATGAATTTGGAGTAAAACACCACCAAACCCAAGAAATGCCTAACACTGCATAAGTTCATTGGTACCCGAAAATTCTCTACTGGCCTTATCTTTTCTGGGTCGATCAAAAGTTGTCCATTGGAAATTACAATACCCAGATACTGAACGTAGAATTTAGGCAATGTACATTTATATATCTGGGTTTACTGTAAGGCCCGATTCACACAAAGCAATTAGGAAGAGTCTCAGATGTTCTACATGTTCGCTAAAGGTCTTACTGTATATGCATATATCATCGATGTAGGAGTACAGGAATTTATATTGGTATTTACCCAGGACCTGGAAAAGAACTCGAGACATAGCCTGTGGTCCATGATTTACGCCCATGGGAAGCCTTTTCCATTGGGATTGCCCCCAGGGGGTAGTAAAGGCCAAAACACCACGGGACTCAGGGTGAAGGTCGCACTGAAAGAAAGCTGAGTTAAAATCAAAGACCAAATAATATCGTGCCTTTCCCACATGCTGAAATACTGACTCAATGGTTGGTAAGGGGTACTGGCCAACATATATCCTCTGGTTCACCTTTCTGTAAACACAGATTACCCTATCTTTTTTTTTAGTTCCATGTGAAACGTTCAGGAAGACGTGATTAAATTGTTTGTCGTTAATAGTAGCTTGGTAGAGAGACCTTTTTTTCTAGATATAATTCAGAATGCGTATGAGTAGTGTGTAAATCGTTCTGTTGTCTGTTGTAGGATGTAGTATGTATTCAAATCAGTTCTTAGTAAGTTTGTGTATTTTTAACGCATGCTTTATACCATCTTTAAGTTATCAGAATAGGTGGTAAATGAGTTTGAAAATTCAAGCACGTGAGTCGTATTCAGAGTTTTTGCAGTAATTTCAACTCAGTTGCCTGCCAGACGTCGACCACTCTCCATGTCTCATTCAATAACTGACCTCCCAGCCGGACAGATATCGGCCATGCTTATAAGTCTCTGCGCATCATACACTGCAGTATTTGTATCATTGAGCTCACAGCCAGACAGGTGTATTTTGTGAGAGGTGCTTGTGCGATTTCATTACATTTTTTTTAATTCAACTAGTGAAATTTATATATTAGTACGTGCATCTTAAACATAATTTTTATCCATTTGTCACGTAAATCGTATTCACATCTCTGTTAGTAAATTTCCGAGTTTTTCAGCTCAGTCTATAATTAATCGTAAGTCGATGCACACAAAGATTATGTTTTCTCTCAATACCTCGAGCTTATAACTCGACGTAAGTGCTATATCCAAGTCAGTGCTGCAGCGACCTCCTGAGCGAATATACGTATATTAAAATCACTGACTGTTAAACATTATATATTTTTTCACATGTTAATAAATTAATAAATTTTAATGTGTGGATTCCATTTCAAAAGATTTTCACCAGTCTCACAGGCAGACGGACATGTTTTAAAATCATGTCAGGTAAGTGTAGAACTCGGAGGAATCAAGTAGTGTAATTTTTTTCGCGTTTTCAAATATTCTTTTATTTTGTTCAGGGAGACTGCCATTAAATTTATAGGGACATTTTTGCTTGGTTGTAGCTCGTTAATTCATTTCGTAGAGGATACTCACATAGTTGTGATCGTTTAGTGAGTTAGCACTTGCGACACCAAGTTATTCACGTAGTTGTGTATGTTTGAAATTTGCATTTCCATTAATTTCTCTCGTGTTTAACATCGCCACTTTAATTGCATTCGTCGTATATTTACTCGTTTGTCATTACTAACATACAGGGCATAAATCGTATCATTCAAAGTCACCTATCTCCCAACACTGTCTGCGAGCAATAGCCTACTCCCAACCAAACAAAAAAAAAACACTTATGATACTCTTGTACATAACTCAGTACATATATACCCTGTCCCCAACACACCACAGCTACGTCGAGTGGCCTTCGTTGTCCTGACACCATCTACCGGGGTAGGTTACTCCCCCCCCCCCCCCCCCAAAGAAATAAAGGAAGAAAATAAAGTACAACTAAACACTTATCACACAACAATATTTATTTATTAATTCAATTACATTATTTGTATCAATTAATCAGAGTTACATATCATTGTATCCGATGAAAATACCAAAATAAAAAAATTAAAAAAATCGATCGGATTAAGGATTTATCAAAAAAATCGGATTAAAATATGTTTAGCAATTTTTAATCGGATTAAAATCGGATTAAGGCTTCACTATTTTGATATCAAATCGATAATCCTATTAATAAAAAGTGGGGTGGAACCCGTGTGCCCCTGCCACACTTGCCTGCATATATTTCAACGGGAATACTAAATGAAATGGGCCCAGTAAAGTTGGTAACGATGGATAGAAAGTAGCTCCATATCTTAACGTCAAATAAAAAGTGTTAGATAACCACTTTTGATAACTTAAATTATTTCTTGCGCTTACTGTTATTTAATGCATCAATGTGCAAATAAGAAGATTTTTAAAATTTTTGCTTTTCTAATAATTTCACAATTTCACTTAACTCATGCATGAATAAAGTGATGAGGCCCATGGCAATGTTAATTTTACATAAGGCGGAAGAATACACCACGAGCATACAAGTTGATCTTAAGCAGGGCTTTCAAAAGTGCTCATTTTACAGTGAAAAACTTACACGTATGTCGATTCTACGTCAAGATGGCGTCAAGATTAAGCCTGTTTTGACAAGCGCCGTGTCTGTCTCGCGAGCCTGCTGGGCGGTTTTATAAATTTTAAATTCAATTTCATTAAACGCAGAGCTGAATAACACTTTTTTTTCCTTCAAAATTCAGTAAAAAGTAAATTTATTTTTTTTTTTTTTTTTTTTTTTTTTCGAAAATAAAAAAGTATTAATATTCGCATACATTTTTCCGAGGTCCTAGCTTGAATGCTCAGTCGGATTATTTTGATTTCGATAAAAATTATTTAGTTGGGAAGAATTAAAAGATTTTTAAAAATAATTTTCATATACCTTTTCACGTATGATAAATTTAATCCTTAAATTCATAAATAAATATTCACACCGGTTTGTGGAGCGATCGGCATTCTATCAAAGGGTCGATACCATCGAAATAATAATTAAAACAAGATGGTAATCGAGTGAGTGGAGGTTTCTACGCAAAGGGAGGTTTATTTTTTGTACTAAAATCAAGTGGCGAGTTACGGAATTGGCCCAGAAACGAAACAGTTATTTTCGCTTTACTGTGTATAGTTAGAGCCACGAGTATTTCGCCGATTGATCTGGCAGCAAGCTAGACTTCACAGATCTGTCATACACTCGAGACGCTATCGTTTGGTTATTGGTTGCTGATACCAAGTGAGGTCTCTGTACGGGACTGTTCAGCGAACACTCACTCTACTGCTTCCTACTTCTTATCGGATCGCATTTGCAAGGGGCGTGTATAAATAACTGCTGTCCAATCACAGTACCAGGAGAAAAGAACAAGTGTTTGAAGTCTACCCTGCCACAGAACGAAATCGCGAAATATTCGTGGCTCTATGTATAGTTTATTAGCGGTTTCTTCACACTTTTTTTTAAATCAAACCTTTGAAAAATCACCCCATGTCTGACGTGTTTGGTTGCTTCCTAAATATATCCTGTATCAGAAGCATTATATACCTCTGTTAACATAAAGCTATTTTATTTCTCGTTAAATTGAAGTTGCACCAATATTTTATTTATAAAATATAATATTTCATATTTATAAAAACTGAGAGAAAATATGTTTGTTGGTAGTGCCTAGTAAGAAATAGTAGTAGTATAAAATATTATTACTATAGACCTGAAAAATTCGCGAGTTCAACGACCTGCAGGCTAGACTCTACAGTCTTATGTACAAATATGCCGATGTCAACTACACATTTGTTGTTTGCTGTCACGGTGGAAGGCGATGATTGGACCAGCGTTCTCCAGGAAATGTAGAACACCGTGTCGACCAATGGTTAATGTTATTTGAACACACGTGTTTTGAATTCTAGCTTGTCCTAAAATGAATCCGTGGATTCTACAGGTCCCTAATTATTACAACTGGGAGCGCACGAATTCAGTCCGTTGTTCTATGACGTAATTTTCTGTAGGCTGTTCACGATAAAGTGAGGACTTTTGAAATCAACCTTAGAAAAAAAAATCACTTCTCCTACCTGCATATATTGTAACGAGCACGTTGAGTGACATGTGTACAGTAACGTTGGTAACGAAGGTTGGAAAGTAGTTCCATATCTTAACGTCTGATAAAAAGTGTTAGGTGAACATTTGTTGTAACTTTAATTATATCTTTCGCATTCTATTATTTTAATGTATCAAAATGTAAAAATGAACACGTTTGTAAAACGTTTACTTAATTCCACAGTTTCACTGGAACAACGCAAGGATAAAGTGATGAAGCCCATGGCAATATTAATTAGACATATGGTGGAATAATACACAATGTGCGTACAAGTAGACAGTAAGAAAGTTTTTCAAAAGTGCTCATTTTATCGTGAACAGCCTTTAGACTTATTTAAGCTTAGTTTGCACGAGGCGGAGCAATATCCTGAATAATGTGATGTAATCGTGAATGGATCATAGCTGACTAGTGCTTCTATATCCCATACTGACTCTATGGAGCCACGAAGCCTCCTACTAGTTCAAAGGTGCTGGTATCGTGTGCTTCTCTAGCCCATACCGACTCTATGGAGCAACCAAGCCACCCAATAGTTCAAAGGCGCTGGTATCGCGTGCTTCTCTATTCCATATCGACTCTATGGAGCAACGAAGTCTCCCACTAGTTCAAAGGTGCTGGTATCGCGTGCTTCTCTATCCCGTACCGACTCTATGGAGCAACGAAGCTACCCACTAGGTCCGTGGTGCGTGCATTCCTGACCAACCCCTGCTCAGCTTCGTGGCGGGGCGCCTGTCATTGCTAATCCCGCCACTCGAGACACAACTTGCCTCGTCCCGAGGGCAGACACCCTTCAGTCCACACATTAACCACGCTCACGACGCTGTTTGTGCGTTTATTTACGTCGCGTCGGCCTGCGATAGCGCCGTGTGAGGGGGAAAAATAATCCGAAGGAGGGAAGCGGTTCATCTTGCATCAATGGCGCATCCAGGGAGGGGGGGAGGGGCTGCAGCCCTCCCTTAATGACACACAGTTTTAGAATCCCTATTATAAAAACGTCAATCACTATATTTATATATTTCTTATTATCCACATGACACACACATTTTTACACCCCATATTTAAATGGGTATCATTATATTTATTTATTTGTTACTAAGCACACATGTGATAACATCTTATACATAAAAACTTCGTTTTCTGAATAAACGGGAAGAAATAATAGTCAAGTACATAGTTCCTAAAAATTTTTGCCAGTTTTATCCTTTCACTGTGACTTGTGAACGATGTACTGCTAGTGACAATACTAATACTCATCAGCCTCCCCCCCCCCCCCCAGTCCGCCAAAAAAAAATTTCTGAATACGCCCCTGTCCTGCGTGATCCCTTCTCGGGACCTTCATACTCCCTGGAGTGTCATGGGGCCCAGTTATTGAAGCTACCGGGATAATTGAAGACTTGATATAAAAACCGGGCTATGTGCCAAAATGTTACTTTTGAGATATTTACTTTTTTTTTTTTTTTTTTTGGTAAATCATTAGAAATTCACAGTAGGTGTTCTAGTAATTATTTATTGGTTCACCGGTACCAAATAAATAGGCTAGAGGAAAACCAAATTCACCAGTACCTTCAATATCACACAAATATTATCAAACCACACAAAACTGTGGAACGTGGCAAGCCACAGAAGCAAGGTAAAGTTCACCAGGAATGTTATTATAGGTTAGAAGTTAGCAATTATCGCATAAGATACGCATGTCTTGTTTCCTTTTAGGCAAACAAAAAACAAGTTGCCTAGTCTTGTCGATTTAACAGTTCTTCATAGAAACGTTTGTTCTCACTTTTCAGGTAAGGGAGCATCTGTGCGAGGTCATTCTTATTTTCTTCAGAGATCCTGGAGTAGCAATTTAATGGGGGTAGCATATTCTTTATTGCCTCATTCGTCACATTCTTCTTCAAAATGTGAAAAGGTGACCAACTTTCGAACTCAGATAATGTTGTTCGTGTTCTCTGAGTTCCTGGATAAGCCTTCGTCGTGTTGATCCACTGAACTTTGGAAATCTGTACTTCGGATGGGCTAAGTGGTTTATCTGCAGCAGTCTTATTAAAGTCGTAGAATTCATCTGGTTGCATTAGTGTTACCATAAAAGGATTTTTGTGGTTAGCAGTCACCATTACTTCCATTAAGTCTGTAGGTACTTGACAATATTTGACACGTTTTCGTTTCTCTACAAGAGCAACATCTCTTTCACAACTTAAAAATGAGTGTCATGAAACTAAGTACTTGTGGTTCACTTCATCACCATGTCCCTTACATATCAAATAGCACCACAAGAATAAAAGCATGTGGTTTATATTCTGGGCTACGCAGTTGTCACTCCACAGTTGCCTTGAGAATACATGACGTCACTTCGTTACCACCAAGCCCACTTAACCCTTCATGCCAAATAAACATGCACCCTCTGCTGTTGTCTCCAACGTGTACACGCAGGTTATAACACGATAACTGACGCAAATAATACATTTGGGAATGTGTTAACGCTGGAAGAGACAGATCTTGCTGGAAGATCCATTGAAATGGTGGTACAGTCTCTTGATGGAAGCTGTGATCTCGCGTGATCCTCCTTCATTGTCTTCGTGGCCTTTTCAGCTTCGCGGCGATGAAGCTCTCACTTCTGTACTGCTTGTGTGTTATTGTTACTTTTTATTTCCGTATGCAATCGATCAAATGTCCAGCATGTGTCAGTTCGTGGATGGTGGAATGTTAACATAGGTAAATTGCTCGTGAATATTTCATAACAGTAACGGTACGTTACTCTAGATAAGCTGTGTACTTTTCTTTGAAGGCAATGCACAGTTTATTGATGCTCGAATCTGGGCTGAGATATTCTTTGTGACTTTCCATTCTAAGAGTAATGACTCTGCTCCAGAGGAAAGCTTTGTATGTGTTAGATAACGACTCCTTCGTCTTCTACTAAAAATTTCCTGTGTGTTGTTTTGTTACCTCGTTTCTCGGTGTACACTTTTTCACCATTCTTTTATGCTTTAACTAAGGTCTCAATTCTTCCCTTACTCACACAAAACACTCACACGAACATTTGTTTACACACTTGCACAATATTTCCTTTGCCGTTAGGTAAAGCGTAGGAAATAGTGGCTTGTCGCTGGCTTACCTCTTCACCACCTTTCTTGCCATGCCTCCTTCGCTGTACTGGGATGATGACAAGAAGGCCCATTAAATGCGAATTTAGTTTTTCACTGTCCGCCGTAGCATAAAAGTCCATGAAAAGCTTCAGTTTGTGGTCATGAGCGATATTGTTGCATTCATACTTGCACTCGCAGGTAATCTGAAACAGAACAGAAAAGAGTGATTATTGTACCTTCTATATCAGCAGGGAAAATTATGTGTGATAGATGCAAACTAGTAAATTTCCAATGACTTTACTTTAGTAGAAATGATACCCGACTAATGTGAATGGACTTTTAAACAACTCTAACGGGTCTGCTGTGAGTTGTGTCGTTTTGCAACTACTGTTAAAGTAAAACAAATATTAAGTGTAGCAATATTGATGGTTAAATCCATTAAAACATGACTATATTTCGAACCAGCACAGACGCGTGTAACAAGTAGTTCGTTATGGTACAGCTTACCTGTTCTGCAGGCTGTTTTTTAGCTAGCACTTCTTTTTGCTGGCTGTTTACATACATTTCGCCAGAACATCTCCGCTTTCTTCATTTCAGAATGAACAGTTCCTTTCCCTTTACGTCTTTTCCTGCACGAATAACGCCCTTCCATAACACTGGAGATTAATGTTTGGTTCCTTCAATAACAACAAACAACAACTAACTAACTGAAACAACGACGCAGCTATTTAAACACTCATCTCTGACGCTCTGGCACTTATCCCGGTTTTTATGTACACGCCGGCGGACATGACCATCCGCACGATCTTGTGGTGAACAGAAGCACTACCAGGGCCGTAGCCAGGATTTTATTTGGGGAAGGGGGGGGGGTGTTTTTCACTGCTCCCCCCCCCCCCAATTAAAGCGGGGAGTCCGGGGGCTCTCCCCTGGGAAAATTTTGATTTTAAAGAGTGCAAATTGGTGCTATTTTAGTGGTTTTAGAATCTCAATATTGAATATACAGCTGGCAGACATTATAATATTTTTAGAGATCAACTTTATAAAACTCTTGGAAGTATTTAGTGGGGGGGGGGGAGGGGGCACGGGCCCCGGTGTCCCCCTCAATCACATTATACACAAAATTTGTCTGTTGAAAGTTAAAGCAAAATACCTGTGGATACAACAATTTCCATCAATCACATTACTAATAAAAATTTACACAAAATAAAAAATCTAAATACGTACCTAATAATCAAACACATTCGTTCAATCATATTACTAATAAAAATATACACAAAATGAGTCCCTCGAACATTAAATTCTAAACACCCAATAATAAAACACTATAAAGTTATGCATTACTTTACCAAATACTTGAAAGGTGCGCGAGTATCAATGATAAAAATATTGTATGTACATGTAAGTGGTGACACCTAATATAACTTTTACAATAGCAACATTCTCCTGTTTGGTTTCCTGGCCATGACATCTAAAGTGAATTGACGCGACTGCCCTTGAATAGTGCATCCCGGACGTGACGTCACGTTGTTCCTTCAACCAAGGGCGTGAACCGCTCGCCCTTCGCGAGACCTACACGGGCCTGTGACACGGGAAAGAAACAAGGGCAGGTGGTCGAGGACACATTGCACTGGTTTCGAGCCCAGCCTTGTCTCGAATACATCTAGTTACACTTTACAAACATATCTTATAACTAGGGACAGGACAAATGTCGCGAGTTCAATGACCTGCAGGCGTTCATGTGTGTACTCGAGCCTCAGATGTTTGTTCATTGGCTGTTGTCCCAGAGATTGCGCAGTGTTACTTCGCACCTGGCAGTATGGGATTCGCTACTTGTTTTATTGCAAGTCTGCTATTGGCTCAGAGTTGTCCAGAGCGTGTCTAGTGAACTGCGATCCAATTGCAAAGTCAACTTCAGTGTACACGTGTTTGACGTTTATCTTGTCCTGAAATCAACTCGCGAAATGTTCCTATACCTACTGATAACTATCAGTGATTGTACAGTACACACAATGTGACTGCGTACCAGTGTAACTGAATTAGTGTCAGTTGCATTTTCTTCCATATCCAGTTTTCTTTTTTTTTTCTTTATAACAAATTTATCCATCGAGAATCAGGAATGTAGTGACCGCTGTACGAGAGAAAGAAACTTTCTGCTACACAAAAGTACGATGAAATACACCACAAGCCAGCACGTCAACATCTGTGCACACAATGAGCTGTCTATATACCAGAGCTATACAGATGTAGTAAGAATTTGGCCTTCCGCAGCCCGCGCTGGCCCACTGCGGGGCAAAAGCTCCAATGTCAACGATCATGAGCCCAAGGTAACAGTATTTCTCTGCACAACAAACAGTCAAGCACCCCATTATCTATTACTTATAAGTGCATTTCATTGCAATAGCTAGACCACTATAAATGTTACCATGAGTATTTTCTTCAATTTTGTTCAATATTTCGGGGGGGTGTCCAGACACCCCTCCCCCCCCCTGGCTATGGGCCTGGCACTACTACCAAAGTAGCTAGAACTCAGCCCGTTATTTATGATATAGGGGCTGGCGCATAGAACACGTTTCAACATAAAATTTGTTAACATTTTGGCACTTAGTCCAGTTTTTATATCAAGTCTTAAATTACGCTGGCGGATTGGCCCGTAGCGAGTGTCGGAATTCCAAAATGCGTAAGTATTCTTGAGATGGTCGTAGCGACTGCGTCGGAACGAAATGTATCGAAATCTCAAGGAATCGATATTACGACTTGGCATCGTTGCTTTTCGTGTGTCGTCACCGACGCTGAACCAATCATGTTAAATATGTTGGGACATGACAGTTAATTTTATTATACACACATATTTTTTTAAAGAATAAAAGTTTTCGCCTAGTTTCCATTTAAAAATAATAAATACAAAAATATCTAAATTGCCAGGAGACAAGACTTATAATTTTATTATATAAAAGTACACGGGTTTACAAATACGGATGCTAGATAGCGCTACATTTATTATCATCATAGGTATTTAACATTAAATTTCGCATTTATTTGGTTTTCATTGTAAATTTCAAGCTTAAATTATTTTATTTATTTCTAAACTTTGAGTATATATATATATATAAGAAAACGCTTAGGGTTTATGGTATCCCTGTAAATATATTCTCTGTTTCTGGCTAAATTTAATAGGCTTTGTTTTGCTCAGGTGTGAGTATGGATACAATTTTTTTTTCGAGTATTAGACCATCCCAATATGTGACAAACTCGTATAGATGGCTGTACATCTTCTACTACATTTTAGTGTTATTGGTAGAGACATGCAAAATTCGCGTTATAATTTGGCATCAGGCTGAACTTCACAGTAATGTACGTACCGGAGCCGGCGTCGTTTTCCCATTGGCTGCTGCACAGATGTCAAGCCGCGCCCTTTCTAACTGAACTTCACGTGATTGGGGCACACAATTGTGAAGTGTTCAATGATTGGCGCAGCATTGCCCAGGGCGAGTCAGCTACAGTAAGGTCCAACGGCAGACGTATTGCAAAGGTACGCGTGTTTAAAGTTTAACGTGTCCCCAAATAATAACGCGAATTTTGCGGGTCTCTAGCTATTTTAGTTAGTTTTTATTGCAAAATTATAATTATTCTTTAACTATTAAGTGTTATGATTTGCTTGATATTCACAACACACCTATCAGTTTTCTTGTACCAATTTAACAATACGTTAAAGAAATTTTTCTCTGTTATTTAAAGCAATTATAATTTTATGTGTTATAATGGTATTAGTTTTTACTGTATTTCGTAGGTTATATTTATATTAAAACGCAAGAGAGTGTATATTTCCGCGTTTCTTTCATCACACAATGATATCTATAGAAAAACCTCTAGAGGAATGACGATTCCGGTAGCTGCCTTGCTGTCGAGTTGATTTAGCCACTTTACAGCTCGATTCCGGTTTCCAAATCCGCTATCGAGTGTTCAAAAATTGAATTTAATCATTCCTCTACCGGAACGACGTCATTTCTCTAGAGGAATTATTCCAATAGTTTCGAAAATTGAGCCCCTGAGCGGTAGGGTTGTACGATACCCACTTTTCAGTAAAGTTTCGAAATATGTTGACCATATTGGTATCGGTGAGATATGTCACTCCCAACGTGATTCGAAAATCGATGAAAATCTATTGTGACATGTCGCAAAAATCGCTTGCGTTGATCTCGCAAATATTGGTCATATCGATATTGCAAATATCTCATATCGCTATAGAGACGCGTAAAATTCGCGTTATTATTTCAGTACAGACTAGACTTCAAACGGTTGTGTTTTGTGTTGCGTCTGTCACTGGTAGAGAACCTGCGAAATTCGCGTTTTTTTTTTTTTTTTTGCGTCAAGCTATAATTCACAGTACTGTGTATACTCGAGCCGGCGTCTTTCCTCCATTGGCTGCTGCCTTGACGTTAAGTCACTCCCTTCCTGAGTGAACTGCGCGTGATTGGGGCACACGGTTGTAGAGCGTTCATTTATTGGCGCAGAGTTACCAGGGGCGTGTCAAATGAAGACTGGTCCAAGGACAATCGTATTGCAAAGGAAATATTTTTTAAGTTTAACATGTCGTCAAATAATAACGCTAAATTTGCAGGTCTCTAATCATTTGTAAACCTTTTTTTTCAGCCATTACAAGTGTGTGATAGCTGTTGAGAGAGGCGATTGTTATTTGAACGAGTTTTGTATTAAAAAAAAAATTAGTTTGTCACACGGAACGTGTAGCCTGGATACTTGTTCCCCTTAGTGCGAAACAATGTGTACAGGTCGGTGAATTCTAGCGTGCTGCCAGAGAAAATACTGCTAAAATCGTATATAGCAAGTATTGCATATAGCATAGGTTCACGTATTATTTTTTAAACGAAAAGATTTGAAGGCCACTTCACTCCTAAACACTTTTCCTTATTTGCACTTTGGTGGTTGGATGATGTTAAATGTCACGCACCTCAAGTGTGTCTGTCCGCGAATCACGGACGCTCAGTGTCGGATTACTAACTGTGATTGGCCAATAACTAAAGGAAGTTGTGGTTGCGCACGTAGGATATTGAAGTCTAGCATGGCCATAAATATTTCCGCGAAAAAATACATGGCCCTACATATCGCTCCCGATATACGATGTATTTCCTTCACAGGTGGACTATATCACTGTTGCGGTATTTAAGAAATATTCTTTCGAGATGTATGACCATATTGCACAACTGAACAATAAGACGTACTCAACAGGTGATTCGAGCCTAGCTCCCTATATGCATTACAAGAAAATTCCTGACCATCAGGGAGTAATATAATAATTGGACGTCTAGTCATCCTAAGGGCATTCAAGTGCCAAAAAAAACACACAGGTAACACTTGGATATGGGGGT
The DNA here is from genome assembly GCA_029891345.1 of Dryococelus australis. Lineage (NCBI taxonomy): Eukaryota > Metazoa > Arthropoda > Insecta > Phasmatodea > Phasmatidae > Dryococelus > Dryococelus australis. The sequence goes on from CM057008.1 coordinate 32,830,497, forward strand.
TTTAAATAACTGTAGTTATTGTATTTCGTCTGACTTTTTTTTTCCGCAGTTGATATTTCAAGTCATTATTTCGTAACTCTAATGCCACATTTTGCCCTTTTGAATCTTACATTGTCGGTATGATAAGGATGTGCCACATTCATCTGGAGAGTATTCCGACGCGGTCCCATATCATCGCGCGTTAACGCGAAGCCAAGTCTCAACTGCAGACGGGATTCGAACCCGAGAACCTCGCGGCCCTGCGGGAAAATCTTCAGGCGCCGACCTCGCCCCCGGAGAATTTTCCGCCTCCCCCGCGACTTCTCTGGCTGTTGAACTACGTCGCCAAAGGACATGCTGATGGAGTCAAAACGTCATGAGCCTTATCTCTGGAGCCTGAGTGGCGGGGGGGGGGGGGCACCTCAATCCCCCCTCCCCCCCGTGTTTCCAAGCGTTATGACTAGTCGTCACAGCGCCCGCCATATTTGGAGAACCTCCGTTCCCCGAGAACTGCATAATTTGTCAATTCGGATCTTATCTCGCCGCTAAGAGGGTAATTGGGAGACCCCCCTCCCTCCCCGTACCGCTGGCCTGTGTCTTGCGGAGTCTACGAGAGGGGCGCGGTGGGTTGAAAATCGCGATGTTCGCCACCCCTCGCGGGCGTCGTGGAGGAATATCACACCGCGGTCGTAGACGCGGTGAGGGAAATTGGGCACTTTGGGGTTGGCAGGGGGGGGGGGTTGGGCGTGTGGATAGAGCAAGTTAACCGCCGCGGGGTAAATGTTCGAGGCGGTAAACGGTCCGCACGAGCCAATGACACAGCAGCTTGCCCCGCTCCGCTGTTAGGTCGATGTGGGTTTTTGGAAGCCAGGTAGCATCCTCCACCCCCACCCGGGCCTCCCGTCCTCTCGCGGGCATACACACACACACACACACGCGCGCGCGCCTTCGACTCCACGGGAAATATGTTTTCACGACGATGCTCGTCACCGGGAGACAATCTCGGGAGTTTCTTCAGGCAGGTGTGGGGCGGATGCCTGAATTACCTGCTCTGAAACTCGGCCTTGCGTCGGAATTCTTCATCGCCGCAGCGGTCGAGAAGGCGCCGAAAAAAAAAAAAAAGTAGTGCGAAAGCACTGGGTGATGAATCTTGCTGGAGTTGACTTGCAAAGTTTTTGTGACAGACATGGCATATTTTTAATATTTGCTGAGGTATACTGATTTTAAAACACCATAATAAGGGGCAGCAGCCGATGAACAAATATAATCCGCTGTAACTTCACACTTTTTGCATCAAACCATTTTATTAATCGCATGTATGACGTGTTTAGCTGCTTCCTGAATACGCCATGTGTCAAAAGCTTGTTATACTTCTGTTAACATAAACATATCTTATTTTCTGTTCAATTGAACTTTCACTTGTATTTTAGCTACTATATGTTATAATATTTCTTTAATAATTAATATGAACAAAAATAGAAAGAAAAAAGGTGAGTTGACAATGGCCTAGTACGAAATAGTCTTCATGCAAAATATAATTAAACCGGCTGGGCACAAATACGGTGCATTGTCCGTTTGGTGTAATTTTTGAGACTTAGTTACGGTTGTAATATTACAAAGGGTAGACTTGCATTGAAACTTACATTATTGAGAAGTGTACAAAAAAATTGTTTTTCTTTCTTCTAGAAAACCAAATTTGCTGTGTTATTAATTCACCACATTTAATGCGATGAAATAATAAGAGAGAATAAAAAAATAATAATAACTTCGCGAGCACTGTAATTGATATCACACCCCTTGTGTTAGATGTCCACACCCTTAACCACAAGACCAGCTTAACTTACGAACTCGGTACTTATTTTTATAGTAAATTATCGCTGGAAGTACGTACGAAATATTAAAGAAGTTATTTGGTTAAGAAGAACACATTTATTTAATTTTAAGACTTCTCTTTTGAGTTGACAGATTTAGACGGCTCTTAACAACGAGGTAATGAGAGCCAATTGAAGATTTCTGTGTAGCTAGGAAACATTAACAGTTAATGAATAATATAATCACGTTTTACTCAATTTGTCTTTATAATTTGAGTTGTTTTTAAGTGTTTTACTTTATTCAAAGTTGCAGTGCATTTCTTTCTGCACGCAACTACACTTTACCTCCCCCATAATTTTTTCGTAATCAGCTAAATACGTTTTTAAGTTGTTGAATGTCCGCCATTTTGCTGAAGCTCGTGTATACGGGTCATTGAAGTACAAAAATTTTATTGAGGTCTATTACAAAAACGGCTATATGTTGTTTCACAAGCGAGTAGCTTTACAAGGGAAATCTTTGTACTGTTACAAGCATTTGTAAGATTACAAAGGATTTCTCAGTAGAAGTTATAAATATTTTTTACAGTGTAGGAGGATTTCAGAAATGTTGGACGTAACTTTGTGTCGACGGAAGCACTGATTACCACGAAATTACTCTACCAGTAAAGCTTCTTACGCAATAAAAAACTTCAGCATTTAACTTTACGTTTCTTTTCCTCTGACGAAACCACCAATACACAATAAAATATTGTAAAGTCAGAGTTCAGACAATTGAACATCGGTTCTGCGAGTTTCGTAAAAATGTGTATCTTGTTATGTAAATAATTATGATACTATTCAGGAATTCATTTTACGTGCCTTTCAAAAAAAAAAAAAACAGGCTTAAAATTTATATTGAAAATTTATTTCAAAACAAAAAACTCATTTGTTTACTTCATTAAGACATTGAGGTCTGCACACATTTACTGGCACTTAAGACAGCTTAGAAGTGAGTCACCTATATCCACTACTGCAAGAACACCGGTTCTGTTGGAGTCTGTGTTAGAACTCACCATCGTCCTATTGGTCCATATCACACAGGACCCTACCCTGTACTTTTATAGTGTTCATTATTGGCCTGTCGTCAACCAATGGAGAGCCGAGCTTATATAGACCCAATCAAATGTCCTTTATAGTACAAAAGGATTTACAATCGATCATGTCCCTTCGAGTGGTTATAAAAAATAAATTATATTGCTAGCAATATCATTGTTACTGCGCTGTGGTGTTCTTGTGAGGTCGTGTTAAACACTAACCGAACAAATACTGCACATCCATGCGAGTTACACTCGAGCGTAGTCTACAAAGTGTTAAAAAAAAAGGTCAATTCATGTATTTTCTCTTCACATTATATTCGTTTGTCATTTATTAAATTTAAGACGAGCTTTGTTTAATATATCGAGATTAAAATCACCCTACAATAAACTAACGCACTTTCCACATAACCTCTGTTAGATTTCAACTATTTGTAATCGTAAAGTCAAGAGTGCTTGACTTTACCTCTGACAGTTCCATTGTGTCAAGATCCATAAGAAACAACATGTCGGAAAGTAAACGTAAAGTCAAATGGTAAAGTCAAATGTTAAAGTTTTCGATTGTGTAAGGGCCTTAAACGCGCAGGACCGCATGTTTTGTAAGGGCCTTAAACGTGCAGGACCGAATGTTTGGCATCCTCGCAAAGGCCCTGCCGCCAGTAAAGAAACCACTAAAGCATAGTGTTTATTTTTTAATTTTTTTTATTGTAAGGTTGTATTCATAAACAATCGCCGACCGTAAAATAAACTATAGGCTGTTCACGGTAAAGTGAGCACTCTTGAAGCCCTAGTTACTTATTCCTAGCAGCCATTTTTTTAGCCTTCCACCACTACTTAAAATAAATATTGCCATTTATATAACAAACACAATGTGTATATTTCACCGAACTAGAAATATAACGTCTAAGGCTATAATAAAATATATTTATTGACAATTATTCCAAATGAGAGGGCTTCAAAAAGTGTTCACTTTATCGTGAATGGTCTATAGTTTAATGTATGACAAATAAGTACGTTTTTATTTTTTTCACTTTCAAAATACGTAATCTAGCATGTGTGGAAATCTTTTCGTGAAATTCGGTTGTCCCTAATTATAAGTTTTAAACCATTTAAATAAGTAAAATTTAGCTAGATATTTTACAGTGCGACAAAAAATATGAATTTTTCTTTAATTTGCAACATATATCGTATCTTTATGAGGATTTTGGTATTGTGTACTAGTATTTAACGAGTTTTGCATGTTGTACAGTCTGGCGCAGTGACATTTTTAAGGACGATCTCCTTCGAACTGTACGATATACTTCTCAACTTGTACACATTACTTACAAATACTACAGGGCGAGTCCTTTAAAAGAGGCCCCGTGTTCTTCCATGGGACTGCGAACTCGGCTCGTTACATCGAACACATTTTCAATGTTTTTACGGAACAACTGACTGACGATGAGCGCAACAATGCTTACTTTCAGCATAATGGAGCCACGACGCATACTGCACGTGCAATACACCGCAAGGGTGTATTCTTCCTGATGAGTTCCCTTCATGAACTGTTAATTCGCAGTCGACTGTCAGTCACGTGTGTGAGAATCACTCTTTCTGAATGTTTGGTGCAGGGCGATTGGCAAGGGTGTCTGTGAATACTGTATCGTTGTTACAACCTATACATCTAGTAATACCAACTATACGATACCATACGATAAAAATGAATACCTCCCCGATAACTTCATATAATAATATATTGTAATTATAATAAGGAAAAGAAAAACCAACCTTTGACCATCCCGTTCTTCAGATTCATCCGTCTGTGATTCCTTCTCGCGGGACGCTCTAGAGGGACAGGTCTACAGCGACAACCCACACACACTCGAAGAACTATAAGGTCAACATTATCACAGCTATGTCCTCGCCCCTGCTTTTCGCAACTTTTGGTGTCGTCTGCACACCTGCCTCGAGGTCAATTGCGGTCACTTCCAGCACCTACTCGAGGTACTTTGTTGTCACACTGGACTGTATTCCCTCGTTCCCTCGCTACGTTACACGTACGTCCCGCGGGGCCTCTTTTAAAGGGCTCGCCGTGTGTTTACTCGCATGGAAATATTTCAGAGCTCGTGTCAAAGATAAATATAATGGGGCAATCGCGATCACAGTCGCTGAAGATATTGCCACGAGGTCACACCACGAGTAAACGCGCAGGCTCGCGTGTTTTTGGCATCGTCACACAGGCTCTGCCGCCAGCAAGGAAACCACAAGCTCCTCGTTGCTCTTTTTTTTTTCCAAACGCGCATCTCTCACTGGTTTACGCAGTTCCCGCGTGCAATTGCACAGGAACTCGCCACGTCTTCTGCGGTCTTTCTGAAGTTCTCGCCCGTAAAAAAAAAAAAAACCGGGGCAGTATAAACGGGAGGTTATGAATAACTTGGCGATTTCCGATCCTTTGATCTTCTGCTTGTGATGTTCGTTCTCCACCCACCGCAGGTCCAAGCAGAAGTCTACGATATTCCTGTTCTTGTGTGATTTTCTGGTTAGGACGATTCTAAAAGCCTCGCGCCACGCTTCCACCATAAAATTGTTGGCGCTAGTTTACATTAGTTATTTTCCTATACTGCATTTAGCCACGGTATAATCTGCCAGCGATACACATGTCATGTCACACTAGCGGGGCTAATAGAAATCTCATGTTAAAGGCGTGAGGATCCATTTTTTTTGGAGTTCGGTTTTTGTGCTTGTTTTACCGCATTGTAAGGTATGTTTCTTTATTCTATTATGCGTTTTAATTGGTAATGTGTAATTTAAGTATAGGCTGTCCACGGTAAAGTGAGCACTTTTTAAGGCCCTCCCAAAAGGCATTATCCCCTAATAAATATGTTTTATTGCAGTCTCAGACATTAACTTTTGAGAGTGATGTGTTTATTAGTCATATTGCAATGTTTACATTAAAAAGTAGTGGAAAGGTAGAAATTAATGGAAAGGAAAAATTTAGCAGGACCTTAAAAAGTGCTCGCTTTATCGTGAATAGCCTCTATATGTACGTATTTTAATTGTTCGGTTTTTTTTTTTTTTACAGATTTGGTATTACAATGTGGTATTACGATGTACCAAAGGCGGAGTCGTTCTTCAGGGTATTATCCTATGAAGGTGTTTCGTAACGTTTTGCCTGTTAGTTATGAAGTTGGCAACGAAGATAAATCATAGTGTGTGTCAAATTCTTAGATGCAGGGGAGAGTTATATTTTGGTGTAATTTATGTATCGGTTTGCAACAAGGCTTGAACGGCTTTTTTAAAATTTCTAACAGTGACAGTGTTCGTGACATTTATTACAATGATAATTCTCTTACTGTTTATGTTGTTCACGACATAGCAAATTTTACATATCACGCGTTAACGTTTTGCCGCTACTGTGTTTAACCTTTTCAGAACTTCGGGAAAGAATTTTTACTGGCGTGTGTTGATAGATGGTGTTAAGGATGACCTAAGTTCGAGTAAATATCGAAATGAACTACTGAAACTATTACGACGCTCGTATTTTTTACGTTACGTTTTACTACGTTTATTTATAACGTTCTGGCTGGAATTTAGCTGTTGAGCAATCTGTCGGGGTCTGTGTGAAGCATTAAATTCACGGATACGCCAGCACGTTAGATAATTGTGTTTCAAACATCTAGGGTAAAGCTACAACGCTCTTTTTTGACGTGAATACGTCTTTAAATATGCAACCATAGTGGTAGGCAATCCAGAAAATCCGATGATAGCAAAATCGGGGGATACAGTATCGCTTTGCAGCTCCGAATCTATCATGTACATTCAAAATTCAATAATACCGTTCGATTGCCAAAGGATAAAATAATATGTTACGTTGAGTGAGGAATGCTAAGCATCATGCGTTTGGCCCGGGGGGGGGGGGGGTGGTTAGGGGAACTACAATTTTGAGTTTGTTTCTCCGCGTCTCATAACTTCCGCGTAGTATAACTTTTGACTAGAAGAAGCTACGACGCTCGTTTGAGTTTCAATCTACAGATATAGTCAACATCAATCGATTACGTGTGAAAATTGTATGCATTACGGTTGGAAAGAGCATCTCAAAAGGAATCCAGTGATACCCATAAAACTTCATATGATCGAGAGAAGCGGTGCCGGGAACGTAATATAAACATCGAGGCGTGTGAGCTCGTCAACGTAGACGTATTCACGCAAAACAAACGGCCGTGTCCCCAACACAGCCAAGCCCAATTCTTTTTTATAGATAAACAGGCGTGACTTTCGAATAATTAATTTAATAGTAAAACATCGTTTGCGGTTTAAAAGTGTAAATTTCGCATGTCCAATGCTTAATATCACACACACACACACACACACACACGCACACACACGATGAACACCGGCGTGTCGGCTGCTGTTTGGCGGAGGTGAAAACGGCCATTCCAATTTCACAAATTTCCATTGCGACCGACACGACAGATTTTACAATATATTTTTTTCCTGCAGTGCAAATACAAATTTATCACAACAGTGTAACTTGCCTAGGTGGGTAAAAAAAAAAAAAAAAAAAAATCACAACGTGTACGGGCTTGATTTTGTTATTATAAGTATTATTCGTGGGAATAAAGATAAACGCTTGGTTCAGCAAAACGCCATTTCACCAATTTGGACAACTTCCAATTCGTAACCGTTCCACTACGAAGTCTCAATGCAGAACTTCAGTAAGTATTTACAGTATGCGATTAATTATTGTATTAGTTTCAAATACCAAATTCAGGCATAGTTATTTTTAAGCTAGGTATGAAACATGCATTATTTGAAAACACGTATCCTTTACCAGAACAAGTGCTGCAAAACTCGCGGAAAAAAAAAAAAAAAAAAAAAAGTTTGGCTTCGCTGATTCATCTTTATTTCTCGGATAAAAATCTTGTGAACAAACCGGTGACTAGGGTTTACGCGCTGTATACGCTGATATTTCTAACAGTAACAGGGCGATATATGTTTCCATCAATAATACGCGTGGATGTAAATATTTACTTTACGAATAGCGTAGCAAAACTCGGTTATGACAACACCTTATCTTCATACCCTTTTCCTTACAAGCGGTTGCCAACACAGTATTGCTCTTGTTATTCTTAATGCATACTGATTGCGAAATACATGTCACAATTTATAGACGGTATAACAGTGAAAGTTTGATGTTGCCAAAAATAGTATACTTTTAACATTATCAACATTGTTAATGTTAGTGATATACTAGTAATTAAAAAAAAAACAGGCCCTGAGACGATTTTTCAAAGGTTCGATTCTGAATATGTGGCGAAACTGTGAATGGACTATAAAGATCGCTGAGTGACATTTTTTTTTTGGGTAAGTATAATTCTTTTATTTGTGCCAATCACTGGTGAACTTTTAAGCGATACAAGTAATGTCACTTAAAACAAATAAAAACAATGTGTTGTTGTGATAACTAATGAGCCTTTTCTTCTACGTGGGTGTAAATAATATTATAATAAGTTCTTATAAGCTTAGCTCGTAAGTTGGCCTTTATGTCTCGTTGACAGCAATATCATTAGAGAAGGAAACCAATAACATACGCAACAGTAATGTGACAGTAACATATACACACGTGCCTTACCCGAGACTCGAACCCAGAAGAGCTCGTAAGCTAGCGTACGATCAACTGCATTACGAAGGTCGGATTCAGAGTACCAACTTCCGATGTAATCAGTCTAATGTTTTCAATGAGAGGGTTTACTAACTTGAAGGGGCAACAGTGGCTGAGCGGTTAGCCTCCTCGCCTCCCAACCAAGGCGATCCGGGTTCAATCCTCGACCCGTAACGCTACTTGTGTGAATTTAGTTTGCAGATTTGGGCAGCTCTTGACAACGATGTCTTGAGAGCATATGTGGGTGGAATGAGGTGGGAATGGAGCAGCGCCGGAATGGAAGGGCGGGGTGGAAACGGGAGTTCACCGAGAAAACCGAGACCAGCGGCATCGTCCGGCACTTGCGAAAATCCGGGAGTGACCCGGCAGGGGATTGAACCTGGTTCGTCAAGGTGGGAGGCGAGCAGTCTAACCGCTCAGCCACCGCGACCCCACTCGTGTGAAGACTTTAATGGAAATCGGTTAACTGGCCCACGAGATGTGCCATAAAAACATTATTTTCTTACTGCCCTTGTGTTATCTTAAAAAATTATTTTAAAAAAGAAGTTTTGCAAAATGTCGGGGTATACGCGGTGTAGTGTACCACGCACATGAAAGCCACGATGACATTCCACACAATCAGGGGGCAAATTAAATTTTTTTTTTCTGAGGGAGCTTATGTGTCACAGAGTAGGTTAATTCACAGAAGCGAAATGGCTCGGCTGCTTCTTTCATGTTCTCTGATTGGCTGCGGGAGTCTCTGGGAACGGCCTTTGTCTCCGATTGGTTACTGCTGGCTGCGAAAGGTTACCTATTGGCTGTATACGGGCTGCCGGTCGACGAGCAGGTCTCCAAGCGCTCGCTTATTGGCGGATGGCGTTTCGCCGTTTTGCTGCCCGGCGACGCCATGTTTCACTCTGGCCCCGGTCGTTCGTCATGGTGGAGACATCTGGATGCCAGATATCTCCCAGAAAGCCATGGCGAAGTGCTGTGGAGGAGGAAGGCTCGTCAATCTCTGTTCACAGAGATTCGGTAGAGACATTTGCAAGTAGTTTCGAAAATAGTTAAAACAAAAATCATCGGTGCCGGGACGAACAGCCGCCTTCCTGAACTCACAACATCAGATTTCAGGACTCATTAGAAGTTTCCAAGACCACGCAAGCGAGCAGTGTTATCTTGACAGTGGTCACTCAATCATTTTTAATACAGTATATCATAAATGGTAGATAGGTTTAAATTAATAATACATTATTAAATAACTTCCTTCAAAATTAAACCCCCTCCCCCCCAAAAAAAGGCAAAATTTTTATTTTATTATATTTACCTGATTATGTAACAGAGTTCACGACTTTTAATTGGGATCAATGTGGGGGAGGGGGATAAAAAAGATGTCCAACGATCCCTTTTTTTCGGCTACTACCTGATAAAAGAAATGAATAACGTTATATAGGAAGTACATTAATCAACTTTAATTAAAAAATATAATATAGTTCAGTTATGGCCCAATGGCCAAGCACTGATCACATTTTTAATGTATTTGCTGCTGTTGTTGTATTTTAAGTGCTCTGCGATTGTGCTTGCTTGCAGTTGAAGTTGCATAGAATATGATTTGACAGGTGGACAGCGTATAGGGAGAGCTAGTGATCTTTCGCCAAAAATATTAGTACATGGTATACTTGAACACTATAAGCAACCAACAGCAGTTCGTGTATTGCCATTGGTTGCTGTTTGCTTGAGAAGGCGTTTACATATTTTACTGGGCCAATCAGAATTCGGCAACATCAGAAGGCTCCTACGTGATTCGTGTGAAGACAGTTAACATGTGTCAAATAGTAATTCAGCAAACCAAAATAGGTAAACGACCTTGCAGTGTTTTGAAATATATCTTGTTTTGAAATCTTCAAGCGAAATTTCACTACCCCTACGTACAGGTATATCATGTTAACGATCCTTTCTACGGGCATTCTCAGTCTTTACTGACCGACCCTTGTATTATGCATAGTAAAAACTCAGTTGAGTTACGTAACGTAGTGAATAGCTGGGAAATATCATAACTGTTAGTCATTAAGCTCAATTATCTTGTGAAAATTCCTCAGCTATACTTCAAGGCCAACGGTATAAAAAGTTTATAATAGTATAAAAGCGTGTTAGATCGGTTTCCCATAGAAAAGCTCGGTAAGTTTCCATCTTTTTTTTTTACCTCGCGCAGGTATTTAATGGCGATATTATAACCATAAACTGGGAACGACGTGTCATCCTTTACCAATTAACGAGAAACTGCAGGGCGGGCACGTATTGACAATTCCGCGCCGGTTAATTGCAAAAGAGGTAGAATTTTTTTATTTTTCGTTCTCCCCGCCTCAAAATTGATACAATTCCGTTCGGGGCTCTCTCCCTCGGGGGAAGGGCGCGTTCCGAAATGAGGATAACTTACCCGAATTAAAAATAAAAAAAACTGTGGTGTTGGGGGTGAGGAGAATTTCGGATGGTTCGCGAGGGGATGTTAGGTGGTTGGGAAGAGGGAATGGGGAGTTAGAGGGGGGGCGGTCACGGAGACATGCTAATAAAAGTGGAATTGTGGTGGCGGAGGGGGCGGGGGTGAGAGGGGGTTGAAGCGCTGTCGTACCGTTCCGTGACTCGGGACAGATGACGATCGCCCCGGCAGATGACACTTTCCGCCCTCGATTAAACCAATAATTAGGGTAACAACATGCATGAGTCATCCCGCCATTACACGCGCGCCATCGGCCCAGCCCGCCCGGCTGATTGCCCGGTCACGTATCGGAATTATTTCATTTCTCGGGGCCCGGCCCGCTTGTCTTCGCTGCTGGTCCGGCCGTTTTATTGTCGCGCACGAGAGGCCGAAACGCCAGACGTGAAGGGGCGCTGTAGGAGAGAGGAACGAATGTCCGCGAACTTCGTCCCCGATGTAACTTCCCACGAAGCGAATTAATCGCTTTGAAGCGTGTCCCGTGGAGAAGGCGCGCGTTGGGAAATGAGGAACGTGGCTGGGAATTTTAAGCTCCGAGTCTTCTTCGACCTCAATAGTTTGCGGTTAATTGAATACTTTCGGAACGGACCTCCGAAAAAGAAAAATCTCTACTCCATAGCCACGGCGTCAGTGGATTGCGAAAATTAATTCTGTATTTTAACGTTTTATAAAAACAACGCTGTTCAAAATAAGTGGCAACTGTTGACGGAATATGGAAGCCAACTGCCCCAAAAACCATTCCTTGTGTTCCAGCATCGGGATTGTATATTTTTGCCAGTAGAGCTATCAAAACGAACGTTGGTAGCTTTCGAGGATGGAAAACTGTTCGTGTGAGTAGATGTTTTGAAATATTTGTACACTTCCTCTGCCCTAGTTTTATTGCAACTAGAACATGCCGGAGTTCGTCAAATTTATTTAATTCACACGCAAGTGCGAGTCTGTTAAATAAAGAAATGTAAACAAACACGTTCACTAGTGTTGACCATGTCAAGCATTTTTTCGTTTCTATTGGTGAATGGTGAGGCGATGTCGAGGACATAAGCAATATTGGTATACCTCATATTCAGACTAGCATGCCGGGTGGGGTCGCCCACGCCTATTTCTCCGTGTTATTGTTCTATTCGCGTTATTATTTGAGGATACCCTGCGCCAATAGATGAAAGCTCCACAACCCGTGTTCCCCAATCACGTGCAGTTTACTCAGTAAGAGAGGGACTTAACGTAAAGGCAGCAGCCAATGGAGAAATGACGCCGGCTCGAGTATGTACAGTAGTGTGAATTTTAGCTTGACGCCAAAAAAAAAAATAACGCGAATTTAGCAGGTCTCTATTCATTACTGTTGGGGGCAGCGGTGGCGCAGTGGTTAGGGCGCTCGCCTCCCACCACCAGGCTCGATACCCGGCGGGTTCGCTCCCGGATTTTCGCATGTGGGGATCGTGCTGGACGATGCCACTTGCCGGCGGTTTTTCTCGGGGTAGTCCCGTTTCCCCCGCTCTTGCATTCCAGCGCCACTCCATGCTAGGGTCTCATTTCATGGCCCGTCACTAGGTGAGTGTTGCCTCGCCCTGGGTTCACTCCCAACTCGAGTTTTTGAAACATCCATAGATTTACAAATGGCTGGAAGAGCTAGGTGATCTTCCCATGGAGCTGGTAAATGGCATTTATTGCGCAACAGCTTCTAGGCGTTAATTATTTTGATTGTGGCAAAGTGTTGTAGATTTATTTGGTGGATTGCTAGAGCTCAGTGTGCTACCATCAATATTTTCAGTGACTGGTGCTGCTTATTGCGCTGAAGTTGCAACAAAGGAGTGCGCGATTGCTGTGGAATAAGAGTAAAATATACTTGTAAGGCCCCTGTCACTCTGACAAATTTCCCGTCAAAGTGCTTCCAATAAGTTAGGTCAAATAAAGTTGGACAGTTATGACGTCATCGAAACACCATAACTACCGCGGCCATGTTTATCGGAAGATGCTTGACAACATTCGCTTCCATCCAATATTTGCGAATTGTACAGTTTCTAAAATTACTTGGATGTTTGATGGTCTCAGCCAATCAGACTCGTGCGGAAATTCTGATAATTATGTAGTTATTTCTTGTATTACGAATTTATAAATCCTTTTAATATCTCCTTCATTCAATACTGTATAATTGGGTGATTCAAATGTAAATAACTCTACTTGATTATCATCTTGCTTACGGCAATTGGTGTGTAATAATACTGGTTTTCAACCCCCTAAGGTTCCTAAGACTTGTGTGTGTTATCTCCAATACCTTATTTTTTACTGAAGTCAAAAAATGAATAGACTGTACTAAATTTAAGGTATTTCCAATGTTATATGTTGATATCCTACTTTTAAAAGCTTAATTAACTATATCGTTTTATTGGTTCTTCTTCTATTTCTTTCTCTAACAAATAAATTATTATGGAATGGGAATATTTCTTCCAATTCCTTTCTATCTTCGGGATATAATTAATTGGCATTAGCAGCAGCCAAAGGTAAATTTGCAAAATTATTCGTCGTTATCCATTATATTACTCGCTGGCTTTTATTTCTAGGTTTTTCAAATGTGTTGGTAGAATAAGGGAATATTTCTTTTAATTCATTTTTGTCTTGTTCATAAAATAGATTATTAGAGAGTGGAAATATTTTTTTCCGATTTCTTTCTATCATTCTTATATAATTAATTGATATTGGCATAATAAAATGGCAAATTTACGAAGTTTCTTCTTCTTTGCCCGTCAATAATAGATGTTATAATAGCTGCAATTAAATCTGCTTTCCTTAGATGATGCAAATATTTAATTTCAAATCTTCTACCTGTAACTATTAACTCCCGTACTGTCTTCTCGCCCAGCTCAACTGCTAGATCGTTTGTCGCCATAATTCTCTATTTATAAGAAATAAAAATTTATAAATAAAATATAAAGACAGATATATGGGGTAAATAAAAAAAAAACTTAAATCACTGAGAAACCGCATTTAACTTCTTGTTATAATGATAATTATTCATAAAATCACTAAATTTTTTTCACGTGTGATTGGTTATTTGTCCTGGCAATTTTTATGAAGAGAAAATAATTTTATAGATTTGTTCTCATTACACCCTTTATGTGTTTTTGTCGGATAATTATCATGTTGATTTTCGTTTAGAATATCCAATACTCTATTGTGTAATTTATTATTTTATGTTTTTTGAGAGATGTGTTATAAACATATTTTCCACATTCTTACATTACTCTCTCTTATTTTAATTCACAACATCTACAAGCTTATTCACTATAACATCTTTTACAAATGTTAAAATGTTTATCTTTTTTGTGTTTATGTGGTGCAAACTTTATATGTTTAATGCTTTGCCACACTTTTTACATTGCTTGCATGTGTTATTATTTTTCTTATCGAGTATATTTTCCATTTGATTTATTAAGAAAATTATTTTATAAAGATTTTTTTTTTTCCTGCAAAACGTGAAAATTGCTTGAACAGCGAGATATTTACTTGATTTTTCAATAATTTTGCTTTGTTTTTCCTTGTGCCAAACCCTGCACGCTCATTTTGGGGACAATTCTTTAGATAAAATTTGCTTGCTCTTGGGTGAAAACTGCTTGATTTTCAATTAAAAACAAGGGGTGGTCCAGGATCCCCATTACACATCTACTAGGATGTTTTAAAAGGTGCAATAAGAGGCATGAGTCCAGTAAAGTTTGTAACGATGGAGGGGAAAGTAGTTCCATATATTAACGTCGAACAAAAAATGTTAAGTGACCATTTCTTATTACTTAAATTATTTCTCTCCCTTTCTGTATTTTTCAATGCATTAAAGTGTAAAAAGGAGCAGATTTGGACAATATGCGCTTTTCTAAAAATTTCACAGTTACACTTGACCGACGCATGAATGAAGTGACCAGGCTCACGGCAATGTTAATTTTACATAAGGCGGAACAAGACACAATGTGTAGATTGAGACGGGTATCTCAATTTACTGTTAAAATCGTAAACCCCCCCCCCCCCCCGACGTACCTGTCTGACCAATAAAACGGCATGAAGACTGAAGTTTGGACTATACCGCAATTTATATGAAGTTGTGAAAGTGTTTTATGCTTATAACATATTCCGAAGAAAGACACTTTCCCGGTAATATATATTAAGACTAGCCTAATATCATATGTCCATCGTTGACTCTGCATAGGAAAGTTTCTTGTTGACTGGAAAAACAAGATGGCTTAGAACAGGTAAAAACATGTATAACGTGCATCGTAATTCACTTCGGTCTGAAAACGAGAACTCATGTGTTTCGCGCTAGTGACACTGTGTAGCGCTGCCATCGCTGATAGTAGTTGGCAAGCAAAGCGCATGCGCAACGTGACGCCATTTTCTCAAAGTGACAGTTGCGAATAATCTTTAAAAAAGGGTCGAACCTTCAACGGCCCCTGATTGGACAAAGTTATTTGCCTTACCCCGATAGGGGGTATTGAAATTATTCCTGTATAAATCGATTTTCGGAGGCCTCAGCAGATCAGACATGGACAGCCTGGGGTCTTCACCATTAATATGAGTATTTGAACAATTTTAATGTAATGCTGTAAAAACTCGGAGTCATTGCCCATCCGGCCGAAAAAATAAAAACATAATGTTTGTTGTAGGTGTAGGCTTTTTAAGCGTAAATATTATGGAAATATATCCAGTACCTACCATAATGGCAATCTTAAAATGTTGTTGAACATAGTATTGCCGAAAATAATTATTGAGAAAGACAACCATTTTTGGCGCTGGTAGAGTGCGCCATGAAGCATAAATTTAACAGTTGTGAAAAGTAATGGAGATATTTTAAGGGTTTCAGCCATGGTCTATGTTTGACCATTTTATGACACATTTGTGTCCATTTGGGACTTCATTATCAAATAGAGCCAAAATACTGAGTTTTAATGTTTTTTTTTTATATCGTTGGTGCGCCAAGCAATTTTGCCAAATGTGTTAATTATAAGTATTTTATTGGCGTAAATATTCAATTGTGAATTTAGCCACGTGGTGTGGTGAGCATAATAGTAACATTTGTAGCTGAAATTATGCCCTTGTGGGTCACAATATAATGAATTGAAAGTTAGGCATGTGCCCTCATGCACCTCAAATTGAAATTGTAATCTTAAATTTTGTTCATGTGGCAGTTAATAGTTGTACTAATAGCCACATGGTGTGGTGCACATAATAATAAACTCGTAGTTGAAATTTTGTCCATGTGGAGCATAATATAATGAATTTAAAGTTAGGCATGTATCATGGCGAACGCAAATTTGTACTTGTAGCGGTGAACGTAAAGTTGGCCACGTGTTTTGGAAGAAAAGTTGAAATTGTAGTACAAAATATTTTGCATGTATTTATAGTCCATTCCCGATTGGAATCGACTTATGAAAATCAAAATTTTAAATAACACTCTAGGCATAACATGTCAAATTGTTTTTTTCAATAACCTGTATTCCACAAATATATAACATTGTGGTTAAGTTTAGAATACTGTATTATTGAATAGATGAAACTTTACCTTAACATCTCCTATAACGTGTAATATTTATTTCTTTTTAAATATGAATTAACAACAGCGAGAGCAGCGACGTGTTGGCAACGACCGGTAAGATATAGTTCACAGTTAAAAGATTATTTTAACATAGTTTTTTAGAATTCCATTTGTATATTAAACGGTGCCTATTGAAATATTTAAATATTTAGGTAGCTCCGTTAGCAACATATCTCATTTTTACAGTTTAAAATAACAGCGGGAAATATCGTGAGTAGGCCGTAATGGTACGGTGTTGTTTTATCGAGCGAGAAAGCAATTAAAAACTGTCTGCTGGGCCAGGCTTGTCGCCTTCTCACTCTTTCTTCGTCTCTTTCAAACTCGGGAAATTTTATTTCGCTAGCAAACAACATTATTATACATGTTTTCAATTGTAGCATATTTCATACTTAGGAAAATAATGATTTTTGAATTTGTAATTTACAACTGAAAAGACATTTTAATGTTCGAATACTTAATTCAATATATTTAGATATGATGGCGGGGCAGTTACCAAGTGAAGTTGGCAGACGTGGCGAGCCATGACATGGCGTATTGCTTTTTGCCAAACGAAATGTAAATTATTCTTACTCCAAAAATACTTCAAATTACCACATCACGTTTGTAGACGTTGTGTTTTTTAAACCTACCTAGGCAAGTTACGATGTTGTGATAAATCTGTGTTTCCACGGCAGTAATAAATATACTGTGGCGTGTGTTTCGTTAATCATTGGGCCTGTGAAATGGCGTGCCGTTTTGCATCGCGGTTGATACGCTGGCCCTATGTGTGCGTTATTTCAAATATTTTATTAGCACCATTTATATGTTTTAAATGTGAACTGTTTGTTTATGACGAAGTTATTTATTCACATCCACGTCTGTTTATTTATCACAATGTTGTACCTTTGCCCTAAGGGGTTTGAAACACAGTCGTGTAACGTAATTTGCCACAATCCCAGAAGAAAAATACTAAGTTAAGCCCGATAAATTTTAATAAACCTAATAAACAGTAAGTAGCAATACATAGAAATATGTAGAAATATGAGCGGAATAAAAGTTATCGTAGGCTTATTTGTGTGGATGTTCAACTCGGTCTTTTAAGTTTGTATGGCAAAAATGAGCAACACGAGTTGCGTGCTTGAATTTAATGTGCCTTTTTCGTTTGACTGGTTGTTCCTTCGTATTAATATTTATTACAACTGAGGCCTTCCTTTTAGAGAAATGACCCAACACATATCAATAACAGAAGGATAATTAGTACAGCCCTTTACCTCGCAGTTGTAACATTGTTAAACACAGTCGCGGCAAAATACTAACGTGCATTACATGTATTGAGCTACGTCGTGGGAAACAAATATGTTAATGTAAAATAACCGTAAGAACTGTCTTCAATTCAGGCATTTTAAAACGTCATAAAACTGACCTAGATAATGTTAGAGGCCTAAACTGTGAATATTCGTACGGAGTGGTTTTGGAGTATGACAAGAATTCTTTGAAAAATTGTAAACAGTAAACAACACATTTGACAGGTATAAAAGTAGAAGTGACATTTCAGTGTTTATTTTTAGGCGTAGCGAAAGTATACGAACATATGTACACACACAATGGAATGTAAACATTGATTTTGACAGATGCTACATGGAAGTCCCATGGCAATGTTTGTTTACATTTGGCGGAAGGATATGAAACGGGCCTGCAAGTTGATATATAGCAGGGCTCCGAGAAAGTTGCTTCCAATGGGGAATGGACTATAGTTGTGAACTATGTTTATATTGAACATAAAAAATTGAAACCAAGTCCTGTATTCTTTCCTGTTTTTCCGTAATAGCAGACAATTTGAGAATAGTTTCAGTTAACGCTCCTTTGAAGTTTGATTGAGAAAGTTTATTTTTTAATTACAGGTTTTTCTGATTAAATTTTGGATAGTGTTATGCCCTTTTGCCACGTCCTTTAGGTTAAGGGCGTCGCAAGGCATACACGTAGATCATAAGCATTGCTTTCATAAGTGCTCATTTTACCGTGAACAGACTATAGTGGAGTACGATAGGGGAATAATTCCTCCGTGTGTAAGTGCTGAACTATTTTTATTCAGATTGTAAGTTATAGTCCATTCACAGTTTCTTTGGTCTTTTTTAATCAAACCTTTGAAAAATCTCCCCAATAATGACGTGTTTAGTTATTTCACAAATCCGCCATGTATCACGAGCGTTTTATACTTGTGTTAATTAAAGTTACTTGTTTCCTGTTAAATTGAATTGTTATATCTATTTTTCTATAATTATCATTTATAAATAATTTTAATCAAAACAGGGAGAAAATAGGTATGTTGGTAGCGCCTAGTGAGAAATAGTCCTTATACAAAACACTGTTACACTTAGTGCGCACGAATGTGGTGCGTTGTCCCCCTGGTGTAATTTTCTAGACTTAGTTAAGTTTAGTTTGCGCGAGGCGGAGGAATATCCTGGAAGTAGAACTTTAGCAGGGCTTCAGAAAAGGCTGAAGTAACCGTGAATGTATAATAATTGGATTTTGCTATTGCGAGTTTGCATTTGACGAGTGGGTGAGTGAATAGATTAGGGCGGCTCTTTACATCGAGGTCTTGAGAGCCGATGGAGGGGCGGAGGAAATGTGAGATGCCGACCAACGGCATCGCCCGGCACGATTCCCACTTGCGAAAATCCGATGACCCGGCCGGGGATTGAGCCCGGTTCGCCTTAATGGAAGGCGAGCGGGCTAACCGCTCAGCCACCGTGACCCCTATTTGAGGGAGTCATTCGTTGACAATGCCAACTTCAATCACTTTTACACTTATGTTGTTTTATTATAATTGGACATTATTTCTTTAGACACGCCCAAACATCATCAGTAAAAATATTCATGTTAAATATTGCAAAGGGTGACTAGCTTTTAAGTCCGGTGGAATATACAAACTGTGATTATTACTTAAACGGCAATATTTATTTTTAAATGTGGTTAAAGGATAGGAAAATAACTGAAAGGAAAAGTAACTAGGGCCTGACAAGAGCTCACTTTACCGTGAACAGCTTAAACATACGACAATGGCTCCGGTATATACTGCACAATACTGAGGTCTGGCTTTCTGCCAGTTCATTTCGCCAAAATCTTAGGATCATACCCATAAGGATGCTTGAAGGCACAAGCATTATAAAATTTTAACTAGCCCATTCTTACTATGAAACTGAGGACTTGTTTTATCCACACAAAATGCTTAACAACATATATAAACGTTGTTGGACGGCCAATTTTACACGCTGTTTAACTGATCCATTAGTAAAAAAAAAAAAAAATCAGTGAAAAAAGTGACTGATGTGTCAGTGGAAAATGTGTGACGGAAATATGGAATTTTTGCAATGATTCATAAGTTAAATTCACTGAAGTGACTGTCAAATCAGTCAGGTACCGTTGACTGATGGAAACATTGAAATCCTCACTAATTCAGATGCAGATTGCATGGTACATACGTAACTCGTCGATTAACGATAAAAAATAACTTCTTGCAGATTTGAAAATTTTTTCTGGATTTTCCAGGGCCGGTATATTTTTCTCTTCGTGGAACGGCTGTTAGGCACCACGAGAAAAGTAGTTTATCTACGTCGTTTTCACGATCGCATGGGCGTCCCTGTCAAGACACGCTATTTGCCTGCCGTGATGGGGGATAAAAGGAATCGCGGAGAAACGAGGAGGAAAGGGTAGCGAAATTTCTTGGCGCTGGAGCAACAGCATGGGAATACATTTCCCTTTTGCAACAGTAATTTATTTCGTTTGCTCGTGTCCGTTAGTTCCAGAGTGCTATACTCCACTCAACTCTCCTCCCCTCACACCCAACACCCCTTTTTACTCCCGTCCCACTGGTCGCGCGCGCGCGCGCGCGCGTTTGTGTGTGTGTGTGTATACGTACGAATGCAATTTCCTTCTTCGCCGTACTATAAATTAGGAATTTCCGAGGTCCCAAAGCGTCGAAACCTGGCGCCTGTTATTCCGGGCCCTACCGTAACACCCCTCCCCCGCAAGCCCTCAGCGACTCTCCTCTTCCCAACCAACCGGCGGCCTCGCCTCACACCCCTGAAAACCCCACACCACCTCAGCTGAAAATGGAGTGAATACGTGAGGCCGTAATTTGCAACAAACGCACTCGGGGAAACGATGGGAACGGAAAAGAAAGGGAAAATATTCAGCTGCCAGAGGGAGCGAAAGTGTTCCAAGCGACCCGGAATAAAAAAATTTTTATTCCACCCTTTCCAACGTGTAAAACTCATAAAGGGCGTGGGTAGAGAAATCGTAAATTCCGAGGCAGAAAATTTTCCTCGGAAATATGTTACCATGTCTTTTGGCCACGATGACCAGGCTCGCTAAAACTTCAAAAAAAAATACATTATATACTTTACAAACTGTAACACGACCTGATATCTTATGAATAGATATGGTGCTTTGTCGCGGGAAAAGGTGACTGTTTGCTAGGATTCAGTGCTCTGTGGGGATGTCCTTATTTGACTGTCGTCAATGAATGAAGCTACTACCCCATTTCACTGGGCGAATGAGGATTCTGATACTATAAAGACAGAACGTTCGTGACTGGCCTGCAAACATACTTAGCCGAGTCAAAACCTTGTTCATCCAATCATGAAAGAATAAACTAGTCAGAGGGTTATAAAAGATATGTTGGCTCACGCGATTTTCCATCATCTCTACTTATGAACATAAATTCCAGAATTTCACTGGACTTTCTGCAGTGCCTTTTTTTTTGTCTACACGGGGAAGAAACAAATTATACAACCAAACAAAAAAAAATCTCATTGACTATATTAACAAAAAAAAGACAGAATTTTTCAGTCTTCTCAAAAGCGGAAATGTTGTTTTTCCCGACTGGTGTAGTGTGATTTAATGAAAACATTTTGACAACTTTGAAATCAACAAAACAGTTTCCCTGGTATAGACAAACACTTACGAATAAATGTAACAATATTACAGCCTACAAAACAGTATAACTGTCAATATAAACACTCTTGTACGTGCTTAATCTATGCAAAACAATTCACACATAAAACACTTGCGAAATTTACATTAAACCAAAGACATTAATAGTATTATCATAACATTTGCAAAATTTAATTAAGTGTTACTCTTGTCAACAGTGGAAAGTCGTTTATTGAATTCAGAATGTGATCCCATCGGACATTTGGCATTAAATCCTTTCAAATAAGAAACGAAAAATCTAGGAGTAATGCATAAAGAGCACATGCCCTTTAAAAATCCAGCTCCTTGTAAGGATACTGCAAAGATAAAATTAACACATCGCAGTCGAAACAGACTCGTGCCTATCATGATTTGTAAAGGCTGTTCACGATAAAGTAAGCACTTTAGAAGTAAACCTTAGAAAAAAGTCACTGCCCCGGCATGCATATATTTTAATGGGCGCACTGAGTGACATTCGCCCAGCAAAGTTGGTAACGGTGGAGGGAAAGTAGTCCCATATCTTAAAGGCGAATAAAAAGTGTTAGATCACTATTTATGACTACAGACCTGCAAAATTCGCTTTGTTATCTGGCATTAGGCTGAACTTCACAGTATTGTCTGTACTGGAGCCGGCATCGTTTTCCCATTGGCTGCGGCACATATGTGATGCCACGCTCTTTCTGACTGGACAGAACGTGATTGGGGTACACGATTGTAAAGTGTTCACTTAATGGCGTTGAGTTGCCAAGGGCGTGTCAGATCAAGTATGGTCCCGATGTTTTCTGGACTCGCATTTCCTGGTATTCCTTGGACATTGCTACGACAGTTCAGACATTCCACTCCCGCTCGCTGTTATGGTTTCTTAGTTTACCAAACTCGCCGTCATCTCAACTATAGGCTGTTTACAGTAAAATGAGCATTCTTGAAATCCCTGCTTAAGAGCTACTGGTACACTTTATGTATTCTTCCGCCATATGTAGAATTAACATTGCCTTGGGCCTCATCTCTTTTTTTTCATGCGTCTGTCAAGTGAAACGGTGGAATTGTTAGGTAAGTAAATATTATACAAATCTGCTCATTTTTACACTTCAGTTCATTAAAAAAAAACTGAAAGCGAAATAAATAATTTAAGTTATCACAAATAGTTACCTTAGGTTTCTTTTTAGACCTTAAGATATGGAACTATTTTCTATCTATCGTTATCAAATTTACTGGGCAAATGTCACTCAGTGCGTCCGATAAAATACACGTATTCAGGGGCAGTGACTTTTTTCTAAGGTTCATTTCAAAAGTGCTCACTTTATCGTGGACAGCCTTTAAGCACAAGGCTCTGAACTGGCGTGCGCACTGAGAAAAATATTTTGTTGAATCGAACAAGATTTGTTCGGTCCAAGGAAATTATCTGATTGTTTAGGGGCAATGAAATATTTTGTTGCTGAAAATAAATAATTTTGTTGTTCTCATCTGGTTCCCAGAAACTGTAAGATTTGGTTGGCGCAACCAAAGTATTGTTTGGCTACACGCAAATTCAACAGTTTGGGCAGATATAACTACATTTCACAAGCTCGACCGAGTTTCGAACCTAGACCACCTGCGTCCGAGAGCTACGCCTTAGTAATCTCAGTTTATGTGACAACTGACGAAACTGGAAAGAATTTATATAGATATACTGCAAATATCGGGCAACGTGTGCAAACAAATATTTCAAGTTTTACAGCTTTGCTTGTCAGTTTCTTGATGCATTGTTTTATTAATGTCTTTATACGATTGTTAAGCATCAATAGATGCACTAACAAACACGGTTGCTATCATAATTGTCACAAAAATACAAACAAACTCTAGAGCTGTTTTTTTAGTCTAATTCTTTTTGGCCCAACACAGAAATTTTGTATATTAAACATATATCTTGTTAGACGAACAAAAGTAATTTTGCTGCTTTTGAAATTTTGTTTGCTCTATAATATATTTTGTTAGGGCAACTAAATATATATTTGCCCTATACAAACAAATATTTTGTTCGATTTTCTGTCGGCCCAGTGTTCTCGTAGTGCAGCGCGCAACTAAACCTATGGGACTTTGAGGCGATGACCCTATTATTTTCTGGGTGGGAAGTTTGTGCGCAAGGATTATTCAAGGGCCCTTGAGTATTTTTGTATGTATCTGGTGAGTATATTTTGAGATACAGAGCCCTGGGAAAGCCGTTTTGATGTGAATACGTCTTTAAATTCGCGACCATAGTGAGAGGCAATCCAGAAAATACGATGATAACAAAATCGGGGGGTAGAGTTTGGCATTGCAGCTCCGAATCTATCGTATACATTCAAAATTAAATTACACTACTCGATTGCCAAAGGATCAAAGAATATGTTACGCTGAGTGAGGACTGTGAAGTATCGGTTCGGTGGGGAGGGGGGGAGGCGCAATTTTGAGTTAGTTTCGCCGCGTCTCATAACTTCCGCGTAGTATAACTTTTGAATACGAGAAGCTACGACAACTATCGTCAAGATCAACCGATTGCGTGTATAAAAACATTTTTGTGTTGTGGTTATGATGAAATTCCTATGCTAGTCAAAAAGCCAAGTCGAAATACAGATATCGTATACGGTTGGAAAGAGCATCTCAAAAGCGATCCAGTGATACCCATAAAACCCCATATGATTGAGTGACGTGGTGCCGGGAACGCAAAATAAACACCAAGGCGTCCGAGAGCGTCAATGTAGATGTACTCACGCAAAACGAATGGCCGTGTCCCCAACACAGCCAAGCCCCATTTTCTTTAGTCATTTAAGTGTGCTCCTATTATGTTTTCTCTAACGTGCGCGATGTTTTGGAAGTACTCAGCAGCCCTCGTGTTAAGTGAGTGTTCTTTGCGTAGATCTGCGCATTGGGCACACGTTTAATAGTTTCGTGGAGAGATGTGAATTCCAAACACACTGCAACGTAGGTACTTCAAGCACCGCGTAGGTGGGCCCCTTATCGCATCTCTCAGTTTTATAGACCTCAAAGCACTTCGGCTCTAACCGACGAGGGATATGAAATACGCTCGAGCGGTGTCGCAGTCCTCCAACCAACTTAAAATTAGTTTATGGGAATCCTCATTTCATTTAGATTAGCTATTTTAATAAAAATAAGAGTATTTTAAAATCTAAGAGCAAAAAATAAAATTTAGAAATCAAAAATTGGATTTTTAAAAGAGAAAAAATATATTAATCGATATTTTTATGTAAGGGTGTTTAAAGTATAATAAGATCTTAAGAATATATCTATATCTTAATTTAATATAATTATAGCTAATAGCGTAAGGAGTTCCCTTACAGTTGTTTCTCACTTATCATCTCACTCATTATTCGTTTATCTCATTTGTTTCATCACAAATGAACGTATCATGAAAAGGTCCATCCATGTAAGTTTTACATTTAAAATATGATTTTATTAAGGCTATGTAACGAATGGAACTTCATTGTAAGAAGTTTATGTAAAACTGCAGACTTTATCCACACTCTACCGTGTTTTTTTTTTTATTTGTTGCAACGCACATACATGCTGATGAATTCCTATTAAATTTCTCAAACACAACGTGTTGACATGGAGGACAAGTTTTGCGGCCGTATGCAATGCAGTTCTCACGAATGGTTGCTAGGTGGAGCTTTTGTCTTCGAGTTGGTTCGGAACATTTTGAATAGAACGTTTTGGCTGGAGAAGTAAAAAAAAAAAAAAAGTCGTTACGTTCTGGAGATGATGGTTGCACGACTGGACGAGGTAGTTTCCACGACGGAGAAGGAGAGCCACAAACTGATTAAAAGAACGATGTCTCATCGGCCTGGAGTTCCGTTCAACTGCTGAGAACGGCTTCTACTTAGATGGCGGACGAGATGGGCCGGAGAGTCCGCCCGAATCATATTCGGAACTGCTCTGGTTCCCTGCGCTTCGAGGGCATCGAGAAATTCTAGTATAATAGTCGTTGCAAATTAATGTAAGATTGCAATATCATATTTTGCATGCTGTATCAGCTTAAAGCCAAGAATGTGTTTCAAAGTACAGTGGCAAGTTAATCAGATACCTAGAGGGTAGAGAATTGGGTCAAGATATCGTGAATCTAAAAAGGACTGAGCTATGACTGGTCGGTCACTTGCATATTTAATTTATTAGCAATTCCCAAGAAACAGTACAATATTATTAAAATAACGATTGCACATGATTTCACAATCATGTATATCGACGAAAAATGTTTGGGGGAAATAGTAACTGTTTTTCAAGCCATTAAAACTAAACTCATTTCATTTATTTTACACAACTGGTAGCAGTTATAATCATTGCTTTGCTCGTTTAGTCATTGAATATTATTTTAATGTGGAACCTGTCATTTTTCAATAGAAATAGTTTGTTTCATCTTATTAAAAATGGTAGAATATTTGAATTGTCTGATGTTCTTTGTATGTAGAGTGCTTAGTTGAAACGCACTAGTTCTTCAGAATAAAACAATTGAATGACCGCTAGTTTTAAAGAGGTTGTTTAACACGAGTCCTTATCATCACTTATTTTTGCTTGAAAATGTTACTGATTTTTATAGTCTCCATCTATTCACCTGTAAAGGCGCCCATAACATATTGAAATTGCTATCTTTTAATTTAGTTGTACATACACTTTTGTGTTATGTTTTCACATTATCATCATTTTACATTACAATATTTTTTTATTTCATCACCCCTTACTCTCCACTACAATAGAAAAAAGATAATTAAAAATAATATAAGATTTAAATAAAATAGATAATTGTATTATATTACTATATTAAATTAATAAATTATAAATTAATATGATAAGTATTATAATATAAATAACAATATATAAAGATATTATGATAAATTATTTATATCATAATAATTAAATATTTGATAATACAAACTTAACATAAGGTAAGAAGATTGTGTATAAACTCTTATATAAATTAAATCCCTTACTTTTTTTCATTTAAATGAAACAAAAATGAAAAAGTAAGGGAGTATAATGTGGGCTCACAACCATCCGTCGCGTCCGTCAGCCGCCCGTATGTCAGGCGATTACGTGATCTTCGACCAATCGCAGGGCAACTTTTTTTTTCTATCCGTCAATCCGTCAAATATTTCTCAAACTTTCGACGGACGGGTGCAGCCACCACCTGAACACATTGCGTAGACTCCGAGTACGCATTTTGAAATAAAACGCAAGTCGGTGGATATGTGTTTGCTTATCTCGGTGGTAAATTCAAGAATTTAAAACGTAAACAATAAATCAGTATAAAATTTTAACAGGTAAAAAAGTTATTTCCCCAAAATATTTCTCTTTTGGAAATGTATTTCCAACCGAAATATAGCCTTCCGTCAACGAAAGAAAGATCGCGATGTTAAGTTGTCATGCTGTAATGTTGCCGGACAGAAGGACCGACGGATGACGGGTTGTTGCGAGTCGCTTTCAACTGACGGACAAAATAACATACGGATGGCTGGCTGACGTGCGGGCGACTGACGGGTGTGACGGATGGTTGTGAGCCCAGCTTAACTCAGTAGTCAACCAGCGACTGATGCCCCACTCAGGTTCCAGGACTGTGTGCTACTTCCGATATTTCACTCACGGCCCGTCATTTCTGGATTTTCACACATGCAATGTTATGTAGAAAGTTCTCGCTATGTATAATATATTACCTTATTAGCAACACTATATTAAAGGTATTGTGGTATTATAGATATTGTTTAACATATGCGTGTGATATTGACGCTACTGTGTTAAAGCCTGTTCACAATAAAGTGAACAATTTTGAAATCAACCTTAGAAATAAGTTACTTCCCCAGCCTGCTTATATTTAAACGGGTGCACTGAGTGGCATACGCCCAGTAAAGTTGGTAACGATGGGTGGAAAATAGTTCCATTTTTTAACGTCGAATAAGAAGTGTTAGGTAATCATTTGTGATAAGTTAAATTATTTCTTTCGTTTTCTTTTTTTTTATGCATCGACATATAAAAATGGGCATATTTGTAAAATATTTACTTTTTTAATAATTTCGCAGTTTTGACTGACCGACGCATGAATAAAGCGATGAGGCACATGGCAATATTAATTTTATTTAAGGCGGAAGAATACAATCGTGCACACAAGTGGATATTAAGCAGGTCTTTCAAAAGTGTTCATTTTACCGTGAACAGCCTATGCTAATGGCATGGTATTATGGAGGATATTGGAAGATTGACGATGATTTATTATGAAGATATTGTGAAACTGGAGGGTAATGTGCGCATATCTATGATTCCGCAGTTTTTCCAACTATGCGAAATTAAATCTGTTCTACGTATTTTCTGTCTGTAAGAAATAAAAGTGTTTTAACTTTCAAATAACAGGCTACTAATATCTGCAATATCGATATATGTTATACACTCCTCCCCCCTCCAATTGGTTCTAAATAAGTAGTCTATTTGCAGGAGCAATTTTTCGCACTGATGATGATTCCATCAGAATGTTTCGAAACGGTATTTCACACAACTGTATATCGCTAAGCCCTGGAGGGTTGTTGTACATTTGCCGCATCGCATCGACTCTGTCCAATCACCCAGATCGCCTATGATGCGATCGGTCAACCGCACAAATCGAGTTATTCACTCCAGTGTTCTCCCAAGTCGAACTCGGTCGAACTTATATCGATACGTGAACACAGATCACAGCTTCTTCAGTGATGCCTGGCTGGCTGGATTTACAAAGGCCTAACTTCTAAATATCAAAGCTACGGGTATTAGCGTGTTATGTTTATACAATTTCGGGTTACAAAATCACCTTAAGGGGAATTCTGCACGGAAGCCGCGTATTTACCTTAACTTTGGTCAAAAATAGTTTTTCAGAGAATTCTTCAAAATTTTTGTCACAGCAAGACATAAAGAATAATTACTAACACATTCTTACCTTGATAGATGTTCACTACCCTTACTACTATCGGAGCACTGATGGAAGATAAGAAAAAGAATATCTCATTTCTCATTTTCCATCAGTGCTCACAGAATAGTAGAGACCTGAAGAATTCGCGGATTCATTTTGGGACAAGCTAGAATTCAAAACACGTGTGTTTATAAAACATTAGCCATTGGGCCACACGGTGTACGACTCCTCCAGGAGAACCCTGGCCCAATCGTCGCCTTCCCCTGTGATAGCACACAACCAATGAGTAGTTTACATCGGCATATTTGTACATAAGACTGTAGAGTGTATCCCGCAGGTCATTGAACTCGCGAAATTTTCAGGTCTCTCAATAAAGGTAGTGAATATTTAACAATGCAAGAAGTTGTTAAAAATTAATAGTTACGTCTTGCCATCCCAAAAAATTCGATAAACCCTCTGAAAAACAAGTTATTACGAAAATCGGGTAAAAATACTGTTTTTGTGCACCATTGGTAGGGACGGGTGTTTTTCACAAAAACATTTCAAGACCAGTTCTACTACAAAGCACTTTAGTTCATGTGCAGTTTCGTGGTTCGATGATTTTTAGAGATGATGGAAAATAGTAAAAATGTTTTGAGTCAACATAATTTCTATAACACTCTAACTAGTTTATTCATTCATGATTGGATGAATAAGGTTTTAACTCTGCTAAGATGTTTGCAGACAAATCACTAACATTCTGGCTTATATTATCAGAATCCTCATTGGCCCAATGAAATGGGGCAGTAGCTTCATACAAGCATGACAGCCAATAAGGAAAGAAAACTGTCGGACACGTTTACAGAATCCCAGCAAACAGTCAACTTATCCCACTCTAAACCATCATCTCTAATTAATTTAAAATGTCACATGCCTCAAGCGCCTGTCCGCAAATCATGGACGTTCAGTATCGGAATACTTTATTACGATTGGCCCAGTCAAACAAGAGCGTGTCTTCTTTCTCGCATAGACACGCGGCCAATAACCAAAGAGAGTTGTTACTGTGGGTGTAGGATATCGAAGTCTTAGTATGACCATAAATATTTTCGCGAAAAAAACACCTATCCCTAACCACTGACCTTAAGAGGGCTCGTTCGTCTAAATAGCGGGAATCAGCAAGAACTACACAAGCATTGATAAAAATGTTTAACTCTTTGAAGTCGGCAAATTTTTACCAGCGTTAAAGACAAACTAGAAATGAATCGATTATTTACACCACAGTAAGCACGCCATACTCTATTGGTCACTTTTCTCTCTTACCGTCGTCCTATTGGCCAAACCTGCTGCAGACGTTCGTTATTGGTCGTATGTCAGCCAACAAAGTTAGTAGTTGGCAGTCTGCCAAACAAACGCTCTTTCGCAACGAAACAGTATTTAGAGTCCGTCGTGTTCATTTTAGAAACTGCATGAAAATTATTCTTCCTATTTGAAGGAAAAATATCTTTAATGATGAATTTTTATTGAGGTTAAATCGTGATAAAAATAAGGGTACAAAGTAGCTACGGCCAGGTCAGTTTTGTTTTATGGGCAAGTAAATATTCTTGTAGTAGTTTTGCACGAGCTAGACAAGGGCATAGTCTTACAAGTGTTAACAAAAATTGTAAAATAAATTTTGATTCAATTGATAAAATAATATCTTCGAGTTTCTCCGCTTTCTCCCCTCCTGCAGAAAAAAAAAAGTGACAATTTTACGTTTAAAAAAATTAGTCTGAGTCACTTTAAACACTCGTATTACGTGATTTTCCGAACAAAATAATCTGGTAGGACGTTCGTTACATATACACTTGCACCGTCTTGCGTACACCTATGATTTCAGGTTCATTCTTATTCCCTGGTAACACCAACCAAACTTCACTAATAGCATCAGAATGCTGTGTTAGTTTGTTGAAGTTCTGTTTATCGCGGGAACAATCCTAATGCATGTTGATGAGGTTGCTCTCTCTCGAAGAAACCTTTTTCTCTGTAGTAATAACAGACTACTCTATTTTAGAAAATATACGTGTATAGGCCGTTCACGGTAAAGTGAGGACTTTCTGAAGCTGTTTCATCAGACATAATACACTGTGTTTATTACTCGCAAGTCATGGTTTACATTAACAAGTAGTGGAAGGATATAAATTGGTTGAAAGAAAAAAGTAAATAGATCTTCGAAAGTGCTCACTTTACCGTGAACGGCCTATATCACTATCTACGTTAACAATAACGATATGGTATATTCTGCTCACGGTAATATGAGCAATTATTAATTAAGGCACTGCAAATTTTTTCCTTTCCGTCAATTTCTATCTTTCTGCCATTTTTTAATTTAAACTTTGACGTGTGTCTAATAAACACAGTGTATACATTTCATCACTCTCAAAAGTTAATGTGCGAGGCTGCGATGAAATATATTTATTAGTGGTTAATGGCGGTTCTGAGGGCCTTAATAAATGCTCACTTTATTGTGAATAGCCTATACCAACTATCTGTGTTTCTTTCAGAAAAATATCCGTAGCCAGGGGGAAGAGATTTAACCAATTTTGCGTGTATGGGGGAAAAAAAGTGGGGGATAATTATGTTGCCTACATTCAAATGAATAAACATTTTACTTATATAATAATATACAAGGTGAAGTACATGTATAGTGTAATTATCTTATGACTCTTTTGATCCACATTCCAAGCAGACATATACTCCTTTGTCTTTTAGTAGCATAATGCTCCAGAATTCCGCGCAAAAATTCTTGACTTGGAAACTTATCTCCTTCAACAGAAATCCTCACACAGCGACTGGGTGACTATCTCCTAGCCTGTTTCTAAGTGGAGTCATTATTCTATTCATAGCATTAGAGGACATTTCATCAACGGCAGTTGATACTGGTGCCGTCAGTATTTTACACTAGTATTTTGAAATCCATCAATACCAATAAAGGACTGAAGGATTTAGGTTATACTGTAAAAAAAAAAGAAAAATTCTAGTAAACTTCCTTAATTGTAATGGAAGTTTTTCACCTATACATAGTATGGTAATAATACCAAACGTCAGGCTGAAAATGTATGAATCTCTAGCATCGTTACTATACAAAATTGGGAACTTCCCTATGCATTTGACTGTTTCCTGAACAAATGTGGGAACATTGCCATAGACTAATGGTGAAAATTTACCATTGGGACTTTCGCAATATACGTATTCACTGGAGTCGTAAATTTGCGAATAATTTCTCAGAGTATGGGTTAGTGGTCATACATAGTCGTTCGCATTGGAAGCCGACATTTACATTACTTCAGATCTGATGCTTGCATAGTATCTCGATATCTACGTTTTGTAAATACTTGCAGCGTGTGCTGACCTCTAATACTTTCATACGGCGAATGCGACGAAACGATTCAGATGGCAACAGAGGCCAAGATCATTCGCAAGCAAATGTGAAGCCTTTAAATGTTTGCCCTCCGTCGTGAACGACAAGGTATCCCCATTAATCTATGTTCACCAGTCTGTTATTGGTTTTAATGAACTGGAAAATACTAGAGATTGTGCCGATATCAACAACCGTTGTTGAAAGGTCCTTTAGTGCTATGAACAATAGTTTACTGAATTTGTTAGAAGTACTCTGTATGTACTTGTATTGTTCAGATAACATCTAATAAACTATGAGAATATTTGTTGAAATTTTTTGGGGGATGGTTGAGGGGTGTATTTTTCAAATTATTGGTTGGAAAGGGGGATGGGGGGCAATACCTAACCACCGTACAACTTCTGGAAGAAACCCTGTCAATAATCAATCTGTTTTTTTTTTGTCCCTATATTAGCAATATATATGGACTATGAGTACGGAAATTGTAACGTGTGATAACATTTTTGTTTTACAAGTACAAAATAGAAGCGAAGAGCTTAAGACGTTGACTACTTTGCATACGAAAGCGTGTAATGAAAATTATATAGTATAATAAAGTAAAACAGATTTATTCTCACAGTTGTAATTGTAACGCGGTATGATTCTAATTTACGTACCGATTCTATAGGCCGTTCACGGTAAAGTGAGCACTTTTGAAGCCCTAGTTACTTTTTTCTTTCAACCAATTTATATATGCAAACCCTACCATGTGAGTAATAAACACAGTAATATACGTTCACCACACCCAAAACCAAAAGTCCGAGGCTACAAAGAAACGTATTTATTGGTAATTATGTCTGATGAAACAGCTTCAAAAAGTGCTCACTTTACCGTGAACGGCCTGTACCTGCCATGTGTGGAAGCTTTCTCGTATTCTCTGGGCCGCCTGGACGTTTGTTCTTGCGTGACCCAACCCAGCAGTGTAATTATAACGGGTCTCGAGGAACGTCATTCGTGAGTGACAACCTTGAGAGGATTCACTGTTCGTACCGACCTCGTTTCAATGAATACTAAAGAAAATGGCTGCTTAACACACCCTGCATTTTGGACAAAACGAAAGTGGTTTCTACGTTAAAATAAAACACCTTTGCTGGTAACACACACATACGTATGTATAGTCTATTCGCAGTTAAATGAGCTCTTTTGGAAGCCCTGCTTAAGGTCTACTTGTATGCACGTTGTGTATTCTTCCGACTTATGTAAGGTTAACATTGTCGTAGACCTCATCACGTTATTCATGCGCCGGTCAAGTAAAACTGTGAAATTATTAAAGAAGTAAACATTTCACAAATCTGCTCATTTTTACACTTCGATGAAAAAAAAAAAAAAAAAAAAAAAGAAGAGGAAAGCGAAAGCAAGAATTTAAGTTATCCCAAATGGTTGCCTAACACTTTTTATTCGACGTTAAGATATGGAACTACTTTCCATCCATCGTTACCAACTTTACAGGGCGCATGTCA
This sequence comes from Dryococelus australis, assembly GCA_029891345.1. Lineage (NCBI taxonomy): Eukaryota > Metazoa > Arthropoda > Insecta > Phasmatodea > Phasmatidae > Dryococelus > Dryococelus australis. The sequence goes on from CM057008.1 coordinate 32,863,772, forward strand.
CTCAGTGCAGCCGTTCAAATATATGCAGATAGGAGCAGTGATTTTTTTCCAATGGTTTATTTCAAAAGTGCTCACTTTATCGTGAACAGCCGTTACGAATGTTGTTCATGCCATGCCATACACGCTCTCCGAAAATGTCTACAACCGTAAACAGTAAAAAAATAATTGCAGGAAACTATAGTGTGATAGTTACATACCCTACTTTTTTTGTCGATATGCTGGTTTGTTGTAAAACCAAACGTAAACAAAATGACATGTCAGTGTTTGAACACGTGACCTTGAGCGTTTTTATGGCATTTCTTCAGCCAATATTGAGATCGTGCGTGAAATACGTCATGTCATGTCTACGTCATGTGTAATCTAAGTTCTCGACAAGAACAGAACAGATTGAAAACGTCACCAGTCCCCGGCTGGTCGCAGTTATAAAAATTAATACTAAAAACTAATGTTTGTCGAAATATTAAATTTGTGGAGACCTAAAATTTACAGTTATGATATTCAAAATTACAGAATGATATTTAAAATAGGTGCCTCTGTTTCTTTCCCTTGGAAAACTCATCCTATCATAATGTCTTCTCTAAGCGGTTTTATATTTTTAATTTAGTTTGTACATCCTAAACAACAAGTAATGATAGACATTTGTCTTGTGTCTTTGTGTTAGTTCAAATTTACGTTAACATCCGGAAGACTAGGTTGCGTAAGTTTGTTATTTTGTATCACTTATTTTTCTACCTGTATATTTTTCTATAATTTTCTCTGGCCACCTATATTGATCACATTTGTCGCCGGAAATTTTAGGATACTATTTCGGGTGCCTTGTAGTTTTTATACTCGTGAGAAAAAATGGCACACGGTGGAATAATATTTGGAAATAAATTGTAATTGGGAAACATTCGTGTAATGATATCACGATAAAAGTGCCGCGAAATAACTTTGCGAAACAGTTTCGTGCCCAATCGATAATTGTATTGGTCAAATGAAAGATACACCCTAATAATTTTGATACAGTTTCACGCTGGACTTTCAAATATGTGTCAAGGATTATGAAGTACCGCCATTACTGTGTCAGTTTACCTTGAAACCATTATGAAATAAAGGTATAATTTGAGCAAGCAACCATCAGATACTTTATTTTTATAGTCGCGAGAGTTATAAAAAGGCGTTTAAATAAAAGCTGTTATAGGCTGTTCATGGTAAAGTGAGCAGCACTTTCGAGGCCCTAGTTACTTTTTACTTTCAGGCATTTTTTATCCTTTAACCACCTTTTGAAATAAATATTGCCGTGCAAGTAATAAACACAGTGTGTATATTCCACTGCACTCTTAAGTTAATGTCTAATGCTAAAATAAAATATATTTATTGACTATTATTCCTAATGAGAGGGCTTTCAAAAGTGCTCACTTCACCGTGAATACCGCGGGTGCAGTTTGCAAATAAACGCAAGTACTGTGTAAACGGCCGCCATATTTAATGCCGTCGAAGAAGTCATCGACATCCAGCCGACGACGTGGCAACATGGACCAGCAGATGGTGTTTCGTCCGCCGTAGCCGTAATAGCAATCAGCCATCGGCTACATAAAGATAGCGCCGTTCCGGCAGTTAACAGAAGGACTCCTAGTTCGATGCGAGGCAATAGTTTATTAGAAAAATATATAAATAATTGCAGGTAAAGAGTAACTTGACGTAACACGCTCCCGCGGTGCACTTTAAGGTATTCACGTAAAATGTGAAAAGTTTTATGATCTATAAACGTAAGAGGATGTAAGCTTTTAAGAAGAATGGTGCACGAAAGCAGTAGATTTGCCCAATTTTCGTTATAACTTGTTTTTCAGAGGACTCATCGAAATTTTTGGCACGACAAGACTTAAATATTAATTTTTAACGACTTCTTGCATGATTAAATACTCACTAGTTCTGTGAGCACTGAAGAAAGATGAGAACTAAGATATTCTTTTTTATCTTCCATCAGTGCTCCGGTAGTAGTAATGGTAGTGAATATCTATCAATGTGAGAAGGTGTTCGAAATTATTCTTGATATCTTGTGGTGCCAAAATTTTTGAAAAATTCTCTGAAAAATAACACGGATTTCGTGCACAATTCTCCTTCGTGGTTTTAATGACATGGCATTGTATTCTAACTCAGAGTTACGTTTCCCCGCATAGCTTGTGTGGCCCCGTATTGGTCCACAACAAGGTGTACCGTACTTTGAAACTCTAGTTTGGTACGGTTTTTCGCAGTTATCCTAGGATGTTCGCTGCCAATAGGCTGTTCAAGGTAAACTTAGCATTTTGAAAAGCCTGCTTAGGATCTACTTGCACACGCACGTTGTATTCTTCCGTAATATTCGACATTAACATTCCCGCGGGCCCGCGTCGGTCAAGGAAACGTTTGAAATTATTAGAAAGTACGCATTTTACAAATTTGCTCATTTTCACGCTTATAGGCATTTACGAAAACAGAAAGTAAAATGAATTATATACCCCAGTACTCGCAAATGTTTAACACTTTTAATCCAATGTTAAAACACCGAACTACTTTCCCTGCATTGTTGCCAACTTTATCGGGGGTATGACAGTGTGGCCGTTAAAATACACGCAGATGGCGACAGTGGCATTTTCTAGAGGTTGATTTCAAATGTGTTTGCTCTACCGCGAACAGCATTTAATTGTAATTATTTCGCTCTTAAATTCGTAACATTACCATTTGGGAATCGATAAAAGTATTAACTTACATGTCTTACAAAAAAAAATTTAAACAACCCTGAGAAACTCGGCCACCGAGGCCTCCTTTGCTCTTTAACGGGCGTGATAAAATAAACCACTTTTTAATATGGACTTCCACTGGAATTATAAAATATAATTTCTACGCCCCTGTACTTTCCTTCCCTAATAATAATTCTTTATTTTCACTCTATAAAAATTAAATAAAAAAACTGAGCTAGAGTTTGGAAGTGAAATGTTGCTTAACAATTATGCAACGTTTGTTCGCGGTTTAAAGAAAGCACTTTTGAAATCCATCTCTAAAAAAAAATCACAGTTCATTACTATAGGTTATTCATGGTAAAGGGAACACTTTTGAAATTTGGGATAATATTCAATAGATGTATTTTATTTTAATCTTAAAAGTCAACTACCCAGTGCTGTGGAATATATGCACTTGGTTTATTACTACAAGGCAATATTTATTATAAAAGGGGTTTAAAGGACAAAAAAAAAACCGGCTGAAATAAAAACTAACTAGGACCTCAAAAGCGTTCACTTTACCGTGGGCAGCCTATACATATCAGATACAGAACTGTTACAACCTTCCGAAGTCTGTTGGCGTAGCCAGGTTTATTAAAGAATGGACGTCTTTATTAAACAAAAAAAGAGGCTAATAATTTTCTAATTTTATTAAATTATTATTTTTTTTTAAATCAGCGCATAAATTAAACAAATATAACATCATTCTTGCGAAAGCAACAGAACTATCGATTTACAAAAATGATAGGTAGGGTTACTCTGTGCATTTCGTGGATAACTATTCATGTCATCACGTTGACAAGCGGTAATATGTTTTAGCCTTCCATAGTAATGTGCTCCTCATGGCCTGCACTGTCTTACGAGGCTCGCCAAATGCCGAGTGCATATGTTAAAATACGTGAGTTCAATATTGAAGTAGAAGTTAAAAATACAAACTGAACACGGTGCTGTTTTAAGAGAAGGTATGGATGTTAACAATAAACAAGTAACTCGTGTATAAGTACTGTTAAAGGCTGTTCACGATAAAGTGAGCACTTTTGAAATAAACCTTAGTAAAAAGTCACTGCTCCGATATGCATATGTTTTAAGGAGTGCACTGAGTGATATGCGCCCAGTAAAGTTGGTAACGATGGATGGAAAGTAGTTCCATATCTTAAAGTCGAATAAAAAGTGTTAGGCAACCATTTGTGATAACTTAAATTATTACTTTTGCTTTCCGTTTTTATTCAATGCCTAGAAGTATAAAAATGAGCAGATTTGTAAAATATTTACTTTTCTAATAATTTCACAGTTTCACTTGACCAACGCATGAATAAATTGATAAGTCCTACGACAGTATTAATCTTACATAAGGCGGAAGAATACACAACGTGCATACAAGTAGATACTAAGTAGGGCTTTCAGAAGTGCTCATTTTACCGTGAATAGCCTATACACGCGGACTGCCGTGTTGGGCACCTGGAAAAGGGGGGGGGGGGTGCATGCGCCTGACCCACGGCGATAGGGAGGCGGTGAGTCACCACTACCTGCCTCCAATACATCACCTGGCGGGAGGGATGATTGACAGCACCTGTTTCCCTCCCCCCCCAATATCCCCTCCTGGACAAGTAGGCGGCGGCGAACTACTTAACGAACTTTCTAGCAATCTCCTTCCTCAGCGCGACCCGACATGTAAAGAAGTTTCTGGGCCAGGGCCGACGACACTATAAACACCCCCGCATCCGGAGGATTGACAGTTTTTGTGGTGGACGTCTGGCTGAAGTGCGGCAATCTGGTTTAAGTCTGGTGAGTGTTTGTGGATTGTATGGACGGATGAGAGGGTGGGATACTCGACGAGTAGAGTGCTGCTGTGTATGAGAGTGCTCTAGAATGTTCCAGACTTGTATACTATGGACTGAATTAAAGCGAAACTTTATGGACACGTTATAAGTACTTCATTGTAAATATTGGAACTGTGAAATATGCACATACAATTTATAAAATAATTCAATAGTTTGTGATACACTGTTCGTTGGAATAATTTTTGTTGTTTATTTGCATTTATTTCTCTGAGTTTATGGGCGAGTATGTGTGTTTATATAACGTTAACCATTAGTCCACACGGTTTTTAACACCTTCTGGAGAAAGGTGGCCCAATCGTCGCCTTCCACTGTGACAGCAGACAACCAATGGGCAATTGGTGTCGGCATATTTGTACAGAATACTGTAGAGTCTAGCCTGCAGGCCAGTGAATCCGATAATTTTTCAAATCTCTACTTATTAAAGGGTTCATGCTGGTCGTTATTGTAGCGGTGTCCGGACCCCCATGGCTTCTACGCTCATAAAGAAAGCTCCAGTAAAGTAGTTGAGGGGCAACAATTTGTCTCTCCGCGTACATGGGGTTGAGACGAGGGCGTTCATAGGCGGTTGTCGCGCCGACAGGGTGTGCGGAACGGTTCTCAGTGGAAAAGAGCGAGGCCGTGTATGGAGAAGCGATAGTCAGGGTAGACTGGGGGGAAGGGGGCTCGATCGGGATTTCTGCAAGCGATCCAATTACACGGTTCGTTGCAGCAGTTGCGATAGCGCGGGACAGGAGAGGAGGGTGTCGGTCGGGTGGTGTGGATCCCCACCCCCCTTACTCTCCTACACTCTCCAGGGGACGCCCCCCCCCCCCCCATGCCTAAACAGGCCCGTGACGGGGGCAAGTCTGGCGTGACCTGGAAGTGACTGGGGGGGGGGGGTGGGGTGGATCTGCCACTGTGTGTGCGTGTGGCAGACTTCACACCGGAGGACGTCTGCAAGATGCTCTGCTGCTGCGGATCTCGACGTATCGACCGGCCGCACGTCGTCGACCGGAGAGTTTTCAACCGCGCGGGACGATCGAGGGCCGTGCTCTGTCTTCCAGTGGCGTAGCATAGGATTCTGACATTATTAACCCCCGTCTGCCGGTCTACGTCAGGATCATTAGAACTGTTCTCCAATGTTTCCTCCCCCTGGAAATGAAGTGAAAAACCTAACTTTTTCGACGCTGGGCGAAATTATGTGGTGAAATCATCGCTTCGAACAGGCTCCATGCGAAACGACTGTATGTAACTGTGAAGATGTGAACATATCATTGGCTGTTGCAACCTGTTTTAGTCACGTGTTCATTCATGTCCTCTTAGAACTCACAAATTTCTGTTAATGGCCTGCTGTGTTAGGGGTATGGCCAGCGTCATGTTGTGAAGTCACGAGATTTTAGGCGGCTCTTAACAATGAGGCCTTGAGAGCCAATGAGGGTGGTCGAGGTGCGTATGGAGCAGCGCTGGAATGAAGGGGCGAAGGAAACGGGAGATCCCCGAGAAAACCCGCCGACCAGCAGCATCGTCCGGCACGATTCCCAAGTGCGAATATTAAATAAACTGACTACGCCAAGGAAAAATAATTTTGTTGAAAATTGGGATGGAGAGTTATTATTATAGGCTGTTCACGGTAAACTGAGCATTTTTGAAAGCCCTGCTTAATATCTGCTTGTATGCATGTTGTGTATTCTTCCGCCTTATATAAAATCAACATTGCCATGGGTTTCGTCACTTCATTCATGCTTCGGGCAAGTAAAACTATAAAATTAATAAAAACTAATTATTTTACGATTTTCATAATTTTAACACTCGTATGCCCAAAATAAAACACGAAGCACGGTTAATAATTTAAGTATACACGCACGTTTACCTAACACTTTTAATTCAACGTTAACACATGGAACTACTTTCCCTTCATTATTACCAACTTTACTGGGCGCATGTCAATCTGTGCGCCCGTTATGATATATGTAGACAGGGACAGTGACTTTTTTCTGAGGTTGGTTTCAAAAGTGCTCACTTTATTATGAACAGCTTTTAACATGCATCATTGTATGTTCGCTTGACTGGAAACACAAGTGGAAATCGAAACCAACATTCTGTAAAAATTTTAGCTGTCTCCGCAACTCACAACTCTATGGTGTAGGGGGCCGCGGTGGTGTAGTGGTTAGACTACTCGCCTCTCCCCAAGGTGAACCGGGCTCGATTCTCGGCGGGGTCGCTCCCGGATTTTCACACGTGAGAATCGTGCCGGACTATGACGCTGGTAAGCGGGTTTTCTCGGGGATCTCCCGTTTCCCCCGACCATGCATTCCGGCGCCTCTCTATTATCGCGTAATTTCACTCTCATCAGCTCTCAAGACCTCGGTGTTAAGAGCTGCCCAAAACACTTCACTCACTCCCTCTACGGTGTATATGGTCCCCCTGTTTTTTTCTTTTTATTGTGTTCACAGTTATGGCCATCAAAACTCGTGTTGGTGATGGAAGGGTGTGTGTGTGTGTGGGTGTGTGTGTGTTGTAATGGTTGCCGGCAAGGGGGGGGGGGGGATTGCTTATCTTCCGAATTAAATGGCTGGAAGAAACAAAGGGGAGGAAAAGCCTTTCTTTGTATATTAAATGACAACTTTCCGTACTCTACAAATTTAGTTTTCTCATTGCTTTAAAGTTTATTGTTCTGATAAGCAGTGATGTACATATATCTGATCAACATGTTCGCTCAAGTAGATCACTTCAACAAAAACGACGCGTCACTCCACCTTTATCTCTGAAATATATCGTAAATACTTCACAAATCTGCTTATTTTCACTGTGATGCATTAGAAAATACAGAAAGCGAAAGAAATAATTTAAGATATCTGAAATGGTTAGCTAACACTTTTTACTCTACGTTAAGATACGAAACTAATTTCCATCCATCGTTACCAACTTTGCTGGGCACATGTCACTCCGCGAGCCCGTTAAAATATATGCAGGCAGGAACAGCGTCATTATTCTAAAGTTGATTTCAAAAGTACTCACTTTAAAGTGAACAGTCTTTATTTAGCCCATCAGATCTAGTGTACACATTTGTGTACAATACGCACGTGTAGATAATTTTTGGACTAACTGTATACTGCAAAACTCAATGACCAATGGTCTTACTTATGGGCAAATAGTTCGCAAACTGTCTTACTGGTCTAGATCATAATTGATTCATATAACTGTAACCAAACATATAGACTACAGCTCATTGGTTGCGATAACGAAAAAAAAAATGTCACCTGAAACCGTAAATTGAAGTGTGTCTGGAAGGGTCAATGAGTTCTGCATGTTTCACAGCGATGGCAGTGCTTCGTTGGGAGTTACTCTCATTCTACCGAAGCACTTTCAGTTCCTCCGTCCATGGTCGAGGACATGTTGCACATTAATTGTATTTATAGTCAGAACTGTACACGACAAGTAATCGGTGACCCGTTTTTTGATCGTCTTCCTTCTGAGTTATCTGATTAAAACTTGTTTAAACTTTCTGCATCTCTAACATGTGAAGATTTAACCCGTTCAGTCCCCTTGTCCGGGGTGCAATCATAACTTATAAATAGATAACTAAGAAAAACTTAACTTAGAACTTTCTAAGTTATGCCTGTTCTAGGTTATGTGGTTCTAACGTGTGAACTTTTCAAGTTATGTGTTTCTAACTTATGACAGTTCTAAGTTGTGTGTTTCTAAGTTGTGATCGTTCTAAGTTATGATGCTTATAAGTTATGCGGTTCTAAGTTGTGTGTTTCTAAGTTATGATATTTCTAAGTTGGGTGTTTATAAGTTACGATAATTCTATGTTATGACTATTTAAGTTTGTAACTATTCTAAGTTGTGATTTTCTAAGTTACAACATTTCTAAATTATGCATTTCTAAGTTATGACAGTTTTAACGCGTGTGGATTTTTTTCAAGAATTCTAATTTCTGACTGCTCGAAGTTGTCATTTTCTAAGTTATGTGTGGTTCCCCCTTTGTCCAAGTTCGGGGACATGTTGCAAATGAAGTATATTTATGGCCAACCCTGTACAAATGAATGAATCACTGCTTGGTGTCTCGTACGTCTCCCTTGTGAGTAGTCATAGTCATTTTGAGAACGATGATTCGAAATATTTCCGCGACGATGACGAGTGGGACAGAGTGGCAAAGTTTCTAGTTAATAACGAAAGGTTGGTCCTACTACAACGGAGTGGAATTTGCGTTTTCAATGCCGTTTTTATACAATTTAATCAGTTGATATTTCCACAGTGTTAGATATTAGAACCATTTGTTTCAACTTTATCTCCTTTACTGTTTCATCAAAAATTATCGACCTGAAATACTGCCCATGTAGTTTTCCGAATCCCGACAAACTGCATCGCCGAGTTGACTAGCATGTGATGCACGCAACAGCGTTGTATGCGAAGCGTGGTGGGGACGTTGGGAGGGGGGAGGGGTTTTTCACTTCTGACCGAAAGGCAGGTAATCACTATATCGCTTCCCGTTACGCCACCAGGGGGAGTGCTTAGGCGATGGCATTGAGGACAAGGTCGGCCGTCACGCCATCCAACCTCCACTTCTTCTCCAGGCACGGGCCCGGGGTTGACTCGAATAAGAAGTGCCATGTGTGACGTAAGTGCTTTCGACGAGATAACCTCTCTCGGGGATGGGGGGGGGGGGGAGAGAATGGCACGGGTGGTTGTGGGGGTTGGCGGACGCCCGGCGGCAATTCATAAAGGGCCAGGGCCGCGAGGGGAGGTCGCCACTTGCACGCCAACGGCGCCGATCACGCGAATGCTAATGCACGGGTAGGCGCCGGCCAGGGTTAGTAGAGGGAAAACGGTGGTTCTGTCCCACTCGCTCCGGCCATCACAACGAGATGGCGGGCTGCGTGGTTTTGGCGCGGGGGAGGGGGGTAGTCGGCGTTTGGTTGCGCACGGGCGGGGCAGAGGGGGTTGTACGCAGGACGTGGGAAGGGGGTTGAATTGTAAAATTATGGCCGCAGCCGCAGAGAGGAAAGGCACAGCCTGCGTTGGAGGCGGCCTCGTGGGATGGTATCAGGGGGGAGGGGGGAGGAGAGGATAAAAAATCGAGGCAATCAGCGGACGGGGCGCGCGTGCAGTTTAGCTCTCTGGCGGCAGCGCGAATTGATTTCGGCGCGGGCCGAGGGCTAATTTGGTAGTATGTCGTTAAGGCTTTTTTTTGCAGGCTCGCGGGAAGATACAGGCAGGCGAGGGAGGACGACACAAGCTGCTATATCTGCAGAGCACAGAGAAATTGTTTTGTTCCCTGTAATATATGATTTCGCCTCGCGAGATGTTATTAACGGCTGTTCACGATAAAGTGAGCACTTATGAGATCAATTTTAGAGAAAAAAAATCACTGTTCCTACCTGCATTATATTTAAACGGACGCACCAAATGACATTCGCCCAGTAAGGTTGGTAACGATGGAGGGGAAGTTCCTTGTCTTAACGTCGAGTTAAAAGTGCTAGATAAGCATTTGTGATAACTTAGATTATTTAACTCTCTTTTTGTTTTTAATGCATCTACTGTAAGTGTAAAATTTGACAGATTTGTAAAATATTTATTTCTCTAATAATTTCACAGTTTACCTTTACCAACGTATGAATAAAGTGATGTAGCCCATTGCAGTATTAATTTTTCATAATGTGGAAGAACACACAAAGTACATATAAGTGCTCTGTTTACTGTGAACAGAGCGTATAAAAGCATACGATCTGGAGCTGGTTTGGACGGACTTGCAAGACACATCTTCTTGTAGATCAGAACATGAGACCAGTTTCAATGCAAAAACATTTGGTATTTTCAAGGATTGACCCGATACATATTTTTTAAGATAATTGTCTTTCATAATACGTTTCAGTGTATTTGGGGAATCGTGACTCAAAAACTGGTTAATTTGAAAAATCCCAGTCGGAACTACTGCTTACCACCATCTCACACAGACTTACTCTCTTAACTCTTCCAGATCCGCATACATTTAGAGACATTCAAGATAATCTAGAGGTATGTTGTCTATGTCGACCACTAAAGGAACACCAATTCTGCTGGTCTTTCTATTCCCACTTACCACCCTCCTATTAGATCCAGGCTACACATGCACTAAGAAAAGCGTTTTGTGGTGGAAACAAAATTATTTTGTCAATATGGATATCACAAAAGATTTGTGTGACACCAATAAAGGTTTTTTTTTTCCCTCAATATTTTGTGGCAACTACAAATAGAATTCCGTGATCACCAATAAATTAACTGTGTTGGTAGGCAATAATGAGTTCGTTAGTCGCAGCAAAAGTACTACGATTCTACATAGCAGCAATGCGGGTGAATGGGGCTCAGAAAATTGTTCTGGTTATTGCGATATTTAGTACGTAGGTATGGTTTAAAGTCTTTTCGACGACAGGATCTGGGAAGAAGCTGCCGAGGCCATTGAGAAACCAGCGTTCGTTTGGAGTGATTTTGGATGACAACTGAAAAACCGAAATCAGAATAGCTGGACCCCAGGAATCGAGCCAGGGACCTTTCGAATGCGAATTTAGTACGTTGCCACTGGACCGCCACTTCGTTCGGTATTGCGGTCTTTGAATGCATGCACCACAAATATAACAAGTGAAACACACGCCAAGAATGGCACACTTCTCATGGAAGAATTATTTTCTTGAATCATTGATGTGTAACATTTACTTACTTGGCATAAAGGGATTGTGCAATCTATCCCCAAGTTCTTGAGGATATCCTTCATGGATTCGTTCGTAACCTGACGCAAGGAAAGGAACACAACCAAATGTTGCGTCTTGGCCCAACCAGATGAAGACCACTTCCAATACGCCAACGTGAATGCGCAGAATATAACAGAAGTAGTTTTGCAGTCGCACCAAATATTTTACGTGTGGCGACGTGATTGTTATTTCTGTCAGCTTAATATTTGGTGGCAGCCAGTACATGTATTTTCAATAAAAAAAATATAATAATTTTATTTGCCAGTGGCAGAATTTCGCCCGGAAAGGATTAATCAAACGTTTTTGCAGACACTAATAAATACTTATTTTCAGTGTGACAACTTAATGTGCTGTGCAATGTTCACTACCGACTAGCAATCAGTCAGTTGAATACTGAGTCACTCGCTTCCTAATTTCGTGGCCTTTCATCTGTGACAAATATTCTGTTGAGTAACATACACGGAAATTATTATTTTTTATTCACGAAATATGTGATGAAGTGAACTTGTAAGATTACGGAAAAAGCTAGCTAATAATGTAATTATATTCCTGTAAATTGTGTTTTGATATGCCGAGAAATTACCATTTTAGTGTTGTCTGGTCTGCACTTTGACATAATCCATCGAAGTATTAAAAAGGGGGGGGGGGGGGTGCAATGTTCCAAAAAATTATGGTGGTTAATTATTATCTGGAAATCTCCGTGATATTATGGATATTTATTTCTCCTAGTTGCTAATCTCTCATTAAGTTCCAAACTTTCTGCAAATACATGGAACTATCCGTAAACTTAAGGGTTCATAGACAAAAACTGCAGTTGTGAAAATAAAATTACTAACACATTGAGGTCTGCACACATTTACTGACACTTAAGACATATTAAAAGGAAGTCACCTATATCCACTACTGCAAGAACACCGGTTCTGTCGGTGTTTGTGTTAGAACTCACCATCGTTAAATTTGTCCATGCCACACTGGACGCTACCTTGTATTTTATAGCTTTCATTATTGGCCGGTTATCAACCAATGGAGAGCCGAGCTGATATTGACCCAATCAAATGTAATTTATCGTACAAAAGGATTTACAATCAATCAATGTCCCTTTGCATGGCTATAAAAAAATTGTATAGCTAGCAAGATCATTGTTACTGCACTGTTGTGTTCTTGCGTGGTCGTGTTGGACACTAGCTGAACAAAGACTGCACATCCACGAGAGTTTTATTCTGAACAACAGAGACATTTTCTAATTATCCTTGTTCGAGCTACACTCGAGCACAGTCTACAAAGTGTTAAATCGCTCTATACTTGATTCGGGGTTGATAAAGCACTTTCGAAATCGACATTTGGAAAGATGCCTTTACTCGAGTTTAACTCGAACATTTGCGTTGTTGTAATACTGCCAGCGAATCAGGGAAGGTAGACAAAATCCTTAGCGTTTCGTTGGTAGAGCCCCGAGTTCTTTGTGAAACAGTCGTGCAGAAATCTAGCCTTCAAAGTCTTCCTGTCACATACAGCAAGTAACACAGTCACGGACAGAGACTGAGGAAATTACAGAGTTCATTGATGTGTATAGTCCATTCCCCATTGAAAGCAACTTTCTCGGAGCCCTGCTAAATATCTACTTGCAGGCGCCTTTTCGTATCCTTCCGCCAAATGTAAACATACATTGCCATGTGACTGCCATGTAGCATATGTCAAAATCAATGTTTACATTCCATTGCATGTGTACATATGTTCGTATTCTTTCCCTACACCTAGAAATAAACATTGAAATGTGACTTCTACTTTTATACCTGTCAAATGTGTTCTTTATTGTTTACAGCTTTTCAAAGAATTCTGTCATATTCCAAAAACCATTCCGTATGAATATTCACAGTTTAGGCCTCCAACATTATTTAGGTCAGCTGTTTTAAAAATGCCTGAATTGACGACAGTTCTTACGGTTATTTTACATTAACATATTTGTTTTCCACAACGTAGCTCAATACATGTAATGTATGTTAGTATTTTGCCGCGACTGTGTTTAACACTGTTACAACTGCGAGGTAAAGGGCTGTACTAATTATCCTTCTGTTATTGATATGTGTTGGGTCATTTCCTTAAAAGGACGGCCTCAGTTGGAATAAATATTAAAACGAAGGAACAACCAGTGAAAAAAGCACATTAAATTCAAGCACGCAACTCGTGTTGCTCATCTTTGTCATACAAACTTTAAAAGATAGGGTGAACATGCACACAAATAAGCCTACGATAACTCTTATTCCGCTCATATTTCACGTGTCGGGGTGTACGCCGTGCGCTACCCACCCCTCGGTCCTTACAAGTGTACAATTTAATGTTCCAGTAGTAATCGTCGATAGGTGGTAGTGTTATAAGTCAGTGTCACGTGTCGGGGTGTACGCCGTGCGCTACCCACCCCTCGCTCCTTACAAGTGTACAATCTAATGTTCCAGTAATAATCGTCGATAGGTGGTAGTGTTATAAGTCAGTGTCACGTGTCGGGGTGTACGCCATGCGCTGCCCACCCCTCGGTCCTTACAAGTGTACAATCTAATGTTCCAGTAATAATCGTCGATAGGTGGTAGTGTTATAAGTCAGTGTCACGTGTCGGGGTGTACGCCGTGCGCTGCCCACCCCTCGGTCCTTACCAGTGTACAATTTAATGTTCCAGTAGTAATCGTCGATAGGTGGTAGTGTTATAAGTCAGTGTCACGTGTCGGGGTGTACCTCGTGCGCTGCCCCTCACGTTAAATAATTTGTTATGTGTTCATCAACTTTGTCAGTAAAACCAGTTCACCAAATGTTCATATCGTTTTGTGCCGCCATGTAAGAATTGTGTAGATGATTTATTGAGTATTTTGTTATTGTTTATATTGTGTGTTGAATGTGTATTGTATAATAGGTTAAGGGTAAACGCCTCTGTATATTGTTAGTGATAATAAATTTATTAAAATAAAATGGTTAGAGTCGTGAATTCGTATTCAAACCTCGCTTAAGTACGAAATATTTTAACTTTTTCAGTATCATTTTTTATACGCGGTAGAACCCCCATATAACGAAAATTAAAGCCATTTTCAATATATATTTTTATTTTAAGGGTAAAATACAGAAAACTAACTTGGAAATTAACGGAGATGTTCCGTAAAATTTACGGAAGGTCCGTTTCTGAAAATCAACGTGTCCGTAATTTTACGGAGAGTTTACGGACACTTCTGGTTACATTTTTACCAGCACTTTTCCTTAAAACGAAGGTTTTTTTTTTTTTTACAGTGGATTGCCGAATGTAGACACGGCCTTAGGGAAATGGGAACGCGAGGGTGAGCGCCTATCCTTGGCAGACTTCCATTGATTTACATTCGTCGCGCTCGGGTGCCTGAGATGATGGGTCGGAGCTGAAGTGTGACCAAGTTACTCGCGCCGGAGCAGTTTACATTATTTCGCCTCGATCCAGGTACACACGGCCCGCCTTCCTCTAGGGAGGAGGGGCCGCGGTGGCTCGGTGGCCTGAGCGTTCGTATACCACCGCCGATATACCACGTGGGAATCGAGCCGGACGATTCCGCTGGTCGGCGGGTTTTCTCGGGGAACTACACCCCCCCCCCCCCCCCGGCGGCGCAGCACCATGCTCACCTCAATCACCCTCATCGGTTCTCAAGACCTCTCTGTTAAGAGCCGCACAAACCTCTTCACTCACTCCACGGTCCCCTACACACTCGAGCAGAGGCCGCTTGTTGATTGTCCGCCGCCCCCAGGCAGAACTTGTTCGACCCGGCCGCACGGAATGAAACCAACAGAGTTTCTGTCAGTCTCGCTATTGGTTGTTTCGTTCTGCAGGGCGGGTCGTATGAGCGCAGGTCCAATGAACACACGTTGAACTAGCATATAAAGTCCATTTCGTGGTTACTTCCAACTTTTCTGAAGCCCTGCTTAAGTTATACATTCAGAACATTCCTCCGCCTCGTGCAAACAACGCTTAACCGAGTCTAGAAATTTACACCAGAGGGACAACGCACCGCATTCGTGCGCACTCAGTTATATAATGTTTGCATAAGAACTATTACTTACTAATTATTTCCAACACACTTATTTTATCCCTGTATATATATATATATATATTATATATATATATATATATATATATATATATATATATATATATAATATATATATATATATATATATATATATATATATATATATATATATAATGGAGTTGTGAACAAACATGAAATTATTATGTATATATAAATTACTTCATTTTTGGTTAAATTGAACTTTTATTTATAATTTATCAGCAATTTAATTTATGTATAATTTAAAAATTCAAATTTATTGATAAATTATAATTAAAAGCTCAATTTAACCAAAAATTAGGTAATTTTCATTCCTCCTTACAATTACCTGGTTTGTTTCACAACTCCATAACCTATAACACTCCTTTAACACAACAATACAAATGTTTGTGATATATCACTAGAGACCTACAAAATTTCTCGTTATTATATGAGGACAGAGTAGACTTGGATGCGTTATACATTTATGTTGTTTTTATTACTGGGAGACAGTTAGCCTGACAATTACCAGGCGTATCTTAACCAGTAAGAAACAAGTAACGATATAATGGCCCAATCGCGTCCAACCAAGTCGAAAGGGGAAATGGCACCTGACTTCTGCGATAGCCAATAAACAAATGGCACTGACCCAAATGTATACAGGACGGCGAAGTTCATCGTGCGGCCAAAAAAAAACGCGAATTTTGCAGGTCTCTATACACCACATATTAGGAAACAACGAAACACGTGATACATGGGGTGATTTTTCAAAAGGTTTGTTTCAACATGTGTGAAGAAACCGCTAGTAAACTATATGTTGGTACCGAATTATTTAAAACACGAAATGATGGTTCACAAACACCAGGAGGTTTTAGAATGCCAGTATTCTTACAGATCAGGTGAGATGCAGAAATATTTCGCACCCAGAAGGCAGGTTATACGGGGGAAATGCGAAAACTGTTCATTGGAACGTAGCAATTAGTCAACTTTTAACGTTACTGCAGTTGAGAATTACTTGCAAATATAACAGCAACAAATACGCCATCATAAAATGTTTAAGGAAGCAAAAATTTTACTCGTGTTTTGCTTAAACTAAACTCGTAGATGACAAAAAAAAAATAGCAGGTTGTATTTGGAGTCATACGACTGCCATGGCGAAATGCACAGGTATAAAAATGAAATATAAATAATTAAAATTAATATTTTGCTTAAGGAGAGAAACTAAAGTTATACTGAGATGTTCTTTGTACAGCTAACAAATTTTCTAAAATACAGTGATGCAACTTGTAAAATTTATTGTTTATAACGATAGCCGTATTCGTGAAACATGTAGAAAATTGTACTATAGAATGAAAGGAATTGCTTTCATCAGCGAAATCTAATTTACAAAATAATGACATGATATTATAAGTATTTCATTTAAAATAAGTGCTTGTATTTACGAATGAACTGATATGAATTACAATGTTCTCAATTTAAAAAATGTCATCCAGAAAAGGAAATTCACAAGTTCGTATTAATTTTAAAAATTATGCTATATGAAATGTAAATTTACATGTTAATGTATTTCTGTCTTATTTATATAAATTAACTTTATGTGTAAGTTTGCAAGAGATTTTTCAAAATCTAGTAAAAAAAACTTGCAGCTTAAAACTATGAAAACCCCTGCTGTACGTTTATTTCCGAAACATTAAAAACATTATTGTATTTACACCACTTAATATATTTAAATTAGGTTTATTTTATTGACAATATATTTGAGATAACTAAAGCATCGTATAAATGTTGATAGGTACAAAGTATAGACTTCGAATATAAAATTAATGTCTCTTTTTTGAAGAGTAACTTTAAAAAACCTCAAAATTGGCAGGCCCACATATGAAAAATAAATGTTTTGAAATTTTAAAAGTGTTGTAACGTAAAACTTAATAACAACAAAGTAAAAAAATAACTTAATTTTAACCAAATTCAATTTTCTTAAAAGCTTCTGTTTGAAATTATTTTTCTTAAATTTCAAAATTACTGATTTGCAAGCAATATTAAGTCGTTAATTTTAAAACAATTATTTTGGAGCATTTACAGGTTGTGTTGTTTATATCCCTGATATTTCGCAAAGAGTTGGCAATTCTTGCATCGAATATAATAAAATCTTTCAACTATTGTTGTCTATGATAGACTGGCAGCATTCGAATTCCTTGTAAATAAATTATTATATTGTTCAAATTCTTTTCTTGTTGTTATGTTTCGGAAATTCGCACTCTGCGAGATATTTCAAGAGCCCTTAATTGTCTTCAGTAGTCGGTGGACTCTGAGGAAATGCAGCTGAATAACCGCAGTTTAAAGAATGTCGACTACAAAATATTGAATTACATTTTTTTTTAACTTCTCAAATACTTTCAAATTGCAAACATCGAACTTAACTTCATTATCGGAGAATAGAGCATTTTCGTTCCCACGTATGCCTAAATACTTGCCGGAGTAAATGTTTTACACTATTTGTGTCACAATAAAAAAATGAAGAAGAATGTAGAAAACACGTGGAAAAACATTTGCTTAACAAAAGCTACAGAATTAAAAAGTTGTGGCAAACTTCCTAAAAATATGCAGAGGAAGTTTTAAACCTGCTATAGACTACACTGTATTTAACAGCAACAAATGATTCCATCCTAAGAAAATGTAGGAACTTCACCATGAATATATGGGAAAGAAACCTATCATTCGCATTTTCTCACTTTGTGTATAAAATTGTATGGTAAATATGCCAATAATTAACTGTGGTATATTCCTTAAATTTTTAGGAATAGTTATAGATTAAATATAAGCAAATATCATTTTATATTCAGCGATTTAAAAATTATGAACACATATTCAATTTATTGTTAGAGTCGTGTTATTTAAGTACGCATACAAAGTCATTCTCCCATACGTGGCGGTAAGTTTTTATTCGCCTAGTATTAAAACTGCAAAATAGTGATTCTGACATGCGATTATGCAAAAATGAAGGTAAGTTTTACTTAAATGAAATAAAATTTATCTATGTAAAATTTCTAGAAGGCAAACCGCATTTGTCGCAAATTCAAAACAATTCATTTATTTGATGTCCAATGGGGGCTGCAATGGCTGAGCGGTTAGCCTGCTCGCCACCCGCCAAGGCGATCCGGGTTCAATCCCCGGCCGGGTCACTCCCGCCGCTGGTCGGCGGGTTTCCTCCGGGATGTACCGTTCTCCCCGCCCCTTTCATTTCGGCGCTGCTCCATACTCACCTCTTAGTCACCCTCATCGGCTCTCAAGCCCTCGTTGTTTTGAGCAGCACCAATATCTTCACTCACTTTTACATCCAGCGGCAAACGTGTAACATATTTTTTCGCCGCGAACGATCGCGTTTTCTCACTGTCGTTTTGTTCGTTTCTAAGGTTCCGCAAGCACCCGTGACCACGAAGTAAAACCAGTTTAGCGGAAGAAAGAATCTCAGGATAAAGCTAGACGATGGGGATTCCCATCGGAGTATTGCGCACAGCGAGCTAGCAGGAAACGGCGCAGATAATATGCGAATGCTACGTTATTAAATCGCACAAACAAAGTGTTTAGAGCAAGGAAATATGCTGTAGAATGCTTAAATGTCTTTAGAATCACTGATTCTCCTTGTTAACACGCCATCAAGTGGCCAACACCTTAGAATTCGTAGAGTGACCTAGCATTTTATTTTATGAGTGGAGACCTGCAAAATTCTCGTTATTATTTGGTGACATTCTAGACTTCAGTGCCCTGTACCTACTTGAGCGCAACTCGTGAATTCATCGGCTGCTTGCATCCATAAGGCGTCATTATCACGTGTGACCGCTTTACTGGTGATTGGTTGACTGTTGAGCATTTACGGTTGGCTCAAAGCAACCTCGGTATGTGACACGCAAGTTGTCAGCCAATGGCAGAGGTCATACGAAAATACAACATTTTGGAGTTTAGTCTGCTGGTGCGAAATGACGCGAAATTTGCATGTCCCTATTTATGAGGTTACTCTTTTAACAGAAGTGTGTTTTTTTTTTCTGTATTATGTGCACGTAAATGATAAATAGAGACGTTCAAAATTCGCGTTACTATTGCAAGACAGAGCAGATTTCAGAAATTTATGTACTGCGTTTGTCATTGGATTATAGTTTGTCCGGACACACCAAATATTCCTTTGAACCAATAGGAAACCTTTAACGAGAGGCTGGTCCAGTAACGTACAACCAAGTCAACAGGTAAAACGTTTACTCTTTGTCAAAGAAGCCAATAAAAAAATGGCTCCGACTCGAATATGTATAGGACGATGGATTTTAACGTGCTGTCAAAAAATAACGCGAATTTTGCAAGTCCCTAATAATGAGAAATGGGATCTTGTTGCAATATTGATTAAAAATAACTTTTACTTCTCAATGACTTGGATTGTTACACTCTAAACTTAGCAAAGTGAGAATTAGATCCAGATCTGCCGAACTAGTTAGGTGTAAATGAGAGTAACAGCTTAAGGATATTCAAGGGGATAAAGTTATTAAGGGGCTCAGAATGAACTAAATAAAAAAAAAAATATTCGGAATTTTATCGGAAAATCAGAAAATTAAATCTGGTCTGAAAGAGTTAATAACGTTTTTTAAACACATTACATTCTTTCTCGTTGGTATGCGAAATAATAGTATGGGAAAAAATGATATTGGAGGAAAATTATTTTTTAAAGTGAATAAAACAAAATGAAAGGTATTCTAAATGTGTATATTTTCTGTACAACTCTTAAGAATGAACAACGTCTAACTACAGCTATAAAGTCTATTTGCAGTTTAGGGGCCACGGTGGCCGAGCGATTAGCACGCTCGCCTCCCACTAAGGCAAACCGTATTTTCGCATGTGGGAATCGTGCCGGACGATGCCTTTGGTCGGCGGGTTTTCTCGGGGATCTCCCGCTTCCCCGCCCCCTTTCATCCCGGCGCTGCTACATACTCACCTCAATCACCGTCATCGGCTCCCAAGACCTCGCTGTGAAGAGCCGCCCAAATCTCTTCACTCATTCTATTCGCAGTTTCTTCACACAGTTTAAATCAAACTTTTTAAAAATCAGCCCATGTATGATGTACTCGGTTATTTTTACTAAATGTGCTATGTATAGGCACATGAATAATTTGTGGATTTATTTTGATACAAGCTAGAATTCAAGATACATGTGTTTATATAACTTTAGCCCCTGGTCCACACGGTGTTTGACACCTCCTGGAGAACGCTGGCCCAATCGCCGCCTTCAACTGTGACAGCAGACAACCAATGTGCAGTTATTATCGGAATATTTGTACATAAGACTGTAGAGTCTAGCCTGCAGGTCATTGAACTATCGAATTTTTCATGTGTCTAGACTGCAAAATTCGCTTTTTTATTTCAGGACATTTTAAACTTAAAACAATTATTCTTTGCTACACGTTTGTCATTGGACCGTTCTTTATTTAACACGCCACGGGTGATTGTGCGCCAATAAATTACCACTTCACAATCTTGTGCCCCGATAATCTTGCAGCTCACTCAGAAAGGGAGTGACAACACCAAGGCAGCAGCCAATGGAGAAACGACGCCTGCTCAAGTGTATACATTACTGTGAAATTTATCATGACGCTAAAAGATCACGCGAACTTCGCAGGTCCCTAGCCATGTATCACAAGCGTTTTGCATTTGTTAACATAAGAGTACCTGCTTTTTGTTTAAATTGAACCGTTACTTGTACGTCATTTGTAAATTATAATATTTCGTTTATAATTATTACGAACGGAAAAAAGGTAAAACATAGGTAATACCTATGCAAAAAGTTATTTAACTGAGTGCGCACGGATGCAGTGCGTTGTTCTTTTGGTCTAATTGTCTAAACTTAGTCGAGCTTACTTTGCATTGGGCGGAAGAAAATTTGTAAGTAACCTCGAATTAACTCTAAAATATTATCAGTAGGGTCAGGTGAAGTTCGCGAAAATATTTATGGCCATGCTAGACTTCAATATCCTACGTCCACAAACACAACTTCCTTCGGTTATTGGCCACGTGTCTACGTGAGAAGGCGTGTTCTTATTTGACTGGACCAATCGTAATAAAGTACTCCGGTAATGAACGTCTATGATTCGCGGACAGACACTCGAGGCACGTGACAATTAAAAATAATCCAATCACGAAAGTGCATTTGAACTAACGTGTTTCGGAGTACATCTGGTCTTGAATGATCTTCGCGAGAAACACCCGTCACCAATTATTAGAGACCCGGAGATTTCGCGAATTCAAAAGAGGACAAGTAGATCTTCAGCCGCATTTGGATTTGAGTTTCTGCCCGTTACTTCAAGCTTTTCTGAAATCCTGCTGAAGTTCTACTTTCAGGAGATTCCTCCGCCTCACACTAACAAAGTTTAACCAAGACTAGAAATTGACACCAGAGGACAGCGCACCGAATTCGTGCGCACTCAGTTCTAATAATATTTTGCATGAGAACTATTTCTTACTATATGCTATTCACGGTAAAGTGAGCGCTATTGAAAGCCCTTTCATTTGGAATAATAGTCAATAAATATATTTTATTTTAGCCTTCGACGTTGACTTCCATTTACGGTGGAATACACACACAGTGTTTATTACTTACATGGCAATATTTACTTGAAAAAGTGGTTAAAGAATAAAATAAAGCAGAATGGGAAAAGTAACTAGTGTCTCAAAAGTGCTCACTTTACCGTGAAAAGCCTATAAGCGCTACCAACACACACGCTTTCTCGCTGATTTTATTCGTATTTAATATAAATGAAATATTATATTTGATAATGAACTAGAGGTAAAACTTCAATTTAACGAAAAATAAGATACTTAAGTTATCATAGGTGTAAAACGCTTGTGATACACAGCACATTTTAGAAATTACCAAAAAAAAAGTCATACATAGCCTGATTTTCCAAAGGTTTGTTATAAAGAGTGTGAAGAAACCACGAACAGACTATATAATCTTGTTGCCAAATGAATTCGCGAAATTTCCGTTTCTCTAACTATAAAGTTAAGACAGCTGGAAGTAAAAATCTTACCTCAAATTAACCAACTGCCGGATTCCAAAGAAATTGTAAGCTGCCATCTGAGAACTTCAATAAACACTTAAAATGCAACCAAACATCGTGTTCAAGTAACGTTTTAAATTGGTATAAACCTGAATTTCAAGTTACAATTAAAATATTTACGGTAATATAGACTAATGCATAAATATTATTTTTTGAATGACTTCGAATTTAATTATGTTGTCACCGATGTAGTGCCTCTAAACAATATCATCAAAATACAACAAAATACTTCTGGCTCGTGAATTACTTTACATTCATCCTATAGCTAGAGACGTGAAAAATTCTCTTTAACCTATCGCTGAAAGAACAGCCAAAAGAATGTTTTTTTTTTGTAAGGGCCAAAAAATATCTAGTTGCCCCAACAACATATCTTGTTGAGTAAACAAAGCTTGAAAAGCAACACACTTAGTCTGTTTATTCTACAACGTACACGCTTGAATAAGGAAAAATCTCTCTGTTGGCAAAAAGAAAGAAGACTGCCAGAAAAATATCTTGTTGAAAAAACTGTATAAATTTGTTCGGACCCTCATACGACAGCCTTCATTCGAAAATACAGTTCGAGAGTCTAATTGTAATTTTTGTGACAGTTATAATAGTAACAGTGTTTGTTTGTGTGTTCATTGATTCTTAATCATGGTTTAAACATCTTAATAAAACAAGTCCAACAAGAAACTAATATGTAACGCTGCAAAAGTTGAAACATTTTTTTTGCACACTGTGTCCAGAATTTGAAATGTATATTTATTTAAAAACATTCAGTTTTCATCAGTAGTCATTTCGCAGGCTGTTCACGGTAAAGTGAGCATTTTTGAGACCCTAGCCACTTTTTATTTTCAGCCATTAAAAAAAATCCTTTAATGACCTTTTAAATAAATATTGCCATGTAAGTGATAAACACAGTGTGTATATTCCACCGCACTCGGAAGTTAACGCCTAAGGCAAGAATAAAATATATTTATTGACTATTAATACAAATGAGAGGGCTTTCAAGAGTCGCTCACTTTACCGTGAATAACCTATAGTTGGGGTTTCTAAAGCGGACCGCTCGGACGCAGCTGATTTAGGTTCGAATTCCGGTTGGGCTTCAATTTATCTTATTAACACTTTGTAGACTACGCTATGGTGTAGCTCGAGCAAAGAAAACTTGAGAATTTATTTGTTGTTCAGAACAAAACTCACACGAATGTGCAGTCTTTATTCGGCCAGTGTTTAACACGACCTCACAAGAACACCACAGAGCAGTAATAATGATATCGCTAACGATAGAATTTCTTTTGTTTTTTTATAGCCACTCAAAGGGGCATGATTGATCGTAAATCCTTTTATACGATAAAGGACATTAGATTGGGCCAATATCAGCTAGACTCTCCATTGGTTGACGACATACCAATAATAGACGCCGTAAAGTACAGGATAGTGTCCGGTGTGGTATGGACCAATAGGACAATGGTGAGTTCTAACACAGATACACCAACAGAACCGGTGTTCTTGCGGTAGTGGATATAGGGGACTCACTTCTACTTTGTATTAAGTGCCAGTAAATGTGTGCAGACTGCAAAGTGTTAACGGAAACTGTTTAATATACGTAGACCCACACAAATAGTTAGTTATACCAACCAAATATTTGTTTTGTTGCAACCAAAAAAGTAAAACGAAATAGTTTGGCGTGCATAACAAAATATTTAATTGCCCATTACGAGCTTTCAATTTGGATGAGCCCAACAAACTTTGCCTGAGTCAACAAAACAATTTTTCTGGGTGTATGTGACTAGACCACCAGCTGACGCTAGGAGCTGTAGAAAGCATCAAGATGGCGGACGCAGGGAGTTCAGCTTAATGTGGGGGTTTCCAGATCGAGCGGCAGTTCGAAAACTGTTCCTTTGAAGCCGGCGAGGGTGGCCAGCGCCAAGGATTTAATGAGTTACGTGAGAATGGATGACGGGGCAAAGCAGGAGATGAAGTCTCTAACGCCCGGGTTGATAAATCATTCAAAGCATCCCGCCTACCTGAGTCGGAAAAGGGTTCCAGATTATCAGTCCGGAGCTATCATGTAGGGTTGTTCACTATATTTTCACGGTCTATTACTCCCGAACAACATTAAGAAGATACATTTTCTTTTTTAACTGAACGGTGATTTTGATTTCTCAATCACTTCCAAGAGCGATTTTTCATCAGGTTTTCTGACTTGAAAGATGATGCTGTGTACAAAAATTGTTTTGAAATGGGATGTGTCTGTTTTCGTTCACGAATGCCATGAATTTTACCAAAATTTGTCATACAGCTAACCCTTCCCTGGAATGCGAGTGAGTTAAGATATTTGGACGGCTCTTAACATCGGGGTCTTGAGAGCCGATGAAGGTGATTGAAGTGGATATTGAGCGGCGCCGGAATGAAGGGGCGGGGGAAGCGGGAGATCCCCGAGAAGACCCGCCGACCAACGGCATCGTCCGGCACGATTCCCACTTGCGAGAATCCGGCGACCCGGCCGGGGATTGAACCCGATTCGCCTTGGTGGGAGGCGAGCGTGCTAATCGCTCAGCCACCGTGGCCCCCCGTTCCCTAGAAATCGTGACTCCCAAAACAATAGCTAAGATTTAAAAAAAAAAAATTATGATTTTCAAAAAATTATCAAATTTTGTAATAGAATATTTATATCACTTATAGCGACACGTGAATTTCATGAAATCATTCGACAGGAGCCTGGACTTCTCAGCCATTGACATAATCTTCATTGGCTGCTGTCATTATTGTATAATTATTACGATATGTGAAGAGGCCTTAATTCGACGGCCTGCCTGAACACTCCATCACACACCAGCGGTAATCAGGACAGCCAGTTGCCGCAAATCGGGACTCGCATTGCCTAAACCCAGGTAAGCAGGAATCCCCTCTACCAGCCAGGTAATGAGGCCATGTTGCGTCATGCCACGCGGATATGAGGGCGATGCAGAGTGGCGGAAGGCTTTTTTTTTCTACGTGACGCCAGCCGAGTTGGACGTCCCAAGATGCCTGCTGTGCCGATCTCCGTAACCTGTCATACGTCATGAGCCTTCGGATGCTTCTCTAGGTGGCACAGTACAACAGACTAACGTGGCTCTCCGTAAAGTAGTTGATCAGCTTGACTTAACAATGCTCCTCCGACCTTATAGTATTTTATGTAATATCCTGATGTTTAATATTATATTGTCTTATAGTAACGTATAGCTAGGGACCTGCTAAACGCGTCATATTTTGACTTCAAGCTAAAATTCACAGTACTGTTTATACTCGAGCCGGCTTCGTTTCTCCAGTGGCTGCTACCTTGACGTTAAATAATTCCCTTTGTGAGTAAACTGCACGTGATTGGGGCACATTGTTGTGGAGCGTTCATTTATTGGCGCAGAGTTATCAGGGTCTTGTCAAATAAAAACTGGTACAATGACAAACGTATAGCAAATATCCCCACTTGCTCTGCCATCACGAGATCCCCCAACCTTAACAACAAGTACTGCTTAACCGCTACCAATATAAATACAAACTAGAACACAAGGGTATGGCAACAGTCATGGGTAGAGACCTGCAAAATTCGCGTTATTATTTGGTGACATTCTAGACTTCATTGCCCTTTAACTACTTGAGCGCAACTCGTGACTTCATTGGCTGCTTGCGTTCATAAGGCATCATTATCACGCGTGACCGCTTTACTGGATATTGGTTGACTAACTGTTGAGCCTTTAAGGTTGGCTCGAAGCAACCTTGGTATGTGACAAACAAGTTGTCAGCCAATGGCAGAGGTCATAAGAAAATACAACATTTTGGAGTTTAGTCTGCTGGTGCGAAATAACTCGAAATTTGCATGTCCCCCTAGTCATGGGACAACAGCATGTGATGGTAGTAGTCGGTGGAGACACCGCACCCTAAAGTCTCGAAAGTGCCCAGATCTGTATCAATTGAGTCCCGGCATCGCGTGAGTGAGCATATACTATTTACGGCGTTACATTACAGTCCTTTACGGACTCGACTTACCCCCACAAAGAAAGGATATTCCAGCAACGTAACACGCCGTGTCATCGGTCCAAGTCTTCCAGAATTCGTCCGAGGAGCATCCTGGAGAATTTCAAAGACTAATGTGGCAACCTCGTTTGCTCGATATGGACCCGACATAGCAATAATGGTTAAGGACAATTGTTTTTCGCGAAAATATTTATGGTCATGCTAGACTTCAGTATCTTACGTCCACAACCACAACTTCCTTTGGTTATTGGCTACGTGTCTATGCGAGAAGGCGTGTTATTATCTGACTGGGCCAATCACAATAAAACACTCTTATACCGAAAGTCCATGATTCGCGGACAGGCACTCGAGGCACGTGAAGTTTGAAATCATCCATCAAGGAAAGTGCATTTGAACAAATGTGTTTTGGAGTACAACTGGTCTTGAAATATTTTCGTGAAAAATACCTGTCCCTATTTATGGGGCGTGGTGAAGAGATCCATTCACGCCGAAGATCCTGCACCTGCAAATAGCAGGGAGCCCTTTTCATATGCACTTTCGTGGTTGGATGATATTAAATGTCACGTTCCTCAAGTGTCTGTCTGCGAATCATGGACGTTCAGAATCGGAATACTTTAATTACGATTGACCCAGTCAAATAGGAACATGTTTTCTCAGGTAGACGCGCGGCCAGTAACCAAAGGAAGTTGTGGTTGGGGATTGAAGATATTGAAGTCTAGCATGACCATAAATATTTTCGCGAAATACACCTGTCCCTAACAATGAGTTTCTGCACTTCCCAGGGCTAGAGGAGGGCTTGCACGATATTAGACTCTTTATCCCAAGGCTTTTGGCATGCCATTTTTTATTACTGACTAAGCAGTTGTACACGGCATGTCAAACCCACTATGGTACAATCATAAAACGAATACTTAAAGTATACGCGCTTGAAGTCTAACCTGCTACCAAAATAATTCACGAAATTAACATAACCTCTGATTTCTGTGTGTTTCTATATTTGATTCAAAGGTCGACTGAATGATTTCCAGGCCAATCTTAAGGGGCGAAAAATCCCAGCACGTTAATAGTCGTATTTCAATACACAGCACTGACTGCCTATTTTTAGAGACGTGCAAAATTCGTGTTATTATTTCAAGACATACTATACTTAACAAATTTGTGTTTTTTTATTGGATTTGTCATTGGACTACAGTTTGTCCGGACACGCCCTAGACAGCTTTGGACCAATGGCGAGCAACTAACGAAAAGTTGGTCCAGTCACGTCCTATAAAGTGAATAGGAAAGATGTGTCCTCACTGCTGCAGAAGCCAATAAACAAATGGTGGCGACACGAAAATGTATAGGACGGTGAATTATAACATGTCTCCTTAAAATAAAGCGAATTTTGCAGGTCTCTGCGTATTTGACAATAATGCTGGTAGCTATTTATGAACAGTCGTCACATGCACTGATGTCGTGTTAAAAGTGTAGTTTATGAATTGGTGTCATCGGATATGTTTTAACGCACGTTAGAATAAGAATCGTTGCGATAAGAAATATGCATGTGTGTAACAATTCCGCAATGTCACTTGAGTGGTGCGTGGATACCAGTCGTTGGTCCCAAGCAAGGTAAATGTAATTCTTTACTTTTATCGTAGTTGTAAACGTTATCAAAAAAAACACACAAGGGCATTCTTCATAAGCACTCAATGATATGATTGCCCATGTCCATCTGCGAAGCTTTTTCTCTGACATCGATGCAACTTTTCCGTTTGTACTTAATCTGACATGGAAGTCACTCTATGCTTGAAACATTTACCCTTTTCAGAGCCACCGAAATTTTCTGAATCTTAAACACCTGTAAACAGCGAATTTACCCTTTACCAACTCAAATAACGAAAAGTTATTTAAAAAATTCTAAGGAACGCAAGTACTACATTGAATTCCATTGAAGTTTATCAACACGTATCGTAGAATTTCTATATCATTCTGATTCATGTATTACTGCGTAATACAATTTTTTATAAGTGAAAGGATAAAATAGGTGTTTAATTTAAATAGCGTCACATCAGGTACTATAGGCTACTAAGTCTGACATTTAACAGATGACCTCGTTATTAACGCACAATTATCCATAACTAGAGACCTGAAGAATTCGCGGATTCATTCTGGGACAAGTTAGAATTCAAATCACGTGTGTTTATGTAACTTCAGCCATTGGTCCACACGGTGTTCGGCACCTCCTGGAGAACACTGGCCCAATCGTCACCTTCCACTGTGAGAGCAGAGAACCAATCTGCAGTTGATACCAGCATATTTGTACATAAGACTGTGGAGTCTAGCCTGCAGCTCATTGAACTCTCGAATTGTTCAAGTGTCTATTCATAACATATCTAGGCAATATTCAGAGAACCGGAAATATCGTGAATTCATTCGAGGACAAGCTGGATTCGAAACTCATGTACACTTGCGTTTCTTTTCAATTGGCTCGCAGTTTGTTGACCATGCCCTGGACTAATTCGAGCAAACAACACTAATCAGCTAGAGAAACACGATCGAAACTGGTGCTACCTGTTCATAGGTTAAACAGCAGCACCAGCCAACGAAGAACTAACTGAGGCTCCAGTACACAAAGGACTGCGGAGCCTAGCTTGTCGTCAAATTAACACTTTGTTGACTGCTCTTGAGCGTGGCTCGAGCAAGGATAATCTGGAAATGTCTTTGTTGTTCAGAACGAAACTTGTATGGATGTGCAGTCTTCGTTCGGCTAGTGTTTAACACGACGTCACAAGAACACGACAGAGCAGTAACAATGATATTGCTAACATTAGAATTAGGGCTAGCGAATTTTCGCGAAAAAATCGGACCACTCAGTAGACCTCAATAGTACAGTATATATACACCTCGGCTGTTGGCATGCCTCCATTGGCTGCTGGAGTCGTTTCCGAGTTTAACTAAGTCACTCAGGATTCTGAAACTCTGGCACTGAATCTTCGTGATTCGTGCGCTAACAGTTAACACGGACCAGAACATGTTTCAGCCAATCAGAAAAGGTAGATGACTCCACGTTACTTTGAACTGTAACTTGTCTCGAAATCTTTTCTCGAAATATCACTGCTCCCAAATATAATTTATTTTTCCATAGCCACTCAAAGGGACATGATTGATTATAAATCATATTTATACCATAAAGGACATTTAATTGGGTCAATATCAGCTCGGCTCTCCATTGGTTGACGACCGGCCAATAATGAACGCTATAAAGTGCAGGGTAGTGTCCGGTGTGGTATGGACCAATAGGACGACGGCGAGTTCTAACACAGAGACCAACAGAACCTATGTTCCTGCAGTAATAGATATAGGTGACTCGCTTCTAATCTGTCTTAAATTCCAGTAAATGTGTGCAGGCCTCAATTTGTTAGAACGGAGTCGTAAGGAAGTAAAATGTATATTTTCTGTTACAGAAATACCATGAAGTATTTAACGCAAAATAACCAACTGTATGATATAATTTCTCTTAAGTCACAAAAACAGCTTAAAAAGTGGTTTTCAGATCATGCTTTAGATTTACCTCCAAGAAGATTTTAACTCTGGGTCATTGTAACATAAATATTCAATATATGACAACAGAATAAGTATTAATGCAAATCACATATGAAAGATTTTATAATACAGTGACTTGCATCTATAGTGATGCCTTGCAGTGTAAAATATCACACACTGAAAAATTAATTAACAATGATTCATTTTTGTGTTTTTGGATATGAAGTTCGGTTCTTCAAAATTCAATTAACTCTTTGAGGACTACGCTCGAGTGTAGCACATGCAAAACCATTTTCAAAATTATTATTTTTCGTATCTAAACAAAACTCGCACGTGAGTAGATTATTTGTTCCACTCGTCCGTGACCACAGTCGACAAGAACATTTTAGCTCAACAATAATGATTGTCCGGGCTAAAAAAAAAAAAAAAAAAAAACAATACTTTCTTAAACCAACTCAAAAGGACACGTTTGACTGCAAACCCTTTTATTCAGTGAAGGACACTTGATTGGGGAAAAATAAACTTGCCATCCCATTGGCCGACCGCCAGCCAATAAGGAACGTTGTTGTGTAAGGTATACGTGCCCGACGTCATTTATAATTAGTAGGGTGGTCGTGAATGGAAAGACACTGAAACCAATAAAACCATTCATTCTAAATTGCTGGAGACAGTTAATTCACTTCTAACTAGTCCTGAATGACAGTAAATGTGTGCAAACTTCGAACTGTGTATATTTTTGGCAACTTTTACATTTAATAAAAAAAATTTTAAACATTTATACCCTTTGTAAAAGAATGTGAAATATACAGTAAATGTGGAAACCTTTTTGGATCTCTTGCGATCACCTTCAAAAAAACACGACCAGCAAAATTTAACCGGTCGCTGTAAAATAACTGAAAGCCAAAATTTTTCAGTTCGGAGGACATGCTCTAAAAGGAAACTATATTCGGTTGGGAAATTTTCGCTAATTACCGGTATTTAAATCTGTTTTCTAAGCGAGACTGTTATTATCCCTTCCCAAATATCGGTTTCAATTTCACTCTGCTTTCGCATTTTTTTTTGTGAAACGGCTTAAATTTTTTTTTTTTAATACCGGTTTGTAGCTACTTCAATTGTTTTTTTTTCCCCCCAGTTTTGTATTCTTAAGATGTAACCGGGAATAACTTCGTCCATGAATAAATTCGTAATCTTTGCCACCTAGCTGATTGGTTTGCAGAACAACTTTGCAAAATTATAAACCTGCAATTAGGAAATTTCCTGCACTTTACTTCGTGACGAGCCCATTAGACCAAAACTTAAGTTTCTTAAACAGTTACCCACTGATTACTACGCTGCATATGAATGTCGTCTGGGGAGTTGCATCACGGGAGATAATTGCTGTACAGTGAATCCAGTGCGCGGAATGCAATTTTTTTTTTTTTTTGTAAAGGGAACAAATGCGCCCGTCAAGACCCGGCAGGCAATTCGTCGCTCTACGAACGCGCAGCGCGTAATGAATGGAGACCACGGGAATTTCGAGATTTCACTCGAGGACAAGCTAGACTTCAAACCACGTTTACATTTGACCTTCTGTCTCGAATGGATCGCTGTTTGTAAGACACGACCTGGGCGGATTTGAACCAATAACTGACCTGCAAGAAAACTAGGGCCGAATGCCGTTCTACCTGGTCTGCGACAAAACTGGGTCATCAGCCAATGAACAACTAGCTGAGACTCGAGTACACAAAGAACCGTGGAGTCTAGCGTGTTGCCACTTGAATCCGCGAAATTTCTGGGTCTCTACGTATTTCGTAGATGTGGAGCTCAGATCCGTTTTACGTTATGACGGATTGCATTTCCGTGTATTCAACTATACAGCTCCATTTCCCGTAAATTTATGGAAATTTTTGACAGCGTGGAAATCCAAACGCGGTCCGAACTTTTACTGCCTCCGTAAGCAAAAGTTGATACTTTTGAAAATTTCTTTGTTGTTCGCAACAAGACTCGCACGGATGTGCAGTCATAGTGTTTAACCTGACCTCACAAGAACACCACAGCCCAGTAACAATGATATTGCTAACGGTAGGGATATGAACATTTCGCGAGTACATTTCAGGAGAAGACATACGTCAACCATGTGCACACTGAAGTCGACTTCGTAATTGGTTCGCAGTTTGTTAGGCACTCTCTGGACAACTCTGAGCCAATAG
The DNA here is from genome assembly GCA_029891345.1 of Dryococelus australis. Classification (NCBI taxonomy): domain Eukaryota; kingdom Metazoa; phylum Arthropoda; class Insecta; order Phasmatodea; family Phasmatidae; genus Dryococelus; species Dryococelus australis. Next base: position 32,895,914 of record CM057008.1, read on the forward strand.
CGGACTGGAAAGGAAACAAGTAACGAATCCCATACTGCCAGGCGTGGAGTAACACTGGACACTCTCTGGGGAAGCAACCAATGGACACACAGCTGAGTCTCGAGCAAGTGTACACAGGACTATGGAGTCTAGCCTACAGGTGATTGAACTCGCGAAATTTTCCTGCCTCTAATGATAGGATTTCTTTTTTTTTAAACCACTCAAAGGATATGATTGATTGCAAATCCTTTTATACGATAAAGGAAATTTGATTGGGCCAACATCATGATCGGCTCTCACTGGTTGATGATCGGCCAATAATGAACGCTGTAAATTACAGGGTAGTGTGCGGTGTGGCATGTACCAGTGGGACGATGTTGAGTTCCAACACACATACACCAACAGAACCGGTGTTCTTGCAGTAGTGGATATAGGTAACTCACTTCTGAAGTGTCTTAGGAGCCAGTATATTTGTGCAGAGCTCAATGTGTTAATGTATATGTGTATGTCAATAAATCAGAGACGTAGGAGTTATTGAATTAGTTTGTTTAGTGCCGTGGCTTTGCGATGCTCTGGAGACGCCCGTAATGTTGCCCCGACTCGCGCAGGAAACTGAATAAAATACGAGCCCCTCAGCCTGAATCACCGCGGGAGGGAAAAAAATGTTCGTCGTGAATTTCCCGCGACAGAAAAAAATTTTTGCGTCCGTCCGAGGTGCGCGCGATCACGTTCGTGAGCGTCCGGAGCGCGACCACATCCGGGCTCTCTGCTAAAATATTCACCGCCCAGTGAGTTGTCACGCCGACTCAGCCTGCATGAAAAAAGGAGGGGGGGGGGGGATCCCGTAATCTGGAAAAGTAGTCAGTGTGGTAGGTCTGACGGACGTGGCTGAAGGGGAGAAATACGACACGCCGGCCGGATGGCTGAGAATGGGTATTTCAGGGGAGGGGGGGGGGGGATGGTTGGGAGAAGATGGATAAACAAATATTCGGGCCCGTTGGATTTGAAGTGATCGAGTTAGGAAGGACGCACGTCAGGACGGCGGCGTACTTATGACGGGCAGACGTCAACCCCATAGCGTCACGGGGTGGTGCAAACCCCCCATCCCGCAACCACGAAACTTTCCGAGATAAAATTCCCTGGTGTGCCCAGAGGAAATCTAAAGCTCTTCCATGGTATGCGAAAGCCAGGCTGATCGTTATTATGTGGACTGTAGCCTTTTATACGATAACTAGGGACCTGCCAAATTCGCGTTAATTTTTTTTTGCGTCAAGCTGAAATTCACAGTACTGTATATACTCTAGACGGCGTCGTTTCTCCATTGGCTGCTGCCTCGACTTTAAGTCACTCCCTACCTGAGTGAACTGCACTTTATTGGGGCACACGGTTGTGGGGCATTCATTTATTGGCGCAGAGTTACCAGGGGCGTGTCAAATAAAGACTGGTCCAATGACAAACGTATTGCAAAGGAAAAGTTTTTTAGGTTTATAACATGTCCTCAAATAATAACCCGAATCGGTCTGTAAGACTCGAGGATAGTCGCATACCGATTCAAAAAGACACGTTTGACTGCAAAACTTTTTACTCGGTGAAGGACACGTGTTTGGGGCAAAATGAACATGCCATCCCATTGGCCGACGACCAGCCACTAAGGAACGTTGCTGTGTACAGTGGACGAGCCCGACGTCACGTGAACCAGTAGGATGGTCGCGAATGGGAAAAACACTAAAACAAATACATCCTTGGATCCTAAGGTGCTGGAGACAGGTGATTCACTTATAATTAGTCCTCAATGACAGCAAATGTGTGCAGACTTCAAAGCGTTAACAAAGTCTAGAAAATTTCGCCTAAGGTACAACGCATCGCGTTTGTGATCACTCTGTTTAACATTTTGCATGTGAACTATTTCTTGCAAGGCATTACCAATACACATCTAATGCCCCTAATTTTTTAAATTCAAATTCATTATAAAGGAAATATAATAATTTATAGATAGAATATATTTAAGATATTATTTAAACCAAAAAACAAGATATTTATAAGTTAACACAAGCATAAAACTCTTGATATACGTGGCATATTTTGAACACCAGTAAAGACATCTATACATAAGTTAGTACGAAACAAAGTCACCTGGCCGCGTGTGTCTGTCTATTCGACTAAGGTTTCAAAACTAGTTGATACATTTTGATGCGGTTTTCACCGGCATTTAGAGAATTTATTGAGGAAGGTTTGGGTGTATAACAAATTAATGTTTAATTTGAGGATAACAGAGAAATGTCGACGTTTTATAATCTAGCCGGAAAAAGCCGCTTTTCGGGCGCTTGCATGGCTTACGCTGACTAAACCGTAAGAGATACACCAAATTAGTTTGTTACAGAATTGTAGGTCTCAAAAACTTCTGGAAAAAAGTCTGCGACAGCATATGTCTATCTTCTAAGGATGAGCCACAGTAACCATTTTTATCTCTTAATGGTTCACTTTCGAAGACTTTGTGAACAGCACAGTATTAATCCTAGGTTAGTTACCTTAAGAACTTATTGTATCTATATATATTTGCTGTAAACCTAAAGAACGCCATTTTTGTAAATCGCACCCGAGCTAAGCAGGGGGGGGGGGGGTCGCTAGTCATAAATTGGATGATTTTTCAAAGGTTTGATCCAAAAAGTTTGAAGAGACAGAGAAAAAAAAAAAAAAAAAAAAAAAATAGTACCAAAGTTCTACCAAAACTTACGATGTAAAACAAATGTAATGTTTTTTTTCTTTCTTCGGGCCGGGTACAGCCTGAGAACAATAAGCGAGTTTCGGAACTGGTATGATCCATAGCCGCCAACTTAAATTACAGGTACGGGGCCGAAATTCATTGCTTTCAGTTAAATGCTAAATATATCATATTCCCATCTTTATCGAGAAGGATACATTTCAGTTACAATTTCTAAAATACAAAGTTTTTAAATGAATAAAATATATTAATCATTCCTACTGATCTGATATCTCGGCAGTCTCATGAACGTAACGTTCTGTTAGTTTCTATTGAATTTTTTTCATGTTGGTGGCAGTAAATTATACGGTAGAGCTTCATATTTACGTAAATAAAGGGAATTTGGTCGGAAGGGGGGGGGGGGGTGGATGTGTGTTACAACACAGTTGTTTTTGGCGTACTTCCAAGAAATGCAACTTACACTATGTTGTAACATTTTTAATTAATTTTTTACGACATAAACATTATATTATTGCGGTGTCAACGCGCTGAGTTCCATGGTTACGGTTTCCAAAGTTTTGCGGAAATCACTCTAGGCGAATGCTGGGACAGGACAGATTCCTTCCCGGCTGCTCATTGGTTGGCAAAACGTATTAACCTGTTATAAAAATGGTTCTGCTCTCGAGACCTGGTTGGATCCGCGGTGGCTGAGCGGTTAGACTGCTCGTCTCCCACCAAGGCGAACCGGGTCCGATTCCCGGCTGGGCCACAACGGATTATCGCGAGTGGGAACATGTCGCTGTTCGGCGGGGTTTTCTCAGGGATCTCCCCCGTTTCCCCCCACCCTTGCATTCCGGCGCTGCTTCATTCTCACCTCAAGACCTCGCTGACAGCGGCCCGAACCTCGCCACAAAAACGCTACGGTTGTAACAGAATGAATGAGTGAAGAAATTTGGTGGTTCTTAAGGGGGCAGCCTACTAGCGCCTTGAAACGTGCTGCAGTGTGTTGGGAAATCCGTTTTTTTTTTTTTGACGAAATTATTCCACGTGCTCCCAATGTGCTAATTTAAGAAAAGAAAACAAACTTCAGGCAATGACGGAATGTCGCTTTCATGACACTACGCATGTTAGAACCACTATTTCCCAAGCTCTCCGACATAGCTAAAAACAGCATATTCAGAATGCCGTATGTCAAAATGTGCTGACCAGATCTAGGTGAAACACAGATACAATCCTGCATTGAACTTTGCATTAGACTTACCATCAGTAAAATATTATGGTCACCGCTTAAAATCCCGTAAAAAAAAAAACGGTTCGACGAAAAGTTTGCGCGTTAGTTTAGTGCTTCGCCATAGTGGCGATGCGGCACTTGATGAGCGTACCAGTGTCGCCTTTAGCGATCGCTCGCTCCTGTGCCATGTCGCGCCAGGTAGGCGGCCCCCTTTAAAACGAGGTCATGAGGTGAGAATTGAGCAGCGCCGGAATGCAAGGGCGGGCGAAACAGGAGATCCCCGAGGAAACAGCCGGCAAGTGGTATCGCCCGCCACGATTCCCACATGCGAAGATCCGGGAGGGAGGGGGGGGGGCTAATCGAACCCGGTTCACACAGGTGGGAGGCGAGTAGTGTAACCACTACACCACCGTGACACTTTGTTGTAACAGAACGAATATTGTACGTTTGCGGCCTGTGCTGTGTAATTAGTTGCGCAAAGGTACACCCTGTAGGCAAAGTTTAACAACACGCAGTGGCCAATTAGATGCGAGGCCCGTTTCCAAAGCCCCGCGGGTCCTGTAAGCGACCGAGCAGGCCAGCATCAAAGGTGCCGCCGGCCAAATTCTTCTCTTTGTGTACATACTTATTCCGTTCTGTGTCACAGCGCTACATGTTATAATCTAGAGGGCAAACGCGTCCACGCCCAACCTAGCGTAACCCGTAATCAGAGGGACAGGTATACACGAAGCAGCGCCGGGTGTTTTGAAAAGGAACTCTCTACGGAGACGGCAATATCGTGCCACCCATGCGCTGCGAACCAATTTACATTCCCCCCCCCCCCCAACACCACCAGGCCCCGTATCGCTATAAACGCCGCCGACAACTTTATTAAAATAAGCTCATGCCCAGCTCGCCGAAATACTCTCGCAGTTTGGGGGGGGGGGAGGGGGAGGCAGACACGTACAAACACGTGTTATGTAAATGAGGCGTAAGTCGCTAATGCGCGATTAAAATAATTGTCCTTGATCGAACCGGCGACTTCAAAGATTATCTTTCCGGGGCATTCCAAGATGGCTCAATTAGGAGACCACACATTTCCAAGGGGTTGGATTTTAATATATGTTTATCATCGGTTTTTTCTTTTATTTTTTGTTTCGGAGGTATCCATATTACGTTAGAAGTGTGTGTTATCGGGGTTAATTATGCTTCACTGGTTGGAAAGAACATGGCCGTAAAAATAATGAGAAAAAACCTTCTGCATCATTTTTTTCCCCTTGGCGAATAGTCTGTCCCGTCCCCCCTTTTTCCCCTGTACAGTTGACTACTATCTCTTTATTATTTTAAAAACATAGCTTGATAAATATTTGCCAAAGAATCTCTGTATTGGAATTTTTTGTTCGCAAATCGGAATTATACTAAATATTTGTCCTTATCTAATAAATAATAATAACCAACTCAATATTCTTGCATTGACTATAACATTGCGGAGAAAAATATTTGTAGGGAAATCACTCTACCAAATATTTTTGTAGTCACCACGAGGTTGTTTTTCATTTGCCACGTAAGTTTAGTGGGGGGCCAGTAAATAGCGAACTTCCCAGATGAATGTTTACACTCTTTGGACGGGATCAACATATAAACAACTAACACTATTCGGATGGAACTGCTGATATTTGACGCTATAAGGACAACGTTGGGTTCCTGCGAATGTTAACAGCGGTCAAAAAATGTTCGAAATGTCCGCATCATCAGAGGCAAGCAAATAGTCTGCAATGCCGTGGAACAGAACGACGAACAGTAGAAGGCTGTTCAAGGTAAAGTGAGCACTTTTGAAAGCCCTGCGAAACATCTACTTGTGTTCACGTTCCGTTTACTTCCGCCATGTGTAAAATTAACATTGCCATGAGTCTGGTCAAGTAAAACTAGGCGACTATTAGAAAAGTAAATAATCCACTATTCTGCCCATTCATATTACCCATGTGCATTAACATTATAGAAAGTAAAACGAATTATTTAAGTGTTTTCAAACGTTTTCCTAATACTTCTAACTCAGCGCTAAGAAAGGGAACTACTTTCTCTTCATCGTTACCAACTTTAGAGGGTGCACGCCAGTCATTGTACCCGTGAAAATACACGCAGGAAGGGATAGTGACATTTTTCAAAGGTTGATTTCAAAAATGCTCACTTCATCGTGAACAACCTGTAGCTATGGTTTCTGTGTGTGGGGTGGGGGGGGGGGGAGGAGGATCTACCCACAGGCAGTCGCAATCACGTTTCTTAAGGCATCCGGTATCCGCGGCTTTGTAGTGATGGGATAATCCCATAAGTTTGTAATTCGAATGAATCGATTACGATAACTTTTGTAATCGAATAAATAACCGGCAAAAACAATCGATTGTCTTGTTCTAATCCACACGCAAAAACTGACCGAGAGTTATATACGTACATACATATATTTGTATAAATTTGTTCTTAACCATTCTCACCAAAAAAAATTTCGGTTTATTTTTAACACTTTCTAGACTATGCTCGAGTGTAGCGCGAGCAATGCCAGTTTTAACATTTCTTTGTTGTTAAGAACAAAGCATGCACGGATGTGCTGTCTCTTTTTCGGCTAGTGTTTAACACGACCTCACAAGAACACGACAGCATAATACAATGATATTGCTAACGATAGAATTTATTTTCTTAATAGCCACTGAAAGAGACATGATTTATTGTACATGATTTTGTACAATGAAGGTCATTTGATTGGGTCAATATCAGCTCGGCTCTCCATTGGTTGTTAACCGGCCAATGATGAACGCTGTAAAGTACAGGGTAGTTACCTGTGTGGTATGGACCAATAGGACGATAGTGTGTTCTAACACAGACACCAACAGAACCGTTGTTCTTGCAGTAGTGGGTATAGCTGACTTATTACTAATATGTCTTATATACCTGTAAATGTGTGCAGACCTCGATGTGTTAATTATCGTTACTGTTTCGGAAATGTATTGTTTCTAAATTATATTTTATATTTTTAATAGGTGTGAAACACGTAGGTAACCTATCTGCAATGTTTTGTTTAGGATCAAGCAGCTGAAAATCGTGAATAAACGAATTGTATTAAAACAATCGACGAGTCGATAATAATCACCTAATTGAATAATCGATTACTTTAACATGCGATTATCCCATCACTACATTGTGGTATACACAGCGCTCTTCAGAGTTCCCCACAGACAAAAATCTGACGGCGTTTAAATCTGGAGATGTGGGTAGATACATAACACTTCCTCGTCGCTCTATTCGCCTCCAAGCTAATGTTTCATCCGCGATCGAAGGTAACGTCTCGATGGTATAGGCTGTTCACGGTAAAATAAGCACTTTTGAAATCCCTGCTTAAGATCAACTTTTATGCACGTTGTGTATTCTTCCGCCTTATGCAAAATTAACATTGTCATAGGCCTCGACACTTTATTTTTGCGTCGGTAAAGTGCAACTGTGAAATTATTACAGAAGAAAATGTTTTTGCAAATCTACTCATTTTTACACTTCGATGCATAAAAAAAAAACAGAAAGCGAAAGAAATAATTTAAGTTATCACAAATGTTTACGTGACACTTTTTATATTCTACGTTAAGATATGGAACTACTTTCAATTCATCTTTGCCAACTTTACTGGGCGCATGTCACTCAGTTCGCCCGTTAAAATATATGCAGTTAGGATTGTTACATTTTTCTAAGGTTGATTTCAAAAGTGCTCACTTTATCGTGAACAGCCTTTAATGTGACGTTGAACTGTCTTGCTGGAGAAAGCAATCGTTATCTGGGTAGAGCTGGAGAGCAGCTGGCACAATGTTAGGTTACTCAGGTACTCAGAGCTAATGATTTTTTTTTCGTGAAAGTAAATATCAATACACGGTAGACTTCAATAATACAAGCGCCCGGCAGCAGTTTGTCTATTGCCATTTGTTGCTGTCTGCTCGAGAAGGGTGTCTTCCTTATTGACCGGGCCACTCGGAATCCGTCAACTCCGGGCTCGGCTCCTGCGTGATTTTGTGTGCAAACAATCAACACGGGTCAAAAAGCAATCCTGCCAAATCAAGATAGGTGTTTGGAAATATAACTTGTCTTGAAATCTTTTCGTGAAACTTTTCTACCCTACCGATACTGCACGTCTGTGATTCGCGGGCAGCCGGCCAAGACGCGGAATACGTGAATTATCCAATGAAAAAAAGTGGGTCTGAGCTAGAACTTCCGCGAGAATCGGGTGCCCTTACTAATCACTAGGGGCCTGCAGAATCCGCGTTGTTTTTTTTTTTTTTTTGGGGTGGAGCTAAAATTCACAGTACTGTGTAAACTCGAGCCGGCATCGTTTCTCCATTGGCTGCTGCCCAGATACGATCACTTCCTTCCTGAGCGAACCACACGTGATTTTGAAGTGTTCATTTATTGGCACAGAGTTACCGAGGGCGTGTCAAATAAAGGACAGTGCAGTTGCAAATGTATAGAAAAGGAAAAGCGTTTTTTTAGTTTAACCCTTTCAGACCCGACTTTAATTTACAGTTTAAGGTGTTGCAAACAAAAAAAATTATGATGCGTGCTGTACTTACGTGGACACAACACTTGTTTCGTTTTCACCGCCAAAGAACTGTAGTATATATGTTTCTGCTACAGTTATATGAACCGATTGCAAACCTAGAGCAGTGAGATGGATTGCGAATCATTCACCCGATATTCGTCATTGAACTTCGTTGCGTACACAATTGCGTACACTGGAACCGAATGTGTTACAATGTCCTCAAATAAAAACGCGAATTTTGCCAGTCTCTACTAGTCACGGAGCAAGTTGTGTTCGTTAGACTTCAGGGAGGCCGTGTAGTAGAATATTTTACTCTCTGTAGTATAGTACTTGTTAATGTATTTCCAGAAATTTAAGTTATTGTTTTCCATTGAATTTATTAATTTATTCCATTACTGTGGACACTTTAGTGTCGCATCCGCCATTTTAAATCTTAAATTGTCATCATGATAAAAGCTTACCATACACAAATTTTTTGTGGAAACTTAGTGCTCCTAAACACAACTGATTTCAGCGTCCTCTTCCGGCGCGGTTTTATATCGGCATCAATTACCCACATATATATTTTTTTTCTCGCAAGCACTCAGGGTAAAATGCATACGATCAATTCCCGGTCGACTGCAAACAGCAAGTCTTTAATCAACCTCTGAACGGGCGAAATCGCGAAGGATAGCTATTGACACAGCGTCGTCTGCTGGTGTCTTGATTTCTTTAGAAGCATAGACGTTAAGCGATTGTCTACACGTGTGCTATCCTCCGTTAAGCTAACGAACACCGCATACGTTCTCAAATCGAAACAGTTAAAAAATTGCTGCAAATCAGCGCATTCGACTGCAGATCTGTTGAGACGGTTCCACTTGAATCAATAAAATTCTAATGGCTAATGGGGCCGCGGTGGCTGAGTGTTTGAACTGCTCGCCTCCCACCAAGGCGAACCGGGCTCAATCCCCCGAGCCGGGTCATTCCGGATTTTCGCAAGTGGGAATCGTACCGGACGATGCCGCTGGTCGGCGGTTTTTTTCTTTCTTTCAGGGATCTCCTTCTTCCCCTGCCCATGCATTCCGGCGCTGCTCCATTCTCGCCAAATATCACCCTCACCGGCTCTCAAGACCTCGCTGTTAAGAGCCACCCAAATCTCTCGACTCAATTCAACTCTGCTCATTCCTAGTGAATTGTACTTGCCAGTAAAATCTCAGGCCATTCTACTGATTCGCCATTATATAATAGCTCATTAACACCTTGAGGACTATACCAGAGTGTAGTTCGGGCGAAACTTGTTTGGATATTTCATTAAACTTAAAAAAAACAAACTTGTTCGGGGTATATTTACATCAATTTCCTATTTCGCAAGTATTTCAAATAGGAACAAATAACATCAACAACGATCTCCGTCAACGAACGAACATTTTTGTATACTTACGGAAATTAACACGATGGGATATACATCCTGTTACATACGAAAGAACATTGGTTGGCAGCCGGCCAATACGGAAAGACTGGTGTCGTTTTGGACAGTAGAATGGTGTTAAGTAACAATGGGGACCAACATAACTTGGTGTCCCTACAGCGGTACGGGCATATGTAGGTGGTTTACGTCTAGCTTTTCCTTAAAGCTGGTAGACGAGTGCCGACCTCAAAGTGTTAAGGCCATTGATGCATGAAAGCAGTAAATGTATATAATATGTGTCATAACTTGTTTCACTGCACATTTTTCAAAATTTTTGACTCGTCAAGACGTAAACAACAACTTTTAGCACTTTATGTTGTTAGATCTTCACCACCGTTATTATTCTCGGAGCACTGATTGCAGATAAGATTTTTTAAATAATTGCAGCAGTGAATATCCAACAACGTAAGAAGGTGCTTAAAGTTGTCATTTACGTCTTGACGAGCCGAAAATGTCGAAAAATTCGCTGCGAAACAAGTTACGACACAAATTAAATAAATATACTTATTTCATTCACCAATGGCCTTAAGTGAAGATTGCGTGAAATAATTCTACTGGTTGAAATCCACTGATTCAGATTTCGAGTGTAGTTACAAAAATGTGATATTCTGATTGTCGGTTTTATCTGAGATGGGCCCACTCTTTGCGCCACAAACTACTGCAACTCTTCAGGAATAAAATTTCCCAAGGCAAGAAGAAAATATCGGCTGTACGTCGTTCGTCGCGGCACCGGACAGGTGCGAGCACATGCAGTATGGTGATGAGTTTAGTCTCCGGCGCCCGGGTTAATTGCTCGCGCTGTGTATTTCCGGCGGCTCGGCGCCAGGCGCCACGGGTGAAGACTATAACCACACACCGGCTGTGCTTTAGCGCCTTCATCACAGGACTGAGCTGCCGATCCCGGACGTAAAAACCACGTTTATGTCCGTGCGGCCATTTACGAGTTTTCGGCCACCCTTCTTCCGTCGGGAGATTAAAAAAAAAAAGTGAAGGCCCTACACGACGACCATACTTTCGTAAAGTTCAAAATAACCAATCTTCATCCCTGAATTAAAACTCAGATAATTTTTGATCTTATGTGGGAGTGACAATTATCCGTAAAAAAAAATCCCTCATATAAAAGCTTAACTTCCAATTAATTTTTTTATATTCATCCTTTGCTACAGGCAAAAATCTTGATCCGACCACCACTTATAAATATTGCTGGTTTACGTCTTTCAAAATTAACTCCTGAAAAAAAAATTAGTTCCTGCCCGTTATTGCTTCCAGTATAGTTGACAATGGTGTAGGGAAAATAGTTCCATGTGTTAGTGCAAGCACAACATGGCCGAAAAAATATTGATCACATTCCAAGAAGTCGATCACATAGGTACCACCAGGAAAATGTAATTTGTAGTGGAACACGTAGACATGCACACGAGAGATAACCAGGATTCAGACCACGTCAATGTGGGCCCCATTATTAACACGGAGTCCTTCCAGCCGAAAAGCAATTTCGATCCATGTGTTGTGCAGCATGTGTTGTATCAATCGGAAAATACCACATCTTCCCTCCAGAGTTTCTATCCCAGGACACCATTCAGCTTCGTCGCATACACACTGCGTTTTACGTCACCATGAAAGTAATTCGTGTGATGTTCAGGGAGGGAGGAAGCAACGAAATGGGGTCGTCTCGCCCAATCGAACGAGCAGGGAAACGTTTCGTCGAGGAACTGTCTTTTTTTTTCTAAACTACCTTATTCTAAGTGTTAAGTGTAAGTCCGAAGGTAGGGTCGGGTTCTAATTGCATCTCAGGGCTGAGCCCCTTACCCATAAAGGAGAGGGAATTGAATACAAGGAGGCGGGCATCGCGGCCGAGAGGGAATGGGTAGGCATGGCCATCACTTTGGGGCCATACCTACTTCCTCCCTAAATGTAGTGTAGTTAAAGCTACATTAAGAAGGGGTATGGTAAAACCCGCATAGACACTGTAAAACCCATACCGACAGAAAAGGAGTTAAACTCGTGGGAGCACTAGTGAAAATGCTAAAGGAGATAGCAGATGTGGAGTCCATGCTGTTTAATATTGGAGTGAAGAATCTAGTAGAGGGTGACGGGGCTTTGGGCCAGCATGTTAAAGGTACATGCGCCCTTGAGGTGAGGTGGAACTGCCATCAATGTTCCTGCGCTGGCAGTATGACTACCCTCACAGCAATACCGACAACAGTGACTTCAGGCAGGGTCCTTAAGCTTCCAGCCGAGGGAGAAAGAAATCCGGCCAGCTCAGTCATGGCACCTACTCCATCTTCGCTCTTCTGCACCGACATCAGGATCTCCACATCGTGGGTGAAGGTGGGGAGTAATGGATCGGGTAGCCACCCCCTCCCCCTCCTCCAAAATCTCCCTCGGTCGTAGGCGAGCACCCCCCCAAAAATACAAGAAAAAATAGCATCAACTTTAAAATTGTTCTTTGTAACGAAAGAACAAGAGAAAATTAATAACTCAAAATCTGAAATTTAATAAATAAAAAAAAACAATGAAATCAAGCAAATTCAAGCTAAAAACAAGACAAATTTATTGTTTTCAAGCTGCTTTTTCACGTTTATAAAAACTTCAATTTTTTGTTTAAAAAACAAGTAATTTTCATTGAAAAACAAGCAATTTAAACCTAAAATCACACAAATTTTGCAACATTTCACAAAAGGGCCGTGCAGAAATTTTGATGCTATAAAAACCAGCAATTTACACCAAAAGTGCAAGAAAAATAGCATTAAATATTTCCCGCTATTTGTAAAGAAAGTGTCAGAAAAAAAATTTAAAACTTAAGATCTGAAATTCAATTAAAAAACTATCAAAATCATGCGAAATATTAAAAAATATAATTGATAGATAAAAGTAATATAATTTATATATTTTAAGACATTCTAAATCATGCATAGATTTATCATTTTTCATTTCTTTTAAGCCTTCATATGTCATAAAATTTCAATTGTCATTTATTAACTGTAAAGTTTTTTTCAAACAGACTTACATAGCGATTTGGTAAAGTAATCTTAAACTTTGAATTAAGAATACAACTAATTTTTTTTCCAAACTTAGAATCCTAGATTCGAAAATCTATAGCAACATACTTTTTATTTCTTTCTAGGTGCTGTAGTTTAGTTAACTCGAACGACTTGTTAAACTTGGCGCGCAGCGATTCCATTGTTAAGTTTATTTAAAAGAAAAAAATGTTAAAACTAAAAAAAATAATATTTTTAATTTTACTATTTTAATTTTATTTTAATTTTAATATTTTATTATTATATTATTATTTTATTATTATTATTTTAAAAAATTTCTTTTCAAATAAGCTTAAATAATGGAATCCCTGTGCACCAACAAAATGGAAAATAGTACCACATCAAAGCTTTTTAAATAGTGTGGCGAAGTATTAAATATAGAAAAATTTTCACTTTAATGAATATGCAAAAGATAAACTTTATAATATCTGTAAAAAATGCTACATTGAAAAGGGCACAAAGTATTATGAATTAAATAAAGAGAGGGTATTATGCGATTGTGGAAAATATGTTTATAATACATCTCTCAAAATGCATAAAAATTCTAAATTACACAGAACAGAACTAAATAATTTAAATGAAACTCAACACGATAATTATCCAACAAAAACATGTAAAGTGTGAAATGAGAATAAATGTATAAAACTATTTTATCTTCATAAAAATACTATGTACAAAAATATAACAAAATGAAAAGCTTGTTATAATGAATACATGAAGAAATACGTGAAGAAATATAATCATAGTAAGAAGTTAAATAATTATTAAATATTGCTTTTGATATCTGTATTAACTAAAACTTTGTGTTATTTGATATAAAAAAAGCAACGTACTAAATAGCCTATAAAAATTAAAATGTAATTTAATTTGTTTTCTTCTAAATACAACTATCAAAAATGGAGGCCAGCAATCTTGCAGTTGAGCTGGGTGAGAAGACAGTGTGGGAGATAAGAATTATAGGTAGAGACTTAAAAAATTAATATAGCTATAATCTAAGGAGCCATGATTTAATTAGACATTGGTATACTATAAGGAAAGGTATTACACCATTTAGTATATACGAGCAAAGAGAAAGAAAATTTGCAATTTTACCATTTTTAATGCTAATATCAATAAATTATATTCAAAAGATAGAAAGAAATTGAGAAAAAAAAAATCCATTCTCTAATAATGTATTTATAAAACAAGAGAAAAAAGATCTAAAACAAACATTCCCACTTTCTAATAATCTATTTGCAAAACAAGAGAAAGGATTTAAAAGAAACATTCCCATTTTCTAATAATCTATTTGTAAAGACTAGAAATAAAAGCCAGTGGGTAAAAGAAGAGATAAGAAAGAATATTTTCTACAATGATAAAAAATAATTAACAGAAATTTTTCCATTTTATAATAATTTATTTCTTAACAAAAGAAGTAGAAGAACCAATAAAAATTGCAGAGTTAATAAATCTTTTAAAGGTAGACTATCAACTTATAAAATTGAGAATTATTTTAATTCTATAAAAACTATAGTTTTTGAGATAATACACAAAAATCTTAAAACGTTTAGAGGGTTAAAAACCAGCATTAAATTATATACCAATTGTCGCAAGTAAGAAAACAATCAAGTAGAATTATTTACATTTCAGTCATTTAATCATAGGATACTAAAAGAAGGAGAATTTACAAAGATATATAAAATTATATATCAGGAATTACTTACACCATTATCCGAATTTCAAAGAGGAGGTACAGGATGGACTTTAGATAGAACAATTGGAATACAATTAGGTATAAATAAGTATAATCCATTAAATGGAGCATCATATATTGATCTACCAGAAGCAATAAAAAAAATAAAAAAGCATGCATAAATGTGAAGATTAATGATCGAAAATGCTTTCCTTGGGCAATAAAATCTGCAATTGCTTCCATTAAAATAAAATCCACAAAGAGTATGTAAATTTAAAACTGTGGGGCTTGATATTGATAATGCAATAGCTAAATATGAATATCCTATTAAAATAGATGATATAAATAACCATAAATAGAAAACCAAATTATATATATATATATATATATGTGTGTTTACTCTATTGAAGACGAGTCTACAGTATATCCACAAATCTTACAAAAACTATAAAGAAAAAACATATAAATTAACTTTATTTCAAAGATGATGAAAATGATCATCATTGCTGGATAAAAGACTTATCGAAACTGCTTTCTACACCAAAAAAAAATAATCATAAAAGTAAAACTTATATATGTGATATGTGTCTTCAATTATTTTATTCTCAAGAGAATTTAAATAAACATAGAGAAGACTGCTCTAAAAACGAAGCAGTAAAAATCGCCTTACCCTCGAAAGGCGCGCAAATATAATTTAAAAATTATAAACATACAATAAAGGTTCCTCTCAAAATATATGCCGAATTTGAATCAATGCTAAAGAAAATACCAACAGTTAAACCAACTCCAAGAGAATTAAGTGAATTTAACTATATCAAAAAATATCCAATTTTAACAGAGGATGATATCCATAACGGTCTTTAAAAGGAGATACTTAAAGAACGATATCATCTTACTAATGAACAAATAAATAACATTGATTTAAAGCTAAATAATGAATCATATTCTACGGAATATCAATTACACGAAGCATCTGGTCTTCGTGTTATTATAGTATCTAATTATGGTGATTATAAGCCACCAGTAGTATATCGAGGTCCAAATACACATAAAGTTTTTATACAATCAATAAAAAGGGTATTAGAAGAAATTGGGGGAATATATTCACAAATCGAAGCAATGCATCCACTAACAAGAGAAGAAAAAATATAATATAGAGAATCAGAAAATTGTACTTTATGCGGATATGAATATTCGGATGACAGTAACAAAAGCACATCATCATGATCATATAAGTGGAAAATTCATTCATCCAGCATGTAATGATTGTAATCTATAATTAAAATTACCCAACTTTGTACCAATTTATTTCCACAATTTAGCTGGATATGATGTACATTTATTAGTTTAAGAGTTAGGATATGACGACAAAAATATTGATTTAATTGGAAATTATGAAGAAAAGTTTATCACTTTTTGGGAAAAACACAGAAAATTTTAAAATGAAATTTATAGACACATTTAAATTTATTGCCAGTAGTTTAGCTAAAGTATAATGAAATTTAACCAAACAACAAATGAAACTTACACAAAATCATTTCCCAGAAGAACAAGTAGGTTCAGTTATTACAAAATGATTATATGGATAGTTTGAAGAAATTCGAAGAAACCGAACTGACAACAAAAAGTGAATTTTACAATAAATTTAATGATTCTGACATAACTGAAGCCGATTTTGAGTATGCAAAATGTGTATTCCTTTTAATAAAGAATTGGACATTGTTCATTTCAAAATTGTTTTAAAAATCAATAAAATAATTTAAGATCAGAAAAATGTTCTAATTTAAAAGAAGATGTTTATGATTTGAATTGCTGTGATGGCTGGGATTATGGAATCAGTAGCGGCTATGCTTGGAATTTTTTTTTTTTTTTTTAACTTTAAACCTCTATTTATTTGTATCTTTTCATTTGTTATTAGCTTAAATTTGCTTTTTTTGATTGTTTTTTTTATTAAATTTCAGAATTTCATTTTTTAATTTCTGTCTCACACTTTCGTTACAAATAGCAAGAAATATTTAATGCTAATTTTTCTTGTACTTTTGGTGAAAATTGCCTGTTTTTATAGTATCACAATTTTTGCACTGCCCTTTTGTGAAATATTGTAAAATTTGTGTGATTTTAGGCTTAAATTGCTTGTTTTTCAATGAAAATTTGCTTGTTTTTAAACAAAAAAATTTGTTGTTTCTACTAATGTGAAAAAGCTGCTTGAAAACCATAAATTTTCTTGTTTTTAGCTAAATTTCCTTGATTATTAGTGTTTTTTCACTAAATTTCAGATTTTGAGTTTTTAATTTTTTCCTGTACTTTAGTTACAAATAGCAAGAAAAATTTGATGCAATTTTTTGTTGTAATTTTGGTCGTTCTTCCATTGGCATGTGAAGTCACTCATTCTCTGACTGAACAGCACGCGATTGGTGCACAAAATTGTGAAGTGTTCCCTTATTGGTGCTGAGTTACATAGGGCGTATGAGATAAAGTATGTTCCAATGACAAAAGCACTGCAAAGTTACACGTGTTTAAAGTTTAACTCGTCCCCAAATAATAACGCGAATTTCGCAGGTCCCTAGAAATCGCGAAATCTCCGGGTCTCCACCTACCTATGCACGAGGCATCGGAGATTATCCTGTCACCGAAAGATGACACGAAGGGTCTCTACACAGCAGTCCTCGAAACGCGAACTTCTCCACGCGTGCCCTTCGTGCGAAGCTAGACATCGTGGCAGAACGCATAAACCTGGAAGATCCTCCAGAAGCGGTCAATTAACGACGGAGAAGCCACACTTGCGCGAGGCGTGATTGCCAACGGCGCTGATAAAGATAAACGACCCCGGCGTCCGGAGCACGTTAATTGCCGAGGGGTGCCCTGGAAGGGGTTTGGGGAGGGGGGGGGGGGGTGGCTTCGCTGGACTCCAGGGGGGTCTCCAGGAGGGAGTTGTTGGAGACTGGAGTGTGTGTGAGGGCCGGGGGGGGGGGGGAGGTTGGAAGGAAAAGGCGACTTCGGCAACAGATACATCAGCGTCCGGGCTCGTTGGCTGACCGCATCCGTCTGGCGCCCCGACCCCGGGGTGTGATTTGATTAGCCCCCTGCTGTCTGCCTCCCCTCCCCCTCCCACCCCTAACGTGTCGTTTTTGTACCCTCAAACTACCCTCCGAACACACTTACATCAAACAACAATCACACAGATTACGTTTTCTACTCGCAGGTTAAGATGTCTAATCGAGTGGCGTGAATTGTGATTTTCGCCCCAACAGAAGTCTCCAGGCTCCCTTTACAAGTAGCACTGTGGCAGGTGATGTAAACTGGTATATTTACGTGAGTCAGCCACTTGTTTCCAAAATTGCGACCACACAAACATTTAGGCATAGTATGCTGTATTGTAGAAACCTTGTCATCAATACCAACTTAACTTTGTATGTTGGCAGTACATATAACAACTAACAAATGTGTCCACACGTAGCCTCTTTTGTCCGCCACACACACGCACACACATAAACCGACATACACACAGATCCACACACAAGAAAGTGATCTCATTAAACTTTCATTCCTTTGGAGAATAGGCCAAACAGCCTCGCACCGTAATAGCAGGGAAATGAACAAACAATCGTGGCCCAAGTACGCAGAGTACAGAAAATCAACACTGCTGCCAAATGAATTTGCGAAATTCCCGTATTTTTTATTGGTGGTAGCGAACGGGGTAGGCCTATCGCTAGGGCCGCCTGTTTTTCGCGAAAAGATACACGCGGGGGCTAAACTTCAATATCATATCTCCACACTTGCAGTATTCATTTTGATACTGGCCGTTTGTCTTTGTGTGAAGACAGTCTGTTACATGAATGAGCCAATCAAAGTTGAGTTTCCCCGATACTGATCGTCCGTGATTCGCGGGCGGACAGATAAGACGAGTAACGATTCAAATGACCCAATCACGACAATGGTTCTGAACTAAAGTGCGTTGGAATACAACTTGTCATGAAATCTTTTCGCGAAAAACAGGTGCCACTGCCTATAGCTAGAGACCTGAATAATTCCCGGATTCCCTCTGTGACAAGCTAGAATTCAAAACACGTGTGTTTATATAACGTTAGCCATTGGCTCACACGGTTTTTGACACGTCCTGGAGAACGGTGGCCCAATCGTCGCCTTCGCCTTCCACTGTGACAGCAGATGACCAATGGCCAGTTGATATCGGCATTTTTGTACATTAGACTGTAGAGTCTAGCCTGCAGGTCATTGAACTCGCGAATTCTTCAGGTCTCTAGGTATAGCCAATTTTTTTTTCTCTCTCCATCGGGATTTGACTAGACCCATTCATCCTAAATCTTCAGTCATCCAAAAAAATAAATTAGCCAGAGGAATGAGTTATGCGCAGAAGCAGATTGAGGCAAACGGTAGACACATGGGATTTCCGCGGATGACCCACGCAGAACTGTAGGAAGCGGGAGTCTGAATATTTATATAAAAAAAAAAAGTTTGGGTGAGTGTGACGTAACTAATAGGTGGTTGCAATAACGGGTGGGGGAAGGTAATTTTTCTTCTCCGCCCCCGGATGGGGAGGTTGGCGGCCGTGTTCGATAATGGACGCGTCCTGGACGTACGATTTTGACGCGGCGCGGATGTACGAGGGCTCATGATTCACGCCCGGCGGCCATGCTTCAACTGTAATCCAGGCGACTAAGGGTGAGCGATCTGGCGGGAATTTGTCAGAGCGTGGAGCCGCGTTACTATCTCGCGGGTGTTTTTGGTTCGCGGAGGTGGGGGGGGGGGAGGTGCACAGGGGCACGGGTGCCACGCGAGGGTTGACGGATGCTAACAAGCCGGGGTGGATTCACCCCTACAATAGCAGGGTCACTGCCCGTCTCTGTGGAGGTGGACCCTTTAACATATTATCCCGAACATGTAGGCCCTACATTTACGTGAGGCGAGGGACCTGATAAATACTCGATCTCATTTACCTCTGCGGTAGACACCACATATTCGTAGGTACAATCACCACATATTCGTACGATAAGATTTCTCGAATTCATTTGAGGAGGCACCGCGGTGGCTGAGCGGTTAGACTGCTCGCCTCCCACCAAAATGAGCCGGGTTCAATCCCAGTCCGGGTCACTCGCGAATAGGTCGATCTCACGTTCCCCCCGGCTCTTGCATTCCGGAGCTGCTCCATTCTCACCTCGTTTCGCCCTCATCTGCTCTCAGGCCGCCCAAATCTCTCAACTAAACTCCTTTGAAGACAAGCTAGACTTATAACACGTGTACATTTCACTTTCTTCTCCAATCGTGTCGCAGTTTGTGAGCCACGGAATGGACATAATTGACGAGCCAATGACCACAGAATAGGTAGATATACAGAAGCGAAATGGCATTTTTAAAAAATGAAAGTTGACTCAGTCTCTCATTAACGCGCGAAGCTGTGGGTGAGTGAGGGAAGAGATTTGGGAGGCTCTTAATTGCGAGGTCTTGAAAGCCGATGGTGGGTAAGCGAGGTGAGTATGGAGCTGTGCCGAAATGAAGGGCGGGGGAAACTGGAGATCCCCGAGAAAACCCGCCAACCAGCGGTGTCGTCCGGCTCGATTCCCACATGCGAGTTTTGTTTAGAAACAAAAAAAAAGTTATGAAAATGGTTTTGCCCGAGCTACACTCAGACGTATTCCTCAAAGTATTAAGCTTTGTTCGCATGAGGCGGAGGAATACCATGAAAGTAGAACTTCAGCAGGGCTTCAGAAAAACTGGAAATAACCGCGGATGTCCTTAAGCTGCTTCTTAAAAATTTACCTCATTCCTTGATTACACAAAAATGATATTTCGCACGGGAAAAAAAGTAAACATATTTCAAATTAGCAAATCATTCTCTTTACGAGAACTTCTCGACAACTATGTAGGCGTTATAGCTATCGCTTGTAGGAGTGCAAAGATAAGTAAGTTGGCAGAAATATTGCCTAGCAATTTCGTCTAAGAAATAATCGCTTAAAGTCGTCATGCTGAACTATTAGTATGTGTGACTATCAATGGCGAAGCAGAAATTCATATAAAAATGTTTGATTTGAAGAACAACAGTATAGAAGTGAATACCATTTATTTTTACCGTTTTACTGTATCGTTTTATTTACATAAATTCTAATTTTACACATATATAACTATATATTTTTTTTAACGTGACCATATTTCGTGGGAAAGGGGATCGAACCTGGAACCTGGCCACCCTTGTCAACGCTACCACTGGCGCCTTTTTGGTACGAGATATTTTGGCTATAGTCTATTCGCAGTTTTTCACACATTTTGAATCAAACCTTTGCAAAAATCACCCCATGTATAACGTGTTTGATTTTTTTTTTTTCCTAAGTATGTCACGCATCACAAACGTTTTATACATGTGTTAACATAGAAGTACACAGAAGTACGTGTTTTCAGTCAAATTGAACGTCTACTTACACTGTATTTCTAATTATAATAGGATAGTTATATATAATAAAATAGGAGAGTTGGTTACACTTAGTAAGAAATATTTCGTATGCTAAATAAGATTACATTGAGTGCGCACGAATGCGGTGCGTTGTCCCTAATTTTCTATACACCATAAAAAAAATTGTAATTTTGACTGAGAAATTGTTTGTAATTTTTCAAATGCTTGTAACAGTACAAAGATTTATCTTATAAAAAATACTCGTTTGTAAAACTACAAGGGCCGTGTTTGTACTATACTGACCCGTTTCCATGAGATTCAGCAAAATGGCGGACTTTCAACAACGTAAAACCGATGCAAAGTGTAGTTGCGTGCAAAAAGAATGCATTGCGAGTTTGAATAACGCCAAACATTTCAAGAACTGAAATAATGAATATAAAACAACAGCTTCAATCAAACGTTACAGTAATACCCATTAACTGTTAATGTTTCCTTACACGGGAATCTTAAAATGAAATATAGTATTGGTAATTTGAATTATATTTAATATAAAATATTCACTAAGTATGTAAGTCAAGTTGATGTAGTGGTTAAGTGTGGAGGCTGATGTTATAAGGTTTGTGGGTTCTAATCTCAATGCTAGCAAATTGAAATTTTTTTTTTCATATATTTTGTAATATATTTTTTTAAGATATTCTCTTTTATTAATTGTTCATCATATTTGTTTTCTAGAAAAAAAAATTATGTACACTTTTCAACACTGTAAGTTGTAATACAAGGCTATCATTTGTGATATCACAAATATATGTTTTACAGATTTTACAAGGAAACTGTTTGTAGTTTTACAAAGGAATTGTTTGGCAGCTGGGTTTCCGAGGATTTTTCTTGTGAAAGTACAAAACTTCTTTTAGAGTGTACTCTGCTAAACTTTTGTTTGTATGATGTGGAGGAATATCATGGAAGCAAAACTTCAGCAGGGCTTCAGAAAATGTTGAGGTTACTGTGAGCATTCTGTAACTTAAGTTCGTCTTCATGATTTTCCCTCACATCTGATTCCGTAGCGAACTACTCTCAAAGTGACACTTACAGCTTGCTTAAAACGTTACCGTAAATGCACAACTTAACAGATATTAAGTTTAAAATCTTGATTGTCTTTCAATTATCTTTCGCCTGTATCTATGCACTTTGTAGGCTTCCCTGCAGTGATATTACGTCATCAAGAAAATTCGCCTGAAATATGTAAGACTGACATTTCAACTGTAGGAAACCTCACTGTCCTTCATGCCTGAAAGTTTACTGCTGATAACTTATAAGTTGTAACCCGAATTAAGTATAGATTTCTGGAAGTTAATGTTCTAATGGATGTTACACAACATGTTGAATGCATAGTTTTGACAATTTATCCCAATACTGGCCATTGATAATCAATTACAGAATAATACATGAATTTCTAGAAGCACTTAAAATAATTCAGAAGTTGTAATATTTTAAATATTTGCTTCGTGTTAATCATTTTCAGTTCAGCAGAAATATATCACTCCGTAGATGCAGACGATAAAGGAGTTTACTTTTATGTAGAAGCTGCCGTTAAAATTAGTATTAAATTCATCTTCAGTAACTTCTAGTCTCTGAACAAGTGATATACTGTAGGTTTTCAACACCCTTATGCGTGAATGTTCTTCTGGAAGATATATTTACATGTTCTCCAACACTGTAAGATATTATCCTCAAATTTTAGTCATAATCCTATACGCATATTCAGAAAGCGCAAATGCTAACTTTTTTTTCCATGATTCCATGGTAACGGCCATATATTTACTCAGGAAATAGTCAAATGTTGTAGAGAGTGAGTGAAGAAATTTGGCCGGCTCTTAACATCGAGGTCTTGAGAGCCGATGGCGTAGAGAAATCTCCTTCCGTGTATAGTGGCGGTTCCTGGCATTCCTATATCTGCAGCCTGATATGTGGTATTATTACAGACCTGCAAATTTCGTGTTTCTATATGAGGACAATTCAAACTTGAAACACTTATCCTTTGCTATACGTTTGTCTTTATTTGACACGCCCCGGGTTATTCTGCGCCATTTAATTAACACTGCACAGTCTTGTGCCCCAATAATGTACAGTTCAATCAGATAGGGAGTGACTTAACATCTATGCGGCAGTCAGTGGAGAAACGACGCCTGCTCGAGTATAAACAGCATGTACTTTGAATTTTCGCTTGAAGCCAAAATATAACGCGAATTTCGCAGGTCCCTTCGTGTTATTATCCCCGAGATAAGTGCCTAAACTGTAGTTTGAAATCTTTTATTGCAGTTTGGGAAGTGCACTAGGAGGCTGATTTATAGACCAAACCGTGCTCGACAAGAAACCAGTACCAAATCAAGGCCACTCAAGTTTGCGAAAGGTCGTTTGTAGAGACCAGAAAATTTCGCCATATTATAAACCTGTAGACTAGACATCACGTTGCTATGGTTACTCGAGTCTCAGTTATTTTTCCATCGGTTGCTGACTCAATGAGTGACAAATTTTACCCATGAACATGTAGCACAGCTTTCCGGTCCCCCCCCCCCCCTTACTCATAGATTTGTTGCTGACTTAAAGTTGGACAGGGCGAGTCTCATTAACTGTGTTCGAATCGTCGCAGTGACAGAAAACGTAAAATATTTAGAAATCTAGCCTGTCCGCTGATTAAGTAGTAAAATTTTCGGGTCTCTAGACATTTTTTTTTTTTTATTATTAAGGCCGTAGTCAGGATTCGTAACCAGCCGTGGTCAATAATAACCAAATACCTCGTATTTTTCCATTGGTCTGTAGGTGTTCGCAGTAACACATAAAACAGAGAAACGCTAAATATTTATTAACTCGAATGAGAAATATAAAAATTTTTCTTCGGTGCTGGTCGTGGCGTCATCAAAATGGTTAGTAAGTAGGGATAGGAAAAATTCTCTAGTTCAATGATATTTATGCAAGACTCCACAGTCCTGTGTATACTCTTGCCTCAGCTGTGTGTCCATTGGTTGCTTCCCCAGAGAGTGGCCAGTGTTACTTCACGTGTTTACTATCCAGTCCGCTATTGGCTCAAGAGTTGTCCAGAGCGTGTCTTATAAACTGCGTACCAATTACGAAGTCAACTTCGGTGTGCACATGTTCGGTGTATATCTTGTCCTGAAATGAACTCGCGAAATGTTCCTATCCCTATCTAAGTAGAGACCTGAAAAATTCGCGAGTTCAATGACCTGCAGGCTAGACTCTACAGCCTTATGTACAAAAATGCCGATGTCAACTGCACATTGGCTGTCTGCTGTCACAGTGGAAGGCGGCGATTGGGCCAGCGTGCTCCAGGAGGTGTCGAACACCGTGTAGACCAATACTAAAGTTATATAAAAACAAGTGCTTTGAATTCCAGCTTGTCTCGAAATGAATCCTTGAATTCTTCAGGTTTCTATCAATAAGGCTTTTTTTTTTGTATGATAAACCATGTGCACATCGCAGATACCACGTGTCACGCGATTATGATCCACCATAAAAGGATATTCACTAGATCAACGGCTTACCATAAATTTATGTCCTTAACACTTTAGGAAGGCACAAATTATCTGGCACTGAAGACAAAGTTGAAGTGAGCTGACTATATTCGCCTCTACAGTAATATCATCACTTGTATTGAGATCTGCGTTTCCACTTACTTTCCTCCTATTGGTCCTGGCTACGCCGGACACGCCTACTGTACTCAGCAAGGTTTATTATTGTCTCCTCGTCCGCCAATGGAGTCGTGTGTTGACTGTATACCAAATAATGTGATGCGACAGCTGTAACAGGCTTAGAGTCCGTCATGTTTAATTGAGAACTTAATTAATAAACCCGTTTTGTTCTTATGAACGGAAATGTTGACTAGTTGTAATTTTTTAATCAGAATCCGATTAAGTCCAGCGACACTCTAAAACTATAAAAGTGCGAGTTTTGTCTCGAAAATCAAAGAAATCGCCATATAAACGTAGCCCTGAGTACATAGGTGCATACTCCTCAAAGGATTAATTTAATACTCGAGCTATTGACTGTCTCTCTTTTCATGTTACTAAGACACTTCATTTACGTTCGATGATTCGTTGTATTTGGCAGTATCTTTTAGCTCTTCAACATTTCGTTCTTTATTTTTAATTAATTGTGCTCAAATATCTTAGGAAGATATGATTTAAAATTTTCTGACAAGTGTATATTCTTTCTAGGTTATTATGATACACTCACTTTTGTATTTACTTCAAAGATCATAGTATATTTATAGGCAATTTTTTTCTTACTTTCTGCTCTTTAGAGTAGTGCACTTAAATCATAGTTTTAAAATTTTCTCCGAGCGTTTTCCTGAAAGCGATTCGCACCAAACAGTTTCCAAACACGTACACTATATGAAACTATTTGTAAATTTACCATATCAGTGAATACGTACAGTGACAAAATGCGAATGGTAAAACATTTTCCCATGCATGCATGGTAGTGTTCCTGCAGTTGCTCAGGGAAGAGTCAAATACGAAGGAAAGTTCCCAACTTTGTACAGTAGCACAGCTAAACATTCCCATATTTCCATCCTGATAAGTTTGGGCACCTGATTTTCGCGAAAAGATTTCAGGGCAAGTTGTGTTCCGATGCACTCTAGTTAGAACCACTTTCGTGATTGGATCATTTGAATTGTTACGTGCCCCTTATCTGTCTGACCATGAATCACGGATGGGGAGTATCGGAGAAACTTTCATCCTGATTGACTAACTCGTGTAACAGGCTGTCTTCACACAAAGGCAATGCGGCCAATAGTCAAATTAAGAGCGCAAGTGTGCACATAGGAAGTCGAAGTCTAGCTTCCGCATAAATCTTTTGGCGAAAAACCGGTGGCTCTATTACTAGTTTACCATACTCGTTATAGGTACGGATAGGAAAACTTCGCGAGTTCAATGACCTGTATGCTAAACTCCACAATCCTTTGTACAGTCGGCCCTCAGATGTTTGTTCATTGGCTGTTGCCCCAGTGTTAACCCACATTCGACAGTACAGGATTCGCTTCTTGTTCCCTTGCAAGTCGGCTATTGGCGCGTAGTCGTCCAGGGCGTGTCTAATAAACGCTGATCCAATTGCAAAGGTGACTTCAGTGTACACGCGTTTGAAAACTATCTTGTCCTGAAATGAAGTCGCGAATTTTTCCTATCCCTAATTATAGGTTAAAAACTTCCATTATGGGTTAGTAAGTTTACCAGAATTTTTTTTACAGTGTAATTTTATGGGGTTAGGAAAATTAATTCATACAATGGAGGCTTGGATTTTATCACGTGGAAACTCAATTTCGCACTTTAGCCGATTGCGTTGGCTCACGTAAACAGTAACAAGAAAACGGCACAATTTTCACTTATTTAATTTCCGGTGTATACGACACACTTCCTCTCCTGTGGTGGGGAAAAAAACATTTTTACCCATTTCCCCCCCCCCCCCCCCCCCGAATTCTCGACTTTTCGTTCTCTCCCCTCAGACCTCAGCCCCACTCATTTCTCTGTCTTCCCCCGGTATGATATATTTATTTCTCCCGCTGGTTCTCTGACTTGTCGGATGCAATAAACACGGGACAGTCGCGTCAGCTAACTCGATCCACCCCGCGGAGGGTGTGTGTGTGTGGGGGGGGGGGTACTTCGGTGCTATGGGTTGAAGAGAGGGTGAAGGGGGAGGGGGGAGGGGGGGAGAGAAATTTCCATGATCGCGACGTGACATTATTCATTGGCCACGTTCTTAAATAATGTACAACGGCCCGAGTCCTCGTGGGCGAGACCTTCCTTCGCCGTAATCCACTTTCAACTCTGGCAATCTGATTTTGACGCGGCTACGAAGAGAGACAGTTTTGGGGAGGGGGTGTTTATGACCGCAGTTCAGCGTATTAGTACGTAGAGGCTGTTCATGGTAAAGTGAGCACTTTTGAAATCAAACTCTGGAAAATATTACCATTGTAAGACACACAGAATGAATCCATAAAATATGTACATGTTAAACGCTAATTTGTAGAGACCTAAACAATTCGTGAGTTCAATAACATGTAGGCTGTACTCCATTGTCGTATATAAAATCATGCGAGTATCACTGTTCATTGGTTGCTTGTTGTATTAGTGGAGGACGGTGATTTTGTTTGCATTTTATTGGGTGTTTATTATTGGCTCGGAGTTGTACAGGAGGTCTAAAATAACGAGTGGACCAATAGCATAAAGCAATACAAACGTACGAGGTTTTGAATCATAGCTTGTCCCGAAATGAAACTGCGAATTCTTCAGGTCTCTACTAATTTGAGGTGCTCATAAATTTGCAACATCTTCTTGTTAAAATTTATTAGTACTTTTTGTAGTCTCGCGAGTTTTATGTAGCTCTGTTAAGCATTTCCTATAATCAGTACAGAAAGATTCAGCAAAAGAACAACACATACTTCGGAAGCTCTGAACGTCTCAGGAAATCGTATCTAAACATTCCTTAACTAGCAACACTGCTTCTAAGACTACACTGTTAAAAAAAATTCCCTCATTTTACGGAAAAGTGCTGGTAAAAATTTATCCAGAAGGGTCTGCAAACTCTCCCTAAATTTACGGACACATCGATTTCACAAACGGACTCTCCGTAAATTTCACGGAACCTCTCCGTTAATTTCCAAGTTAGTTTTCTGTACTTTCCGTCTAAAATAAAAAGAGATAATGAAAATGTCTTAAATTTTCGTTATGTGGGTGTTCTACCGTGTATAAATATTATATTAAAAAGTTAAAATATTTTGTACCTAAGCGAGATTTGAACCCAAGTCAAAAACCATTCACCTACAACTCTCACTTGAAGATTGTGGTATAACTTCTGTATTTCAATTCGAATAACAAAAGCCAAAATTCAGTTTCTATTAAAATTAGTGTATTTGTAGTGTTGCCAAAACTTACAGACAACTGGCGCTATTTTTTAATGTTTGAAATAATAAGTCATAGTTGCGTGGATAACCTTAACTGCCGCAGAAACGATAATTTTCTTGTTACAGTAGCGAAGAAAGCTTCGTGTAGAATCGCCATTGTTCGTCCCCGTAACTCGAAGCCAAAAGGAATACGGAGACTTTCCGTATTTTGTATTTACGGACTTAAATCCGTTTTTCGTCATTACGGATTGCCTTTCCGTATATACACTGTGCATTTCCGTAAAACATTCCGCAAGTATACGCTGTCAATTTAGGACATTTTTCGGAATTAAGGGGATTGGTCCCTTGAGAAAATATCTGCGTAAGGAACCGCAAACATCAAGACTCTTTTCTGCGAATGTCATTTGCTAGCCCAAAAAAAAAGACAACAGTTTTTTTCTCAAATAAAAATAATTCAGGTATGCAAAGTGAAATATTTCTGTTGGTTTGCTTCGCAGATTTTCGCAAATGGAATATTATGACCGTCATACCGCAAGATGTGAAAGTATGTATTACTTAGTTTTAGCAGTAATAATGTATCATCTTCATTTTCTTTGCTTGAGTGCTTTCCGGGAATTAAGAAAACCTGATGAGTTAAAATGTGTCCATTTACATCAGTGGCTTCTGAAGGACTGCAAAACTGCGGTTTCTCTTATCATCAGCAAACGAAGCCCGGAATCACGTTATGGTAACTTCGCATATCACGCGAGACTTAAGCGTGTTGCTATTGAATTATATGTTTGTATTTAACTTTGGCAAATCTTGTTTGGCCCGAAATATATGCTGGAAAATACTTTAGATGAAACGCAACGTTAACTGCCTGTCTAGCAATTCAAGGAATGTGGAGCAATTTCTAGTCAAAATACCTTGTTCGCCGAACGAATGTTAGGCAAAATGCCATGCAGGGTGAAAGAATGCTAGGCGAAACGCTTCGTTGTTTAACGATTGTTAGGCGAAACACCTTGTAGGCTGAAAGAATGTTAGGCAATACACCTTGTTGGTTGAACGAATTTTAGGCAAAACGACTTGTTGGTTGAACGGTTGTTAGGTAAAACGCATGTAGGCTGAAATAATGCTAGGCAAAACGCTTTGTTGTTTAACGATCGCTAGACGAAACACCTTGTAGGCTGAATGGATGTTGGACTAAAACTTCATAGGCTGAAAGAATATAAGGGAAAACACCCTGTAGGCTGAACGGATGTTGGGCGAAAAGCCTCGTAGTCTGAACGAATGCCAAGCAAAACTCATACAGGCGATCGCCCTTAAGGTGAAACAACTTTATCCTAAGACTAAACGACTTTATCCAAAACGACTTGACATCAAAACGCCAAAAACCCTATTGCGAGTACACCATTTATCGCTTACGATAAAATGCTTACGGTTACGTTCAGGTTTTTTTTTGTCATGTTTCATTTCGAAAGTAAAGCACGCATCTTGAAAATATTTTAGCACTTTGAGGACTATACGCGAGTGTAGATTGGGCAAAACTTGTTTGAATATTTCATTCCACTTAATAAACAAAACCGGTCTGGGTAAACTTACATTGGTTCCCTATTTCATAAGGATTTTAAGTAGGAACTATTATAACATCAACAACGATCTTCGTAGATGAATGACAAATTTTCTTGTATAGTTACGGAAATCAACAATATGGGATGTAAATCCTGTTTCATACGAGAGAGCATTTGGTTGGAAAACTGTAAACTCGGCACTCATTGTTTGGCAGCCTGCCAATATGGAAAGACTGTTGTCGTTCTGACCAGTAGAATGGCGTTAAGTGACATCAGGGACCAATAGAACATGGTGTCCCTGCAGCGGTATGGAGATATAGGTGACTAACGTCTAGCTTGTCTTTGAAGCTGGTAAACGTGTGCCGACATCAAAGTGTTAACTGCTGGTAAACAAGTTAGCTTTTCGTAGGGGCGTCTGTTTTTCGCGAAAAGATTTCGGGACAAAACGTGTTCCAATGCACTTCAGTTAAGAACCACATTCGTGATTGGATCATTTGAATTGTTACCCGTCGTATCTGTCTGCCCGCGAACACGGACGATCGCTATCTGAGAAAATTCTGACTGGCTCACTCACGTAACAAATCCGTTTTCACACAAATACGAGCGGCCAGTAGTTAATTGAAGGCTGCAAGTGTGCACATTGGATATTTGAAGTCTAGCCTCCGCGTAAATATTTTCGTGAAAAACAGGTGGCCCTACATGTTACACACTAAAAAACATTTTGCACTTTTACAAGAAAAAATCCTTAGAAACCCAGCTGCCAAGAAAATCCTTTCTAAACCTAAAAACAGGTTTCTTGCAAAATCTGCAAAACATATATTAGTAGAGACCTGAAGAATTCGCGGTATCATTTCGGGACAAGTTAGAATTCAAAACCTCATAAGTTTGTATTTCTTATGATATTGGCCCACCCGTTAGTTTACACCTCCTGGACAACTCTGAGCCAGTAACAAACACGCAATAAAAATGCATACCAGATCACCGTCCTCCGCAAATACAACAAGCAACCAATGAACAGCGATTTTTGCATTATTTTACATACGACAATGGAGTATAGCCTACAGGTCATTGAACTCGCGAATTCTTCAGGTCTCTACAAATTAGTGATTAAAATGTATATATTTTATGGATTTATTCTGTGTTTCTTACAATGGTAATATTTTCCAGAGGTTGATTTCAAAAGTGCTCACTTTACCATGAACGACCTCTACGTACTAATATTAAAAATGATAGCCTTGTAATATAATTTACATTATTGAGAAGTGTACGTAGGATTGTTTGTTCTCACAGAAAACAAATGTGCTGAATTAATAACAGAGAATACTTATATATATATTTTTTTTTCTTCAAAATATAATTTATGAAAAAAAAAAATACACATTGCCAGCACGGGAACTAAACCCACAGCCCCTTTATTAATAGCCCGCACCTTTAACCGCAAGACCAACTTGACTTACGAACTTAACGCTTATCGCTTAATTTTATATTAAATATAGATGCAAGTTCCAACAAAATACCAACAAAATATTTAGGAAGTTGTTTGTTCATGAAGAACACGTTTATTTAATTTTAAGAGTTCTGTTGTTGAGTCGAGGGATTTGGACGTCTCTTAACAACGAGGTATTGAGAGCCGATTTATGATATAATGTGTAGCTAGGAAACATTAACATTTAATGAGTAATATGGTAACGTTTTGGTAAAATTGTCGTTTCATTTTGATTATTTGAGCTGTTTGATGTGTTTTACGTTATTAAAACTTGCAATACATTTCTTTTTGCAAGCACAAAAAGCTGTGTAAATTTTACGTTGTTAAGTGCCCGCCATTTTGCTGAAGCTCGTGGATACAGGTCAGTATAGTACAAATATTTTTGCTTGAGGTCTAATACAAATATGGTCCTTGTAGTTTCACAAACGAGTAGTTTTACAACTGAAACCTCTGTACTGTTACAAGCATTTTTAAAATTACAAATATTTTCTCAGTGAAAATTAAATATTTATTACAGCGTAGCATTAAAATGTTTCATAAATACACTTTCGCCAATTTACCATGCCATGAAGTGTCCCGTAACAAAATCAGCTTTGTTATACGTATCGTATTGTGTTTTTGAGACGTAGAAGAAAAAAAAAAACAATGTAGTGGCGTAGGTCCAGGACAATAGTTCACGGAATAACCTTGAACCAGCAAAAACCGGTTTCCCCTGGAAAGATAAAAACCCCGGAATAAATTAAATATATTTATTACTGTGTAGACATTTCGTATTCCTGGAATCAGTGCTCCGGCGAGGCGATGAAAAATTTCTGGGACTCGTCCCGAAGAATTTTAATCGAGAAAAACTAAAATGCTGAACGCAACGTGCTTTGTAGTGCGTAAAATGTCCCAGAGTACTAAACACATGATAATAAATGTCCAGTGCCCTGGAAACTAAAGTAGCCAGCGGAGCGTCTGGACAGCGCATAAAAACGAGAGTTTCATGGAAGCGAGAGGGCAAGAAATTTAAAGGGGGGAGGCAATAAATAAATTTACCTCCCGCGCCCGTAAAATTATAAAAGCAACAGTGCCAAAAATTAACAAAAAAATAAAATACTCCAGAAGAGGCTATAAACATTTAAGGCCTGGGACTGGTTTTCCACGTTTTGAGGTTCAGAAGAACGGGAACGATAAGGGCGACATTGCCACGTGTAACAAGTGCGACATGGCCTCTACGCGCAAGGCTGTGAACTTGCCTACAGTGTTCTCGTGGTGATGCGAGTACCCACGGGAATTTAAGGGGTGGCAATATAATTTTATTGGTGGAAAGTTTATAGCAAGTGTTATGTTACGAGTAGACCTTCAAAATTCGCGTTATTTTTTTTTTTTTTTTTGCATCAAGCTAAAGTTCACAGCCGGAGTCGTTTCTCCATTGGCTGCTGCCTTGTCGTCAAGTCACTCCCTTTCCGAGTGAACTGCACGTGATTGGGGCATACGACTGTGGAGAGTTCGTTTATTAGCGCAAAGTTACCAGGATATTGTCAAATAAAGACTGGTCCAATGACAAACGTATTGAAATTTGCAGCATGCTATATGGTAGTATTACCATACAATGTATAAGTTAAAAACTTCCATTACAGTTTAAGAAGTTTACTAGAAAACATTGTACAGTGTAAGAACATTTCTAATTTACCAGTTGTCACTTTGGCTGAGGTTTATACTGCTTAGCACTCGGTCGCAAACGATCTACACTGTAACAAATTGTCCTGGTTAACTTCCTAAACTGCAATGGAAGTTTTTAACATACACACTGTATGGAAGTAATACCACACATCGAGCTGAAGTTATAGGAATGTTTAGCGTCTCTACTATAAACAATTGGGAACTTCCCTACGCATTTGACTGTTTCCTGAGCAAATGTAGGAACGCTACAATGAATTTACAGGGGAAGAAATTACTACTCCCGCTTTCTCATTATCCGTATACACTGGTATGGTAAATTTTCTAACAATTTCTTAGAGTGTGGGTTCGAATTTCGGACGAGCTCTCCAATTGTGTTTTATATAAACCGAAATGTACGTAGAGGCAAACAAATCTTTAGTCGCTGTGTTCGGGTTAACAAAAAAAAAAAAACAACTTAATAAATCGGTTTCAGCAACAGAATATTTCATTGTCACTATGCAAACAAGTAAGCAGAAAGCGAGAGAAATAATTTAAGTTATCACAAATGGTTACCTAACACTTTTTATCAACGTTAGTGTAGGCCTACGGAATTATTTTCCCCTCTAGCGTTGCCAACTTTACCGGGCACATGTCACTCATTGCGCCCGTTGAAATATATGCAGGTAGGGGCAGTGACTTTTTTGTAAGGTTTATTTCCGAAGTGCTCAACTTATCGTGAACAGCCTTTACCCGAATGTGTATAAAGCAGACGAACACTAACTCGATTTGCCATAGGCCTAAATTTAAGATATTACACTCGCAATAAAGAGTCAAGTCTTGGAACTATATTTTTCTAAATTCTCTGCCACATTAAGGTGGCCGCCTGGGTGAAGGAATTCTGCACGTCTGAGACTTAACAGCGTGGGAGCGCGTAGGGTCGACCGAGATATGCGCATCGTCTTTCTTTTCGCCTCTACACTCGAATCACTCAACCGGCGTGCAGTCTTGCCGTCGATAACGCGCCTCTGCGAGTCTTTCCGCGGAGACCCTACCATTTTATGACGTAATAATAAAAAAATAAGCGGTTGGTGAACGTCCCTATGCCTTCTTTGATGTTTTGTACCGGGATGTTCATACCTGAAAATGACCGTGAAGACACCCGTTTGAGCTATCTTCACTATCGCAAAAACATGATTTGCAGAGAAATGGAGAAGTTGAAAAACATATTGAGACGCGTAACGTTTCTTAAATGCTATTCATAAGCAGACCTCATTCAGACACCTTGGACGGTTTTTTAATGAAACGTTTTCTCCTGGAGCTCTGCACGCCGTTCGAAGGCCCGCAGTAGGTAATCACTTATTTTTTCTTCAAAGGTACTATACTTTGTGATCAGATGTTAACCCTTTGAGGAGTATGCACGTATATACTCGGGCCTAGGTTTATGTGGAAATTTCTTCGCTCTTGAAGATAAAACTAACACATTTAAATTTTTACTGTTTCGCTGGACTTTGTCGGTGTCTAAGTAAAAAAAAATTAAAATTAGCCATTATTTCTTAAGAATAAAACTGTTCTTTTTTATTGAGTTCTCAAATGAACACGATGGACTGTAAAACCTGTTACATCTGTCGCGACACATTAATTGGTACACAGTCAACAGGACGAAGGTAAGTGTAAATACACAGACAAATAAAACTGATATATCTGTTGTTAGGGATATAGGCACATCTCTTCTACCTTGTCTTCAGTGTCAGTAAATGTGTGCCGTCCTAAAGGGTTAAGAATCACCCCTCGCACGACTGAGGGCAGACCAGACTAATTTGAAAGTAATTTATCAACACATTACTTAGTTCGAGATTATATATATTTTTTTTTTTACCCGAGGAGCGACGATTGTACATATTTTCCTTCTGGAATGGGTATCGCTTATAGTTGCGCCTTAACGAGCGTTGTTTATTGCCCCTGGGAGGGAGAAAAAGTCGTTGGCGTAACCAATGTTGGTTAGCGAAGGGGGGGGGGGGGATTTGTGAAGGAGGAAGGGGGGGGGGGGGGAACCTATATAAATAGAGGCGGCTGTATGGCCTGCGTTGACAGGCGCTATGCCCGAAACGACCGTAAGTTGGCGTGGAATGACGTCACGGCGGCAGGTCCACCCGTACGAGCTGCAGGAAGCCGGGCCGTAAACTTAGTCCTGCTGCGCATTCGGCCCGCCCGACTGCCTGCCTTTAGGTACAGAACACCCCCCCCCCCCAGCCCTCCCCCTCCTCTCAAGAAAAAAAAGTGGTCAGTCTCCGCCACTACTGTGCTGTCTCGCCCGTTCCAGAGGTGGCAGGTTGCCAGCGAACAACCATCGGCACGGCAGTATGACTTCGGCAGATAATGGTTCCCGATGGTATATAGTATATAGTCCATCACACGTTTACCGCCAACTTTTCTGAAGCCCCACTATAGTTGTACTTTCAGGATATCCGTGCTCCTCATGCGAACGATGATTAAGACCACGATCCTTCATTTCTACAGCTTTTGCGAGATTTAATTTTTTCGTACCTAAACGGGCGCCACGGTTTTGTTCCTAATTGTTTTTATAACTGTATGATTTTAGCTAATTATTAAATAAACGAAATTTTTGTAAATTAATTAATTGAATAATAGTATACACTTTTTTGTGTTGAAAAATTTAGACTTTACATTAAAAATTATTTGCAAACCAAATTGTAAGAGGATTTTACAATACCGGCACCCATTCGGGTTCAAAATTATTATTTTTTCACAAAAGCTGTTGAGATGAAGGATCGTGGCCTTAAGAGTGGGATGGAGATATGCGGCCAAGGTCATGAAGCGAGGGAGCGATACGGGCGACACTTAACACGCATTTCTAGCGCCTCATCGCTCCTGCGCGCAAGGCGTACAGAGTTTCCGTTGTGACGCTGTGCTGCTCAAATCAGATCTGTAACTGAGGGGTTCCATCGCACGCGATGAAAGAACACAGATTAAACTACGCCCGTATCTTTGCACTTTTCTCTCGCCGCTTCCGGACACTGCATAGGCAAGTTTTAAAAATGCGATATTTGACCATTTTTACTAAATTTTTTTCTCCACGAATATACTCTTAATATGACAGAAGTAAACAGAATAGGGGCATAGATAATTGTCTTTTATTTATTTTCTGACAAAAAGTCGTATTCACAGAACACTTATTTACCGAGATACGCGTGTTCGCGTAAACAAATATTTCACAAAATACACGGGGGTCCATACCACACTTAACGCATTGATGTCTGCGCACATTTACTGGCACTTAGACGAATTAGAACTACTGCAAGAACACCGGTTCTGTTGGCATCTGTGTTAGAACTCACCATCGTCCAATTGGTCCACGCCACACCGGACACTACCCTGTACTTTACAGCGTTCATTATTGGCCTGTTCATCAACCAATGGAGTGCTAGTCGTAAATCTGTGCCGTCCTCAAAGGGTTGATATAAATAAACACAGGGAGAAAATGGGTGTGTTGGTAATGTCTAGTAAAAGACTGTTCTTATGTAAAACGTTATTAAAGTGACTGCGCAAGAATGCGATGCGCTTACCTTTGCTGTAATAGTCCATTCAGGTTACCTCACACTTTTCTGAAGCCCTGCTAATGTTTTAATTCCAGGATATTCCTCTGCCTCGTGCAAACTAAGCTTAACAAGTCTGGAGAATTACACACGAGAGGGACAACGTACCACATTCGTGCGCACTCAATTGTAATAATATTTCGCGAGAGAACTATTTTTTACTAAGTGCTACCAACACTCTTGTTTTCCCACTATTTTATTCTTATTTATTTTAATTGAAGTATTATAATTTATAAATTAAATACAGGTAAAACTTCAACTTAACGGAAAATAAGATACTCAAATTAACCCTCTGAGGAGGTGCACGTATATATCCGGGGATATTTTTATGGGGAATTTTCTTTGCTCTTACCGACAAAAAAAAAAAAAAAAACTCTCTCATTTTTATAGGTTTACTGTTTCGTTGGAATTTATCGGAATCTAAGTAAAAAAATTACAATTAGCAAACAGTGCAATCTGTAAGATTAAAACTTTCCTTTTAATAATTTCTCAAATGCACACGATGGACTGTGGAACTTGTTACCTCTGTCGCGACACGGTAATTGGCACACAGCCAACACGCGACGTCATTGGCCGACGGCCAGCTAATTATAAACGTTGCAAAGTAGAGTAAGCGTGTCCGGTGTAGACAAGACCAGTAGAATGTAGGTAAGTGGAGATATATAGGCCAATACAACTGATATTGCTGTGGTAGAGAATATAGGCAGCTCACTTCTATCCTGTCCGTAGTACCAGCAAATCTGGCCGCCCTCAAAGACTTGACAAAGGTATAAAACATTGTGATTAATAGAATATTTTGGGGGAAAAAAAAAACATACATGGGATGACTTTTTTAAGGTTTTATTCAAAAAGTATTGTGAATAAACCGCGAATAGACTAGCGTTAAGCTATGTTAACAAGAGGCGGAAGAATATCCTAGAAGTGTAACTTAGGGCTTCAGAGTAGTTGGAAGTAACTGTGAATTGTCTATACTAGGGATGTCAGAAAATATGTACTGCACTCGTGGTGTTTGTTAACACACTGAGTCCTGCACACATCTACTGGCACTTAAGACAAATTGGAAGTGAGTCACCTATATCCACTACTGCAAGAACACCGGTTCTGTTGGTGCCTGTGTTAGAATTCACTATCTTTAAGACACCTGAAAAATTCGCGAGTCAATGTCCCGTAGGCTAGACTCTACAGTCCTGTGTACACTTGAGCCTCATATGTTTGTTCATTGGCTGCTGCTCCAGAGAGTAGCCAGTGTTACTTCACGCCTGTCAGTATGGCACTCGCTACTTGCTTCCTTGCAAGTCTGCTATTGGTTCAGAGTTGTCGAGAGTTTGTGTAATGAACTGTGATCCATTTTCAAAGCTGACTTTAGTGTACACATGTAAGATACCTAGCTTGTCCTGAAATGAGCTCGCGAAATTTTCCGATCCCTAGTTATAGAGTTCATTATTGGCCGGTCATCTACCAATAGAGAGCCGAGCTGATATTGACCCAAACAAATGTTATTTCTCGTATGAAAGGATTTAAAATCAGTCGTGTCCTTTGAGTGGCTATAAAAGAAAATAAATTCCTTCGTTAGCAATATCATTCATCGTGACTACGCTGCCATGTTTTTGTGAGGTCATGTTAAACGCTAGCCGAACAAAGACTGCACATCCATGCGAGTTTTGTTCTTAACAACAAAGAAATTTTCAAATTAGCTTTGCTCGAGCTACACTCGAGCGTAGTCTACAAAGTTTTAAACATTGTATGCAACTGTCTCGACTGACGTCACAGTACCCCTCCAGGTCTCGGAGAAGCAAAGTCGCAAAGGGCGGGACCATCATTCCGTTCCGGTGGTCCAGCAGCAGCATGCGGACACGGGGAGCAGCGAGTCAAGACTGGAGGGGGAAGGGGACGACCCCAGGCGCGCGTAATAGCAGCCCGATAATTGAAATCGCCGCGGCCGGGGCCCTTGTAATCGAGCGCAGCGCCTCGCGGCGGAAGGTGTTCGGACTACCCCCTCCGACCCTCCTGCCTTAACGCACCCATCTCTCCCGTCTTGCCCCTTTACCGCTGACGACCCTGGGGCGCCGGCGCCCGCGGGCAAGAGAGAGGTGAGATAGCTCACACGCGCTCTTCGAGGAACCGCAAAAAAATAATAATAATAAACTCCCGGGCCACTCCAGGGGCTCACTAAACGCCGGCATCATTTGTTGTATAGGATGTTCACGGTAAACTGAGAACTTTTGAAGGCCCGCTTGGGGGCGCCACCTGCCAAGTCAACAGTCACGCAGTTTTAACACGTTGGTTGAGACCTTGTGTCCACGAAAGGGTTTTTTTTATTGCAGGTAAGGGATATTTAATGTGTGAATTGTACACAACAAGGAAATAGTGGCCGGTGTTCTATCGGTTTTTCTTGCAAGCAATTTGATATGTTGAAAGTTTCTACGTCTCTCATCACTAGGGTGGTGAAATTTCGGGAAAAGATTTCACGGCAAGTTATATTTCAAAACAATCTAGGGTCGAGTAGTAGGAGAGGTGGGGTTCTAGATACAAAGAGATGCTGCCTTTTTTTATATCAAAGAGTTAAATTGATTGAAAGTGTTGATTAAATTGTTTGAAAGAAATAATCAAATTGAAAGGGTTAAATGTATTGACAGGGTTGATTTTAAATTCGATTAATTTTTAAATGTGTTTGGTGAAAGAGTGTACTAAGGGTCTTAGTATCTTTCTTTCTTTTTGTGGGTTGGGGAGCTGCTCTGGTACGTCCTCTCCCTTGGAGATCTGGCACTCAATGAAGATGTGACGTGTTGGGGACGGGGTGTGTATATATATATATATATATATATATATATATATATATATATATATATATATATATATATATATATATATGTGTGTGTGTGTGTGTGTGTGTGTGTGTGTGTGTGTGTGTGTGTGTGTGGTGAGTTTTGTACCAGAGTGGCATAAGTGTAAATTTTGGTAGTGATATTGCTTGTAGACGGTGTTGGTAGATAGGCGACTTTGAAAGATGCGACTTACGTGTTAGTAAAGACAAACGATTAAATAGACGATGACTGTTTCCGAATGCAATTCAATGTCACACTCAAGAGAAAAAATAATTTCAGAGTGTTTCAACGATTTCTATGTATGAATGAATTACACGAAGGACTCATTGAATCGCAAATTTCAGACGATCATAACTACGTGTATATCATCTAGTGTCGACATATGCTAAACGATCTCAATTACGTGAGTCTCCAGTGTAAAATGGATTAATTAACTATCTACAACGAATCAAAAATATCAATATAAATTAAACCGCACTCTTCCTAAACACAAGATATATGAAAAATGTGAAACTACTTGATGCCTCTCGCGCATACCTGACAATATTTTCAAACACGTCCGTCTGCCTGCGAGACTGGTGAGGAACTTTAGAAATGGAATCCACGCGTTAAAAGAAATTAGTTGACTAATACGCGTAAAAAAAGAAAACGTTTAATATATGTCCATTTGCTCGGGGGTCGCTGCAGCTATGACTTGGATATAGGACTTACGTCAACGTATAAGCTGCGTCGGCCTACATTTGATTATAGACTGAGGTGAAAAACTCGGAAAATTTAATAAAAATACGAAAAGAATGCTTTCGAATAAATTAAACGCCTAACATGCACAAGTACATGAAAATGACTACATGTGTAGTGAGATCGCACAAGGAGCTCCCCCAAAACACATCTGTCCACCTCAGAGCCTGGTGAATGAATGACGTGCGCCGGCTTATAAGCTGTTATATATACGTGGAGCACGGCTGAGTTGAAATTTGCGAGAAAAAATCTGAATACGGCTGACTAAACGATTTACACAATACTCATACACATACTGAATTATATTTAGAAGAAAAAAAAAAAAGGTATCCTTACCAAGCTAGTATTCACGACATGCAATTTAAGCAGTGAAACACACAGACAACGATTTAGCACATCCAGTTAACACAGAAAAATAAATATTTCCAAGCTCACATTTTGAATTATACAATTAAATCTTAAATAGACACAATAGCGTACGTCTTCCTCTCATTTGTACACATACCTTAAGTTTTTTAAAACACGTCCGTTTGATGTGGAGGCTGGTGAATGAATGGCATGCGCCAGCTTATAAGCTGTTATATATACGTGGCGCGCAGCTGAGTTGAAATTTACATGAAATACTCTGAATACACTATTCGTCCTACAACAAACAATGAAACAATAATTTTTTAACGAAAGTTTCACTATTGTAAGAAGGATAATGAATGTTTGTGAAATATTTGAATTTTATTTTCAATGTATAATGTACGAATGTGATTTAACACGCAAGAATCTTCGTGTTGAATCTTCAGCTGCAGCAGTCGTAATCTGTTCTTTTTTTTTTTGTGAGAAAATATTTTTATTTCAAAGTTCATAGAACTTTCCTAGCTGTAGAAACTCAGGATATCGGGAAACATTGTGGTGAGTTTCTGAGAGGTCTTTCTACCGGCCTCCTGAAGTGGTATTTGTGTGACACTCGGTTTTGTTAAATTCCCTAGGGTTCTTAAACTTGACCAGTAGCCCGGAAAATTTTCTCGAGATAGTAGACTGTTCCCTCTCCGTCAAATTCATTCTTCAGACATGTTCGAAACTCTCCAACATTTTTTTTAAGTCATCCACAGCTCTTCAGAGTGTGGTTTTATTAGATTTTAATTGAAATGTTAGTTTTTCTCCGTCATCAAGTTGGAGTCAACAAACCTGTATAATTTTATTTTCCATTTACCTGACTTTAAAATATTTTCAAGTTCCGAACCTCAAAAAATCTTACCATCACCTACTCGTCTCAAGATACATATATTTTTCATTTAATATCCAGTCATATACAAGTACTTTGTCTTCAGACACATCCAATAATTCACAAGATACTATATAATGACATGAGGAATCTTCAAACTAATAAATAACAAGTCACAGCATTCAATTTTAACATATAAAAAGGTTATTCAAATTTCTTTTAAAAAAATCATCCTTAAAACTAAATATTTACAGTGTTCATGCAAAAACAGATCACCTCAAACATTGACACACTAAAAAACATTTTCCATCACAATTATTTACAAATCAAACAAATGTATTCACAAACCATTTTTAACATACTTTAAAACAAACATAGCATGAAAATGCAATATACAACATTCATACTACAAAACTAAATTACCAAACATTTTTATCAACAATAAGACATTAAAAAATCAAGGCATTTGATCAGAAACAAGACATTTTATCACTGACATTTTATTATTTAAACTATCAAAAATTTCATCAAAGTAATTTTCATACTAAACCTACTGTAACTACTGATACTACTGCTATTAATACTGTTACAACATTCCAACATCTTCCAAAATAGATAACATAATAAATAATAAATAACAAGAACAAAAAAAATAACAAAATATTTACAAATGTAATACATTGTCGTGGTTGACATCCTTTTATTATCTATTTACATTAACGACCCATTCGGGTGGTGTGTTCGTAGACACGCATAGAGGGGGCGTTCATTTGTCACATTCGATAGTGTAATTTCCAATCATTCACACACGCCTACGACAG
This sequence comes from Dryococelus australis, assembly GCA_029891345.1. Lineage (NCBI taxonomy): Eukaryota > Metazoa > Arthropoda > Insecta > Phasmatodea > Phasmatidae > Dryococelus > Dryococelus australis. The sequence continues at coordinate 32,937,744 of CM057008.1, forward strand.
GTTGTAACACACCCTCTCATGCACACATTTCCCAGTAGATGATTCGTCACACTGTGACTTTGTTCTTCTTATTTGATAAAGTTAAAAGATGATGAATAAAGTTGTATTCTTGATAGTGTAGTCATGCATTACAGCTAGGCAAACAAGGAACAGCATCATTGAATGGTGATGCAAAATATGTTGCAAACAGTTGTAGATATCTGTAGACTTTGGGGACAGCTTTAGATAGCTGTGATGATGGCTGTTGAACAGGAGGTGCATGTGGTGGTGGTGTTGGCTGATGGACATCATCGGTGGTGTGGTGGTGGTTATAGTTGTGGTGTCGTGGGTGGGATGCATTTATCGTGGTGTTGAAACTATTGTAAGGAGGAAAATAAAAAAAACAACTTTACTTAGGTATTCTGTAGTGCCCCCAAGGTAAGGTTGATATTCCATCTGCCTCAGTGTACCGCTTGTCATCCATACCTGACAATGCTATCTTGGTTATGTATTCGGTGTAGAATTGATGAGCACACGAACAGAACTAGTATTGGATCCCCAAAACCCTTGTGTAATTTTCGAGGGAATCGCGATAATTCTTGTACTTGAGTGACTGTAACATGTTAGGTTTTACACCCTTCGCCTTATGTATACATTGTTCATTCCAAACAATGCATGCGTAAAGCTTGGGACGTAAACCCACGAAGTGTGTAATGATGCGCCCTGCACATTCAAATTTCATCACCTCGTTACGGCCTCTGTTCTCATGAGGGAACCCTTGTGGGTCATCGAGCACATAGTTAGATGTATCAAACCACACCTTTAAATCTGGGGCAATTACTTTATAAATGTCCTCACAATCAACAGAATATACCAAGGAATCGGTGTCACAATAAAGGAGATGTAAGGCTAGAGGAAGAAATTTTGTACGCATGTACTGATAATGTAATTCGTAGAGTGTTAATTTTGAAATATCAAGAATAGCAACACCAGTGCACAAGGTTTATTGAACGCAACAGAACTCTTTGAAATCTCGATAAGAACCTAGTTTTCATCTATAATCTGCCTTGCCTGGAATGTAGGACGTCCTATCAGCTCTACAGCCTAATAGATCATGTCATACCTCGAAACGACTCTGATACCCCTTTCCTGGTGGACATTCTGCAAGGTTTTTCCATAAATGGAATAACTCATTAACTTGAAAAACTATTTTCCTAATGTATTCGCAGCCTGGGCATGTTCCTCAATGTTAAACTCGATGTATGGAGCCATCCAAGCTTTCTGCTCAATCACAAAACGCGATGAACAGAGTAAAGTTTGACTTCATACAGTGTTTCCCCGTGTATAACATAACTCTTCCGCGGCACGGGTGTTAAAAGAAGTTTCTCATGCAAGCATTCGTAAATTTAAACTCAACCGCACTTTACGTATATATAATATCTTATAAGCCGGTGCACGTGTGGGGGGGGGGGGGGGGGGAGAGTTCATTCTGCAATTTCATTATGTGCTTAGTCTTTTTCATGTATTTATGTTTGTTAGCCATTTAATTTATTTGGAAACATTCGTTTTGTATTTTCATTAAATTTTCCGAGATTTTCAACTCAGTATATAATCAAACACAGGCCGACGCAGCTTATAAGATGACATAAGTTCTATATCCAAGTCAGTGCTGCAGTGACCTCCCGATCGAATGGACGTATATTAAACTTTTTTTTACGCGTGTTAATAAATTAATTTATTTTAATGCGTGGATTCCGTTTCTAAAGTTCCTCACCAGTTTCACAGGCAGATGGATGTGCTTGAAAATATTGTCAGGTATGCGCGAGAGGCGTCAAGTAGTGTCACATTTTTCATATATCTTGTGTTTAGGAAGAGTGCGGTTTAATTTATATTGACATTTTTGATTCGTTGTAAATTGTTAATTAATTCATTTTATACTGGAGACTCAAGCAATTGTGATCGTTTAGCATATGCCGACACCAGGTGTTATTCACCTAGTTGTAATTGTTTTAAATTTGTGATTCGATGAGTCCTTCATGTAATTTATTCATACTTAGAAATCGTTTAATCACTGTAACATTTTTTTTTCTCTTGTGTGTAATGTTTAATTGCATTCGTAAACAGTCATATATTTGATCATTTGTCTTTACTAACAAGTAAATAGCATCTTTCAAAGTCGCCTATATACCAACACCGTCTTCGAGCAATATCACAACCAAAATTTACACTTATGCCACTCTTGTACAAAACTCATCACACTTATACCCTGTCCCCAACACGTCACATCTCCGATCTCCATTGAGTGCCAGCTCTCTAAGGGAGATGACGTACTAGAGCAACTCCCCACCCCACAAAAATAGAGAAACTAAGACCCTTAGCGCACTTTTGCACAAAACACATAAAAAAATTGATCGGATTAAAATTTAACCCTTTCAATCAATTTAACCATTTTGGTAAATTTAACCCTTTAAATACATTTAACCCATTAAATTCGATTAACCCTTTCAATCAATTTGCTTAAACCTTTCAATTAATTTGATTAACCCTTTCAAACAATTTAACCCTTTGATATCAAAAATTTCAGCATCCCTTTGTATCTAGAACCCCCTGCCCCTACTACTGAGTCGTTTTCCTATCTTGATGGGCTGGATTACTTTTTGACATGTGTTGATTGTCTGCACCCGAATCACGTAGGAGCCGTGCCGATGTTGCCGAATTCTGAGTGGCCCGGTCAAGTATGAAAACGCTATCTCAAGCGGACAGAGACCAATTGCAATAGACAAACTGCTGTTGGGTGCTTATGGTGTTGAAGTCTACCGTGCACTCGTATGTTTTTGCGAAAAATCACTATCTCTACTCATCACTGAGTGGTCAATGCTGACGTCAGCGAGCACGCAGTATGTTGCTTTCAGGTAGCGGAAAGCACACTAGACGCAGGTACAGCACCCATAAATAAATTTATTAATTGCTATACTTGAGCTTGCAAATTAATTCCGTACTGAAATGGTTAAAAGGGGAATAAAAAAAATTGTTTTTCAGTGCATTAACTTTAAAGGCAAGTGTTTCAGTGAAAAATATTTTAAGCTACTTTCTCAAAGAATAGTTAACAACAAAATACCCATTTATTTTTCAAAATTGAAGTAGTATTTTAAAATCTTAGAAAAAATACTAAGCATAAAATTTTGCAAGATATATTGGCAGAGACCTGAAAAATTCGCAAGTTCAATCATCTGTAGTCTATACTTCATTGTCGTATGTATAATATTGTAAATATCATTGTTCATTGATTGTATGTTGTATTAGCGGAGGGCGGTGATTTGGTCTGCATTTTATTGGGTGTATATTATTGGGTCAGAGTTGTCCGGGAGGTGTAAACTAACAGGTGGATCAATACCATGAGCAATACAAACGTACGAGGTTTGGAATTCTAGCTTGTCCTGAAATGAAACCTCGAATTATTCAGGTGTCTATATATTGACTTACCAGTATTCCTTAAGTAATGTCACGCAGGATACCTTCTTTTTTGAAATGGTTATCATTAACATCGTTTCCCCATTTGAACTCACAGGCTCCAGCTTGGAAGGCAGCGTCCTTAACATGATATTATCTATGTCATATTGCGTTTGTTAATATCTCTTTACAACTGTTTGAATTCAATGTTTAAATTCAAACGTTACTGGGGCCACGTTGGCCGAGTAGTCCGACTGCCCGCTTCTCGCTAAGGCGAACAGGGTTCTATCCCCGGCCGGGTCACTCCCGGATTTTACGCAAGCGATGACCGTGTCGGAAGATGCCGTGGTTGGTCGGGTTTTCTTGGGGATCTCTCATTTTCCACCCGCCCTTACATTCCGGTGCTGCTCCATTCTCACCTCATTGCACCATCATCGGATCCCAAGAGCCGCCGGAATCTGTGACCTCAGCTCAGCTCAAACATTATAACATACAGAACTATAATACACAAACATTTTTGAAACAAGAATGAAACTATTTCAACCTGCAATTTCTCTTGTGAGGTTGAAAAAATAATAAATGATGGGTTAATATTTATCACGGTGACAGAGCCACCACACTTTTATCTGTGCGGAACTGTAAAAAAAAAAAAGTGCTCTCGTTCATGTGTAAACACCGTTCACGATAAAGTGAGCACTTTTGAAATCAACATTAGAAAAGCATCACTGCTCCAATTTGCATACATTTTAACGAGCGCACTGTGAAATGCGCCCAGCAAAGTTGGTAACGATGGATGAAAAGTAGTTCCATATCTTAACGTCGAATGAAAGGTGTTAGGTTACCATTTGAGATAACATATTGTTTCTTTCGATTTCTGTTTTTTATGCCTCATTTATACACAACGTGCATACAAGCAGATCTTAAGCAGGGCTTTCAAAAGTGCTCATTTTACCATGAACAGCCTATATGTGGGTTTTTTTTTTTTCCGGATGTGCTGGTGGAAAGGGGTCAGAGGAAGAGAAGATTTAATTTGTCCTTCAGGCATTCGATAACGACTTTGTGTGTTCCCGAGCAGTCCCTCCTCGTCACATACGTTTTCCGACAGGTGTTTAGCGCCGCACACAGAATAGCCGACCGTGCAGAAGCGAAAAACTGTGCGCGTCGCACTACGAGACTGCTCGACGCCTTGCTACATCCATTGTCAGAAACAACGGCGTGGTGGTGAATTGTTGCAGGGTAAGCTTTGTTTTGCTCCGTGCTATACCCAATCGATAGACACCTGCAAAATTCGCGTTATTATTCGAGGACACGTCAAATTTCTAACACGTGTACCTTTTTAATACGTCTGTCATTGGACCATACTGTGTCTGACACGACCTGGTTAACGCTGCGCCAATCATTGGATACTCCACAATTGTATTCACACATCAATATTAGTTCACACATCCGCCACTTAAACGATTTTTTTCTCACCTACATTAAAACTAAGAGGAGAGTAGAAGGCCCTGTGGTAGGGATAGGACCTAAGTGCGTTTCAGGGCTGAGCCCCTTACGCCTAGACATGCAGGGAAGTTTCTAACTACAAGGGCACATGCGACGTTTCTAACTACAAGGGCACATGCGACGTTTCTAACTACAAGGGCACATGCTCGCGGGTTTGCTGGGATTGGGCAAACTTGGCCGCGATTAGACCATGCTAACTTAACCTGAACTACAAGGGAGGCGGAAAAACCGACATAGGCGCCGTAAAAAACCCTGGACAGAAAATAATGCAAAATTGCGTGCAATTAATTAACTAGAAACAGATTTCTGCTAGAACAGACGATTGGAAAGGATAATCTTTGTTGAAAAGGTGAGTGAGTGAGTGAGTGAGTGAGTGAAGAGAATTGGACGGCTCTTAAGATCGAGGTCTTGAGAGCCGATGAGGGTGATTGAGGTGAGTATGCGGCAGCGCCGGAATGAAAGGGGCGGGGGGAAACGGGAGATCCCCGAGAAAACCCGGAGTGACTCGGCCGGGGCCAGCCAGTAATTTGCGTAGGCATTACAAAAACTAGCTAGCGTATCTTAATATTGATTTTTTTACTGTTCGCCGTTACCTGAACTCAACGCTGATTGTTAGGGATAGGAAAATTTCGCGAGTTCATTTCAGGACAAGCTAGACGTCCAACATGTGTACATTGAAGTCAGCTTTGCAATTGGATCGCAGTTTATTAGACACGCCCTGGAAAACTCTGAACCAATAGCATACTTGCAAGGAAACAAGGAGCAACTGTCATTTGCCAGGTGTGTGGTAACACTGGCTACACTCTGGGGCAGCAGCCAATGAACAAACATCTGAGGCTCAAGTGTACACGGGTCATTGAGCTCACGAAATTTTCGTATCCCTACTTATTGGTGTGGTTTTATTCATTTACTCGAAATTTATAATGTGAAGTCCCAAGCGAACGAGAGTATTATTTTTTAAATTTTGATTAAAAAGTTTTCCAATTTGCGAAAGCAGATTTATTCTTAACGTACTATGTTATTACCCGCGTGTAACGTTTCAGATGAAACAAAAGGTTTGACGAAGTTCCGAACTCATGTAAGAAATATCTGCTTTGAAGCACGCACCATGACGTTATGCTGTGTTACATATTCACACGCGTGGTGTCGTATTCAGCTACTACCTACAAAACCGCTCGCATTAAATTTATTTGTGGTAGGCAATGTTTTAAAGATTTAGAACGTTTTTAACGCATTCTGGACTATGCTCGAGCTAGGTTCGAGCAACGCCAGCTTAAAAATTTCTTCGTCCTTGAAAATAAAATTCGCCTGGGTATACAGCCATTGTTCCGCTAGTATTTAAAACATGATCTTACAGGAACTATGCAACCCAGCAGCTATAGTTTCCCTGCAGAAAATGAATTTTTTGCTTTTTCCTGATAGAAGGACCCGATTGACTGTAAACCTTTTACACAGTAAGGGACATTTTATTGGAGCATATCAGCTCCGCGACCCCAGTGGCTGATGACCAGCCAATGATGAACGTCGTAGAGCACAGTAAGCACGCCCAGTGTGGTGTGGACCAATAGAAGAGTGGTAAGTGGGAATACAGAAACCAATAGAATAGACATTCCTGCAGTGGTGTATACAGGTGATTCACTTCTAGCTTTCCTTCTATTGTAGTAAATATGTGCAGTCTTGAATGTTTTAACGCATTGAGGTCTGCACACATTTACTGGCACTTGAGACATATTAGAAGTGCGTCACCCATATCCACTACTGCAAGAACACCGGTTCTGTTGGTGTCTGTGTTAGAACTCACCATCGTCCTATTGGTCCATACCACACCGGACACTTTCCTGTACTTTACAGCGTTCATTATTGGCCGGTCATCAACCAATGGAGAGGGAGCTGTTGTTGACCCAATAAAATGTCCTTTATCGTATAATAGGATTTACAATCAATCATGCCTCTTTGTATGGCTATAAAAACAAATTGTATAGTTAGCAATATCATTGTTACTGCGCTCTGGTGTTCTTGTGAGGCCGTGTTAAACTCTAGCCGAACAAAGACTGCACATCCATGCGAGTTTTGCTCTGAACGACAAAGAAATTTTCGAATTAGCTTTGCTCGAGTTACACCCGAGCATAGTATACTAAGTGCCAAACAGTAGATAAAATCTGTCATCGTAGCTATCTATCGTCTTTGTCGAATTTTAAATACATTTGAAGGAATTTCAACCTCACGAACGTTTAATCCAGATTGAGGCATACTTTCTTCCTTGTTTCTTCATCAAGAAACTAATTAAAAAATACTCCTGGGAGTTGTATTGCTAAAGCAAACGGGAAAATAAATAGTATTAAAGCAAAAAGATTCGGACGCTATATATTACAATGGAAACTCATAAAATTAATGTTATACTGCTTAAATAATTTTTTATTATTATTTTTAATTACTACCTTAAAAAAACTGCATGTCTTAACATTAATTATAGGCTGTTCACAGTAAAGTGATCACTTTTTTTAAGGCCATTCTAAATTTTTTCCTTTCATCCTATTTCCATCTTCCTGCTGCTTTTCAGAATAAACATTGCTTTATGGCGAATAAACACAGTGTAAAAATTCCACCACCCTCAAAATGTAATTACTGATGCTGCAATAAGATATATTTATAAGTGGTCAAAGCCTGTTGGGAGGGGCCTTAAAAAGTGCTCGCTTTACTGTGGACAGCTTGTAGAGTTGCGAGAGCGGAACGTTCAGATTGATGTATTTGCTGCACTCTGTCGCCGGTTTCTGAAAGCTCTGGTTTTCGGACAATTCAAGTGCAGAGGCATTGCGTCATCATGAGAGGTCGCGCACGGGGCCACACCCTAGTCGTTTCGGTGGAAAATTATATTTGTAAACAAGTATAGGTGGTTCACGGTAAAGTTAGCACTTTAAAAACCCTCTCATTTGGAGTAATAGTAAATAAATTTATTTTATTTTACCGTTAGACGTTAACTTCCGAGTGCGGTGGAACATATCTACACGCTGTGTTTATTAATTACATTCCAAAATTCATTTTTATGGGTGGTTAAATGGCAAGTAATGACTGAAAGGAAAAAGTAACTAGGGACTCAAAAGCGCTCACTTTACCGTGAACAGCCTATACTAAGGGACATATTCGTATTCGAATCAGAGTGCGTGCTCAAATTTACGCTGCTCGCCTCCCACCAAGGCGTGCCGGGTCCGATTCCCAGCGGGGTTGCCCCTCCCCCACCCCGGATTTTCGCACGTGGGAATCATGCTGGACGATGCCGCTGGTCGGAGGGTTTCCTCGGGGATCTCCCATTTCTTCCCTCCCTTGCATTCCGGAGCTGCTCCATTCTCCCCCCATTTCACCCTCGTAGGCTCTCAAGACCTCGTTAAGAGCCACCCAGATCTCTCCACTCCACATGTAAAAAATCACATATTTTACTTTTTTTAAATAAATAAACCAGTAATGAAAAATTACGTACGTATAGATATGAGACGATTAGCACAGAAAGAAAATGCCAAAGCTGCCTCAAAACGTCTATTAGATTTTAAAGAAAAAACACGCCGAAAATAAGAAAATTCTGTCACTATTTTTATTCGTGTCTATGTACCCTTGAATTTTTGGTAAATGACATTTGCTGAGCAAACCTTAAAATTATCTATGCCAAGGCGTTTTTGTTGTTGCCTTTGTTAAATTTGCTGCAAACAGTTTGGTTTGTTTTATTTGTTCATTACAAAAACAGTTAAATCTGACTCTGACATGTCACTTTGCAAAAACCATGAGATCTAAAAAAAAAATTATCCTAGGAAAAAGTAGTCACAAATAATGTCTACACGTTAAACCCAACCAAACTTTAAAAATACAGAATACTATAAAACAATTTTATAGGTAATACAACATAAATTAAGTGTATGCCTTAATTTATCTATCAATGTCTTTGAATTATTAATTAAACCGCAGTACTGTTTAACTAGTTATTAAGAGCTTATTTATATTAATTAAGTATATCATGGTATACAATAAGCATTTAAGGGATTACCAATAAAAATGATTATTTATAATTAAATATTTTATCAAATAGGTACAGGCTTGAAGAATTCGCGTATTCATTTTGAGACGAGCTAGAATTCAGAACCACGTGCGTTTATATAACGTTAGACATTGGTTCCACATCGTGTGTTTGACACATCCTGGAGAACGCTGGCCCAATCGTCGCCTTCCACCGTGACAGCGGACAACCAATGTGCAGTTAATATCGGCATACTTGTACATAAGGCTGCATATTATAGCCTGCAGGTCATCGAAGTGGCGAATTTTCCAGGTCTCTACAATTAGGTTACAGATACAAGTACAAAATAAACCGTAAAATCTGTCCCGACTTCAAGGAGCGCAACTATTCGACAGTTAAGCGTTGAAAATAAATATCTACCGGATGTAGAGGAAGGTCCTGGACAGAAAGTGGGTAGGGGATTTTTTTTTTTTTTTTTTTTTCACAGTCCGGGTTTGTTTTCCTTCGGAGTAGTGGGAAAAACAACATTCTGGCAGGGAAAATGAACGATGTTTCATCTGTAAACATGACAGTTATATAGCCCTTGCGAACAGTGTGTGTAGGTCGGAGAACCAACTGCACTATAAAACTGAAGTAGTCTAAAATGCCTCTTCCGTAAAAAAAAAAAAAAAAAACAGAGAGTGGCGAATGCTTTTCTGCAAAAACAGGGAGAGGTTACTAAAAGCTATTCATGATAAAGTGAGCACTTTTGAACTCAATCTTAGAAAAAAGTCACTGCCCTTGCCTGCATATACTTCAACAGGCGCACTGAGTGACATGTGCCGGGTAAAGTTGGGTAACGATAGATGGGAAGTAGTTTCATATTTTAACGTCGAATATAAAGTGTTAGGTAACCATTTGTGATAATTTAAATTATTTATTTCGATTTCTGTTTTTTTTTTTTGTGCTTCAGTGTTAAAAATGAGCAGATTTCTAAAATGTTTACTTTTCTAATAATTTCACAGTTTTACTTGACCGACGCATGAATAAAGTGATGAGGTCCATGGCAATATTAATTTTACATAAGGCGGAATAATACACTACGTGCATACAAGTAGATCTTAAGCATGGCTTTCATAAGTTCTCATTTTACCGTGAACAGCCTATACACATTTTATCTTCCAATGGGGTAAAAGTGACTTGGAAGTTCGTTTTAGATTAATTACTAGTAATATTGCAAGGTTCACAGCTCGTATGTCAGTAGTAGTCTTTAACGAAATTTCAATTAGCATTTAATTTATGAGTGTCGATTCGGATGTTGGTCATGTAGAAACGAGACAAGAAGTAATTAGGTATATCTATGGTCGAGTGAGCGAATGAGTGAAGAGATTTCGGCAGCTCTTAACATCGTGGTCTTTAGCGCCGACGAGGGTGATTGAGGCGAGTATGGAGCAGCGCCGGAATGAAATTGCGGGGGGGAACGGGAGACCCCCCCCCCCCCCCCCCCCGAGAAAACCCGCCCGACCAGCGGCATCGTCCAGCACGATTCCCACTCGCGAAAATCCAAGCGTAACACGGCCGGGGATTGAACCCTGTTCGCCGTTATGGGAGGCGAGCAGTCTAACCGCTCAGCCAACCGCGACCCCTCAAAGAAGTGCGTGATGAAATAAAATGTAAACCTGTAGAGCTTGAGAACAATTATTTATTTGCGTGTCTATTATTAGACAATTATTTATTCAAAAAATACTCCTTCTTCTTTAGCAGTTACAAAGTGGAGGTCGCTGAGACATAGCGATTGAGGTGAAAGGAAGATTTCCGGGTTCCAAATTCGGTCGTCCACTTATTCTTGCTGTTGATAAACGGAACAGTTTAATGTACGGATAGTAATGCAAATAATAGTTGCACGAACAAAATCTTGCAGGTTTTTAGCAACCAAATGTGAACGACCAAATAGTTTCTTTTACTGCAATAAAATATTTAACTGCCTCTAAACAAACAATTAATTTGATTACGCGAGCTTAGTTCGTCTAACTCTCCCGAGGTTCTGGACCTCATACACTGAAAAATTCATCCTGGTATAGGCTGTTGACGATAGAATGAGCCCTTTTGAAACCGACCTGAAAAAATCTCACCGCTTCTAACCGTATATAGCCTATACTATGGGACGCACTGAATAACATGCACCCAGCAAAATTGGCAACGATGGAGTGAAAGTAGTTCCATATCATAACTCTAAGGTAACCATTTGTGATAACTTAAAATATTTCCTTAGCTTTCTGGGTTTTTTATTTTTTAATTTTTTTTTATCCGTCGACGAGTTAAAATGAGCATATTCGTAAAAATATTTACTTTTCTAATAATTTCACAGTTTCACTTGACCGACGAATGAGTAAAGTGGCGAGGCCCACAACAATTTTAATTTTGCATAAGGCGGAAGAATAGGCCTACGCAACGTGCATACAAGTAAATCTTAAGCAGGGCTTTAGAAAGTGCTCAATTTACCGTGAACAGCCTGTAAACCACATTAGTAAAGTCTCTTCGCATTCTTCACCCTTACTGAATCAAACTTTTGAAAAATCACCCCATGTATTACGTGTCTGGTTTTTTCCTTAATATTTCTATGTAATACAATCGTTTTTATTCGCCCATCGACATAAATGTATCTTATTTTCTGATTAATTAGATTTTCATACTTTTATTTTATTTACCAATTATAATTAGAGATGGTGGTTAATCGCGGGAAAAGTTGACTGTTTGCTAGGATTCAACGTACTTTACACATGTCCAACAGTTTCCTTTCCTTATTGGCTCTCATGCATGTATGAAGCTACTACCGCATTTCACTGGGCGAATGAGGATTCTGATACCATATGGTAGAACGTTCGTGATTGGTCTGCAAACAACTTAGCCGAGTCAGAACATCGTCCATCCAATCATGGAAAATAAACTAGTTAGAGTGCTATAGAAGATATGTTCTCTCAAAACATGTTGGTGATTTTCCATCGTCTCTAATTGATGAATATTATGAATGCAAACGGAGAAGAAGTGGGTTTGTTGGTAGTACCTATTAATAAACAGTTCTCACGCATAATATTGTTAAACTGTCTGCTCACGAATGCGGTGCGTTGTCCCTTTGTTGTAAATTTTCTAGACTAGGTTAAGCAATGTTTGCACGAAACGGAGGAATATACTGAAAGTATAATTTATGTAGGCCATCAGAAAAGTTGCGAGTTCCCATGAATGGACTATAACTATAAGTTAAATTTATCGATTTATCGAACACTCGCAACCTCGAACCAGCGACATCGATTAGATAACTGCTGTTTCACTGGATCTTTCGCCTGAATTCGGCGATGAGCTTTTCCTTCGTAAACACCGTATTTCCCCAACACCTGAAAGCGGTTCTTTGACGCGAGTACAGAAAGGGCGGGGGTGAAACCTCACCCTAAAGGACCGAGAGAGGGTGTTTTTGCAGTGACCCGTCAAAGGCGAGGAACGTACAGGCCAGATGACGACGACGAAGCCTACCAAGGATGGCCTGTCAATGGATGGGGCCAACCCCCATATGCGCTCAGTTTATACCAACTAGACGGCGCCCACAGACCCACAGCACAGAGAAATGTAGGAACGCTACAATGAAGGTATAGGGAAAAATTATACCATTCTCGCTTTCTCACTGAGCGTATACACTGGTATGGTAATTTTCCGAATAATTTCTTAGAATATATAATGTATGAGAGTGCAAATTTATAACAGAATTAAAAATATTTCTCAATTTTAAGCGAATTTCATTTTATTGAAACTTAAAACATGTTAACTTTTTTTTCTTTGACACTTTGTAGACTATGCTCGAGGGTAGTTCGAACAAAGGTAATTCGAAAATTTCTTTGCTATTGAGAGCAAAACTCATATGGATGTGCAGTCTTCATCCAGCTAATGTTTAACATGACCTCACAAGAACACCACAGCGCAGTAAAGATGGATTTTTTACAGCCACTCAGAAGGACATGATTGGTTATAAATCCTTTTGTAAGAAAAAAAATATTTTTAATTAGGTCAATATCAGCTCGGCTCTCCATTGGTTGATGACCGGCCAATAATGAACGCTGTAAAGTACAGGGCAGTGTCCGGTGTGGTATGAACCAATACGACGATGGTGAGTTCTAACACAGATGCCAACAGAACTGGTGTTCTCGCAGTAGTGTATATACGTGACTCACTTCTAATTCGTCTTAGGTGCCAGTGAATGTGTGCAGACCTCAACGTGTTAGCTCTCTAGTGTCTTACAATCACGGTCTCGCAAATATTGTGTTCGAAACTGCGGGGCATCCTGTGTCGGGCACAATTTTTTTTTTCTGCTGGCAGAATCCTCAAATTCGAATCGGTATCTCCCGACGCCGTGAGAAGTCTTCGGCTGCGTTTTCGCGTTTTGTCACGCGAGCAGAGTTGGGTCGCTTCCCTTTCAACTCGCCAGAAACTGAACTCTTCCTTCACTTCCTCGCCGAACCGTGAAGATCTCTCCGGCCATTCAAATGTCCATCACTCATCGTAGTTTTGACACTTCCTCGCGCGCCGAAGAATCGGAAGGCCTACCGCACACCGCGTGCCGTCGCCTGGCCTTTATCCTCGAAGCGAATAAACACGGACAGAATAACGTTTTCTGGAAGACGAATGGGATATTCCACGTCCCGTGGGTTGGCCGGGGAGCTGTTGTCTGTGAAGGGCGTTTTCCCGGCTTCGCTCACTCTCGCATTCAAACCACGTGAGGTCTGCGGAATTGGTCCTGCAGGACAGATTTCGTCTCCTTTTTCCGCCGTTCCTTTTTCTTGTGAATGACGTCACCTAAAACGGTAAGTTAGCTGACGTGAATACATCTTTGAAATCAGACCTATCGCATGCAGTACAGATAGGGACCTGCGAAATTCGCGTTATTTTCTGGCTACAGACTGAACTCCAAGACGTATGCTTGTTCGACTTAGCCAATTGGCCAACGACTCGTGAGTGGCTCGTTCCAACGACGTTTTCAGCCAATGGTTAAGGCTGAACGGTTTAGTAGCCTATCTACAATGATGCGATTACAACAGCATAACGACGCCGTACAGGTTCCAGTAGCCAATGAAATCACAAATTGCGCTCGGTCAGTTATGCGACAGTGAATTCTAATATGTCACGAAAAAATTGCATGTCTCTAAGTATATACTGTTCACGGTTAGACGAGCACTTTTGAAATTTACCTTTGAAAATTGTCTCTGCATTGTAAAAAAAAAATGTAATTTTTACTGAGAAATTGTTTGCAATTTTGCAAATGCTTGTAACAGTACAAATATTTCTGTTGTAAAACTACTAGTTTGTAAAACTACAAGGGCCGTGTTTGTAATAGACTTTAAGAAATGTTTTTACTATGCTGATCCGTATCCACGAGCTTCAGGAAAATGGCAGACTCTCGACAGCGTGAGTGAAGAGATTTGGGAGGCTCTTAACATCGAGGTCTTCAGAGCCGATGAGAGTGATTGAAATTAGTATGGAGTGGCGCCGGAATGAAGGGGCGGGGAAATGGGAGACCCCCGAGAAAACCCGCCGACCAATGGCATCGTCCGGCACGATTCCCACTTGCGAAAATCCGGTGACCCAGCCGGGGATTGAGCCCGGTTCGCCTTGGTGGGAGGCGAGAGTGCTTATTGCTCAGTCACAGTTGCCTCCACTCGACAACGTAAAACTGTATATAGATGTTTGTGCATAAACTATGGGTGATGCAAAGTGTAGTTGCGTGCAGAAATAAATGCATTGCAAGTTTGAATAACGCCAAACACTTTAACCAACTCAAATAATCATAATAAAACGACGATTTCAATAAAACATGACCATATTACTAATTAACCGTTAATTTTTCCTAGGTACACAGGACTCTTAAAATGAAATTAATGTATTCTTCTTAATCAAATAACTTCCTATATATTTTGTAGGTTCTTCCAGGTATTTTTACTGAAAAAAATAGCACTAAGCTCGTAAGCCAAAGTGGTCTTGTGGTTGGAATTGTGGGTAAATAATGCAAAGTGTGTAGCTTCTAACCCCCGTACTGACAAATTACATATATATATATATATATTTTTTTTAATTATTCGCACTTATAAATTCATCACATTTGTTTTCTAGAAGGGGAAAAAATGTGTACTTCTTAATTATGTAATATGTAATACAAGGCTGTCATTTGTAATGTTACTAATATATGTTTTACAGACTTTACAAGAAAACTGTTTATAGTTTTACAAAGGATTTTCTTGGTAACTGGGTTTCCAAGAATTTTTCTTGTAAAGGTACAAAAATTTTCTAAGTGTGCCCTTAACGGCATTGTTTGAACGGATAAACTGACTGGCGATAGCCAGAGAGTTTAAGTAGTACCTCGTCTTAACCTTGAATTAAGTAAATATTTGCGGTGCATATAAGTGTAGGAACGAGCATAGATGAAAAATATTAACTTTCTTCAATGATTTCACAGTTTCACTTTACCGACCCGTGAATAAAATGATCAGGTCCACGACAATGTTAATTTTACATATTGCGGAAGAACGCACAATGTGCGTACAAGTAGATCTTACGTAGGCGTGATCTTACGTACGTGATATTTCGCGAAAAAAAAATTTCGAGGCGAGATAAAGTTCAGAGGACTGTGGAGTCGTCCACCTTTTCTGATTGGCTGTAACATGGTCTGGTTCGTGTTAACTGTTAGCGCACGAATCACGAAGGTTCAGTGTCGGAGCTACAGAATTCTGAGCGGCTAGGGTCAAATGCGGAAACGACACCAGCAGCCAATGGAGGCATGACAACGGCCGATATGTATATGTAGCATTGAAGTCTACTGAGTGCTCCGACTTTTTCGCGAAAAACGACGAACCCTACTCATCGTTAGAGCTAGTGATTTTTCGAGAAAAAATATTAGTGCACGGTAGATTTCAACACTATAAGGACCCAGCAGCAGCTTGTCAATTCCATTAGGTTGCTGTCTGCTTGAGAAGGAGTTTTCATATTTGACCGGGCCACTCAGAATTCGGCAACATCGGCACGGCTCCTACGTGATTCGTGTGCAAAACAATTAACACGTGTCCAAAAGCAATTCAGCCAATCATGATAGATAAACCACCATACAGTATTTTGAAATATAACTTGTCTTCAAATCTTTCCACGAAATTTCACTACCACTTCTCATCATGCTGCTCACTGGTTGCAAAAAAAGCAACCAAAACTATTCTGTAATTGCAACACATGAACTCGGAGAAATAAAATAAGTTGCCTATACTATTTTTTTCTCTTATTGTGTTGCAAATTTACCATGGTTATTTGTAGGAACGTAATATTATTTTATTTTCATTACACGATAAATAAAGCATTAAGATCGAATTACAAAAAAAAAAAGTAATAGCCTACTACTTACAATGTATTCGAGAATTATTGAAAATATAAACAGTAGGAATAAAATTAAAATAATAAAACAACTCGCCCATTGAATATATACATACAGGTATTATATCCGTCTGTAAACGATGGACTAACGCTAGGTTCTAGTTACGTCAATTTGTATAAATCGCGGCGCGGCACAGTTTAGAATAAATATACTTTGCGCTGTAGCCCTCGTTCAGTAACAATAAAGTTAATCCGGAATACTAAAACTAGAGACCCTAAGATTTCGCGAATTGATTTGAGGACAAGCTAGACCTCAAGTACATATGTTTTGACTTTCTTATCAATTATATAGCAGTTCGTTAGCCACGCCCTGGACGAATTTGAACGAACAAGTAATGCGCAAGAAAAACATGGCCTGATCCCATGCTACCTTGTCTGCGGGGTTAAACTGAGGAAACGGCCAATGAACAACTTACTGAGGCCAGAGTACACAAAGGACTCTGGAGTGTATAGGATGACCACGGTAAAATGAGCACTTTTGAAAGGCCCTGCCTAAGATCTACCTGTATGCACGTTGCGTATTCCTCCGCCTTCTTATGTATAACTAACATTGCCTTGGGCCTCATAATTTTATTCGTGCGTCGGTATAGTGAAACTGTAAAATTATTAGAAAAGGAAATACTTTACAAATCTGCTAATTTTTACACTTCTGTGCATTAAAAAAAAAAAACCTAAAGCGAAATAAATAATTTTAAGTCATCACAAATGGTTACCTAACACTTATTATTCAACGATAAAATATAGAACTACTGTTCATCCATTGTTACCAACTTTACTGGATGAATGTCACTCAGTGCGCACATTAAAATATATCCATGCAGAGGCAGTGGCCTTCTTTTATACAGTTAATTTCTAAAAGTGGTCACTTTATCGTGAACAGCCTATAGCTAGAGATATGCAAAATTCACGTTATTATTTGGCATCAGGCTGAATTTCACAGTACTTTATATCCCGGAGCCGGCGTCATTTCTCCATTGGCTGCTGCATAGATGTGAAGCCACGCCCTTTCTGACTGAACCGCACGTGATTGGGTCACACTAGTGTGAAGTGTTCATTTATTGGCGCGGAGTTACGCAATGCGTGTCAAATAAATAATAGTCCAATGAAAAACTTATTGTAAAGGTACATGTGTTTAAAGTTCAACGTGTCCCCAAATAATAACGCGAATGTTGCAGGTCTATAACTATAGCTAGAGACCCGGCAATTTCGCGGATTCATGTGGCAACAAGCCAGACTCAGCAGTTCTTTATGTACTCGAGTCCCAGTTAGTTGTTCAATGGTTGATCTTCCAGTTTTATCGCAGACCAGGTGGAACGGTATTCGACCCTAGATTTAATGCAGGTCACGTATTGCAATCCAACTGAGACAGAAAGTAAAATATAAACGTGATTTAGAGTCTAACTTGACCTCAAATGAAATTACGAAATTGCCTGTTCTCTATCTATAGCTAGAGACCTGGAGAATTCGCGGATTCATTTTGAGACGGGTTAGAATTCGAAACACATATGTTTATATAACTTCAGTCATTGGTCCTCGCGGTGTTTGACGCCTCCGGGAAAAGGCTTGATCAATCGTCGCCTTCCACTGCGCCAGCAGATAACCAATGTGCATATTTGCACATGATATTGTAGAGTCTAGGCTGCAGGTCTTTGAACTCGCGATTTTTCAGGTCTCTACCTACAGCTTGTTGCCAAACGAACCCGCAGAAATTTCCGCGTCTGTAGTCACGTGGCCTCAGGAACAGTCTGCCAACGGGGAATAGAAGAAGTTCGCGCTGGAAAGAACTCAAGGGGTGTCCAACCCCCAAACTCCTTCCCCAACTACTTTCCTTCTCCCAGACACTGACAACCGAATTGTTTCGGGGGCGACCAGTCGTGGGAGTAATCTGACCGCGCGCTCAGGACCGACGCCCAATTACGCCCAGCCCGGGCGCCCCCACACCTCCCCCCCCCCCCCCCGAGGTGGCTTATCCCCTCGCCTGCCTTGCCCACCCAATTAAAGTCCTAACAGGCACCCCTCCAAGCCCTTGAGAAGTGCTGTCCGGGAGACCTCGCTCTTGCCTCTAACCCGGCCCAGCACGCAGGGATTACGTCTACGATTACAATTAGCATAATCCGCACGTGCGCGCGGGGGAAGGTGAGGGGTCACCGTAGGCGCTGGCATTACAGGGTGTCGCGTGATTGACAAGCCCCCGCGCCCTCGTGACCGCCCGGCAGGGTCGGCGTGGATCGCCCTTACTTCCGAGGAGAAAATGGATTTTTTTTTTTTTAACAGTAAACGTGACACAGGCACCATGCATTGGACGTATCTCGCTTGTGTTCCCATCCCAATACCAGACTAATGCTGGCAAAGACTGTTCACGATAAAGTGAGAACTTTTGAAATCAACCTTACAAAACTGTCACTGCCCCTACATGCATATATTTTAACGGGTGCACTGAGTGGCATGCTCCCAGTAAGCTGGTAACTATGGATGTAAATTAGTTCAATATTTCTACGTCAAATAAAAAGTGTTAGGTAACCATTTGTTATAACAGATTATTTCTTTCGCTTACTGTTTTTTTCTTTTTTATACACCGAAGTGTAAATATGAGTAGATTTGTAAACATTTTCACAGTTTCACTTGACCGACGCATGAATAAAGTGACAATGCTCGTTGCAATATTAATTTTACATAAGGCTGAAGAATACAGAACGTGCATACAAGTATATATCATAAGCAAGGCTTTCAAAATTACTCATTTTACCGTGAACAACATATAGAGTACCCTAACCTGCTTGCTGATCACTGTTGACTGAGCGCTTTTGAAATCAACCTTTGAAAAATTTTGTCTCTGCCCCTTTGGGCGTATGTTTCTACTAGCACACTCCGTGTATGCGGCCACCTGGGTAGGTTTTTCACGGTAAAGTGAGCACTTTTGAGGCTCTAGTTACTTTTTTCTTCCAACAATCTTTTATCTTTCAACCACCTTTTTAAATAAATATTGCTAAGTGTGCAACAAACAGTGTGTGTAAGTTCCATCGCGCACTTGTAAGTTAACGCCTAAGACTAAAATATAGCATATTTATTGGCTAGTATACCAAATGAGAGGGATTTCAGAAGTACTCACTTTACCGTGAATGGCCTATAGGCCGCTGAACGGAGTCCAGAGCTCCAGCAGAAAACTTTTTTTTTTTTTTAAACCTTCCAACGAGTCTGAGTAAGGTCTACTTACGAATAGCATTTTAAGAAACGTTACGCTTATGTATGCGTTTTCCAGTTCCTCCATTTCTCTATAAAGCACGGTTTTGTCTTAGTGAAAGTGGCTCAAACGGGTATTTTCACTGTCATTTTTAGGCGCACGGACAAACAAAAAACAATATATTTTCGCCCTATTACCTCATAAGATGGCAGTGTCTCGGCTGAAAGTCTCATAGAGTAGCGTTATCAACGGCAAGACTGCGCGCCAGTTCGGTGCTTTGCGCGTAGAGGCGATGAGAGAGTTGATGCGCATGTCTCGGTCGCCCCTAGCGCTCCCACGCTTTCAGGCCTCAGACGTGCCAAATTCCTTCAACCCTTGCGGTCAATTTATGTAAGCGAGCAAAGCAGGACAAAATCACCGATGACTAGAGACGTGCAAAATTCGCGTTAATATTTCAAGACAGAGTAGATTTCAAATATTTGTGCTTTCGTACTGCGATTGCCATTGGATCCGGACACTCCACGTACGCCTTTGTACCAATAGGAAGCCTCTAACGAGAGGCTGGCCCGCTAAAGTACAACAAAGTCAACTGGTAAAACGTTTACTCTTTGCTGAAGAAGCCAATAAACAAATGGCACCGACTCATATATGTAGGCTATAGTAGGACGGCGGATATGTGTAGGTCCCTACCGATGACTGAAGACAGTACATGTGTATGAAGTCTAGCTTGTCCTCAAATGAATTTGCGAAACTCCCGGGTATCTAGTTATTAGCTGTCGTGCATGGCTGGAGCTACTGTCACATTCCATTGTGAACTGAGAGAGAAAATAGAACGAAATGTTTGTTTGTATAGGGCCAAATATATATTTAGTTATCCTAACAAAATATATTGTTGAGCAAACAAAATTACATTTGTTCGTCTAGCAAAATATGTGTTTGAATAAACGAAATCGCTGTGTTGAGCCAAAAAAAAATTAAACTGTCAACTAAATATTTTGTTGAATCAACTCTGTATGATGTTTGGCCACTCGTTTGACTGCCTTTGTTCGAAAATACATCTCGAGAGTTTGTTTGTATTTCTTCTGACAAATATGATAGTAACCGTGTTTAATAGTGCATCTATTGATGCTTAGAAATCGTACAAACACATTAATAAAACAATGCAACAAGAAACTGACAAGTAAAGCTGTAAAACTTGAAATATTTGTCTGCACACGTTGCCCAATATTTGAGGTACCACCTGTTGTGACATTAGCTGAGATTACTAAGGCGAACCGCTCGGACGCAGGTGGTCTAGGTTCGAAACTCGGTCGAGCTTGTGAAATGTAGTTATATCGGCCCAAACTGCTGAATGTGCGTGTAGCCAAAACAAATCTTTAGTTGCACCAACCAAATCTTACAGTTCGGGACAACCAAATGAAAACAACAAAATAATTTGGTTTCAGAAAAAATAAATAAATATTTCACTGCCCCTATACAAACAAATAATTTGGTTGCACCAAACAAAGCTTGTTTGATTCAACAAAACCTTTTTATCAGTGTGGTTTTGCCGGACTGTGGTACACTAGTAAAGTATAGCATTTGTGATTGGTAGAGACATGCAAAATTCGCGTTATTATTTGGCATCAGGCTGAACTTCACAGTTCTCGCTGTACTGCAGCCAGCGTCGTTTCTCCACTGGCTGCTGCACAGATGTGAAGCCACGCCCTTTCTGACTGAACTGCAAGTGATTGGTGTAGACAATTCTCGAGTGTTCGTTTATTGGCACAGAGTTACTCCAGGGCGTGTCAGATATTGTATGGTCCAGTGACAAACATATTGCAAAGGTACACGTGTTTAAAGTTAAACGTGTTCCCAAACAATAACGCGAATTTTGCAGGTCTCATTCACTGCTCAAGAAGCCAATAAACAAATACCTCCGACTCAAATATGTATAGGACGGTGGATTTCAGCGTGCTGCCAAATAATCACACGAATTTCGCAAGTCCCTAGTGATTGGACTGCATATAACTTAGCGGAGTCAAAAGTTTTATCACTCAATAATAAAAGGATACACTAGATAGAGGTATGTACGTTGGATCTATTAAATTTCGTGATTTTCCCAATCCCTCGAAGCATGAGGTTCTGTAATTGTTTACATGCAAGTTCGTTACTGACTCATTAGTCCTGCAGAGCGGGTCAGATAAAATGTGATCCAATTCAAGACAAGTTATATTTCAAAACACTGTAGGGTCGTTTACATATATTGATTGGCTGAGCTAGATATTTTTGACGTGTTAACTGTCTGCACACGAATCACGTAGGAGCCGTGCCAATGAGTCGAATTCTGTGTGGCCCCCGGTCAAATATGAAAACGCTTTCTCATGCAGACAGCAACGAATAACAATAGAGAAACTACTGTAAAGTGCTTATAGTATTGAAATCTACTGTGTACTCATAGTTTTTTTTCGCTAAATATCACTTGCTCAACCAATTGCAAAATTACTCGAATGTTATGTGTATGAATTCTAGCTTGTCCTCTTTAAGTATTAGGCGAGGATTAGGTTTTCATTTTGCGAGGAGCACGATAAATATTCTGTTGCTCTTTAACAGCTATCAAAAACACCTTTTTTATATATATATATATTGCGTGGTTTTAATCGCATAGTTTCCAAATTCCACATTTACTGTGTGTTGAACTAAGAATTGGGGGAAAAAAAGATTTTAAGTAATTTACCATGACTAGAGACCTGCAAAATTCGCGTTATTATTTAAGGACACGTTTAACTTAAAACATATATAGCTTTGCAATACGTTTTTCATTGCACAACAATTAATTTGACACGCTCTTAATAACTCTGCCCCAATAAATGAGAACTTCACAATCGTGTGCCCCAGTCACGAACAGTTCAGTCAGAAAGGCCGTGACTTCACATTTATGCAGCAGCCAATGGAGAAAGGACGCCAACTCGAGAATATATAGTGCTGTGAGTTTTAGCCTGATGCCAAAGAATAACGCGAATTTTGCAGGTCCCTAACCATGATCTCAATTTTTTTTGTTTCGTATTATCACGAAACTGATTGTAATTGATTTTAAAATGAACACATATTAGTGTTTACAAAAAAATATCGAAAAGTCAATTTTCAACTAAATATCCGTAGGTAAACTTTTATTATATCTAGGGATAGGAAAATTTCGCGAGTTCAATGACCTGTAGGCTGGACTCCACAGTTCTGTGTACACTCGAGCCTCAGCTGTGTGTTCATTGGATGCTGCTCCTATGTTGCCTCACTTGTTTCCTTGCAAGTCTGCTATTGGTTCAGAGTTGTTCAGGGTGTGTCTAATGATCTGTGATCCAATTGCAAAAGCTGACTTCAGCGTACACACGTTGGGCGTATAGCTTGTCCTGTAATGAACTCGCGAAATTCTCCTGTCCCTAAATATATCGCGTTATTTTCATTGGCAGCAAAGGAAAATATCAGGACTTATTTTTGCCGTTTTTACTGCCCCAAAAGCCGTTCGGGGACATGAGCAAGTAGCGAGCAGGAATAGGGACGTCTTGAATGACCGTTTACGTTTAGTTCCAGGGATGTAGGAGAAAAGGGTGAGGGGGGGGTCACAAGAGGGGGGGGGGTCACAAGAGCAGTGCGTAGAAGTGCCGTTCCAAACCCGCAGAACGTATGAAAGGAATAATGCACTCCAATGTGTTTTGGGGGGGGGGGGGGGGGGAGGTCCGCCATTCAACCTGCTCTATTTCCAGAGCTCGTCGAAGGACTGCAAGCGCGCCGACTGTCACGAGTTTTGAAAAGGCGCTAGGGGAAGTGCTGTAAACGACACCTGCACTCGGAGTATGGCTATGGCGGCGATATCGTCTACGATGATATCTCGCCAGAGGTCTTTTCAAGACTCCGGACCCTATTTGGGGCGGGGAACCCTGACGAACCCCGGACCGCCCCCCCCCCCCCAGTACCAGTCTTAAATTAAACTGCAAGCGAAATTCCCTGGGCTCGAACGCGTGCCGGTGTGTGCAATCTCGGGTCGCTTAAAAGACCGCGGACGTCATTGCTAGCGCTAATATTTTATGGTTTTATTTTAAGCTCAGTTTCGTTTTGAACTTTTGGAATTCCGGTTGTTGTTTTTATTTTTGTAAACATGCTATGTAGTTCGGACCACCCGTTTTTCGCGAAGAGATTACACCACTAGTTGTAGACCTACTCCAAAACACGTTAGTTCATAACCAACATCGCGGTTGGATGGTCCTGCCAGCGAATCACGGACGTTCAGTGCAAGAGTAACTCATTAATTATGGTTGGCCCAGTTGAGTAGGAAATGTCTTCTCAGACAGACATGCAGAGAATGGGAGAAGGGAATCTGCGAACTTGTACGTAAAAAGTTGAAGTTTGGCTTGACAATACGTATGTTTGCGAAAAACAGGTGGTTCTGTACATATTTAACCATTTCATGCCCATTGTAGACAATCGTTAACATGTTGCAAAGGAAGCTTGTATTTGACCGGAATATGTACTCTGCGAGACTCAGTGCCCAATAATATTCCCTGTGGGCAACTGATTCCTAAACCACTCCACTTCTCTACCTACTGACTGATTCTAATCACTGATCACTACCGACCTGCATACTTCACGTCAATTTTTTAACTGCAGACTAAACTCCAAGACGTTGCATGCTTGCTTGTCTTCTGCCGTTTTCTGAAGACTTGTGCGGCATGTCCCAAAGACGCGTTCAGCCGATAGCAAAGGCCCAATTTTAGAGCAACCAACCTAAACTGGAGCGGTCACGCAGGTACATGACGCCGTACAGTCGCCAATAGCCAATGAAATCACCAATTGCTATCGTGTAGATACAGGACAGTGAAGTCTACCACGGTACCAAATAATAACGCGAATTTCGCATGTCAGTACTGATCACTAGAGCCACGAGTATTTCGCGAACTCATTCGGAGGCGAGATAGACTCCAAACAGGTACTTGATATTTTCTCCTACTGTTGTGATTGGACGGCAGTTGTTTAGACACGCCCCGTTTAACAGTGAACCAGTAGTAAGCAGGAAGCAGTAGTGTGAGTGAGTGTTTAACAGTCCTGTACAGAGGCCTCACTTGATCACAGCAACCAATAGGCAAATGATAATGTGTCGATTGTATAGAGGACTATCCAGCCTAGCTTGCTGCCAACTCAATCCGCGAAATACTCGGGGCTCTACTAGGGACCTGCCAAATTCGCGTTATTATTTTGCATCTGGCTAAACTTCACAGCACTATGCATACTCGAGTTGGCATAGTTTCTCCATGGGCTGCTGCATAGATGTGAAGTCATTCGCTTTCTGACTGAACTGCACGTGATTGGGGCACACGATTGTGAAGTGTTCATTTACTGTCGCAGTGTTACCAAGGGCGTGTCAAATTAATTATTGTCCAATGGCAAACGCATTGCAAAATTACACGTGTTTTAAATTATACGTGTCCCCAAATAATAACACGAATTTTTCAGGTCTCTGGATATCTTGCGTATTTGCCGTGTGGTAGGGTGAACATCGATGCTCTCCAAAAAATTTTTTTTAATGTTCCTTATGCCACTCTTGCAACAACCTCACTTCTTATATAACTACCCAATACACTAGACGTCATTGCTCAGTCGGGTCCCGGAGCTCAGAGAGTGAGGATCCCTCCTCAATTACAAAGTATTTTCCCCAAAAATATAATAAAATAGAAAAAAAATCACATCAAAGAAATTTGATCAAAGATAATTAATCAAACAATTATTTAATTCAATTAAACAATTATTTAATCCAACTATTATATTAATTACCAATATACAGATTAGCAATATGCAAATTAGTAGAAATCTGAAGAATTCGCGGATTCATTTTGGGACAAGTTAGAATTCAAAACACGTGTGTTTATATAACATTAGCCATTGGTCCGCACGGTGATTGACACCTCCTGGATAACGCTAGTCCAATCGTCGACTTCCACTGCGACAGCAGACAACCAATGGATAGTTGACATCAACAAATTTGTACATAATACTGTAGAATCTAGCCTGCTGGTCACTGAACGCACGAATTTTTTTTAAGATCTCTACAAGTTAGCAATATGCAAATTTTTCTGCTCCGTCCACACATGTCATTCGCCGAGTGGGCCAGAACAGCCTCGCGTGCTCTACCACCCGGGCATTCTAACCCACTTGGAATCCGGTCAATTTTGCGTTTACTTGTTATTCCTCGTTTCAATCACGCTTACAATGTCACTGGGGCTGTAGAGGACTCGTAAGTACAACAGCCCTTACTCGGGAGTGAGGTATAATTGCTTGCCCCTCTGAGGTTACATCATTGTCTCGGGGGTTATCTGGGGGGAGGGGGTTGATAAGGGGAGGCGGTACGAGGGGAGCCCGTATAACTGGGAAGCGAAATTGATGTTTATATCAGATGCTACTTTGTCTCCTCCCCTAGCTTATGATCACTTACTGCCCCTCCCCCCGACACCCTCCAGACAAATGGATCTGCTCACCCGACATATCCGCAAGCAACCCCCTGGGAACAGCACGGCGGGGTGGGGGGAGGGGGTGAGAAAGTATTCTCTCCCCTTCATCCCCTAGTGCAGTGACGCGCGGTCGATTTGCGATACAATTACGTCAGATCACCGGCCCGTAATACTTCAGCTAATGCACGGCAAAGACTCTGCGCCCTGCTAATTAATTAAACTCGTTAATTATTTTGCGATCAGTCATATACTTCATCGCTGCCTACGCGATTTAGCAGCAGTGTACCTCTTCCCCCTGGCTCAGTTATAATCAAAACAAGAGGGAGTTGACAAAGAGACTCGATTTCGTGTGAAGTTGTTTCTGCAGTTAAGTGGCAGAATCGTAGTTGATCTGTGACTGATTTGCATGCAGAAATTTTCCTTGGCCTCCTCCTGTACTTACTTTAACATACTATCATACAAAAACTAGTGGAGTCTACTCGCGGTTTCTTCATAATTTTTTTTTTATCAGACCTTTGAGAAATCACCCCATGTGTGACGTATTTGGTTGTCTGTTAAACGTGTAATTTATCACGAGCATTTGATACGTCTGATAACATAAAACTATATTATTTTTGGTTAAATTGAACATGTGCCTATATTTTACCTATAAATTAAAATTATGTATTTACAATTAAATACAAATAAATATAGTTAGCAATGCCTACTAAGAAATAGTTCTTATGTAAACTATCACTAAAATGAGTGCTCACAAATGCGGTGCGTTGTCCCTTTGGTATAGTTCTCTACACGAAACCCGTGTCCGGAACGGCCAATTTAGGGAACAAGTGTTCAGGAATTTAGGTTGGATGGTTTCGAAAGGCTTGTAAAAGCGCTACATACCATAAAGATGGAATCTATAGGCTTGTGGAATTTCGACGTTATTTTGTTTGTCACCCTGCGGATAAATAACTTACTCCCAAGAGCATTTTTTTCACGTAACCTCTCGTTGTCTTGTGAATAACTGATCATATTTCTTTCTAGCCGATATCAACCTTCTCGTCATTTCTTCGCTCCTTGCAGTTAACATTCCATCTGAAATAACAACCGATCGCCTTTTTTGTTGGTAATTTTAATACAACATACGAACTTGATTTTAAAATAACTTCATGTAGATCCTTGATTTTCCATTTTTCACGTGCATGTAGTATATTGCAGAGTTTCAAGAACAGGAAATACCGGCGTTTCTACCACAATGCGGGAAATAAAACGTAAATAAACAACAGCAGACGAGTTTCCGGACCTATTTGGGGATTTAGTGTGCTACTTCGCCTCGGTAAATTTCAACCCTAAATCGCCAAATATTTAGGGGCTCAACTTGATCACGTGGTCGATTTAATAAGGGTCTAGTAGTCGTTTCGGACACGGCTTTAGTTAAGCTTTGTTTGCGTGAAGCGGAGGAATATCCTGAAAGTAGAACTTCGTCAGGGCATCAAAAAAGTTGGAAGTAACCGAAAATGGACCATGCATAGTTTTTCTCGTCGTTCTATCGCAGAGTAAATAAACACACAGAGACCAAATTGCATAACGGTTACTTTGATGTGGCCGTACTTACTTTTTTATTGGTTAGACGAGGGTCCTGGAATGGGGATTGTGTTTGATTGGCTACCGCGTGCTGCGAGATGTACCCTATTGGCTGGCGTCTTGGCTGGCCAGTAAGTTACAATCAGCTGTTAGCGTACGGCTTCTACATTGTCACCGAAGCAGGTGATGGAGTACACGTGATCACTAGCGACCTGCGAAATTCGCGTTGTTGTTTGTTAACATGATAGACTTCACTTCCCTGTGCCTACTTGAGGGCAATTCGTAATTTCGATTGTTACTGGCCATCATAAGAGGTAATTTACCTGTGTGAAGGCTTTACTGGAGATTAGTTTCACAACCTTTGAGCATTCCCTATTGATAGGGATAGGAAAATTTCGCTAGTTCATTTCAGGACAAGCTAGACGTCCAACATGTGTACACTGAAGTCAGCTTTGCAATTGGATCGCAGTTCATTAGACACACCGTGGACAACTCTGAACCAATAGCAGACGTGCAAGGAAACTAGTAGTGAGTTCCATACTGCCAGGTGTGAAGTAACACTGGCTACTCTCTGAAGCAGCAGCCAATGAACCAACATCTGAAGCTCGAGTGTACACAGGACTGTGGAGTTTAGCCTACAAGTCATTGAACTCAGGGAATTTTCCTATCCCTACCTATTGGCTCAAAGTGTCCTTGGGACGAACCTCACAAGTTGTCTGTCAATGACAATAGTCGATAGAACCAACACCATCCTGGAGTTTTAGTCTGCCGCCAAATTACAACGCGAATTTCGCAGGTGTCTAGTGATCACTGGCGTACCTCTACAGAATGTTCCAAAATTGTTTACAAATCCGACCTGTATAAAACCGTAATGAATCACGATGCCAAAATT
This sequence comes from Dryococelus australis, assembly GCA_029891345.1. Taxonomy (NCBI): domain Eukaryota; kingdom Metazoa; phylum Arthropoda; class Insecta; order Phasmatodea; family Phasmatidae; genus Dryococelus; species Dryococelus australis. Next base: position 32,966,228 of record CM057008.1, read on the forward strand.
TTCGGTACTGTAGAGGACGTGTGACCGCCATGAATCAAGTTTTACATGTTCACGATATGTGTTTGTGTTTTACAAGTGCGGCCCCCACACACAACCCGTTAACTTCAGGTGGCTACTCCACAGGAAAAAGGCCCCGTGAGTGAGTGAAGAGATTTGGATGGCTATAAACGGGCGAGGTCTTGAGAGCCGATGAGGGTGATTGAGATGAGCATGGAGCAGCGCCGAAATGAAAGGGCGAGGGAAACGGGAGATCCCCGAGGAGAAAAACCCCGCCGACCAGCGGCATCATCCGGCACGTTTCCCACTTGCGGAAATCCGGTGACCCGGCCGGGGATTGAACCCGGTTCGCCTTGGTGGGAGGCGAGCGGGTTAAACGAAGGATGTTTTAAATTATTTCTTTCTCTTTCTGTTTTTTTTTAATGCATCGAGGAGTAAAATAATGCAGATTTGTAAAATGTTTACTTTTCTAATAATTTCACAGTTTCACCTGACCGACACATGAATAAAGTGATGAGGCTCACGGTAATGTTAATTTTACATAAGACAAAACAATGAAGAACGTGCATACAAGTATATCTTAAGCAGGGCTTTCGAATGTGCTCGGTTTACCGTGGACAGCCTAAACATATTTTATATCTGAGACCCATTGTCATCCACATTTTGGAGATATTTTTTCTATAGCTCTGTTAATCTAGCAAGATACAAAACGGAGTACAATGACGTGAAAATTTTGTAAAACTACTCTACATGATATGTGAATTAACTTGACGCAGTTGTCTAGAAACTTATACTAGCAGTAAAATTGATAAGTAAAACAGTGAGAATTGAACATAAATTATTTACCATAACAGTTTAAATTTTAAATATTTGTAAGTGAAGAAAGGAGCATACACTGTGGTGATCAATTGCGATATCAGCGTAAATTTACTTGCCGTTGAGTAAAAATATATTAATGATGCAGTTTATTTTCTGGTACATGCATAGTATTTGTAATATTACGCCATACTATGTAAAATTAGTTGTACAATGTCCATGTTATTTTACTAACAGTTAGAATAAATTTGATTGGTCGTAGAGTGAAACAGACATTGACATATGTATAGGAGCGTAGCCAGGAATTTACTTCTGGAGGATTAAAAATTTTCAATTTTTGGGGAAAATATGAAAACTATAATACTAAAAATAATTTGTTTGAGAAATGATTTACAATCAATGTAATGGGCTAATAAACATATATGCAACCACAAGAAGCTATAAACATTAGTCAAGTTCAAGGGGAATCACATATTTGTAGAGACCTGCGAAATTCGCGTTATTATTTGGAGATACGTTGAATTTTAAACACACGTACCTTTGCAGTAAGCTGTTCATTGGAATATTCTTGACACGCCTTGGGTAACTCTGCGCCAATAAATGAACACTTCAGAGTTGTGTTCCTCAATCACATGCAGTTCTGTCAGAAAGGGCGTGGCTTCACATCTATGAAGCAGCCAATGGAAAACGACGCCGGCTCGGGTATATACAGTACTGTGAAGTTCAGCCTGATGCCAAATAATAACGCGAATTTTGCATGTGTTCAACTATTTGTTATACAAAAACATGAATATGTATTTTTTAAATTTTATTTTAGAATATTTTGTTCTCATTTGAGTTGGGTGGGGGATATATCCCGATGTCCCTGGCTACGCCCCTGCGTATTTAAGTGTACAATTACATCGACGTCAATGGAGACACTGTTGCCACATATATTCTGTGTACTCCAATACACGTTAGTTCAGAACGGATATCGTGGTTGGATGATCTTAGCTCACACACTCCTTAAGTAACTGCCAGCCAATCGCGGACATTCTGAGTAAGGGTAACTTTATTCTAATTGGCCCAGTCGAATATACGATGTCTTCTCACACAGACACGAGACCAATAACTAGGGATAGGAAAATTTCGTGAGTTCAATGACGTGTAGGCTAGACTCCACAGTCGTATGTACACTCGAGCCTCAGATGTTTGTTCATTGGCTGTTGTCCCAGAGAGTAGCCAGTGCTACTTGTTTCCTTGCAAGTCTGCTATTGGTTCAGAGTTTTCCAGGGTGTGTCTGATGAATTACGATCCAATTGCAAAACTGACTTCAATGTACACATGTTGAACGTCTAGCTTGTCCTGAAATGAACTCGCGAAATGTTCCTATCCCTACCAATAACCAAAGGAAAATTTCAAGCAGGCACGAAAGAAGTTGAATTCTGGCTTGAGCATAAACCTTTTTGCAAAAAAACCGGTGGCCTTAGCCATTACCGTTAACAGGGGTAGTTTTGCACCACTAAAAACTTTCATTTTGGTGCAATTTGGCCAAGAAACAGAGGACTATATCTAGATATTTTAAATTTTGAACGTTACCTGGCCAGGTTACGTTTGCTACCCTTACACAGAATGGGTCCTAAAAAAAATTTATGAGTGGTGCTGTGTTACCCCACCAGGTGCAAAGTAACCCAGGTTTATGGTACTTTTTTTTTTTTTTAGCGTATACTTTCCTTTGGTCCATCCCTCACTAGGCAGCCCACTTGACCCTTCCAGGAGGGCACAGACTCATTGTCACTGAAGACATGGTTGAAGTGAGCTGTCTATGTTCTCCACTACAGCAATATCAGTTGTCATGGTCTCTGTATTTACACTTACCAAAGTCCTATTTGTCCTGGCTGCACTTACTGTACTCCGCGAAGTTTATTATTGGCTGGCCGCCAGCCAACGAAGTCGTGCGTTGATTGCGTACCAATCGATGGGCCGCGACAGAGGTAACGAGTTTTACAGTCCGTCGTGTTCATTTGACAAACTATTGAAAATAAACATTTTATCTTTACTAACTATAAGAGTCCTGTGTAGGCCTACGTTTTCTGTGAGATCGTTGTTTGCGCGTAAACTCGTTATCTCAGTAAGCAAAAGTTCTGGAAACATGAATTTTTGTCAGAAAAAATAATAAACAATTATCTATGGCCCTGTTTATTTGATTTTGACATATTAAGTGTATTCTTGGAGAAAAAAAAGTCGTGAAAATTATCAAATATCGCATTTTTAAACTTGCCTATTCAGTTTCCTTTAGCGGCAAGAAAGAAGTACAAAAATACGGACGTAGTTTAATCTGTGGGCTTTAATCGCGTGTAATAAAATCCCTATGTTACATAACTAATATGTACAGTTCAGCGTTACGACGGGAACACTGCACGCCTTGCGCGTAGGAGCGATGAGATGCTAGGAATGCTTGTTAGTGTCGCCCGTATCGCTCCCTCGCTTCTTGAGCTTGGACGCGCCAATGAAGTACAGAGAAACGGAAGAAATCTAAAGGTGTTAGTTTTGTCTCTAAGCCCAAAAAAATTTCCATATTAACGTGACCTCGTTTATATACGTGCATACTCCGCTAAGGGTTAAGTGGGTATGTTATAGCATCCCTTTGTTCACCCCTGCCGGTGCAACAATACACGGGGAGTTGAGGAAGGCTAATTTCATCTGTAATGCGCTACTCGGAGCTGCTGCGTGCGCGAGAGACATTTTCAACCCCTCAGTTAGCCTTAGGGTGGTGTCACATGGGCCATGACTGTAGCGAGGGTGGCTCCGCGACAAAAAAAAAAAGAAGGGGATGAATAGCTGGGATTATCCGGTCTTAACTGCGCACGTCTTGATTTGTTCGAGTCACGGACTGCTGGAGCGGTGAGGGCAAACGGCAGTCCGAAAACGTTAAGATCCTCTCTGGACTCTCTCAACGCATTTAACACGACAGTAATGGAAGAGCTGAGAATGTGCTGCGTTGTGAATCAACATCCCATATCTTATAAATAGGGATAGGAAGATTTCGCGAGTTCACTTCAGGACAAGCTAGACGTCGAGCATGTGTACACTGAAGTCAGCTTTGCAATTGGATCGCAGTTCATTATACACATCCTGAAAAACTCGGAACCAATAGAAGACTTGCAAGGAAAGAAGTAGCGAGTGCCATACTGGCAGGTGTGAAGTAACATTGGCTACTCTCTGGAGCAGCAGCCAATGAACAAACATCTGAGGCCCGAGTATACACAGGACTGTGGAGTCTAGCCTACAGGTCATTGAACTTACTAAATTTTCCTATCCCTACTTATAAATATCTGTGAACTGTCGTGGGGGGGTTTATGTTAGTTTAAACTATAAAAAAAATTGCATCCCCAATATTCTAGGTTAGTTTTAGGTGTTCTGCTGTTGCCTATTCGCGGTATATGCACAAATTTTGAATTACACCTTTGAAAAATTACCCAATGAATAACGTGTTTGGTTGTTTGCTAAATAAGATGTGTAACTTCTGTTAGCATTAAAGTATCTTATTATTGGCTAAATTTAAATCTACTTACATCTTTTCTATAAAGTAATATATTTCATTTATGAATATTATCGGGGATAAGGTGTGTCGGTAGTGCCTAGTAAGTGATAGGTCTCATACAAAATACTATTAATACCTTGAGGACTACAGTCGAGTGTAGTTCGGGCAAAACTTGTTTGAACATATAGTTCCACATAAAAATCAAAACTGTTCCGGGTATACTTACAATTCCCTATTTCATAAGGATTTTAAAAGGGAACTAGTACATCAACAACGATCTTCGTAAATGAACTACAAGAATTTTATATAGTTATGGAACTCAACACGAAGAGATGTACATCTTGTTACATACGAAATATCATTTGGCTGGAAAACTGTAAACTCGGCACTCCATTGGTTGGTAGCCGGTCAATACGGAGAGACTGGTGTCGTTTTGACCAGTAGAATGGCGTTAAGTTACAAGAGGGGCCAATAGAACATGGTGTCCCTGCAGCGGTATGGATATAGGTGACTGACGTCTAGCTTGTCTCTTTAAAGCTGGTAAAAGTGCGTCGACCTCAAAGTGTTAAACTGAGTTCACAACAATACGGGGTGTTATCCCTTTTGCATAATTTTCTACACTTAGGCTTTGTCTGCATGGGGCGTAGGAATCACGAGAAAGTAAGAACTTCAAAAGTGCTTCAGAAAAGTTGAACGTAACCATGAACGGATTATAGTTAACGTTTCTTATTCAACTGGAAACACATCAGTGGTGTGAAATAGGCTACACGTCTTCAGCCTAAAAATCTTCCGCCTAAAATTACGTTCAATTAATTTTATGCTGAACGAGTTTAGGCTGAACGAGTTTAGGCTGGGTGATTTTAGGCTGAGTGCTTTTTTGGATGAATGATGGTTGAGAAATGGTTATGACCCATTCAGACCCAATGTACACAATTGTGTACATTGGCCATGTGTAGGTAATTTTTGTCTGAATAGTACACTGCGAAGCGGAATGACAAATGACCTTATAGCAGGAGCACTTTTGAAAGCCCTGCTTAAGATCTACTTGTATGACTTTGTGTATTCTAACGCTTTATGTAGAATTAACAGTGTCATGGACGTCATCACTTTATTCATGTGTCGCTCAAATGAAAGTGTGAAATTAAAAGAAAAGCAAATTTTTTAAAATTTGCTCGTTTTTACACTTCAGTGCATTTAAAAAAATTTCCCATCCATCGATACCAACTTAACTGGGCGTATGAAACTCAGGGCGCCCGTTAAGATATACGCAGGTAGAAGTAGTGGCATTTTTCTAAGCTTGATTTCGAAAGTGCTCACTTTATCGTGAACAGCCTCTACCTGTGGGTAAATGATTCGCAAACTGTATGACAGATCTAGGTTATAATTGGTTTATATAAGTTCAGTCGAACATATAGCCTACGGCACATTGGCAGGGATAGGAAAATTTCGCGAGTTCAATGACATGTGGGTTAGACTCCACAATCCTGTGTACACTCGAACATCAGATGTCTGTTCATTGGCTGCTGCTCCAGGGAGTAGCCAGTGTTACTACACACCTGGCAGTATGGCACTCGCTACTTGTTTCCTTGCAAATCTGCTATTGGTTCAGAGTCGTCCAGGGCGTGTCTAATGAACTGTGATCCAATTGAAAAGCTGACTTCAATGTACACATGTTGGACGTCCAGCTTGTCCTGAATTTTCCTATGCGTACACGTTGGTTGTGAGAACGAAACAAGTGTTGTGTCAACGTAAGTACAACATCCATTATAAATTTTTTGTTTACAATACCTGAAACCGTACATTAACACTTTGTAGACTATGCCCGAGTTTAGCTCGAGCAAATCGAATTTTAAAATTTCTTTGTTGTTCAGAAAAAAACTCGCATGGATGTGCAGTCTTTGTTCGGGTAGTGTTTAACATGAACTCACAAGAATACGACATCCAAGTAACAATGGTATTGCTTACGATAGAATTTCTTTTTTTTATAGACTCTCAAAGGGACATGAATTATTTTAAACTCTTTTTTACCTTAAAGGACATTTGATTGGGTCAGTATCAGCTCGGTTCTCCATTGGTTGATAACCGGCCAATAATGAACGCTATAAAGTACAGGGTAGTGTCCGGTGTGGTATGGACCAATAGGACGATGGTGAGTTCTAACACAGACACCAACTGAATCGGTGTTCTTATAGTAGGGGATACAGGTGACTCACTTATAATTTGTCTTAAGTGTCAGTAAATGTGTGCAGACCTCAATGTGTTAAAGTGGGTCCGAAATAGTTAGTCTTAGTGGCGGTTTCCCGTTAAATATGCATAACACTTACATAACTGGAGCAAGACGGTACAGTGAACTTGCTGTTTTCCATTATCTGTGTCCATACGTAACAATAAACATCCATATAAACCACTCATTATCAGAGACCTGCTAGATATGCGTTATTATTTGGTAACATGGTAGACTTCACTTCCCTGTGCCTACTTGTAGGGAATTCGTAATTTCATTGGTTTTGCTGGAAATTGGTTGCTCAACCTTTGAGCCTTTCCTATTGGTAGACGCCTGCAAAATTTGCGTTATTTTTTTGCGTCAAGCTAAAATTCATAGTACTGTATATACTCGAGCCGGTGTCATTTCTCCATTGGCTACTGCCTTTCTGATTGAATTGCATGTGATTGGGGCACATGGTTGTGGAGCGTTCATATATTTGGACATAATTACCAGGGGTCTGCCAAATAAAGACAGGTGCAATGACAAACGTATTGCAAAGGAAAAGTCTTTTAAGTTTAATATGTCCTCAAATAATAATGCGAAATTTGCAGGTCTGTACCTATTGGTTCAAAGTGTCCTTGGGACGAGCCACACAAGTTGTCTGCCAATGACAACAGTCAATAGAACAAACAGCATCTTGGGAGTTTGATCTGCCGCCAAATAATAGCGTGAATTTTGCATGTTTCTACAGTCATAATTCATCATATCTCATAGTTAACAACACTCGTTTTGGCTGAAAAATAATTGCTCTCTAGCTGGAATTCGATGTTCTAAATGCATGCCTGGAACTTTCGTTTGTTTATTGGACCGCTTCTTTGTTATAACATATATGCTTTCTTAACTCGATCAGTTAGTATTAGGTTATTACGGAATTTGGGCAGACACGCCTAAGGCGATTGACAATTTAAAATTACTCAGTATGTTCAACTGAGCTGAAGTGTTTTAAAATGCGACAATTAGTCGTGAAAAAGTTTGTCGCGGCATTCATGTGTCCTTACAAGCATAGTCATCAGGCGAAAAACAAATAGTTTCTTATCCGAAGAACTGATAAATCTTTCTTTTAGGCCAGATGTAAACATACGAACGAAGAGGACCACTGGCCCTATTCTCTGACTTTTTACTGTCTTTATAAAAAAGACATTTACCGCTTAAATATATTTACGGGGCGAAATGGTATTCTGCAACTCAATGTTACCAACATGCCAAATATTACTCTTAGATGCGTAAACCAATCAGAAAAAAAATACATAAAATAAATACAGCTTCCACAAATTTGAATGTAACAACGCGACGATGAGACATTGAACTATTTTTCGTCAATTGTTGCCCAACTTTTTGTGAGTATTTCACTCAGCGCTTACGTTAAAATGAACTCTGTTACCGGCAGTGCGGTTTATCAAAAGGTTGATACCCGAGTGAGTGAATTGGTTGCAGAGATTTGAACGGCTCTTGGTTTCAGAGTAATTTACATATTTAGTTTGTCTAACTAATATTACTTCCAACAATGTAGTACCAGCAAGTACAGTTCCTTGTCCCAAATCGAAATTTAATTCCAAATTAACTAGTGTAGCAGTTTCACCTACTTCAAAGACTTTTGATGAAATGTAGTAATTATTTTCCATTGTCACCCAACGATAAACCGTTTTCTGAAAGGCAGGTCATGTATTTCTCCCGATAATTACATACATTCTTTCTTTCCAGCTTTGACTCATTTTCAGAATCTGGAATAACATTATACAATTCAGTTAGGTTAGTTTACGTTAGGATAGGTTAGGTAAGGTTAACCCTTTGAGGACGGCACAAATTTACTATCACAGCGGACAAGTTTGAAATGAGCTGCCTATATTCCACACTACTCTGTATTTCCACTTACCATCGTCCTATTGGCCCTGGCTACACAGGACACGCCTTCTGTACTCTGCAACGTTTATTATTGGCTGGTCGTCGACCAATGAAGTCACGCGTTGGCTGCGTACCAATTAATGTATCGCCATAGAAGTAACAGGTTTTAAAATCCATCGTGTTCGTTAAAAAAAAAAAAAAAAAAAAAAAAAATTAACCAACTGAAATGTTGACTAGTCGTCATTTTTTACTTAGATTCCGACAAAGTCTAGCGAAATATTGAAACTATAAAAGTGTGAGCTTTGTCTTCAAGAGCAAATAAATTTCCATATAAACGTACCCCCGAGTATATACGTGCATACTCCTCAAAGAGTTAAGTTAGGTAACCACAATATTGCTAACCATAAGATCGACCAAACAAATACAACTTATTTTCAAAATGGAGGTGTGCTGCAATATAAAATTAATAAAAAACCAGCATAATTCAACAGTAATCAATTCCTATTATTTTCGAACACCAATTATATAAACACTGTTTCATGACAATAATAGATAACAGCAATAAAATATAATAACACTTGCTCTTCCACATGGACCGGCACCGGAATGAAAGGGGTGAGAGAAACGGGAGATCCCCGAGAAAAACCCGCCAACCAGCGGCATCGTCTGCCACGGATTTTTACGTGGGAAAATCCGAGGGGCGACCCCCCGCCGGGAATCGAGCTCGGTTTACCTGGGTGGGAAGCGGGTAGTCTGGCCACTAAACCACCGCTGCCCCACAACCCATAAGGGTGAGTGTCGATGTGCACAGGGGAGGAGGGTGGGGGTTTGAAACACCCCAGGGAGACGCCTTTAAGCTATGTGTCATCCGCGCCATCTCCCAGGAGTCGGTCACGATTTCACGGTGATCCGAATCCCTTCTTACCCCACACCCCCTTTACTGACTAGTGAACTCGTCCCCTCACGTGGAGTTGCCGCGAGGGGATGTAGCCGTGGAGGGGGAGATTCTCGTCTTCTCATCAAGTTAAATGGGGCACGTCCGATCGAGGAGCTGAGTTCGGCGGCAGGCGCGATAACGCTTCGACACACCAGTAAATCAGGGCGCGTTCGACCATCCCCTCCCTCCCCCGTCCCGTAATCATTCATCACCCCACAACGTACCAACCTTCCCGAACGATTGCGACGAGCGTGAGCTGTCCGCGATTCGTTTCGCGCCGTGGATTCCCGACGCCCTCCGACGGAAGGAAGCCCATCGAGCGCTCCGTTTTCGACTTCGGGAGTGGAAAGATTTGGACGCAGCATGTTTAGATGGTAGTGAAAATTACTCAGACGGGTATTTTGAAGGTAATTTTTGGGTATGACCGTTCCGATAAAGGCTGTTCACGATAAAGTGAGCACTTTTGAACTCAACCTTACAAAAATTCACTGCCCCTGTGCCCCTGCCTGAATATATTTTAATGGATTCCCTGAGCGACATACGACCAGTGAAGTTGGTAACGATGGATGGGAAGTATTCCCGTATCTTAACGTAGAATAAAAAGTGTTAGGTAAACATTTGTGATAACTTAAATTATTATTTTTTATTTTTTATTTTTTTTTTAATACATCGACGTGTAAAAATTTGCAGATTCGTATAAAATTTACTTTACTAATAATTCCACAGTTTCACTTGACCGACGCATTAATAAAGTGATGAGGCCCATGGCAATGTTAATTTTATATAAGGAGGAAGAACACACAACGTGCGTACAAGTAAGATAAAAGTGCTAATTTTACCGTGAACAGTCTATATTAACATTCCTGTACATAACATAAAGAAATAATAGAGGCCAGCATCAAACTGTTATTTCAATTATTGCTTCTTAAAATGGTAGGGTCTCCGCTGAGTCTTATAGAGGCGCGTTGTCGAAGGCAAGACTACACGCCAGTTTAGCGCTTTGTACGTAGAGGCGATGAAGAGAGTTGATGCGAATGTGTCGGTCGCCTCTAGCGCCCGCACGCTTCTAGGCCTTAGATGAGCAAAATTCCTAAGCTGGCGGGTACCTTAAAAACGAGGTCTTGAGAGCCGATGAGGGCGAAACGAGGTGAAAGTGGATCGGCGCCGGAATGCAAGGGGCCGGGAGAACTGGAGATCCCCGAGAAAACCCACCGACCAACGGCATCGTCCTGCACGATTCCCACTGGAAACCAAACCCGGTTCGCCGTCGTGGGAGGAGAGCGCCCTAGCCGCTAAACCACCGCGGCCCCTCTGTTTGCAACGTGGACTCCTTCGCGTCTCGCCCTCGTGCAACTGGAGCTAAAGGCTGTTCATGATTGAGTACTTTTGAAATCAACCTTAGAAAAATATCACTGCTCCTATAAATCTGTCCGTGGTAAAATAAGCATATTGAGGCCCTAGTTACTATCTTCCTATCAGCCATATTTTATCCTTACGTCATTTTTTAAAATAAATATTGCGAGGTAAGTAATAAACGCGTTGCATATATTTCGCCGAACTCGAAAGTTAACGTCTAAGGCTACAACAAAAAATATATTTATTGACAAGTATTACAAATGCGAAGGCCTCAAAAGAGCTCACTTTACCGTGGACAACCTAGGCAGTGATTTTAATTCAAGCCTGTTCACAATAAAGTGAGCACTTTTGAAATCAACCTTAGAAAAATTCACCTCCCCTACCTGCATATATTTGAACGGGCGCACCGAGTGACGTGCACCCAGTAAAGTTGGTAACGATGGAGTGAAAGTAGTTCCATAGCATAATGTCGAGTAAAAAATGTTAGGTAACCATTTGTGATAACTTAAATTATTTCCTTCGCTTTCTGTTTTTTTTTTTTTTTTCTAATGCGTCGAAGTGTGGATATTGTCAGATTTTTAAAATATTTACTTTTATAATAATTTTGCTGTTTCAATAAAGTGGCGAGGCCCATGACAAGGTTAATTTCACATAAGGCGGAAGAATATACAACGCGCAGGTCTTTCAAAAGCGCTCATTTTATCGTGAACCGCCTATCTCAAAGGTTGATTTCAAAGTGCTCGCAGTATAGTGGACATCGTTTGAAAGGCGCACTTAAAACTTCGAATCTTTTCACATGCGAGCTTGTTGCGAGGCAGACACTGGCCTCCGCGAGGAAGATACACGAAGACTTGAGACCCCGACGGCAGCTGGCCGGGGAGTTCGGTCGTTTACCGCGTGGAGGATGCACATTGAAGAGAGAGAGAGGAAGAGAGAAAGAGAGAGCTAGTGGAATCATCGTAAACGCCACCCCCTCGCCACGAAACACCGCAGCCGGACGCAGTTTCATCTCTGGGCCACCGATAAACAGCCAGTCGTTGTTGCTATAACAGGACACGCGCCAGAAACCTCCTCCATTCATCCCTCCCGCGCCCCAGACAGGCCCTAGACTAGGCCTGTTTAAATGGACAAAAGCCTTTGAAGTGGCTAGCCTCGGCTGGGCAAACGTTTCCCCCATCCCCCTATTCCTCATCCAACCATCCCATGGGGGAGAAGAACTTACACCTTCTTCCTTCTTTATTCTTCTCAGACGCCGCCCCCCTCCTTTCTTCGGCGGGACATCTTTCACGAGCCGGCGGCCACATCACAAGACCACGCCCCCGTCGTCACAGGACCCTGTGGCCTGGAGACCGAAGGTGTGTTCTCGTGGCTTGATATTCTTATAGTTTAGTGCTACTTTTGCTAGTTGCCGCTCGTGTTACCGGAAGCACTTTTTTTTTTGTACGCTGTCCGGGTGGCGGTAGCAGTTGCTGTTTGTGCTATTGAAAGCAGCTATTTCTGCTCTTGCTCGCCGAGGTACAGCAGAATTGTCAAAACGGCAAGGTGGAAAAAAAAATGTCCGCCAAAATAAAATTACAAACATCGAAGAGTCCTGAGAGGGGCAATTGCGAATAGTAATTTGCTTTTACGCAGAATTGACGAAGATAATATGTTTGGGTATCCTGTACGAACTGCAGAGAGAAATAAAAATAACTAAGACACACTTATTCTCGAAAGTAAGGTACCTTGAGTAGCCAACGTTTTTAATATGCGTAAATTACACTTTAATTAACATTTTATTTATTTACTTTTTTGACGTGTTAGTTTCCTGTTCGTCGTTCGTGTCGTCCTGCCGAGAGAGTAGCTGCTGGTTTTGCTACTTTGCTGCTCGTGAAAGACATCACTTGCTCTCAGATAGTATAAAAAAGCATACCACGCGAACAAACCTCGACTTCCGACACAGAAGGTCTCCTACCCATAGACTGTTCACGGTAAGGTGAGCACTTTTTAAAACCCTCTCATTTGGAATAATTGCCAATAAATATGTTTTATTTTAGCCTTAGACGTTAACTTCAGAGTGCGGTGGGATATAAATACTGTGTTTATTACTTACAAGGCAATTATTTATTCAAAAACGTGGTTAAAGGATTTTAAAAAATGACTGAAAGGAAAAAGTAACTAGGGCCTCAAAAGTGCTCACTTCACCGTGAACAGCGTATAAATGTGTACAGAGCGCTAAATGTTGGCATGCGTAAAGGTGCTTCCCAGCATTTTAGTGAGACACGCCCGATCAGCTCATGTGAAGGCTGCTCATTTTAAACTTGAGCACTTTTGAAGCCAGTGTTTGGGAAATAAGCAGAAGACGAATATCGGCACGTTTCGCCTTCATTCAACGGGTTGAAATCAGTACAGTGTGACGGCTATCCATGCACATAGAAAGAAAGTCAAAACCGACGGAGCCATATTGAAGTTGAGAAAATGTTGGCCGTTTGGGACGGCTTACCTTCGCTGCGACGGGGGTGTGTTTGACGAGCTCCACGCCTCGCGTCCGCTGGGCGGGCCTGCTGGTCTGCAAGTATGGGCGCCGCGGGGCTGTTACAGACCACGAAACTATGACTGCCTTCTCCTCCCTCGTACGTCACCTCGAACACGTGATGCCAGCCTGCCAGTCACGTACCAACAGGATGTCCCTTCCAGGACTTCAGATATCGTCGAAGTGAAGATCATTTTGTAATGTTCTAGATGCTTTCGAATAACATATAAATACACGTGTCTCGCCCAGATTCGTGGATACAGCACAAGGTTTTCACTTGGGTAGGAACTGCTGTTCCGTCAACATTTTAAAAGGGGGGAGGGGGCGCTTGCTGCCATTTTAGTTAAGTATTGTTTATTGCAAAATAATTATATGTAACCTTCATATAACTTGAAAGAGAGGTAATCTTGTAAAAGTGTAGAATTTGGGGGAAGTTTTAAACATAATTATTTTTGATACGAACTTTTTATACCAAACGTAATCAGTTGGAAAAGTATATTTTTATATAAGGTTTCTCAATGAGATTTTTGAGAGGGAGGGGGTGGGGGGAAGATTGTTAATTATTTGAAGTTTATATATAAACGCAAGGCAACGAATATTTTCGAACTTTTTCTCTGGAACCAACCCAAATACCTTTTTTTGACATCATTGGGGGGCTCTCAGTTGTTTTCCAGCTTAAAACACCTACATTCAGGAAGCAGTTGAGACAAGGACCTCGTCCTGTATGTTTGAGCAAACACCGTCACGACGGTCTAAAAACGCTTTCTTTGCTGCAGCTCATGATGTGTTGCCGGAAAAGAAAATTAATTTTTTAAATTACGAACCGCTACAGAGTAGGTTTGCCGTAAACAAAGTTTTTGTTTGGTCTAAATAATAACGGCACTTTTGAAAGCCTTGCGTAAGATCTACTTGTATGCACTTGTGTATTCTTCCACTTTCTGTCAAATTAACATTGCCACGGACCTGCTTACCTCATCCATGCTTTGGCCATGGAAAACTGCATAATTAATTTAGAAAAAAATCATTATTTTACAAATTTTCTGATTATTACTCTTAAACGCGTTATAAAACATAGCAAAAAAGTAATTTCTGTATTCACACATGTTTAACCTAACACTTTTAATTCGGCGTTAAGACATTGAAATAAGTAATTTCCATCCATCTGTTACCAACTTTACTGGGCGCTTCGCTGTAAGTGTGCCCAGTAAAATACATGCAGGTATAGGCTATTCGCGGTAAAGTGAGCACTTTTTAAAGCCCTTTCCAATAGGCATTAACTATTAATAAACTATTGTATGGCAACTTCAGGCATTAACTTTTGGGAGTGGCTGAATGTAGGCTATTCGCTATTATCGGTCATGTGGGGATGTTCATTGTAAAAAGTGGTGGAAAAAAATAGAAATTGGCTAAGAAGAAAAATCTAGCAGGGCCTTAAAAAGTGCTCGCTTTACCGTGAATATACTATAGGAGTAGTGAAGGTTTTCGAAGGTTGATTTCAAAATTTCTGAAATAACCTTGAACGGCCTATACAATAATTCAGTACCATTCTTTGTAGTGAAACCAGTTACTGTATTTTCCGGTTTAAACGATTACGTAGAATATCTAAAGAATTTGTTAGTTGGCAATATTTTTAGCAAGTTGCGTTATGCACTAAAAACTAGAATATTCGTAAGAATAATTTTAACATCACTTATCTATTTTCTTTGGTAAGTAGAAAAATTTCTTTACTGAGAACAAAAGAAGCTATAAGAAATTTTTGTTATTGGTATAAAAAAGACACTGTCGCTATCAAACTAAAAACGTATAAACTAAAAGTTTAATAAGATCTAACTAAAATTTCTTTAACCTTCCCTTTGAGCTAGCAATAATTCCGTACTGTAAACAAAACAACCTCAAAGAAATGCTTTTCAATTGCTAAACAGAAAGCGTGTTAATTTTTACAGTGTAAACCTCATCTCTAGTTTATGGAAAAATGTGCTATTGCTAATATAGTTTTCATCTTGCGCCTCGCTCGCCCCATAACACGGATCGCCTTGATGTGGTAATGGCAGGCCGCTACAGACGAAAGTTATCAAAAGCGATGTTTCCGGCATTTTACGGCCCGTCGAAGCGACCAGCGGGATGCGCTACAGATAGCTCTGTTTTCGAATTCTGTTTCGTCTCTGGTCTCGCGTCTGGTGGATACCGACGGAAAGTTAGGTCTTCGAAAGGTCTGAGATTCGAGAGAAATTACGTGTGTTTCAAATAGGAACAACTTGGCTAAAAACACGAATTTAGGACTTGTAAAATAATGGGAGTAGGATAATTTCAGAGAAGTCTGACGTAAAGGCACGGAGCACCAGAGCCGGAGTCGTCATCATGCTCTGTCATTCCGGTCGCCCGGCCGCCATATTGTATCTGGATTAACTTGACCCCAGTGACCTTAGACCTTGAAAATTCCCAATGAATTCTATAAACAAGTCGTGAAAACTAACAAAAAAACTCTAAAAAAATATTTTAAAAATTCACAACCCCCCGCCCCCCCCCCCAAAAAAACTTTGTCCTCATGAACCTTGACTAGAGACCTGAAGAGTTCGCGGTTTCATTTCGGGACAAGCTAGAATTAAAAACCTCGTGCGTTTGTATTGCTTATGTTATTGGTTCAGCCATTAGTTTACACCTCGTGGACAACTTTGAGTGAGTAACAAACACGCAATAAAAATGCAGACCAGATCACAGTCCTCCGCTAATACAACAAGCAACCAATGAACAGTGATATTTGCATGGTTTTGCATACGAGAATAGTCTACAGGCATACCCATGGCATAAAAAAAAATAAAAAATTAAATTTAAAAAATTCCCAAAGAAAACCTTCACCATCATTCTCGCCATATATATATATATATATATATATATATATATATATATATATATATATATATATATATATATATATACACACACACATATTTCAATAATTTTTAAATATATTCTCTTATGATTTTTTTTTTTGCGATGGCGAGGATGGTGATGAATGTTTTCTTTGGGAATTTCTTTGATTTTATATATATATATATATATATATATATATATATATATATAAGGAGGTAACGAAACCCCGCTGCACATGTCGTTCTGCCATTCAAGCGTCTCCACGACTTGGGTCAGGCTGCTCATCAAACACTTTTAACAGGTCCGCACCTTCATGGTGTCTGATAACCACGAAGTCAGCACTTGCAGGAAGTGCGGTGTAAGCATTGTTAACGCGCGTGGCCTCGGGTAACTGGAGTCCGCTACGCGCGATGCATGCATCCGTGCTTCCAAAACAATATTTCCACACACCTACGTGGTGTAAAGCAACCTAAGCCTGCACGTGTGGGAAGTGCTGTGCTAGCAATTTTTTTTGCGGGTCCGCGCCTGCGTCGTGTCACGTGACCTGCGTTAGCGTACGTGCTTTCAAGTAGTTCTCTCGCGTCCAGACCGGCACGGCGTCTGGTAACAATCTGCACGTTGGACTTTGCTCCCATGTCTTGCAACACGTTCTCCGCAGCTGACTATAACGTGCTGTCCATCCAGTGCGCACAGTGGATTGATGTGTGGATCGGTGTGATTGGTGTGGATTGGTATGTGGATTGCTGATTGCGAAAGATTGATGGGAATATTGGAAGATTGATGGAATGATCGTGAGATTTATAGGAAGATTGCAGAGCGTACGGAGCTGATTGATGGGAAGATTGCGAAAGACTATGAAATATTCATGGAAAGATTGCGAAAGACTGTGAAATATTCATGGAAAGATTGCGAAAGATTGGTGGAAAGATTGTGGGATTGATAGAAAGATTGCAGAGCGTGCGTAGCTGATTGCAGAGCTGATTGATGGAAAAATTGCAAAAGATCGTGAAAGACTGATGGAAAGATTACGAAACATTGATGGAAAGATTGTGAGATTGTTGGGAAGATTGTGAGATTGATAGAAAGATTGCCTGTGGGTCGCAAGTTCATAATAACTCTTCTTTTTTCATAAATGAATACTAATAAATATCGATTTAATTAATTTTGTATAGCATTTTTAATTAATTTTTTTTTGCGATTACGAGCGTGAGGAGGACGGGGTTAGTGGACCAATAATGTATTTATTACATTTTTTTTTTTAACATTTTATAAATGTTTAAATTTTTTTCATAAGTTTTTGTAATGTTTTCGAACTTTTTAGATTTACTTTTGGAATGTTTTAGTACTTTTTAGAATTTTTGAGGGTGTTTTTATTTTTAATTTTTATTTTTTTTTCAGAAATTTCGAAAAAAAATTATTTGATATTATAGAATTTTTTCAGAATTTTTATTAATTTTTTAAAAACTCCTTTGGTATTTTTGGAATTTTTTGGGATTTTTTTTGTACTTTTTTGGTATTTTCAAAGTCAAAGGTTACTGTGGTCAAGGTAAAGGTCATGCAGATCCAATATGGGGGCCGGGCGACTGGAATGACAGAGCATGATGCCGGCTCCGACTCCATTTCCCCATGCCCTTATGCCAGACTTCTCTAAATAATTCCGCTAATCCGCCAGATACCTTCGTTAATGGAGGGGGAGGGAAGGTGTACACTTGCGTGTGTTTTCAAAACTACCTTTCCTTGTCATTCACAGGATATAATTTTGCTACTGGGGAAGGGCGCTAGTGACGAAATTTTTTTTTTTTGTGCGAAGTACTGCTAGACTTGAAGGCATTAATCATAAGTTATATTTCCTTGAATTAAAAAATACAGACTGCATTTTTTTTTTTTTTTTTGCATAATGAAACATAAAATCACAATTTTAATGTTTTCGTAACATACAAATAAAATTAACGAATACATTCATAGTAAATTTAACATCAGTGACTGAAAGATTATATCATTATTACATTTAAGGTATGCTTAACAAAACATATTTTTCGAAAACTTGTTAATCGCTACAATTTAAAAAATATTTAAAAATTTCCCTATTTTCAGCGATTTTTAAAGATCGCGCTAATATTTCATAGTGTGATTTTAAATATGTCATGAAGCAACCTTTGGTATCTCATTTCATTGCAAAATATGTCGTTTCGGTAAGTGAGTTCAGTTATCATTATTTGTGCGCCCCCAATAAAACACTAAATTTTTGTGGCCTCAGTGGTGTATTGGTACTCGTCTACTACCCAGGCGAACCGGGTTCAATTCCAGGGCGGGTTCGCTTACGGATTTTCCGCAAGTGGTAATAGTACCTGGACGATGCCGAGGTTTTCTCGGGGATCTCCCGTTTCTCCCGCCCTTTCGTTCCGGCGCTGCTCCGCACTCACCTCAATTCACCCTCATCGGCACAAATGTTCTGGCGCTGAAGACAAGGTTGTAGTTAGCCCACTATATTCGCCTCTACAGTAATATCTCTTGTGTCGGGTTCTGTGTTTCCACTTACCTTCCTCCTATTGGTCCTGGATAAGACGGACACGTTTCTGTACTCTGCAACGTTCTCTGTTCGTCGATCAATGGAGTGGCGTGTTAACTGTGTACCAAATAATGTGGCGCGGCAGCTGTAACAGATTTTAGAGTCCATCATATTCAATTGAGAACTTATTAATAAATCCGTTTTATCCATATGATCTGAAATGTTGACTAGTTGTAATTTTTTACTTGGATTCCGATAAAGTCCAGCTACACTCTAAAACCATAAAAGTGCGAGCGTTGTCTTAAAAAGCAAAGAAATCGCCATATAAACGCAGCCCCGAGAGCTAGTGATTTTTCCGCCAAAAGAATATTAGTACACGGTAGACTTCAACAATATAAACACTCAACAGCAGTTTGTATATTGCCATTGCTTGCTGTCTGGTTGATAAGGCGTTTTCATAATTGATCGGGCCACTCAGAATTTGGAAGCATCGGCAAGGTTCCTACGCGTTTCGTGTGCAGACAGTTAACACGTGTCAAAAAGTAATTCAGCTAATCAAGATAGGTACACGACCCTACAGTATTTTGAAATATAACTTGTCTTAAAATATTTTCGCGAAATTTCAATACCTCTATATACCTACCTATAGGCTAGACTATGCAGACTTATGTACAAGTATGTCGGTATCAACTGCAGATTGGTTGTCTGCTGTCACTGTGGAAGGCGACAATTGGGCCAGCGTTCTCCAGTGTGGACCAATCTTGAGTTATATAAACACACGTGTTTTGAATTCTAACTTGTTCCTAAATGAATCCGCGAATTCTTCAGATCTCTACACTCACATCTCCTTGCAGGCACCCAGTGGAGGTTGGTCCGTCCACGCAGATGGTCCCCTCCAGTAGGAGAGAGAGAGAGAGAGAGAGGACTGGCCGGGCCTGTGTACGTGGGTGGCCCCGCTTCACTGACGTTGATGGATGAGGCCCCGCGTCGCGGCTCCTACTGCTACCCTAATTAACACCACTGAGCCCTCTCCAACTCCCCAACAACACCCACTCTTCCTCTTCGTTCCCTTTCGCAATCCAACCTGGACCACCTCCCCCAACTATCCTCCCCCCCCCCCCCCCGGAGTGCGGCGAGACCAGATCCAGGACTATTGGATTTCCGCGGCCTGCTGGAACGAGTCATGTACGACTCTCCCTCCAATCCCCTTCTAAACACCTTCCCCTCCAGAGGTCACGTGACTGGACGCCGGACACGGCACCCGATCTGGAACAAGGAGCACGGAAGACGGAATAATTAGCAACCCCCTAGAGTGTTATTTCCACGCGTTGGGAACAAAACGAGCGGAGAGGTCTTGTGAGCCGATGAGGGTGAAGCAAGGCGATGAAGCGGCGCCTGAATGAAGGGGGTGGGCAAACGGAATACCTCGAGAAAACCCGTCGGCCAGCGGTATCGTGAGCAGGGAATCGAACCCGGCTCGCCTAGGTGGGATACGAGTAGTCTAACCACTACACCACAGCGGCCCCCTAGTGGTTGGGGGCTCCACTAAAGAGTCGATGAAAAATTGGGGTGGATGTCAGTAATCTGTTGGTCGCTGTATCATGAGTGGTTCCGCTCCGCCATCTTTGAAAGAATTGATCCTCGGACCTCCCGCATGTACACTAATGATTTTAAAAAATCATGAAATTTATTTAAATATTTCGAATTTTATGAATTTTATATTTTTTGTGTATGTATATATAGTTTTCAAAATAATAATAATAATTGTAATTTTTTTAAGTTTGAAAGAAAATTTAATGTGTTATTATTTGTATTGATCATTTTTTTAAATTTCTACTTATCAGTAGACCCCCGAAGAATTCGCGAATACGTTTTGGGACAAGTTAGAATTCAAAACACGCGTGTTTATATAACTTAACCCATAAGTCCGCACGGTGTTTGACACCTCCTGGAGAACGCTGGCCCAATCGTCGCCTTCCACTGTGACAGCAGACAACCAATCTGCAGTTGATACCTGCATATTGGTACATAAGACTGTAGAGTCTAGCCTGTAGGTCAATGAATTAGCGAATTTTTCAGGTCTCTACTTATCAGTAAATATTCTACCGAACGCAAAAAAAAAAAAAAAAAAAAAAAAAAAGATCGCATGGTTTTTAGCAGAAATACCTACTAAATCACAGCTTCTATGTTTTGGAACTGTACAAATAATGTAAACTAATTTCCGGACAGAAATAATGAGCTAATTCACACTGAAAGAAGATGTCAGGAAAGACTACGAGTCTATAAAATCGTACAAGGAAATGTACGTATTTGCAATTGCAAAAAAAAAAAAAAATTGTTTAAAATAAGGAAATTCTTGAATATTTGTGATTTTTGTAAAACTTTATAACTGAATTTCCGTAAGGTAACTTTCGATAAGCAAACCTTAAAATGGCTAAGACAAGGCCTTTCATTTGCTCCAGTTAAATTTTCTGCAAATATACTTACCTGTATTATTTGTAGTGCATTACCATACCAGCGAAATTTTGCTTTAGGAAAAAGTGCCCCGTCTATACTCTATGCACAGTTACTTCTAAATTTTCTGAAGCCCTGCTCAAGATGTACTACCAAGATATTCCTCCGCCTGACACAAACAAAGTCTTAACAGAGTCTAGAGAATTACACCAAAGGGACGACGCACCGCATTCGTGCGCAATGAATGTAATTATATTTGTATAAGAACAATTTTTTTACTAACCTTTACCAAAGCGCTTATTTTCTTCCTGTTTCAATTCACATTAATAACAAATCAAATAGGTAAATTATGAGTAAAAGTTCGATTTTTACAAAACATAAGGTTCTTTCATATTAACTGAAGTATAAAACGCTTGTGGCATATTGAACATTGCTATGGTCACCTGTTTTTCCCGAAAAGATTCACGCCAAGGCTAGACTCCAGTGTCCTATGGCACACGTGCAGTCTTTTCCTTTGGTTATTGGGCACGTGCCTTCGCCGGGAGACAGTTCCTAACCTGACTGGGCCAATCAGAACTAGGTAACTCCGACACTGAGTATTCGTGATTCGCGAGCAGACACCTGCGACGCGTGACAGTTGAAATCATCCAATCACGAAAGTGTATATGAGTTCTAGTGTTTTGAAGTACAAGTAGTGCAGAAATTTTTTTCGCGAAAAAACACGTGGCCCTAGACATTGCTAAGGGTAGTGAAATTTTGCGAAAATATTTCAAGGCAAGTTATGCTTCAAAAGGCTGTAGGGTCGTTTACCTATCTCGATTGGCTGGATTAGTTTTTGACACATGTTAACTGTCTACACAAGAACCACGTAGGAGCCGTGCCGATGTAGCCGATTTCTGAGCGCCCCTTTGAAATATAATATCGCGCTCTCAAGCTGACATAGCAACCAATGGCAATAGACAAACTGCTGTTAGGTTCTTATAGTGTTGAAGTCTACCGAGTACTCATATTTTTTTCCCAAAAAAAACACTAGCTCTATATTGCATATTTAGGAAAAATTCCAGACATGTCATAAATGGAGTGATTTTTCAAAGGTTTGATACAAAATATGCGAGGAAACAGCGAATAGACTAAGTAGGCCTACACATATCTGTCTTCAACATCATATGGCTAAGGACATGCAAAATTCGCGTTATTTTTTGACATCAAGTTAAAACTCACAGTACTGTATATACTATAACCAGCGTCGATCCTCCATTGGCTGCTGCCCAAAAGTGAGGTCACTCCCTTTCTGAGTGAACTGTATGTGACTGAGGCACACAGTTGTCAAGTTGTCATTTATTGGCGCAGAGTTACCCCGGGGCGTGGCAAATAAAATTTGGTCCAATGACAAACGTATTACAAAGGTTTAAGGTTTTTGAGTTTAAACTGTCCTCAAATAATAACGCGAATTTTGCAGGTCTCTCCTCATGGCTAGAGATGATGGGAAATCGCGAAAAATTGTTGAGCCAACATATCTTCTATAACACTCTTAACTTGTTCATTTTTTCATGATTGGATGGGCAAGCTTTTTGACTCGGCTAAGTTATTTGCAAACCAATCACGAACGTTCAGGCTTATAGTATCAGAATCCTCATTGGCCCAGTGGAATGGCACAATATCTTCGTACATGGATGACAGCCAATAATTAGGGATAGGAAAATTTCGCGACTTCAATGACCCGTAGGCTATACTCCACAGTCCTGTGTGCAATCAAGACTCGGATGTTTGTTCATTGGCTGCTGCCCCAGAGAATAACCATTGTTACTTCACACCTGGCAGTATGGGATTCGCTACTAGTTTCCTTTCACGTCTGCTATTGGTTCAGAGCCGTCCAGGGTGTGTCTAATGAACTGCGATCCAATTGCAAAGCTGACTTCAGTGTACAGATGCTGCACGTCTAACTTGTCCTGAAATGAACTCGCGAAATTTTGCTATCCCTGCCAATAGGTGAAGAAAACTATCGCTCATGTGTACAAGACGTTGAATCCTAGCAAACAGTCAACAATTCCCGCGATAAACCATCTCTACTTATGGCGTGTTTTGTCCCTCGGGAACTCTCTGAAAGGAGGACGCCTGGACCACCAAAGCCGCCGCCCAGGGATTAAAACAGCTCCAGTCGTGGCAGAGGAAGAAGATGTTTTGTGCCTTGAACAGGCGGGAAGGGGGGGGGGGAGTGAGTATCGCAGAGGCCCGGCTCAGGAGTAACCTCCCGGCGAGCTGTCGGCACGTATTACGCGAGAAATGAACCAGGTCTCGCCTTGTGGCGCCGGCGACCTGCCCCACTCGACGTGGCCCCAGACACGGCTGCCCGCGGAGCGCCGGGCCACAGAGTAGCTCGGGCAGAGAGAGGCGCGAATTTCTCGGGAGGCCAACCGAATTACGAACGCCCGAACACCCGCGTCTCTCCCACCGCCGACAAAAAGACGCATTCCTACTATATAAGGAGACGATATCTATCTGTTAATCTTTAACACTTTGTAGACTATACTAGAGTGTAGCTCGAGCAAAGCTAACTTGAAAATATCTTTGTTGTTCAGAATAAAACACTCATGGATGTGCATTCTTTCTTCGGCTAGTGTTCAACATGATCTCACAAATAAAAGAACAGCGCAGTAACAATGATATTGCCAACGATACAATTTCTTTCTTGCACAGCCGCACAAAGGGACACGATTGATTTTAAATACTTTTATACGATAATGGAAATTTGATTGGGTCGATATCAGCTTGGCTCTCCATTGGTTGATGAACAGTAAATAATGCATTCTGTAAGGCACAGTTTAGTGTTCGATGTGGTATGAACCAATAGGACAATGGTGAATTCTTACAGAGACACCAACAGACCCGGTGTTCTTGCAGTAGTGTATATAAGTGACTCACTTCTAATTTGTCTTAAGTGCCAGTAAATGTGTGCAGACCCCAATGTGTTAATACTTCTAAGTCCCTTGAAACTCAGCAGAAGTTCTTCAAATTTTTCAGAGCGAATTCTCAGGGTCAAATACAGGTCAAGTTCAAATTTCAGCAAGATACGATTATCGAATCATTGCCTTTTACCATAAAAACTCATTTTTAATTACTTTTTTCCTATATGAAAGTTTTGTAATAATTCATAGAGATTATTGCATAGAGATATGAAGGTAATGGTATATCATTTTTGTTTACTTTAAATGTCTCGCTTCAATGTTGAGTTAATTTCACATGATTTCATAGAACTATATTAAGTGGGGCCTTAGTGGCCCAGGGGTTAGAGCGATCCCAAGTGGGGCCTTAGTGGCTCAGTGGATAGAGCGATTCCAAGTGGGGCCGTAGTGGCTTAGTGGATAGAACTATATCATGTGGGGCCGCAGTGGCCCAGTGGATAGATATATATCAAATGGGGCCTCAGTGGCTAGAGCGATCCCAAGTGTGACCACAGTGGCTTAGTGGATAGAGCTATATCCAATGTTGAGTTAATATCACTTTTTTTTTTTCAGTCTTTGTATGATAACAAAAACTGGTAACATTGTAATTAGTCTAGGCATGTGACCATACTGAAAACACTGTCACAGGCTAACCCCTAGTATGTACACAAGTGAGTGAAGATATTTGGGCAGCGCTTAACCCTTTGAGGACGCACTTATATACACGGGGCTACGTTTTTATGGACAGGTATTTGCTCTTGAAGACAAAGCTCATACATTCATAGTTTCACTATTTCGCCAGACTTATCGGACTCTAAGTAAAAAGATGACAACTAGTCAACATTTCTATTTGTAATAATAAAACTGTCCTTTATAACAATTCTTCAAACGAACACAATGGATTGTAAAACTTTTTACTTCTATCGTGATGCATTAATTGATACACAGCCAACGCGTGACTTCATTGGTCGACAACCAGCCAATATTAAACGTTGCAGGGTACAGTAGGCGTGTACTGTATAGCCAGGGCCAATAGGACAATGGTGAGTGGAAAAACAGACACCAACCAAAATGATATTTCTGTAGTGTATAGTATAGGCAGCTCACGTCAAATTTGTCCTGAGTGCTGGTAAATTTGTGCCGTGCTCAATAGGTTAACACCGAGGTCTTGAGGGCCGATGGGAGTGAAGTGAAGTGAGCATGGAACAACACCGGAATGAAAAGGCGTGGGAAACTGGAGATTCCCGAGAAAACCCGCCGACCAGCGGCATCTTCCGGCACGATCCCCACTTGCGAAAATCCGGAGTGTACCGGACGAGGATTGAACCCGGTTCGCCTTGGTAGGAGGCGAGCAATCTAACCGCTCGGCCACCGTGACCCTCGCAACGTGTATGTTCGTGTGCCACGTTAAAAACATTTATGTGCTAGAATATGCCTTGGGCCGATTTCTGCAAACTGTTCCAACTTTCTTATAATCCGGGTATCTGTTTTTCCATACAAAAATTACTTCAAGCACTGTAGTACCTGCAAGAGTCTATTTCTGTTCTATGCCAAAACTACACTTCAAATTAACTAATGCCATCATCTCATCGACACCTCCCATACTTTTATTGATTAGTACTGATCAGTATCCATATAAAAATTACTTCAAGCACTGTAGTACCTGCAAGAGTCTATTTCTGTTCTATGCCAAAACTACACTTCAAATTAACTAATGCCATCATCTCATCGACACCTCCCATACTTTTATTGTATAGTACTGATCAGTATCCATATAAATCACAGGAAAAACGAATTTCAAACAAGCTGGTCTTCTATTTCTCCCATTTACTCTATACATTCTTTTTCTCCGCCTTTGACTCATTTTGACGGAATCTGGAATAATATAATAACATTGGATAAGGTTAGGTCAGGTTAGGTTACAATGCAATAACACATTATACACAGTTGAGCTGGGTATGAATAAATAAAAAATAATTCGTAAATATCATTATTTCAACAAATTCATTAATATCTAATATTAAAAACAAACAACATTTATGCACACAATATATCACACCACACAAATTTTTTGTTGTTACTACAAACACACAATACTTTTCATTCATAATTCTATCTCTTCCGTAAATAATTTATATACTAACCTAATCTTATTGACAAATAATTTTCGCGCTGTTAATCGTAGAAATCAAATAAAAAAAAGAAAAATACAGATACCTGTTAATTCACATAAAACATATAATGCCTCATGTATCATAACTCATAACAAGTAATGAGACTACTATTAACTAAAGGAAAAGCGTGTGAAATTGATGCATTTTGTCCACCAAAAAAGTGTGTAATATGCTACGAGGTGAGTGTAACTATCTTCGCCCACCTGCACATATAGAGATGTCTTAAGTTGATCGAACTTCAAAAATCAAAGGGGACTGTAACTTGACCGAACCTAACGTAACCTAACATAACCCAACCCAACCTAACCTAACCTATCATTTAACATTAGAAAACATGATGTTATCAATGAAAATGGCTTGTATTACTTACACAATAATAATGTTTTAATTCCACGGCACGGGACCATAGACTATAGTTGAGGTAGACCGCTTATTCGTCTTGGGCGCATGTGCCCAGCATTGACCTACCCCAGAGGAACACAACTGTCTAAGTCACATGGTTAACAATTATGAACATGTTTATTTATGTCTTAATTTTTGAATTACAAGCTCTATTATATTAATCAAATACTTTTATCACATTGGATTTAATTAAAAAGCATTATAATGGCTTTGGTAAGCAGTTGTGTCTATTATAGTTTTAAAAGGCTATATAATAGTTAATTGTATTTTTTTTTTAGGACAGAAATGCAAGTCGATATTTCGTTGCCAATTTGTAAATTTGGGTACCGAAACATAAACTGGTCGTAGAAAACTGTTAAAGCCAAATTTTCTGTTTACGAAATGTATTCTTCTCCAAAACAGTATTTTAAACTATAGCGACAGTGCTGTACCTTTCCTGAACGTATTACTGATGTACTAACCCCTTGTAGTATCCCGAGTATACTCGTTGACGTATGACGTGTTGCAAAGTAAGTAACGTCATGGTCGGCGCGGTAAGACGTCAGAAGCTAGCACCAATACAAACAGCGCATTCTTCCTGGTTAAGGCTATTGCTTGCTGCTCGTACACCAACATGCTGTCGTTGGCTACTGTGGTTGCTGTAGAACAATATAAATTCTTTACGTATGTACAATCATGTAAGCTATTACAAGGCATTATTAAGTATAGGCTGTTCACAAAGAAAAATGTAGCGCTTTTGAAATGAACCTTAGAAAAAAGTCACTGCTCCTACCTGCACGTACTTTAACGGGCGCACTGAGTGACATGCGCCCAGTAAAGTTGGTAACGATGGAGGGGAAAGTAGTTCCATATCTTAACGTTGAATAAAAATTTTTAGGTAACCGTTTGTGATAAACTAAAATATTTCTATCACTTTGTGATTTTTAATGCGCCGACGTGTAAAAATTAACAGTTTTTTTTATAATTGCTTTTCTAATAATTCTGCATTTTCACTTGACCGACGCACGAAGAAAGCGATGAGGCGAATGGCAATGATATGTTCACATAAGGCGGAATAACACACAACGTGCATACAAATAGACCATTAGCAGGACTTCCAAAAGTGCTAATTTCACCGTGAACAGACTATACTTGTCTGACCCGAATTTAAAAATTTTTTGCTAGGGAGTTCCTTTAAGGCTCGAGTTCAAATCTTTCGCAGAAATTCTTCGTTCTCGCGTCATGATTTCGGATTCGTAGTAGTAGGTAATTTTAATTGTGTGTTATCCGCTAGCTGTAAAAAAGTCGAGAACATATTTAAATTTTTAAATAAGTTCTCGACTTCTACAATGAGTAGATAACACACTGTTACAATTACGCACAAAAATTATGAAACAACACGTAGATGTAAATTCTCTATTGGCTTGTCAGCAGTTACTATGGAAACGAAATTATTACGCGAAAACGAAGAATTCGGCAAAAGGTGCGAAGGCCGGGCCTTAACAGCGAGGATTTGAGCGCCGCGCCGGTGAGGACGAAGTGGAATGCAGACGGATCAACTGCGGAATGCAAGGGCAAGGGCAAACGGAACCGTCCCGAGAAAACTCCGCCGGACAAAACGACAACGTCCGCGATGTTTCCCACGCGCGAAAATCCAGGGCTGCACCCGCCGGGTTGAAACGAATAACGAAAAACTGGCGCGAGGCCTGATGTCGCACGAAGGTCGCGTTCTCAGATTGTAGTGTTTTTTTTTTCTTTCTGTCAGGTTCTTGGGCGGCTCTTCAACCAAGATGGCATCGAGCGCTGTTCGCCACAACGACCGGGCACTCCGCGTGCGAAAAGATAAAAAAAAAAAAAAAAAAAACACCTGCAACACAGACGCACGCCCTAATGCACATGCCTCGCATCCACAGAGCAACACTCGCCCTCTCAGTATAGATTAGATATACCTGCTTGTGGCTGGTTCGTGGAGACAGCGGAAACTGGAAAGTGCCCAAGTGAAAAAATCCAGGGGTAAAAACGTCCGCGCGGTTTCTCTCTCTATCTCCCCCCCCCCTCCCCCCTTTTATAAAGGTCGATATGGGCGATATTCTGTTAAGGCTAAGCTTCATCATGCATAGGCGTATAGGGAATTATATGCTAAATTCGGACAAAGATCTCTCAGTCATTTTTTGTGTGCAGTGTTTTCAACTATAGGCAGTTCACGGTAAAGTGAGCACTTTTTAAGGCCCTTCTCAATTTTTCCTTTCGTCCAATTCTCATCTTCCTGCTGATTTTTAATATAAACATTGCAATGTGAGCAATAAACACAGTGTATACATTTCACCACCATCAAAATTTAATGCCTGAGGTTGCAATAAGATATATTTATTAGTGGTTAATGCCTGTTGGGAGGGCCTTAAAAACTGCTCACTTTACAGTGAACAGCCTATAAAGAATTTTTGTTAGACATTGAACGCAAATATATTTGTAAACCTTCCTGATTTTATTTATGTTTTGATATTTTTAATGCACTTGTTTATTATTCATAAAATTGTTACATTTTATAAATAATAAAAAAGTGCATTTAAAATTTAAATTTGCAAGGTTTACAAATCTAGATGTGTTCAAGCTCCAAAAAAAAATCTCTAGGGGAAAACACTACCTCAAAAAAGGATTGAGAGATCTTTGTCCGAATTTAGAATATAATTCCCTATGCGTCTATGCATGATGAAGCATAGTACTATGTACTGAAACGTTTTCTGTGAAATCGTCGTTTGCGCGCCAACGCTTATCTCGGTAAATAATAGTTCTGGAAATACGACTTCGCCAGAAAGGATAAAAAAAAACCTATTGTCTATAACCCTATCTTATCACTTTTATCAAATTAAGTGTATTGACGGAGAGAAAAATTTTTGAAAGTGGTCGAATATCGCATTTTAAAGCTTGCCTACGCAGTTTCCTTAAGCGGCAAGAGAAAAGTACCAATATGCGGGCTTAGTTTAATCTGTGTTCTTTTATCGCGTGTAATAAAGTACCACTGTTACAGATCTAATCTGCGCAGCACGGCGTCACGACGGAAACACTGCACGCCTTACGCGTAGGAGCGATGAAGCGCTAGGCGTGCGTGTTAGTGTCGCCCGTATCGCTCCCTCGCTTTTGACCTTGGACGCGCAGGTACATAGTCCCCTTAATGCGGGCGCCTGGCTGAAGGAATTTTGCACGTCTGGGCGACCGGGACATGCGCACCGAACTCTCTCACCGCCTCTACGCGCAGAGCACTGAACTGGCGTAGGGTCTTGGCGCCTGTCGTAACGCGCTTATTTCGCAAACGCGGCGGCTCGCCTTTGTAAATCACCGGCCGCTTCTCGCATTATCGCGCTGTCCTAGACGCACTGTTTCGCTCGCTCGATTGGGATCGTTTCCGCAAGTGGAAATCGTGCCGAATGATGCCACTGGTCCGCGGGTTTTCTCGGGGATCTCCCGTTTGCCACGCCCTTTCATTCCGGCGCCGCTCCATGTCTCACCACACCGTCATCGGTTCTCAAGACATTGGCGTTAAGACCCGCCGGAAATCCCTCCACCCCACGCTATGTGATTCGCCAGCTTAATGTCCTGACAATTCTGTTTGTAAATAAAATGTTGCAACACAAAGATGGTTACTGTGGAGCTGAAAAGGGCACTATATCCCAATTCACTCTTCAAAAATTACGTATGAAATTGTTAACCACTGTACATAATGTGATTTAAACACTCATAAGGAAGACAATATTGTGCGATTACACTGACAGCGCAGTGTACGGAAATGCGATATTTAATTACTGATCCTGCTCAGATGAGACAAATTTTTCCGCGACTGTAAAGGAAATCAATTTGTTTTCTCAATAAGAGGCTGGTTTCATTTCTATTAATATGTTCTTCGTTTGATAAGTTGTTTGCAAAACGTGTTGGTTTGACGGTTATAGGCAACGATGTGATGTACTTTAGGTAAAAATAATGTAAAACACATTCGAACATTTTTACCTTCTTAGGGATTTGATTTTTAAAAATTCCCGTAATTAGGTCTGAGGTATTTATACAGCCAGCCTTTTAAAGCAAACACCATAATGATAACCTATAGGGTTATTGAGCTATTGTGGGGTTTTCGAAAACATATTTTACCCCTTTTCGCCCTATAAGGAATTGCATTTCAAAAATCTTTAGATAAGTTTTATATTTTTATATAAGTAGCTTTTTGAAGCAAAGATAACGACGACATCTTATCATGTTATTGCTATTAATAATTACTTGGAAACATATTTTAGGGTCCCCTTTTCACCCAATCAGGACATAAATGTAAAAAATTGAAATTGATTTTTAGGTATCTGTTAGGGTATATTTGAAGGAAAGATAATATAGTATGTTCACGGTAAAGTGAGTACTTTTGAGGGTCTAGTTACTTTTTCCTTTCAGAAATTTCTTATACTTTTACCACCTTTTTAATATAAATATTGCCGGGTAAGTACTAAACACAGTATGCATATTCCATCGCACTCGGAAGTTAACATCTAAAGATAAAATAAAATACATTTATTTACTATTATTCAAAATGAGAGGGCTTTCAAAAGTGCTCTCGTTACAGTGAATAGCCTATAATGGTATGTTATCGGGTTAATGAGCTATTGAGGAGTCCTTGAAAACATATTTGACCCTTTCTCATCTTTTTAGGAGTCAATTTTTGCGGTTTTCAACTGTTTAAAATAAACATGAAAAAATCTTGTTCTCCGAGCTGATAATGGCCATCGAGGAATATGTCATTCCCGTATATCTATATAATGTACTTATGTGCATATGTATTCCCGCGTCAAGTAGGTTCTATATAACCAGAATGTAACAGTTAGTGTATGTAGGCCTAAATTCCTTCAGGACACGATTCTGACATATAGAGAACGAAATCATATAATGCTAACATAGGTCCGAAAATGAATGATACATTTATTTTCCAGCGCTCTCCTTCAAAACTGTGTTAACTTTTTTTACGGTGTGCGGACTGGGTGGGTGTTGTGCAGGATTCCAACATGGCTGTCGTGCTCAGTTTACTGATGCGTCTTGAATTGTACTACGCGCAAAGTAGTTACGATCGCAGGCAGACATGGCTTAACGTCTCGTCGAGAACGAGGTCTCTTAGAAGTAGGTCGCAGTACATGCGCCCAATTAAGTTGATAACGATGTATGGAAAAGTAGTTCCACATCGAAACGTCGAATAACAAGTTTTAGGTAACCATTTATGCTAACTTAAATGATTTCTTTCGCTCTCTGTTTTTTAATGCATTGAAATGTAAAAATGAGAAAATTTGTAAAATATTCAATTTTGTAATAATTTCACATTTTCACTTGACCGACGCATGAATAAAGTGATGACGCCAATGACAATGTTAATCTTACGTAAGGCCGTAGAATAAACAACGTTCATACAAGTAGGTCTTAAACAGGGCTTTCAAAAGTGCTCATTTTATCATGAATAGCCTTATACCGTAAACGAGTACACTGCCGAAGTATGAGATACATTTAGTATCAGTCTGGCATTCGCAAGTGAGGTGTGTCTGCTGTTCCGTGTAAAACTGGTACTATTTTCATTACATTGAAACGTAGGACGGTTAAAAAGAAATCCAGTTTATTTGTTTAGGTTCAGCGACTGCACGGTTGAACGATTTCTTTGAAAGGGAAATAATTTACAACTCATTTTTCGTATATAAGATTTACATATATCAAGTTCATTATCCTCTTTCAAGCATTTTCGCGCAAATGAAGTCTTTCATTATGCTCTTGATCTTATCCGCAGTGTACTTTGTTACACTGTAACAGGTGCCACACAGTGCACCAGGTCAAAACACGTACACAATAACGCTCGTACACGATATCTTCTTCTTTCTTCTTTTTCCGGTAGGGTCGTCTGTGGACCACGAACCAATTTCAATGCTTCGTCCTTTGTTGTTTCTTCTTCTTTCTCCAGCACTCCTTCATCTTCTCAACATGTATCTTTTTCCTCTCCTCGGACCATTTCGAGCCTGTTTTCTTTTCCTTCCTGCCTTGGAATCCTTCCTTTTTTAAAACACTCATTCTTAAAAATGTCTCTCTCTGTTGCTTCTTCTTCACTTATATTGTTTCTTTCCAAATCTTTCTTAACTTCCTGAATCCAGGTTGTTGTTGATTTCTTGTTCCAAAGATATTTGAATATCCGTTTGGTTAACCTGGTACCATCCATTCTATATAAATATCCGAAAAATAGCAATCGTCTCTTCCGCATTGTTTCTGTTAAGTTGCGATATATTTCATCATTACTTCTTAATTTCCATAATTCTGTAGTTTTTAGTGGACCAAGTATTTTACGTATAATTATTCTTTATAGTACTTCTAATTTATGCAACTTGTAATTCAGTATTAGACATTCACTTGCGTAAAGACATTCCGGTTTGACTACTGTATATTGAGTGCTGTATTTTAAGATTTTTAAACAAACATTTTTTGTTGTAGATATTCCTAGTTATGCCGTATGCTCTTTCTATCTTGCGTATACATTCATCAACCGCGAATTTTTCCTAACCATTTTCCTGAATTACTTCCCCCAAATATTTGGACATACTCTCTTTATTTGACCAATATCTGTTGCTAGGATTTCAGGAGAATTTTTTTATATTTGTCATAAATTTGTTTTTTGTACCTGATATCTACGGATAGGAAAATTTCGCGAGTTCAATAACTTGTAGGCTAGACTCCACAGTCATGTGTACACTGAGCCTCAGATGTTTGTTCAGTGGCTGCTGCCCCAGAGAGTAGCCAGTGTTACTACACACCTGGCAGTATGGCACTCGCTACTTGTTTCCATGCAAGTCTGATATTGGTTGAGAGTTGTCCAGCGTGTGTGTAATGAACTGCGATCCAATTACAAAGATGGCTTCAGTGTACACATGTTGGGCGTCTATCTTGTCCTGAAATGAACTCGCGAATTTTTCCTATCCCTAGTGATATCGTACGCATGACACCACGCACGGGCGATGCTACACGAGAGGCTCTCGAAGTTCCGACGCACTTGGGAAATCCTGTATGTATCTGATACGGAAAGTATGAGACAGTTCGTATCAGGCATAAACTAAAGATGAGGTAGACCGCTTATTCGTCTTCTGCGGATGTACCCAACATTGACCTACCCCAATCATACACAACTGTCAAAGTCACATGGTCAATAGTGATGAAAGTGTTTGTTTATATCTTAATTTTTAAATGACAAGCATTATTATATCAATATAACACTTTTTCCAATTTTAAATTAATCAAACTGCATTACAGAATTCTTTAGATGAAGTATGAAACAACTCAAAACATTTGTTTACAAATCAGTTTTCTAACCTAACATTCAAACCATGCTGTTATAGCTAGACGTGTTGGCAGAAAAGCAGTTTAATGTTCGGGACACGGGGATTGGTTGAGCGCAGCCAGCGAGATAGGCTTACTACTTCTTTAGTTTATGGTATCGGGTACAAGTTTGTATCTGTATCAGTTTGGAACAGGTACAGAAAATAGCTGTAACGCCCGATCTCTAAGGTCATTAGACACGGAGTAAGTCTATCAGGGAAGAAGGAAAGGGGAAAGAATCAGCCATTGTCCGTAATAAGTTACCATGCAAGCATTCGCTCGGAGTGATCTCAGGAAACTAGGGAAAACCGGAATTGGAATGGCCGGACCCGGATTCGAACCCAGGTCCTTCCAAACGCGAGCCCGAATGTTTATCACTGCCGCGATTTTGCTCGGTAGCTACACTGTAAACAATTTCTGCTAAACTTGCCAAACTGTAATGGAAGTTTCTAACCTATACACTGTATGGAAATAGTATAGGGGAAGGTTGCTATCAATGGACCGGCGCCATTGATGGACCGCCGCAATATTTCTCTCATCTGACACTGCTAGTGTACTCTAGCGGTGGTAAAGCGTACCTCTACTTCGCGAGATGACGCCATGTTAGTTTGAAAACGTTCGTGCAACGAATGATGGAGCAGCACGTCCAGGTGAGATTTTCATATTGTTAATGTAATTTTTACAGAAAATATTTTACTGAATAATTAGTACTAATGTTATAACACCTAATTAGTTGTTGTTACTAAATTAAAGGGTGCTCCTTTGGCTATTTCTTAAATATGGTATTTAGTCCTTGCGATTAATATGTGCGCGATAGTGAAGAGGTTAACTGCAAACCAATCATGTTGCCATCATTGGACCAGAATCGACTCCCATCAGTGGACTGGTCCAATCATGGCAACCATTTCCTAGATATCACTATTGCGCAATTTTACGCGGCAGGAAGGCAGGAATGGAAGAGAGCCGCTATCTGTAATTGTAGCTGAGTCAATGCTTGGTTAAGATAGCTGTGCTGTCTCGCACATTCTTCATGTCTGCTGCGTACAGATTATGAGGACCAATCTAATTTTTAATACTGCATGACCTCAGGCCTACATAGGCAAAATTAGTGCCGCCGTAGTTTTTTAAATACAAGGGGAGTACAACCTTCCCTTCCATCAAAATATTAACAAAACATATTACCAATAAACGTTCTTGCATTCTTATGCCATAATTTTTGGCCTGCATGCAGTGTACGGCATTTAGGCCTATGCCGTATACTAATTGATGTAGTGTTAACGCATTATTTGGATAAACATTTAACCGATTTGGGCTACTGTTTCAGGATGTCTAAAGGCGTGAAGTACGGCACGTGGTCAGAAGAATCAATGAGCCGAGCCTTATCTGTAGTAAGAAATGGTGTTACAGGTTTGAACGAGGCAGCTAGGCAATATGGAGTTCCCAAAGCCACATTGAAACGTCACAAAGATGGTAAGAACTTTTATGCTATTGAAGATAAGAAAGTAATTAGTAGCGTATGTGACATACCACCGCACATTGAAGATGAAATTGTGCATCATGTTTTACAATTAGAGGAGTGTTTGTTGGGTGTTACTGCCACCGTTCTCAGAATGTTAGCTTATTCTGTCGCGGAGAGAAATGGTATACCACACAGATTCAACAGAGACAAAATAATCGCTGGTAAAAAGTGGTATTACCAGTTCATGAGCAGACACAAAGAGCTTTCTCTTAGGCGGCCAAAGGCTACGTTAATGGCTAGGGCATCTAATTCCAACAGAGAGCGAGTAAAGGGATTTTCTGAGGTTATGATGAAAGTAGTTGATGAACATAATTTATATGGTACAAGAATCTTCAACATGGACCAGAGTGGGATAAAGGTAGTGCAAAAAACTCGGAAAGTCATTGCACATAAGGGCAAACATCAGGTTTGTTCAATTTCTAGTGAAGATAGATGCGTCACAACAACTGCAGTTTGTTGTGCCAGTGCCGCTGGGCAGTTCCTTCCGCCGATGTTAATTTTTAAACGTGCTCGCTGTAAATACGAACTGAAAGACGGTGCGCCACCGGGCAGTATTTTTGTCCCGACAGCAGGTACATTACTAAAGAGATATTCGTACCGTGCTTGCAACATTTCATTTCAATTGTTCGGCCGACTCAGACAAATCAAGTGCTCATTTTGTTGGATGGACATTCCACCCACACAAATAATCTTGAAGCCTTACATCTAGCGCGAGAAAATGGAATATCTATGCTCGCACTTCCAGGACACACCACCCACAGATTACAGCCTCTGGATGTATATTTTTTTAAACTACTCAGTTCATATTATATCCAGGTCGATGTGTTACTCAGTTCCAAATCGTAGAGATTTTTGGAAGAGCATATGGACGAGCAGCTACTGTTGGGACAGCGATAAGTGGATTTGCACATTCAGGTGTGTGGCCAGTCGATCCTGATGTGTTTAAAGATCATCATTTTTCAGCTTCCAATGCAGTTCAGCCTGGACCATCATGTGCAAAGAATTTACCAGACACAGCGAATCTCATGAGAAACGAAACAAACGAAACAACCAACTCTGGGTCAGGAAATAGTATTCCTAGTACCAACGCTGAAGAAAATAGGAATTTGCTTCCAGTTTCGGTACAGTCCATTTCCCCACTTCCAAGGGCAGCCATTGCTGTAGCTGATCGAGGAAAGAAAGGAAGTCAAAGAGTTCAAATACTCACAGATTCCCCTTATAAAAAGAGCTTGGAAGAAGCTGAAAAAAGTCCACATCTAAGCCTAGGTGTGGGTCCAAGGCTAACCGAAAAAGAAATAGTAATCAACCAATAGGCGTACCAGAAACTACTGCTCTGAAGACAATGAAAAGATTAAACTTTGCTGATTCGAGAACGTCTCCGTATGTTGAAAAGGACTGGTACTGTGAGTTGTGCCAAGAAGTCTCTGTTGAAGAAATGATCCAGTGTATGACATAAAATTTGGGTCCATTCAAACTGTGCAGGTGTATGTCGAGGGGCAAAACGGTTTTTTCTGTGAAAACTGCCTTCATTAGGCCTAATGTTGAGACTTTTAATGTTTGAAGTAAGCTATCATTTCATTGATGTTGTCTATGGACAAGACAAAGCCTTAAAACTTTAAAACTAAAGACAATTTGGCAATTTTTTTTTTTTGTGGTAAGAGTGATGCTTCATCATGCCATTTATACCCAGAAAATGTAATAGTATAATATAGTTTGTGTTAGTTTAACAAATGTTTACAAATAACAACTGTATTTTTTATACATATTGTTGTGGTCAATTCGTAGTAACTTAGTGGTCCATTCATGGCGATGGGTTTCCATGGTTGGACCATTTCAATAAAAATTTCGTTCAATTTTCATTAATACTTTTTGGTATTTGTTATAATGTAACCAGTAATTTTTGTTTCTACATTGATGCAGCTGTTCGTCACATTTTTCCTAAAATGTCAATGCTAACTATTTCATAGTTATAGAACTTTTTATGAAACTGGTCCATCGATAGCAACCTTACCCTACCACACATCAAGCTGCGTGTATGTAGGCTGTTCACTGTAAAATGAGCACTTTTGGAAGCCCTGCTTATTATCTACTTGTATGCACGTAATGTATTCTTCCGCCTTATGTAAAATTAACATTGCCATGGGCCTCGTCACTTTATTCATGCGTGGGTCAGGGGTAACTTTGAAATTATTAGAAAAGTAATTATTTTACAAATCTGGTAATTTTTACACTCCGGTGCATTAAAAAAAAATAGAAAGCGATAAAAATTATTTACGTTATCACAAATGGTCACCTAACACTTTTTATTCGACGTTAATATATGGACCTACTTCCCCTCAATCGTTACTAATTTTACAGGGCGCATGTCACTCATTGCTCCCGTTGAAATATACGCAGGTAGGGGCAGTGACTTTTTAAAAGGTTGATTTCAAAAGTGCTCACTTTAACGTGAACAGCCTTTAGGAATGTCAATCGTCGCTACTATATAAAGTTGGGGGTTTCCCTACGCATTCGACTGTTGCCTGAGCAAATGTCAGGCGTTCAAAAATGCGCACCGATGAACGCCATCTAATGTCGAAGGAAGAAGGGGGAAGGCTGGAAAGCACCGCAGACATCTTCGGAGAAGCGATGGACAACGCATGCGCTCTGCTCGACACGCGGGAGAGAAAACGCACGAAAGAGCCGCGGGCAGTAAAAGAAAGATTCTCCCCCCCCCCCCCCTACACCCACGGGACACGCGTGGATCGGAGGACCCTCGGAGCGAAGTCGCAAAGGGGGGAGGACTCTGCGGTCTCAGGTGGAAGGATTTACGGAGGAAGGGAGAAGCACACAGCTCGGACGTGCCCCCAGCCACTAATCACAACCCCTCCCACAGGAGAAGGACCTTAATTGTCCGGCGTGATTTCTTTTACTACCGCCGGAGTGATCTCCTGGAGACGTCCTTAATTGAATCAACCCCCCGGAGAGTTCCCGCGAAAAGGAGTACTAGGGGTGAAGGGGGGGGGGACGAGGAAGAAATTGCCCCGAGGGTCGAGCTGGGAAGGATAACACGCAGGATCCTCTCAGGACCACCTCGGTCGGACCCCGCTTCGACGGCAGGACGTGCTCGCACACGTCGAGATTTATTCAACAGCGGGGAGGACCCACGTTGGTTTAGACACTTCCCGGGTTAACGGGCGACTGAAGGAAGGACTCGCATCTGGAGGACGGACAGAGAGGAGTCCTTGTCGCTGGACGGGACGTGCGTCCCCGGGGAAAAGCAATTCGGTCTTGATTGCGAAGAGTTGCCCTTCCTTTATTCCTCTCTCCCTCTCTTTCTCTCTCTCTCTCTCTCTCGCTCTCTCTCCCTCTCCTCCCGTGCCATAGTGGCCCACACACGAACTCGCGCCGTCGTACGTTTTTACCGCCCCCCCCTGACAGGGTCCCCCACCCCCCTGGGCACTGCGTTGAAACCACACGTTGCCTGCAGGACGTGAATACTTGAAAGGGGTTGGCGGCAGTAAGACGGGGCCCTTGACGCGGCCTAAGGGCGAAAATCGTGAGGGAGGAGAGGAAGAAGGGAACAGATGTTCACCCTAAAGTCCGACGGTGCCGGTCCTAACCCGAAATTAGTAAAACGGAATACATCATCGCTCGAGAATAAAAGCGAACAGGGTATCGGGCACAGAAAATAGTTAATAATTTTATATTTGCACCAAACATTGTTCAACTCGTACGCATTTTATGTGATGGCATCTTCTTTGAATAAAAAAAAATTCACTTTATATTTTTTCAATCATTTTAACGTCAAATACAAAATTCTTCAGCTCTATTGCAACACTACAGACAAATAGTGAGCACTTTTTAAGGTCCTCCCAACAGGCGCTGACCACTAATAAATATATATGTTATTGCAGCCTCAGGCAATAAATTTTGGAGGTGGTGAAATGTATATACTGTGTTTATTGGTTCGCATTGCAATGTCTATATTAAAAAGCAGCAGGAAGATGGAAACTGGAGGAAAGAAAAATTTTAGAAGGGCCTTAAAATTGGCTCACTTTACAGTGAACAGCCTACAGGACTAACTAAATTGTAGAGATGAAAAAATTTACAAAGTAAACTAATGCCATGGGCTACCGCGTGACACATTTGTTCACCGAATAACAAACAACATATATGAAAACATTGTTTAATATAAAAATTATTGCATATTTTTAAGATTGAAAAAAAGATGTATTTCAAGCACTTTGCAAGGGAGAAGTCCAACTCTCTTTACTCAACCGTGGGAGGAGGGAGGAGGGGGACGGTGGTAAGTGAGACGTGGTTGGAAAAGCCAGGTCTAGTCGCCCAGCCCCACTGGCGCTCTGAACCAGGGGCGAGTCAAGGTCACGTGGTGCCAAGAGGGCGCTCTCTATGGGGGGCCAGCTCCCCCTTACACCCATCCCCCCTACCACGTCGTGAGTTAATTGCCCCCTGTCAGGGCCACCGCTTGTCTTCGCCTGGCAGAAGATGGAGGGGGGCTCGTTATGGAATCGTCACTCCAGTATGCATACACCGCGAGGTTTTCTACCCCCCCCCCCCCCCCCCCAAAAACTACCGCTCCCCTCTGCTCAACACAAGCCGGTTCCCCACCCTAAGAACCCCGAACAAACTGACGAAAGTGATGAGATCGTTAAAACATATTATATCCCGGCATTTTGAAAGAAAATGTAGGCCTTTAGAGCCCTTTTCCGTAAAATCATGTAAGCCTACACGTTGCTTTTATTTTTTATTTTATTTTTTCAGAAACAGAAATTCCGTCCATTTCACATGACTTTGAGTAAATGTTATGGAAGGTTTCCGTAAATTTCCTAGTCAGTTTTCCCTGTACTTCTGCTGCAACACTGCTGTCAGCTCGTCAGCGCACAAAGTTCATTTTAAATTGATAACACGAGTGAGTGAAGAGATTTTGACGGCTCTTAACAGCGAGGTCTTGAGAGCCGATGGGGGTGAAGTGAGGTGAGTATGGAGCAGCGCCGGAATTAAAGGGCGGGGAGAACGGGGGATCCCTGATAAAGCCCACCGACCAGCGGCATCGTCCGGTACGAGTCCCACGTGCGAAAATCCGGGGCTGAACCGGCCGGGGATTGAGCCCGGTTCGCCTTGGTGGGAGGCGAGCGTGCTAGCAGCTCAGCCACGGCGGCCCCAAAGTGATAACATGATTTCGATGATATAGCATTAGTAAGCTAAACTGTCTATAATATCTACCATGTTTTAAATAGTTGTCTGACCATAGGCCCTACCAGTTTACATCGCCTGCCATAGAACTATTTGTCTGCCAAATTTGGCAGGCATCTGTTGACTATTTCATGAGATAGGCCTATGGCAAAATGTTTATTTTTCCATTTAATTTTATATTTCAAAATGGCTGACCAACGAAAATATCCGTTCCTAAAACAAACCTTGCATGATGTACTGTTGACATACAAAATTTGGTTAAATCCGGTTATCTATTTGCCGCCTTGTGACCTGGATAGCACACTAAATTATAAAATGGCCACCAATTTGAAAAAATAAGCATTTGGCGTGTTCGAACACTATAGAAGTCGGACTTCCTTACGAAACTCTAAATGCGTACCGAGTTTTTCTAAATTCGGTCCATGCGTTCAAAAATTTTTAGGGACACGCACAAAAACTCACAGACAGGCAAGAATAATACTCTCCTTCGGGGAAAGTAGGCCAATATATTGCGCTCCTTCTTTTCAGCATAGTAATGAGCGATCATACTTCAGTCTTTCACCAAAATTAAATTTCCAAAAAATCTTTCAAGCGGATATTATTTTCCTTGATGTTACAGGAGCGAAAAAAATGAATTAGGCCCTACTTATGAATCTGGCTATTTGTTCGCCTTCTGTTAGGGTTATGCCTCTGGCTCTCTTGGATTCGAAGTTTGCTCTTAAACTGGAAAATAATTATATACCGCGTAGTCAATTTCGATGAAATTACATTTCGGCATTTCCGGTGACAACCATGATTCTGTAGCAAAAAATGTTGTACAGAACGTTGCAATATTGCATGCCAATACTTCGGGGGAATATTATTCACATCTGGAGGATGAAAAAATGTTAAATGAACATAGGTCCGAAAATGCTTCGTTTCGTCACTACAACCCGTAATACATAACATACAGTGTATTACTGGATCATGTTAGTGTGGAATGCCATAGCATCATTCAATCGCATGATATTACACATCTCACACTAAGACACTGCACCTAGATCAGTAGGAACTGCACAAGATTAGTTACACATGTGTGAAAGCTTATCGTCGGTACTAAAGAATGTACAAAATGTCCTCCATGAGCACGAACACATGCATCAACCTAGCACTGCATAGACACCAGGATGCGTTGATAAATTCCTGGAAAATTCCTGATTTTTTTTTCGCAACCTGTCACAATACGGTTACGGAGTGTGCACACACACCGCCCGCTGAGGCTGCATACACAAGTGCCTTTAAATGTCCTCGCGAATGAAAGTCTAGTGGATTCAAATCAGGGCTCCTCGGGTGATGGTATGGGGCTGCCAATTACAGCTGCGACGGCATTCCACAGTAACATGATCCAGCCCGCGGGCCATACACTGTACGTTATGTATTACGGGCTGTAGTGACGAAATGAAGCATTTGCGGACCTATGTTCGTATAACTTTTTTTTTTCACCCTCCAGATATAAGGAATGTTACCCCGAAGTATTGACACGCAGTTTTGCAAAATCATGTATATGGACAGTTTTGAAATGTTAAGATGCTAATTTTTCTTTCTCATTGGAACTCCCTTCCAGACTTCACGGATCCTCAGGCTTGCATCAAGACGTGCGTGCTGTAGAGTTTGCTGGAGGAACCAAATGGACTTCGGTTGGAGAACGTGTAGGCCTACCTGCACGCAAAATCGCTCCAGCAACCAAAATTCCAGTATCTGTACTGCAGGCCGTGGATGGTGTGAAATATTTGTATATATTATTATATACTTATTATTATAAACTATTGACTTCTTGAATCCAACTTGTTGGATTTAGTTTTTCCAAAGATATTTGAAGATCTTTATCGTTAACCTATTTTCATATGTTATTTTATATGTATTTACTATTTTGATAACTAAATTGTAAAAAATTATAATTTTCACTGAGAATTTTTTTTGTAATTTTACAAATGATTTTGACGGTACAAAGATTTATCTTCTAAAACTACAAGGGTCGTGTTTGTAACACACCTCAAGATATGATTGTACTATACTGACCCGTTTCTACGAGTTTCAGCAAAATGGCGGACACTCAAAAAACTTAAAACCGTATAAAGCTGTGTGTGCAAAAACTACGGGCGATGTAATGTGTAGCTGCGAGCAAAAAAAAATGTATTGCAATTTTGAACACGTAAAACACTACGCATGGGCGTATAAGGAAACAAAAGCCAAATTCGGACAAAGACCTCTCTTTTTTTTTTGTAATAGAATTTTCAACTAACGTTTTTTTCTTGTTTAAGATTGAACGCATCTACATTTGTAAACCATTCAAAATTTAATTTCAAAATTTGAAATTCACTTTTTTATTATTTATAAAATGTCACGATTTTATAAATTATGAAAACATACATTCGAAATTTAAAAAATTAAAATTTGCGAGGTTTACAAATATAGATGAGTTCAATATCTAACAAAAAATCTTAGTTGAAAACACTACTACAAAAAAAAAAGCTGAGAGATCTTTGTCCGAATTTAGCCTTTGATTCCCTATATGCCCAAGCGTGGTGAAGCCTTACTGTTAATGTTTCCTAGCTACACAGAACTCTTAAATCGGCTCTCAATATGCCGTTATTTAGAGCCGTCCAAATCTCTCAACTCTACAACAGACCTCTTAAAATGAAAATTATGTACCTATTCTTCTAAACCGAATTACTTCATTAGCATTCTGTAGGTACTTGCTGCTGTATTTACTGCAAAAATTAATTTCGAGCTCGTGAGTTAAGTTGGTCTTGTGGTTGAGTTTGATGGTGAATAACAGAAGTGGTGTGAGTTACCTATGCTGGCAAAGTGCACTTTTTTTTCGTAAATTATGTTTTGAAATACTTTTTTTTTTTCATTAAATTCATTACATTTGTTTCCTAGAAGAATGGTGTCAGTTGTTACCACATGTAAAATGAACATCTTTCTACGCAGCTAATCTACATATTTTATGTTAATATTTATAATTCTAATACTTCATTCTACGTGTTTTTCTCATTATGCAAATATTTTTTTACTATAAATAAGACACATGTTTTTTTCTTTCATTTAATCTGCATTTGTTTTTATTT
The DNA here is from genome assembly GCA_029891345.1 of Dryococelus australis. Taxonomy (NCBI): domain Eukaryota; kingdom Metazoa; phylum Arthropoda; class Insecta; order Phasmatodea; family Phasmatidae; genus Dryococelus; species Dryococelus australis. The sequence continues at coordinate 33,010,004 of CM057008.1, forward strand.
TAATATTTTTCCCATTTTTCATTATATTTTACCATGATGAAAAAAATTTATTAGACTGTACTGTGGCAATTTTACTATGTATAGGGACAGGATATTAGCTAGTTCGCATTGCTGTGTTTATTGTATGTTAATAATTTTATTTCTTTTAATAATGGTCTCGTATTTGTAAATGTTTCCTTTTATTTAATTTTATTGCGTATTTCTTGAGACCCAGTACGCTATGCTTTTGATAGTTAGGACGTGGAAGTAGTACATAAAGGCGTTCATACTGTAGCTAGCATCACATTGGCCCACTGGTTCGAATGCTGACTTTCCATTGGCTGGAACATTAGGTCCCTCTTATGTTAGCCCAGCCATAAGAGCTTAACTCTCTCTACTACCGGTCATCGTGAAATTTAGAAGTATAGTTAGGACTCTCACTTGAACGTAGTTACAAGGTAAGAATTCTAACTTAGTATTTTGGGTGTGTTAGCTCCACTGGTGTTTTCAGTATTATAAAGTGTATCCAGCGACAGTGCCTTTTTCTGCCCCATTACTAAGATTAATATGTAGGAGTTAGAAGTTAAGCCACGTACGTGTTCGAGTGTATCTCCACGACGATGAGGCATCTAATTTGATTACTTTCTTAACTGCATGCGAGACCTGCGCCGGTCAATTTTTGTTTACAATGTTGAGAGTAACTACGTCAGTGAGAGCCACGATAAATGCACGTCATTTTCTTCAGCAGATAAGCCTAACTATGTATCTTATTAATGGGGGGCATACATGGCGTCTAGCATAATGTTCTAGAAGCTTTCGCCCTGTCTGCGACGCCATATTGATTTCAGTTAACTGACATTCCAGCTGAAAGAAACATCGCCTACGATAAACCCGTGATAGATTTTTCACTCACACTTAGCTAGGCACAATTAAATTTTGCTCTGAAGAAACTGAATATTACTATTTTTTTATTTTGAAAGTACATTAACTTTAATAATCTATTTTCGTGCAACTAAATCGTTTCAGTGCAACGAATAAAAGGTATCTGCTAGGCTACGTACGGCCACTTTTCATGTATTTTTAGGAGTGTTGTATGTCTTTTAGATTTAAAATTGCCACAAGGATTATTTTAGTTAGACAGTCCAAAAATAATAATAGCACAAATCAGTATAAAAATAATTGGAAAATAAATACTGGACTAAAACTAAAATGGCGTAGTGGTCGTCTTTATTATTTCTGTCGCTATCCTTGTGTTACCTATGTTTATTAGTTATTTGTGGGTCGTTACTCAATATAAATTAAGCTATGCTGAGTTGTTGATGCACACAAATTGTGTACTAAGCAGTGGTCCAATCCTACGAGAGGTATTCATATGGAAAAAGGTATCTTCTGCCAGCCAAGCTCCGAACCGGATAAAATAGTACTCCAATTTTGGTAGATCTACACTTAACTGTATTTGAATTTAAAGAGTAATTTTTGTGCTGTGTTTTAATTATTTGTTTGCCACCCAAGTACACACTACACTTTTGTTTAAATATTTTTATGTGGGACCATACAGAGTAACACAAGCATAATTCCAGTGCAAATACACAATCTATTACACAAGGGAATATTTTTCTAGTAGCTGGTGGTAGGTTACAGTTGTTATAGACTATCTACCGAAAAGTAATTGGGCACCTGAGGAATTGGGTAATGTAGTTCGTCACTTGACTTGTGTTTCACGGCCTTCGGCGTAGGACCGCTGGTGTTTGTCCGTGGTAGCATGAACACAGAGGCCTACTGTAACATTCTGGATAATGAAATGCTCCCGACATTGTGCCGTTTTTGCGTAATGGATCCGTGTTACTTCCAGGATAAAATGCCAGGTGCCATGTTTGAAGGGCTTCTATGCAGTGGTACGCCCGACAACAATGTTCGCCGATTGGACTGGCCCGCCCAGAGCCCCGACCTCAACCCTATAGAACACCTTTGGGACGAATTGGATAGCCGGGTGAGGGCTAGTCAGGAGCGGCCAAAATCCATTGCTCAACTCATGGAATGGTTGCAAGAGGAATGGCGGCGAATCCCCGTGGATGTCCTGCAAACACTCGTAGAGAGCATGCCACACAGGGTGGCTGCTTTTATAGCCGAAAGAGGTGGCCCTACGAGATTCTAACGGGGTGACAATCACCCAGCAAACATTGTGGACAGGTGCCCAATTACTTTTTGGTAGATAGTGTGCATTGCTATCAATTGTAATATTACAAATAAATGTTTTGCATATTTTACAAGAGAACTCTTTGTAGTTTTCCAAAGGATTTTCTTGTAAGAATACAAGAGTTTTTTTTTAGTGTGTGTCACTGGTTAGGTTGAAGTGGGTGCGACCTCGCGCAGGATAGGTTTCGGAAGCTTCCGTTGAACCTGGAAGCAGCTATAAAATCTCGCGGCGTCCCGGATGGGAGTTCGAGTGTGTGTGTGCGGGGGGGGGGGGGGGCGGGTAGGAGGGGAGTGTGGCTAGCACAACTCACATTCACCGCGCCGAGACTCGTAAAACTTCGATATTAATAGCGCGGATTGGGGGGGGGGTGATCGCCACACCCCATCCCTTCCAGTCTGCAGAGGACCCTCTCGGATCTGCTTCGATTCCGAGCTCAGCCTTCGTTCGGAAAACCGATTTCGTAGAACCCATTCTCAATCGCTAGGGGTAGGAACATTTCGGGAGTTCAATAACCTGTAGACTAGACTCCACAGTCCTGTGTACACTCCAGCCCCAGATGTTTGCTCATTGGCTGCTGCCCCAGAGAGTAGCCAGTGTTACCAACTACCTGGCAGTATGACACTAGCTACTTCTTTCCTTGCAAGTCTGCTATTGGTTCAGAGTCATCCAGGGTGTGTCTAATGAACTGAGATCCAATTGCAAAGGTGACTCCAGTGTACATGTTGGACGTCTAGCTTGTGCTGAAATGAACTCGCGAAATATTCCTATCCCTAACAATCACTTAACACTTTTCTTCTGAAGCCCTGCTCGATTTCTTCTTTCGGGATATTGCCCCGCCTCATGCAAACAAAGCTTAACGGAGTCTTATAGAAAATTTCACCAAAGGGACAACACACCGCATGTGTGAGCACTGTTTAACACTTTGTAGACAATACTCGAGTGTAGCTCGAGCAAAGCTAATTTGAAAATTCTTTTACTGTTCAGAACATAACTAGCATGTATGTGCAGTCTTTGTTCGGCTAGTGTGTAACATGACCTCACAAGAACACAACAGCGCAGTAACAATGATATTGCTAAAATGTCTTTTATTACAGCCACTCAAAGGGACATGATTGATTGTAAACGATTTTGTATGAGAAAGGACATTTGATAGGGTCAATATCAGCTTGGCTCTCCATTGGTTGATGACCGACCAATAATGAACGCTATAAAGTACAAGGTAGGGTCCGGTGTGGTATGGACCAATATGACGATGGTGAGTTCTAACACAGACACCAACAGAACCGGTGTTCTTGCAGTAGTGGATATAGGTAACTCACTTCTAATTTGTCTTGGGTGCCAGTGAATGTGTGCAGACCTCAATGTGTTAACAATATTTTGCAAAATAACTATTTCTCACTAGGTATTACCAACACCACTATTTACTCCCTATGTTTATTCATATAATAAGAAATATTACAATTCATATATAAAATATAAGTAACATGTTAAGTCAACTAAAGATGACTTACTTTTATGTTATGACAAGTATAAAACGGTAATGATATAAAACTAGGGGTTGTGGAATTTCGCGAAAATATTTCAAGACAAGTTGTATTTCAAAACACTGTAGGGTCGTTTACCTGTCTTGATTGGCTAAATTACTCTTTTACTCGTGTTAATTGTCTGCACACGAATCACGTAGGAGCCGTGCTGATATTGCCGAATTCTGAGTGGCCCGGTCAAATATGAAAAACACCTTCTCAAGCAGACAGCAACCAATAGCAATATTTAGAGCCCTGAAAAATTCGCGAGTTCAATGACCTGCTGGCTAGACTCTACAGTCTTATGTAGAAAGAAATAAGCCGGTATAAACTGAGCATTGGTTGTCTGCTGTCACGGTGGAAGGCGACGATTGGGCCAGAGTTCTCCAGGAGGTGTCAAACACCGTGTCAAAACACGGGTTTTGAATTCTAGCTTATCCCAAAATGAATCCGCGAATTCTTCAAATCTTTATCAATAGACAAACTTTTGTTGGGTGCTTATAATAGTATTAAAGTCTATCATGTAGTCATATTTTTGAACGAAAAATTACTATCTCTATATAAGACGTATTTAGGAAATTACCAAAAACGTCACACTTGGGGTGATTTTGCAAAGGTCCGATTCAAAAAGTTTGAAGAAACCACGAATCGACTATATATATATATATATATATATATATATATATATATATATATATATACATATATATATATATATATATATATATATATATACATATATATATATATATATATATATATATATATATATATATATATATATATATATATATATATATATATATATATACAGACACACAACTGAAAAATACGAGAGTTCAATGACCTGCAGGCTAGACTCCACAGTCCTATGTACAAATATGCCCATGTCAACTGCACATTGGTTGTTTTCTAACACAGTGGAAGGCGACGATTGGGCCAGCGTTCTCCTCACCGTGTGATCCAATGGCTAATGTTATATAAACACACGTGTTTTGAATTCTAGCTTGTCCCAAAATGAATCCGCGAATTTTTCAGGTCAATATATATATATAATGTTTCATAGCTAGGGACAGGAAACGTCCGCGAGTTTATTTGAGGGCAAGATAGACTCCAAACACCCACATATTTGAGTTACTTTTACGATTGGTTCGTAGTTTATTATACTCACCGCGGAAGACTTATTGGTAGAGACCTGAACAATTCACGGATTCATTTTGGGACAAGCTAGAATTCAAAACAGTGTGTTTATATACCTTTATCCACTGCCATTGGTCCACACTATGTTTGACACCTCCTGGAGAACGCTGACCCAATTGTCTCCTTCCACTGTGACAGCACGTAGCCAAATGTGTAGACACCTGAAAAATTCGCGAGTTCAATGACCTGCATGCTAGATTCTACAGTCTTATGTGGAAATATACCAGAAAACACAACAGCATTGAGATACGCTACGCACTTCATTTTCTGGACGCTGAACTGCAGTATCCAAAAGCAAGAGGAAATCTTATAAAATTTTACCAGTCACCCCTTTAAAAATGTTTCATTTTAGGACTTAATGGAATGAGGGAATAATTATCCGTGGAAGGGTGCTGCTTAGTGGGTAGACGGGTGTAGGTTTTTTTTTATTCTTTCGAGAAAATAAGCATTTTAATGGTTACGTCAGTTTTTATTTTAAAAAATCAAATCGTTTTAAAATAAACGTGCAGTTAAACTTTTATTTGGGTTCCTAATTACACAGCGAAACAGAGAGAACTGAAGGAAATAAATGTTAAAGGAGTGTTATACTTTATTGTTTAATTGGCTTTACCTTTTGTAATTATCCGCAATACAAATTTAGGAAGCGGTTGCACCTCAGAAGACTTAACCAATGCCTATATAAGTATTTTTTTCTTAAAATTGTAGTTCCTCACAAAAATGATTAAAAAAACATTTGTAAATAATCTTAGAGATGAATTGCTTTTTTTTATTTTTTTTATTATTATTATTGTTCCTTGTGTATCGGATTTCTTATACGACGTGTATGTATCGCCTATCTTCCAAGATTTACATATTTTATCAGTAAAATTTGCACTGGGGCTATGTCCGAAATGGCAGATTTTGTTGGCAAAATGATCACGTGACCCGGTTTTGTATACAAAAATGAGGACGTATTTGATAATTTGGTATTTCGTATTTTTCTTTATCTAAAAGTCGTTATTGGATAAATAATTATTTTACTTATTTACGAACGTATTAGCAGCGTTCCAGTGATGATTGTAGAAATATCATGTCCGTTTTAAGCATTCAATTTAGATAAAAATAATAATTTTTACTCTTAATGTAAAAATGCGTGGCCGCGAGTGCCAAACAATTGACTGTCGACAACGTCCTAATAAGAACTTACGAAATGACAAATTACAAATACCAAATTTTTCATTTCCGACACGGACTGGAACTAAAAATATCAGAAAAGTGGCATCAGAACAGTTTGGTCATCTGGTTTCATAGCTGCAGCATCCTAACTTCCGTGCGTGCCACCAACCGAATGTTCTGTTAGGTTGTTTTAATTCTATTTGTTGTCAGAAAAATCCAAATATTGCTGAAGATGCCTTGTAGACGGAACTACTTGTCCTGTAGTGGGACAGTGAGCCGTGCTTCAGTTAAATATGTTCATGTTTGCAGGTGTAGGCTTTACACGGTGAAATTAGCACTTTTGGAAACCCTTCTTAAGATCTACTTGTATGCACGTTGTGTGTTCTTCCACCTTATGTATAATTAACATTTTCATGGGCCCCATCATTTTATTCTTGTGTCGGTCAAGTGAAACTGTGAAATCGTTTGAAAAGTAAATATTGTACAAATATGCTTTTTCACACTTCCATATATTTATTACAAAATACCGAAAGCGAGAGAAATAGTTTAAGTTATCACAAATTTTTACCTAACATTTTTTGTTCGACGTTAATATGTGGAACTACTTTCCCCCCCTTCGTTGCCAACTTTACTGGGCGCATGTCACACATTGCGCCCGTTAAAATATATGCAGGAAGGGGCAGTGACTTTTTTTTTCCAAGGTTGATTTCACTTTCTCGTGAATGACCTTTAACGATCATCACATGCAGGAACACGACGTACGCGAAGTTCCGTTTCCATTCAGGACGTTCATACCAACACCTGAAACCAGGGTTCTGGTAGCCCTGGGTTTCGGAAAGCAGAGCCTGTGCGCGGTATAAACGCCGCCAGAGTGAGGCTTCGCAGTACTTCGAAACCGAGGTTTGTAATTCAAGTTTCTCGCGTCGAAACTTAGGTTTCGTGCGCGCGTTACGAACAAGGAAACTTCGGTTTAGTTTGTAAGTGTGGTATGAAATGTACAGCTAGGATGAAGTCCGGGCATGTTTACAGCTATTCAAGACAAGCTAGTAGTGAATCACCTGTATCCAACATTAAAAAAAAAAAAACACCATATTCTGTTGGCGTTTGCATTCCCTCTTACTAGCGTCCTAATCGCCCACGCCACACACGCCACACTGGACGCTACTCCGAGTTCACAATATTCCAATCAAATATTCTTTTATGGTTAGCATTATTTCCCGTCTATCGTGTTTATTTCCATAGTAATACAAAAACGTAGGCTACTACTTCGTTGACGAGGCTGATGTGTTTTAAGCCTACGTAAAATAATGACAAAAGCTATGAAAGCAATGAAACTGTATTTGTTTGATTAATGGCTTCAGTTTTCGAGATATTTCCGGGTTTGCTTCCCTCAAGCTACACTCGGGCATAGTGCTCAAAAGATGTTTAATTGGTTAAAAATAATGTGTGCAAATGCGGAGTAATTATATGATTTTTCTGTACGTACGAAAATAACTAATACACAATAAAATGGTTGCATTAAAGAAAGTTATGAAATACAATTTTTTAAATTTTGTTTTATCTAGCCATGTGTTTAACACTAAATAACTTTTTGTTTATTTTTAAGTTTTTCTTTAAGATGCATTTCCTTTTCGTACCACCTTAAAAAGTTTTTTTTTTTTTTATACTTGTGATTTCCGGGCATAAAACAACACACGAAACACTAGTTTCCTAAACGTGGTTTCGTACGACGGTATAAACACTTCGTTAAAACCTTAGTTTGTGAAAGTTGGGTTTCCGAAAACTGAGGTTTCGGCTGACGGTATAAGCGCACTGATTAACATCTACGTTTACAATATTTAGATGCTACCAACCATGGACTAAAATTGATGTAGCCAGATCTCCGTCTTTTTCGCATGTCCCGAACAGTGACTCGACGCATTGCAAAACAGCTGTCAAGGTCGCAAGGTCAACAGTGGTGATCAGTCGTAACATTGCAGATACTGGGATATATTTACAGTCAGTCATAAACATTATTATTTTTATTATACACATATAAATAGTACTTGCTTATGTTATCACTTTATTTTAATAGCTTACCAGATTATGTTTTAATATATGAGTTAACAGTACAATCTTTAGTTTATGTTAATAGTTATTTATACAGAGGTTCATTTGTTTCTATACAGTTATCAATATTAAAGTTTGTTATTTTTCATTTATTCCTAGAGGGTGTAAAGTAATTAAATGTTTATTAGACGTAAAACTATCCATGGTTGTCTCTCGTCTCGCCATTGCTGATTGGCTGAGAGATGTGATATGGTCAGACGAGAGCCAATCAGAAGACACGAGACAGCATAAGTACGGAAAATGTAAAATACAACAAAATCGTTCTTTAGAATCAATTCTCACCGTATCGAGGATGGATGTGTTTACTTAAGTTAGTATTTCAATGATCTAATAGATAGTGAGATTGCTGCAAGATGATTTTATAATACGAAGAAATGATGATTGAGTAATAAGGAATGTTAATTTTATTGTGTCTAAGAATAGTGTGTAAATAATTATCAATTTTTTTTAAAGAAGAAATAATTTTACTATAATTGAATGTGAATAATGTTTTATGATGATTGTGAGAAGATGAAATAATTGTAATAAATATTTTATGTTTGAGAAGATGAGAAAATATATTATACAAATAATTTGTTGAATGTACTGAAGAAGATTTATAATAAAAAAAAAGATTTGCATAGGTGAGAGGGTAATTTGTACTGTAATATAACACAGGGTTTACATGTTGACTTTCAAAAGGCCCGCCCTTTTATATAAATAAAATTATTTGACCAATCTAAATATAACCAAGCTGCATTAAAGCTATAAGTTAGAGCAAATGAACAAAAATCTCAAAACACGCACTTACTTAGAGGCTGTTCTGATCTCTAATCCTATCCCTGATGATTTGACGTGAATACGTCTTTAAATTTGCGACCATAGTGGGAGGCAATCCAGAAGATCCGACGATAACAAAATCGGGAGATACAGTTTGGCATTGCAGCTCCGAATCTAGCGTCTACATTCAAAATTCAATTACACCACTCGATTGTCAAAGGATGAAAGAATACATGTTACGTTGAGTGAGGACTGCGAAGCATTGCGCATGGTGGGAAAAAAAAAAGGGGGGGGGGGGCGTAATTTTTAGTTTCTTTTCGCCGCGTCTCATAATTTCCACGTAGTATAATTTCTGACTACGAGAAGCTACGACGCTCGTTTGGGTTTCAATCGGCAACTCTCGTCAAGATCAATCGATTGCGTGTATAAAAACATTTGTGTGGCGTGGTTGGCGAAATTTTATGCGTTTAATGTAACTTCTTCGCACAATATCGGCCGATACTCGTCAAGAGGCCAAGTCGAAATACGGAAATCATATACGGTGGGAAATGGCATCTCAAAAGCAATCCAGTGATACCCATAAAACGCCATATGATCTAGTGAAGCGGTGCCGGGAACGTAAATAAACATCAAGGCGTCCGAGCGCGTCATCGATGACGCGTCCCTTAACATCCACACCCAATTTTTTTGATAGCGCTATTCACAGATAAACATTCCGATGTTAGAACACGCACTGAGAAATAGGTTTTTGTTCGCGCCAACAAAGTGTTTGTTTGTATAGGGTCAAAAATATATTTCGTTTCCCAGAGAAAATAATTTGTTGGTAAACAAAATTCGAAATGCAACAAAATTAATTCTGTCCAGCTAACCAAATACACGCTTCAATAAACACAACCTCTGTGTTTAGCGAAGAGAAATTAGACCGTGAACAAGAAATTTTGTCGAATAAACTGTATATATTTGCCTGGCATCTCATTTGATTGCCTTAGTTCGAAAACACAGCTAGAAAGTTTGTTTACATTTTTGTGACAAATACGACAGTATTAGTGTTTATCAGTGCATTTATTGCTGTTTAGTACTGGCATAAACATCCCTAACAAAACATGTTCAGCAGGAAACAAAGAAGCAAAACTGTAAGGCGGTGTCGAAAATGGCAGATTTTGTTGAAGAAATTATCACGTGATACGATTTTGTGTAAAGAAAAAAAAAATAGTGACGTATTTGGTAATTTGGAATTTCGTATTTTGTATCTAGCGGATGTTAGCAAAAATACAAAATGACAAAATCCGCACCATGTTGGTTTTTACATGCAAAACACATATGCGAATTCATATTTAAATCGTTGTTTAAAACAAATAACTGTTCATAAAATACACTAAGCATGTTTAAAAAAAAAACTAGTGAGTGCTGTCCTGTAATTATATATTCCGCAAACAAAAAAAAATTGAAGTTGCTGAATAATTAATATTCTTTTTTATTAACATAATGGCGGCATTCCCGTGGTGCTTTCATAAACATTACGTCCGTTTTAAGTATTCAATTTAGTTGAAATAATTCTCACTATAAATGTAAAACTGCGTTGGTTGCCACGAGTGCTGAACAAGTGACTGTCAACAACGTCCGAATTGATGCTTACGAACTGACAAATTACTAAATAATTAATTTGTCATTTCGGAAATGGCAAAAAAATTTTATATTATTAATTTGCGCACGTTGTACAGTATTTTATACTAAATACATATAATTCAATGTTATCAGTAGCCACTTTAGTTTAGGTTGCTAAGATGTAGCGCACGGGCGCAATCGACATAGGTTCGAATGTCGGGTAGACGTCCCATTTTATTATTATTATTATTTTTTTTGTATTTACCGAAACCCTTTGATGAACTTGCACCAACCAAATATTTGTTCGGGGCAACCAAATAACAGTAAAATAATTTTGTTTTGGCAACAAAATATATTATCGTCCCTAGACAAACAATTAATTAGGCTGTGCCAGACAAACTTCGTTTGATTTAACAAAACATTTTTCTCAGTACGGATATTGGGTACTGTGCAGCTAATGGGCGCGTTCATACTCCCATATTCCCTTTACGGTAAAGGCTGTTCACGATAAAGTGAAGCACTTTTGAACCTTGGGAGTAAAAAAAAAGTCACTGCTTCTACTTGCATGTAGTTTAACGGGCAGCACTGAGTAACGTGCGCCCAGTAAAGTTGGTAACGATGGAAGGAAAGTAGTTCCATATCTTAACGTCGAATAAAAAGTTTTAGGTAACCATTTGCGAAAACTTAAATTATTTATTTCGCTTTCTGTTTATTTTTAATGCATCGAAGTGTAAAACTGAGCAGATTCGTAAAATATTTACTTTTCCTAATAATTTCACAGTTTCACTTGACCGACGCATGAATAAAGTGATGAGGGCATCGACAATTTTCATTTTAGTTAACGTGCATGCAAGTAAATCTCAAGCAGGTTGTTCATAAGTACTCATTTTACCGTTAACAGCATATACTTAACAACAAGTCTGATTGGTGTCCACATATAATCAAGTGTAGAGTGGTTATGGGTACAGGAATTCGGTTTCTACAGCCATGTTTTTCTCTTAGTGTATGCCGACCTATCCGTATAATTTTGGGAAGCAATTTTTACGGTGTATCTCAGAGGAGCGAGAACCGAAAATTTACATTTTAAATACATCGCCATGGTAACACTTTTTTTTTTTATATTTAATTTCCCACCATGCTAATTAGCGGTGGAGGGCAGTGAAAACGTCACATGCATTACGCGAACCACGCGCGATAGAAATCACGAGAGACCATCGCCCGCTGTATTCAGCCAGGGGGTTGGCGTAATTATTTCCCGCGCTGTTCGTTTCCCGCGATAAACTGCCGCAACCCCTTCTTCCCCTCCTGGTTTCCACCCCCTGCGATACACCACCCCTTGCCGGCTTTAACGAACCCCCCCCCCTGCCTCCCCCCCGTGGCGCCAACCACTCCAAGCCCCCCTCCCAAACAAACAGCCCTGCGCGCTGCACATAAACACCCAGATCTGCAGAGTTGCGAAGCCCGATAAAGCCCGGGCCGGGCTATCGCTTTATATTTAGTGCCCAATTTATACGTCACTGTTACCAGAGCTGTTTCGCGGGTGGAAGTGGTTCGCAGGGGGGAGGGGTAGGAGGTCGTGTAAGCTCAACTGGTGAGCTCAATGCACTGTGAGATCGTTGCTGACGTTTATGGGCGAGTCTCCGGGAATTGGGTGGGATTAAAACTCGTGGACGGGGGGTTGGAGAAATGTTGGTTTGCCGTTGCAGAAGGGGGGGGGGGGAGTTGAGGTTCCAAGGGGGTGGAATTGGACTGTGATGGCGACCACAAGTAATGAATATATTTGCTTCAGGAAGCGAAATATTAGTTTAACCCAAGATGAGTAATTAACGCTTTTATAGTACGAGGGTAAGTTAGGCAGTGTCCATACGCCATGAAAATAATGTAAAAGAAAATAATGCAATACATATAACAGTATAATTTATGTTTGTTTTCAGAAAGGGTTTATTTACTCACTCATCTTGTGCGTTCGCAGCGTGCGAATCAAGAATACGGAAAGAAATCGGCAATACGAAATTAAAACGTGCGAAATTTAACGAAAAAGAAGGCGAATCGCTCAGGCGCCTTCCGTACGATACAGCAGAAAATAATAAATTCACTGAAACTTTGTAATTAAAAAGAGTTTAAATTGTAATACTATGTGGGAAATTAACTTTGTCATGCGTATTTTCCAAGAGAATTGCTACCGTCTTGGAAAATTTTATTAATTTTTTGTGTGCCAGTATTTTCACAGAGTTTGCAAGTCTCTTCAGGCATATTTCTCTTTTCTACCCAATGTATTCTTTTTCAAAGTTGCTGTAATTATTTTTACTTTATGGTCAATAAACATGTTATCTTCGAATTTGTGCACAGTAGTCGGTGTTAGTTTTTGTGAAATATTTAAACCGAGAGAGTTTTATTGTAGTCGTAAGTTTGTCTTCGTGTTGCTTTTTTTTCATCATCAAGATCATTAAGATTAATACAGCGTGTTTTCCATTCTATCCAGTCGTTTCTAATTGATGCCAGTTTGTGGAACCTATTTCATCTACTGACTCTGAGTTCAATCGAATCAAATATATCAAATTAAGTGGCGCCCTAATTTCAGGGACAGGAAATTTTGGTGAATAGATTTGTGATCTTAAAACAAGTATATTTGAATTAATTTGGAAACTACGGACGTCTCTCGGCTGTTTACAAACGTGCATGTAAACTAGCGCCGAATACCGTACTATATATCCTATATAGGCCTACTAAATATATAATACCATACTATATTGCTACCTTGTCGATGATAAAACTGGCTGCTCTTTAAGTCGGCAACCAATGGACGAACAGCTGAGTCTTTTGTCTATGCAGTGTGAAACAATCTGAGGAAAAAATTCCCTTTCATGTAAGGGAAACTAACTACTTCTAGATGTGTGGTAAAATTACCTCTTAAATTTAGAGTAAATTAACATAACAAGTAAAGCACTATTCCCTAATAGCATGGGAAAAGTACCTGACAAAAGTGGGGGGGGGGGGGGATCCCATACAAGAAAGGGAAAATTATCTATATTGTATAATAAAATTATATTAAAAAATATCCTGGAGAATCAATACAGTTGACTTTTTTTTATTACCTAAATCCTCTAATAAATACTTACCGAAACCTCAAAACTAAAATCCTCGACAATTTCTAGTGAGAGGGAGCGAACCAAGATCATCTGTCACGATAGGCTGATGCGCGACCCATTACACCACGACGACAGCGTTATAGATTCACTGAATATTGGTGTGTTATATGATTGATTCTCCCCCCCCCCCCCTCCAACTCCCAACCATCCCCGGGAAAACTTATTGGTTGAGATTGCTGAAGAAATGCACGCGTCGTAAGGTAATTTTCGTATCCATGCATGGGATTTTCCACTATCATGTACGCGAATTTTACTCCAGAGTGCGGTAACTTTACTGTACCTGCAAGGAAAACTATGTTTCCGCCACTAGTTAGCAAATTTTACCTTACACTTGTTAGGTAATTTTCCCAATATTTTTACAGTGCGCAGATTGTGGTTTCCAACCTAAAGAAAATTTAACCCTGGAAATGTTCCTGTGCCTAGCTATTTCAACATCTACATATGATATTGCACATCTTCAGCTGATAATTTCATTTCCAAAAAAATTTTAAAATTAAATGTTTCAGTTTGCTTGAACTCTTTTATTTCACTGGATTATAAATCCGAATGTCAGTTGATAAGCTATAGTGCTGACGGAAGAATCCAACAAATTAACTTAGAACGAGTGATTTATAGCAGTGACATTCCTTGACAATCAGTGAGAAATCACAAACCAGTAAGATTCAACCACTATATTAACTAGTTATCTGGCACCGATTATCAGTTGCTCAATTCAAATTGTTTTCGATGATTTGGCTCAATGCTCACTGATTCAAGTTTAGTGTGTGCAACAATTTGTAGGGCGGTGATATAATTCTTACAGAAACGTATCATTAGGGACAGATATGTTTCGCGAAAATATTTATGGTCATTCTAGACTTCAATATCCTACGTCCATAACGACAACTTCCTTGGGTTATTGATAGACACCCGAGAATTTCGTGGGTTCATTTCTAGACAAGTTGGAATTCACACACATGTACGTTCACGTTACGTTAGTAATTGGACGACGTGTTTTATGTCACCTCCTGGAGATAAATAGGCCAATAACAAACATGCAAGGAATTGTGAGCCCAACCACCCTATTTTACTACCACGACAATTAACCATTAAACAGTTGATATCTGCACGGGAATATACAATACTGTGAAGTCTTGCCTACAGGTCACTGAAGTCGCAAATTTCTCGGGTCTCCAGTTATTGGCCGCGTTTCTACGTGCGAAAACATGTTCTTATTTGACTGGGCCAATCGTAATGAGGTACTCCGATACTGAGAGTCCACGATTCGCGGACAGACACTTGAGACACGTGATATTTAAAATCATCCAACCACGAAAGTGCGTATGAACTAAAGTGTTTTCGAGTACAGCTGGTCTTGAGAGATCTTTTCGTGAAAAACACCCGTCACCAGTAGTGTATGCAAGTTGAATAGTATTACGTAGGGCCTACAAATACAGAATAATCTAATTTTTTTTCGGTGACCAGTAAGCACCCTTATGGACAAATCTGTATTTAAGATATTTATTTGTGTTTTTTTTTTTGTTGCAAAACTTTGTTAATCTGATATGAAATATGTGACAGGATGACTTGAAAATTTTTTCCGTTTCATTTATAAACTATCCGTCTTTCCTCCCGCAAGACACAACAATTTTTAATAAAAAGGGAACTTAAGATTTTGTTAGAAATACGATTTTTTTTTAATGCTTGAAATATCTCCTGTTCCTTAAGTACGTTTGCGCGTAAACGCGTATCTCGGTAAACAAAAGTTCTGGAAATATGACTCTTTCTCGGAGGAGATAAAAAAAAATTATCTATGGCCCTATTATTTTACTTTTGTCGTATTAAGTGTATTCGCGGAGAAAAAAAAAATTCGCGTAAATGGTCGAATATCGCATTTTAAAAATTTGCCTGTGCAGTTTTCTTAAGCGGCTGGAGAAAGGGGGACTATGTAGCTGCGCGTCCAAGGTCAAGAAGCGAGGGAGCGATACGGGCGACAGTTACACGCACGCCTAGCGCCTCATCGCTCCTACGCGCAAGGCGTGCAGTGTTTCCGTCGTGACGCTGTACTGTGCATATTGGACCTGTAACATAGGGGTTTTAATAACACGCGATGAAAGCCCACAGATTAACCGTATTCACGATTTTTTCTCTCCAAGAATACACTTAATATGACAAAAGTAAAAACATAGGGCCATAGATAATTGATTTATATATATATATTTTTCTGACAAACATTTATATCCTGAACTTTAATTTACCGAGATACGCGTTTGTTTACGCGCAAACAATGATTTCACAGAAAAAGTTTCAGTGCATAGGACTCGAGGGTTCTGCCTGCCTAGTCGTTGAACTGCAATGCAGTGTGATAGAAATCCTGTTTTTTTTTTTCTTCAAAACTATGGAACGTACCCCTAGTATATTTACCTACGAAAAGACACTTTACCCCAGACTGGGACGGAATGGAATTTTAAAGTTGTCACGCATGTTGTAGATATTATTTTGGAGCTCTCCAATACAGTTAAAAACTACTTTTTTTTTTTTTTTTCCCCCAGATTGGCGTATTTTAAAACATACTAGCCGGACACGATTCAAGCTACGATAGGAGCCTGTATTGAACTTCGCTATAGACTTGGCAACAATAAAATGACAGGGTCACTGCTGAAAGTCCCTTAAGCCCCTGTCACACTGTCAAATTTTAGCCTTCAACTAAATTTGACAGTAAAATTTGAACATAAAATACGGCCATCAAATTTTCCTTCCAGCAAATTTTATCAAATGATCTTGAACGTGTTTGAAAATGTGTCACACTATCAGTTTTTTTTTTGTATTGGGATAATATAATTTGAATTGTTATTTAAAAATATTTTTATAATGAGATACTGTGTCTGTTTATCCCTGCAGACCATTACAGGTAGACATGTAACGCATGTTGTAATTTATTTTCGCTTCTTTACTAAATTTTAATTTTGTTTATCAGATATATTTCCTACACAAAGCAATTTAATGCCTCTATGCTCGTAATATTATGTACAATATATTCAATTAAAGTAGCATTCATGCCCTGACAGATTCTGCATAAATTAATTATCTTCATAACCTACTTGGTATCCAGCAATTGTTCGCTATTTTTAAGTTTCTTGACGTCCATTTTTGCAATGCACGATTTTGATTGGCTGAGACCGTCAAACATCAAATAAAATTTGGAACCGGTCCTATCTTCAAATGTTTGATGTAAACTGAATCCATCCAACTTTTTCAGAAAAATATGACGGTGTTTATGACGTTTCGATGACATCATAACTGTCCAATTTTATTTGACCAATCTTATTGGAAGCACTTTGACGGAAAAATTGTATAGTTTGATAGGGGCCTTAGGTAGACTCACACGCAGCACCACGAGAACACCGCACGCCAGTTTAGAGCCCAGCGCGTAGGGGCGATGCCGCACTTGTAGCGCCTGCCAGTGTAACCCTTATAGCTACCGCGCTTCTCCGCCTAAAACAGAAGAGAAACGATGCAGACAGGCGGGGCCCTTAACCGGCTCGGTTTTTAAATAGAGAGTCTGTAAATAATGTTATAAACAAATATTTCAAATTTCGATAAGGCGAGGACCTCTCGACCTTTATGTCTTGTTCTATGGAGTCTCTTCCTATAGGCTGTTCACGGTAAAGTGTGCACTTCTGAAGCCTTAGTTGCTTTTTTCTTATCAGCCATTATTTCTTATCTTTCCACCACGTCTAAAGTAAACATCTCCAGGTAAGTAATAAAGACAGTGTACACATTTCACGGGATTCAAAAGTTAAGTCTAAGGCTACAATAAGATATATTTATTGACTATTATTCCAAAAGAGAGAGCTTCAAAAAGTGCTCACTTTACCGTGAATAGCCTGTAATGAATAGTGGAACGGAAATTGATAAGGCAAATCTCGGCTGGGTATCGAATCCCCCCCCCCTTTTTTTTTCCCGAGCCTATTCACGGCTAGCTAGAGGAACTTTCGCTATAAATAATTAATGGTTCACTAAAAAAATTTGAAAGGAAACCTTTAAACCAAATA
The DNA here is from genome assembly GCA_029891345.1 of Dryococelus australis. Lineage (NCBI taxonomy): Eukaryota > Metazoa > Arthropoda > Insecta > Phasmatodea > Phasmatidae > Dryococelus > Dryococelus australis. The sequence continues at coordinate 33,027,714 of CM057008.1, forward strand.
AATTTCCTGCCCGTGGCCCAGCTGCACTCTAAATCGGAATCAGTTATTTTTTATTGATTGTTTGTTGAAATTGCTCCATCCGTAATCTGTAGAAAAAATATCACTAATTCATCAGTTAAAAGAAATCTTCTGATCCAAGCAGTAGAAAGCTACTTATTTATAGTTGTTATTAATAAATAAGCACAGAGCACTCCTATGTGATGTAAGTGTAGTACGATTTATTTTGTCGCAGAACATAAACATTTTATACACAAAAAGTTTTTGGAGGTGGTTGGGCTCGAACCTCCGCCCATAAAGCAAAGCATGCTGAGGCTTTCATGATCAGCCATATCCACTGCCCTACTTTACTACTGCCAAATGTGTGCTCGTGTTATGGCTACTGAACCACAAGATGTAATGTCAAATATTGCTGTTAAGTTTCGTGATGTGGAAGTATCTCTTGTTGTCGAAATATATAGATTTTCTGCGCAAGTACATGTCTTTGCAAAGTTCGCAAGTCAATCTATCTTTATTTAGTTCGGATTCTGTGCTTTAGAAGATAAGTATAGGGGTTTCAATGTACGAGGTTATCGATGTCCACTAGTATTAGACATTTTACAATGCAACTTGACACTACAGATTTAAACTGTTATTTGTAGTGACAGATAGATCAGTGATAATTTTGCTGACTCGATAGTGGAGTGATTCAATAAGAAAGGTGGATTTACACCAACAAAAATTTTGTGGTCTCTGCAAGTTAACAGATCAAATAATGAGGGAACGACAAACGCAGTTATTACAAGTCAATATGTATCTTCAAAATAACAGTTTCATTCTGTAAAATCTCGTTGCATAGTAAAATGGCAGATATATAGAAAACACCGACAACACTGTTAAAACCACTATATACCTCTTTTAAAGCACACTATCTGAACTAAACTTAACATAGAATGACTTTCGAGCCTTACAAAGACATGTACCTACGTACGCATAATATGTGTATATTTCGACAACATGAAGTACTTTCACATTACGAAACTAACAGCCGTTCGCCATTGTAAATTTTTGTTACTACGCAAATGCGAGACGGTTTATCTCAGTGGCAAAGTAGCAGAGTTGGTAAAACGTCAGCCAAAAGAAACAAGGGAATGTGTTGCGTTTTGGGGTGGCAGTCGAATACCAACCACTTACAAAGATTTCCTTGTATGTGCATGTAACAATATTGTTTTGCGACAAAATAATTGTATACCTAATCTATTTCAAACCGTAATGCGTGGTTTTCAATCCTTGTGCTTTTTATTAATCGACTATAAATAACTGATTTTCTACTGTTTGTATTAGTGGATTTCATTTAACTGAAGAGAATAGTAGTTTTCTTTTTCTACAGATTCCGGATGGAGCTGTTTCAACTGACAATCAGTAAAACTGATTCCGATTTAGAGTGTGGTTGAGCTGAATATTAAGTAATGCAGTGTTATATCTTAATCCTTTCAGTTGAATGCAAATTTATCATTTCATGGTAAGGCAGGTAAGTGGTCTTAACGTCTCGTCGACAGCGAGGTCATTAGAGACGGTGCAAGTTCCACAGGGAAGAGGGATTGGGGAAGGATTGGGCTATGGCCTTTGTTAGGTACCCGTCCCAGCATTCGCCTGGAGTGATTTCGGAAAACCACGGGAAACCGGAATCAGAATGACCGGACCGGAAATCGAACCCGGGTCATCCCGAATGCGAGTCCAGAGTGTTATCACTGCGCCACCTCGCTTGGTTTATCATTTCATGTCTTGCAACAAAATCTTCTTTTGTTTCTCTTTGTACTCAAATTCTGTTGACGTACGAATACGGACGTTAAAACGAACAGCGAGTGTCGTACTCGACATTATTGGCAGTAGGACTAGCTATTTTAAAATCCAAGTAATGGTGTGAAGAAAAAAAATGGTTTTTCCCACATTCCAAAGATTCACTTGCAGTCGGGCTGCTCACAGCCAAACAGTAAACTTGCTTAAAATAGACAGTGGAATTTCAACGGCTGCTGCAACGACGAGAGGCAGACACACGAGAAGGTTCATTCCCCGAAGGCAAAAAAAAATAGTAATAAACCTGCTTCTCGAAGATCCTCTTCATTGGAGACAGTGTCTGAACAGTTGTTAAATGTACAATGATCCAGTTGATGGGCACATAAATTGCGCCTACTCGTGCTTGCTTACGATTTCTCAGAATCCCTGCTGAAGTACTATTTTCAGGCTACTCACTACGTATCATTCCGCCACGTGTGTACTGGGATACAAAGTCACGCAGACACCAACGGTCAGTATTTATACTCAGATAAACATAAAGAAATAAGGGCCTATTTTTATACATAACAGTAATTTATTTCAATAATTAATTTCTAAAAATATAAGTAGTTATGAAGGAAAGAAATGTTTACTTTACAAATAAAAAAAATATAACTATATCATGCTTTTCATGATAACTTTTTCCCACCAGTCAATACCAACATACCATTTCTCTGGTTTTGATTAATGTTTACTATGAAATAGACATAATTTATAGACAAAATGTAAGTTGAAAATGTACTAACGAAAAAAATTATGATCGCTAATGTTACTATCTGTCTCACATAGCTTGGCAAGATTTTGACATTTTAACGAAAGTAGCGCCAAATGTTTGTGTCTGGGCATGGGACGACGATAATGCACTGTATATACTATATAGTTCATTACGACGTTGTTAAAACGATAGCGCGCAACGAAACAACATGCCCGACGCCATATTACGCACAACGAACTCCTTTTTCTTCATTTATCTGCTTATTCAATATGGCGGACAAGATGGCGTCCACAAAGAGTGAGCGAGAAAACCAATTTAAAAGATTGTCTACAGAGCGCGTCACACAAAACACACAAGTCTAAATATCCTGCCCACCTAGAAGTGAGCACAATTCAAACTAATTAACACTATGCATACTATGCTCGAGTGTAGATCGAGCAAAGCTAAATTGAAAATTTCTTTGTCGTTCAGATCAAAACTTGCGTGGATGTGCAGTCTTTGTACGGCCAGTGTTTAACACGACCTCACAAGAACACGACAGGGTAATAACAATTATATTATTAACGATAGAATTTCTTTTTTTTTTATATAGCCACTAAATTGCGAATTCTTTTATGCGACAAAGGGCATTTAACTGGTCCAATATCAACTCGGCTCTCCATTGTTTTATGACCAGCCAATATTGAACGCAGTAAAGACCATGGTAGTGTTCGGTGCGGTATTAACCAATAGGATGTTTGTAAGCTGTGACACAGACACCGACAGAACCGGTGTTATTGCAGTAGTGTGTATAGGTAACTCACTTCTAATCTGTCTTAAGTGCCAGTAAATGTGTGCAGACCTCGGCGTGTTAAACTGGTAGTGGACAAAACTGGACTACAGGACGTGCCAGGACTCCCTGTTGAGTGAGGACCTGGGCAACCCGCACAATGCCGTCCGACTCAGGCGGTATCTTTGTGACGCGCCCCAATCGCCAACGGATGGGTGGAAGGTTGTTATCCCTGATGAGAATTAATTCACCAGTTTTCAGGGTGTCATTGTTCTTGAGCCATTTATCGCTGGGTTGACAGCTGTTGCAGGCATTCAGAATGGCAGCATTTCCAGAAATACTTATGGGTTTGTTGATTTAGTGACCACCTATTCAATCTGTTTGTACGTTTCTGTTTTGTAAGGTTTGTTTGTTCCTGTTCTGGTAACACTTGAGGAGCACCAAGAGACAGAAAGTGACTTGGATTCAGGGGAAATAAATAATTTAGGTCACTGGAAATGGCACAAAGTGGTTTAGAGTTGAGCGTGGCTTCAATATGTGTCAGTGCAGTGTACATTTTCTCATACGAAAGTAGGTGACTGGCCATCATTTTGCTCAACAGAGACTTAGCAGATTTCATGCCTGCCTGCCAGAATCCTTCAAAGTGCGGGGCTGATGGCGGATTAAAATGCAAGTTATGTTGTCTTCCGCTAGCTTGTCAGTAAGAGACTTGTTGTCAGCCAAGAACTCTTGCAGCTTTGACAAGTGACGAAAAGCCCCTACAAAATTTGTACCACAGTCACTATCCAAGTGAGTACACTGCCCACGATGTGCAATGAAACGCCTGAATGCAGCAAGAAATGTTTCAGATCACAAATCAGAAGCCAGCTCTAAATGCACTGCCTTTGTGGTAAAGCATACAAACAGACAAATGTATGACTTCAGTATGCGAGGTTTTCTTGTTAGTGCCATAGTAATTGTGACTGACCCAGCTTAATCAACACCAGAGGTGAGGAAGGGCATAGCTTGACACACTCTACTGGCTGGAAGGCTTGCAACTGCAGGATTGTGTCTTGTCGGGCGAGCTCGAAAGCAACGAATAGGTACACTTACGAAGACGACCTCGAATCATATTTTATGCATCCAGTAACCAAAATTCACGTTGCACGAATGATTGAATTGTACTGGGCCCAGGATGAAGGAAATCTTCATGGAGCTGACCAATTCGACATTCTGCAAGGCGACCGTGCTTTGGGTGGAGAATCGGGTGTTTCTCATCATATGCTATTTCTGAATGATGAAGTCGGCCACCTGCATGCAGGATTCCTTCTGCATCAACAAAAGGAGATAATTTTCTTATGGCAGGTGAACAGAGTTGCTGGTCAGCCAGTATTTGCATTTCATCTGCAAATGTCTAGTTTTGTGTAGCCTTGATACGGAGCATTAATGCATGTTGCATTTCATCAAGTGAGACTAGGCCGTAAACTGGGTTTAGCCTCATATGAAGATTTTTCGTATCTCGAACACAAATGGCAACAATTCGTTGAACCCTTTTAAACTTGAAGAAACGTTCAAGTAATTCCAAAAAGCATGACTTTTCTAAGATTTCTGACAGAACAAGAGTTCTCCATTCATCATTAACAGTGGGTCTGTGAATGACATGATTGCTCTGTGGTCATTCGCTCTTTGGTTGATGCAACCATGATGGTCCAAACCACCAAAGTGGATGGTCTGTTAGCTGTCCAGATGTAAGGCCTCGAGAAACACAGTAAGCCAGATTATCTTCCCTTGCCACATGATTCCACAGGTTCACCGAGGAGCATTCTTGTATCTGAGTCACCCAGTTTGCGACAAATGTCTTCTAAACATGATTGGATGTCTTTATCCAGAAGAGAGGAACTGACGAACCAGGCCAAGAATTTATGCTCTCTAACTGTAAGACAGGTGCAATGGTGTCGAGCAGCAAACTTATACATCTAGAAAGCAGAGCAGCAGTACACAACTCCAACCTGGGAAAAGTAGCTCACTTCAATGGAGATACCTCGGTTTTAGCTAATAGTAAATGAGTGGTGATCATACCAGAGTTAAATGCAGCTCGAAGGTACACAATAGCAGTGTAACCCTTCTCCGAACCGTCATCGAATCCATGCAATTTAAAAGAGGCATCTGAGAGGTTGTGAGCGATACAATGCTGAATAGAGATGGCTGAACAGCGAGGCAGCTGTGTTCGAAACTTGTTCCATTTGACAGTTATATCAGGCTACACTGAGGAATCCCACTCTACTCGAGCAAGCCAGATTAACTGAATAAGGTGTTTTGCAAATAATGTCAATAGTGCAAGTCATCCCAATGGGTCAAAGATTCTAGCATTATCTGATAAAATACCTCGTTTTGTGTACACTGGAGGATTGGGTTGCAAGTTATATGCGAAGGCATCAGTGTTGGGGCTCCATTGTAAGCAAAGCTGGACAATTACTTGCAAATGTTCGGAGCTGAAAACCTCTATGGTTCAGCAGTTGCTGAAGGTCTTGTCTAAGCTTGAAGGTAGTGAATATGTAATTGGCAACAGTAACATCATTAACATTAATGCTCATTAGAAGTGTTTTTAAAAGCATATAGGAAATTGGTCATCTCATCTTGCGCCAGCTGTCTAAATGTCCTAATTGCTAAGTATGAAGCTGAGCAGACCCCGTGAATGACAGTGTTAAGCCAATAAATCTCAACTGATTACTTCTCTGACTCTCTCCAAAAGATTCGCTGATAGTCGCGATGCTCGGGATGTTACATACATATCAGCCGATACATTTTCTTAATATCTGCAGTGAAAACAATGTGCGGAATTCTGAAATTAAGCAATACAGTAACAATGTCTGTTTGCAACTTTGGACCAGTTAAAAGGACATCATTAAAAGATACACCCAAGTTTTTTTTGACAAAGCATCAAACACTACGCATAGCTTGGTGGTAGTATGGTCTGGCCTTTACACTCAGTCATGTGGAATATTGTAGGCTTTCACACTTCCCAGGTCACCTTCTTTTACATGGCTCATGTGTCCGGCAGCCAGGCAGTTTTGAATGGAGGCAATTTAATCTACCTTCACCTCTGGTTGTTCTCTCAGCCAGCGCTCTAAATAGTGAAACCGGGGGAGAGCAGAAGAGGCTTAATCTCCCAATATTAACTCGGGAGATTCAAATAGTAGGAATACATTGTATCTACCTGTGTCAGCGCGAGTGCAGACTTCAATGAACATCTTTTCACATAACACACCTTCTTGGTATGGTGGTAATGTGAACGCAGGCAGTTCTTCAATTTCCCAAAAAAATTTTCAACACTTTATACAAGTGGACTGCTGTACATTTGAAATAAAAAAGAACGAGATACCTGGCTACAAATATGTGATAATCTGGACATGTCCTATTAGCACCCAACCCAGCAACATATCAATAGCAGTTGGCATTCCTGGGGGCCAGTAACTGTCTTCCCCTGTCAGAAGCTGAGGAAATATTTCTTCCTAATCGAGACAGGGATGAATCAGTAATGAAATCGACTCGGCTGCCAGAGTCGAGCAAAAGGAAGAGGAAGGGAAGAAGAGTTGTTCTTATATTCAATTTTAATTGGAGTTTTACTTTCCAAAGTTTGGAAAGTCCAGCTGTGCTACTCAAGACAACTGAACCGGTAAATGTAAATTAGTTGTGTTGTTGATGGTTTTAGTTTTTGTAACAGTTTTAGTTTTTGTGACATACCAAACTGTGCTTCATTTTACGAAATCTTTTACCTCATGAATAATTGCAAATACCACCCAAGAGCCCAGGCTTCTGCAAATCTTACAATGCTAGCCAAGAACCATATAGTCAGATTAATGCTGGTATGCTAATGCATGTGGCATGATGGAAAATTGTTATCCATCACTCTCGAGTCCAGTGGTGCTTGTAAGCCATTATAGGCAGGTTAACTACATTTGCAGCCCCACTCGGTATAATTAATAATTGTTTACTTTATATTTAATAGTTCATACATTTTTATTCTATGAGCCAACCTCGATGTATGAGTTGCCATGGAGTTGTTCATTTTGAATATTACAACAGTGTCTATTCACAAAATTGAAATTTTTTTAAATTTTAATGTTATAGTTGATTTTAGCCCGATAGAATAAGTAATATGATTTATCATTTACAAATACTGGCTTCAACCAGTAGTCCTACCACTCAGTTGGTAAGCCTATTTATAATACTGATCAAAACAGGAGTTCTTTCGTGGTCTGAGTCACCTTTTCACCCCAGTGGTTCTGAATGTTAGTGCTCAAGAGTGATTCTAGCTGAGGACTAATCATTATTTAATTGCTTACCTCTGCAATCTTAAGAGCTACATATTAAATATGATATATATGACTACTTAAAGTTTATTTTTCAAAACCTACAGACGGGCCTATAAATTCTGGTTCTGGTACATCATCTAAATTTAATATTTAGTTGAATATATCGTTGAGCTATAACCAATAATAATATATGTTACTGTATTCCTGTTCTAAATTTTGTTCCATGTTTTCCTCACATGTAATTCATAATATTTTTTCCTTCCACATCTACCGTAACTTTAAGTTTAAAACTGTAAGTTTTCTTAAAAACGTCACCTGCAAGAGGTAAACATTCAATATTAATAGGTACAAACACCCCAATTATATATGTCTAACTATGCTCATATCCTTCATAATTGACTTGACCAACGTGGTGGCATATTATATCATATCATCACACCTCTCTTAACACCTACATTAAGACAGTAAAATCGTAATTTAACTAAAGTAAAAAAAAAAAAAACATCTTGAAACTTTCTTCAATGTCCACAACTCGTACAGTCCACTCAGTATCATCTTTGTTAACGTCCTTTTCAATGGCATGTATATTGCGAAACTCCTTCCTTGGAAAATATGAACTTCCACCTCTACGAAACCTATTAACATACATCTTGGCCAGGAAGACATAATTGTCAAATTCTGTGAAAACACTAAACATACTAAATTACAACCACAATACACTGCAAGGGTATATTGTCCCTAAAATCCCCCTAGAGGGGGATAAATGTTCACTGTCAATAGTCACAGTAAATATGCATTAAGTATTTTTGGATAAATCAATGTAGTAAGTATTGAAGCTGGTATGAAGATAAAACTCAGAATCCTAATGTATCTTGATAAAGTTATCACCGCCTATTTTATTACACACTACAATGTAATCTCCTTCAAGTGTGATAAATCACTAGCCAGTTGTTATGGAGACATGTCTGTATATATTCACTTATCAGAGTTACAATTTTGCAGAGGACAGAGTACATAGTTCAAGCGATAAGCTGTCAACACACATTATTTCATATAAAGTTTCAAAGTTCACATGCTACAAAGTCTAAGTATTTCAGAACTACATGCAATATACGGCTGAAAAGGCCAATTTGGAAATGTTTCCCGATAGTGGCCCATAAAACTAGGGCTGCTGCCATGGTCCTTCAGAAAGTATTATTTAACGAAACTCCCTATATATGGTAAAAGCCTTTAATATACATTATATCTCATATGATCACATACATATATACAAACATAAGAAATACATATAAAGGATTATAAACCAATTCTACATAACCTAATATTCTCATGTTACCACAAGTACATAGCATGCTCTCACAGATTGGATGCTTGTTAAAATTCTTGCCAGTCTAGGTCACAGCTGATAATGACCACCTGGTCCTCCTTCATTCTCACAGCGGGGCCCGCTGAGATCCCAGAAATTCTTTTAACTAATTTCCTGTAGCGTTATTTGCAAAAGTGCAAACGAAGAATTATGCGAGAACACATGCTGTTTAGACAAGTACACGAACTGATATTCAAAGAAAAATATGTCATATTTTATCTCGTGACTGAACCCATCCGTAATTGGCTTTATAGTTTTCTAAAATACTGAGAAACATACACAGTAATTAGTTTTATTAATTTTTACAAGCTAGTTTCGCAATTGTTGGAATTTATACACAATTAAATTTTTTTTTGTGCTTTAACGAGAAAAAAATATTGAAAACTCTTTGTAAAATAAACTTTTCCAAGAAATTTCTTGAAAAAAAAATTAAAAATAGGCCTCCCACATGTTTTGAACAACGCCCACAAATACCCACTTGCGAAAAAAATTAAGACAAATTTATATGTACTTCTTTTCCCTTAAGTGATTATTAAGAGGGTTATGAGTGGTAGGGGTGTAGGAATCCTACTCCAAATACGATTAATCGGATTAACCCTTTGATATCAAAATGGTTAATCCATAATCCGATTTTAATCCGATAAAAATGTTAATCTGATTTTAATCCTATGAATTTTTTGGATTAATCCATAATCCAATCTTAATCCGATCGATTTTTTAACTCTCATCGGATAAAATGGTATCTTAATTTGATTGATCCAATTAATTAAATTGAATTAATGAATAAAAAGTTGCCGTGTAAGAAGTGTATAGTTGTACTTTATATTTTTCATTCTTTCTTTTTTGTGGGCTGGGGAGCAGCTCTGGTAGATGTTCTCAGTACGATTAATGGTATTCGACTGAGCTGTGGCATGTTGGGGACGGGGATTATATGTGGTGAGTTTTGTGCAAGAGTGGCATAAGTATTTTTGGATAGGATATTGCTCATAGATAGTAGATAGGCGATTTCTTGTTAATTAAACAGATAGAGATGTATAGTTAACACACAAGAGAAATGATTTCAGTGTGTTTAAACGAGTACAGTAAGTGTAACAGTACTTTATATATGGACTATTTCTCACTAGGCATTACCAACATACCTTTTTTTTCCCTGTTTTTCATTCTGCTTATTTATAAATGAAGCATTATAATTTCTAGATAAATATGAATAACATTTCAATTTAACGAAAAAAAAAAAAAATCCTTTTATGAACATAAGTATAAGACGCTTGTGTTACAGGGCGTATTTAGGAAATAACTAAACACGTCATACATGGGGAGATTTTTCAACGGTTTGATTCAAAAAGGCCGAAGAAACCGTGAATGCGCTATACATCGCCAGAATATTAACCCGAGAAGCAGAAAACTCCACGTGTTAGTAAGTATTGAGGTTAGTGATTTAGAGAGTTTCTGCAGTTCAGAATGACATTATAACTTTGGAGGCGTGTTGAATAGCTGTACGTTTGTAGTTTTATAACGCGGAATTTCTTGCTATATAAAAATCTGCTGTAGGAGAACTGTTAGTGGCATCACGTAACCTCCCTTTTAAAAAATTATCACATGATGTTCCTTTGATTACCAAAATTATTACGCATTAAGGTAAAAGGCAGTCAGGTTTTATTAGACTAGAAAAAATTTTATTAGGAAACATTTAGACTAACTGCTTTCCACCAATCCGATGATGAAGGCTATTCACGGTAATACGAGGAATTTTGAAAGCCCTCTGGAAAAATAAGAAAATAAATTTATTTTATTTTACCCTAAGATGTTAGCTTCCGAGTGCGATGTAACATACACGCTGTGTTTATTTCTTACATGGTAATATTTATTTTAAAGAAGACAGTTAAAGGTTAAAAAAATTGCTGAAAGCGAAAAGTTAGTGCTCGTTTTATCCATGAGCAGCCTACAATTACTTTTTTACAAGGGTCTGTAAATGTGCAAAAATACTCTATGGAATATTTACCTTTTTTTTTTTTTTTTTGGAGTAGTAGCTAAGCTACCAACATCATGAGAAAACTTTTACTTTTTAACAAACGCGATACTTTCCGTGCCATTTATGGCCTGTTGCTAGGGACCTGCAAAGGCCGCGTTATTATTTGGGGACGCGTTTAACTTAAAACACACGTAGCTTTGCAATACGTTTGTCATTGGACAATAATTGATTTGACACGCCCTTTGTAAATCTGTGCCAGTAAATAAACACTTCACAATCGTGTGCCCCAACCACGTGCAGGTCAGACAGAAAGGGCGTGACTTCGTGTCTATGCAGCAGCCAATGAAGAAACGACGCCAACTCGAGTAGGTGTGTATATATATATATATATATATATATATATATATATATATATATATATATATATATATATATATATATATATATATATATATAGTGCTGTGAAGTTTTGCCTGATGACAAATTAATAACGCGAATTTTGCAGGTCCCTACCTACTGCTACCTGCCAAATTCGCATTATTTTTTTGCGTCAAACTAAAATTCACAGTACTGTGTATACTTGAGCCGGCGTCGTCTCTCCATTGGCTGCTGCCTTGACGTTAAGTCACACCCCTCCTGAGTGAACTGCACGTGATTGGGCCACGCGGTTGTGGAACGTTCATTTATTGGCGCAGAGTTACCAGGGGCGTGTCAAATAAAGACTGGTCCAGTGACAAACGTATTGCAAAGGAAAAGTATTTCGAGTTTAACATGTCCTCAAATAATAAAGCGAATTTTCATATCTCTACCTATTGCCTTCAGCGAACCTCGGAATAGACGCATTTCTTAGAAAATGAGTTTGAAATGATGTTGTCAGCTGCTGTTGAATCTCTATAGGTCTACCACACAAACGTGTTACTTTGTCCACGTGGTTAATTGAGCACATTCTAATATCCCACTTGTCATCTTACCTCCTTACTGGAAAAAAAAAATGGCTACAATTTATTTTGTTGGAATTCACCCCATCAAATGTTTGGGGTTATAAAAAGATATTTTCACCTCAAATAAGTTTGGCAGGGTGAACTCCGAAAAAAAAAAAAAAAAAAAATACTTCGATGCGGTGGCGCAGTTGTTTTTCGGTGCTGATTTTGTATCCTTCCGTCATTAGAAAAAAATTACTTTCCCATGTGCCTAATGGCTTTATTCGTGCGTCACTCATGTGAAAACGTTAAATTGTTAGGAACCTAAGATTGTTATTGTAGTCTATTCGCGAATTCTTCACACTTCTAAAGTGAAACCTTTGGAAAATCGCCCTAAGTAGGATGTGTTCGGTTGTTCTCTATGTAGGTCTATGTCACGCACTAAGCGTTTCATACACGTGTTAACATACAATTACCGTGCTTTTATTTAAATAGAATTTTTACTGACAGGTAGGGCCACCTATTATTCGGGAAATGATTTCAGGAATCCTTGTCTTCCCGCGAATCACGGACACTCAGTGTCGGAGTTACCTGATTCTGATTGGCCTACTCATGTAAGGAACTGTATCCCGACAAAGACACGTGACCAATAGCCAACTGAAGACTGCGCGTATTGCATAGGAGATTGGAGTCTGTTAATTTCCAAGTTAGTTTTCTGTACTTTCCGTTTAAAATAAAAAAGAGATAGTGAAAATGTATTTAATATTCTTTATGTTGGTGTTCTACCGTGTATAAAAAACGATATTAAAAAAGTTAAAATATTCCGTACCTAAGCGAGGTTTGAACCTACAAATCTCACTTGAAAATTGTGGTATAATTTTTATATTTGTGTTCGAAAGACAAAAGCAAAAATTCAGTTTCTATTAAATCTTAATTGCCGCAGAAACAATAATTTTCTTGTTACAGTGGCGAAGAAAGCTTCGTGTAGAATCAGCATTGTTCGTCCCCGTAACTCGAAAGCCAAAGGGAATACGTAAACTTTCCGTATTTTGTATTTACGGACTTAACACCGTTTTTCGTCGTTAAGGATGGCCTTTCTGTAAGTATACTGTACATTTCCGTAAAACATTCCGTAAATACTACGGAAATTTTATAACAGTGCACTAAAAAATAGTCCTTATAAAAAATAATATTAATCTACAGTTAATGCTCGGGAAACAGGTGCTTTGTCCATTCGGCTTAGGTTTCTGTAGGTACTTGGTTAAGCTTTGTTTGCAAGTATCGGAGGAATGTCCTTGGAGTAGAACTTTAGTAGGTATTCAGAAAAGTTGCATGTAACCGAGAATGGAGTAGGCCTATAATTAAGAGAATACTGTCCTTTATGTGCTCGAGCCTCAGGCCTTGTCCGAACTCAGGTATATAATTGTGTACTTGCATCCTTGCGTACTTCACTTACTCTTGGCACCTAACTTGAATTCGGACATGCAGTTTTGTTGGCTTTGGTGCCAGTTATTAGCCAGCTAACCACTTTAAATGTGCATGTATTCAGACTAAGAATCTGATAATTGCCGAAGGTTTTGGGGGCTAATAAAGTATTAAATAATATTTAAATTTGATTTACATTAACATTTATTGCCTTGAATTATTGTATGTATGTGCAGTATGGATTGCTTTTTTTTTTATCTTAGCTTCTATAGGGTAGGAATATAGGCCTAATACGAATTTATTGCTTAAACTTTAAATCGAATAACTATGTTGGAAATCAATTGTCCCTACAAATTGCTTCTCAAAATGGCAGCACACATTCCGCAAGTATGCATGAAGTATACAACTTCGATTACTTGTATACTTGCAGTTCGGACAGCACTTAAGACGTCACTTCCGTCGACAGGTACGTACAAGTATATACTTGAGGCGAATTCGGACACAGCCTCAGTTATTGTTCACTGGTTGACGCTCCAGTTTTATCGCAGACCAGGTAGAACGGTATTCAGCTCTAGTTTTCTCACAGGTCAGTTATTGGTTCAAATTCGCCCAGGGCCTGTGTCTTACAAACTGCGATCCAATTGAGACAGGAAGTCAAACGTCTTATTTGTGTTACTACGGCCAACGCCCAGTTTGCGCTCACGTAACATCAACGCCTCTCATTTCACGATGGAACTTCCTGTAATCTCGCTGCTTTGTAAAATGGCGCAAATTAAATTGGAAACTACTATATTTAGGTCTTAAAGCAGAGAAGTGTAACTAGTCCCCCTAAATGAAATTTCGATCAGCTTTCAAACATTGCAAAACGGTTTACGCGTATGAGTTAGGTATATTTCGAGAACATGAGGTAATGCCAGAGAACGAAAGATTACTGCAGTTTGCAGATATACGTTATAGAATACCCGCCGCATGAAACTAGATAACAAATGTTAAAGTAGAGAATTTGATAAGACGTCGGATTTTATGAAATAGATATCATCTTATACACTGAGCGAGGGTTTTGTTTCTACCCAATGCTTTAGTTTTTCCACATACGTGATGCTTTTTGTGGCAAAATAATTATACATAAAGCCTGTTCGCGATAAAGTGAGCACTTTTGAAATCAACCTTGGGAAAAAAAAGTCACAGGCCCTGCATGCATACATTTTAACGGGCGCACTGAGTGTCATGACCCCAGTAAAGTTGGTATCGATGCATGGAAAGTAGTTCTATATCATACCGTCGAATAAAAAGTATTAGGTAACCATTTGTGATAACATATATTATATATTTTCCTTTCTGCGTTTTTAATGCATAAAAGGATAAAAATGAGCAGATTTTTTTAAAATATTTAGGCCTACTTTCCTAATAATTTTAAAGTTTCGCTTGACCAACGCATAAATAAAGTGCTGAGGCCCGTGGCAGTGTTAATTTTACATAAGGCGGAAGAAGACACAACGTGCATACAAGTAGATCTTAAGCAGGGCTTTCAAAAGTGTTCCGTTTACCATGAACGGCTTAGGCCCTATACTTAAGTTGATTGTTTCAAAGCAAAGGAAAACAAGAAAATTTTTAACACAGGTGTTAACATCAATTAAACAAAAATGTATTTTGCCGCAACATGAATACCTTCATATTGTTGACAACAGGGCCTAGACTACACTGTAAAATACATTTGTAATTTTTACTGAGAAATTATTTGTTATTTTACAACTACTTGTATTTCTCTTATAGGACTACTCGTTTGCAAAACTACAAGGACCGTGTTTGTAATATAACTCAAGAAAGGTTTGTACTTTACTGACCCTTTTCCAAGAGCTTCAACAAAATGGCGGAAACTCATGAACAACGTAAAACCGTATAGGCCTATAGCCTAGCTGTTTGTGCAAAATCTATGGGCGATGTAAGGTTTAGCTGCGTGGCGAAAAAATATGTATTGCAGGTTCAAATAACGTGAAACACTTAAAATAACTCAAATAATTATAACGAAACGTGACCGTGTTATTCATTAACTGTTAATATTTCCTAGTTACACAGAACTCATAAATCACGCTCTCAATACCTCGTTCAAATCTCCGTAACTCAACAAAAGAACTCTTAAAATTAAATTAATGTATATATTCCTCTCAACCAAATAACTTCAATAATATGTTGTAGGTAGCCTACTTGCAGGTAGGATTTACTGTAAAAATATGCTTTGTTCGTAAGCGAAGTTGATCTTGTGGTTAAGGGTGCCGTTTAACGATACAAGTCGTGTTGGTTCTAACCCTATACTGGCAAACTCTAAATTTTTTTTCTTCATAAATTATATTCTGAAATGTATATTTTTTAGTTATTCTTTATTATTAATTTATCACATATGCTCCTAGAAAAAAAAATTATGCACACTTCTCCATAATTTCATTTGTAATACGAGGTTGTTATACCACAAATAAATGTTTTGCAGATTTTGCAAGAGATCTCTCTGTAATTTTACAAAGGATTTTCTTGGCAACCGGATTTCCGAGGAGTTTTCTTGTAGAAGTACAAAGATTTTTTTGAGTGATCATGTACACCGCACTACTACTAATTTTACATGGAATGGCGTAAAATTACAATTACTATGTAACAGTAAATAAACTGTAACATTCGCGAAATTTTGTGTAGGCCCAATTTTTTCTCCACGTAAGCTATTGTAAATTTACGCACAGACATCGCAATTGTAATTGCACCTCAGTGTGTGTTTTCGCACTTAAACAAAAGTAAAAGACAGATTCACAAAATCTGGACTCGTTTTAGCAAATGCAACATAAAAATACGATTACAAGTCCTTAAATTCACATTTTTTTACTCAAAGCATTTTCATTCAAGCGCGCAGGTCCCCCACTTACCGCCCTCGATTATTTATAACATTTTAAATAACTTAGGGAGGCTGCACGCCTTTAATTTATAGATACGATTACAAATATATTAATTGCATATTTTACGAGACAATTTTTGTAGCAATACGAAAGACTTTTTGGCATCAGAATTTCCAAGGATTTGTCTTGTGAAAAGATAAGAAAAATATACACTTACAGGGATTATGGCCGTTAGTTGTCCTTATGAATAACTTGTTTTAGTAAATGCATTTACTAGCAGAGATTGTTTTAAAGGTGTTTTCAAAAGATTTCAATTTAATCGGATTGCTAAACTAGTAAATCTGAGTCAAACGAACTCTTGCCCGCAACACAATACCGATTCACGTGACATTTTCGTCGTTTTTATACAAACAGATTTGCTAAATCTGGGATGGTGTAAATAAAACACCTTCTTCTGAAGAAACAAAAAAATCTTGAATAGTTCTGTTTGTTTTGAAGAGATGCGCTTTAAAATTATGCTCTCGTACCACAATTTTTTTATTGCAGTAGGTATTATTTTAGGCCACCCGGTTGGACTAATTGCCTATCAAAACGGGATTGTACCTGAAACTATATTCGTTTGTTCCTTCACGGAAGTGTGAGTTTATAGGACACGTGCATTAAATTAATATTTTCGAACGAGGCGTTTTATGATTTATAAGGCGGGTTAATATGAACTTCGTTTACAAATTCACTTAGGCTATTCTATATTGAACATCATTAGGATCGCGTATTTTCTGCAAAAAGTTTTTGGCTCATGCTATAGACTACTTCAATATCCAAAGTCCACAACCACAACATCCTTTGGTCATTGGCTACCCGTCTATTATAGGCTACGTGAGAAGACATGTTCTTATTTGACATGGGCCAATCAGAATAAAGTACTCCGTTACTGAACGTCCATGATTCTCGGGCAGACACTTTAGGCACATTCCATTTAAAATCATCCATAACCACGAAAGTGCATAATGAACTAATGGGTAGAGAGACCTGAGAAATTCGCGAGTTCGACTAGTTATGTACTAGACTCTATAGTCTTATGTACAAATAGGCTATGCTGATCAACTGCACAGTGGCTATCTGCTGTCACAGGGGAAGGTGACGATTGGGCCAGCATTCTCCAGGAGGTTTCAAATACCGTGTGGACCAATGGCTTAAGTTATACAGGATCATTGAAAATGAATGGTACAATTTCATTACTTTATTAACAACAAAACTATTTAACTAAGCTAGCTGATTCTTGCATCAGATTGTACTGGAAGGACAAACGTGTTTTTTTTTTTTTTTATTTGGTGGGTGTTCGACAGCCGCACACCGACCTTGAGATTATGGCAGGGGCGAGAGCACCATCTGGCAACTGCGCCGACCCCTCCAGTGAGATGGCGACAGTGCAGCAGAAAGCACAGTGTGTTCTGTGGTTCGCGGAGTTTAAGTCTGTATTGACTGTGCAACATAATTTTAGACGGCAGTATCTTGGGCAACGTGTACCAAAACAGAGAGATATATCTCAGTTGGTCAAAAGTTACAGCAAAACCGGTACAGTGAAATAAAAAAAAAAATCACCAGGATGGCCAATAACGTCTGAAGAAAAGGTGGGATAGCTTAGGCTATCTGGTGTGCGCAGGCCTGAAAATGTCAATTGCCCACCGCAGTTTGGAGCTTGGCATTCCCAACACTACAATGCAAAATGTTCTTCATAAACGTTTGAGATTGCATGCCTACAAGATTCAATTGAGGCATGAAATTAATCTCGGAATTAGGCCCAAACTTTTTGCATTCGCTGTTTTAATTTTAAAAGGAAAAGACACGGAAAGAAGCCCTGCTCTTACACCTCTAGAATTTATCTTTTGGGGATATGTCGCGAACATCGCCTACGCTGGGAAGATTCGAGATTTGGAGCATTTGCATCAGAGAATTACTGCTGCCACTGAGACAATTACGTCGACAGTTCTCCGGAATAGGGATGGAGGTCGAATAACGCCTGAACATATGCAGAGATACAAATGGAGCGCACACAAAAAACATTTTAAGATAAGCAACATTTTGATTCTTCCTGTTCATTTTGGTATGAGAACCAACCAAATCGGTAAAATAGTTTCGAAGCTGTGATTTTTTTTTTGTCGATACCATTCTTTTTCGATGGCCCTGACTAAACACACGTGTTTTGAATTCTAACTTGTCCCAAAATGAATCCGCGAGTTCTTCAGGTCTCTACTAATGGGTTTTGGAGTAAGCCTACTGCTGGCTTTAAAATCTTTTCGCGAAAATCTCGTGTCCTTAGCCATTATACCTAAATACTGCAACAATATGACATCACGTATATATAAATTTTATTCTATTTACAAAAGTTTATTCGCGTTTGTTTTGTTGGTAGCTATAATTTTTTTGTGTAACCTGTCCACGACGTAATACAGAAAGGGATATGAAAAATGACGGCCTACTCGCAATTTTCAAATACCACAGCCGTTCTTATACTTTACCAACAAAAAGGGAAATGACTTAGGGGGCAGAACGTTGAAAGTTAAGTTTTCTGTTAACACTACACTCTTTCATAAAGCCTGTTCACGATAAAGTGAGCACTTTTGAAATAAGCCTTAGAAAAATGTCGCTGCCCCATGTCTACGTATTTTTCAACGGGCGCACTTTAGTGGCATGCGCCCAGTATAAAGTTGGTAATGATGGATGGAAAGTAGCTCCATATCTCTACGTCGAATAAAATGTGTTAGGTAACCATTTGTGTGATAACCAAAATTATTTATTTCGCTTTAAGTTTTTTTTATGCATCGAAGTGTAAAAATTACCAAATACTTAAAAATATTCACTTTTATGATAATTCCATGGTTTTACCTGACCGACGGATAAATAAAGTAACGAGGACAATAGAAATGTTAATTTTATATAAGGCAGGTGAATACACAAAGGGCATACAAGTAGATCTTAAGCAGGGCTTTCAAAAGTGCTCATTTTGCCATGAACAGCCTATAACCTATAGAAACTTTTGAAGTGAATAAAATAGGTCACATGGAAAGGGAATTATATGGCATACATTTTAATGAGTGATAAGATGAGCACATATACGTAAAAAGACGCCCAGTAACCTAAACGCCATATAGAAACACTATATTTATCGCCGTAGCGCAGAGTTAATAGACGATAAGTCGCTACCACATTTTCTCTTCGCATTAAACATTCGTGAAGAGGTGAAAACTGGATCTTGTGGGAAAACTCAAAATTACCCCACACGAGGGAAGGGGAGAGAAAAAAGCAAAACAAAAGGAAGCAAAAAAAAAAAAAAGAAAGGGAAATTGACGTGCAAGGAGAGTGGGAGATGCATCGCGCAATAGGGTTTTGGGAGTGATGGGTGTGGCTCCTCCCACCCATGTGGAGGGGGCGTGGCCACCGGTTCCTTGGCTCCGCCCCCCCACGGCGCGGCGCGCAAGGAGTAGGGTCGAGGGAGGGAGAGGGAAAAGAGGGGAAGCGGGAGTCCACTAAACGGCGAGAACATATGATTGGCAGCGAGTCACCGACAGCTTGGAATGCGAGTGAGGTTTTCGTGTGAAGAGGTTTTGTCAAGGGGGGGGGAGTAAGAATTTAAAAAATATATTGTTCTGAACCCCAAAACCAGTACACGGTCTCGGTGAATTCAGTTTTCGGTAACATCCCCCCAGGAAAAATTTGTGATCGCTCAGATGACGGGTTAAAATTTCACCTTGGTTTCCGTCGCAGATTACGTGTTCTTCTCATTTTCCCCGGGAACGAATCGGTGTTTTGATCCCCCCCCGAATATGCGCGCGCTGGTTTGAAAACCTCAGTTCCCCGCCCAGGTGGGAGGGTTACGAGACAAACCGAGGGGATGAGAAGGTAGAAATAAAAAAGCGCGAGACGTAAATAAAAAAAAAATAGGCGTTGTCCATCTTCGATCTTCTCCTGTTCTCCCCTCCACACGTACGCGTACGTGTGTTGTTATGTTACCGTCCGTGTGTGAGGGAGATGGAAGAAGGGTGTGGGGGGGAACACTGCTTGCGCCTGTCAGCGAAGCGTTTTTCTAGTCGATCTTATCCCTTTTTCTTCTCCTACTCCGCCTCCTCCTTCACTTCTGTCCGCTCCTCCCCTCTTCATCGGTGACTCAAACCCCTTCCACTTCAACGATGCCCCTTCCCCTACCAGCGACGGTGGGAGATAAAAAAATATAAAAAAAAGAATGCGCCTCGAGGAAAACCCGACGCGCGGAAAAAAAAATGGCAGCGCCGGTCGGCGGATAACGTCAGTTCGGCCGCGAAGCGCGTCGAGTCGCGATGCTCTCGTCTTCTATCGACGCCGGGCGTCCGTCGTAGACGTCCACCGACGCCAGGGCTAAAGACGTATTCCAGAGCTACCGGGGCGAAAAAAATTTTTGTTCTCCCCTTGGGGTGTTTGTCTAGACTGGAGTGTCGGGAGTGACACCTTCGCCCCGCCCCACCCTCCCCTAACCGCACCCCCCCTGGGGAGCGACGAGCTGGGAGGTCCACCCGGAGGAGGGGGAGGAGACACGGGAGGAGGGGCGACCACATGCCCCCTCCCCCCCAGTCGCCAGGCCCCGCGCCGTCACACGGCCGCGTGTTCTTCACGTCGCTCCGGGAGTCGTTAAAGGAAGCCGAGAAAAGTTTTTCGTACGCCGCCACAGTATGTGTGTGTGTGAGTGTGTCTCTCGCGGGTCGAGGGTGGGGAGACCGGCTTCTTCCCTTGACGGATCTGTCAAAACAACGCGCGGGGCGACCCCTCCACTCGAGGAAGGTGTACTAGGGGGAGTGTGAGAAAGAGAGAGAGAGAGAAAAAAATTAAGCCGGGTAGGATTGTTTCGAAGCGCCAGTCCCGCGCTAACCGGGCGACTCTTCGCGCGAACCGACCGTACCCTCGTCGGCTGCCAAGTCGTAGACGGGAGCAGGACGTCAATCAGTGACCTCTGGACTTCCGCCGGAAGAAGAAGCGTCGTCCCGCGCCGGAAGTCAGGCACGAAGGGTCACCCGTCGACGGACGAGGGTTAGGGGCTGTCGACGACTGGGACACAGAAGTCCGACCGTATCCCGTGTGGCACCTCGCGGGCACGGCGCAGAAGAGGA
The DNA here is from genome assembly GCA_029891345.1 of Dryococelus australis. Classification (NCBI taxonomy): domain Eukaryota; kingdom Metazoa; phylum Arthropoda; class Insecta; order Phasmatodea; family Phasmatidae; genus Dryococelus; species Dryococelus australis. The sequence continues at coordinate 33,049,005 of CM057008.1, forward strand.
AACCCCCGCGCGAGTGTTTGTGCATATACAGAATGTCTCAAACCGGGCCTCGCTAGGATGACGGTATACGGGCGTCGTCCCAGTTGACGGGAAGGGGGTGGGAGGGGGAGGTGAGTAGTACCTCGCGGGCTGCTTGAGACGTCGTGTCCTCGTGTCTGGTTGGCCGGTGTTTGAAAAGGAAGGGTAGCGCGGGGGGGAGGAGGGAAATGTTGTGACATGTTGTTGGTGGAGACTATGGACGACAACTGCTCCTTCAGGCCGTGTGCCACGGACTTCTCCATCGCGGCAATCATGGCGAGGCACGGCGGACGGGCAGCGAAGGCAGCCGCCGACAACCTCACGCCCCTAGGTAAGGCATTCCCGCTACGCTCCATCCGCACCTCATGTTTCTCACTTCCCCCTTTTCCAACACACGAACAGTCAGCATTCCTGCTCAAGCATTCCTATCTGCTCTAGTTGACAAGATAGTTTTTGTAACATTACGAGTAGGCCTACAGCAGTAAAAACTTGCAAAACATGACTTCTCTTTAATATAGGCCTACAGGATGTCCCAAACTGATCTAGTTCTGCTTACATTGTGGGTAGTAGGAATACACAAATGTAAATAACCATAGGCCTACAGTCTAAACCCGAAATAATGACAACGGAACCAAATCAGTGAAAACATCCCTGCTTAAAATTAGTTGCAACTTAACTGATTATTACGATTGCTGAATTTCGCTGATTTAGAGGATACTCCGTGGCTTTGTAAAATTACGGATATCTGTGAAGTGTTTATAAGTTAACACCTACTTTAAACTTTGCAAAGAGGTTATTTATTACTGAGGAGTGGAAATTTTTTTCGTGGCTAAACGATTGCCGTTCGTTTGATATTGTAATAATTTTTGCATCATGACGTGGGCGTACACAGTACCCTGCACACGTGTAATGTATAGGACTATGATTCGATTCCAGGCACATCCACGATTATCTAAGCGTTATAAAATAAATGAATATTTTTAAATAGGGTCTATTGACAAACATACTTCTCATGTAATTTATTGCGTACAACATATCAATGTATCACTGCCAAGCACTCGTGGACGAAAATAAATAAAAGCATGTGTTTCGTTATACCCCGAAAAATCGCAATGAATAGGCCGTGACAATGATTTCCTGTTCATTCTACTGATTGGCCAGACTGTAAACAACCTTTTAGCTGGCTTTTAAAGACTAGCATTTCACTGATATTACTGGTTCGGGTATAGTGCGTAGCCTATGTCGTCTTCATATCTCGACAGAAAGCTTGGACCTGTCCAAATGCGTGCGGCGTCTTAAAGTGGACCGGGTGTAGATAGCCGCGGCACTGTCGCGCACTTGCCACTGCAGCGCATACGTTTTTGTGGCATCTACACTCCGTCCACTGTAAGATGCCACCCATCTTCGGCAGGCCCTTGTTCGCTACGAAGCCAGGGACGAACAAATATTTATGTATCTTTCTGTCGTATTTTTCTATGCGCTACGCCAGTTAACTTTAGGACGGTCTGTATAATGCTAATGCAGCATTTTAACTAACAGTCACTGTAAATTAGGGATGAATATTTAATTTCTGTATGTTCCATATAACGTTGCGTTGTAAAAATCTATACACTATTACACACGGCAACTAGGCTACAAATAATATTTTGCATAACTTAGCTGTTATTTTTTTACTGTGCACTTGTCGACGTGGGTTTCACAAAAAATAAGTTATTCGAAAGAATATAACCCAATCTTTAACGTGAAAATCCATGATTGAGAGTGCTATCTAAAAATACGTATTTTGTACCTGAGCGTTAGGGCGTCGTAGACACGCGTGTTACATGCATAACAACCTTTACGTGTAAGACACTTAACTTCAATTCAGTGCTCCGTTAACTCGCCTCAGTGAGAATATCATTGGCAACTCCGCCATTTTACGGCATGATAATGTAAACTAAACATTCAAGTTTAGGTAAATGCCAAGAAGGCCTGCGGGAGATTCCGTGTGTAAAAGTGATTGCGCAAACGTATTTTCTACAGCTAGATTCAGTTCCAGAAATACGCACTATAAATCGGAACAGAAAATGAAAAACTGATTTCGAACGTTAAAAATTTCTTTAATATTTTTCGTAACAAGACATCACGTAGACACGTCGATCATTTCTTTGAATATAACATACTTACTGAAGCTTTACAAATCGTTTCGAGGGCTTATTAGATGCTTTTATATAGGCCTATTGGGTTACGCAAAAAAATTCCTTAATTTAAGACATAGAATAATTCTTCATACCCTGCTGACATTACTTTAATTACTGCAGTACAAGGGTAGAAAATTTTTAAAATATGTTAATTCCAAAATATTTTATGAAGCGTGGACGAGCGCGAATATTCGTCATATCAAGAACCACATATCAAGTAGGGTACTTTTTTTTTTCTCGTTTATCAATGATCGAACTCAATACGAAAAATTCACTTTAGTCTACTGGGCCGTAAACTACTCGATTGAAGTACCTCCTACGTATTAGAGTCGGCATGAAAAAAATCTAGACCACAGCGACGTATGTATAGGCCTACATATGACGTATCTCGTTAATCAGTAAGTTGCGTAAAAATAAACGCTCAATTGAACGTCGAGGATAATTTAGAATGTAGGCCCTACAAAAATGCTATGAGAAACTACAATAAAAATTTCCAGTGAAATTATTTTACAAGATAAACTGACAAACTCTCGTGTGGAATTATTTTTATCGTTTGCACCCTACGTTACATGATTTTCCGGCGCTTTGCGTAAATGTAAAGAGGCCTAAAAACTGTCCAGAATAAATGCCTTAGCCGTAAAAAATATCTATAAATCTACCTTCCGTAAATGTTGATAAATAACAGGCCAAAAAGTTATAATGAACAGCTTTCAGAAAAAAGTACATCGTCATTTGTAAGCGTTAGACTAAGCCATCCACAAAATAGACTTCCTTTGGAAAGGGAGCTTGCCCCTTTTTGAGGGAAAAGCTACATAAGTCACACGATCATTTTCTCAACAATTTCATACTTCTTTCTCTCTAAGTACTCCATAGAGAGAAACAGTCAAATTTAGCGTCGAGTATTGAAATATCATAAATACTGCAGAAATGATTGAAGGCTAAAATATTTTATCACATAGAAATAACAAGGGGAAGTCATTTCTAATGTGTAAATTATCATACGTGCCCTTACGAAATGTGAAAATATATGATCTTATAGTTAACTGGTGTTTACTGTTGCCACCTGGTTTGCTTACTCGCTTTACAAATATACAATTTTTCTTTACTGTATGGACTAAACTGTTTACATATAGGCATATTCGTAGCTTCCATATATTCCACACGTTACTCATCTAGCAGTTTACAATTATGTATTTTATGGGCGTTTCGTTAATATCACAGCTAATTTCCTGTTTTTGCAATGTAATAAAGTGAACATTATTAGCCGCATTTGTGCGATATTAAAAAAAAATAGCCAATTCTGTAATTCCCTTAGTGTTGATACGACTATTTTAACCCCCCCCCCCCCCCCCTTTGGCTAGTCTATTCTTAGGAGTGTTATTTACTTGGTCTCGAGCAATAATATTTGTAAAATTTAAACATCGCTTGACTTCAAAAGTAAAGTGTGTGTGTGTGTCTATATATATATATATATATATTATATATATATATATATATATAGTGTCAAATTTTTTTAGTACTATAGGCTACACGATTTATTTCATTCGGCCAAAGGCACTTTGTAGATAAATACATTTGGGAAGTCATCGCATGTGACATCTTTATTATCTTAATTAAATATTTTTTCATGCTGCATGAAAAATGAAATAATTCTGATCACATAACGAACTCTCAGTGCGTTATATGTCAGTATAAGTATTTATTCACAAATATACTACACCAGCGAGCGCGTGTAATAAAACTATTAGAGTAGTGAGATCTTTCATCGTCAAATCCATCATAAATCTGCTACATTTATTTAAGGAAAAGTAATTAAAACGTAGTGAGATTACTATATCGTTAGGATTGGTCACGCTCTGCATAATTTCTATATTTTCATTAAGTTATATGACAAACAAGCGTGATTAAACACTTTTGAAAAAAATACTAAAGAAGAATTTTTTTGTAATAGCCATAGCAGGCCTAAAAAAGAAAATAGTGAATTAACAAAACAAAGTTTTGTTAAACTGTGAATTTTTGCGTACGTACACTAGACTGAAGCGACTCAATCAACTACTGAGAAGTACTGGCGTTAGTGTACATTTTAGTAACACGCTGCTTACGTCCTACAAATCCTGGCATGTCTTTTATACGCATTCGTACTACTGGGAATTCACCGTGTGAACATCGACGAGTGGGCGCAATCCATCTTAACGCGGTTTGAGAGGACTGTGTTATTTATGGATGCAAGATCTTACTTACGTGTAGGTATATAGCTACACTGCGCAGGGCCAGATGTATGTTATGATTAGAGACCTGCAAATTTCGCGTTATCCTTAAAGGACGCAGCAAATAATTTTCTGGTAAACTTCCAAAACTGTAATGGAAGTTTTTTTTACGTCTCTACTGTATGGAAATATTACCACGAATCAAGCTGCAGATATATTGGCTGTTCACGGTGAAACGAACACTTTCGAAAGCCCTGCTGTAAGATCTACTTGTACACACACCGTGTATTCCTCCACTTTATGTAAAATTTACATTGCCATGGGCCTCGTCACTTCATTAATGCGTCGGTCAAGTGAAATCGTGAACGTGCCTGTTAGAAAAGCAAATATATTACAGATCTGCTCAATCTTACACTTCGAAGCATCAAAAAAGCAGAAAACAAAAGACGTAATTTTAGGGGTTTTTTTTTTTTTTTTTTACAAATGTATACTTAAGACTTTTTATTCGACGTTAAGAAATTGAACCCCTTCCCATCCATCGTCACCAACTTTACTGGGCGAACGTCGCTCAGTGCGCCCGTTGAAATTTATGCATGGAGGGGCAGTGAGTTCTTTCTAAGGTTCATTTCAAAAGTGCTCGCTTTATCGCGAACAGCCTTTAGGACTGTTTAGCGTCGCTGCTGCACACAGTTGGGAACTTCCCTATGCGTTTGACTGTTTCCTGAGCAAACGTTAGGAACGCTACAATGAATGCATAAGGGAAAAACATTACCAATCCCTCTTTCTCACTGAGCGTATACAATAATGATAAATATCCGAATAATTTCTTAAAAAGAGTGCATCTTCATTCTCCCTACTACTACCATTGCGCCATTCTTCATATGACACGCCTAGGGTGATTCTACACCAATTAATACACACTTCACGTTGGTAATGCCGAATCACGTATCGCACACTCAGAAGGAAAAATAACCGGTCACCCAGGCAACAACCAATCAGCATACGTCGCCGGCTCGAGTACACACACGACTGTGGAGTCTATCGCGATGGCAAAAAATTACGCGAGTTTTGCAGGTCCCTAATAATAACACCTATATAGCTATATAGCATATTTGTAGAACATACGACAAAAGTTACTTAGTGCGTCAACGGATCAATTTTCCACGCAATTTTTTTTTTGTAAATTTACAAAAACTTTTTTTGTTAACTATTTGCCAAAAAAAAAAGTAATTATTAAAATTACAAGTTATAGCTTGTAAATTTTACAATTGTCAGTATTACAGAAATATTTTTTCTGTAGTTCTACAACTCCTGTTTTTGCATGAATACAAATGCAACAAATTTGCAACAAAATGTTTCGTAAAAGTAATTTACTAGAATTTGTATTATTACAAGAAATTTCCATTTCGGTTTACAATTTTTTTTTTCTGTGTACACCAGCCTTAGGCTGTTAGCTCATTATAATCAGTATAAATTAAAATGTCTATAAGACACACGCAGAGAAGCAAATATTCCGTGCGAGGTTACATGATTTTTCCCTTTAGTTTTCCAAAATATTTGTCAACTAGTTAAAACAAAGGAGTGGGTGTATGAAAAGAAATTAATTGTTACGTAAACTCAATGTTAAAAAGTTCCTTTTAGGCCTAAATATATATTTTTTGTCCTGAGTATCACTCAGCGTAGGCTTAATCATACTAGAATATTGACACGTCACATACTATATTACAAGTAACTGTCTACATTATATTTGTATTGTATGATACAATAACGTGAGGTATTATATGGAAAGTGAATTTAGGCCTATATAGCAATTTTTCTTGTCATGGACCTAAAAACTAAGATAACATAGCCCTATGACAGTTAACGAAAGCGTATACGATAAACCAAAAATTTAAGTAACATTACTTTTAAAAAAAATGGCAAAGTATCGCTGATTTGGTGAACGGCATTTTAAAAATTGTCTTCAAGACTATCTAACGGAGGTAATCTTGAGTACAGAATAAGTTAAAATTGTTTTTAATAATTACAGTAATAACAGAGCCCGCAAGATAGCCATTGTTTGAAAATAAATTATACTCCAGAAATACTTTGACATTTCTTTCTCAAGCATTATTAAATTGTACGACATCTCTTACGCTACAATTCGCACAGGAAAAATTAGCCTTTCAGCGAACCCGTGAACGCTTGCATGAATATAGATATAGGCTGTTCACGGTAAAGTGAGCACTTTTTGAGGCCCTTCTAAATTTTTTCTTTCGTCTAATTTCCATCTTCCTGCTGCCTTTTAATATAAACATTGCAATGTGACCAATGAACACACTGGATATATTTCACTGCCTGATGTTGCAATAAGATATATTTTTTTGTATTTAATGCCTTTTGTAAAGGCCTTAAAAAGGATTCACTTTACAGTGAACAGCCTATAGCAAGAAGGTGTTATTTGTACTTGTGAGTGTTGGGCTAATGTGGGAATTAATTCCACCCGCATACCTGCCAGTGCGTTAATGAAACATTCATAACAACGGCGGCATAATTAGGCCTACGCTAAACCCACGGGCTAAGGCAACTCGACCATAGCTCAACAGGTCAGCGATGTATATAAGTGACGTGTGCACAGACGATTGGTTTATCTTGTGTATGGTCACACCTCTAGTCATCCAGCAGTGTTAGTTTAGTTGCTTTATCTACGCGTGCGCGCGGTGCGTGCGTGCGTGTGAGAGAGAGAGAGAAGGAGAAAGAGAGTGTTAAAGAGTGAGATGAAGAGGGGCGAGAAAGGCAGCCGCGCACAAACTGAGCAATGAGGCGGGCTTAAAAAAAAAAAAAAAAAAACATATATTTTATGTTTTCCGTAAAACGTCGTCATAAATCCACCGCGGTCCTAAAGACCCGTGCGGGAAACGAGTGCAATATCTTTGCGACCGAAGGAGCCCCTGTAGTTCAAAAGTGCATCATGTGCCTTGCGGGAGAAAATGAAGTTGTTTATAGACTGTTCGCGGTAAAATGAGCACTTTTGAAAGCCCTACTTACGGGGGGGACTGGTGCGCGAAAGTCGTGTATTTGCCGTAATTTTGGTAAAAAATTTTTGCCAGAGTTTTTCATCAAAATTTCTGGCACGACAAGACATAAAGAATAATTTCGAACACCTCACATTGATAGATATTCACTGCCATTACTACTGATGGAAGATAAGAAAGAATATCATATTTCTCATCTTCCTCCAGAGCTCGCAAAATATTAAAGATAGTGAATATTTAACAGTTTAAGAAGTAGTTAAAAAAATTAATATTTACGTCTTGTCGTGCCAAAAATTTCGATAAACCCTCTGGAAAACAAGTTATAACGATATTCGGGTAAATATACTGTTTTCGTCCACCATTGGCCTTAAGATGCACTTTTGTGTAATCTCCCACTTTATGTAAAATTAACATTTTCATTAGCCTCGTCAATTTATTCATGCGTCGGTCAAGAGAAAATGTATGATTATTATAACAGTAAATATTTCATAAATGTACTTAATTTTACACTTCGACGAATTAAGAACAGAAAGCGAAAGAAATAATTTGCGTTCACATAAATGGTTACCTAACACTTTTTGTTCGCCGTTAAAATATAGAACTACTTTACATCCATCTCTACCAACTTGGCTGGGCGCATGTCACTCGGTGCGCCCGTTAAAATACTGTATGTCCGGGCAGAGATAGTGACTTTTTTCTAGGGTTGATTTCAAAAGTACTCATTTTGTCGTGAACAGCCTTTAGCAGCCGTCGCAGAAAGAAATAATTGGCTACTCAACCACACTATCAGCATCAGCGTGCACAGTGAAACATTTTCTGTAATCGTCACAAATAATTCTTTGAAAACTAGTTGCAAAAACATTTCTTGTAAGTCTACAGCCGAAATATTGTATATTTACTAAGTATCATAAAAAAAACATACAAAGGTATTTTTATATCTAGACGTTTAATACACCTGAAGTCTACAACACTTAGGGCCTACCTGTTAAAATTAAAAATTAGTTTTACACATTCTTCATTAAGGGCTTGTGAAATTTACTTTAATTTTTGTACAGTTACGAAAATCTATTTGGCAACTAGATTCAAGAGAATTCCTTGTACGAATACATTTTTTACAGTGTGTACACAGTAACCATATTTTCGTACGTTTTACAAACTATTATCAGGAAACTAGTACCAATATTAAAAAAAAGTGTAGCATCATTACAAGTAAAATGTTTCATATTTACAACACACCGTTTTATGAAACATGCAAAATCTTTATGTATCTCCAGGTATGTATTAAATTTTAAGTCTATTTACAGAATGTCCCAGACCTACCGTGCCAGTTCCTTTTTTCTCGAAAGCGGCGCGTCCGAGCCTTTTCGGGCGTAATGCGCTGTAAGCAAACCTATAAGCTGTTCACGGTAAAGTGAGCACTTTTGAAGCCCCCGGTTACTTTTTTTCTTCCAGCTGTCGTTTGTCCTGTAACCACCTTTATGAATAAATATTGTCATACAAATAATAAAGAGAGTGCGTATATTCCTCCGCACTCGAATGTTAACGTCCAGGACTAAAATATTTATTGACTATTATCCCAAATGAGACTGCTTTCAAAAGTGCTCGCTTTACCGTGATTAGCCTATATAAAGAGAAATTGGACGGTGAACCGTGAATTGACTGGAAACCGGAGGAAACGAAGTCAACTTAAGAATTCCAAAAATAGGCAGTTGGCACACCAATAGTACCTATCGTGGAATAAAGCTAGCAAATCTGAACATGTTTTATCTGGAAATTTTGTTGTTGTTGTACGTTTCGCCGTTTCGAAGATATCGTAATACTCTCTGCCTGGCGCATCCCAGGTTGCATCGCGCCGCGCCGGTTCCAGATGAGGCGAGCGTGTGCTGTTGTTGATTCTAGATAGCAGCACCTGCGTTTCAACTCTGTTCGGGCCACTCCTCGCGTCGAACAAGGGACATTTCAGCGGCGCGCGCAATGCAGAAGGTTTCCGGCGTGCTGTTGAGGCTGTGTCCGAAATTCGCCTGAAGTTACATACTTGTGAGTGGGTACCTGTCCTCGGAAGTGACGTCGTGTGAGTGCTGTCCGAACTGCAAGTGAAGTACGCAAGTATACAAGTAAACGAAGTTGCTTACTTCTCGCATACTTGCGGAATATGAGCCGCCATTTTGAGAAGCTATTTGTAGGTTACAATTGATTTAAAGTTTGATAGGGCAACATTACTACTTCGTAGACATAGAATTTTGAACTGAGTAAATAATCAACGTAAGTTTCACCTAAAAAAAAAAAAAAGTTTAACCTACTGAAGCTATTAAGATAAAAAAAAAAAAAAAAAGCAATCCAAACTGCACTTACGTACAATAACGCAAGACATAATTGTTAATGTAAATCAAGTTTAAATATTATTTAATACTTTATTAACCCCTATAACCTTCGGCAATTATCAAATTCTTAGTCGGAATACATGAACATTTAAAGTGGTTAGCCGGCTAATAACTGGCACCGAAGACAACAAGACTGCCTGTCCGAATTCATCAAGTTTGTGCCAACTAAACCAAAAACGAAAAGTAAGGTCATACAATTTAAATCTTCGCAAGTTCGATAAGGCATATGACATATAATTTGAAACTTGATTTCGTAGCACAGATGCTGAGGTAGCAGGCAGAAGTTGAAATGGAAAGGGTGTGTGAGTTCAATCCCTACCACCTCCGAATATATGTTTACATTTTTTAATTACGGTAAATTGCGCAATATAGATAGTAAACTACAGTAAATTTGGTTATTTCGCCTAATTGTTTGGCTAAATTCAATAGAAGCAATATTTAATACGCCACTTCATTCGGCCGCCACTTATACGATCAGTGAAATTGTTTCATGTCACTAATGCAATCAGTGGAATTTTTCACTGAAACAGTCAGTGGTTTTCCTCTGTTTCTAAGTGGAGCCATTTTCACTGATTCGAGTAGTTGAATTTCATTGCGAATCAGTTTTTTTTCCCACTGATTCGAATTTAGAGTGTGTTGCCTGAAGGACGTGTGAATGTGGTAGAGATGTAAACCACTGGCGTGTAGGATTTTCCATAAAGTACTTCTACCAACCCCGGAATACTGTGCTATTCTTCGAGTAGAAATATGTGGGTCTGTATTTATTGCAGCGAGAATATCCTCACGTCTATCGCCTCTAACACGTCTTCCGACATAATTGTTACACTGTAAAAAAAAATCCGTAAAATTACGGACAAATTGATTTTCAGAAACGGACTATCCGTAAATTTCACGGAACCTCTCCGTTAATTTCCAACGTTAGTTTTCTGTACTTTCCGTTTAAAATAAAAAGTGATTGTGAAAATGTCTATAATATTCGTTATGTGGGTGTTCTACCGCGTATAAAATATGTTATTTAAAAAAGTTAAAATAGTTAGTACTTAAGTGAGGTTTGAACCCGAGTCAAAAATTTACCAGTCCATAATTCTAACAAATGACCAACAACTCTCACTGTAAATTTATGGTATAACATTTATATTTCTATTAAAAAAATAAAAGCAGAAATTCAGTTTCTATTAAATTTAGTGTATTTTTAGTGTTGCCAAATGTTACAGACGCCTGTTGCTATTTTTTAATGCTTGAAAGAATAGGTCATAGTCGCGTGGATAACCTTAACTGCCGCAGAAACGACAATTTTCTTGTTACACTGGCGAAGAAAGCTTCGTGTAGAATCGGCATTGTTCGTCCCCGTAACTCGAAGCCAAAGGGAATACGGAAACTTTCCGTATTTTGTATTGACGGACTTAACTCCGTTTTCCGCCACTACGGATTGCCTTCCCGTAAAACATTCCGTAAATATACGGGAATCCTTAACAGTGTGCTTTAAATCAAAACTTTCCTGGCCGTTGGATTGGGAGAAGGAGGCCGGCGACATGGCGACCCTCACGGTCGCCAGACTTAACTTCCCCTTGATTATTTTTTTTATTGGGGAATGCATTAAAGACTCTGCGCATATCAACAGTGTCGCACAGCGAGAGATGAAAGACCGGATTAGAGCAGCATGCCGGTCGCCGCCAGCTGCAGAGATACTTCGGGGTAACCCAAAGTGCACGCATGCGGTTACGAACATGCCTAGAACAGGGCGGAAAACATTTCGAACGCTTATCACGAGGAACAGAAAACAAGCAAATGTGTTCTTTTGTAATAATTTCTAAACAAAAACGTTATTTCTAATTTAAAAGTCATAAAGATATATATATATTTTTTTACTGTTAAACTGAACAAATTGCGTTTACTTCTAACTGGAAGCGTAAGCAAAAGTTTGTTTCCTCACCAGGCTTACAACATTTGAAAAAAAAAAAAAAAAAAAGGTATTTTTACGCACGTCATCTCGTCAGCGCCAGGGAGATTTTTTTTATCATCGAGTCTGCGGCACATACCAAAGACTTATCAGACAAAACATGTTTGGTTTTGCGAGCCCTATTCAATGATACTAGTTTTGTACCATCTTCTCATTTTGAAATTCTGAAGTTACGTTTGTTTCTACCAGTTTGCCGCATATTCTAGGCAGTGTAGGGTTCACCATTCAGTTTGTCCCTAAGGGTTTCCCTACGAATCATTTTACCCCAGGAAGCTCGGACGCACCGTTTTCGAGAAAAAGGGCTGGAAGGGTAGGTAGCGATTGACAGCAACACGTGGTAAATGTTGATATAATATAGATACTTGTACTGATATAAAAACACACTTTAAAACTAGTTTCGAAATTATTTAAACTGTAAAAATAAATTAGGAATGGTAAGTATATCCCCCCCCCCCCATCCACCCATTTGCATTCACGGTACATCTCCTACGCGGTAAAAAAAATTTATGAACTCGGTAGTTTTGTAAAATCGTAAATTCTCGTAAATCCACAAAGTCACGCTTGGAAGTCTATAGTATTCGTTCACGTACGAACGTAACACTTGTTTGACATGACTGAATATTTGTGTTGCTATAGGCTATTCACGGTAAAGTGAGCACTTACTGAAGCCGTCTCCTTTGGAATAACAATCAATAAATATATTTGTTTGAACAAGGAATTCTTTGGAACTAGTCGCCAAAGAAATCTTAAACGTTAACTTTCGAGTCCGGTGATATATATATATATATATATATATATATATATATATATATATATATATATATATATATATATATATATATATATATATATATATATATACACACACACACACACACACGCACACACACTTACATAGCAATATTTATTTGGAAAAGTGCTGGGAGGATAAAAAGTGGCTGGTAGGAAAAAGTAACTAGGGCCTCGAAAGTGTTCACTTTTCCGTGAACAGCCTGTAAAAAGATTTAAGTCAGAAAAATTAGACAATTTCATGTCAATCACTAATTCGAACAGCCAGTGCCGAACGCCTAATTTATTATGTCTGCTGGTCTAAAAATTATAAAGTAGCTATCTGTATGTATTTGTACGTACTTATTGTTTCTTTGTAAACTAGTTGCCAAAGATTTTCTTGTAAATCTACGGCGGGAATATTGTATAGCCTATTTACAACACATTAATTTAGAAGACATAAACATTTGAAGGTTTACAACGTTAGTTTTACACATTTCACACTATTGTTTTGTGAAATTGATAATCTAATTTATTTGCAGTGTCACAAGAATATCTTTGGCGACTAGTTCCAAAGAATTCCTTGTTCAAACAATTTTTACAGTGTATGAATACGAAGAATGTTGGTAATTTCTCCCAACTTAAAGTAAAAGTTCCACGAGTGGGCTCCTAAGATGATAACGTTCTACGTAAATTTCTTTGTAAATTATTTCTAATATTGTATGTTCTCAAAAACACCTGAACTGAATTTAAACATAATTTCAAAAAAATCTGCAGAGTTAATTTCTACGATTCTAATATAAATTGCTTCACAGTTTTGTGATGGCTACAAAAACCTCGTGTTAACCACAAAAAAGTTTGGTTGAATGACTACAAACAAAACACTCTGGCCACCATGATTTTTTTTATCGTACATTTACTTGTAGCTATAGGAAAATTTTAATCCAGAGTGCTTAAAATCAAAATGGTTCGCAAACTATTTCAAAATTTCTGCGTTTGAAATTTTGTGTGTGGTAAATTTCACATACCTAGAAACATGCAAAATTCGTGTTATTATTTGGCATCAGGCTGAACTTCATAGTACTGTAGATATTGGAGCCGGCGCCATTTTTCCATTGGCTGCTACGTAGATGTGAAGCCACGCCCTTTGTGACTGACTGCACACGATTGGGGCACACAATCGCGAAGCGTTTATTTATTGGCGCAAAGTTCCCCATGTTGGAATGATAAACGTATTGCAAAGGTACACGTGTTTAAAGTTTAGCGTGCCCCCAAAAAATAACGCGAATTTCGCATCTCTCTACACATAGCTTATGTATTAATTTTACTAGTTTAGAAGTGTTTCACGGAGGAGATTCGCGGAAAAATTTCGTGCATGCATATTTTCTCAAACATTTCACGTCTTGCTCCCTTCGCGATTGGGTGGCGCAGTTACGATGCGGCGTAATTACTCATGGACGAACCACAAGAGTTCAGCATTTAAAAAGCGGAAATGTTATTGGTCCAGCGAAAAGACGGTACCTAGTCTCTCACAGCGGAGATACCAATTAAGTAACGACGAAAGAAAAATCTAGAACGTTGTACAGATACGCAGCATTGTACCCGTGGTAACACTCTCCTTTTTCTAGAGATAGGACCAAATAAGGAAGTTTTATACTAAAACTTTGAAGATTTATATATTCAATAAAAGCGTGAAATTTTGCTTAATATTGTATTAAAAATATAGAATAAAAAAAACCTTATTTTTATTCCTGTGACTGTAGTAATGTAAAATTAAACTTTTCCATTCGTACTTATTCTTTACCCGTGTGCCCTTTTTGTGATAAAGTTGCAAACGGTTCTTATATACAGTAGTCTAGCCAGGAAATTTAAGGCTCCTAATTTTACTAATGAGAGACTTTATGTAGACCTATTTCATGTTGGCTAGATTCCGTTCGGGTGCTTTCGATCATACAGGTCTAAGGAAACTAAAGAAATTTATCAACAAACTTTACACGAGATCTTTTTTGGTGACGTAAAGAGATAGTAGACCCGCAAGACAGCCTAAACCTAAGGACAAGACACTTAAAATATACACTCGAGTCTTATCAGTACGCTATTTCTGAGGCAGGGTGAATAATTTTTCCTGTATGGCCTAGTAAAAAAAAAAAAATATACGTAGGTTTTTTTCAACGTCAAGTTACTACAAAAACCCAGAATGTGTATTTTTAAACTCAAATACCATCGCTGAAATGTAAGTAAATAATTCCTAGGAAATGTATACATGGAAATATGTCTGTAAATGCAAAATATAAATTAAACAAACAAATACAGCAACAAACGGAAAAAAAAAAGTGTAGTGTATATAGCTATAGACAACATATACCTATAGGCCAACACCAAAAAGACAACATAGACTAACACAAACGTAGCCTAATGCTCAAAAATTTGCACAACATAACTAACAAAGATAAGTAATACAGTAAGTGTAATACTGTATTTACGTGCACACTTAAGCAAAATCAAGACAAATATGTAGGTTAATATTTGTTCACGCCTAGTTCGGGATTTTCTGAAGTATGAAATAGTGAATAATTTGACTGCATTAGTAGACTTTAGGTGTGTCGCGCGGCGCATTATGTATGTCCCGTTTACGCAACTACCAGGCCAGTTTCGAAAAGGACATCTGCACAAAATTTGGCAATTTATAATTATATGTGCGAGTTTGCTACCAACGATTTTAATCACGTCATAGATCTAACCAATAGCATACACGTTATAATCGAATCAGTGGAAAACCAACAGAAATATAAATTTGTAAACCGAACTGAAAATTTCTTGTACTTATTAGGCCCTAACACGAATGTTAGCACTTTTACAGCAAATTTGTTTGTAAACTTGTTGCAATTGTAGTTATGAATAAACAGTATTTGCATAGAAACTTTATTTCGCGAAATCAAAGTTACAAACTACTACATTTTGGGATAAGTATTTCATTTAAAACAAATGAATGTGTTTTTACGAGTGGCGTACTGTTGAATGATAACCCTTGAATATTGGGAAATAATTGTTTTAACCGGATTATCTCGAAGGTAGTAAAGTTAATTGCCTCTTTCCTAACTCGCTTTTCTGGGAAACATTTAGGCTCATGCTATCATGTGGCTATGCCTACTTATATTTTCTCTGCCCGTTAATTTTTGTAACCAACTGAACAGGATGTAATAATATTTTGTACGTATGCAATGCCAATCAGGCGTTACTAATGCAATCATCATTATTTTATAAAATAATACATTCTAGAATTGTAAAAAAAAAAAAATGCAAATAAGTAGCACGCCTGCAGAGTTTTAATGTCGTTATGAAGTTCGCGCAATTCTTAAAGTCACTACACTCAGTTCTTCCCAAGAGGTAACATTATATGCTGTTCTTGCCGAAGCTATAAATCCATCCACCGTTACTTCACACTTTTCAGAAGCCCTGCCTAAGTTCTACTTCCAAGATATTCCTCCGCATCGTGCAAACTAAACGAGTCAATAAAACACAGCAAAGGACAACGCACCGAATTCGTGCGCACTCAGTTGTAATAATATTTTGTATGAGAACTATTTCTTACTATGCGCTACCAACACACGTGTTTTCTCACTTTTTAGAAATGTTTCTTGTAAACTTAATATTATAATTTACAAATAACATTTAACGGAAAATAGGGCACTTTTATATTAGTAGAGGCATAAAATGGTTGTGATACATGAAATATTTAGTAAACAATCAAGCACGTCATACATGGAGTGATTTTCCAAAGGTTGGATTCAAAAAGTGTGAAGTCACCGCGAACAGAATATGCATACATACACAATATACAACGAGACTCAGAGTCCAATGTTCTTCTCTCTGGGGAGCAGATTCGTCACTCGTGCTACTATATTCTACGCAGTGGCGTTTATTCCATGGACGCAAGGTAAGCAATGCTTATCCTGTACATATTGGAAATGTTTGACCCTTTATAGTTTCCACCTTAACTTTTAAACACATTTAATTCCGAGTTTCCCGTTTCCGATTCGATAAACAGAGCTTTTGTAATTCCTGTACTGTACGCGCATAGTGCTGCTATCTAGTATTTATTTCCACAAACGGGAGCAACTAGCGATGAATCGATATCGAACTCGCAAGCAACTACACGCCACATGCCCGAGCTCCTCCGTCACCAACCACGTTCCTTCGGCAAGGTAAGTATCCGTTCTGTTTGCGTCCTCCAGTCCTACATTGTTCTTTGGAAAGTGGATAAAAGTGCTCGGGAAAACGAGAGTTTTCTTATAATTTGCAATATGTTCTCTAAATAATATTCATTGTAATTATTATTACGTTCATATGGTTTCCGTTTTATAACTAATTTTAGGTATTATAAAACGGTAAAAACACGTGGGGATAAGCAAAGTTGTATGTTGCGTTTGTTAGTAGAAATTGCTTGCCCTGTAAAAAAAAACTCACTACACGCCACTGAATCTCTACGTTACTGCAAGGTTCGTATAACTGCAGGCTATTCACGGTAAAGTGAGCACTTTTTAAGGCCCTGCAATATACCTGAGACCGTAAATTAGTGCAAGTCTGAAAGTGTTGATTTATAGGCAAAATATCATCATCTGTACATGAATAATTTTCAATCAAAATAAATCATCTGCTTTCCAAATGCCATTTACTGGAAGGAAAATAGATTTGGGAATATGCTTATGAAAATTATAAGTCTATGAATTTGAAATTTTATACAGATTTCTTCAGCACTGTTAATACAGTGATAGTTCTCGGTTACATGTAAATACTATTATGCATACTTGAAAATAATAATAATATCAAAATAATTGTCTATCGTAGTCCTGTGATTTATTTTTGACGTTTTAAGTAGCCTACCACCAATAGTAGAGCATATTATACATTGACGGCATGATAATTTCGTCAATATTTAGATTGATCCTAGAGCTAAAATTGTGTTATCCTAACATTCTGACGTTAATACTGATGTACTCGAAACAGATTACAGAAATGGTCCCTTAATATATTTCCTGCAAGGGTTGTCCCCTAGCGTACGGTTGTTAAACAAATGTAGGTTTTGAGCTGTTAAGTAAATTTTTATGCCCAAGTTTTACGTCGTAAGGTAGTGCGAACGTGTTTCAAGAAGGCGATATTTTTTGACAGGGCCATGAGCACGGAAAAAGTTTTGAGAGTTAAATCCCTCCCGTAAAAACAGATTTTTAAAAATTATATGTTAAACCCAGACTGGAACCGGGAGAAATTTAATGTACTGCGGCCACTCACGAGAGAGTGGTGAGGCACCCATTACTAGAGATCTGAAGAATACGCGGATTCATTTTGGAACAAGCTAGAATTCAAAACACGTGTGTTTATATAACTTAAGCCGTTGGTGGTGTTTGACACCTCCTGGAGAACGCTGGCCCAATCGTCGCCTTCCACTGTGACAGCAGACAACCAATGGGCAGCTGATACCGGCATATTTGTACATACGACTGTAGAGTCTAGCCTGCAGTTCATTGAACTCGCGAATTTTTCTTTCAAGTATCTGCCCATTACACACGTGCTGTAATAATATGCTTAAGTGGCTGATGTGTAAACTAGAACATCATAGGTACAGCACAGAGCAAAACACAGCTTACCTTGCAACAGTTCACCACACGCCGTTGGTGTTTTGTAAAGAAGGACGTATTAAGAAAATGGGCGTTGCAGCGTGTATGTAAAATAAAAAATATTTCAAGTAATTTTTTTACTCTCAAGATGGTTTAAGAAACTCTCAAGAGCGCACGATTGAATGTGCTGGCTTGTCCGATCTGCGTTCCTAAGAGTTCATAATAATATGACGCACGTGCGTTTACAGTGGAATTAATCCTAAAGCTTAGCTGAAAGTCTTTATCTATCTTGATTTAGAGATTCTTTGTGCACGTTTGTGATGTTCATGCATGTGTGTAAGTGATTTCCAGTACCAACATAAGCTCCGTAGGGTAAGTATTTCACGATAGTCTTAATTTCGAAGCAAGGGTCGTGTAACTGTTTTGAGCGTAACGTGTCACTCTAAGAACAGTTTATTCCCTCCAAAGCACAATTTTTCGCCGCAAAACACAGTGTTGATTAATTATGAACCCCCTGAAAAGCAGGTTTGCCATGAACAGGATTTTTCTTTGATCTATATGTTGGTGTCAATTACGATAACCTTGTATTGTCGATACGATAGTTCGACTGCATTCTTTGTGAAGTTATTCACTTTATGTAATGGTTAATACGTTGTGTCGAATACCTGAGGAATTATTGTGACTTGTTAACTTAACATTAGATAAGTTTCGTTACGTACTAAAAACTAATGTTCCAAAGAAAAGTTTTAATATTACGTAAAACGTTCTTTTGATAGAGCCTACAAAAAAATATTGCTGTACCGTACACAAAAGAATATCAAATAAATTGTTTTATTTGCTATACAGTAACATGCTATTTTCATTAAACAAAACTATTAAACATAATGTTATTTGATCTTCAAGGCAATATTTGGTCCACGTAAACAGAACAGCCCTCGTAGAAATAATTTTCTGTGCATTACAGAAAAATTCTGTAGGCATGCGAATTTTTCTACATGCGGCTATTGCTGCCACGGTGTATAGACATTCTAGAGCAACGGCTACCATACCGCGATCCACGAACCACTGGTCGTATGTGGCAATGTTTAATGTGGTCAGAAAAATTGTCTATACGTACCATGTAATACAAAAAATAATTGGCGTTTCAAGTAACCGAAACCGTATTTAGATGGGTCACGAATAGTCATATTGTCTTAAAACAAGTTATATATATATATATATATATATATATATATATATATATATATATATATATATATATATATATATACACTAGCGGACCCGACAGACGTTGTCCTGTACATATGTCTTAAATCTCTCCCCCTCTCTTTACCGAATTGCGAATCTAAACCATTCTCGAATCCACTTGAACACACACAAAAAATTTCATCAAAATCGGTCCAGCCGTTTAGGAGGAGTTCAGTGACATACACACTCACAGAAGAATTATATATATAAAGATATATATACACATATATATGTATATATACATATATATATGTATATATATATATACATATATGTATGTGTATACATGTATATACATGTAATTACACACACATATATATATATATATATATATATTTTGTGTGTGTGTGTGTGTGTGTGCACGTTTTAACTTTTATATATACGGAAGCTGCTGGATATGCTAGAACTGTTAACACACTCATTTTATAGCCCATTCCTGGGTGCATCCAACTTTTCGGAAGCCCTACTGAAGTTATGCTTTCAGGATATTCCTCCACCTCATACAAAAAATAATTAACTGTAGTCTATTTGCGGTTTCTCCGCATACTTTTTTAAACAAACCTTTGAAAAATCTACCATATATGACTTTTTTTTAGTTATTTCCAAAATATGTCTTGTATCACAAGCTTTTTATACTTGTGCTCATATAAGTAATACTTTTTTTTTTTGTTAAAGAGAAATGTTATTAATTTTCTCTCTATAAAGTATAATATTTAAATTATAGTTAGGGATATAAACATTTCGCAAGTTCATTTCAGGACAAGATATACGTCAAACATGTGCAGACCGAAGTTGACTTTGTAATTGGTTCGCAGTTTATAAGACACGCTCTGGACAACTCTTGAGCCAATAGCGGACTGGATAGTAAACACGTGTAGTAACATTGGCCACTCTCTGGGGCAGCAGCCAATGGACACACAGCTGAGGCAAGAGTATACACAGGACTGTGGAGTCTAGCATACAGGTCATTGAACTCGAGAAATGTTCCCATCCCTAATTACAGTTAATATGAATTTATAACAGTGAGAAAGACACGTGTGTTGGTAGCGCCTGGTAAGGAATAGTTCTCATGCAAAATATTATTACAACTGATTGCGCACGAATGAAGTGCGTTGTCCTCTGGCGTAATTTTACATACTCAGTCAAGCGTAGCTTGCACGAGGCGGAAGAATATCCTGGAAGTAGAACTTTAGCAAAGCTTCGAAAAAGGGTGAATTAACTTTGAATGGATTAGTATAAGTCTAGAAAACAACCCCAAAGTGACAACACACCGCAAAGGCAAGCTTTCAATTTTATAATATTTTGCTGGAGAACTATTTCTTAATAGGCATTACAAAAACACATATTTTCTCTCTGTGGTCTTACTCGTATTATTTATGAAATGAAATATTATAATTTATAGACAAAATATAACTAAAAAAGTAGTTTAATAAAAAACAGGATACTTTTATATCAACACAAGTATCAAACGCCTGTGAGACATGACATATTTAGGAAACAACAAATAATGTTATACATGGGGTGATTCTTCACAGGTTTAATTCTAAAAAATTTAAGTTACCGTTGTAAGCAGTAAAATAAAATTAAATATTTTGTCTCCTACAGACCCTTACCCATATTAAAACATTGTGTGTGTTAATTTTTACAAAAGGACTGAGGAGTATAGTCTACAGGTCATTGAACTCGCGAAATTTTGCCATCCCTAGTTATAATAAAGTTTGTCCCAGGAGTAGGCCTACATCATATTGCACGCTCGTTTAAGCTCATGAAAGTAAAAGCATAAACTTACGCTGTAACACCGTCCTTACTCAGATACTAGTAAGTGTGGTGAACAAAACCCAAGTTTGAGTTTACCCTTCACACAGTGAATATGCTATATCTAGAGACAGGTATTATTCGCGAAAATTTGGACTCCAAAACACTTAAGTGCATATGCACTTTCGTGGTTGGATGATTTTAAATGTCGCGTACCTCAAGTGTGTGTCCGCTAATCATGGACGTTCAGTATCGGACTACTTTATTCTGATTGGCCCAGTCAAATAAGAACATGTCTTCTCACGTGGACGCGCGGCCAATAGCCAAAGGAAGTTGTGGTTGTGGACGTAGGATGTTGAAATATAGCTTGGCCATAAATATTTTCGCGAAAAACACATGTCCCTAATCCACTACGGTCTGTGCCAAATACATTTTTCATAGAAACCATTTTGTTATTTGGAATGAATCGGTTAGGTTCACCGTTCAAAATACGATAAACCACATGTCTGATGTACGACAGCCAAGGCAAGCATAGATTTCCGTTATAGATCTCCATTTCGCGTTATACGATGGCACCTTCTGTACATACTCATGCAGAAGTCTTGGACATCGGCTACAGGCAGAACTCATTCCCATCTTCCACCGGGTGCAGCCTGGTGGAAGATGGGAAGCTACCAGTTATATCAGTTTATTGTTAGTTGTGAATCCTGCAATGCGTAGAGACCTGAAGAATTCGCGGATTCATTTTGAGACGAGCTAGAATTCAAAACACATGTGTTTATACAACTTCAGCCATTGGTCCAGCTCCTGGAGAACGCTGGCCCAATAGTCGCCTTCCACTGTGGCGGCAGGCAACCAACGCGCAGTTGATATTGACAAATTTGTAAATAAGACTGTAGAGTCTAGCCTGCAGGTCACTGAACTCGCGAATTTTCCCGGTCTGTAGCTATGCGTGTCTGATGAGCGGACGTCCAAGGCACATGTAGTGCTAACAGATACTTGTATGCCTACTTCGCTACTGAATTATAACCCGATATTATAGGATCTCTACCCATTACAAGGACGACACAAGTCCAAATGTGTAGGCCTCCTAACTTTCGTGCCACTTTACCAAACGATATTAGATGCTTAGTTCTAAATATTAATGATGCGATAAATTCTGCCTTTTATAATATTGTGTTCTCCTATTTTAGGGAAAGAAAAATTTCGTGAATTCGTTAGCTAATCAAACAATTTTATATTTGTATACTACTCTACGATTTCATCATTTTTGTTACACATTTTTGTACGTATGCGCTTACTCTGTCAACACAACAAAACTTATCGGTTGTTGATAATCGCTAGCCATCTGAAAACAGCTCGCGCCATGCACAAACAGGATACATAATTTAAGAGAAAGGTACAAATTATATTATACGTCACCCGAGTATAACATAATGGGATAGGCATATTGAGACAAGGAATCTCACGACTAGGGATAGTGAAATCTTGCGAAAAGAATTAAGACAAGTTATATTCAAAAACACTGTAGGGTCTTTTTTTTTTTTTTTTTTTTTTTACCTATCTTGATTGGCTGAATTACTTTTTGATACGTGCTAACTGTCTGCACACGAATCACTTAGGTGCCATGCCGATGTTGTTGATTTATGAGTGGCCAAGTCAAATATGAAAACGCCTTCTCAAGCAGGCAGCAACCACTGGCAATAGACAAACCGCTGTGTGGTGCTTATAGTATTAAAATCTGCCGTATACTCATAATTTTTTTTTTTTTTCGCGAAATATCACTAGCTCTTCTCACTACCCGAAAGTTTTCGCCTACGTGCCTCTCCAATTTTACCTCCAGCTCACACCTGCCCGACACGTCACTCTTGCCTTGCCGGCTGGTCGCCGGCCCAGCGCTTTTGTTCGTCAATACTACGCAATTTCCTACACTTTAACGCTCCCGAAAGTGACGTTATAATTACTTAATTATGCTTGAAAGACCCCCCCCCCCCCTATCTTTTGAAGAAAGCGATGTGCGCCGACGCGGAACGTGAACAATACGTCTTGCTGCTGTGACAATCCTGCGACCGCTTGGTCGCACGTGTTACGGGGGGATCAGAAGATTACGATGTTCTGCCAAGAATTGCAACGCATTTCAGAAATCCCAACTTATCCTGGCGTTACGCTATCGTTAGGGATAGGAAAATTTTGCGAATTAATTTCTGGACATGTTAGATTTGAAACACGTGTACACCAAAGTCATTTTTACAATTGGATCACAGTTCATCAGACACGCCCTGGACGACCTTGAGCCAGTAGCAGACCAGCAATGAAACAAGTAGCGAGTGGCCATACTGCCAAGTATGGAGTAACACTGGCTACTCCAAAGGCAACAGCCAATGAACAAACGTCTGAGGCTCGAGTGTATACACGACTGTGGAGTCTATTCAACAGGTCATTGAACTCGCGAAATTTTCCTTTTCCTAGCTATCGTCAACAACAACAAAATGACAAAAAAAAAATTTTTTGCGTAAATCTGTGAGAATGCATAATTTTTTTAAAGTGTATAAAATACTTAAGCTCCCGCAGTGTAACACTAGGAAACATTTTGTAATTGCTTTAATGGGTACATCAAAGATTTCACTATAATAAGTAGAGACCTGAAAAATTCGCGAGTTCAATGACCTGCACGCTGGAATCTACATTCTTATGTACAAATACGTCAATATCAACAGCTCATTGGTTATCTGCTGTCGCAGTGGGTGACGATAATTGGACACCGTTCTCCAGGAGGTGTAAAATATCGTGTGGACCAAAGGTTTAAGTTATATAAACGCAGGTGTTTTGAATTCTAGCTTGTCCTAAAATGAATCCACGAATTCTTCAGGTATCTAGCCCTTAGGGATTTTAGATTCTGTTGTACACGACTTGGTCGTCGGTTTGTCTTTGCAGGAAGCATGTCCTTGCTTGGTTCTGACCTGAAGGGCTAAGCAAGGGCCTCGACTTTCATTATAAAAATTATGTTTGTTTTGTAACTACTAAAAATATGCATTATTGCAACTACTAAATAATTATGTGATTATCACAAATGTGTTATGAAAATTTTAGAATGTGAACTGTTTTTTTTATTATTAAATTCCTTAACATGTAAGAGCAGTTTGTAACTGTATGAAGTAATGGAAGTTTACTATACCTTAGTTAGAAAATACAAATTTTTTTATTGCTGCTATGTAATCGTATAGTAAATTCCCAAACATTTTCATTAGTCGATTTTAACAAAATAATTGTAATGACAACAATTCCAATTTTTAAGTTCACTTCATCTAATTAATGTGCGTGAATTCGGTTTCATATAGGCCTATATAGGCTGTTCACAGTAAAGTGAGCACTATTTAAGGCTCTTCGCAATCTTGATTTTCAGCCAATTTTTGTCTTTCCGCCGCTTGTTGGTGTACAAATTTTCCTATAACTAAGAAATGCAGTGTATGCACCTCACCACTCTCAAAAGTTAACATCTGAGGCTACAATAAAATACATTTATTTGCTATTATGCCTGTTGCGAAGGCCTTAAAAAGTGCTCACCTAACCGTGAACGGACTATAGACTATAGTATTCTCGGACCAACCAGTCGCCTGTCCTCAGAATTGACCCTGCTCGTGCGGCGTCTTCGTCGGGTGTCCGACGTCGCCCTGTTTGAGACGCCTACTCCCACTGACGCATGTCTGTGCGTCGACACTTCCAGACAAGTGACTGAAGAGATTTGGGGCGGCTCTTAACCCTTTGAGGGCGGAACAAATTTATCAGCACTGAGGACAAGTTTGAAGTGAGCTGCCTATATTCTACACTGCAGCAATGCCATTCTAGTTGGTCTCTGTATTTCCACTTATTATTGACCTATTGGTCATGGCTACACCGGACACGCCTACTGTACTCTGCAACGTTCATTATTGGCTGGCTGTCGGCCAATGAAGTCACGCGTTAGCTGTGTACCAAATAACTCTTTCTAGACTTTCGAGCTACACTCGAGCACAACTAATTTCAAGAATTCTTAGTTGTTCAGAACGAAACCGGCATTGATGTGCAGTCTTTGTTCGACTAGTGTTTAACATGGCCTCACAAGAACACCACAGTGCAGTAACAATGATCTTGCGAACGATATAATTAATTATTTTATTGCCTTTCAAAGGACAAGAGCGATTGTAAATCCTTTTGTATTATAAAGGACATTTGATTAGGTCAACATCATGGTCGGCTCTCCCTTGGTTGATGACCGGCCAATAATGAACGCTGTAAAGTACAGGGTAGTGTCCGGTGTGGTATGGACCAATAGGACGATGGTGAGTTCTAACACAGACACCAACAGAACTGGTGTTCTGACAGTAGTGGATATAGGTGACTCACTACTAGTTTGTCTTAAGTGCCAGTAAATGTGTGCAGACCTTAATGTGTTAATATTTCGCGATAGAAGTAACAAGTTTTACAATCGATAGTGTTCGTTTGAAAAATGATTAAAAGTGGCAGTTGCATTATTTTCAAACTGAAATGTTGATTAGTTGTCATTTATTTATATTGCGATGAAGTCTGGCGAAATATTAAAACTATAAAAGCCTGAGCGTTGTCGTTAAGAGCAAATCAATTTCCATATAAACAGCCGATGCGGGTGATTGAGGTGAGTATGGTGAGGCGCTGGAATGAAAGGACGGGGGGAGCGGGAGATCCCCGGCACAGATTCCCGCGTGCGAAAATCCTGTGACCCGGCCGGGGGATAGAACCCGGTTCGCCTTGGTGGGAGGAGAGCAGTCTAACCGCTCAGCCCCCGCGGCCCCACTACCAGACGAGCTCGATGTACGCAGGCTTCTTGTGCAGTAGGTTCACTGGTTGACGCGATGCTCGATTGGAGACAAGGGCCGCATCCGAATAGTCAGTATATACTTGTTTAGGGCGTTGGCCACGGAAAAATGTATTATTTTTAGAGATGATGCTTAGGGTCACCTGTCTTTCCCGAAAAGATTTACGTCAAGACTTGACTCCAATGTTCCATGGCATACTTGCAGTTTTCATTTGGTTGTCGGTCACGTATCTTTGTCAGGTGACACAATACCTGACTCGGCCAATCAAAATGAGGTGACTCCAGCGAGTACACTTGATTCGTGGGCAGACAGACACCTGTAATGCATGACAGTTAAAATCAACCAATCACGAAAGTGGATAAGAGTTATGGTGTTTTGGAGGATAAGTAGTCCCGAATTCTTTTCGCGAACAACATGTGGCCCGAATGACGGAAAGTCGCAGAAATTTTTTTGAGGCAACATATCTTCTATATCACTCTAGTTAGTTTATTCTTTCATGATTGGATGGACAAATTATTGACTCTGCTAAGTAGTTTACTGAGCAATCACGAACGTTTTACCTTATAATATCAGAATCCTCATTGGCTCATTGAAATGAGGAAGTAGGTTTATACATGCATGACAGCCAATAATGAAAGAAACTTTTCGGACATGTTTACCGTACGTTGAATCCTAGCAAACAGTCAACCTAACTAGCTATAAACAATCATCTATAGTTATGTTATATTAGTACCACATGCTTTCCAACTTAGACGTCTTAGGTGCATGTCCGCCAATCAGAAACCTTTATTATCACAGTAACCTTATCTTGATTGCCGAATGAAGAAAGGAAAGAGTCTTCTCGCAAAGATACGTAGACCATGAGCAAAGCATTGAAATATACCCTGCGCGGAAATCTTCTAGCGAAAAGCAAGTATCCTTAACCCTATGAGGATGGTACAAATTTCTTTCCGTCGAAGACAAGGTTGAAGTGAGTTGCCTATATTCTCCACCACAACAATAACAGTTTCGTTGGTAGCAGCATTTCCACTTGTCAGTGCCCCATTGGTCCTGGAGACACCTGACACGCCTTACGGCAATCTGCAATGCTTATTATTGGCTGCCCGTCGGCCAATGAAGTCACGTCTCGGCTCTGCTCCAGTTAAAGTGTTGCGACGGGTGTAACAGGTTTTACCATTAATCACGTTCATTTGAGAAATTAATAAAAGTAACAGTTTCATTCTTAAGAGCTAAAATGTTGATTAATTGTATTATTTTACTTATTTCCGACAAATTCCTTTGGGACAGTAAAGCTATAAAATTGTGGATCTGGTCTTTAACGGTAAATAAATTTCTATATAAACGTAGCCCCGAATACAGACGTGCATACTCCTCAAAGGGTTAATAGTGATTAGTGTCTCTTATTTATTGCAATTGTTTTATGGGAATGACCTCAACGCTTCGAACCATTATCTCCGGAACATTCAGGGTGCGCCTAAATTAAAAAAATTCCTCCGGACGTTGACTTGTAACTTTGTCTGTCTTTGCGTAAAAACGAAGTGTTTCCTTATCTGTTTGGTAGTGGAATTTTTTTTTTTGTCGTTGGTATGTCCCCTCGCAGAATACACAGCTCGCGCCGTGTTTAAAAAATACAGTTGCGCCTTACAGATTTCGCTTAAGGAAACACAATGAGAAACGACGCGAGGAGCGAAAACAAACGCCTAGTTTATCGCAGGCATCCTCGGCGGCTCTCGCAGTTGTCGAAGATATTATTCAGGAATGTTGCAGGCAAGTCCCACTCGCGACCGGCTTCGTCTTCTGGAGCTCGTATCGCATAAGTTATCGCCCCATCTCGCGGAAAAGCAACCTTGCGAAGAAGTTGCAAAGGACATAGCTCGCCTTGCCGCACAGAAGCAACTCGCGAATTCCGCCAGTCTGTCTCGTGGGCATCGCAAACGAATGATTGCAATTCTCGTCGATCTGTGACAGCCGTCGTTCGATTAACCCTTCGAGGACGGCACAAATTTACTATCACTGAGGACAAGTTTGAAGTGAGCTGCCTATATTCTACACTACAGCAATATCATTTTGGTTGGTCTCTGTATTTCCCACTTATCATTGTCCTATTGGTCCTGGCTACACCGGACACGCCTATTGTTCACTGCAACCTTTAGTGTTGGCTGGCCGTCGACCAATGAAGTCACGCGTTGACTGTGTACCAATTAATGTATCGCGATAGAAGTAACAAGTTTTACAATCCATCGTGTTAGTTTGAAAAAAAAAAAAAAAAAAAAAAAAAAAAAAAAAAAAAAAAAAAAAAAAACAGTTTTATTCTTACAAACTGAAACGTTTACTAATTGCAATTTTTACTTAGATTCCGACAGAGTCTAGGGAAACAGTAAACAGTAAAACTATAAAAGTGTACGCTTTTTTTTCAAATGCGAATAAATTTCTATATAAACGTAGCCCCAAGTACATGCGTGCATACTCCTCAAAGTGTTAATAGAGACCCGTACACTTAACAAGACCAACTTGACTTAAGAAAATAAAAACCTATTTTTATAGTAAATATAGCTGCGAATGCCTACAAAATAATATTAGGATATTTTATAAAGAAAAATATTTTCGTATAACTTTAAGAGTTCTGTTGTTGAGTTGAACCGGCTCGAGTATTTTTTGTGAAATAGTTGTTTGCGCGAATACGCGTATCTCGGTAAATAAATTTCCTGCAGATTTTTTTTTTTTTCACTTTTGTTATATTAGGTGTATTTTTGGAGAAAAGAAATCGTTAAAATAGCCAAATCTCACATCTTCAAAATTTGCCTATGCAGTTTCCTTAGGCGGCAAGAGGAGAAAAAAAAAAAACAAAGATACGGGCGTAGTTTAATCTGTGGTCTTTCATCACGTGTAATAAAACTCCATTGTTACAGATCTAAATTGCACAGTACAGCGTTACGGCGGAAACACTGCACGCCTTGAGTGTAGGAGCGATGAGGCACTAGGCGTGCATGTTGGTGTCGCCCTTATCGCCCCCTCGCTTCTTGACCTTGGACGCGGGAGTTCCCACGGTGATCCGTATCACTCTGACATTTTAAGGAAACGACCAAACGTGCCATACGTTTCGTGATTTTAAAAATTTTTGATGGAAAAAGTGTGAAGAAACAACGAACAGGCGCGTATTGACGAGTTTTTTTTTTTTTTTTTTTTTTCGGTCTCTGTGGCAAAATGTAATTTTATACGGAACTAGTAAAAATTATGGGGGTTGCGGAAATTTGAGTCCGGGAAATTATATCTGAGTAATGTCGTGAGCCAAAGAATTTCCCTGCGCGAGGTTTCCATTAGCGCTTCCTGCTTTGGAGGACACGACGTCCTAGCACGGAAGGACTCGCAACTGACGAATTTCTGCAAGACCCGGTCTGTCCGCAGGACACCCTACTACGGCCCTAGCCACCCCTAATACGGCCCTAGCCACCCCTAGAACGTATTGCCGCTGTCTGACCCTCCTTGCCGGTAACATTCAACCCCTTGCCGGGAGGGTGGTGTAGCGAGGGAGAACTTGGAAACCGCAGCACGCCAACTGACGAACGAAGGGAGAAAAGGGAGTTGAAAACTAGCCACCAGCAGCATCCTGAGGTCCTTAAGCTACGCTTACAATAGAAAAATTAAGCGTTAAATTACACCGTTATTTCGCGTGCACGAGAACTGAAAGTGTGTTTTCTTATGTATTAGTTTCTAATGAAACTTAGCAGGTCGTGTGCGTTGTTGGGATTTCCTTAAGGTTGAAGTAAAGCAACTTCCTATGGAGCACTGCACCCGATTATACAACGTGAAGAACTCATAAAAAAGTAGTACAGACACCATGAAAATTATCAGGTGAGTACGTTTTATGCTGTATATGAAAAAAAAAAAAAAAAAAAAGTATAAATTCTGCAATATAATAAAATATTTTATTAAAATATATTTTTTAAATGTAAAAAAAATAGATTATAATAGTCTGTAATTTTAACCAAACCTAAGCGCATTTCCTTTTTCGATGCTACGGAAAGAAAAAATTAAAATAAAATCACAATATTCACTGTGATAATATGTAATAAAATAATAGTAATAATGTATCATGTTAATTTTATAATTAACTTTATTTACGTCAGTTTCAGCCATAAATGTTTGTGACAAATGGACGCACATAAAATAAATTATAAGAATGGTTTTCTAAATTACAATTACAATTTTTTTACACACGATCACAGTAAATATTATTACAATCTTTCTTGAGGAAGATTTTCTTGCGAATTCTGCTTTCTGAAGCATCCAGAATGGAAATGCGCTTACATTTTCTGAAAAATTCAGAGTATTTTAATCGATTACTTTTTCACATTTAAAAAGCATATTTCAGTAAACTATTTTATAATCTTGCAAAATATATACATTCTTCTTTCATATACAGCATTATTCTGACTTTTATGACAATTTGTATGGTGTGTGTACTATTTGTTTTTATGAGTTCCTCACGCTGTATAGTCGGGTGCAGTGCTCCATAGGCAGTTATTTTACTTCAACCTAAAGCGTTAAAATAAATAGTTTCATTATATATCTTAAGTGAAACTTGCGAGGCGGTGACCAATCAGAAGAGAGCAATCAATGTTGTTGGCGGGAAACTGTTATTTATAATAATGTAAGTATAAAAATATTAAAGAGACGTGTGTGTGTGTGTGTGCACATGTTTACGATTATACGGATTTGTTCACAAACGTAAACTTCTCTGAGAGTAAATGTCGGCAATGAAGTATGATCTGCTGAAATATGGTTGCGACATGGAGGTTAGGTTAGGACATTGGCTGGAATTAGGAATTGAAACAATAATTGCTAATACACACGTCGCGTCTGTATTTTATATTAAC
This sequence comes from Dryococelus australis, assembly GCA_029891345.1. NCBI lineage: Eukaryota > Metazoa > Arthropoda > Insecta > Phasmatodea > Phasmatidae > Dryococelus > Dryococelus australis. The sequence continues at coordinate 33,079,860 of CM057008.1, forward strand.
TGGTCCAAATTCTGTATTTCTTATTTACGGACCAGATTCCCGTTATTTACGGCTTGTTTTCGTAAAAACTTTCACGGAAATTTTTAACACTGTTGCGTTGGCGGTCGTAAATTCGCACACGACGCATCACAGTTAAGTCCACTTGCGGGTTTCATTACAATCTTTGAATTAAACCTTTGAAAAATTACCCCATGTATGACATGTTTAGTTGTTTCCTAAAAATGCCATGTATCACAAGCATTTTATACTTGTGTTAACATAATAGCAACTTGTTTTAATAAGCTGAACATTTACTTATATTTTATTTATTAATTGTAATATTTAGTTTCAAGTTAACATGAATAAAAATAGGGTAAATGCTGGTACATTGGTAATACAAAGTAAGAAACAGTTCCTATGAAAAATAATATTACGCCGAGTTGCGCACGAACGCTGTACGTTGTCTCTTGGTGTAATTTTTCTAGACACATTTAAGCTTTGTTTGCCCGAGGCGGAGGAATACTCTGGAAGTAGAACTTAAGCAGTGCTTCAGAAATGTTCGAATTAACCGCGAATGGGCTGTATGCTGAAACCGACCGCATCGTAAAACTAAGTATGGTGTGTATAGGACAACCTCTGAATTTGCGTTTTAAGGTGTTTTATAACTAATTTTGCAAACTGTGTTCGATTTGTTTCAAAGTTTGCTTGTACGCTTTTTTGAACAGAATAGGCGTGGAATTTCCAATTTCCTGTGTGTGGCAAATGACTCCATACATGATTAAGTGTTAGTACGTCTTTTCAGGGTAAGTATGTATGTGTGTGTGTGTGTGTCTATATATATATATATGAGAAACAAAAGTAAATTGCCTCTATAAGAATAGACCCTTCCATATAATTCTTCCGATACAGTCAAATTTAATTTCTTGTCGTCAAAACCAGTAGGACTGATTCTAACGCTCCCCACATTGTTATCAGAAACATGCATTTTGCGAATGTATCTATGCACAACGCCGTGTTTGTTGAACGCTTTCCTACTCTTAGAGTGTTAAGCTGGACTCACAACCATCCGTCACATCCGTCCGTCCGTCAAGCGGACGCGTGATGTTCAACCAATCGCAGGGCAATTTTTTTTTTTTTCTTTCTTTCTTCCCCATCTGTCAACCCGTCAAATATTTCTCAAACTTCAACTTTCGACGGATCGAAGGATGGGCCACCGCCTTCTGGCGGCATTACGTAGATGCGAATACGCGTTTTGAAATAAAATGCAAGGCGGCGGATTCGTGTACATTATCTTTGGTGGCAAATTCAGGAATTTAACCCTTTGAGGACGGCACGAATTTACTAGCACTCAGGACAAGTATAGAGTGAGCTTCCTATATTCTACACTACAGGAACATAATTTTGGTTGGTCTCTGTATTTCCACTTACCATTGACCTATTGGTCCTGGCTACACCGCCTGCTGTACTCTACGTCTATTATTGGCTGGCCGTCGACCAATGAAGTCACGCGTTGCCTGTATACCAATATCGTGATAGAAATACCAAGTTTTACACTCCATTGTGTTCGTTTGAAAAATGACCGATAAGAACAGTTTTATTTTTACAAACTGAAATGTTGAATAGTTCACATTTTTTTTACTTAGATTACGATAAAGTCTAGCGAAATATTAAAACTATACAAGTGTGAGCTTTGTCTTCAAGAGCAAATGGATTTCCATATAAACGTAGCCCCGTGTATATACGTGCATACTCTACAAAGCGTTATTCTTTTAATTTTTTTTGTTATAGAGCAGTTTTATTTATAACCTACACCGACATGTCTGAAAGCCAAGAAAAGATTAACCACAGAACAATTTAGTGGCCAAATCACGCGTTACACGTCAAAAAGGAAAATGGTTCCTCACAAAGGCAGAGGCCAATGAATTATTTATAGAAAAATATGTTTACAACGCGATCGTGAACTCGACCGTAACGCCATGAACGTGATAATTCGTTCTCTTTTTATTTATGCGAAGGCAAAACCTATAATTCAACGGCAGGCTACCAGGACCTTCCATCGTAATTCTTCTTCCCTTAACGTAGGCTGTGAAACATACTATAGATATAGAAGCCTCTGTCTGAGGAAAGAAAAATTCACTAGCGATTTCGTGTGTCAGCTGTTTCTTTAAAGTTTTAAAAACCACGCTTTTCTTCAGAATATAATGCCACATATTTGCTTTCCTTACCAATGCTCGTTTTCTGCGAAAACTTCGAGCCTAGTCGCTATACAGACATGTGGGATGTGCCGTGGTAATTCACAACATGAAGTTCAAAGAATAGCTGTAAAATAAATCAATCTCTTAAATAATTATAATGTTTGCCACTTTAAAGGCGGCGTGGTGATATTTAAACATTCGAAGATTTGTTAGGATTTGAAAATGATGTTGCCTTTGACAACGAAATGCACTTAAATTTCAACAGTATTGGAAGAAATCAGCAGCGGGATTAAAAATAAATATGTCATGCAACAAAAGCATTTATAATTTTACGTTCCATACGTGAGTTACATGGCGGAACTCTGCTGTTGAAATGTCACAAACCCGAAAAACAGTCTATTTTAAAAATACATTAGATCAGTTAAAAATAATCGGGGGAGCGAGGCTAAAACCTCCTGCCTGTTTTATGTTGCATCACGCTTCAAAATCAACCAGCGCAACTTGCGACCTTCAAATACGCTTAAAATACGTACTCGCGTCCCCCCCCCCCCTCCCCATGTTTCATACGGAATGAGCAGCCACCTATTTTCCGGAAAAATTATTTGCCTGGAGGCTAGACTTCAATATCCTACACGTAGTCTTCATTTGACTATAGACTTCGCGGTAAAATGAGCACTTTTGAAAGCCCTGCTTAAGATCTACTTGTAAGCCGGTTGTGTGTTTTGTGCTTTATGTAAAACTTACATTGCCATGGGCCTCATAACTTTATTCATGCGACGGTCAGGTGAAACATTGAAATTATCGTAAAATAAAATATTTTACAATTAATGTAATTCTCGTACTTCGATACATTAAAAAAAAAATAGAAGGCGAAAGAAATAATTTATGTTATTACGAATGGGTCACCTGAAACTTTTTATTCGATGTTAAGATATGGAACTACTTTCCATAAAATCGTTACCAACTTTACTTGGCGCATGTCACACCGTTAAAAGACATGAAGTTATTAGCAGTGAGTCATTTTCTGAGGTTGATTACAAAAATGCTCACTTTATCGTGAACAGCCTATACCTGCCACTTGACTTTGCGTGAAGACGGTGTTGTTACGTGAGTCAGCCAATCAGAATGAAGTTCCTCCGATGCTGGCCGTCCGTGATTCGCGGGCAGAAACTGCTACTATGCAATCATCACAAAATACGTTACGCTGAAGTACAAACATATATTCTGAAAATTCGTTAAGTAGTCATACCGTATTTTTTTCGAGAATTATGAACAGATTAATGCCATTTTACGAATACCATATCAGACGTGGATGAAGTTTGACGACTAAATTTGAAGGGGATTGCCAATTGTGATAACGCTATAGTAACAAATATTTGGTTATTTCACTGACATATAAATGGAAAATTCAACATGGCGGGTGAGGCCGAGCCATAAGTTCGTTGGAACACAACTTGCCCTGAAATCTTTTCGCGAAACACAGGTGCCTGTAGGAATGAGATATTAACGCTCTTATGTTCGGAATTGAAAAGCGAAACATGGGAAGGTAGTGGCTATACGAATATAAAGGAGGGTTACTTTGAAATGCAATTAATTTATCGTCGTAGGTGAGACTGCGCGAAAACTCGATTGCGAGTGGTACAAAAATATAATGTTGATTTCGGCCATGTCTGTTCACCGATAAATATTGAAATGTTAAAATTTTCTGTATTTCAAACTATTCAATATGACTGCAGAGCTAAATTTGTTCTTTACTTAACAGCTACAGCCGGTGTTAAGTTTTTCAGGCTGTTATAAGCCACTCATACTGTTTTCGTGGTAAAATTAATTCTATTTACGGGCAGGTTAACATTTTTCGTTCCAAAAGCCTAGAATTTTCTTCCTGCAAAATACACCCTAAATTCGAATCAGTGGAAAACCACTGATTCGCAGTGAAATTCAACTACTCGAATCAGTGAAAGTGGCTCCAGTTAGAATCACTGGCAAACCACTGATTGTTTCCGTGAAAAAATATTTCACTGATTGAACTAGGGACACGAAACAATTCCACTGATTCAATAAGTGACGACCGACTGTAATGGCGAATTAAATATTGTTTTTATTAAATTTAACCAAATAATTACGTTAAATAAACGTATTTACGATAGTTTACTATTATATTCCACAATGTAGAGTAATTTAAAAAGTAAAAAAAAATTCTCGTCGTTGCGAGGAGTGGGCTCTTACACTCTTCCCTTCGCTAGGCCATTGCCTTGAGCCAGTGCTAGGCTCACTCATACCTGACTCTTCCGTCGCACTACCAGTCTTACTTGCTACTACAAGTCAAGATTGAAAAAGCGAAATATATGTCTTACTCTTATCAAGCTGAAGACAATGTACTATCTTACTTTCGTTTTTGAATACGTAAGATTTTAAAACGAATGTATACTATGTTCTATCACTTTATGCAGTTTAAGCTTCAACAGACGTTATGATACATAACAAATGAAAGACTACAAGTGGAATGAAATTGAATTATCAATTTCGTAAAATGTGTATTTTGAAACTAGTATACATGAGTTTGATTTCATGATATACGTCTAACACATGAAAAATGATGATTAATGAGCACTTTAATCGTATTGAAATTAAATAAATTACCGTGAAAATTTTTACTGATTTTCAGATTTAGAGTTGCCTATACTCCTTGAAGGAATAGTTAACTAACGATAGCTGTACAATAAAGTACGCCTGTTATTTCTCAAATATCACTGTACAGGAACAGAGTCCTGACTGAATAAGAAAGTACGCAACTTTTCACACTGAAATGGTTCACGTCCGAATTGTAACACACAAGGCAGGTGCGTAACACATTTGAAACATAAACAAGCATTGACTGATTATTAAACTAATAAACCTATTTTCCTCTATAAAATATACGAAATAACTATGACGAAGTACCCAAAAAAAAAAAAACATTTAAGCAGAAGAACTTTTTTCACCACATTTGTTGGTGATCGGTCAAATAGGCACTGAGACATGAAATAAGCCTATATTGATACATTTTTGGCGGCAGTGCCTTAAGTATTGGCGGACGAGTGAAGCAATTACTTAACGAATTTAGTGACTACAGTAAATAGTTTACACTCGCGCACAAATATTGAGTTTAGTCTAGTTGATGGTACCAAAAAATGGTATACATAGGCCTATCTTTACAATAATAAAATTGCCGCTACGAAAATAAAAGCCAAAAAAATACCAGGGCGGTTGCACACAATATTTGAAACGAATTTGTTTGTAAGTTATTGAGACATGACATTTAAGTTGAAATTTCAGGAGACACAATTTAACATCGAGTTCGATGTGGTTGTGGGGGTAACTGGTGCATTTAATGAACAGAGTAAGATCTGAACTGCCAAATTGCCAAGATGGGTTCAGATCCAGGCATTTAATACTAAATGAAAACTGTAACGAGACTACCGTTGTAAGCTGTTTATCTACCAAAATCGTGTGAGTTAAGGGGGCACCTACTCACCCCTACTTGTAGGGCCTATGCCGAATTTGATGGCAATTGATTGATAGGGTTTTCCCAAGGTAGAATGTAGGAGACTTTACTTATTCAGCTGACGTCATATATCAATATAATGATAAGTACTAGGAATAAATCAATACAATACTCACATAAGTACTGCCAGCATACAAATTTTATTGAATTAACTAGGCCCAGACTTTGTCCTGTATTCAATTATTATTATTATTTTTTTTTTTAGCGGAGAAACAGTTTACTTATACCCACAAGTTTTTTCGAAGAAATCACGGTCACTTCAAATTGACAGAATATTTAATAATTTATTGTTAAAAATTGAAAAAGACAGTATAACCAGCGAACAAAAATAAGAACGATTCTAAACTCCATTTCTGACCATTTTGCTATATTTTCTTATGTCAATAAAAAGAATTTCCTCTGATCATTAAAGGATTTTTATTTACACCGTCTTACTGCGAAGTTCACTTTGAAACAATCAGTCTTAAATCGTTGTGATATTTATGGGAACTATATTTCCTAACGCTTTTGCAAACGGAGAATTGCAAAAATTACTCCCTACCAAAATATATTGGGATCAGCTACGTAGCGTCTAACTCTATAGATCGATAAATGAATCAGTCATTGCCGTTAAACACTAAAAATTAATAATATGGTTATGCCAAACACTAACCAATATTTTTAATGCTAATAGATGACGAACAAGAAAGAATTAAAAATTCTATTTTCTGTTAGCAAATTTAAATTACCGCAAAGGAAATATGTAAGTAAAATAAGGCATTTACATTTTTACTTTTTTGTCTTATCGCATTTCGAAAAATTGTTCCATGTGTATTCTCTTTACTTACACTATGCTTCCTAGCATAGAAAATTTGAATATGTTAGAATGGATCTCAATATTTTGCAGCTTTACATTTGCTGTTCTCTGCTTTTATGTATCAGAAGAGATTTCACAGCAAGGCCGAAATAATTTAAATGAATCCAATGCTGAACGTTTGTGAATCGGTTGCAAAGGGCTGATGCGGGTTAACTTGATCAGCAATTCACACACGGTAAAAGAAAGGATAGCATTTTTTTAAAAACGTGTTTAGGTAGTCACGAAATATTTTACGAAACAGAAACAATATCGTCTAAGCAGAAAAATAAAATACATCTCTTTGAGTTCATGAAAGTGTTCGAAACTTTGGTTTTGTTGTATTTCGAGAAAATAAAATTTCTGGTAAGCGCTAGGAACAGACGCAAAAAAAATGTGAACTGAAGAAAATACGAAAAATCCATTAACCATTATGTTTCATAATACGCATTGGTATCCAGGCATCAGTCTTCTGAGGAAAAAATACATATGATATACAAAAATGCTTTCTTAGAAATGTCACAGCTGTTCTGTTTTTTCTTTTGCATCGATTATTTTTGTAACAGTTACTGTAGCCTAGTAATTAATGTGACACTACATGCTTCGCATTAGAAATGCATTGTTCATAGGCATTGGGCTATCCAAAGTTTCTTTCCCTCGCCACTTAGATTTGTCATGGATCATAATTTATATTCTGAAATTTTATTTTTGAGGATATGCTTGATTCCCACGGTTTCGAATAAAATCCTTGTTAGAGTAATAATTTTCTCTTAACGCTATCCGGCTTTTATAAAAACATTAAAAATACTAGCACCACGATTAATAATAATTTTTAGGATTGAATCTTGATAAATTCTTTGAAATTATTCTGAGCCTTCCGGTGTTTACGTTAATTTTTGGTAATTCAGCTCTTCCGGGTGTGCTGTGTTTCGATGCGATTTTGTGGTTCGTTCCATTAACGTAATCAATAACGCGTAGACCATATTGAACAATAATTTATTAGTACACAAAGTAATTTTTTTAAAAATGTTTAACAAACTATTTTTTGGAAACCACCTCTAAAAAGTTTTTAACAGTACAAATGAAATCTTAACAATACGTTGTTTTATGTAACATACTAAATCGTTTATTTATCTCAGTGCTTAAACGTTTTATGTCTACAGTACTTGCTTGTTTTAACTCAACATCGGTTTTACATACTCCACTTCAACGAGGTAAAATTTTCCCTAAAATACTTATCTTGCCAACTTGTTACAAAGAATTGTGTGTAAATATACACAATTTTTTAAACACTAAAACAAATTATTTCAGTAATGTAATCTGTCTAAGTAGAGAAATGCAAAATTCGCGTTATCACTTGGCATCAGGCTGAACTTCACAGTACTGTACAGTACTGTACGTGCCGGAGTCGTTTTTCCATTGGCTGCTGCGCAGACGACAAGCCACGCCCTTTCTAACTGAACTGTACGTGATTGCCGCAGCGTTACCCGGGGCGTGTCAGGTACGGCATGATCCAATGGCGGACGTATTACAAAGGTACACGTGTTTAAAGTTTAACGAGTCACCAAATAATAACGCGAATGTTGTATGTCTGTAGCAATAAGATGTACCGAAATCATGAATTTAACTTAACCTCCTCGTGGACCTTTGGCACACAAAGGAGATTATTTAAGAAGCATTCTTTTTTTTCCAACAAAGTGTACGTACACTCTACAAATTTTCACAGTTTTCTTCACGACAAAGAAATCCATTTCTTTGAGGCTGTTTTGTTTAGAGCTACACAATATTGCTTTGATTCAAAGAGAAGACTTTAAAAAAAAAAAAAAAAAAACATAGGTTTGCTTGTTAATTAGTGTTTTTATACGTTTTTCTTTTGCGGCAATATTGCCTTCCTTCACAGCAAAGGAATAAACATTCTCTGAGCCACCTTCCTCCACGGTAAAGAAAAAAAATGGCTTTGTTCCAAAGGTAAGAGTTTAGCGAAGCTAAAGGCTTCCTGCCGTACATTGCAGTTTTCTGTTCTGCTCTCCCGGCATTATTAATCCAATTTATTATGCAGATTTGAAGCTGCAACTTAGCAGATGTATAGTTGTCTGGCAGACGTTTAATGTCATTATGAAGTGCAGTGATTGACCAGATGACTTACCTTAGTTCCTCCGAAGAGGTGACAATATATTCCGACCCATGTTCACGGTAAAATGAGCAGTTGTGTATTCTTCCACCTTATGTAAAATTTACATTGTCACGGGCCTCGCCACTTTATTCACACGTCGGTCAGGTGAAACTGTGAAATTATTAGAAAAGTAAATATTTTGCAAATCTGCTCATTTTTACACTTCGATGCATTAAAAAAAAAATACCATAACGCAAAATAAATAATTTAAGTTACCATAAATGGCAACCTAACAATTTCTATTTCTCTTTAAGATATGGAACTACTTTCCATCCATTGTTACCAACTTTTCTGGGCGCACATCACTCGGTACGCTCGTTGAAATATATGCAGGGTAGGGCAGTGAGTTATTTATAAATTTGATTTTCAAAAGTGCTCACTTTATCGTGAACAGCCTTTACTTGAAATAACTTATCTGTCAAAAGTACGCTGGAAAAGGGTATTATGGCAAATGACTTGGGGGGGGGGGGGGATGTGCCAATATTTTTTTAGCAAAAATAATTTTGAAATGTTGGTTAGTTTTCTCTTATTTACCAACCACGGAATTTTTTTTTCTTCAGATCTTAAATTTCCTTTACAGTGTAACTGACACACAAAGACGTCTGCTGAACTATTATTATTATTATTACGTCCAGTAAGGTTATCTGCAGTGATAAGCTTTAGGGAAAATCATTTCCTTGGGTTGGCTCAATATTAAAAGTTGGTCGTTCTAATTTGTGGACAGCGAATTTATTTCAGTTCTGCATATATGTATGTGTGTCTATATATATATATATATATATATATATATATATATATATATATATATATATATATATATATATATTAACAGGCGCACTTAGTAGTATACACTCTTCAAAGTTGGTAACGACGGTGGAGAAGTGGTTGCATGTATTAACGTCGAATTAAAAGTGTCAGGGAAACATTCGTGAAAACTGAAATGAAATATCTTGCTTTCTGTTTTTTTTTTAATGCAAATGAGTGTAATACAAATTAGCAGATTTGTGAAATATTTACTTCAATAGTAATTTTTAAAGTTTCACTTGAGCGAAGCATGAATGAAGTGATCAGGCCCATGACAACGGTAATCTTACACATGGCGGAAGAATACACAACGTGCATACAAGTAGATCTTAAGCAGGGCTTTCAAAAACGCTCAGTTTACCATTAACAGACTATATGTATGATTGTTAGTTTAGATTCGGAACAAAACGAAGGAACACACTGGGTTGCATTAATTAGAAACGGAAATGAATCGTCGTATTACGACAGTTTTGGCGATTTACGTCCTCCAATTTAAATATACAATAATTTGGAAAACACACAATTAATATACAATTACAAAACGGAACAATTACCAACTACAATCAAATGTGGGCATTTATGTTTACTTTTTTACTATAAATAGGATATATAAGTCAATGTATTAGTTAAAACCGTTTAGTAATATGTCAATAACGTTGATATTAAGTGGAAATTCGTTGCAATTACGGTCGGTATATTTCCCAGCTTTGGAGTTAGAGGGACAAAAGGTAATAACCAGAATGTCAGTGACACATTGACGTTTCTAACAATTTCATAACTACATTTCATCAACGCATGAATAAAGCGAGTGGGAATATGTCAATATAAATTTTAGATGTGGCGGAAGGATACAAACGGACAGAAAGTTAGATCTGTATCAAGAAATGTTTAACACCTGGAGGACTAACTGGAGTGCAGTTCGGACAAAACTTGTTTCAATATTTCATTCCGCCTAAAAACAAAACTTGTCCGGGTATATTTATATCAATTCCCTATTTCATAAGGATTTTAAATAGTTACTAAATAATAGGGCCTGCCTGTTTTTCGCGACAAGATTCACGCGGAGGCTAAACTTCGATATCCCATGTGCACACTTGCAGTCTTCATTTGGATATTGGCCACTTGTCTTTGTGTGAAGACATTCTGTTACATGAGTGAGCCAATCAAAGTTGAGTTTCACCGATACTGATTCTCCGTGATTCGCGGGCGGACAGATAAGACGAGTGACAGTTCAAATGACCCAATCACGACAATGATTCTGAACTAGAGTGCGTTGGAATACAACTTGTCCTGGAATATTTTCGCGGAAAAACAGGTGCCCCTAGTAATACGTCAACAACGACCTTCGTTAATGAATGATTAATTTTTGTATATGTAGTTAAGGAAATCAACATGTTGAGATGTACATCTTGTTATACATACGAAAGAACATTTGGTTGGAAAACGGTAAACTCGGCACTCCATTGGTTGGCAGCTGGCCAATACGGAAAGACTGGTGTAGTTTTGACCAGTAGAATGGCGTTAAGTGACGATAGGCACCAATAGAACACGGTGTCCCTGCAGCGGTATAGATATAGGTGACTAACGTCTAGCTTGTCTTTAACACTTTGCAGACAATGCTCGAGTTCAGCTCGAGAGGAGTTAATTTGAAAATTTCTTTTTTGTTCAGAACTAACCTCGCATGGATGTGCAGTCTTTGTTCAGCTAGTGTTTAAAACGACCTCACAAGAACACCACAGCGCAGTAACAATGATATTGCTAACGATATAATTTCTTTATTTATAGCCACTCAAAGGGAAATGATTGATTGTAAATCCTTTTGTACGATGAATTACATTTGATTGGGTCAATATCAGCTCGGCTCTCCATTGGTTGATGACCGACCAATAATGAACGCTATAAATTACAGGGTAGTGTCCGGTGTGGTATGGACCAATAGGACGATGGTGAGTTCTAACACAGACACCAACAGAACCGGTGTTCTTGCAGTAGTGGATATAGGTGACTCACTTCTAGTTTGTCTTAAGTGCCAGTAAATGTGAGCAGACCTTAATGTGTGAAAGTGTGCGGACCTCAAAGTGTTAAAACTTCGTATAGTTTTACGCGTGTTCTACTTGGCACCTTGAGCGATAGCAGAACGGAAACGGTGTTCGAGTAGTTGTAAAGCGTGCCCCTTGCACGCACCGTCGTGGCGAGTGAATATATCTCGTGCTCTCCGTTGAAAAGCCAAATTACTGTAATGGCCGGGTATACGCGTCAGCTCTGCTATCGCAAACGAGCTCGCTTGGCGACTACCAGTATCACGCGGCGCCAAAAATCATTATCGTCGAGGAGGGGGGGGGGGGGGGGCACAGGCCTGTCGGCGAAACAATGCCCCCACAATAATGACATTTTCCCTCCGGAACCAATTACGGTCTTGCGTTGCGCCACCCCTCTAAGCGGGAACTGTGCAACCACGGACGCAAAAGTTTTTGACTTGAATACGTCTTAAAATTTGCAACCATGGTGGGAGGCAAACCAGAAAATCCGATGATAAACAAAATCGGGTGGGGGGGGGGGGCGTACAGTTCGACATCGCAGCTCCGAATCTATCGTCTGAATTCAAAATTCAATTACACCACTCGATTGCCAAAGGATCAAGGAATATGTTGCGTTTAGTGAGGACTGCGAAGCATCGGGCGCAATTTTGAGTTCGTTTCGCCGCGTCTCATAACTTCCGCGTAGTATAACTTTTGACTAGTAGAAGCTACGACGCTAGTTTGAGTTTCAATCGGCAGCTCTCGTCAAGATCTATAGACTGCGTTTATAAAAAACATCTGTGTGAATTGGTTATGGTGAAATTGTACGCGTTTAATATAAAAAATTAAGAAAACTTAACACGATTTCAGCCTGTACTCGTCGAAAAACCAAGTCTAAATACAGAAGTCGTATACAGTTGAAAGAGCATCTCAAAAGCAATTCAGTGATACCCATAAAACCGTATATGATCGAGTGAAGCGGTGCCGGGAACGTAAAATAAACATCAAGGCGTCCAAGCGCGTCAACGTAGACAGATTCACACAGGACAAACGGCAGTGTCCCCAGCACAACAAAACAATTTTTCTTTCTCGAGAAACCCGCAGGCCGTCACTTTACGACACCCTCTCACCCCCCCCCCCCCCCCCCGAAGAATGGTCCATTCACGAGGTTACTCCCAAACTTTCCTGAAACCAGAATATCTACTTCCAGGAAATTCCTCTATCTTGCAGGAAGGAAGCCTAACCAAACCTAGAAAATTATACCAAAGGGACAACGCCCCGCATTCGTGAGCACCCAATTCAATAATATTTTGCATAAGAACTATTAGTAGGGATAGGACAATTTCGCTAGTTGAATGAACTGTTGGCTAGACTCCACAGTCGTAATTGAGCCTCAGGCACTTGTTCATTGGCTGCTGCCTCAGGGAGTAGCCAGCGTTACTCCACACCTGACAGTATGTCACTCACTACTTGTTTCATTGCAAGTCTGCTATTGGCTCAGAGTCGTCCAGGGTGTGTCTGATGAACTGTGATCCAATTGCAAAAATGACTTTGGTGTACACGTGCTTTAAGTATAACTTGTCCAGAAATTAATTCGCGAAATTTTCTTATCCCTAATTATTAGTAACGGTACGATGCCCCTGGTTGGCAGGTTTTCTCGGGAATCTCCCTTTTCTCCGCCCTTGCAATCCGGTGCTGCTCCGTACTCGCCTTGCTTAAGCCTCGGCTCTCCTATTTTAAGAGATGCCCAAAAATGTTCACTCATCTCTTCACTCCCTTATCAGTAGAAATATTAACAATCATTCTTATCAGTTATTAACAATGCTTGGCTAATTAGTAGAGACCTGCAAAATTTGCGTTATTATTTGGGGACACGTTTAACTTAAAACACGTGTAGCTTTGCAATACGTTTACCATAGGACAATAATTAATTTGACACGCCCCTGGTAATTCTGCGCCAATAAATGAACACTTCACAATCGTGTGCCCCAATCACGTGCAGTTCAGTCAAAAAGGGCGTGACTTCACATTTACGCAGCAGCCAATGGAGAAACGACGCAACCTCGAGTATATATAGCGCTGTACAGTTTAGCCTGATGCCAAACAATAACGCGAACTTCGCAGGACCCTACTAATTAGTTTATAAGTGAGTGCAAAGTATTTATATCGATAATATGAATTAGTACTGCCGTGTCATAAATAGCAGCGCGCAAATTCTTCTGCTTGAATTTTTCGTCATTTGTAGCGGAATTTCTGAACACGCGTAGCCTGCTCGCTGTTCTTTAGGTTGGCAACACTGACCCTTAGCCTTTCTATACTTTTCTGTGTCGGTATAACAACCCCCCCCCCCCCTCCCCAATTTCTCCTCCCGGCAATCGTCATTACACATCATGCAGCTTTCAGAGCGATTCAATTGTCTCGAGTTGGTAGCGGTACAAACATTTCGACTCGCCCGTGCGCGCTTTCCAATATAGTAATTTTCTTCCGACCTGCTCTTGTAACCTGCGTTACTCAAGCACAAGATCCTCCATTTATTTGCAGTATGTGGTTCGTAATCCTGTTACACACGATTCACTTTCTTGTTCAAGTCAGCTTGCATAGTGTGATTGGTCAACTTGTTTGTAAGTGACTTGCATGAAAGGGCTTGCGTGCTATAGGCTGTTCACGGCCAAATGAGGGCACTTTTGAAAGCCCTGCTTAAGATCTACTTTGATGCATGGTGTGTATTTTTCCGCCTTACGTAAAATTAACATTGCCATATGCCTCATCACTTTGTTCATGCGTTGATCAAGTGAAACTATGAAAATATTATAGATGTAAATATTTTAAAAATGTGCTCTTTGTTACACCTTGACGCACTAAGAATTCATAAAGCGAAATAATTAATACACGTTATTACAAATGATTACCTAACACATTAAGTTATGGAACTACTTTCCATTCATCGTTACCAACTTGACAGTGTGCGCATGTCACCCAGTGCGCCCATTATAATATATGCAGGTAGCAGCAGTGACTTTTTTCTAAGGTTGATTTCAAAAGTGCTCACTTTAACGTGAATACCCTTTAGCTAGAATCATTTAGTGACTGTTCTCTTTCATGCTCACCTTATTGCGCAAGTAGTTGGTTTACATTTGTGTTCTATACGTTTATGTAGTTCCCGTACATTTATGTATAGGGATGGGAAAATTTCGCGAGTTCATTACAGGACAAGCTAGACGCCCAACATGTTTACACCGAAGTCAGCTTTACAATTGGATCACAGATAATTAGACACACCCTGAACAAATTTGAACCAATAGCAGATTTGCAAGGAAACAAGTAGCGAGCGCCATTCTGCCAGGTGTGAAGTAACACTGGCTACTCTCTCGAACAGCATCCAATGAACACACATCTGAGGCTCGAGTGTACACAGGACTTGTGTGGAGTCTAGCCTACAGGTTATTGAACTCGCGAAATTTTCCTATCCCTATTTATGTATGCTGATATTGTTGATTGGAGCGTAGAAAACAGATTTTAATTCTGTACCAGTGATTTGTTAGGTTTGTAAAATCTTTGTGTGTTGTGTTGGGTAATAAGTGACTGGCATGCTGCGACATCCAAGCACTACCACTGTGTGTACAGTATGTATGTACGTGGGACTTGAGTGCAAGAGGGCGTTAACCGTCTTGTTCACCTTTTGGTGATCACCTTGTTCACAAAAGATGTCCGTCGGTATCAGGCTTCACATGCGGTGAAGTGAGTGCATTCATACGTAATGTTTGTATCAATAATCCTAATTTCACGAATTCAACTAAAAACGTAAAAAAAAATAGCATAACATTTACGTTTACATATTTGCGATGAAATACGTAGGGTCCTAATAAATATATTTCGCTCTTCACAGCCAACTTTGCCTTGGTAGCTCATTTGGTAAAAGTGACTGCTTGGAAGCAGAAAATTGCTGGTTCAAATTGCACTTTTTTTTTTATTACGTTAAATTATACATCAACGGCGACTAACTGTATAAGTTTATTTATCGTAATTTCTTGGCCAAATTAAATAAAAACTATATTAAATTCGTTTCATTAAGTTGGCTGTGTCACTTATTTAATCAGTGAAATTATTCCACTGAAACAACTAGTGATTTTCCACCGATTCTAATTGGAGCCATTTTCACTGATTCTAGTCGTTGAATTTGACTGAAAATCAGTGGTTTTCCCACTGATTCGATTTTATAGTGTGAAATTGTAACCAGATTCAAAAGGAGACATCAGAATGGGCCAGGATGAAGAGTGTTAACTAAGCTATAAAATCCTTTCAAAATATTGTATCGAAAATGATTTTTTTTTTTCCAGATAAAGTCAAATCTGTGGCAGGTATACATACACCCGAATTACTGTAAAATTACTAAGACGTTTACCTGGCAATCGTAAACAAAGTTTTGTGAACTTTATATGGAAGTATATCTTAATTTTCAGGGAAAAATAACATTATATCACCCCGAAATTAAGTTCACGTTCTTGACAATGAAATATCGCTAACTTACATGTATAGGCTATTCACGGTAAAGCGAGCTCTTTTGAAAGCCCTCTCATTTGTTATAGTAGTCAATAAAAATATTTTATTCGAGCCTTAGACGTTAACTTCCGTGTGCAGTGAGATCTACACACTGTGTTTATTACTTATATGGCAATATTCATTTTAAACACTAGTGAAAAGATAGAAAATGTCTGAAAAAAAGTAAGTAGGGCCTCAAAAGTGCTCACATTACTGTGAATAGCCTATACAGGAACATAACAGTAGGATGTGAGCACAAACGCTCTGTTAATCTCCTTGGAATCGTCTCAACAGTTTGGCGGGAGATTTGAAACGAAACAAGTTGCCACGTTGGAAACATTGCAGGATTTTATGACTTTTAGGCACGTATAAAACTAAGCAAAATTAATTGATTTGCAATTGCTCTAAAATTATTATGAGATAGTTACAGGCCAATATTCCGTCATATAACAAACATGTACTAAACTTTGTAGTGAAGTAAATTATTCAAGAGCCAAATAAATCTTATATAGGCTACAATGAACTCACGTAAGCTTTGTACCTCGTTAAAAGTATTTAATTCACCGTCTGCTGCTGTCAAATATTTTTGAATCGCGTGTTTGAATCGCGAATAAGGTGAAAGTTTTTTACGCGCACATCTTTACTTGCAGGACCAGTTTTTTTTTTTTTTTTTTTTTTTTTTTACGGAATATCTGAAAAACGTAGATAGGTATTTATTCCAAAGCACCAATAAAATTTACAAAATAAATTCCACAAAGATATTAATTTTTAGTACACGCAAAAATGCTGTAGGGTAGATTCTTTTTATCGGGATCTATAGTGACAATTATTTATTACAAGGACAAATTGAAAATTTAGCCGTTTTCTACCTGATATTTTAAGTTCTTTATGACGAGAAATTTCTCAGCAAGCATTTAAAGTAAGTACGCCATAGCAGTTCCTGTGTGGCAAAATTTTTTTTTTGATTATGGGAAATGAACACAATTTGAATAGCAGTTTTACAGTGAGTTGTAGGGCCTAATTATCCTACCCAGTAAAGATACGAATAATAAAATAGTATTTCTTCAAGCAAAACTGTAAGTGTTGGACTTAGAATTACTTAGTTGTTAGCACACTGGACTTTGGACTGTATAGACATTAGTTCGCGCCCAGCCGGTGCCAGTGTTAGTGAGCTTGAAAATTATGGTTTCTGTTTTTTTTCTTCCAATAACTTAGGTGAAGTAAGCGCGTGATAGATGTCCGTTTTTTTTTAATTGCGTGTTGTTATTGTCATAATTTTTCCATACAGTGAGGGAATATTCCCGTACTTGTCACGGAATATTCTTGCATGTTGGTCAAGTATTTTTCATGTGTGCATTTACTTTACATACATATTAAAGATTCCCTAACGTGCAACGATAATTTATTTTTCTTATACGTAAAGGAATTTCATTTCATTTTTATTGCGATATTTAAAGTTTGTTATTTAATTTGACAGGCACTAAAATGTATTTCTTATTGTTTTATACACGTTTGAATAAGAAATGGCGCAACAGCAAATTTATTTATAGGTCAAAAAAAATTCCCCAGCTTCATAACGGAGGAATTAGAGTCATTAGACCCACGTTTGTGTTGATCTTCATACGTGTGTAATAGAACGATCTACAGTTTGTAGAAGGAGGAAACTTACTTAAGTTGCGCACATTTCCCTTAATTTGCAAATGTGAAAAAAAAAATCGAAAGAAAAAGAGTGAGGTTTTTTAGACTAGACCGTAGTGTTAAGGCCACGATCTTTCATTTCTACAGCTTTTGCATGAATTAATTGTTTTTACCCAAACGGGAGCCAATATTGTAAAATTCCCTTACAATTTTGTTACAAATAGTTTTTATTATGTAGTCTAATTTTTCCAAAATAAAAAGTGTATACTTTTTTTCAATTAATTAATTAATGAAAATGTTGTTTATTTAATAATTATGTAAAACCATACATATTATGTGTTAAAAAAATTAAGAATAAATAATAAAAACAATTTGTAACAAAACAGTAAGAGGATTTTACAATTTCGGCTCCCGTTTGGGTACAAAAAATTAATTCTCGCAAAAGCTGTAGAAATGAAGGATCGTCGCCTTAAGACGTCAAGGAACCCTTGAATTTAGCTCCTACCAATGAATTATGTTAATGAGTTTTTTCCAAGTAATAAATAAGCGAAACGCATTGCGTTTTTTTCTCCCGGGACAGTGGAATCAACTATCCGAAATAAAAGGTCAGTATTTAGCGAAACTAATATGTAGCAAATTTCACTTAGCAAAATATTAATTTTTTGCGTAGGCCTATATTAAGGGTACTTTCGTTGACGAAAACTTTTCTTTATTTTAAGGGGAGAAAAGGTCAACAACTAGCACAAAACGAAATATTATGTTGAATACAACGTGCTCTGGGCTGGCCATATAGAAATTAGTACTTCATTTGGTGAAAACAACATTTGCCTTAGCGTACGATTCGGTAGAATTAGCCATTATTACTGTTACGCGCTCACTGCTTCGCATCCCGCGCGAGCCAGTGGAAGTGAAGGGCAGCAGTTATATGATAGCGGCGCGGCAGCAAGTCAAAGGATTGTTTTGAATGAACAAAGAAGCGATAGGTCGGTGGCCACTCACCTGTTACAGAAAGCGAGCCGACACGATAATTATTTTTGCAGCTCACGCTGCTGGCCCTGATTGTATTGAGTTTCTGCGTATCTCTGAAGAAGAATGCTCTGGATTACTGACCTCGTTCTCTCAGCGTGACTCGGGGTGCGTTGAACCTTCCAGATGGGCCAGGGCGAACATTGTATGCTGTAAGTGTGGCAGGCCTCCGAGCCGAGGAGTTGATGAGAGAATGAGTGGCTTAGATCCGAGCGATAGAAGACGAGCGAGAGAAGTGACCAGCGAAAGGGAAATCTTCGACTCTGAGTATCAAGCAGTGAAGAGTGCGGGTAACAGGCTCGACCATTGGACTAGATGCGTGAGTGAAAGACATTACAAATGGTGGCAACAGATATACTGAACACATGTTATTGGTGAATATGAGTTAATTGTCTGTAACCAAACAGAGACAATCGAGGACGTTAATTAGAGGTGAAATATACATTAAATATTGCGCTCATGTTAAATAAAAAGAGTACAAATGGAGTCAGATAATTTAATGATGTAAATAATAACGGAGTGAATAAATTAGAAATCAAATTTAGTTCATTAATTTTTATTAAGACCTCAGTCCCTCACGAATTAAGATACGCTCCTCAGGCGCCCCATGTAACATTGCAATGTAATTTGGCCACAGGAAATTGCGGTAAAAGTTTCAGTGTTTCAGGCAAAGAGATTTCCACATAAACGCCCTTGATTATTCGAAACAAAATTCATCACCGCTGTTACGAAATTCGCGGCGTGAAGGGAGGATTTTAATCGTTTAGTAGAAACCGTTTATTTTGTACGTTAATCTGACATATCCTCGGACAATCACATACTTGATAAGACCTTTGTTAATCTGGCGTAACCAAACATAGGCAGCTAGCTCTTGGTAACGTAAATAATTAGGTCTTCGCATACAAAAAAAAAAATATTAACCACTCATAATCAATACTTTATTTATTTGTGTCGAAGTAACATTAAAAAAAAATTCTAACCAGACCAAATTTTGTAAAACTTTCTTTTTATTCGGTAAATCATGGGAATTGTCTGTAAACTATTTTCAAGGAACTGTTTAGAAATGCATAAAACAATTAATATACCCATTGATATATATTATTTGGTTAAAGAACTTTTGATGCGAACCCGAAACACGCAGCTTATTCATTCAGCGAAGAGAAGAATGAAAACGTGTTATCTCCCCAGGAAATCTAGCACTCGGCGCGTCAAACTTTTGCCCGTGGGAAGTTTTATTATTCCATTAAAAGACGCCGCGACCACGGTATCCGAGAGAGCGCTAACATTTCCAGCTTCAGATTAATGTTCCGTTCGCGTGTCTCGTCAGAAGAAGCGAGTCGAGACGAAGTTGAGAAAGAGAGAGAAAGAGAGAATGCGTACTGGATTCTGACACAGTCGGCAATCCGTCAGTCTTTTTAGCCACGCCGCTGCACTCGCCTCCGCGTTTTTACATATCACTATACTACAGGCTGTCCACCGTAAAGTGGGCACTTTTGAAGCCTTGGTTACTTTTTTCCTTTCAGCCATTTCTAATCCTTCCAGCCACTTGTCGGTGTAAATACGACAACATGGAGCGCACACATTTCACCACGACCAAAACCAAAAGTCCAAGACCACAATGAAATGTATTTATTGGCTATCATGTTAGATGAGACTGCCTTTGAAAAAGTGCTCACTTTACCTCGAACATCCTATAACCGCTCAGACTTCCTTGCCATGTTCGTCCATCATGCCGGACTTGTTTCTCGTGGGTCTACCGTTATGACATTAGTAGAAAACTAAACCACTTATAATAGTTTGTAGAGACATAAAATGTATAGTTATGGCATTTAAAATTACAGAAGGATGAAAGATACATTTGGTTATATTTTATATTCTAAATTAAAAACGACGTTGATTTATAGACAAAATAAAAGTCAAATGTTAAAATTGGTACCTGTGTGTCTCTTTCACTTGGACCCCTCATCCTACACTAATGTCTTCTATAAGCGGAGACAGAGGGCTGGTTTTGTTCGTTTGAGGTGTCCGTGTTATGTTATGTTGGCATCTGTGTTGTGTTGTACTAGTGTCATTGTTGTGTGGTGAATATTAATATTATTCTGTTGCTGTGTTGGTATTGTTATTTCATTATGTGCTGTTGAGGTGCTGTGTACAATTAACTTCCTGATATTGATGTCTTGTATTGTGTTCGTTTAACATCAATACCAATAATTTGTTGTCTTGCTAATTTATGAATTTTTTTTTTTTAAGCTTCCAAGGGAAAGCATAATATTTTTTAAATCACGAATTTAAATTAATCTTTCCTTGGACATTATTATTTTTCCATCTGCTATATATAGCAAATTCTTATAGTTTTATCATTAATAGTTACGATAAAATAAAAATAATTAAAAAGAGAACGAAAAACTACTACCAAGTGAATCTTTACTACATTGGTATTAGGATTGCAAAGACATTTATAGAATACTACTAAAACATTTAGCAGCACGCAAGAGCCAATCAGACACAACTCCTCAGTCTCGCACAGCCAATTAGAGAATCGATACGCCAATTCCCCACTATGTACTTGAACTACTCTGTGACTAAACCGAGAATGTATTTGTTTTTACGAATGTGTGAGTTTGACCTTCGTTATTAGAAAAAAAAAAACATTTTCTTTTCTCATGATTATCTAATTATGTATTTTGCACACAAGTAACTTTTATTAGTTCAGTATAACGCATGTTTTTTTGTCAACATATACATAAACAGAAGCTATAAAAATTGTTATCTAACTTATGTATCTCACATTAATTTTTTAAGTCAAAAGAGGATGTGATATAATCATGCATACACTTGCCTATCATTGTACATGCTGTTCACGGTAAAGCGAGCACTTTTGAAGCCCTAGTTACTTTTTCGCCTTTCATTGTGACAGCAGACAACCAATGTGCAGTTGATATTGGCATATTTGCCCATAAGTCTGTAGAGTCTAGCCTGCAGGCAATTGAAATCGCGAATTTTTCAGGTCTCTAACTATTGTTCCAAATGAAAGGGCTTTCAGACGTTCTCATTTTACCGTGAATAAATTATATAAAATGCAGCAGGACTGCGTTAACTGAAAACACCGAATATGCATTCACTTGCCTGAAAATCAAACAGTAACCAGTTACACGCACATTATACAGGACTATTTTATTTACTACATGAAACGTTAATACACTAAACATTGAAGTGGTCATCGCAAACGAAATCATTTTGTGCGTATAAATACATATACACGTACACACATGCTGCATTTAGTATAAAAATCAATACATTTGCATGTCACTGGATACTTTCCTACGCATGATAATTATATGCAAAACGTATATTTATATCATCTTGAGGGATGCTGATGTATTGATTTTATGATCCCCTGAGTTTCATGTGTGAGAAAAGTCGGCAATATGAATTCAAAATCACCCGTATCTCTTCTTGCTTGTAGTTCGCGCCATTTCCGCCCAGCGTTTGTGTCAAAGGTCCACAGGGACTGCTATAAGTCTTGGCATTGTATAAGTAAACTTCTGTTGTATATCTACTGCAGGGAATTTCATAGTGGGTAGCGGGACATTTATTGTGTTCTTCCTGCCCGAATCACATTACACTACAGCCCTCTGCTAATGTATACGGTACAGTCTTCGTACTTTGTTATCTGTGGAGTTAGCAGCTGTGTGCGCGAAATGTAACCATATACTGTATCGCTCTCCATTGTTGCTGGGATTTACGCCATGCGGCATGAATGCCCCAGAAAGTTATTAGCAGTTAAAGAAAAGCAACTTATCTCCCGTTCTTCGCCGATAAACAGTTATGCAGGGTCGAATTCATTTTTTTTTTTTTTAATAGGTGCTTTACCTCTGCACACTAAAACACACCGCAAATTTTCAATAATGTTACAACGTGGCTGTGAATTTTTATTGTTCATATGTATCTCAGCCGTAAGTTTTTTTCACAGCCGTTCGAGAATAAAGGAATTTTTCAGCTTATGGCCGAATGCCGAGATAAAGATGAGAACTCGTGATTGTATTCACCGAATCACAATTCTAAAGGCATGGCAAAGCTCCTGACTTCACACGGTGCAGGTTTCTCCATCCAGGGATTCATACTGCGCTGTCCAAACTTTACGGAATTCGTAAAATCATTTCTGAATTACTTGTAACAGTTAAAAAAGAAATTGAAGAAATATCTCAGCAATCAACCTTTTATTTTTTTGTATAGGAATTTTCACACACTTCCTTGAGAACATTTGGACATTTCCTGGAATTCAAACGTATGTTGTGACTATAGTCATGGAAAATTTTACATTTAATTTGCAGTTGACGTAAGGAAACACGATCTGTAATGACTAGGAACACCAGAATTTTGGAAAAAGATTTTACGACCATTTGTACTTCATCACACTTTAGCTCAGATACACGCAAGCGATTGGATGATCTAGGTGTTAACGCGCCTGCCCGCGAATCACAGACGTACAGTAGCGGAGGAACCTAACTCTGATTGGCCAGTCGAGTAAGAAAACGTCTTCTCACAAACAAACGCCGCCAATAGGCAAAATAAGTAGAGACCTAAAAAAAAAAAAAATTCGCTAGTTCAATGACCTGCAGGCCAGAGGGGTAGCAAGAGAGGAAATATTTTCGTGAGATTCGGGTGTCCCTAGTAATGACAAAAAAAAAAAAAAGAGCTGAGCTTATTAAATACAAAATGTCCCGTATAGCCACGGGCTTTGGGAATGAACAATTGCCAAGGACAGGAAAATTTCGCGCTTTAGACGACCTGTAGGCTAGACTTCACTGTGTCCCAGCTTTATGTTCATTGGCTGCTGCCACACAGCGTGTAGCCAGTTTTACTTCAGACCGCAGATGGCGCGGAATTCGTCGTTTGTTTCCTCGCAAGCCTGTCATTGGCTCAGAGTTCACCTGGGCGTGTCTAACAAACTGCGGTCCGATTGCAGACGTAACAGAAATACGTATAAGTTTGAAGTCCACTTTATCCTAAAATGAATTCGCGAAATTTTTTTTTCCAGTCTCTGACAATGGCGAGTCTACGCGAAGCCTTCTTTCGCCACTGTAACCGAAACATTATCGATTCCGCGACAGTTGGGGCAATTAAGTCAACTAAATTTATTCCAAAAAAAAAAAAATAGCTGTGACCGTTTCAATTCGAACCATAATTCAGTATCAAAGTTATGTTAGTTTCGTGTGTGTCACTGCAGCTCCGTTCAACCGCGGTGGTGTAGTAGTTAGATCACTCGCCTCCCACCAAGGCGAACCGAGTTCGGTTCCTGGGGGGGCCGACTTCGGATTTTCGTATGTGGGAATCGTAGCGGACGGGTCTCCCGTTTCCCCCGCCCTTGCATTCCGGCGCTGCTCCATAATCAACTTGCTTCACCCTCGTCGGCTCTCAATACCTAGATGTTAAGAGCCACCCAAATCTGTACACTCACTCGCCCTTTTTCTATTGACGTGAATACCTACGTCTTTAAATTTGCAACCATGGTGGGAGGCAATCCAGGAAATCCGATGATAGCAAAATCGCGGGATAGAGCTTGGCATTGCAGCTCCGAACCTATCGCCTGCATTCAAAATTCAATTACACCACTCGATTGCCAAAGGATCGAAGAATATGTTACGTCGAGTGAGGAATGCGAAGCATCGTGCGTGGAGTGTGCTGCGGAGGGAGGGGTAGGGCAATTCTGAGTTCGTTTCGCCGCGCCTCATAACTTCCGCGTAGTATAACTCTTGACCAGGAGAAGCTGCGACGCTCGCTTAGGTTTCAATCGGCGGCTCTCGTCAAGATCAATCATCTGCGAGCATAAAACATTTGTGTGGCGTGGTTATGGTGAAATTGCACGAGTTTAATGTAAAAAAAATTAAGAAAACTTTACACAATTTCGGGCTATACTCGTCAAAAAAAACCAAGTCGAAATACAGAAATCGTATACGGTTGGAAAGAGTATCTCAAAATCCATCCAGTGGTACCGATTGAACCCTATATTATCTAGTGAAGCGGGACCGGGAACGTAAAAAAAAAATTAACCAAACCGTCCAAGCGTGTCAACGTAGACGTATTCACGCAAAACTAACGGTCAGTGTCCCCAACATAGCCACACACAATTTTTTTTAAGAGGTTGGAAGGGGGGAGTGGGGAAAAAAAGGGAGGTGGAGATGAAATATCCTCTCAATCGCGTCTGAATGTTCTCACAGTTCGGGAAGGCAGCGAACAGCTCGCGTTCAAAGTTCCCACCGAAGACAGAAGATGGTCGTTAGGAGTAACTGCTGCGCGCGCAGCAGTTTCCAAGAAGCCACGTTTCCGGTCGAAGGGAGGGGGAGGGGAGGGGGGATTATAGCAAGGTAACTCGACGGCTGCTGCATGCCTCGGCTTCTACAGAAGCTAGCGATGAGGGAAGAAGCGTAGATTTCGCCGGTTTTCGTAAAAGCCGCCCGCCGATTCGTCTGGAGGCCTACAAGCGACGTGCTGGTCTTCGCTAAGGAAAACTTATTCCCCCCCCCCCCCTCCCCCCCCCCCCCCCACGACCCGAGTTGCACTATGTGAGTATGGGTAGGAGACACCCGGATTTCGCGAATAGATTTCCGCACGTGCTAGATTTCAATACCCCATGGGCATACCAGTTGTATCAGTTCGCTTATTGGTGGCGTGTATTTGTGAGTAGAAATTTTCTTACTTGGCTGGCCAATCAGGATTAGGTTACTCAGCTACTGGACGTCTGTGATTCGCGGGCAGACACGCAACACCTAGATCATCCAATCGCGGGCGTGTATATGAGACAAAGTGTTATGAAGTAGTACAACTGGTAGAAAAATCTTTTTCGCTAAATTCGGGGTGTCCCTAAGTATAGGCTGTTTACGGTAAAGCAAGAAATTTTTAAGGCTCTCCAAATAGGAATCAGCCCCTAATAAATATATTTTGTTGCAGTCTCAGATGTTACCTTTCGAGAGTGGAGAAATATATACAGTATGTTTATTAGTCATAGTTAGAGACCTGGAGAATTCGGGGGTTCATTTTGAGACAAGCTAGAATTCAAAACACGTGCGTTTATATAACGTTAGGCATTGGTTCCACTCTGTGTTTGACACCTCCTAGAGAACGCTGGCCCAATCGTTGCCTTCCACTGTGACTGCAGACAACCAATGCGCAGTTGATATCGGCATATTTGCACATAAGACTGTAGAGTCTAGCCTGCAGGTCACGGAACTCGCGAATTTTCAGTTCTCTAGTCATATTGCAACGTTTACATTACAAAGAAAAAAATTAGCAGGGCCTTAAAAAGTGCTCACTTTGCCATGAATATCCTATAAAAAGCTGTTCACGGCGAAATGAAGCTAACCTTTGAGAAGAATCACTGCCCGTAACTACGAATATGCAGAGACCTGAATATTTGGCGGAATCATTTTGGGACAAGCATGAATTCAAAACACGTGTGTTTATGTAACTTTATCCATTGGTCCAAACG
This sequence comes from Dryococelus australis, assembly GCA_029891345.1. Taxonomy (NCBI): domain Eukaryota; kingdom Metazoa; phylum Arthropoda; class Insecta; order Phasmatodea; family Phasmatidae; genus Dryococelus; species Dryococelus australis. Next base: position 33,106,097 of record CM057008.1, read on the forward strand.
GTATTTGACACCTCCTGGAGAACGCTGGCCCAATAGTCGCCTTCCACTGTGATAGCAGACAGCCAATGGGCTGTTGATATCGGCATATTTGTACACAAGACTGTAGTCTCTAGCCTGCAGGTCATTGAACTCGCGAATTTTTCTGGTCTCTATAGAGAAACGCTGGTTTGGTGCAGGCTCCCATGTTACTCCTTTTTTTCCCACAGTAATTTATAATTTCTGGTTTTGCAAATTAGAAATCTTTTTTATGCGTACTGTACTTGAGCTCACTAAGAACTTGTTTCGTTATCATAACGTTAAACTTTAAACGCGCGTACCTTTGCAATACGTCTGTCATTGGACCTTACTGTACCTGACACACCCTGGGTAACGCTTCGCCAATCATTGAACACTTCGCAGTTGTACGCCCCAATCGCGTGTGGTTCATTTAGACAGGGCGTGGCTTGACGCCTATCGCAGCAGCCAATGGGAAAACGACGCCGGCTCCGGTACATACAGTACTGTGAAGTGCAGCCCGATGACAAATAATAACGCGAATTCTGCATGTCTCTGCCAATAAGCTGCACTCTCTGTGATGTGTGGTCAGTGACGTGAACCAATCATGACGCAGCACGGTAGCAAGTGTTAGGGTTCGATTACCCTCAGGGAATACCATTTGTCACCGAGTTCCGCCCAGTACAGCACCGACGACATATAACCTTCCCGTGCGACACGTTCACGATTGTTTACAATAGGCGCGAGAGGGTTCGCAGCAAATATTTAAAATGTATAGGCTGTTCACGGTAAACTGAGCACTTTTGGAAGCCCTGCCTAAGATCTACTTGTATGCACGTTGTGTATTCTTCCGCTTTATTGTCTTGGGTCTCATCGCTTTATTCATGCGGCGGTCAAGTGAAACTCAGTAATTATTAGAAAAGTGAATATTCTACAAATATGCACATTTTTATGTTTTGATGAATTAAAAAAAAAAACAGAAAGGGAAAGGAATAATTTAAGTTATTACAAATGGTTACAAAGCACTTTTTATTCTACTTTAAGATATGGAACTACTTTCCATCCATCGTGACCAAACTTTACTGGGTGCATGACCCTCATTGTGTCCGTTAACATATACGCAGGTCGGAGCAGTGATTTTTTTCTAAGATTGATTTTTAAAGTGATCACTCTATCGTGAACAGCGTTTAGTTCCAACACTCACGGCTGTGTTGCAAGTGTGATGCTTAAATTTATTATATCGAGCAGACACTGCCGCCTATTTTATACATATTCGAATATGATTTTAAATGTTGCGAACACATTTACATTTGCAACAATTCCACGGCTTCGCGATAACGATGCATGGTAACGTTAAGTTTACGTAACGCAGAAGAAAACAAAATGAGAAGAAACGTTGATCATAAGCAGGGATTTCAAAAGAGCACAGAAAAAAAAAAAAAAGCAAACAGCCTATTATATAAGTTTACTTATAATAACATTCATAAGTTGTTTGCAGTTGTGGACTCTTCGCACGGATAAATGAGCACTTTTGAAAGCCCTGCTTAAGATCTGCTTTGTATGTACGTTGTATACTCCTCCGTCTTATGTAAAAATTGCCATGGGCCTCATTACTTTATTCATGCGTTTCTAGTAACGCGTTTTCACTGATTATGCAATCAGACCCGGAATGTTTAAACGCAAGTCTCTATAATGTGTAATTATATTTTTTTTTGAAAATATTGATTTCTGAAAAAAAAAAAAAAAAATTCTGTAGGTAAGCTGTAATAAAAAGTGGTATCCTGTTTCGTTTCAATCTCCCGCCAAACTGTTGAGACGCTGCCAAGGAGATTAGCTGAGAGTTTCTACTCACGTCTTACGGTTACGTTCCTGTATAGACTGTTCACAGTTAAGTGAGCACTTTTGAGGCACTAGTTACGTTTTTTTTTTCTGCCATTCTTTTATCCTTTAACTAGTTTTTATAATAAATATTGTCATGTAAGCAATAAACACACTGTGTAGATTACCCTGCACTCGGAAGTTAACGTCTAAAGATAAATATTATTTATTTATTGACTGTTGCAAACGAGAGGGCTTTCAGATGTGCTCACTTTACCACGAATAACCTATACATGTAGCGATATTTCAAGTACGTGAACTTAATTTCGGGGTGACATAATTTTACTTTTCCTGAAAATAAAAATATGCTTCCCATGTAAAGTTCGCAAGATTTTTCTTACAATTACTAGGTAAACGTCTCAGTAATTTTACAGTAGTTCGTTTGAATGTATACCACAGGTTTGACTTTATTTGAAAAATAAATAAGTTTTCGATACACTACACTGTTAATATGACCGTAAGACATGGACCAACTTTTTCTGATTCTGTGACGACTTATCAAGGAATATCTCAAGTTATTGCTTGCTTTTAAAATACACGCAGTTACGGGAAGTAGCTTTTTACAAAAGTTGGTTTTAAAATTGCTCAATTAAACGCCGTCCACGATGAAGAGTGAGCACTTTTGAAATCAACATTACAAAAAAGTCACTGACCCTGCCTGCATATACTGAGTAACATTCGCCCAGTAAAGTTGGTAACGATGGATGGAAATATCATTACTAGTTTTAGCAAGTAGATCACAAGTTCGAGGCAACAGTATAACAATTCCTAAAGTTCAAATGAAGCATTACAGAAAGTAAACTTCAAACTAGCGAAAACAATGTTAAACTCTATTCTGTACTATCTATGTATTCGTATAAAGGTTGAGTAATCAGTTATATGGATAGAATATCATACTCCATATTACGGAGACACGGGTGGATATCGAGAGTGAATCGATAAAAATCTTTCACACATGTTAATTTAAAAAAAAATAAAAAATTCTGAAACATTTGTAAAAGAACCACTACTGAAGTAGAGCTAAGTGAAATTATTATGACCTGAATATTATTTAGGAATTTTTAATGAAATTATTATGGCCTGAATATTATTTAGGAATTTTTTAGTGAAATTATTATGGCCTGAATATTATTTAGGAATTTTTTAAAAATTATTGTGTTATTCACTCAGGAGTTCTAACATTATGTTTAATTCAAATTCGTCGCATTATAACCATTGGTGTCTATAAATTAAAGTGATACTTTTCAGTTAATCTTTATAACCAGTTCAACTAAATACGAAAAACAGATTGGACTCGAAAATTCAGTAACAAATTCCAGAAGTAAATTATTTACATGAAAACAATTATTATACTTATAATAATATTTTCTAGTTTGGACACACATCAGCAATAGTTTGGCAACACGCAGACAACTGGTGAAAATTGCAACATATTTTCCCCAACTGTAGACTCAGATCATTATGGCACTGTCGAAGAACTGTTATCATTTCATTACGCCTAAATTTTAAATATCAAAGTTTTTAAAATAGTTCCAACCTTTCATTTCAGAATAACGGAAAAGTAATTTTATCCGCCAAGACGAACTTCGCTGGTTTATGCTCTACGGTGAAATAATTTAAACATCGACACATTTGATCAAACTTTCATGAATTTCCATTGGATTCGAGACAAATAAACGGCCACCGCTTACTTTAAGGTGATAAATCTGACGCTATTTTAGCACTTCCTACAATTTTTTCCACGTTATCATAACTCTCCACCATTTTTTTTACCCGACGGCGTGTAAAATATACAGCAGATATATTTTGTCTGATGTCGAGCTTGTCTTGATCCAGATCCAAATAATTTTTAAGGTAATCTGAAAAATTATTATTATTATTATTATTACTTGTTCAGAGATGGCAGTAATAGCAGCCAAACACCACGAATATGAATTTTATACATTAAAAAAAAAATTAATTCTCCTTGCCCGTATAACGGTAAAAATGTTGATAAACGTTTTGAAATGTAATTTATAGCAGAAATCTGCACATTGCGACATGGTGTTGCAGGTAAATCTCTGGAACTTTTTTTCGAAATATTCACCGTCGGCACAAAGATACATGGTGCAAACGGTTCGAGTCCTTTCAATGAAGAAGAGTTTAAATTTCATCTAGTCTGCAGTTTGTCTTCCACCGTGTATGTTTGTAGGATAATTTGAATCCGCCATATGTAAAATTAATTTTTCTAGGGGCCTGATGACGCCGCATAGGTAAACACACGGTTTTTTTATTTTTTTTTATTTAGAAATTTTAAAGTTTTCCTGACATATGCTCTTTCATACTCTATTGTGTTTAAAATAATATATATTAACTTCAGACTGGCCACGAACTTAATAATTATGCTTGCGAAATAACGTTAAGTGGGACAACTATTTTTAATAATTCGCTGCCAACTTAACTATAAAACTGCATACATGCTGTTCACGATAAAGTGAGCACTTTAGAAATGAACTGAATAAGAAAGTCACTGCCACTACCTGCATATATTTTAACGGGCGCACTGAGTGACATGCGCCCATTAAAGCCGGTAACGATGGATGGAAAGTAGTTCCATATTTTAACGCCGAATAAAAAGCGTTAGGTAACAATTTGTGATAACTTAAAATTACTTCTTTCACTTCCTGTTTTCGTTAATGCATCGATGTGTAAAAATAAAAAGTTTTGCAAAGCACCTACTTTTTTTTAGTAATTTCACAGTTTCGCTTGATTGGCCGACGCCTGAATACAGTGAAGAGATTCGGGCGGCTTTTAAAACCGAGGTCTTCAGAGCCTACGATGGCGATTGAGGTGAGTATGGAGAAGCGCCGGAATGCAAGGGCTGGGTAACGGGAGATCCCTGAGAAAAAACCCGCAGACCAACGGCATCGTCCGGCACGATTCCCACGCGCTGAAAATCCGGAGTGACCCGGCCGGGGATTGAACCCCCCGCCCTGGTGAGAGGCGAGCAGGCTAACCGCTCAGTCACCGTGGCCCCGACGCATGAATAAAGTGATATGTCCCATGACAATGTCAAATTTACGTAAGGTGGAGGAACACACATCGTGCATGCAAGTACGTAGATCATAAGCAGAGCTTTCAAAACTGCTCATTTTACTCCGAACAGCCTATATCACACACAGTTATGAGCCGTGAATGTCCAAAAATGTTGTCCCGAATGTGCTTACTTTATTGTGAACAGTCTGTACTTGCCATCAACACAGCTTTACTGGCCAACAACATGGCGGGAAGTCGTGTACCAATCAGCGCCTGGTAACTAACGCCGCGGTTACACGGGCTGCTGGCAGAACTACTTCGCTAAATTGTGTTCGGCAGAACTACTTCACTAAATTGTGTTCGGCAGAACTACTTCACTAAATTGTGTTCAGCAGAACTACTTCACTAAATTGTGTTCGGCAGAACTACTTCACTAAATTGTGTTCAGCAGAACTACTTCACTAAATTGTGTTCGGCAGAACTACTTCACTAAATTGTGTTCAGCTATTGAAGAGGTTACATTACCTTCGAACGATTTCCGATCGCAGTTGTTTCTCGTTCAAAGTGAACAGTTTCCATACGTAGTTTCGAACGACTGTGCTGCTATTGGCTGCTTCGAAGTAAACAAGCCGTGTGAAAAATATTGCTGTTTTTGGCGGGAATTCCTGCACTTGTTGAATTAACTTAAGTTTAAGGTTGAACGTACTAATACCCACCCATTATGCCATCACAGTAAAAGTGTAGGTTTCTTGACAATTAAAAATATCAAGAGTTAGAGGCTATTATAATTAAATATCGTATATTTTGTTGAGGTTAGAATTTCCATATATTTCATTCTACTTTGGGTGTGTGACCGCGAAAACACGTTCTGGTTTAAAACTTGTTCAGGCATGGCTACCGAATGTATTTAGCAGAATGTGTTTGACAGCACTCGTGTAGCCGCAGCTTAACTCGCCAAACGGGTAGTAGAACTAACAGGGAATCTTCTGTGGCCTGCAACAGCCAATAAGACTCGCGCGACCAATGAACGACCGAGTAAGCTACGCCTTTCCATGAAAAGAACTCTGAAAGGAACGTTAACCATTCTGTGACGCCGTCGGAGTTCGTAGAGTAAAAAAAATAAAAAATAAGTTAACTTTCTAAAATGTATTGGAAGTTTCTAACTCACACATAGTATGTAAATAACACCACACGCCAAGCTGCAAATATAGGAATACTGAGCGTCGTTTCTATAGTCTGTTCCTGGTCTCGACACTTTTTGAATCAAACCTTAGAAAAAACACCCCCCCTGTATGACATGTTTGGCTTCTTCCTAAATACCTCATGCATACCAAGCATTCGATAACTTGTATCAACATAAAATAATCTTGTTTTTGGTTGAATTGGACTTTCGCATGTATGTTATGTATAAACTACAATACATCATTTATAACTAATACGAACAAAGACAGAGAGAAAATAGGTTTGTTGCCTAGTAAGAAATAGCTCTTACGCGAAACATCATTACACTGAGTGTGCACGAATGCAGTGCGTTGGTTCTCTGGTGTAATTTTCTAAGCTTTGTGCGAATGAGGCGGAGGAATATTCTGGAGGGCTTCAGGAAATTTGGCAATAACCATGAGCGCGCTATATAAAAAGAGTTCCCTGTGTATTTGGCTCTATCAAGAGCAAATGTAGAAAGACTACCATAGATGTATGGGAAAAAAAAAAAACTCTTAACATCTCTGCTTTTTCACTATGCATAGTGTCTACCTCATGGTATTTTCACAATTTACTGATCAAAACTTCGAAAAATTATTCCAAGTCAGATTTTTTTTCCCCTTAATATGTCGTATATCATAGGCGTTAGAAGTGTCACATCTTTGTTTAAAAATAACTTCTACTTTAATTTATTTGAAAAATTATAACATTCCATTTATAATTGATACGAATAAAAACAGAGAAAATAGGAGTGTTGGTAATGCCTAGTAATAAATAGTTCTTATGCAACAGGTTATTACACTGAGAGCGGACGAATAAGGTGCGTTGGCCCTTTGGTGTAATTCGCTAGACTTGTTTAAGCTTCGTTTTCACGAGGCGGAGGAATATCCTGAAAGTAGAACTTTAGAACGGCTTTATAAAATTTAGAGCTAATCGTGAACGAACTGTATATACTGATGCGGTAAATTTGGAAATAATTTCCCAGGAGTACGGAGTGCTACTAAGTTTTTTTTTTTTTTAACAGGAGGTGGGATAGTACATCCACACTCCTGAGAAACGAGAAGCGAATTTGCTTCGGGGAATTAATATGTTGATTCTAGAAAAAAAACATTTCCTTTTAATATAGGAATCGTTTCACACGGTCCGCCTCGTGTACTTACAGTAATTCGGTGCGTCAGTCAGCCCTCGTCTGTCACACTAGACATTTGTCTTGGAAAAAAACGGCGTAAGGAAATTTTCCGGGGATTCCCCCGCACCCCTCCTTCGAACATCGTTCAAACCCTCTCGCTCAAGAGAGCAGATGGGAGAGCACTCGCAAACAAACAATATGTCTACCTGGTTTTTCGGGGATCTGCGTGTTGTTCCTTTTTCTGCGTAAAGCTTCTTACACAATAGGAAACTTTAGCATTTGACTTTACGTTTCGTATCCTTTGACGAAACCACCAATACACAATAAAATATTGTAAAGCCAGAGTTCAGACAACTGAACATCGGTTCTGCGAACTTCCTAAAAATTTGTATCTTATTATGTAAATAATTATACTATCCAAAAATGCATTTTACGTACCTTTTGTAAAAATATGCTTAAAATATACATTAAAAGTTTATTTCAAAACAAAAAAAAATTATTTGTTTAATTTATTAAATCATTTCAATTCATATATTTTCTCTTCACATTATATTTGTTTGTCATTTATCTAATTTATGACGAGCTATGTTTAATATACCAAGATTAAAATCGACCTATAATAAAATAACGCACTGTTCACATAACCTCTGCTAGATTCTCGGCAAAATGGCTGCTTGACTTTGACTTTAAATTTCAACTTTTCGAAATCGCTAAGTCAAGAGTGCTTGACTTTACCTTTGACAGTTCCATTGTGTCTAGCTCGATAAGAGACAACTTGTCGGAAAGCAAACGTAAAGTCAAATGTTAAAGTTTTCAATTGTGTAATGGCCTTTACACTGACGCGTGTGTGTGCGTGCGCGCGTGTGTTAGGGCAGTGGTGTACGACCCAAGGCCCGAGGGCCGTATGCGGCCCACCGTTTCATGTCATGCGGCCCCGCGGACATACTCGTGGGAAATAAACGCTATTACACGTACTGAAAGAAATTTAAATTACTTTCTATATGTATGTCATGTTGTCGGAGCTGCCTGGATAACGGGGAGCGAGAGTGCCGTAAGTCACCTTATCGCCTATTGTCGATTGAGAAGACGCACCAAAGCCCTGGCACAATAGGCTTTTCGGTTTCTGGTGGTTGCTGTGGTCTCTCGTTCAGGACCTAAAGAACGCTCTCTGATAGGTCTGTTGGGGGTGAAAGTCCGTCCAATGTATTCCAAATTGCAACGACACCAACCAACAACAACACCAACATCAACCACCAACCGCGAGTTGAAATCATCTTAGGGTCAAGCATCAACTATCATCACCAACCACTATCAATGGCACAATAATCAGTGTTCGTGTTGGTGTAAATTATTTCGCGCCTGTGCCAACAGATGGCAGTAAAGTTTTAAGGAAGGCGTATCATTTGTTTTAAATGCTTACAGGCGAAATTCGAATTTTTAAACTTGAACCAACAAGTGTTTTATTGCTGAGATTTTGGAATTTTTTTTAATATTTATAGCACAATAAAGTAATTCATATTTAAAATGTTATAAGTTATTTTCTTATGAATGGAAATAAACATTCTGCATTTTATAAAAATAGTATTACTATACTTAAGTTAAATTAGTCTGTAATCATGCAATCGCATCATAAAAGCCTTCAAATGTAGAAGACACTAATGATTTGTTAAGCTGTTATGACATTGGATACGAAAATATTTAATAATAAACACATATATTGCTGGTTGCTTAGTTACAGCATGTATTATAATGCTTTTTATCAATAATTATATTTTCACACGACTATTTCCGCAAATTCAATGGTTTTCAGGACCAGAAAACGCTCTCTAATTGGTCAGTTGGTGGTAAAATTTCAATGTATTCCAACTTGCTACAACACCGATCACCAACAAAAACCCCAACCAAGAACAACAACACCAATACAAACCGCCAAACGCGAGTTGAAATTATTTTAGGACCAACCATCAACCGGAAATTGTGCCATCACACATGTACTGCACTGGCCTTCAACAGCCACCTACACCGACCACCAACCACCAACACCAACCATAAACCGGAAATTGTGCCATCACACATGTACTGCGTTGACCTTCAACAGCCACCTACACCGACCACCAACCACCAACACCAACCATCAACCGGAAATTGTGCCATCACACATGTACTGCACTGACCTTCAACAGCCACCTACACCGACCACCAACCACCAACACCAACCATCAACACCAACGACCAACCACCAACCGGAAATTGTACCATCTCATGTGACGTATACTGCACTGTTCTTCAACAGCCACCAAACACCAACCGCTTGTTCGGCCAGGGGTTTCTGTCCTAGTTCATCGCCCTGTACCACCGCTGAAGACATTTGATCATCCTGCACGAAGACACCAAACAGTAAAAAAAAAAAAAAAAAAAAAAAAAAAATCTAGTAGACTTTTCTAACTTAAAGAAAGCTTTTAACCTATACATTGTACGGGAAATAATACCACGTATCGGGCTGCAAATACAGGAATGTTTAGCGTAGACCCTATGCAAAGCTGCAAACTTCTCTGTTCATTTGAAGCAATCGCGAGTTAATTTCAGAACGCTATTGCAGGTGCACGGAAAATAATTTACCATTTGCGTTTTCTCATCTTACGTGTACCACTGATATGGTGAATTTGCGCATCGTTTCTCTCAGTTCACAGAATGATGAGACGCTGGCCAAGGATGGCCAAGGAATATTAGTGGACTAAGTAATAATTAGAGACCAGAAAAATTCGTGAGTTCAATGACCCGCAGCTAGACTCTACAGACTTAAGTGGAAATATGTGAATATCAACATCACATTGGCTGTCTGCTGTCACAGTGAAAAGTGACGATTGGGCCAGCGTTCTCCAGGAGGTGTCAAACGCCGTGTGGAACCAATGTCTAATGTCATATAAACGCATGTGTTTAGAATTCTAGCTTGTCCCAAAATGAACCTGCAAATTCTTCAGGTCTCCAGATGTTGCTAAAGGAGATGAAGTTTTTGTTAAGCACGTTAATACCATAACACTCAGGTTACTTTTTTTTTTGTAATGTAAATCGGCCTGTTGTTCGTGACACTATTGCTGTTCGTGAAGCTGTTATTAATCTGACTGCTGTTGTTACTGGGGGCCGCGCTGGCTGAGCGGTTAACCTGCTCGCCTCCCGCCAAGGCGAACCGAGTTGAATCCCTGGCCTGGTCACTCCCGGATTTTCGCATGTGGGAATCGTGCCGGACGATGCCACTTGCCAGCGGGTTTCTTCAGGGGTCTCCCGTTTCCCCCACCCTTTCACTCCGGAGCTGCTCCGTACTCACCTCAAACACCCTCATCGGCTCTCAAGACCTCCCTGTTAAGAACCGCGTAAATCTCTTCACTGCTGTTGTTACTTCCTGTAGTAATGTTCACTTGGGAGTGGTTTCAAGAATAATTTGCCTTATTACTAGTATAATTTTCGAAACTAAATAAATAAATGTTCCCCTTGAGCCCTAACTAACAATATATCACATATCATTATAAACAATAACATAATATCGTATATTGATGTCCGACTCACAAAGACATCAATCTTACAGAAAAACACAAGAACAAACAAACTAAAGGGACAATGCCTACACTGTACAATACCCTACACAAAAACAATACACTGACACCATCACAACACAGACACAGACATCAAACACACGACGGACACCTCACGAATATGGCAACCACTATCGGCCCCTCTCTCTCCGGAGAGGATGGCGGGGTGAGGGTTCAAGGGCGGAGGCAGAGGAATTTTAACTTTTGACATTTATGTTAACCTCTTTTTTAAAGATTATAACAAAATATAATTCTAAGCCTCTGTAATTTTAACACTTTGTAGACTATGCTCGAGTGTAGCTCGAGCAAAGATAATTTGAAAATTTCTTTGTTGTTCAGAACAAAACTCTCATGGGTGCAGTCTTTGTTCAGCTAGTGTTTAACACTGCCTCACAAGAACACCACAGCGCAGCAACAATAACATTTATAACGATAGAATTTATTTTTTACTATAGCCACTCTAAGAGGCATGCTTGATTGTAAATACTTTTATATGATAGAGAACATTTGATTGGATCAATACCAGATCGGCTCTCCATTGGTTGATGACCGACCAATAATGAACGCTGTAAAGTGAAAGGTAGTGTCCGGTGTGGTATGGACCAATAGGAAGACGGTAAGTTCTAACACAATCACCAACAGAACCGGTGTGTATATAGTAGTGCATATAGGTGATTCACGTCTAATTTTCTTAACTACCAGTAAATGTGTGCACACCTCAGTGTGTTAAATATTAACTTCTTTTTTTATTTTTATAACGCTACAAATTTTATGTTCAGACTATTTTCCAAATTTATTTTAAATTCTAGTAACCAAGACCAGTTATGGCCTTCAGCTGGGTGCTGGTGCCATTTTAATATGTTCTGGTGCGTCCTGCTGTTGTTACTGTTATTCAAACCTCCCTGTACTGTGCTCCAGTACGAAATTCAAATTCGAATTAGGGGATGTAATTCGCAGGTTTCGTTAGTTGGCTTATACTGCTAGAGATATGCATGTAGTGTAAAACTGCGTTATGTCAATCGAGAGAACTGAATCACGAGTATTAATTATTTTTTAATATTTGTATTTAAGTATAATAAGAGTTTCACGCATTTAACCTGCGGACAATTACACAGAAAGGTGTCTCGAACATTTGCAGGAAAAAAAAATGGCTGGACACCACTGGTTTTAGGGTAAAAGGGAAATCGAAGGGTTGCTGTTTTGTGAAGGACTCCTGGAAAAAAAGGGGGGGGGGGGAGGAGTAGGAGATAGGGGCTGTGTGGATATTCTAGCACGGTGATCGTCCATCAGGAAATCGTTAACTGAATACGGGTTAGTGTGGGCAGAGAGAGAGAGAGAGAGAGAGAGAGGAGGGTGGTGGGATGTAACACCAAGAGAAAGAGGGAGGGGGGGGGGGTGGTTTTGGCAAAAGCGGCCGCGGATACTGACGGATGGTGGCTCGGCTCGCAGTGCCTACGCGGTCGGCTAATTTGCTCCCGGCATTCCCGCAAATCCAATATCCAATCAAACGCTGCCAACCCCCCCTCCCGCTCCTCACCATTACCACCGGCCCCATCGGCCTCCCGGCATGCAAATATTGGCACCGCTCATGATTGATGTCGGCTGTGAAATCTGGCGTTATTTTTGCTCCGTTCGGCCGGCCGAAACTCTGTGGTCCCACTTCCTCCCTAATAACCTCACCCGGCATGAATTTTTTACCCTTTCGCGGCGCGAGCTTTGAGGGGGAGCAAAAAAAAAAATAATACAACACTTAAATCCACCCGCGTTTCGATATTTTAATTTTATTTTTATTTTCCCCCCCTGCACCGAGGCGCGCCATTTTCAAGCTTCGAAGCTACCGGCGAGTTGTGCCAGACGTTGATGGAACGAGTAATTAGAAAAAAAAAATCAGCGAGGGGAAAAAATTTTTTTTGTAAGGATCGTTGAGATGGAGAGATTACATAACACGTTATGAATGACAAATGTAGAAATATATTTCCGGATTTGTCCCGTTCTGCCTTCTCTGGTGATATATTTTATTTTTTTTTATCTCGCGAGCGTCTGACGTAATTAAACTTGAAATATTTCCCTATCGTTCTTTCGGGGTGTATAAAGTCTATTTGTCGTTTCTTTACACTATTTGAATCTGACTTTCGAAAAATCACCCTATCTACGACGTGTTTGATTATTTCTAAATATGCCATGTTTCAAAAGCGTTTTATACTCGTGTTAGCATAAAAATACGCTATTCTTCGTTAATTCGAACTCTTACCCATATTTTACCTATATAAATTATAATATTTCATTAATATAAATAGAGACAGTAAGAAAATAGGTTTGTTGGTAATATGTAAAGACCTGAAAAATTCGCGAGTTCAATGACCTGTAAACTACACTCCAGTGTTGTATGGAAAATCATGCAAATACCACTGTTGATTGGTTGCTTGTTGTATTAGCGGAAGACGGCGATTTGGTCTGCATTTTATTGTGTTTGTTATTGGTTCAGAGTTGTCCAGGAGGTGCAAACTAACAGGTGGACCAACAGCGCAAGCAATAGAAACGTACGATGTTTCGAATTCTAGCTTGGCCTGAAATGAAATCGCGAATTCTTCAGCTCTCTAGTAATAGGCCTCCATAGTAGGAAACAGTTCTTACGCAAAATATCGTTATACCGAGTTGTCACGAATGCGGTAAGTAGTTCCTATGGTGCGCAATTTTCTAGACTTGGCTTAGTTAATTCTGCTCAGTTAGGAACAAACCGAGTATTCTAATGGGAAAGTTTCGCATAGGAAAAATTTCCACCGCCAGGTGCGCAGTGTTCCGAAGAGGTCATTTTTTTTACTAAGATTATAAGCTACTTGAATAATACAAGAGAAAGATTTTATTTAGTTACGTAGTCATTTTATATATGATATATGTTTACTGCAATTATTTTGTTTGTTTTTTTTTTTAATGTAGAAAATATATAAAAAAATCGGTACACATGCGACACTGGCGCTTACCTAGTGGCGAAAAATATTAGTCGCCAAACTAAAAGAATCGGGCTTCCCAACCTTAATAGATAAAACCTTAACTTGGTTCGACTTTGCATGAGGTAGAGATTCTTTAACTCTCTCCTGAAATGACTTTCGCGAAATATTTTCCGCCGAAAAATGTTGTATTTCATTGCACATAATGATGACCGATGCAATAAGGATTTCTTTTCGGTAACCCATTTTTATGCTATAAAAAAGCAAGCCTTACGAAACTATGATGGAAGTGTCAATTTGTGGTTATAAAGGCCGTTCACTATAAAGTGAAACTTTTGAAACCAACCTTTAGTCACTGCTCCCGCCTTCATATACTTTAATACAAACGCTCAGTAAAGTTGGTAACAATAGAGAGAAAGTAGTTCCATATTTTAACTTAGAATAAAAAGTATTAGGCAACCATTCATAATAACGTTAATTATTTCTTTCGCTTTATGTTTTTTTAATGCAGCGGAGTGTAAAAATAAGCTAATTTGTAAAATAATTACTTTTCTAATTATTTCACGGATTCAATTTATCGATTCATGAATAAAGTGACGAGGCCCATGGCAATGTTAATTTTACACAAGGCGGAAGAATTCACAACGTACATACAAGTAGATTTTAAGCAAGGCTTTTAAAAGTACTCAGTTTATCGTGAATAGCCTATAGTGATATTAAAGGATAAACATAAAAATAATCAATCAAATGAATTTATAAAAAATCACCAGAAATAAAAAACGCTTGATTTATATATATATATATATATAATGTTTTTAAGGTTACACTTAGGAATGTTTGATGCGAAATGAAGACTTAGACGAGAACAGCGGAGTGGAGAGATTTGGGCTGTTCTCTACATCGTAGACTTGAGAGCCGATGAAGGTGAAACTAGGTGAGCATGGAGTAGCGTTGAAATGCAATGGCGGGGGAAACGGGAAATTCCAGGGGCACGCCAAACAGCGGTATTGTCAGGCATGATTTCGACGTGCGAAAATCTGGGACCAACCCCTTCAAGAATCGAATCCGGTTCGCCTGGGTAGGAAGCGAGTAGTCTAACCACTACACCACCACTATATCATGTACTTTTTCACTATATATATATATATATATATATATATATATAAACACACACACACCTGAAGAATTCGGTGCTTCACTTCGGGTCAAGCTAGACTTCAAAACCTCGTACGTTTGTATTACTTATGCTATTGGTCCACTTGTTAGTTTACATCTCCTGGACAACTCTGAGCCAATAATAAACCCACAATAAAATGCAGACCAAATCAACGTCCCCCGATAACACAACAGGCGACCAACGAACAGTGATATTTGCATGATTTTACGTACGACAATGGTCTATTGCCTAGAGGTCATTGAACTCGCGAATTTTTCACGTCTGTATAGACACGGGCTTATCCACACTGGTGTGATAAATTTGTGAATAATTCCTTAGTGTGTTATCAGACGCATGGCATTGTTGATTTTGCGCATTGTGGAAGTATACCCAATGTGTAGGCCTAGAGAGCGGAAAAATTCGCGAGTTCAATGACCTGCAGGCTAGACTCTACAGACTTATGTGCAAATGTGCTAATATCAACTGCAAAATGGTCGTCTGCTGTCACAGTGAAAGGCGACGATTGGGCTTGCGTTCTCTAATAGGTGTCAAACACAGTGTGGAACCAATTTCAAACGTTACATAAACGCATGTGTTTTGAATTCTTGCTTGTCCTAAAATGGATCAGCGAATTATTCAGGTCTCTACCAATGTGCAGAGACCTGCAAAATTCACGTTATTATTTGGGGACACGTTTAACTTAAAGCACATGTAGCTTTGCAGTACGTTTGCCATTGGATGATAATTAATTTGGCACGCTCCTGGTAAATCTGCACCAATAAATGAACACTTCATAATCGTGTAGCCCAACCTCATGCAGTTCAGTCAGAGAGAGAGTCTGACTTCACATCTATGCAGCAGCCATTGGAGAAATGACGCCTACTGAATTATCTATAGTGCTGTGAAGTTTAGCCTGATGCCAAATAATAACGCGTATTTTGCAGGTCCCTATACTCCATTCACGGTTTCTTCGGCCTTTTTGAATCAAACCTTTGAAAAATCTTCCCACGTATGACGTGTTTACTTATTTCCTAAATACGCCCATGTATCACAAGCGTTTTATAGTTTTGTTTATAAAAGTTACTTTTTTTCCCCTGTTAAATTGAAATGTTATTAATATCTTATCTATAAATTATAATGCTTCATTGATAAAAAATTTGAATAAAAACACGGTAAAAATAGGTATGTTGGTAACGTCTAGTGAGAAACAGTTCTTATACAAAATATCATTACAACTGAATGCGCACGAATATGGTGCGTCGTCCCTCTGGAGTAATTCTCCAGACTTAGTTAAGCTTTGTTTGCACGAGGCGAAGGAATATCCTGCAAGTAGAACATTAGCAGGGCTTCATAAAAGGCTGAAGTAACCGTGAATGGGTTATACCTATGTACAATGAAAATGGGGTGTCAAGGATGCATATTTGAAAATTGCTCAGTTTGTAACGTGAACAGCCTGTACCACACCACGCTCTTAAATGTTTCTGGGGGAGGGGGGGTCGCGCGCTTGGCAGCGATGCGTGGCAAATGAGTTGTCGCTCCAGAAGACTAGAGAACTCTCCGGGGACTCTCCTTCTTCAGATGCAACTGGCAGCGATGCGCTCTTGATGACGGCGGCTTCTGGTTTAACACGCTAGGAACGCTATCCTCTTCACGTTCTTGGCAAAGCGGCCGCGCTGCGCCCCGGTGTTGAGCGACTCGTGAAAGCCCGAAGCGCCCCAGGTATTTTTAACTCGCGGGCCTCGTTCCTCGGGAGCAACGAGTCTTCTCCCGCCTTAACGTCGAAGAAAAAGCAACTAAAGGCGGCTCACGATAAGATGAGCACTTTAGAATTGAACCTTAGCAAAAAGTCACTGCCCCCTGCGTGCATGCATTTCAACACTTTGTAGACTACGCTCGAATGTAGCTCGAGCAAAAACTAATTTGGAAATTTCTTTGTTGTTCAGAACAAAACTCGCGCGGATGTGTAGTCTTTGTACGGCTAGTGTTTAACACATCCTCACAAGAACACGACAACGCAGTAACAATGATATTGGCTAACGATAGAATTTAGTTTTCTTATAGTCACTCAAAGGGGACATTATTGATAGTAAATACTTTTATACAATAAAGGGCATTTGATTAGGTCAATATCAGCTCGGCTCTCCATTGGTTAATGACCGGCCAATAATGAACGCTATAAAGTACAAGGTAGTGTCCGGTGTGGTATGGACCAATACGACTATGGTGAATTCGTACAGAGACACCAATATAACTGGTGTTATTGCAGTAGTGTTTATAGGTGACTCATTTCTAATTTGTCGCAAGTGCCAGTAAATATGTGCAGACCTCGATGTGTTAACAGGCGCACTGAGTGACAGTCGCCCAGTAAAGTTGATAACGATGGATAGAAAATAGTTTCATATCTTAACTTCAAATAAAAAGTGTTAAGTAACCATTTGTAATAACTTAAAATTATTTCTTTCACTGTCTTTTTTTTTAATGCATTGAAGTGTAAAAATTAGCATGTTTATAAAATATAAGTATTTACTTTTATAACAATTTCAAAATTTCGATTTACCGACGCATGAATAACGTGTCGAGGACCATGGAAATGTTAATTTTACATAAGACGGAGGAATAAACAACGTGTATACAAGTAGAGTTTAAGCAGGGCTATCAAAAGTGATCAATTTACTGTGAACAACCTATACCTTTGGAGCACTGCACCCGACTATACAACGTGAAGAACTCGTAAAAAAATAGTACAGACACTATAAAAATTGTCAGAAATGTGCGATTTATGCTGTATATGAAAGAAGAATGTATATGTTTTGCAACATTATAAAATATTTTACTAAAATACACTTTTTAAATGTAAAAAATAGTCTACTAAAATAGTCTGTATTTTTAACAAAATTTAAGCGAATTTCCATTCTGGAGGCTTCAGAAAGCAGAATTTGCAAGAAGATATTCTTCATGTCATAACGTTTACTATGATTGTATGAAAGAAAATTGTAATAATAATTTAAGAAATATTTTTTAGAATTGATTTTATGCGCGTTCATTTATCAGAAACATTTATGGCTGAAACTGGTGTAAATAATGTGATTGTACCAAATATTGATCAGTTAGTATGCATTGTACGTGATGTCTAGGAGCACCCGCTTTTAGCGGGGGGGGGGGGGGGGGACAGGATTAGTTGTGTTCCTATACACTTCAGTTCATAACCATTTTCGTGATCGGATCATTGCTACCCATCTTATCTGTATGCCCGCGAATCACGGACGGTCAGTATCGGAGACACTTAATTCTTATTGGCTCACTCATATAGACTGTCTTCACACGAGAACAAACGGCCAGTAGTCATATGAAGACCGCAAGCGTGCATATAGGACATTGAAGTCTAGGCTCCGCGTAAATGTTTTTACGAAAAACAGTTGGCCCTAGTGATGACTAGAGACTAGAAAAATTCGTCGCGTTATTATTTCAAGACAGTGTAGATTTAAAATAAAATGTGTGCTTTTGTACTGCACTTGTTATTGGATTATAGTTTGTCCGGGCATACCACGGAAGCCTTCGTACCAACAGGAAACGTCTAACAGGCGACTGGCCCACTTACGTCCATCCAAGTCAACAGATAAAACGTTTCTTCATTACTGAAGAAGGCAATGAAGAAATCGCACCGACTCAAATATGCACAGAACGGTGAATTTTAGCGTTCTGCCAGGAAATAACGCGAATTTCGCAGGTCCCTGGTGATGATATTTTCGTCAGATTCAAGCGACTGAAATGAAATCTCTTTGGTCCCGCGAGAGATAAAATCAGAAATGAATCAGTCCGACTTCAACTAGGACTACAAAAAGAAGCATTCTTGACATCCTAGAAGAATCAAGGCTGAAATGGCATGGTCACATGATGGTAATGCCACCACATAGACTGCCTAAGGGATAGTTTGAAAAGAAAGAAAAAGTAGTGACTTGAAAAAGACCAAAAGAAAGACCTCGAGATAGTTGGATGAAGGAAGTACGAAAATATCTGGCTGGTCGCAGGGCAGAGTGGGAGAAGATACTGGGAGACGAGCGATGGCAAGACAGAACATTATGTAAAGGACTTGTTCATTTCCATACCCGGTCCGCTCTTGTGGAGAATCGATGATGACGATGATGAGTTAATAAATTTGCACTTTATATTTCTGGAAAAATTCAAAGTCAAATACAATTTTTTTTCTATATCTTGCTGCAGCCATAAAAACCAATATAGTTCTAACTAAATTGTATTAATGAAATAATTTACAAAAGAAACTATTGCCGTGGGCTGCCACTTGACATATACGCAATCACCAAATAAGAATCCGTACATTTACAAAAAAGTGAAAAATATGCAAAAAAAAATGTTTTTCCTGTATAGGCTATACAGACTGTTATTTTCAGATTTCATATGTCACGCGGTAGTCCATGGCATTAGTTTACTTTGTAATTTCTTATCTCGTACAAGTTGGTTTGTATTTATTATTGTGGCTGCAGAAAAACAGAAAAAAAATTGTATTTGACAACAAATTATTGAAGAAGAAAAAATTGGAGTGTAAAAAGAATTTTATTAGAGGAAAATGTCATCACATACAATGCGAACAATGTTTGTGTACAGTCATAAATTCATAAATTTTTTGATATCAAACACGGTTTCCCGAGCCCATACCTTTCGAGAGGTTGTGACTCAGGACTCAACTCGCTACCGTGACACACCCATTTTCCTGCGACGGCTTCTTTGAACTTGAATAGAACCGCCTTTGTACTTCGTATTGTACGACCGTATTGTGCGAGCAGTCAGTCGTTAGCTTTTTAACACTGCGGTCGGCACGTGTTTACCTCGAGGTCGAGATGCGCTTTTAACACTTCGAGGTCGACACGCTTCTGCCAGCTTCAAAGACAAGCTAGACGTTAGTCATCTATATCTCCATACCGCTGCAGGGACACCGTGTTCTATTGGTGCCTATTGTCACTTGACACCATATACTGGTCAAAACGACACCAGTCTTTCCGTATTGGCCGGCTGCCAAACAATGGAGTGCCGAGTTTACCGTTTTACAACCAAATGTTCTTTCATATGTAACAGAATATACATCCCATCTTGTTGATTTCCGTAACCATACAAGAATGTGTCGTTCATTTACGGAGTTCGTTGTTGATGTTGTATTAGTTCCTATTTAAAATCCTTATGAAATAGCGAATTGATGTCAATTTACCCGGACCAGTTTTGTTTTTTTAAGTGGAATGAAATATTGAAACAAGCTTTTTTCCGAACTACACTCGAGTATAGTCCTCAAAGTGTTAACGATGAAGTAAATCAACTGCCTATGGAGCACTGCACCCGACTATACAATGTGAAGAACTCATAAAAAAAGTATTACAGACACCATGGAAATTGTCAGTAAAGTGCGATTTACGCTGTATATAAAATAATAATGTATATATTTTGCAACATTGTAAAATATTTTACTAAAATATACTTTTCAAATGTAAATAATTAACCGATGAATAGAGTCCGCATTTTAAACTAAATTTCAGCGTATTTCCAATCTGGATGCTTCAGAAAGCAGAATTTGCAAGAAAATCTTTGTCATTCAACATCGTCATAATGTTTACTTTGATTGTGTGTGATGAAATTGTAATAATAATGTAGTAAAAATTTTTTTAAATAATTTTTACGTGCGTCCTTTTGTCACAAATATTTATGGCCGAAACTAAAGTAAATAAAGTTAGTTATAAAATTGATACTATACATTATCATTATGAATTTACTACAGATTATCACAGCAGATATTATAACGATATTTCTTGAAGAAGATTTTCTTGCAAATTTTGCTTTCTGAAGCATCCAGAATGGAAATGCACTTAAATTTTGTCAGAAATACAGACTATTTTAATCGATTATTTTTTTACACTTCCTCATTTCATATACAGCATAAATTGCACTTTCTGACTATTTTTTTTTAAACGAGTTTTTCACGTTGTATAGTCGGGTGCAGTGCTCCATAGGCAGTTGATTTACTTCAACCTTAAGGCAACCGTCTACCTGATATTTTAACTGCGTTGCAAAGTGTTCGAAATACAAACGTGCGCCCAACGTGCCGATCTACGAGAAGAGCACATGCGTCAGACAAGAGCCGTTGAGCGATACGCTGTATCTCAAAAAAATATATAATCCGTTCACGGTTACTTCACACTTTTCAGAAGCCCTGCTGAAGTTATATTTCCAGGATATTTCTCCGCCTCGTACAAACTAAGCTTAAACAAGACTGGAAAATCACACCGAAGGACAGCGCACCGAATTCGTGCGCACTCAGTTGTAATAATATTTTGCATGAGAACTATTTCTTACCAGACGCTACCAACACTCGTGTTTTCTCACTGTTTTTTATACATATGTATTAAAAATGAAACATTACAATGTACAAATAAAGTACTGGCCAAACCTCAACTTAACGAAAAATAAGGTAACATATAACGTTAACAGAGTTATAAAACACTTGTGATAATGCATATTTTAATAGTAAGTAACCATGGGGTAATTTTTCGAAGGTTTGATTTAAAAATTGTGAAGGAGCCGCGAACAGACTGTACGCGTCAGGTACATACAAAACTACTGGAGAACCCTGCATCGAACATTCCTGAAGACTTTCCATCAATAAAAATTACAGTGTGGCCGATGAGAGTCCTGCAGCTAAACGCAGTGCGGCGAGAATGCTGCACGCCAGTTCAGTTATTCTTACATTGTAAAAAAAAAAAAAAAAACTCATTTTTACGGAAAAGTGCTGCTAAAAAATCATCCAAAGGTGTCCGTAAACTCTTCGTAAAATTACGGACGCAACATTGATTTTTAAAAACGGAAAATTCACGGAATTTCTCCGTTAATTCCCTAGTCAGATTTCTGTACTTGTAATTTAAATAATTTTTAGTATCTATTTTATTTTCATTTTCATTTTGTGGGTGTTCTACTGTGTATAAAGAAATGTGTTTAAAAACACATTTTTTAAATACCTAGCAAGATTTGAACCCGAGTCAAAAAGTTCCAAGTTCACGACCCTAACCACTTAGGCCTACTTACAATTCTCACGTGGCGAATCTGGTATAAATCTTTTGAATTTCTATATTAGTCACATAAGCAACTTTTTTAGTTTCTGTTTAAGCTAGTGTATCTTAAGTGTTCCTAAGTGTTATATACGGCTGTTGCTAATTTGTAATGTTTGAAAGAGCAGGTCTTAGTGACATAGATAACCTTAACTGCCGCAGAAACGATAATTTTCTGGTTACAGTGGCGAAGAAAGTCTCGTGTAGACTCGGCATTGTTCGTGCCCGAAACCCGAAGTTATAGGAAATACGGAGATTTTTCGTATTTTGTACTTACGCACTCGACTCCGTTTTTCGTCATTACGGATTGCGTTTCCGTATGTTTACTGACGCTCTTGATGCGATTGGCAGGGTCATCGTTATCGCTCCCTCGCTATTTGGTCTCAAACGCGAGGAAACGCTCCAGGTAGGCGGGAACCTTAAGCGAGCAGTCTGCGTATAGGCTGTTCACGGTAAAGTGAGCACTTTTGAGGCCCTAGTTACTTTTACATAGCAGCCATTTTTTTTTAAACTTTAACCACCTTTTTAAATAAACATTGCCATGTAAGTGACAAACACAGTGTGTATATTCCACAGCAATTGAAAGTTAACGTCTAAGGTTTAAACGAAATATATTTATTGACTGTTGTACCAAATGGGTGGGCTCTCGAAAGTGCTCACTTTACAATGAATAGCCTTTGCACCTGTTCAGGAATTCAAGTTGAGTTATGAGGTTCTGTCGGCGCTTGAGGTATAAGCAGAGAGGCTTGCGATGTAGCACTGCGCCGACTCTACATGCATAACTCATTATACTAGGGATATAAAAAAAATTCGCGTTATTATTTATTTACATGCTGCACTTCAATGCACTATACCTTCTTGAGCGTAATTCGTGGTTTCGTTGGTTACTGGCAACTACACTGCGTCATTCATCTTCATTACCGTTTCACTGCAGATTGGTTGCTCTACCGTCAATACTTCACTATTGGCTCAACGCGACCTTGAAACGTGCTACATGAGATGTCGACCAATGGCACAAGTCCAACGAGGCTGTTCACGATAAAGTGGGCACTTTTGAAGCCTTTGTTACTTTTTTTTTTTCAACCAATTTATAACCTTCCGCCACTTGTTAATGTAAACCCTGCCATGTGAGTAATAAATACAGTGTATACATTCACCATACCCAAAACCAAAAATCCGACGCCACAGTGAAATGCATTTATTGGTTATTATATCGGATGAAACAGCTTCTAAGAGTGCTCACTTTACCGTGAACGGCCTATAGCATACAATATCCTGGGAGTTCAGCCTGCAGCGTAAAAATAACGCGAATTTTGCAGATCCCTACTCCTTATAAAGTAGTATACACACGGTACCAAAATTGTTAGTAAAGCACGATTTATACGATAAAAGAATGCATACTTTTGTAACGCTCAAATTTAATATTCTGCTTCTACTGCTCTACTTATATTTTTTAATTAATAAGGATTTATTTTTAAATGAAATTTTGTATACTACAAAAAATTTTTTTTGGAAACGGACATTCATAAGCAAACGCACCTTAATAATTACTCTGGTTGCATGCAACAGAAATTACTAATAATATTAACAGTTATATTAAATAATTGACTGTAAGCACATCGACCTCATCTACAAGAGTACTCATAATTTCCATTTGAAATTAATTTATCTCACAGGTGGAGTTTTATAGACGTCCGGAGTGGCTAATGTCGGCGAATGCTCGTAAAATCCGTTGCTCGCGTGAAGACCCCGCCTCACTGTCAAGTTTACCCTTCAAACATTTCTGACAATTAAATCTGATGCTTAAAAAAGGCAACCAAATTTTACCATCAAACGAAGTTCGCCGAATTATCTTGGATGTGTTTGAAGATTTTTATTTTATTGATACTTAATGTTTTTTTTATTATTATTATTTAAACGTGATTTTGAATTTGAAAGCGGAGTAATTATTTTGTGTAACCATGTACACTACAGGAAAGGAAATAAATAATTTTGTGACTTATTCTAACTTCTAAATTAAATTTTAAATATAGTTACTATGCACAGGCCTAGTAGATGCGCTATGAAATTAATAAAGTGTTTTTACTTATTGATATATTGGTTTATTGTGCGCATTCAACAGTATACAGCCCTAGAGGTGTTTCTAAGCAACCTATACATACCACAAACAACTGTTTTCGACATCATTAACTTTTATGGTACATAATTCAGGTACGATAAAAGCAACTAGAGTAGTTAGAGTACACCCAGTACATACCACAATTATCAGATGCACCGAAATTGTTCATTAAATACATTTTTATCCCATAAATAACTTTTATGGCGTGTGTTTCAAGTACAATAAAGGCAGGTTGATAGATACGACCGAGCTCCGATAGGCGCAAGCGAGCAACTCGAATAGTTATTGCACATCCAATACATACCACAGTTATCTTATGTAACTACACTATTAAATAGTTACGTAATTAAATACCGTAATTATCTGATACACCCGTCGTGGCCTCGTCCGCGGATTCCGCGGGCCCGTCCCATGTAACATTACTGGAGATTGGTTGCTCATCCCTTGCACTCTTACGATTGGTAGATACCTGCAAAATTCGCATTTTTATTTCAGGGCATTTTAAACTAAAAACTCTTATCCTTTGCTATACACTGAAAAAATAAATTCCGGCAAACTTCCAAAACTTCAATGGAAGTTTTCAACCTATACAGTTTATGGAAATAATACCACACATCAAGCTCAAGCTGCAGATATAGGAATGTTTATCAGCGCTATTATACAAAGTTGGGAACTTCCCTACGCATTTGACTGTTTCCTGAGCAAATGTAGGATGGCTACAATGAATGTATAGGAGTAAAAATTACCATCCCCGCTTTTCTCACTAAGCGTATACACTTGTATGGTAAATTTCCGAATAATTTATTAGAGTGTACGTTTGTCGTTGGACCATTCTATATTTAACACGCCCCGGGAAATTCTGCGCCAATAAATCAACACTCCACAGTCTTGTGCCCCAATAACGAGCAGTTCACTGGGGAAGGGAGTGACTTGATATCTAGGCAGCAACTAACGGAGAGACGACGGCTGCTCGAGTGTGTACGGTACTGTGAATTTTATCTACACGCCAAGAAATAACGCGAATTTCGCAGGTCCCTGCATATTGGCTACGCGTATCCTTGGAAAGAGCCGCACAAGGGTGTCTTCTGGAGCGCGAAAGCCAAAAGAACATACAGCATCCTGGAGTTTGGTCTGCCGCCAAATAATGGTGCTAATTTTGTAGGTCTTTGCACATGGGAAAATGTTGTTTCACCGCAGTGCAAAAGGGAGAGGATACATTTTAAAGCCAACAAAAAGTTCTATAACCGTTGTACGTTAGCTTTCCTAGAGCAATTCTTTTCGAATCATATTATTTTTAGATACCACTGTTTTAGACAGCACTGTTTCGCAACAAGAGTAAAGCAGGTTCACAACCCTAATACCCTAAAAGGTTGGTTTATTAGCCACTATACTTTATCAGGTAATTCGAGGTTTCACACACGGCGACAAATGCTAAAACTTACGTAACCTAGTAAAATGAAAATTTTTATTGCCAACTGCGATAACCCAAATGGGAGGAAATGTACTTCTGGCGTGTTAACCATTAAAATTTAACATTGGCAAGTAACAAATTAAAGTAGTACAGAAAAACATTTTCTGGTCATTGTTTGGCGATATTGCTAATCAACACGGTAAACTAGCCGACAACAATAGAAAAATCGGTTAAATGGCCGCATTACATTCGATTTTGTATACTAGCCTACAAACTGATAAAGATACCCGCTAACTTTTTTTTTTTTTTTTTTTTTACATTGAATAATCTTGGTATTCAAACAACTGTCGTATACATCGCAGTGATTTGTACGACCCATTTATGGCATATTTTGAAAGAAAAAAAACTAACCACATCACAAAAAGGGTAGAGTTTTCAAAGGTTTGATACAAAAAGTTTGATGAAACAGCGAATAGACTTCTGCCTAATCCTTCAATCACATTGCTCTTAATGATTAAGCGCGTTGTTCTCAGAATTAGCATTGAAATTTTTGTCCGCCTATAGGTTGTTCACGGTAAAGTCAGAAATTTTTAAGGGCGTGCTCAAAACTTCCTTTCAGCTTATCTGTATCCTTTCGCCTGTTGTTAATAGGGAAAAATTGCCCAATGTATACAGTTTAAAAGCCCTGCCAACCGCCTGGTAGATGCGAAATTCTAATAGGAAATTCCACGTAAAAGGAATTTCGCCTCAGTGCGTTGATTTGAAAGACAGGCGTTTCAAACAAAACGTATTATTCACAAATTTTTTAGAAGGTGCGTGTTTAAAAAAAAAAAAACGGAAAAGTGCTGGTAAAAATTTATCCAGAAGTGTCCCTAAACTCTCCGTAAAATTACGGACACATTGATTTTCAGATTTTCAGATTTTCAGAAACGGACTTTCCGTAAATTTCACGGAACCTCTCCGTTCATTTCCAAGTTAGTTTTCTGTACTTGCCGTTTAAAATAAAAAGAGATAGAGAAAATGTCTTTAATTTTCGTTATGTGGGTGTTGTGCCATGCATAAAAAATTATATTTAAAAAGTTAAAATAATTTGTATTCAAGTGAGGTTTGAATCCAAGTCAAAAAATTACAATTCCACGACTCTAACCACTTTTTTTTAAATCTTCATTTTGACGTTGTTGTGGCATTATTGACGTTGAACGAGGCTCTAGTGAGACCGACTTGTTGACGAATTCCCAGTGCGACAATTGAGCATCCTGCACGTCGGAGGCACCGGGACGCGAGCACGCGACCCTCCGATTACAGGTCGGCCACCCTACCTGAGCTACGAGGGCAGGGCATCGAACTACAACTCTTTCTATTCGAAAGAAAAAGCAACAATCCAGTTTCTATTAAATTTAGCGTGTTTTTAGTGTTGCCAAATGTTACAGACGCCTGGTGCTATTTTTAATGTTTGAAAGAATAGGTCATACACCCGTGGATAACCTTAACTGCCGCAGAAACAATAATTTTCTCGTTACAGTGGCGAAGAAAGCTTCGTGTAGAATCGGCATTGTCCGTCCCCGTAACTGGAAGCCAAAGGGAATACGGATACTTCCTGTATTTTGTATTTACGGACTTAACTCCGTTTGTCGTCATTATGGATTGCCTTTCCGTACATACACTGTACATGTCCGTAAAACATTCCGTAAATACACGGAAACTCTTAACAGTGTATACATCCAATACAGATAGGAATTATGTACTTTTTTGTAAAACATAAATGTAAAGAATTCCTTGCAGACAGTCTGTACATGTCATGGAAACATCTACGTCGTAGGGAACTTCTCCTAAAAAATTTGTGCAGAATTTTGTATGTTAGAAATGCCTATCTTTAAAATTAACGCACTGAGACGAGATTCTCTTAACATTGAATTTCCTATTTAAATTCCGCGGCTGTTAGATGGTAGGCAGTGCTCTTGAGCTTTCAGAAGTTAACGTCTGAGGTCTTAATAAAATATATATTTTTTTGCATAATATTACGGACCTGCAAAATCCGCGTTATTTTCTGGCACAACGCTGAAATCCACCGTCCTATACATATTTGAGCCGGTGCCATTTGTGTACTGATTTCTTAAGCAACGAGGAATCGTTAACTTGTAGACTTGGATGGACGTTATTGGGCCAGCCTCTCGTTAGAGGTTTCCTATTGGTTCAAAGGCGTCCTCGGCGTGTCCAGACCAACTATAATCCAAAGACAAGCGCCGTACAAATGTTTGAAATCCACTCTGTCTTCAAATAATAACGCTAATTTTGCATGTCTCTAATGATTGTGCAAATTGGGAGAGCCGAAAAAAAAAACCCTACTTTACCGTGAATAGCCTACGTCATGGATTATAATTCGTTGAACGGCACATCACAGTGCTTTACGGTGCAGTAGTAAAAAAAAAATATTGGGCTCGTATACGGGCGAGTGGAATCGCTGTTTTCGCAGTGCTTATAGCACTCGCATCCAACCAAAGCAAACCGGGTTCGATTCTCCGCGGAGTCGCTCCCGAAATTTTCGCATATAGTAAACGTGCAGGACGATACCGCTGGTCGAAGGTTTTCTCGGGGATCTCTCGTTTTCCCCCTTCCTCTCATTCCGGCGCTGCTCCACACTCGCCTCGCTTCACCCTCGTCGGCTCTCAAGACCTCGGTGCCACGAGCTGCCCGAATCTCTCCTGCGGCTGTAGTCCGGGACGTCGTCTCAGCCGTTTCAGTCACAGATAAATCTGTAATGTTAGGCGTCGCCACAAGCATATTTTTAGTTCGAAACTGTACCTACTGATATCGATACGACGTTTTGTCATGCATCGTAACCAGTAAAAAAAAAAAACAACGTCAGTGCTTTATCTTACTGGCAGCAGAGGCTTGTATGGCTACGGGATATAGTTTCAACAGCAGATGATGTTTCCCCACACGTGAAGCCTGTTCATGATAAAGCGAGAACTTTTGAAAATTATTTTGACAGGCGCACTGAGTGACATACGCCCTGTAAAATTGCTAAAGATGGATGGGAAGTAGTTCCGTATCTTAATGTCGAATAAACAGTATTAGGTAACCATTTATGATAACTGAAATTATTATTTTTTCGCTTTCTACTTTTTTAAAAATACATCGAAGTGTAAAACTGACCATATTTGAAACATATTTTATTTTCTTATAGTTACACAGTTTCACTTGACCGACGCGTGAATAAAGCGATGAGGCCCATGACAATGTTAATCTTACATAAGGCAGAAGGATACACAACGTGCATACAATTAAATCTTAAGCAGGGATTTCGAAATTGCTCGTTTTACCGTGAACAGCCTATAGGGAACATTTCTCATTGGACGTTGCGTTCTGGTGTGTACAGTCGAGACCATTAAAGCCACTTCATATGCAACGTCCCATATACAGTAAAATGTGACTGGATTTACAATAACCCCACAGCCCCGTTACCGACAAAGATTTTGCATCAGTCTATCAGGAGCAGGGTCAGCCCGAAAAAATCACAGCCCCGACAACCCCACAAAAGTAGATTCTACTTCTATCTTCGTCGGGCGCCGGACTGGTCGGCCTCACTTGGCAGTATATAAAAAAAAATCATGACCTTACAAAACATAATTTCGTGTGGTAAATATCACACCAAAAATATGTTATTTCTGTACAACCTGGTTATCTTGTAACAGAAAGCTGTTGAACTGACAACAAATATTCGTGGAAAATTACTTCCAAAACCCACAAGTACTCGTTAACAAAGTTATCGAAACGAAGTAGTGTCCAATGATTTGTGATTTTATTGCATGTTGCTGACCATTCTGGGATTTGCCGAAAGGCATGCAAAGGCAGTAAAAAAATTTCTAGTAAACTTTCTAAATTGTAATGGAAGTTTTTCACATATACATAGTATGGTAATAATACCAAACGTCAGGTTGCAATATAGGAATGTTTAACGTCACTACTATACAAAATTCGTGTACCTTCCCTGTACATTTGACTGTTTCCTGAACAAACGTAGTAACATTACCATGAATGTGGGGGGAAAAATGTCTACAATTCCCAACTTCACAATGTACGTATACACCGTGGTTGAAAATTAGCGAATATTTTCTTAAAGTCCACCTGTCGGATGGAAACTGTCGGGGGTTATTGTAAACACTGAACTAATTTTGACTGAGAAGTCTTGTCGGACTGTCGGGACGACCTCATCGTGGCTAGGGCTGTTCGATATCATAAAAATTTAATGTCGATAATTTTCCAAACAGTTACTCGGTATTTCAGGTATACCGAAATCAACGATAATACCAAAATGATCGATAATACCGAAATTATTGATAATACTGATATTGTCGATAGTACCGACATTATCGATAATACCTCAATAATTAATAATACCGAAATAATCGATAATACCGAAAATTTCTCAATTACCGAACATTTCGATAATACCGAAAACTTCGATAATATAGAAACATCGACATACCGATATTTTTCAAAGGTTGATATCGTTCGATAAGTTATTTTTCATATAGATAATCATCGATATATCGATATTTTGAACAGCCCTAGTAGTGGCATCTTGCGTGCGCCGTGAGAAGTGATAATGGCCCCTCGTTGCGATGCGCGAACTGTTCATGGTTACGCCCCGACTCACTCGCCCTCACCCCACCACATCCTCGCAACAAGTAATACACGAGGAGAGGTTTGGGGGGGGGGGGGGGTTATCCTTTAATTTTTCAGCCGTCCGTTTACCGCGTTTCACGCGGTTGTCGGTTGCGGAGGGCAATTACGACCGGGGGCTCAACGCCTTCGCCGAAGGGGGCTTCCGCGCTATGAGGCGGCTTTGCCGTCTGTTGCGAGGCCCCGCGCCGACAGCGGCCAGCCTAAATCATTACCAGCACGCAATGTTACGGGATTGCTCGCCGCCGAGGTACACCTGCTTCAACAAGGTCCTGCCGTGCCATACGCGTGCTGCGAGGTGTGATAGCCACCGATCTGGTCTCGTACATCCACTTCAACAACTTCCTGTAGCCAGGCAGGCGTTTGAAGGTCTGATAGGCGGTCCTGTTTTCATACACCCACTTCATTAACGATTCCTTGAGTGAGTGAAGAGATTTGGGTGGCTCTTAACAGCGAGCTCTTCAGAGCCGATGAAGGTGATTGAAGTGATTATGGAGCGGCACCAGAATGAAGGGAAACGGGAGATCCCCGAGAAAACCTCCCGACCAACGGTATCGTCCGGCACGATTCCCACTTGCGAAAATCTGGTGACCCGGCCGGGGATTGAGCCCGGTTCGCCTTGGGGGGGGGGGGACGAGCGTGTTAATCGCTCAGCCACCGTGGCCCCGATGATTCCTTGAGCTATGCAGGGACTTCAAGGTGTAATATCACAACACTGGTGGAGTACACCAGCTGAAACAATGCCTTTGTGAGCCAATCAGACGTTTCAAGGTGTGATAGGAAGTCCTGGTACCACACAACAACTTCATCAGCGATTCCCTCAGACACGCACAGAAGTTCCAAAATGTAATAGGGGTGGATCTGAATGGAGAGATTAGGGAAGTTCTTAACACCGAGGTCTCGAGAGACGATGAGAGTGAAGCGAGGTGAGTATGGGGCAGCGCCGGAATGCCATGGGAAGAGAACGGGAGATCCCCGAGAAAACCCGCCGACCGAAAACATCGTCCGGCGTGAAATCCCAGAGTGACACCGTTGGGAATCCAACCCGGCTCGCCTGGTGGGTGTAGAAGGACATATGATAGCGTACACTCACTAGATCAACACCTTCTTGAGCCAGATAGGCGTTTGAAGATTTCACAGGCGCAATAAGCCACTCTGGGCACGTTAAATCTCTTATACACTATTTTCCTCTGCCAGACAGGAGTTTGAAAGAGTAACAAGCAGTCCTGGAAACGTTACAAGTTGGTCACGGAGTATCCATCAACCTGCTACTTTGTGTCGAGTACCTACTGGTAACAGGCACTGTAAGTGAGTACACTGCTAAACTATAGTGTACATTTGGTATTAGTTCAACAGTCGCTAGTGTGTTGCGTCTGCTGTGCCATGTAACATTGATACAATTTAGTGATATATACTGTAAAATGTGCGGTTAAGTTAAAATCCAATTTCTTGGTTTAGATTTGGCAACTGCATAGTTGAGCGTTTTCGTATATATATATATATATATATATATATATATATATATATATATATATATATATATATATATATATATATATATATAAGAGGATAATTTATAACTTGGTTTCCGAAGTTCAATTGCCACACAGTATACCAACCCAAAACAAAAACACGTACTTGGTAGCACGCGTATAGACTGATCACGGTAAAGTGAGCACTTTTGAAACCCTAGTTACTTTTTCCTTTCAGATATTTTTCATTTTTCAACCGACTTTTTAAATAAATATTGACATGCACCTAAGTAATTAACACAGTGTATATTTACATCGTACTCAGAAGTTAAAGTCTAAGGCTGAAATAAAATATATTTAATTACTGTTATTCCAAATGAGAGGGATTTCAAAAGTGCTCACTTTAGCGTGAATGGCGTATAGTTGTTAACTTGCACCTGACAGCATATACGGGCAAAGCCACGCGAGACTGACGAAGGAACGACGTATTCGGGGAAAGTATAAGATACTTCGTACCAGATAAAATATTCTGTATCAGTATCAGTTTGTAACAGGTACAGAAGATAGTTGTATGGCCCATCTCTGGGTCACGTAAAGCAACTTCAACTGCGAACGTATGTGCCTTGCAGGAGCCTGAACGTGTAATTGACACTCTGATTGGCGTACCGACCACTGCCAGAACACCCTTTATAGACATGCGTGTGTTTGAATGTGTAAAGGTTATACACAATAAAGTGAACACTTTTGAAATCTACCTTAGAAAATGTCACTGCCCCTTCCTGCATAAATTTAAAAGGGCGCACTGAGTGACGTACGCCCAGTAAAGTTGGTAACGATGGGTGGAGATTAGTTCCATATCTCAACGTCGAATAAAAAGTACTAGGCAACCATTTGTGACAGCTTAAATTATTTATTTTGTTTTCCATTTTTTAATGCATCGACGTATATAAATTAGCAAATTTGTAAAATATTTGCTTTTATAATAATGTCACAGTTTCGCATGACCGACGTACGAATAAAGTGATGAGGCCGTGGCAATGTTTATTTTACATAAGGCGGAAGAATACACAACGTGCACACAAGTAGATCTAAAGCAGGGATTTATAAAGTGCTCATTTTACCGCGAACAACCTATGACAGGTCGTCCGGCTCACATATACCAACTTAACCCGTTCAGGCCGTGTCAGAAACTAAAAAATTCGTTATTTTGTAATTTGCAATTTCGTAAGTTTCAACTCGGACGTCAACAGCCACTTGTTCAGCACTCGCGGTAACGCATTCTTACATTAACAGTGACATTTTTTTAATTTCAATTTAATGCTTCAAACCGACGAGTGCTGCGAATATGTTAATAAACAAGAAAATAATGAAGTATGCAATAACGACTTTAAAAAACAATTTTTTTGTGAAGTTAGTTTGTCTAGTTTATTTAATAAACAGTTACTTGTTTAAAAAAATATATATATTATTTTTAATTACGCATTCACAAACTGTATGTGTTTTTAAATTCAAAACCAACTTGGCGCTGATTATGTCATTCCGTATTTTTGCTAACATCCGTTAGATCCAAAATACCAGATACCAAATTACCAAATACGTCACCATTTGTGTATACAAAATAGGGTCACGTCATCATTTCGTCAACAAAATCTGCCATTTCATTTCACACACGGGCTCAGTCACCGTTTCCGCAATCGTGGACACATTGGAGACGAATTAAAGTTATTGCCGGTGATACACAGAATAAAGCATTAGCGTCAGGTTGTGGAGTGTCTTCTTTGTGGCTAGTCTGATTTGTGGAATTTTCTACACCTCTTTGGCATCAAATGAAAATTATATCAATATAGGCTGCTCACGGTAAAAATCAGCACTTTTGAAAACCCTTCTTAAGATCTACTTCTATGCACGCTGTGTAATCTTCCGCCTTGTGTACAATCAACATTCCCACGGGCATCAACACTTTATTCATGCGTCGGTCAAGTGAGACTGTAAAATTATTAGGAAAGCAAATATATTTTTTTAAAATCTGCTCATTTCTAAACTTCTATACATTAAAAAAAGCGGAAAGGGAAACAAATAATTTAAGTTTTTACAAATTGTTACCTAACACTTTTTACTCGACGTTGAGGTATGGAACTACTTTCCATCCTTCATTTCCAACTTCACTGAGCGCATGTCACTCAATGCCCCCGTTAAAATATATGCAGGCAGGGACAGTAACTTTATTCTAAAGTTGATTTCAAAAGGGCTTACTTTATCTTGAACAGCCTTTACCATTGAATATTAGCTGCGAGAAAAATGCTGAACAAGAGTACGGCTCACGCCAAAAAAAAAATTACGCAACTGTCACACATAAATTTAAAATATTAATGTATGGTCGAAATATGTAAGTAAAGCTTCTCTATGCCACACACAGGTGCTGCAAGGTGTGGTAAATCACTCTTGTAGGGTACAAGGGCCGCGGAGGTGTGGCGGTCAGATTATTCGCCTCCCACCTGGGCGAACCGGGCTCAATTCCCGGCGGGGTCGCTCCCGCATTCCCGCCGCTGGTCGGCGGGTTTTCTCGGGGTTATCCCGCAACCCCGTCATTGCATTCCGGCGCTGCTCCATTCTTCCCCATTTAGCTCTCATCGGCTCTCAAGACCTCGTTGTTATGTTAATGTAATAATCTTGTACAAAGAGACTGTAGTTGTTTTTCAATTGGAATTTGATTTTTAATTAAGAAATAATAATAATTCCCTATTAAAACTAATTGCGGGTGGAGTTCATTTACTTAGTTTGTAGTTCCAAGTGTTGAATGGCGACTAAAGTTGCCAACGACCACCTCCACTGTTTAAGGTTACCTATTTATAGTGACCTAACCTAACTTCACCTAACTCAACCTAAGGTAACATAACCTAACCTAACCTAACGTAACCTAAACTAACCTAATCCAAGTGTAATATCATTTCAGATTCCCAAAATGAGTTGGAGGAACAGGATGTATAGTATAAAAGGGAGAAATAGAAGACCAACTTGTATGAAATTTTCTTATCCTGGAGTGGTAATGGATAAAGACCCGAAAATTTCGCAGATTCATTTGGCAGCTGTCCTTTGTGTACTCGAGCCTCAGTTAGTTGTTCATTGGCTGATATCCCAGTTTTATCGCAGACCAGGTGGAGCGGTATTCATCCCTGGTTTTCTTGCAGGCCAGTTAAGCGTCCAAATTCTTCCAGGGGGTGTTATACAAACTGCGATCCAATTGAGACAGAAAGTCAAATGTAAACGTATTTGAAGTCTAGCTTGTCCTCAAATGAAATCGCGAAATTTCCAGGTATCTAGTAATGGATAAATTTGGAATATTATACCGCAAATGTTTTTGAAGTAGATGAGGCTATTACTTTAGTGAATTTGAAATGCAGTTTTGGTCTTAAACAAAAGGCAATTTTTTTAGTGGTACAGTGGCGTCGAGTGCTGGTAGCGACAAAAAAGCCCAACTACTTCAGGCGATGTGCCTAGAAGAGCATTGGACGCCGAGCTGGCGTTCAAAACTAGGGCTGTTGGAACTATATGTAACTTTGAAAAATATCGGTATATCGATGTTTAGATATTATCGAAGTTTTCGCTACTATCGATAATTTTGGTATTTTCGGTACTATCGATAATTTGGTATTATGGATGATTGCAGCATTACCGATAATTTAGGTATTATCGATCATTTCGGTATTAGAATCAATTTCGGTACTTTCGATAGTTTCGGCATTAGCGAGAATTTCGGTACTAGCAAGAATTTGGGTATTAGCGAGAATTTCGGTATTATTGATACATCGAAAATACCGAGTAACTGCTCGGAAAAATATCGATATTAAATTTTTATGGCATCGAACAGCCCTAGTCAAAACGTGACCCAATCGCCCCGGGGGTTTTGGCCCCGAAGGGGGTCGAGGAGGGCATTCAAGGGGGACAGGAGCCACACCACGCCCGCGATTGTTTTCGCCGGGTGCCACTCCGCACCCATTTAGCGAGTCGTCTGCTCGTCAGGGCGCGAAGATTCGTGTCTTCCGGTCGCACCCCGAGACAATGGGGACCCATTACACTGACTACCCTCTTTTTCCAATGCCACCGTCCCCCTCCCCTCCGCAGACAACTTCAATCACAGGTCATCGGCTTTGTTCTCCTTGCGGATGGGGGGGCCAACCGTCCCGCTTGAGAGGTTCTTCGAACTCCAGTTAAACACCGATTCACACGTGCACGGTTGCTGCACGGAAAGTTGAGCAAGGTAGCTGGAAATAGTTTGTCCTTTCTCGCACGAGCGCGACGCTCGAAGAATATAACACTTTGAGGTCGGCGCACTTTTACCAGCTTTAACACTTTGAGGACTACGCCCGAGTGTAGCTCGTGCAAAACCATTCTAGTATTTTTTTTTTTTTTTTTTGTTTCTAAACAAAACTCACACGGGTGTTGATTTTTTTGTTCCACGTGTAAGTAACCAGTCTTCAAGAACATTTTAGCCCAGCAATAATGATTTGCCAGAATAAAAACAATACTTTCTTACACCGACTCAAAATGACAAGTTTGACTGTAAACTCTGTTATTCAATGAAGGACACTTGATTCGGGCTAAATTAACTTGCCATCCCATTGGCTGACGACCAGCCAATAAGGAACGTTGTTGTGTACAGCAGATGTTCCCGACGTCAAGTTAACCAGTAGGATGGTCGTGAATGGAAAAACACTAAAATAAATAAAACCTTTAATCCTAAAGTGCTGGCGACAGGTGATTCACTTCTAACTAGTCCTGAATAACAGTGAATGTGTGCAGACTTCAAAGTGTTAAATACAAGCTAGACGTCAGTCACCTATAGCCATACCGCTGCAGGTACATCATGTTCTGTTGAAGAGACCTGAAGAATTCGCGGATTCATTTTGGGACAATCAAGAATTAAAAAAACCCGTGTGTTTATATGACTTTAGCAATTGGTCCATTCGGTGGTTGATATGTCCTGGAGAACGTTGGCCCAATCGTCGCCTTCCACTGTGACAGCAGACAGCCAACGCACAGTTAATATAGGCATATTTGTTACATAAGACTGTAGAGTTTAGTCTGCAGTTCATTGAACTCGCGAATTTTTCAGGTATCTATTCTGTTGGTACCCATTGTCACTTAACGCCAATCTACTGGTCAAAACGACACCAGTCTTTCCGTATTGGCCGTCTGCCGACCAATGGAGTGCCGAGTTTAGGGTTTTCCAACCAAATGTTCTTTCGTGTGTAACGGGCTGTACCTACATCCCATCGTGTTGATTTCCGTAACTATACAAAAAATTGTCGTTCATTTACGAAGATTGTTGTTGATGTTGTATTAGTTTCTATTTAAAATTCTTATGAAATAAGTAATTAATATAAGTATGCCAGGACCAGCGTTGTTTTTTTTTAAATGTAGAATGAAATATTCAAGCTAATTTTGCCCGAACTACACTCGAATATAGTCTTCAAGGTGTTTACTCGCTTAGGAACCTCGACTCGAGAAAATAATGGACGCAGCCGGCAGTTCCCAAGAGATCCATCACAGATGACTCAGCCACTTATGCCGCAGTCTGTAGAGCTATGGATTGATATAGTAATGTAAAAAAAAATGTTTGACTAGTGGACTAGTAATTTTTCGACTCGGGTTCAAACCTCGCTTAAGTACAAAATATTTTAACTTTTTTAATATAATTTTTATACACGATAGAACACCCACATAACGAAAATTAAACACATTTCCATTATCTGTTTTTATTTTAAATGGAAAGTCAGAAAACTAACTTGGAAATTATCGGAGCGGTTTGCGTGAAATGTTCGAAAAGTCCGTTTCTGAAAATAAATGTGTCCGTAATTTTACGGAGAGTTTGCGGACACTTCGAGGTAAACTACCACTTTTCCGTAAAATGAAGGCAATTTTTTGTTTAACGGTGTGGGAATCTTGCAGGGATTTGGTCAGGGGTCTCGCTGGTCAGGGGATTTTCTCGGGGATCTTCCGTTTCCCCAAGTCCTTGCATTCCATTGCTGCTCCATCCTCACCTCACTTCACCTTAATTGACTCTCAAGACCTCATTCTAAAAAAATGTTTTGTACTTTTATAATAAAAATCCTTGGAAACCCAGTTGCCAAGTAAATCCTTTGTAAAATTACAAAAAGTTTTCTTTGTAAAATCTGCAAGACGTATATTTGAAATTTTAGAAATAATAGCCTTGTATTACAAGTTACATTATTGGGCAGTGTACATGAAAATTTCTTATTCTTCCAGAAAACATTTATGATGAATTAATAATGTAGAAAAACTTAGAAAAAAAAATTCAAAGTTAAATTTTTGAAAAATAAATTCTTCGCCAGCACAGGGACTATAACCCACACACCTTGTATTATTTGGCCGCAACCTTAACCAAACGGCCAACTTGACTTAAGAGGTTAAGACTTATTTTTATAGCAAATCTATAAACGTGTTCTTATAAAATGTTAAGGAAGTTACGTGATTTAAAAAAAACACATTAATTTTTGCATACAACTATACTTTACACAAACAGCTATATACGTCTTTACGTTGTTGAGTGCCCGCCATTAAGCTGAATTCCGTGGATAAGGGCCAGTATTGTACAAACATTTCTTCACCTCTGTTGCAAAGACGGCCCTTGTAGTTTTACAAGAGGAATCTCTGCACTGTTACAAGCATTTGTAAAATTGCAAATATGACTACTGTACTGAGATGCCACGATTTATGTTGCTATGATGTTACATCAGCCCTGCGAAACCACGTATAGTCTTATTTCTAGAGACCTGAAAAATCCGCGAGTTCAATGACCTGCGGGCTAGAGTTTACAGACCTATGCACAAATATGCCGATGTCAACTGCACATTGGTTGTCTGCTGTCACAGTGGAAAGCGACGATTGGGTCAGCGTTCTCCAGGAGGTGTGGAACATCGTGTGGACCAATGGCTAATGTTTTACAAACACAGGTGTTTTGAATTCTAGCTTGACCCAAAATGAATCCGCGAATTCTTCAGGTCCCTGCTTATTTTGCGTTATAATTTGGCATCATGCTAGGCTTCGAAATCCTATACATACTCGAGCAGAGTTAATTTATTTACGTGCTGCTTCCGCGATACAAGAAATTCATCTATGACGCTTTTACTCCTCGTATCATTCCGCATTCCTCTGCTGGACTTTATTATTTGTTTTTCTTTTTTTCCATTTCCCCCATGTTCTCAAACATGGGGAGAACGGAAATCCCGACAGGTACCCCATTGTAAGTCCTGGGTAAGCTTTTTGAATGTCCAGAGTGAGTGAGTGAGGAGATTTTGGGCGGCTCTTAACATCGAGGTCTTGGGACGCGAGGTGAGAATGGACCGGCGCCGGATTGCGAAAATCCGGGAGCGACCCCGCCGGGAACAGAGCATATCTGCGGCCGTACGCTGTGAATGCACAGAGCTTTGCTGTTAAGTTGTCGGGAGGGGGAGGGGGAGAATTGACATCAGTTTATGTCTGACTGACCAAACAAACCATTAAAAAATAACTAAGCGTTTAGGCGTAGTCGTACCTGAAATTTTTGAAGTCGTTTTCTCATTAGTATAAAAAAAAAAATTACGACCGTCTTGAGGTTTATCCCGTGTATGTGAGTAAGTTCCCATGCCGTTAAGTTTATTGCAAAGTGGGTATAAACGTCACATGTGGCGTAGAAGCGTCCATAATCGCATTCGCGACACATAGTTGCATAAAGCCGTCTCGTATGTGGTCTGACTTGCATTCTTTTCGCCACGAAAGCATTAATTGGACGTTCAATGCAAGCTTTGTGATACGCGCCAGAAACTTTCCATTTGATCATCCGTGTTGAAATGAATTTGTTCCGCGGGGGTGGGGGGGGGGGGGAACGAAGAAAATAAAAAAAAATACGCATTCGTCGCAGAGTTTCTGTGTTAAATCACCGTGTGTGTTGTTCTCCGCCCTTAAAAAGGCCACGGGCTTTTGATAACGATGGATTTTCTTTGCGCCGCCCGTCGGTTGACAAGGAATGGAACATTGAGAAACGCGACGCGGAACACGGCACCTTTTATTCCTCTTGTCATTTACGACTTAGATCCTGTAACGATATTTTTTTTTTAGGCCTCCCGAAAACTCATTCTGGTGGTCCGCCGCTCGTTGAATCGTCCAAAGCGTTCCAAAGCGTCCATCAAAGCGTGGCGTTTCTGAATCGCTCCGTTTTTATTTCAAGTCACACAAAGTCGCTGTTCCTACGGCCAGTTAATTTACTCCGTATCTACGCCTTTTGAAGGAGTCAAAGGCTACCAAACGCCAAGCTTCTCCGAAATTCATGAATCCATTCTTTATCGTGTTATTATTATGACTGCTGCATTACTACACCAGTGGACTCTTAGGAGAAAAAAAAATAACGACTACCTGAACATGAAAATGTCCTCCCTGATAGCCAATGGGGACGAGGCCCCAGACAGTTACGGTGTCCGGAGTTTAAAATTCATAGC
Organism: Dryococelus australis; assembly: GCA_029891345.1. Lineage (NCBI taxonomy): Eukaryota > Metazoa > Arthropoda > Insecta > Phasmatodea > Phasmatidae > Dryococelus > Dryococelus australis. The sequence goes on from CM057008.1 coordinate 33,146,296, forward strand.
AGTGCCCAATGGGAGTCCGTGGCTACGTCAACAAAGCAGACCAGCTACTTTTTCAACCATGAATGGGGCCCTCCTTTCAAAAGATCTCACGCTTGATTTGGAAGCTGAAACACAATCCGCTTCTTTGACGTCGTTCACAAAAGTCAATCGAAGAACATACAATGATGCAACTTGTTTTATCCCCCAATATGCTTCTGTCCTATACGTAAATTCAGCCGCTTTTTCTTTGTTGTAAAACTGGGATTCCTTTGCCGTCAGTATGATTCCACACGCGCGCGCGCACACACACACACACACAAGAACAAGAGAAAAACGCAAGGATTTTAATTATTCCTCTCTGAGCAGTGATAATAAAGGCTATTCACTATAAAGTGAGCACTTCCGAAATCAACTTAAAAAAAAAAAAGTCACTACCCGTGCAATTTTAACGGACGCACTGTCTGACTTGCGCACAGTAAAGTTGATAACGATTTATTTAAAGTAATTCCATTTATTAACGTCGAATATAAAGTGTTACAGGCCATTCACTGTAAAGTGAGAATTTTCTAAAGCCGTTTCATCAGACATAATAACCAATAAATACTTTTAATTGTGACCTCTGACTTTTGGTTTCGGGTATGGTGAATGTATATACTATGTTTATTGCTCACATGGCAGGGTTTACACTAACAAGTGGTGGAAGGGTATAAATTGGTTGAAAGAAAAAAGTAACAAGGGCTTCAAAAGTGTTCACTTTACTGTGAACGGTGTATAGGTACCCATTTGTGATAACACAATTTTTTTTTAATGCATCGAAGTGTAAAAATGGGCAAATTTTAAAATATACACTTTTCTAAAAATTTCAGTTTCGCTTGACAGACGCATGAGTAAAGTGATATGAGGCCCATGGAAATGTTAATTTTACATAAAGCGAGAAAATACACAACGTGCACTCGTGTAGATCGTATGAAGGGCTTTCAAAAATGCTCATTTTACCGTGAACAACCTATACCACTGCTTTCGTCTACCCTAAGCTAATATTCACACATTTCAGAACACCACAGTAAAGACGCTTTCCTTGCCGTAACCAATAATTTGTTTGAATATGAACCACTGCAAAGTAGCCTTGCCACAAGCACAATGATTGTTTAATATATACAGTAATGGCAATGGTAACCTTGCATTGTCGTTACAGTGAATAAGAGGAAAGGAACAAATATTTAAAAACTCGCGAAGAATCCAGAGCGGCGCCGAGGATCGAGTCCACGCACTTTGTGTGTTATGAACCTAACACCCTGCACCATACGATCACTTTTTTTTTTTTTTTTTTGTGTTTGGACCACTTTCGATAGGCATGTTATTTTAGGTTGTAACAGGGGCCAGCATACAATGGCGCCTCTTGGGGAGAATTGAGATAAGTAGTGTGGAGAATCGTCGAACTTCAGAATGACATTAAACGTCTGCAGGAGGGGAGGACTATTAATGTGCTCAGCTGCAGTTTCGTAACTGCAGAATATACTTATTGGTAGAGACCGGGAAAATTCGTGAGTTCAGTGACCTGCAGGCTAGACTCTACCGTCTTATGTACAAACATGCCGATGCCAACTGTACGTTGGTATTGGTAGTGAAATTTCACGAAAAGATTTCAAGACAAGTTATATTTCAAAACACTATAGGGTCGTTTACCTGTCTTGATTGGCTGAATTACTTTTAGACACGTGTTAACTGTCTGCACACGAATATGCAGGAGCCGTGCCGATGTTGTCGTATTCTGAGTGGCCCGGTCAAACATTAAAACGCCTTCTCGAGCACACAACAACCAATGACAATAGACAAACTGCTGTTGGGTGCTTAAATAGTACTAAAGTCTACCATGTACTCACTTTTTTTTCACGAAAAATCATTAGCTTGACTCATAAGTAGAGACCTGCAAATGTCGTTTTATTTTATTTTTTGCGCCAAGCTAAAATTCACATTACTGTGTATACTCGAGCAGGCGTTGTTTCTCCATTGGCTGCTACCTTGACGTTAAGTCACTCCATTTCTGAGTGAATTGGAAGTGATTGGGACACACGGTTGTGTGGAGCGTTCAAATATTGGCGCAGAGTTACCAGGGGCGTTTCAAATAAAGACTGGTCCAATGACAAACGTATTTCAAAGGAAAAGTATTTTTAAGTGTATCATGTCCTCAAATAATAACGCGAATTTTGCAGGTCTCTACTCATAAGTAAGGACGGTTGTTTCTCGCGAAAAGTTTTCAAGGCTAGTTGTACTCCAAAACACTTGTTGCCACCACTAAACATATGTGGCCTCTAAAAATTTATTTTCTTGTTGCTACAAAATATTTTGTGCTCACCAAAAACTCATTTGGCTGTGTATGTACCAACGAAACGTTCTGTAGCAGCAGCAAAGTATTTTTTTTCAGTGCATGAACCAATGTTTCTTTCGCCAAACAATCACGTCACATCTGCAATGCTACACTTCCAGAAGGAAAATAGAAACAAAAGAGGGGGTGGAGGGGTGTAATTGCAACCCCCTTTTTTTTTTTTTTTTGACGCGGTAGGGGTTGTATCTTTAGACACGTCACACCGACAAGTTGCGACGCGACTGTTACAGTTGCCTTGCGCCCGGCAGCGACGCACACGTAATTAAAACAGAGTTTAACGAGCTTTTAACACTTAATGACTACCGACGGAACTTTCTCCCCATACTTCCCCCCCTCCCCCCCCCCCCCCATCCTCAAACATTTCGTGATGACGAGCAGGGAACTAGTCGCCGTTTGTATCTCTCGTTTCTACAGCAAACCTCTGGACGTGCTATAAAATTGCGATGCCGGAAATTAGGCTTTAGAAACAACACAGTGTGTAAGGTAATGTAAACAACTTGATAATGGAAATTAACATTCACCGACCTTGTTGCACTGACGGAAACATTTTTTCTCTGCTCTTATTCATAAGATATCCCCCACAATCCCCCCCCCCCCCAAATTGAATCTGGCACTCAAGTTCTCTTGCTGCCAAAGCAGTTACGTCATTTTTGTGATAGTGTATTATTAATTCAATTATACTTTTCATCAGCACACCTAGTACATTCATTACTATAAAATGAAGTATGTTATATATACATGGCATTTTCATGTCCTATAAGTGTAATCGAGTGTGAAATAATAACACAATTTTTGTTTATTAATCTAGTTACAGCAAGTTTCTTGGTTCTTAAATTACAGATCAGACAAACTTGGTTGTACAATAAGTAAAGTGTGAAGAAATTTAATACTGATTCCAAATTTGTTTGGCAACAAGTGTATTTATTTTAGTACTCGCACTAACCTACTTCGCTATAAATGAACCGTTTTGAAGTCCCGTGGAGAGAGGGTCAAATTCATTTGTGATAAAAAAAATCTGTCAAGATAATAGTTTTTCATGCCTAATATGGCAGTTTGGGATCTGTGTTAATTATCCTGCTTGTTACGTCAAACGAACTTCACACGTTAAAATAAGCAGCTAGGATGAAGGTTAATTTTCTATATTTTACAAAAATATATTGAAGGTAATTGTTTATGTTAATTAAATAATGTTATTCTCTTGAAAAAAAAAACATATTTTCATAAAATTTAACAAGGGCAACTGAAAGGTCTTATCTTAATTAATTTTAAGGTATGTGTGCACTCTAAATCGGAATCAGTTATTTTTTACGGATTGTCGGTTGAAACTGCTCCATCAGGGATCTGTAGAAAAAATATCACTAATTCATCAGTTAAAAGAAATTTACTAATTCAAGCAGTAGAAAAATACTAATTTATTGTTGTTATTAATAAATAAACACAAAGCATTCCTATGTGATGTAAGTTAGGTACGGCTTTATTTCGTCGCAGAACACAAATATTGTCTACACAAAAACGTTTCTGGACGTGGTTGGGCTCGAACCTCCGCCCATAAAGCAAAGCATGCTGAAGCTCTCATGATCAGCCATATCCACTGCCCTACTTTACTACAGCCAGATGTGTGCTCGTGTTATGGCTACTGAACCACAAGATGTAATGTCAAATATTGCTGTAAGTTTCGTGATGTGAAAGTATTTCTTGTTGTCGAAATATATAGATTTTCTGCTCAAGTGCATGTATTTACAAAGTTCGCAAGTCAATCTATATTTAGTTTAGTTCGGATTCTGTGCTTTAAAAGATAAATATAGGGGTTTCAATGTACGAGGTAATAGATGTCCACTAGTATTCGTCATTTTACAATGCAAAGAGACACTGCAGATTTAAACTGTTATTTGTAGTGACAGATAGATCAGTGATAATTTTACTGACTCGATAGTGCGGTGATTCAACAAGGAAGGTGGATTTACACCAACAAAAGTTTTGTGGTGTCTGCACGTTAACAGATCAAATAATGAGGAAACGTCAAATTTTATAAAATATTGCATTGTTTCTAACGTTCCACTGTCTAATTTGCACAGTTATTACTAGTCAATCTGTCTATTCAAAATAACAGTTTCATTCTGTAAAATCTCGTTGCATTGTAAAATGGCAGATACATAGAAAACACCGACAACACCGTTAAAACCACTATATTTCTCTTTTAAAGCACACAATCTGAACTAAACTTAACTTAGAATGACTTTCGAGCCTTACAAAGACATGTACCTACGTACGCATAATATGTGAATATTTCGACCACATGAAGTTCTTTCACATTACGAAACTTATAGCAGTTCGCCATTGTAAGTTTATGTCACTACGCAAATGCGAGACCGTTTATCTCAGTGGCAAAGTAGCAGAGTTGGTAGAACGTCAGCCAAAAGAAACAAGAGAATGTGTCGCGTTTTGGGGTGGCGGTTCGATACCAACCACTTCCAAGATTTCCTTGTACATGTAATAATTTTGTTTTGCGACAAAATAATTGTACTTAATTTATTTCAAACCGTAATGCATGGTTTTTAATCCTTGTGATTTTTAATTAATCGACTATAAATAACTGCTTATCTACTGTTTTTATTAGTGGATTTCATTTAACTGAAGAGATTAGAATTTTTCTTTTTCTACTGATTCCAGATGGAGCAGTTTCAACTGACAATCAGTAAAAAATAACTGATTCCGATTTAAAGTGTAGTAAATGTTATTTTATAAAAATCCTGGGAGAGCTACAAATAAAATATACGCAATATCTTCTAGAGACTCGAAAATTTCGCTTTTTCGCTATTTCATGTGAAGGTACAGTATACTTTCTGTCTCAATTGGACCGCAGTTTGTAAGACACGACCTGGACAAATTTGAACCAATAACTGACCTGCGATAAAACTAGGAGACCGCATAACGTTCTACCTGGTCTGCGATGAAACTGGGGCATCAGCCTATGAACAACTAACTGTGGCTCTGTTTCACAAAGGATTGTGTAGTCTATCTTGTTGACACACGATTCCGCCAATTTCCCGCATCTATATAATAATTTCCTTATTTTTCAACAATAAGTTACAATAAACATTACCTTGGACCATTTTATAGACGTCTTGAAGTAGCTCTTGATATCGTCTTTCAGTGTGAGTTATCTCATTTCAGTAAGTTGGTTAGTTCTATTTTTTGTACATTTCTAAAATGTCTACAAGTTATACAATATGTAATAGAAATATAAAATATAAAGTTTTTTTTTATTGGCCAACGCGCTTAACGTTTTGTACACTTCAAGAAATTATGTAGCAGTGTCAGCTCTTAAAACACGTTAGATGCGAAACGTCTATACATGCTTGTGAAGAACAGAGAATGCCATTGCTGCTTGAATTCGCTATTGCCATGTCTTTATTTCACTTGTAAATCACAGAAGGCATTTAATGATGGACAAACGTATTGTCACTAGTCCACTGTGTGGGGCCGCGGTGGCTGAGCGGTTAACCTGCTCGCCTCCCACCGGGTTCAATCCCCAGCTGGGTCATTCCCCGGATATTCGCACGTGGGATTCGTGCAGGACGATGCCGCTGGTGGGCGGGTTTTCTCGGGGATATCCCATTTCCCACCGCTCTTTCATTCCGGAGCTGCTCCATACTCACCTCGCTTCACCCTCATCGGCTCTCAAGACTTCGCTGTTACCAGCCGTCCAAATATCTTTACTCACTCACTTACTCTTCTGCACACGTATTAATGCACAATTTAACGCTTAATTTTATATTGTAGACCCAGCTTAGATATGTGTATATTGTGTGCGACAGATATGGTCGGAGAGGTCAGTCAGATTAGAAACAAAACGAGTTTTTTTTTGTGGGAAAATTCGGCATAGGGAAATTTTCCGCCGCTAGATAGGCGCTTGTGTACCAAAGAGGTCAATTTTAATTAAAATGTCAAGCTACGTGAATAATAAAAGAGAAAGATTTCACCAAGTTAAGTAGTTACTTTATAATTGATTTATGAGTACCGCATTTATTTTATTTTTCAACGTAGAAGATACTTAACCCGTTGAGGATGGCACAAATTTACGAGCACTGAGGACAAGTTTGAAGTGAGCTGCCTATATTCTACACGACAGCAATATAATTTTGGTTGGTCTCTGTATTTCCACTTACCAATGTCCTATTGGTCCTGGCTACACCGGGCACGCCTGCTGTACTCTGCAACATCTATTATTGGTTGGCCGTCGACCAATGAAGTAACGCGTTGGCTGTGTACCAATTAATGTATCGCGATAGAAGTAACTCGTTTTAGTATCCATTGTGTTAGCTTAAAAATTAATAAAAGGAAAAGTTTATTTCTTACAAAGTGAAATGTTGACTAGTTGTCATTCTTTTACTTTGACTTCGATAAAGTCTAGCGAAATTCTAAAAGTATAAAAGTGTGAGCTTTGTCTTCAAGAGAAAATAAATTTCCATACAAACGTAGCCCCGAGTATACAGGCTTACGTGCATACTCCTCAAAGGGTTAATAAAATGTTAAGCTACTTGAATGATAAAAGACAAAGATTTCACTTAGTTAAGTAGTTATTTTATATTTGATGAACGAGTCTTGCATTTATTTTGTTTTTTAACATAGGAAATATTTTTTAATCCGTTAAACATGCGACACTAGCGCTTATCTAGTGGCGAAATATTTTAGTTGAGCTTCCCAACCAGAGTATAACGAATGTTAGGTAGATACCTGAAGAATTCGCGGATTCATTTTGGGACAAGCTAGAATTCAAAACACGTGTACTTATATAACATTAGCCATTGGTCCACACTGTGTTTGACACTTCCTAGAGAACGCTGTCCTAATCGTCTGACAGCTGACAACCAATGTACAGTTGTTATTGGCATATTTGCACATAAGTCTGTAGAGTCTAGTGAGCACGTAATTGAACTCGCGAAATTCTCACGTTTCCAATCGAAATATCGATATATCGATTACTATCATATGATAAATAATTTATCGCAACTATATGTATTTTTGAAAAATGTCGGTATATCGATGTTTCTATATTATAGAAGTTTTCGGTATTACGGATGATTGCCGTATTACCAATAATTTCGGTATTTTCGTTCATTTCTGTATTAGCGAGATTTTCGGTATTATCGATACATCGAAAATACCGAGTAACTGTTTGGGAAAATATCGATATTAAATTTATATGACATCGAACAGCCCTAGTTATGACGTCGCGGCTTGTTGCAGAGAAACTGGTGGAGACGACGCCTACGTCGTCATCCCTGGCGAGCAGCTCTCCCGAGCCGTCGACGCCGCGCGCCGAGTCCCCGCCCGAGATCAGCTCGTCGACGCCGGAGGCAGCGGGCGCGGGGGCGGCGTCGAAGAAGTCCGGCGGGGCGGCGTCCCCGCCCCCGGCCAAGAACCCGGCGCTCCAGGAGCGCTGCAACAGCGAGGAGTTGCGCCACGTCGTGTGCCACCTCGAGACCAAGGACCTGTGGGACAAGTTCAACGATCTGGGCACCGAGATGATCATCACCAAGTCCGGCAGGTGGGTGCACTCACGTCTTACTCCAGCCTCCTCCTCTCTCTCATACACGCACTGTAGAAAAAAATCTGACGTAAAATTCCCTTACATGTAAGGGAAGCTCATTACCTCTTAACACTTTCTAGACACTGCTAGAGTGTAGCTCGAGCAAAGCCAATTTGAAAATTTCTTTGTTGTTAAGAACAAAACATGCACCGATGTGCTGTCTTTGTTCGGCTAATGTTTAACATGACTTCACAAGAACACGACAGCATAATAACAATGATATTGTTAACGAAAGAATTTATTTTCTTAAGAGCCACTGAAAGATACATGATTTATTGTAAATGATTTTCTACAATGAAGGACATTTGACTGGATCAATATCAGCTCGGTTCTCCATTGGTTGATGACCGGCCAGAAATGAATGCTATAAATAGAGACCTGAAAAATTCGCGAGTTCAATGACCTCTAGGCTATGCCCCATTGTCGTATATAAAATCATTCAAATATCACTGTTTATTGGTTGCTTGTTGTATTAGCGGAGGACGGTGATGTGTTCTGCAATCTATTGTGTGTTTATTATTGGCTCAGTGTTGTCCAGAAGGTGTAACACAAACGTATGAAGTTTTGAATTCTAGAATGTCCCTAAATGAAACAGCGAATTTTTCAGGTCTCTAGCTATAAAGTACAGGGTAGCTTCTGGTGTGGTATGGACCAATAGGTAGGGCCACCATTTTTTCTTGAAAATATCTGAGGACTCCTTGTACTCCAAAACACTAGAGCTCAGAACCACTTTCCTGATTGGATGGTTTTAACTGTCACTCTTTGCAGATGTCTTCCCCTCGAATCACGGACACTCAGTATCGGAGTTACCTAATTCTGATTGGCCTACTCATGTAAGGAACTGCATCCCGACAAAGACACGTGGCCAATAACCAAAGGAAGGTTTCGCGGATGCCGTAGGAGATTGGAGTCTAGCCTTGGCGTAAATCTTTTTGCGAATAACAGGTAGCCATACCAATAGGGCAATGGTGAGTTCTAACACAGACACCAACATAACTGGTGTTCTTGCAGAAGTGGTGACTCATTTATAATATGTCTTTAAGTACCAGTAAACATGTGCAGATCACAATGTGTTAAATGTAGAGTAAATGTACATAACAAGCAAAGTACTGTACCGTAATCTCACGGATAAAAAACCTGACAAGAGTGGGGGAAAAAATCACATACAAGTAAGGTAAAATTAACTGCATTGTATGATAAAATTTTATTTAATAATATCCCGGAGTATTAGTAATGTTAATTGTTTTATTACTTAAGCCCTCTGACGAATAGTAACCGTGACATAAACACTCAAAACCCTCGACACTTGCTGGTGGGTGGGCGAGTACCATGGTCCTCTATCACGATAGGCCGATGTGCTATCCATTACACCACGACGACTGCGTGACAGCAAAAGTGAATTTTAGCGTGTTAAAATATTGTTTCTTCTTCCTCCCGTCCCGTCCCCACTTAACTGTTGAGATAATACTGAAGAGATGCACGCGTCGTAAGGTAATTTTCCCCATCCATTTATGGAATTTTCCACTACCACATACGTGAATTTTACTCGAGATTTCAGAAATTTTTACCTTACCCGTAAGGAAAGCCACGTTTCCCCCTCAACTTTGCGAATATTACCTTATACTTTTCAGGTAATTTTAATTTTCCTGTAATTTTTTACAGTGTGGAGACCTGCAAAATTCGCGTTACCATTTGGTGTCACGTGAAACTTTAAACACGTGTACCTTTGCAGTATGCTTGTCATTGGACCATACTTTATCTGAGGCACCGTGGGTAACTCTGCGCCAGTGAATGTACACACGAGGATTGTGTACCCTAATCACATGCAGTTCAGTCAGAAAGGGCGTGGCTTCACATCTGTGCAGCAGCCAATGGAGAAACGACGCTGGCTGCAGTACACAGAGTGCTGTGAAGTTTAGCCTGATGCCAAATAATAACGCGAATTTTGCATGTCTGTAATCATACAGTGCCGGTGAAAAATTTAATCATTTCAAACCCGCTTTAATATACCGCTTCAGGCGTTGCAAATAAAAAATTATGACGTGTGCTGTACTTAAGTAGACACTACACTTGTTTCGTTTTCACAACCAATGAGTTGGGACGGGTGTTTTTCGCGAAAAGATCTCAAGACCAGTTGTACTCCAAAACACTTTTGTTCATATGCACTTTCGTGATTCGGTGATTTTAAATGTCACGTGTCTCAAGTGTCTGTCTGCGAATCATGGACTTTCAGTATCGGAGTAGCCTACATTATTAAGATTGGCCCAGTTAAATAAGAACGTGTCTTCTCACGTAGACACGCGGCCAATAACCAAAGGAAGTTGTGGTCGTGGACGTAGGATATTGAAATCTAGCATGGCCATAATTTTTTTTTTCGCGAAATACACCTGTCCCTAGCGATTAGCACGCTCGCCTCCCACCAAGGCGAACCGGGTTCAATCCCCGGCCGGGTCGCCGGATTTTCGTAAGTGGGAATCGTGCCGGACGATGCCGTTGGTCGGCGGGTTTATCTCGGGGATCTCCCGTTTACCCCGCCCTTTCATTCTGGCGCTGCTCCATATTCACTCCAATCACCCTCCTCATCGGCTCTGAAGTCCTCGATGTTAGGAGCCGCCCAAATCTCTTCATTCTTCACTCGCGTCATTATTTCCAGACAAGATATACTTCAAACACCTGTGCTTTTGTATAGTGTTTGTCGTCGGAATAAACAGGGGAATTTCGCGGTTTCATGTGTCAACAAGCTAGACTCCACAGTCCTTTGTGAACCAGCGCCACTATAGTTGTTCATAGGCCGATGTCTCAGTTTCATCGCAGACCAGGTAGAACGGTGTTCGGGCCTAGTTTTATCGCAGGTCAGTTATTGGTTTAATTTTTTTTTTCCAAATCGTGTCTTACAAACTGCGATCCAATTGAGAGAGAAAGTAAACTGTACACGTGATTAAAGTCTAGCTTGTCCTCAAACGAAAAAGTGAAATTTCCGGGTCTCTAGTCATCGGACTACAGTTTGTCCGGACACTCCCTGGATGACATCGAACCAATATAAAACCTCTAACGAGAGGTTGGCCCAATCACGTGAAACCAAGTAAAAAGTGAAATGGGTCCTTATTGCCGCAGAAGCCATTAAGCAAATTGCACCGTCTATAATATGTATAGGACGATGAATTAAAGAATGCCGCTTGAAAACAACGTGAATTTCGCAGATCCCTACTCATACAGTACCGATCTAAAGTTTAACCTTTTCAGACACACTGTAATATAGCGTTTCAGGTGTTGTAAACAAAAAAAAATATGATGCGTTCTGTACTTAAGTTTGTTTCGTTGTTACAGCCAATGAGTAGAAAATTTGCGAGCTCAATGACCTGCAGGCTAAAATCCACAGTCTTATGTACCTATAAATATGCCGATGTCTACAGCACGTTGGCTGTCTGCTGACACAGTGGAAAGTGATGATTGGGCCAGCGTTCTCCAGGAGGGGCCAAACATAATGTGGTCCAGTGGCTGAAGTTATATAAACACAAGTGTTTTGAATTCTAGCATGTCCCAAAATTATTTCTAGAATTTTTCAGGTCTCTTATTATGACCTAGATCAGTAAGACCATTTGCGAATAATTTTCACACCGGTAAGATCATTGGTTATACAAGCTTCGCAGTGTGCAGTACTGGCCAAGATAGTACAATGTACACAATTGTGTACACACGGACGGAATGGGTTGAGGTCACAAGGTAATCGGTAGAACCCCGACTATTTCACGATTTCATTCGTAGGCGAGATAGGCTCCAAACACTTGATGTGATTGGATGGCAGTTCTTTGGACACGCCCCGTGTAACTGTGAGCCAGTTATAAGCAGGAAGCAGTAGTGTGAGTGAATGTACAACAGTCTTACACAGAGGCCTCACTTGATCGCAGCAACCAATAAGCAAACGATAATGCCTCCAGTGTATAGAGGGCTGTCCAGCCTAGCTTGCTGCCCGCTCAATCCGCGAAAAGTCGGGGCTCTATTGATGATGTATTGTAGAAGTTAAAAAAATTTTGTATTTTCAAATACAACTATGAAAATTCCTATCTTTTAGATGCATAAAGTGCTGGGTGTTACATGTATTTGCAAGTATTACAACCAAACATTCTGCTTAGAAAATTATTATATGGGCGTCACTGTGTTACAAACCTTAGCTTTCAAAGAAATACTTACACTTATTGCATTTCTCCTTTACTTACACTAAAAAATTGGCTGTTATTCCTTGCTCTATAATTGTTGAACGATGTGTGAGAAGAATCTTCAGCCAAGATGTGAGCAAGGATATAAACGAGCAAGTTAAGTGCGTGAAACTCTGTTAAGGCGTTTTTGAAGGGACTGAAAAAATAATGGTCATTAACCAGGAAAACTTTTTGAAAGGGTGAAATTATACATGTTGGTATAGACAACGTGTAAATTAAACTTATTAAACAGGAAAACTTCTTGAGTGGGAACTACTCTACGGGGTTTCACTGTATGTCTCGTCACTACACAAGAGAAGCTGTGTTCTTGTCTGTTTGTCACTTCAACCACAGTGGAAATAAATTGTTCATCACTCTAGCCACTAATCTAAAACTTTTGACCGGTACTGTATGTATGGAGCCGCGGTGATGTAGTGGTCAGAGTACTTGCCTCCCACCAAGGCGAACCGGGTTCAATCCCCCGTCGGGTCTCGCAGATTTCCGCATTGTGGGAAACGTGCCGGAGGATGCCGCTGGTCGGCGGGTTTTTCTCGCGGATCTCCCGTTCCCCCCCCCCCCCACCCCCCTACATTTTGCGTTCCTGCGCTGCTCCGTACTTACCTCGCTTCACCCACATCAGCTCTCAATGCCTCGATGTTGAGACCCGCCCGAATCTCTTCGCTCTCCAGTACTCTGCGGTGGAGCGGTTAGGTGCCGGTTGGAGAATAGTTTACCAGGCGCTGATTGGTGAGAGTCGTTCTTACACGTTGCTAGCTGGTGACGCCATCTTGGGGGCGTGTGCTCTTGGAGTTCGCGGAATAAGCTGCCATTTCACCCTCTCTGTCCCTATTTACTCTATGCGCAACACATTCAGTTGAAATCATCCAGTCACGAGATTGAATCTGAGTTAAAGTATTATGAAATGCACTTACTCACGAAATATTTTCACGAAAACATACGGGATAGTACGACCACAAAGCTATATTTGCTTTAAGTTTTCTTTCAACTCGTTTTGTATAATATAATAAGCAGGGCCCGTGATTTTTCGCTAGCAAATATGAGCACTCAGAAGATTTCAATACTATACATATACATACACCTCGGCTGTTGTCATTGGCTGATAGTGTCGTTTCCGCATTTGACCCTAGCCACTCAGGATTCCTTAACTCCGACACTGAACCTTCGTGATTCGTGCGCTAATATTTAACACGAAACAGAACATGTTTCACCCAATCAGAAAGGAGGACGACTCCATAGTGCTTTGAAGTGCTTGTCTCGAAATTTTTTTTGCGAAATATCACTGCCCATAATACCTAATAAGTAATTTAGACTAATATGATATGCGATTTATATAATTCTAAGGTAAAGCCATTTATTGTTTCGTATATCACAAAATGACAATATTAAAACGTGGTGAAAACTTAAGCAAAATAAATTGTGTTACTATTTTTACGCTGCAGGTAAAAATTGTTGTAATTTAGTAGTCGTGTTTATCTCCTTTTCTTGAAACCTGTACAATACTTGCTGCAAAGGCCATTCTGCGTAGCGTTCTACTTATCACTTAAATTACTCATTTTCTTTTATGATCTATCACGCCGCAATTTCCTTTTAATTTGCCGTATTAACCCATCTTAAAACCGCCTTTACCTTCATTGTTTTCGGTATTATATAAGGTGGAATTCGTTCAAAATTGCTGTGCTATTCTGTTAATTGCATTTCGAAACACACTTCCAAGTTATTTAGTTTAATGGCTCACTTAACTGACAAATCGCGACGCTGTTAATTTCCGTAACGTGACACTTGTACATAACGTGTCCTGAATAAAACCACTTCCATTATTAACAACTCCGCAATTTTTATGTACTGTTACTATAAGTGCCAGTTAATCTTCTTGGGTGCTCTTTGATGTGGTGAGTTTGCCGACTAAAGCCAAAGAGAAAAACATGTACATTAACATACAACGAGAAATCGTAGAGTCTTTGCCAATAAATAAAGACCTGAAAAATTCGCGAATTAATTTTAGGATATGCTGGAGAACTCTTACGTTTGTGTCGCCTTTGCTATTGGTCCGCGCGTTATTTGACACCACCTGGAGAACCCTGGGCCAGTTAGAAACAAGCGACAAAATGCACAGGGTGGGCCATGACCCCCCTCCCCCAATGTAGTCATTCAATGTGTTAATTTCGCCAATACGCAAAGACTTGAAGAATTCGCGGATTCATTTTGGGACAAGTTAGAACTCAAAACACGTGTGTTTATATAATTTAAGCCATTGGTTCACTCGGAGTTTGACACCTCCTGGAGAACGCTGGCCCAATAGTCGCCTTCCACTGTGGCAGCAGGCAACCAATGTGCAGTTGATATTGACAAATTTGTAAATAAGACTGTAGATTCTAGCCTGGAGGTGGTCATTGATCTCGCGGATCTTTCAGATCTCCACGCAATCGGACTCGAGGCCCGTTCCCAATTCAGCGGAAGGGCACACCCACGCAGTTTCACTTCTATGTAGTTACGTACTCTGTGTTCACGGATATAAAACTCGAGAGCTACAGCATCTTGAGTGCGACTGCGTGTAATACCGCAGGCGTTACAGTTTCAGTCACCCCCCCCCCCCCGGTTCATGGGCGACCATCGAGGCTTGTTCATCCCATAACATAGGGGAAATACCTCGAAGCGGGTAAATAAAAATAAAAAATATCCCCACCCGTCCCTCCCCCGCATTTACGAGAAAGTGCAGAAGCGGTCCGGCATCCATCAAAAGGCTAGAGGCGCCGCCAGCGTACATTTTTTTTGCCTCCGGTACGGCCGGCTACTTACTCCGCCGCGGTTTTATTGTTCCGGTAAATTTGATGGGTACGGCGGGCGACAGCGAGTGATGCACCCGAGGGGGGGGGGGGGGGGAGGGGGGACGCAGGTGTGCTCGAACATGATTGGTGATTTTTACGACGATCGGGCGCTAGTAAGGGAGGGAAAAGGACAGTTACGAATAACCCACCCTTCGCCTTTTGGCGAACTAGTGAGGAGCGATGATCAACGGCGCCTCGTGAGATGTTCCGACCTGTGCTAGGTGCCGCGGTGATTTAGTGGTTAGACCACTCGCCTCGATTCCTGGCTGAGTCACTGCTGGATTCTCCCGCGTAAGAATCGTGCCGGACGATGCCGCTGGTAGGCGGGTTTTCTCGGGAATCTCCCATTTCCCCCGCCCTTGCATTCCGACGCTGCTCCATACCCACCTCGTTTCACCCTGGTCTACTCTCAAGGCCTCGATGTTAAGAGCCACCCAACCTATATTTGTGCTTACTGACGAGTCTACACTCTCGGTGCAATAAGCCGCAGAGTAGATAAGTAGAGACCTGAAAAATTCACGAGTTCAATGACCTGCGAGCTAGACTCTACAGACTTATGAGCAAATATACCAATATCAACTGCACACTGGTTGTCTGCTGTCACAAGGAAGGGCGACGATTGGGCTAGTGTTCTCTAGGAGGTGTCAAACACTGCGTGGAACCAATGTATAACGTCATATAAACGCACGTGTTTTGAATTCTAGCTTGTCCCAAAATGAATCCGCGCGAATTCTTCAGCTCTCTCTACCTATTGGTAGAGCCCCGAGTATTTTGCGAATCCATTCAGTGTCGAGGTAGACCTCAATAACCTGGTGATTTCTCCTACTATTGTGATTGGAAGGCAGTTGTTTAGACACGCCCAGTTTACCTGCCAGCCAGTAGTAAGCAGAAAGCGGTAGTGTGAGTGAGAGTTAAATAGTCCTGTGCAAAGGCCTCGCTTGATCGCAGCAACCAATAAACGAACGGTAGTGTCTGGAGGGTATAGAGTACTGAGTACCAAATCAATCCGCGAAATACTCATGGCTATACCTACTGGTAGAGATGCTGGTTTATCGCGGGAAAAGTTGAGTGTTTGCTAGGATTCAACGTATTGTAGAAATGTCCGGCTGTTTTCAATCCTTATTGGCCGTCACGCCGGTATGAAGCCACTACCTCATCTCGCTCGGCCAATGAGGATTCTAATACAATTAGGTAGAACGTTCGTGGTTGGTATGCAGAAAACTTAACCGAGTCAAAAACTTGTTCATCTAATCATGAAGGAATAAGGTAGATAGAGTTAACCCCTTAGTGTATGATCCCTAGCATACTCTTTCACGCATGACGTGTTTCAAAATATATAAAATCTTGGTAACTGCAATACAGTCATAAAATACACAAACATCGTCTTCTTACTGGTTGATGCAATTGGCTGCTACTACCACACCGGAATTTATTATACTGCCCATGCCTTAGAACAATAGAAATCCTTTCTAAAGGTTCCCTCAAGTACATTATTAAAAGGAATTCGTAAGTACGTGTCAGACGGAAAATCTCCTCTTTTGCAACACTTGGAACGAAAAATTAATGCATTAGTTAAGGGGTTATAGAAGATATTTTTGTTCAAAAAATCTTCGCGATTTTCCAACATCTCTACACTGAAAAGAATTTTGTGAGTTTTGCTGAGAAATTGTTTGTGATTTTACAAATGATGCAAGGGCCGTGTTTGCAGCAGAACTTAAGAAATGGTCGTACTATACTGACCTCTATCCACGATCTTCAGCAAAATAACGGACACTCAACAACGTAAAATCGTATATAGCTGTTTGTGTAAAAACTATGGGTGATGTGTAGAGACCTGAAATATTCGCGAGTTTAATAACCTGCAGGCTAGACTCTACAGTCTTATGTACAAATATGCCGATATCAACTGCACATTGGTTGTCTGCTGTCACAGTGGACTGCGACGACTGGGACATAGCGTTCTCCAGGAGGTGTCAAACATAGTGCGAATCAATAGATAAACACATATAAACACACGTGATTTGAATTCTAACTTGTCCCAAAGTGAATCCGCGAACTCTTCAGGTATATGGTGATCACACTGTGAAAAAAAAAAGTTTGAGGTAAAATTACCTTACATGTAAGGGAAGCTATTTTCCTCTACATGAAAGGTAAAATTACCTCTTAAATGTAGAGAAAATTTACATAACACATGAAGTACTATTTCCTAATCGTACGGGAAAAGTACCTGGCCAAAGTGGGGGGGGGGGGGGATACCATCTGTACAAGTAACGGGAAATTAACTATATTGTATAACAAAAATATATTTAAAAATAGCCCGCAGTATTAATTTTTTTATTACCAATACCCCCTTACGAAAAGTAACCGAAACCTCAACATTAAAATTCTCGACACTAGCTGGTGGATGACTTCGAACCATGGTCCTCTGCCACGACAGGCCGATACGCTATTCATTACAACACGAAGACACAACGATGTCATCTGTGAATATTCGTGTCTTAAGATATTGTTTATTCCGCCCGTCCCCCCCCCCCCCACTTACTGTTGTAAATGCAGAAGAGGGACACGCGTCGTGAGGTAATTTTCCCGTCCATGTACGGGATTTTTCACTACCATGTACGTGAATTTTACTCCAGAGTGCGGTGAGGGAGAACTATGTTCCCCCACGAGTTTGCGAATATTACCTTGCACTTGTCAGGTAATTCTCCCATTATTTTTTTTTACAGTGCACTGACGCCATTTTTCTTGCTTGCGAGGCTGGAGCCCGCGGATTCGCCTCCGTACTCCCTAGCACTCTGTGACCGAGAGGCCCGCTTTGAAGCTTTAACCAGGTTCGCGTGTCTTCCCGAGGCGCCGAAGAACGATTGGGGTGGAGGACGGAAGATAATTCCATCTCGTGTCCGGAAGCAGTGCCTGCTCGTGTGGGCGTTACGTTCGCACGTGTGTGCGATGCACGTCGAAGAGAGGGGCGAGGCAGTCGTTCTGTAGTCAACGCCCACTCCCGACAGCTGATGCATCGTTTAATTGACCTCCGCGGACAATTGCGCCCGCACGGGACGCTATCAGGAGCGAGTATCTGGTATACAGTCTATTCGCTGTTTCTTCACACTTGTGGAAACAAACCCTTGAAAAATCACCCCTCTGTGTTTCCAAAACATTCCATGTATCACAAGCGTTTTACACTTATGTTAACATGAAAATATCTCATATGTGGATACATTTAACTTCAACGTATATTAAATTTAATAAAGAAAAACTATTTATAATCTGTACGAATGCTAATAACGACTAGAGACCTGGAAATTTCGCGGATTCATGTGGCAAAAAGCTAGACTCCACAATCGTTCGTGTACTCGAGCCTCAGTAAGTTGTTCATTGGTGGAGACCTGAAAAATTCGCAGTTACATTTCGGGACAAGCTAGAATTCAAAATCTCATACGTTTGCATAGCTTATGCTATTGGTATATCCGTTAGTTTACACCTCCTGGATGAATCTGAACCAATAATAAACAGACAATAAATTGCAGATCCAATCACTGTCTTCCGCTAATATAATAAGCAACCAATGGACAGTAATATTTGCATGATTTTACATACGACAATGGAGTATAGCATACAGGTCATTGAACCCGAGAATTTTTCAGGTCTCTATTCATTGGCTGTTGCTCTAGTTTTACCCCAGCCCAGGTAGCATGGGATTTGGTCGTGTTTATCAGGTCTCTATTCATTGGCTGTTGCTCTAGTTTTACCCCAGCCCAGGTAGCATGAGATTTGGTCGTGTTTTTCTTGCTGATCACTAATTTGCTTAAATTTGTCGAGGGTGTCGCTAACAAACTGCGAAACCAATTGAAAAAAAGTCAAGTGAATATGTCTTTGAAGTCTAGCTTGTCTTCAAATGAAATCCCGAAATTCCCAGGTTTCTACTATTAAGAAATTGTTCTCATGTTTAATATAATAAGTGTACATGAATAATGTGCGTTGTCCCTTCGGTATAATGTTCTATACCTGGTTGGGCTTTGTTTGTGAGGCAAAGGTATAGCCTGAAAGTTTAAATTCAGCATGAATTCACAAATGAATTGACTATAACCCTACTGTAAATACTGGATATCTCGCAGATTATTTTAAGCAACGAACTAAGCTCCACAAACTTCAGTGTATTCGAGCGCTAGTTAATTGTTCATCGACTGATTCCCCAGGTTTATCTCAGGCCTCGTTTCTTTATCAGGAAAGTTATTGGCTGAAACTCGTCCAAAGCGTGGCTTACAATCATGATATCCGATTGAAAAGGAAATCAAAGCGAACCGGGTTCGATTCCCAGTGGGGTCAACCCCCGATTTTCGCGTGTGGGAATCGTGCCGGACGATGCAGCTGGTCGGCGGGTTTTCTCGGGCATCTCCAGTTTTCCCCGCTCTTGCATTCCGGCACTGCTACATACTCACATCGCTTCAACCTCATCGGCTCTCAAGATCTCTATGTAAAGAGCAGCCCAAATCTCTCCACTCCTTATTTAAAAAATACCTGCAAAATTCGCGTTATTATTTGAAGACATGTTAACCTTAAAACACTGTTCCTGTCTATACATTTGTCATTGGACCAATCTTTATTTGACACGCCCCTGGTAACTCTGTGCCAATAAATGAACACTTCAAAATCGTGTGCTCCAATCACGTGCAGTTCACTAAGCAAGGGAGTGACTTAACATCTAGGCAGCAGCCAATGGATAGGGGTAGTGAAATTTCGCGAAAAGATTTCAAGACAAGTTATATTTCAAGACACTGTAGGATCGTTTTCCTATCTTGATTGGCTGAAATACTTATCAGCACGTGTCAACTGTCTGTGCACACGAATCACGTAGCGACGTAGGAGCCGTGCCGATGTGTCCGAGTTGTGAGTAGAACGGTCAAATATGAAAACGCTTTCTCAAGCTGACAGCATCCAATGGAAAGAGACAAACTGCCGTTGGGTGCTAATAGTATTGAAGTCTTTCGCGTACCCATATTTTTTTTCGCGAAAAATAATGAGCTCTAGCAATGAAGAAACGATGCCGGCTCAAGTATATCACTACTGTGAATTTTAGCTCGACGCCAGAAAAATACGCGAATTTTGCAGGTACAACTCTGAGACAATAATAAACAGACAACCAAATGCAAAACCAATCACAGTCATCCGCTAATACAACAAGCAACCAAAAAAAAACCTGATATTTGCATGATTTTTTCATACGGCAATCGAGTGTAGTAATTGAACTCGCCAATGTTTCATGTATCTTACCAATCAGAAATAGGTTTCTCCGGTACTGTGTGCCTCTGTGATTCTCCGGCAGACATGTAAGATGCGTAACACGTAAATAATCCAATAACGTAAGTGGATATGAGTTAAATAGTTATTAAATAGAACTTGTCAAGAAATCTTTTCACTAAATCGGGTGTCTCTACCCATAGATAGGGATAGGAAAATTTCGCGAGTTCATTTCAGGACAAGTTACACTGTAAAAATAATTCTGGTAAACTTTCTAAACAGTAATGGAAGTTTTTAACCTATACACTGTATGGAAATATTACCACACAGCAAGCTGCAGATATAGGAATGTTTAGCGTCGCTATTATACAAAGTTGGGAACTTCCCTATGCATTTGACAGTTTCCTGAGCAAATGTAGGAACGCTGCAATTAATGTACGGGAGTAGCCATTACCATTCCTGCTGTCTCACTAAGCGTATACACCTGTATGGTAAATTTACAAATAATTTCTTAGAGTGCACACTGAAGTCAGCTTTGCAATCGGATCGCAGTTCATTATACACACCCTGGACAACTTTGAACCAATAGCAGACGTGCAAGAAACAAGTTGCGAGTGCCATACTGCCAGGTGTGTAGTAACACTGACTACTCTCTGGAGCAGCAGCCAGTGAATAAACAGCTGAGGCTCGAGTGTACACAGGACTGTGAATTCTAGCCTACATGTCATTGAACTCGCGAAATTTTTCTATCCCTAGCACGTATATACTCGGGCCTACGTTTGTATGGAAATTTATTTGCTCTTGAAGACAAAGCTCACACTTTTTTAGTTTTTCTATTTCGCTCGACTTTATCGGGATCTAAGTAAAAAATGACAACTAGTCAACATTTTAGTTTGTAATAATAAAACTGTTCTTTTTAATAATTTTTCAGAAGAAAACGATGGATTGTAAAACTTGTTACTTCTATCGCGATACAGTAATTGGTACACAGCCAAAGCGTGACTTCACTGGTCGACGGCCAGCCAATAACAAACGTTTCAGAGTACGGTCGGCGTGGCCGGTTTAGCCAGGACCAATAGGACAATGGTAAGTGGAAATACAGAGACCAACCGAAACGACATTGCTATAGCGTAGAATATAGGCCGCTCACTTCGAACTAGTCCTCCTCTGGATGACAGATCGCCACTTCACAAATTCAGTGGAGAACCCGGCCGGATTAATCGGGCTGTCGGCATCGTGTTGACAGCTGCGGACGATCTCCATTCGCCCCGTTCGCACCTGGCCGCTCGCACGCAAGAGCTTCGCCGAAGGGATAATGAACACTTGTAGTGTTTCCGGCCGTGATATTACACCGCCCGTATCTAACAGAGTTGTGTGGAATTTCCCGTCAACGTCAAGACTGGGGGCAGTGATGTCTCGCGAAACGAATTGAAGACAAGATGCAGTTCAAAGTACTGTGAAGTCATCCACTTTTTTTTTTGATTGGCTGAAACATGTTCTGTTTCGGTTTAACTGTTAGCGCACGAATCACGAAGGCTCAGTGTTGGAGTTAAGGAATCCTGAGTGGCTTTGTCTAATGGGGAAACGACTCCAGCAGCCAATTGAGGCATGACAACAGCCGAGGTGTGTATATAGTATTGAAATCTACTGAGTACTCCGATTTACTCGCGAAAAATCACGGGTCCTAGTCATGACTAGGGATGGGAAAATTTCGCGAGTTCAATGACATGTAGGCTAGACTCCACAGTCCTGTGTACACTCGAGCCTCATGTGTTTATTAATTGGCTGATGCTCCAGGGAGTAGCCAGTGTTACTTCACACCTGGTAGTATGGTACTCGCTACTTGCTTCCTCGCAAGTCTGCTATTGATTCAGAGTCGCCCAGGGTGTGTCTAATGAACTGCAATCCAATTGCAAAGCTGACTTCAGTGTACACATGTTGGACATCTAGCTTGTCCTGAAATGAACTCGCCTAGTTTTCTTTTCCCTAGCCATGACATTCTAATCGTCTGAAGACACGGTCGAAGAAATATTACTTCGCCGGCGGCGTTCATAACATTGCATTTCGCTGTCCGGTGTTTCCTTCTCGTGGGAAGGTTCCAACAGCTGAAGGTCAAGTTTGTAACGCTGGACGAAACGAGCGGCCTATCATAAAGGACGCCGCCGCACACGCCGATGAACTTATCGCAGCTCGCGCTTCGCTGACCCTGACAAGCTCATGCGTCTCCATTTACCACGCAGAAATGTCGTCGCCATCGCCATTACATTTCCCAGAACAACTTGGAATTGCCGAGAACGTTCTAGACCGCACCTACCTCAGGCATAAATACCACGCGCGGGCTTCTGGAGGGGGGGGGGGGTGATCAAGAGCCGAGCGTTTGGCGTCTCGTGCGACCTTAAGCGACAGTTGGACGACCCCGGAGCGACGACTGACGATCTGCGAGAGTGCGCCGGCGAGCTTGTGTGCAGTGAAGGGTGGGACTGATCTGCGGGACTGTGGACTGGATGCGTGAGTGAGAAGACATTCGGGACGATGGGAACAGACAGTTTTAACTGAACGAGAGGAAATAATTGGAGCAGTTTGAAGGACGTTAGGAAGAGGAAAGACTGCGATAAAGATAGTAATTAACTATTCCGACCAATTAGAATAATAAGAGTTAACGAGATGCTCAGACTGGTAAATAATAGATGATCGACTGTTTTTGCATTGAGAATAAATATAAAAATTGAATTTAGTTCTTTTATTTTTATGAAGAATGACATCTCTCACGAACAATGATAAGTCCCTCAGGCGTCCCATGTAACAATAAGAATTTCTGAAACATAATATTACATCAGTAGAGCCACGAGTATTTCGCGAATTCATTCGGAGACGAGGTAGACTCCAAAACGTGTTCTCTTCTCCTACTGTTGTGATTGGACGGCAGTTGTTTAGACACGCCCCGTTTAACTGTGAGCCAGTAATTAGCACGAAGTAGTAGTTTGAGTGAGTGTTTAATAGTCCTGTACAGAGGCCTCACTTGATCACAGCAAACAATAGGCAAACGATAATGTCTCGAGTGTATAGAGGGCGGCCCAGCCTAGCTTGCTGCCAACTTTATCCGCGAAATACATCAACAACGCAATAAGTCTAAATTTCTCAAATGACCAGGATGGATGGACTGTATACAATCCTTCGTTGGAAAAGGTCATTTGATTGTAACTCTTTAAACTTGGCCTTCAGTTGGCAGAGACACGCCCAGTAATTAACGTTGTATATTATAGCGGTTGCCGTCTGGTCAAATAGGAAGGTTACAAATGAGAATGCATAGACCAACAGAACATGATGGTTATGCAATCGATTCAATTCTAGCTTGCGATAATTTCCAGTAAATCTATACCGCATTCAAAATGTTAACACTTGTGCTGTAGACATATCACGGAGTAGTTGACAACACAGAGTCGAAATGGCTGCGTCAACTGCAAACTCCAGCCGCACACTCCAGCAAAATGAGCAGTGTCGGAATGCAAGAGCGGGAGGAAACGGGAGATCCCCGAAGAAAAAAAAAACCTGCCGACTAGTGGCATCGTCCGGAACGATTCCCACGTTCGAAAATTTGAAATGACCAAGCCGGGAATCGAACCCTGTTCGCCTTGGTGGGAGGCGTGTATTCTGACCACGTTTTGATAATTATTTTGTGGTTTTTATTTCCATGTTCAAAATTCAATATAATTGCAGTTTTGACAAGTCATTTTACAAACCTGTTTTTTTTATATTGGTTTTAAAAGGCATGAAAAGTTGTATGTAGGGGCGCCTGGTTTTCGCGAATAGTTTTCAGGACAAGTTATGTTCCGGAGCACTTTAGATAATAACCACTTTCGTGATTGCTTCATTTAACTTTGACGCGTCTTATCTGTCTGCCCGCGAATCACGGACTGTCAGTATCGGGGAAACTCAATTCTGATTGGCTCACTCATGTAACAGACTGTCTTCACACAAAGACAAGTGGCCAATGTCCCAATGAAGACTGCAAGTGTGGACATGTGATTTTGAAGTTTAGCCTCCGCGTGTCTTTTCGCGAAAAACAGGTGGCTCTTTTAAGTTGGATACAGTAAGGCGAAAACTACACGGTAATGAAATAACGTTCCTGTGGCTCGACGCAATAGATAACAAATACTTATATTAAAAATTAAACATAGTCGGAAGTATCCACAACTATTCACGCCATTACGTGACGAGTGACATTACCATCATGTGGGACCTATTATGTTCGACATGTAAAAACGATGTTATCTGCATGGCTCGTGTCTTGCGTGCCAGCGCTGTGTAAGGTTGGGAGTGTTCAACACTGCAGATCATCACGAAGCGAGTAACAAATGGACACGGCCCCGACAGAACAACGGCCCGTCATGTCGCGGCAGCTACGGCTCGTCCCACGTAACTTTGCACCACGTCCGAACGGGTCCCCGAATATTCACACCTTCGAGCAAAGTTCGCGAGGAAACTTCGCCAGCTATTCGCACTGATAAAGAGTCAGTTTAGCTGTTGTTCACAAACCAGTGCAAGAAGGAATAAGCGATGCCGTGTTTGAGTCTGAATGGCGAATAAAAATCAGAAATATTAATTTTCAGATCAAACCATTTTAAAAATTAAATGCTTAAAAAAAATAATGATATGAAACGGTATCGTTCTGTGTCGAATTAAAAAGAAAAATAATGTCGTGAAAAAAAAAAAATGTTCGATACAAGTCTGAGTAACAACTATTTTTACCTGAAAAGCACGAATGATTTGATTAGGGTCACGCATTTTTCGCGAAAATATTTACGGCCTTTCTATACTTCAATATCCAACTTCTACAACCACAAATTCCTTTGGTTATTGGCCGCGCTTCTACGTGAGAAAACATGCTCGTATTTGAATGGGCCAATCGTAATAAAGTACCCCGATAATGAACGTCCATGATTCGCGGGCAGACATTTGAGGCACGTGGAATTTGAAATAAACCAAACACGAAAGTGCATATGAAAAGGTGTTTTAAAGTACAACTGGTTATGAAAATCACTTTTTGGAACATTTCTTAAGATATAAAATATTAGCATTAATAATAGTAACCTCGCCCGTATGGCGTACGGGATCCGTCTTGACTGTATCAGTTAACACTTTTAGGTCGACACACTTTCACCAGATTCAAAGACAAGCTAGATGCCAGTCAGCTATAGCCATACCGCTGGAGAGACACAGTGTTCTATTGGTCCCTTTTGTCACTTAACACCTTTCTACTGGCCAAATCGACTCCAGTCTTTACATATTGGACGGCTGGGAACCAACGGAGTGCCGATTTCACCGTTTCCCAACCAAACAGGATGTATGTCAACCCATTCGCGTTGATTTCCGTAACTACAAAAAATATGTCGTTCATTTAGGAAGTTCGTTGTTGATGTTGCATTAGTTCCCAATTAAAACCGTTATGAAATATGCGATTGATGTACGTACAACCCTGCCAGTTTTTTTTTTTTTTTTTTAAGTGGAATGAAATATTCAAACAAGTTTTGCACGGACATCACTCGAGTATAGTCCTCAAAGTGATAAGATTGTGAAGTAAAACAGCTTCCTATAGAGCACTGCACCCGACTATACAAGGTCAATAATCTATATAAACAGTAATACATAAACCATAAAAATTGTCAGAAAAGTGCAATTTATGCTGCATATGAAAGAAGAATATTGTGTATTTTGCAACACTATAGAATATTTTGCAAAAATATACTTTTTAGATCTAAGAAAATAACTGATTAAAATAGTTTGTATTTTAAACAAAATTTAAGCATATTTCCATTCTGGATGTTTCAGAAAGCTGAATTTGCAAAAAATCTTCGTCATGGAATATCCTCATAATGTTTTCTATGGTTGTGTATAAGAAAATTGTAATAATAATGTAAGATATAATTTTTATAATTGATTTTATGTGCGTCCATTTGTCACAAACATTTATGGCTGAAACTTACTTAAATAAAGTTGATTATAAAATTGATATGATACATTATTACTATAATTGTATTACACACGGTCACAGTAAATATTATGACGATTTTTCTTGAAGTAGACTTTCTTGTAAATTCAGCTTTCCGAAGCGTCCAAAACGGATATGCACTTTAATTTTATTAAAAATGCGGACTCTATAGATCGATTAATTTGTTACATTTAAAAAGTAAGTTTTAAAAAAAATATTTTATAATGTTGATAAATATATACATTCTTCTTTCATATACAGCATAAATTACACTTTTATGACGATTTTTGTGGTGTCTGTACTAATTTTCTTTATGAGTTTATTGTACAGTCAAGCGCAGTGCTCCATAGCCAGTTGCTTTACTTCAACCTCAAGAAACTGAAAACAAATGGTTGTTAGTTAAGTTATAACACACGAAACGTGTAGAGCAGAAAATGTCTGGGAAATATAACCAAGTGACTAATTGAATGTCCGGCAAGTGGGCGGGTAGTAGGGGTCGCGGCGATATCTCACGCTGCGACGCGAAAGGTTGGAGAACGACGGTCGAGCGCTTGACTAGGGGATGGTGGTGGTTGGTGGTTGGGGGTGGGATAAGCTGCGGCGCGAAAGTGGCGGGGTGTTTGCAGGAAAGTTCTCCCGCGCCGCTTGTCGCAGCGAGGGTAACAAATTGTCGACCGGTAATTGCGAGGCAGCGCCCGTTATTAGCCGTTCCTGCGGCACCATTACGCTGAAACATTGATGAACACCCCCCCCCCCCCCCCTTGGCAACACTCATTGACGACGTCGTGTTGTTCTCGCGCGATAGCGGGGACTGCCTTACAACCCCTTTTCCACCCCCTATACACACCCTTCTCCCTACCTGTACTTTCGTAGCCACCTCGTTTCCAACGGCGTAATGAAGGCGTTCCACGTGCCCCCCTCCCCCTCCCCCACCCCAACACCGATAACGCGACAGTATTTTTTTTCTCTTTATATAACGGGAAGAAGGATCGAAAGTCGATACGCGAACGGTTATGATTGCGTTGGGTCTTCTCCTAGCGTGATCGATTCTTAGAATCGACGCAGTGCTAAGAACGGAGCGGGCCGTCGCATACTTTATCCAATCCAAAGGTGGCAACGGAGATAAAATGATTGCAGGTTTCAAAGCCGAAGCCACTGGCCGGCTGGTCGGTTCGCGGCGTGATTGCCGCAGAGAACACAGGATGAGTCACTGGAAATTTGCACCGCAAATATTTCATGGAATGGGAGGTGCTGTTGATGCGCTAATTTCACAGAATTGCAACTTAGGCAAGGGCTCGTAATGGCAGCGCAAACACAGGTTGTAATACGCAAATTAAATGTGCTTTTCTTGAACAAAGTTACAATTTTTCAAATGGAACATTGCCTATCCACATAAAGAAAATAAAACTTAGTGTATAGGCTGTTCGCGGTAATCTGAGCAATTTTCAAAGCCCCCGTATAAGATCTACTTGTACGCACGTTGTATTTTCTTCCTCCCTATGTAAAATTAACCTTGCCACGGGCCTCATCACTTTATTCATGCGTCAGTAAAGTGAAACTGTGAAACTATTAGAAAAGTAAATATTTTACAAATCTGCTTATTTTTTACACTTCGATGCATTAAAAAAAAATATAGAAAGCGAGATAAATAGTTTAGGTTATCACAAATGGTTACCCAACACTTTTTATTCGACGTTAATATATGGAACTACTTTCCCCTCGTTCGTTACCAACTTTTCTGCACACGCGTCTCTCATTGCACCCGTTAAAATATGTGCAGGTAGGAGCAGTGACTTTTTTCTAAGGTTGATTTTATCGTGAACATGCTGTGTCCGTTACACCGACCGCACTAAGAACTTCTTGTCAGTACTTTGAGGTAGTTCATAATGCCTAGACGTAGGACATGCTGGAAGATGGTATTTACTAATGCGGAAAATGCCAACAAGCTGACGGTGTGTGGAAAATGTAGGAAGAATGCTGTTCGATCTATAATGTGTACGGTGAACGATATCCCAATTGACGTCAACCTACTCAATTATTTGCGAAACTCTTATAACCAATTAGGGTTACAGTGAAATCAGCCCATCAATAGCACCTTCCATTTCGGAAATATTCCCGGTGCAAATTTTAGATTATTCGCCCTGTAGTTCTCGTAGTATTTTGTAATTTTTAAGGTGAAACGTAGCGATTTTAATAGTATTTCCTTACTTTAACGCTTTATTGCCGGCATGTCAAAAGTCATAGAGGCACTGTTAAAAATTTTCTGATAAACTTCCTAAAGTGTATTGGAAGATTTTAACATATACGTAGAGACCTGAAAAATTCGCGAATTCAATGATCTACAGGCTAGACTCTACAGCGTAATGTACAAATATGCAGATATCAACTGAACATTGGTTGTCTTCTGCCACAGAGGACGGCTACGATTGGGCCAGCGTTCTCCAGGAGGTGTCAAATACGGAGTGAACCAATAGCTAAGAACATATAAACACACGTGTTTTGAATTCCAGCTTCTCCCAAAATGAATCCGCGAATTCTTCAGGTGTTTATCAATGACCTCTTGGCTTACAAATACCTACTCCATTGTCGTATGTGAAACCATGCAAATATCACTGTTCATTGGTTACTTATTGTATTAGCGGAAGGTGGTGATTGGATCTGTATTTTACTGTCTGATTATTATTGGCTCAGATTTGTCCAGGAGGTGCAAACTAACGGATGGACCAATAGCATAAGCTATACAAACGTATGATGTTTTGAATTCTAGATTGTCCCGAAATTAAAACGTGAATTATTCAGGTTTCTACATATACGGTTTAAGGAAATATTACAACACATAGAACTTCAAATTTAGGAACGTTTAGTACCTCTACTATTAAAAGTTGGGAATTTCCCTACGTATTTGAATGTCCCCTGAGCAAATGTAGGAATGCTGCCATGGTTGTATGGGAAACAACTTTACCATACGCGCTTTCCCGCTATACATCTACATGTATGAGGAGAATTTGCAAATAATTACTTAGAGCGGGGGTAGAGATCTACTATCGTGCAGGCCCTCCTCTAGCCCAGCGAAGCTTTGCAACTCGTCGTGACATCGATTCCAAAAATGGAAAGAAACACTCATGAAGAGTTGTTGACTAGGGCTGTTCGAAATATCGATATATCGATAAGCAAAGATATGAAAAATTATTTATTGAACGATATGTAACTTTGCAAAAATATCGGTGTATCGATATTATCGAAGTTTTCGGTACTATCGATATATCGAAACTACCGAGCAACTGTTCAGAAAAATATCGATGTTTAGTTTTTATGATACTGAACATCTCTAATGTTGAACCTTCCAATTAGTTTATGTTTACATGCCTACCTATTCTGTATCTTAGTATCGAACGTAGATGCAAACTCAGCAGTTTCGTGACAAAAACGATGTCTTCGATAACACTGCAATGCAGTTCAAGCACTTAGTAAACGAGGTCCTAG
Organism: Dryococelus australis; assembly: GCA_029891345.1. Classification (NCBI taxonomy): domain Eukaryota; kingdom Metazoa; phylum Arthropoda; class Insecta; order Phasmatodea; family Phasmatidae; genus Dryococelus; species Dryococelus australis. The sequence continues at coordinate 33,176,006 of CM057008.1, forward strand.
AGTAGGGGAGTTGTAAATGGGTGATGTTTGTCGCCAATAAAACAATGGCGGAGTAGTTTTTTTTTTTTTTTTAATTATTTTCCCCTGTCCTCTTTGGCGTATCGACGCCGTAGGAAAGTCGATATCGTACCGGGACAGTTGTCGCTTTCCCACAACACCCACGTCCTTAACGACTAGTACCTCATTTACAACCAGTACCTCATGACGCTGTTGACTGTCGGGTTCCCTCTGCCATTTCTCCCACATATGAATAATGAGGCTGAGCGTGAAATTGGAACCGTGCCTACAAATCCCCGACACTGGCCTCGCATCGTTAGTGCATCTTCGCCCAGACTACATTGCTACACAAAGTTTTTTTTTTTTATAAAAAAATTGCAATAGCCGGAAAATTGCAGGTAAATTAAAATGCACAGACACAACAAAAACGCAAAAACACAAACTCTCAATAATTTACTCCTACTTACTCTCTTTTTATAGGCTGTTCACGGTAAAATGAGCACTATTGAAAACTCTGCTTACGATCTAATTGTGTATGTACGTTGTGTGTTCTTCCGCCGTATGTATAATTAACATTGCCGTCGGCCTCATCACTTAATTCATGCGTCGGTCAAGTGAAACTGCAAAATAATTAGAAAAGAAAATATTTTACAAATCTGTTTATTTTACTCTTCAGTGCCTTAAAAAAAAACGGATAGCGAAAGAAATAATTTACGTTATTTGACATTAAGCTGGCAAAGAACATGTTTCGTTAACACGACCAATTATCTGTAGGCGTTGTGTTCAGTGGCAGTAACATGAACCAATCATAACGTTGGGTACAAGCATGGTTTAGGAATCGGTATCTCACGGGGAATGTCATTGGGCACTGAACCTCGCGTATTACAGTACTGGTCTACAACATGCTTGGTATGAATTAAAGGGTTCATTTGAAAACGATATAGTGAAAAAAGGCGGATAGACGAACCCCTTAACTTACACGTTAATTTTTCGTTCCAGGTGTTGCAAAAGAGCAGAACTTTGTTCTGACAAGTGCCGACAAATTTCCCGTAATAACTTATACGTAGGGCCACCTGTTTTTCGCGAAAATATTTACGCGAAGGCTGGACTCCAGTGTCCTATGGCATACGCGCAGTTTTTCTTTGGTTATTAGCCACGCGTCTTTGTCGGGAGACAGTTCCTCACCTGACTGGGCCAATCAGAATGAGGCAACTCTGACACTGAATGTCCGTGATTCGCGAGCAGACACCTGCAACGCGTGACAGTTAAAGTCATCCAATCACGAAAGTGTATCTGAGTTCTAGTGTTTAGGAGTACAAATAGTCCTGAAATCTTTTCGCGAAGAACAGGTGGCTCTATTCGCAGAAACGTGCAAAATTCGTATTATCATTTGAAAACAGATTATATCTCAAACACATGTGCGTTTGTATTGCTCTTGCCATTGGGCTACAGTTGATTTGACACGCTCTGGGCGGCCTTGAACCAATCAAAAACAAGTAACGACATGATAACTCAATCACGTACCACCTATTCAGTGGGTTCTCACTTTCGCAGAAGCCAATAACAGATGGCATATACTCGAATGTATACCTACAGGGCAGGGAAATATAGCGTGCTACCAGATAATATCTCGATGGAACATATCAAAATAATTTATATTAGCCTGTGGCTCTGACAACAATCAATAATAACAAAATGTTGGTGTGCCATCATCAGCAAATACCGACAACCGGGGAAATACGCTATCTTTATTGGATCTATCTTCTGGCCTTGTGAAGTACTGACCATTACTTTACCTACTTTGCAACATGTCACACGTGAACAAGTATATTCGGGGTTATATGTGAAGGGGTTAATATGCAGTGCGGGACCGCACTAGGCAGCGCTATTAATATAATTGTAGTGTCTTTATGATTTTCTCTGCAAGGCTTATCTTTGTCGATGCTGCCCTGACGGCGTACAAATTTGGACAGGCTGTAAGCTCTAAATTCTTAATTCACCCTTAGCGTGTTGGATTATATTTTTAAGGTTATTGCAGAGTACCTGCTGTCAAATCTTATGAGTTGAGACTCGCGTACGTTTCCTATTACAGTTCCGAACAACACGTCTATAAACGTGTGTATTTTATTTGCGGAAGCTGTTTTGATATTATCGCAGTTAACACTTTGAGGACGGCACAAATTTACTAGCACTGAGAACAAGTTTGAAGTGAGCTGCCTATATTCTGCGCTACAGCAATATGCTTCTGGTTAGTCTCTGTATTTCCACTAATCATTGTCCTATTGGTCCTGGCTACTTTGGACACGCCTATTTCTCTCTGCAAGGTTTATTATTGGCTAGTCGTCGACCAATGAAGTCACGCTTTTGCTGTCAATTATTGTATCGCGATAGAAGTAACAAGTTTTACAATCCATCGTGTTCGTTCGAAAAATTATTAAAATTAACAGTTTTATTCTTACAAACTGGAATGTTGACTAGTAGTGGTTTTTTTTTTACTTAGATTCCGATAAAGTCTAGCGAAATAGTAAAACTATAAAAATGTGAGCTTTATCATCAAGAGCAAATAAATTTCCATATAAACGTATCCCCGAGTGTATACGTGCAGACTCCTCAAAGTGTTAATTTCGAACACTGTGAGACGGCAGCGGTGATCCCCGTTCGTGGCTGAATTCGTAAGTTGAGTAGGAGATTCGTTAAGGCACGTAGTTATAATCCATTCACGATTACTTCACATTTTCCTGAAGCCCTGCTAAAGTTCTACTGCCAGGATATTCCTCCGCCTCGTGCAGACTAATCATAACTAAGTCTAGAAAATTACACCAGATGGACAACGCACCGAATTCGTGCGCACTCATTTGTAATGCTATTTTGCATGAGAACTATTTCTCACTAGGCGCTACCAGCACGCATGTTTTCTGACTGTTTTTATTCATATTTAATTTTAAATGAACTACTTTAATTTATATATAGATATAGATAAAGTACCTGTAAAACTTCAATTTAACTACATATAAGATACTTTTGCGCAAACAGAGGTATAAAAAACGCTTATGTTATATGGCGAATTTTGAAAGTATCTAAACACGCCATACATGGAGTGATTTTTCAAAGGTTTGATTACAAAAGTTTGAAGAAACCGCCAATAGACCTCTTGGTTGATGACCGGCCAATAATGAACGCTGTAAAATACAGGATAGTGTCTGATGTGGTATGGACCAATAGGACGATGGTGAGTTCTAACGCAGACACTAACAGAACCGGTGTTCTTGCAGTAGTGGTTATAGGTGGCTCACTTCTGATACGTCTTAAGTGCCAGTAAATGTGTGCAGACCTCAGTGTGTTAAAGCAAAGAAAATACAATTAAATTTTTAACACAAATGTTAACGTGAATTCAATTAAAAATGTGTTTTACTGCAACATGAATATCATCTCAATGTCGACAGAACAGTAAGGATGCAATGTTGTAGTAAAAGTACTCAACGTTATATTAGCACTAATAGTCTAACAGCATATTAGCACTAATAGTCTAACAGCATATTAGCACTAATAGTCAAACAGCATATTACATAAACAGCAAAATTACTTAATGACGGCTCACAAATAACAAAACTGGTCAGGACGGACCCCCAAATAAATAAGGTGTTTTTTTTATATAGAAATAACTCATATTATCTTTTGGACCACAATTACAATAAGCAGTCGAGAAAAAAAGTTACAAAATAAAGAAAATATTCCAAACGCAATGTTTGCATTTTTTTTTTCTCGAGTTTGTGCCATTGTTTACTCTTATATTTAGGAGTACGTTTTGTGTTAAATTTAGGGGTACGTTTTGTGTTAAATTTTATGTAAAGACACGTTCCCGCTTTAACAATTAGGACATTATTTCATATTACTTGGAAGTTTAATGCTTATAGACACGTTTCCTTTGAGACTTGGTGATTTATTTACATTTTATAGTTCATGTATAAGTAGCAGCTATGAAGTTAAAATTGCCATCAGTACATTATTATTCGTATCCTGGTCAAAGACGAAACACTGCATTGCAAAAAAATTTTTACTGAGAAATTGTTTGTAACAGTGCAAAGATTTTTCTTGTAAAACTTCAAGAGCCGTGTTGTAAGTTGTAGTACAAGGCTATCATTTGTAATATTACAAATATATGTTTTGCAGATTTTATATTTAAAAAAAAAACTGTTTGTAGTTTTACAAAGGATTTTCTCAGCAACTTGGTTTACAAGGATTTTCCTTGTTAAAGTAAAAATAAATAAATAAATTAATTAATAAAGTGTGGTAAATTAGCACGAAAGTGAATTGCTGTGTTTCGCATGGTCGAAACGCAAAACGAAGGGCTGACAGAAAACGCGCAGGTTAAGAAAAGAATGGAATGATATAATTTAGTAGAAAGCCATTTTACTCAAGCCGTCGCCTTGGCTTATAGCTATAACGTACAAAACCTATCAATTTTAACGTCTCACAATTTCCGCCGGGTCCTAGTCTTTGATCTTCTTCGCATTTATTCCGTAATGATACGTAGGCGCCTATTTATTACGTGGGTGAATTGGAAATGCTCTGTCCTCGTTTTATTGAACCTCTTGCGCATGCGATGACACAATACAAAACGTAGCAATCAAATTACAGTGTTTGAAACGTTAGATACCTTCTCGTCTACCCGAACGGAAAGTGGACTTTAACGAGTCCTGACACCCATATACTTCCCCGTATAATATAACAACACGTTCATTACTGTTTTGCGACAAGCGCTACTTAACCACTTTTTGTATTCTTTCTACAAGTAATTTTGTTATTACGCTCTGCAAGAATATGCCACTACTATAATACAAGTGGGCCTTTTAATATTCCCTTACAGTAGACTGGAGGATTAATTCCGCATCGACATTAAAGCGTATCAGATCAGATTATAAGTTAGTAATAAAAGGATAACTAAGGCCACGTGTTTTTTTTTTTTTTTTTTTTTTTACAAAAATATTCACGCGAAGGCTATTACTCCAATGTCCTACGGCATACATGCTGTTTTCCTTTGGATATTGGCCACGCGTCTTTGACAGGTGATATTTCCTTACCTGGCTGGGCCAATCAGAATTAGGTAACTCCGACATAGCGTGTCCGTGATTCGCTGGCAGACACCTGCGGTGCGTGTCAGATAAAATCATGCAATCACGAGAGTGAATCTGGGCCCTAGCGTTATGGAGAACAAGTAGTTTCGTAGACTTTTCGCGAAAAACAGTCGGCCCTACTAAAAAAACGATGCGTGATCATGTGATTTATAAATGAGCGCTAGATTAGTTACAGGAATTATTATTGTACTTTGAATATTAGTGAGCAAATTCTTCCGTCATGAAGAGTGACCTAGTTTTGTTATTTGCGCCCGAATTTCTGAACACACGTAGACAACTCGCTGAACACACATAGACGACTCTTGGACGTCAGGTAAGCTGGGCTTACAATAGAGAAATTAAGCGTTAAATTATGTGCTATTATGTGTACAAAGAATGGAAAGTCTTTGTTTTCCAATATAACTTAGCAGGGGCCTGTTTCATAACATTACAAGCACGCAAGTTATAAGTATAATTTTTACAAGTCAAGTTTTTGAGCGTTTCTGAAAGAAAACTTTCGACCTGTAATAATCGCATCTCTTGAGGTCAACTTTGCAAGTCGAACGTCTGCATTGCTTATTTTAGCTTAATTTTAAATTACTGCCTTTTTTTTTTTTTTTTTTTTTTTCCCCTTGGGGTAGTTTGGTTTTGTTAGAAGTATTTTGATAAGAGAACATAAGTGCGAAAGGTACACAGGCGAATAAAATTTAACTCTGAACTGATTTTGACATTTATTGTGACAAGAGTGATTGGCCTGGCGTCATATGAAAGGTTTTATTTACACGAACAATTCTTCAAATCTTACTGTACTCGCGCGTTATATTCATAGTAAAACGTTCATTCTTTCTCTGAACTTTCTTGGTCTTCTCCTATCCTGAAAATTTTATGTTCTGGTCCCCTTCCGGATCAGTATATTATATATATATATATATATATATATATATATATATATAATCAAAACTTTAACAATTATTATAAGTGTAGTTATACAAATATGGTGATATTTGCTATAAATAAAAATTCCTCGGTATAAATAATGCTCAATAGTCGTTTTTAGAAATTGTAAATATTTACCTATGCTTATTCGTACCTAATGGCAAAAAACTTCAGTTTCGAATCTAAAAGGATTGAACTTCCGTACCTTACCTAACACGATATTACACTATACCAGATTCCGTAAAAGCTTGTGCAAAGTCCACCATAGGGGGCCGGTATGCGGGCTAGTGTGGCACCCGTCATGGCATTTCCCGCCTTGTACGGCCATATTTCGTACCAGGTTCGGTAACTGGGCACGTCCTATTTTCCGTGGCAGGTTCCACGCTGGCTCTCGCACCTGGCCAATCACATCGCAGTTTCAGAGCGTAGGGCGTTCCCCGTGGCTACTACTTGAAACGAGTTGAAGAATCGAAAAGGACGCCTCCATCTTGATTATACATCCGTGGGGTCGAAACGCTTTCAAATAGATTTAAAATACGACAATGATGAATAATATTGGCGATCAAAACTTTTAATTTCCGTTTAAAACCGTTCTAGATACTTAGAACATTAGTAACAGCTATATGCAAAACTTAATTTAAAGAATTTAGTGTATCTACATTCTAAAAATATTTTTGTACTTTTACAAGAAAAATCCTTGGAAACCCAGATTCCAAGCAAATCCTTCGGTAAACTACAAAGAGTTTTCTTGTAAAATATGCAAAACTTTTCTTTGTAATATTAGAAATGGTAGCTTCGTATTACAACAGATATTATTGAGAAGTGTAAATAAAATAACTTTTTTTTTCCTTTAAAAAACTAATTTAATGGATTAGTAACAGAACAAGTAAAAAAAAAAAAATAAATAAATAAAAAAAAATCCGAAATATAATTTTAAAAAAATATATTATACTTTGCCGCAATTGGGATTAGAACTAACATCCCGTGAACAATTTAGCCCGCACCTTTATCCACAAGACCAACTTGAATTATAATAGTGAGGCTTAATTTTACAGTAAATATATATATGCAAATACACACAAAATAATATTATACTTTGCCGGCATTGGGATTAGAACTAACATCCCGTGAACAACTTAGCCCGCACCTTTATCCACGAGACCAACTTGACTTATAATAGTGAGGCTTAATTTTACAGTAAATATATATGTGCAAATACACACAAAATAATATTGTACTTCGCCGGCATTTGGATTAGAACTAACATTCCGTGAACAACTTAGCCCGCACCTTTATCCACAAGACCAACTTGACTTATAATAGTGAGGCTTAATTTTACAGTAAATATATATGTGCAAATACACACAAAATAATATTGTACTTCGCCGGCATTTGGATTAGAACTAACATTCCGTGAACAACTTAGCCCGCACCTTTATCCACAAGACCAACTTGACTTATAATAGTGAGGCTTAATTTTACAGTAAATATATATGTGCAAATACACACAAAATAATATTGTACTTCGCCGGCATTTGGATTAGAACTAACATTCCGTGAACAACTTAGCCCGCACCTTTATCCACAAGACCAACTTGACTTATAATAGTGAGGCTTAATTTTACAGTAAATATATATGTGCAAATACACACAAAATAATATTTTAAGTTATACGGTTAAAAAGAATAGGTACGTTAATTTATTTTAAGAGTTCAGTTGTTGAGTTAAGAGGTTCGGGCGCCTCTTAACAACGGGGTATTGACGGTCGATTTGAGAGTTCTGTGTAGCTAGAAAACACTAATAAGTAATGAATAATGTGGTCACATTTTATTGAACTTGTCGTTTTATTATGATTATTTGAGTTGTTTTAAGTGTGTTATGTAATTCAGACTTGCAATACATTTCTTTTTGCACCCATAGTTTTTGCACAAACAGCTTTATACGGTATTACGTTGTTGAGTGTCCGCCATGTTGCTGAAGCTCGTGGAAACGGCTCAGTACAGTACAAACATTTCCTAAGGTCTATTACAAACACGGACCTTGTAGTTTTACAAGAAAAATCTTTGTACTGTTACAAGCATTTGTAAAACTACAAAAAATTTCTCAGTAAAAATTACAAAGATTTTTTTTAGAATGTAGAGTATATAAACTTGATATCTGGTGTGTAAATTGGTGGAACAGTTATCAAGTCGCAGCGGCTGCGAGTAGCATGTTACCTTTGGGCGTGAGTTTGAAACTCCGTCAGACCCTATTTTTTTTTATCATTAAATTTTACAGGCTGATTATATCCCGGTACATATAGAAAAGTAGAAAAAATAACTTTAGTCCATTCACGACAGGAACAAACTTATGACAATAAACCTTTTAAAAAACATTCTAGCTATGCATGCAGATAATGGCTAGGTTTTTTTTTTTTTTTTTTTTTTTTCCCAAATGTTAATTTTCATAAGTCTGTTCCAGACTATATATTTTGTAACCTTCAGTAATTTTTGTCAAAATTAAAAATAACACACTCGTACGGAACTCTACTAGTAAGCAAATAATTTATGTAAAACGCCAACAGTAATATAGCAATATTAAGATGTGCTAGCTGGTTTTTTACATGGGCCTACACAAGTTAGTAACTGGTAGCCAGTTTTACGAATGGGTTCATATTTACTACAAACCACACACTGCGCACCCACCGAGGGTGCCAAATGTTAGTACGCGAACTGCTGTCGTGTAATATGAATCTTCCATGGCGGCTCATATAGCGGCTGTATACCGGCTCGTGCACCAGGCCTTGTAGAAGCTTGTACAAGAGCCAAGTACGGCTGCAGGTATCGTGTAATATCGGCTTTAGGGAAACAGTCACCTTTCGACTTGTAAAAGTGACTTGTAACTTATACAATATCACTTGTAGTAAACAATGTTGACTTGTAGCTTTATGAAACAGCAACCAGGTTATGTGTGTTGTTGGGATTTCCTTAAGCTCTAAAATAAATCGTTACATCTCAAATCTTAAGAAAAACTTGTGTGGCGACGACCAATCAAAACAGGGCAGCCCGTGTTGTTGGCGGGAAAACTGTCATTTAGAGTATTTTAAGTACAAAAACTATTAAATAAGCACGTTCACATGTTTATATAGACTGTTCACGGTAAAGTGAGCACTTCTGAGGCCCTAGTTATTTTTTTCTTTCAGCCATTTTTTATCATTTAAAAACCTTTTTAAATAAATATCACCACGTTGGTAATAAACACAGCGTGTATATTCCACCGCACTCGGAAGTTGACAAGTAAAGCTAAAATAATACATATTTACTGACTGTGTCTCCAAATGAGAGGTATTTCAAAAGTGCTCACTTTACCGTGAATAGCCTATAATTATGTTTGTACACAGGAATTAAGCTTCTCTGGTATAAAATGTCAGCTTTGAAGTATGATCTGCTTAAATTCGGACGAAGCTAGGTTAGGAACAAAAGTACACACTACAGGCATGTCGCAAGTTTTCATTGGCTGGACTTAAGAATTATGAGGTGAATCGTGAATCCAGAAGACGTAATTACGTGTGCGGAGACGGTAGTTACTGCATAATTCTTGATGCATATATATATTTTTTAATTTTAAACTCAGTGTTATGCGTGCCCGAATAGTCGCTGAAAGACGTCGGAAGTTTGCTCACAGGGACTTGGAAAGTTCTGCCAGACAAAAGATGAAGTTATTGAACTCGGCCCAAAAATAAGCGCGGTGGCAGTGAGGCGAAATTAATAACACTTAATAAAATAAAACGAACCAACAGCGTTTTCTCACCTCGGACTCAGCAACAAAGTCGCCTGAAAGCCCCAGTGGGACATTATTTACGAGCGAAGAACTTCTGCACTTACGCGAGGGCTCGTGCAGTGTTGCCAACATTCAGACCCGAGAATTACACTAGGCCAAGGAATGGAATCCACCAGTACCAAAAAAAGTTACGAAAATGTATTTAATCATTTTTGGAAAATGTATTTTAAATTCGACTTAATATCATATTTCAACATATTTTACAAACTAATTTTTCTTTGAGACTGCTGAATTGATGTATACCAATTTTTTTTTAGTAAAAAAACTAAAATAACTACTACCAAGTAAACTAATAAATAAACACTGACGCAATGCCACCACTGTATGAATTAAGTTATTATTAGACTATTCACTGACCACTGCGTATAGGCTGTTCACGAGTAAAGTTGTATAACGGAGGGGAAGTTTTAACGTTGAATCAATAGCGCTAAACACTGTTCACGTTAAAGTGAGCACTTTTGAAATCAACCTTCGAAAAAAGTCACTGACCATGCCTGCATATATTTCAACAGGCGCGCTGAGTGACATGCACCTGGTGAAGTTGGTAACGATCGATGGAAAGCAGTTCCATATCGTATCGTCGAATAAATAGTGTTAGGTAAATTTTTGATAATTTAAATTATTTATTTTGAATTCTGTTTCTTTTAATGTATCAGTGTGTAAAAATGAGCAGATTTATAAAATGTTTACTTTTCTAATAATTTCACAGTTTCACTTGACCGACACCTGAATAAAGTGATGAGGCCCATGGCAATGTTCATTTTGCATAAGGCGGAAGAATACGCAACGTGCGTACAAGTAGATATTAAGCAGGACTTTCAAAAGTGCTCATTTGACTGTGAACAACCTATAGGCAAACGTACGTGATTACCTACTGAAATGATTTTTTTTTTGCTTATTTCTTGTCTTTTATTTATAATGCATATGAGCGCAGGCCTATGAATCAGCAAATGTGACAAGTATTAACTTTTGTAATATTTTCCACAGTTTAATTTGACCGATGTATTGGTAAATTGACCAGGTCAGTGACGATGTTAATTTTACATAATGTCGGAAAAATACACAACGTGCTTACAAGTAGAAGTATTCAAGTTTGTCACGAACAGCCTGTAACGATTTCCGTTCAACCAGGTAAGTTTATTTAAAAAAAAACACCACATCTGGTGGGGAATCCGTTAAGTTGGCAACGCCCCGGCGGCGAGGTTCAGAAATACTCCCGGCCAGGAATAACGACCAGTGCATAACTCTCGTCAGCGACGCGGCGCCGTCAAAGAGACGCGTCTCTCTTGGTGGTTTCATGTTTGGGAGGGTGAGGGTGAGGGGAGGGGGTTATAACTGCTGGATACTTGTCGATGATTCCATCCCGGCGGCTGATTTACTCTGCCCGCGCCACATTATCACGTTTTAAGCGAGTCTTCCCCCCCCCCCCCCCGAACCAACGGGTGCGCAATTGGACCTCCTCGTCGATGTCTTCTTGGCCCGGCTGCCAAGGGGTTGGTTGGTCGTTCGCGCCGGGGGTGTGGTTGGTTGGGGGGGGGGGGTGACGTCCGGACGACGAAGAAGCCAAGGTTCTTAGTCCGTCGTCAAATTAGAGCTCTCGGAGAACAGCGGGCGTCTTGCAACCCCCTCCTCTTTCCCCTACCCCGCAGCGAGTATAACTGATGGCGTCGTCTTCAGCCTTTTCTCCTCTATCGTACTTCCTTCTCGCACCCTCTTTCGTGCGCTCATGCAAATGCGGGTGAGAGGGGATGGGAAAGAAAAATAGGGTGTCTTCTCCGCCTCCGGGGCCGTATTTCAGTCCCGGGGAAAACGCGACTGAGGCTTTGCGCTGCCATTTTAACCTCCTACTACCCCCAACCCCACCCCCAACCTGGCGAGCTCTTAGACCCCGTCGGAATTTACGGTCGGGCGCTGGAGGGACCGTTTCCACCACCTAGCCACCCCCTCAAGGAAACCCTCGACGCCTCGCCAAAACGCGACCCCGTCCCCCTACCCCTCGACGACCAACCCTCTCGCCGATTGAGCGTCTCCCTTGTTTATTATTGATCTGAAGACATCCTCCGGCAGATGCTGCAGTAGCGACTTCTGCCGCCTGTGGAGGACGAACAAGCTTGCGCGGGTGAATGAATCATTTTAGGCGCTGGGGGTGAGTGAGTGAAGAGATTTCGGTTGCTCTTAACAGCAAGGTCTTGAGAGCCGACGGGTGTGGAGCAACGTCGGAATGATAGAGCGTGGGAAACGGGAGATCCCCGAGAAAACCCGCCGGCCAGCGGCATCGTCCGGCACATTTCCCACTTGTGAAAATCCTGTGAACCGGCCGGGGTGGGAGGCGAGTAGTCTAACCACTACACGACTGTCGCCCCGTCGACGTACAGACATGCTTGATACTAACCAAAACAAAGCAAATGTTATGCTTATAAAGTCTAAAGTAGATTTTGTTGCATCCTTTTCGTGAGAGAAAATATTCGTTAAATTACATTATTTATTTGAAATACCATTTTTTTTTTGTGTTCCACACAAAATACGTTCTAGGCCAATGTTATATTTCTGTCTTCATCGCACTTTTATTTAAAAAAAAAAAAGTTGAAAATGGCCTATTGCTAAGGGACCTTCAAAATTGGCATTATTATTTTGGGACACGTTAAGCTTTAAACACTTGTACAATTGCAATACGTCTGAGATTGGACCATACTCTATATGACACTCCCTGGGTAACGCTGCGCCAATTAATGAACAATTCAGAATTGTGTGCCCCAATCACGTGCAGTTCAGTTAAAAAGGGAGTGGCTGGATATCTATGCAGCAGCCAATGGAGAAACAACGCCGGCTCCGGTACATACAGTACTGTGAAGGTCAGCCTGATGCCAATGCCTGATGCGAATTTTGCATGTCTCTACCTATTGCGTCAAAAATGTTTTTAATTTATATTATAAAATCACTGGTAATGAGAGTTTAAACACTTATAATTTCGGTCTTCTTTTTATGAAATATAGCTCATAAATTTATGGCAGACTAATTTATATACATAATGGCAACTTACTTTGCATTCATGTGGTAATGAAGACCACCCACAGCGAAATTTGCATCATAAAATTTACAAAATCTTATAAATAGCCATAATTAAATAACACTGCAATGTTGGTGTTTAAATGAAGCTGATGTGCTCATATAAAATATTGGTTGATCAGAATTACACATTTCTAAAGCTATTTTACCAAACTAATTTTGCTGCAACTTGTAAGGGAAATATGAATATCATACTAACCCGTATCCATGAACTCAAGTAAAATGGCGGACACTCACAACAACGTAAACCGTATATAGCTGTTTGTAAAAAAAACTAGAAAACACTTTAAACAACTCAAATAAACATAATTAAAAGACGACAATTTAAAACACGTGACGGTATTACTCAGCAACTGTTAATGTTTCTTGTTTATACAGTACCCTTAACCCTTTGTGAAGTATGCGCGTAGATAATCGAGGGTAGCTTTATATGGAAACTTCTTTGCTCTTACAGACAAAACATGCACTTTTATAGGTTCACTGTTTCGCTGGTGTTTATCGGAATCTAATAGTAAAAAATTACAATTATCAAACATTGCAATTTGTAAGATCAAAACCTTTCTTGTAATAATTTCTCAAATGCACACGATGTATTGTAAAACTTGTCACCTCTGTCGCGACACGGTGATTGGCACACAGCCAACACGCCACTTCATTGGCCGACGGCCAGCCAATTATAAACGTTGGAAAGTAAAGTAAGCGTGTCCGGTGTGGATAGGACCAATAGAATGAAGGTAGGCGGAAATACAGAGACCAACACACCTGACACTGCAGTAGTGGGAAATACAGGCAGCTCATTTCAATCCTGTGCTTAGTGTCAGGAAATTTGTGCCGTCCTCAAAGGGTTAATTAATCACAGTTTTAGAGAAGAAAACATTATCTCAGCTTTTTAATAATGTAAGTTGTAATACAATCCTAAAGTTTGTAATATTTTCAATATATGTTTTGCATATATTATTTAAAAAAACTTTTTGTCGTTATGCAAAAGATTTTCATGGCAACTTAGTTTCCAAGGATGTTTCTTGTAAAAGTACACAAAATGATTTGCAATACTCTGGTACGCACGTATATAAACATGGAAATTTCTTTGATCTTGGAGACAAAACTAACCCTTTTTATATTTTTACTGTTTCTCTGGATTTCATTGGAATCTAAGTAAAATGTTATAACCTGTTAATATTTAACACTTTGAGGTCCGTACACTTTTACCAGCCTTAAAGACAAGCTAGACGTTAGTCACCTATATCCATACCGCTGCAGGGACACTGTGTTATATTGGTCCCTATCGTCACTTAACGCCATTCTACTGGTCAAAACGACACCAGTCTTTCCGTATTGGGAATTGATGTAAGTATACCCGGACCAGTTTTGTTTTTTATGTGGGATGAAATGTTAAAACAAGTTTCGCCCGAACTACACTCGAGTATAGTCCTCAAAGTGTTAAGCCAGGACCAAATAGGACTTTGGTAAGTGTAAATAAAGGGACCATCACAACTGATATTGCTGTAGTGGAGAACATAGGCAGCTCACTTCAACCTTGTATTCAGCGACAGTCGATCTGCGCCCTCCTCGAAGGGTTAGCCACAAGCACAACTTACACCAAAGGGATAGCGCACCGAATTCATGCGCACTCAGTCGTAATAAAATATTGCATGAGAACTATTTCTTACTAGCCGCTACCAACACACAAGCGTTCTCATTGATTTAATACATATTTATTATAAATGAAATATTATATTGATTTATAAATAAAATATACGTGGAAATTCACGTTAACGAAAAATATAATGCTTTTAAGTTAACAGAGCTATAAAGCGGTCGTGATACATGGCTAGAGACCTGAAAAATTTGCGAGTTCATTGACCTACCGTTAAGACTCTACAGTCTTATGTACATATATGCTGATGTCAACTGCACATTGGTTGTCTGCTGTCAATATGGAAGGCAACGATTGGGTGTCAAACACCGTTTGGTCCAATGGGTGAAGTTATATAAACACTCGTGTTTCGTAAAGGCTGTTCACGATAAAGTGAGCACTTTTGAACTCAACCTTAGAAAAAAGTCACTGCCTTTACTTGCAAATATGTTAACGGGCGCCCTGAGTGATATGCGCCCACTAAAGTTGGTAACGGTGAACGGGAAAATAGTTCTATATTTTAACGTCAAATAAAACGTGTTACGTAACCAATTCTGTTAATTAAAATTACTTCTTTGGCTTTATGTTTTGTTAAATGCATCGAAGTGTAAAAATTAGCAGATTTGTAAAATACTTACTTTTCTAATCATTTCACAGTTTCACTTGACCGACGCATGAATAAAGTGATGAGGCCCGTGACAATGTTAATCTTACATAAGGCGGAAGAATACACAACGTGCGTACAAGTAGATCTTAAGCAGGGCTTTCAAAAGTGCTCACTTTACCGTGAATAGCCTATAGCCTAGCTTGTCCCAAAATGAATCCGTGAATCCGTCAGGTGTCTTTGCATGGCATATGTAAGAAATAACTATACACGTAATACATGGGGTGTAGAATACACTCAACACGTACAGACGCTTCGTCGAAAACTCGGCTGTTGCAGGTGTTTTGCGCGGTGCTGTGCGGTGCCCGAAATCTTTGTACAGTCGCCCCCCTGTGCGGCATATTGCACCGTCGGCCTACCAGCACCTCATCACTTCAACCCCCCTTCAACCCCCTCTTTCCGCTTTCCGTACCCATCCCCTCAGTAGGGCGGCAGCCAATGATCCTCTCCAGCAACCCCTCTCCCTCAAACCCCGACCAACCACCCTCCGACACGTACATACGTAGGCAGACGTACACAGCCCGTATAACAACCCCTCCAACCCCTTGACATCGGGGCTGTGATACCGCCACCCGGACACCATCTGTGACGCCGTAGTTTACGCACCCCCTGCATCGCAACCCTAACGAAACCCGGGGAGCCGCGCAAAGACAAGCCCCCTACACCCGCCCTTAGCCACCTCCATACCACAAAGACTTTTCATTACAATACACACAGCCTGGCCGGCCAACCATTAATTAGGTTTTCGCGAGTTCGGGGCGTGATTTAATAAAGACGGGGTGGGGAGGCCATATTCGCTATCTATCATCCCTCCCCCCGAAATTCGTGACACCTACAAGTGGCGGCAAACGATTATGTGTTCTTTTTTTCATCCCGCGTAGGCACGACTTCGGTAATTTTTTTTAAAATGCTGTATGACAAAGAATGAAAGGTTCATGAAAAAAAAAAAAAAAAAAAGAATTTAGGTATGATTTGAACTTGCGATAAATTTAACAGGAGTGTTATTCGTATGAATTTTACTAATGGCCATGCCAAATATTCAGGCATGATTCACAAGAAGCAGATTTTTTTTTGGTAGATTTTACTTGACGAGTCAACCTTCGCTCTTCATTAGAATGGCGTATCTTGCTCTTAATTACAAGATTTATGTTTTTCATCCGTGAAATAAATAATTCTGTGACTTGAACCCTATAGATCCTTTTTTTTTGTGTGCATCTTCTTCGTTAAGTAGCCACTTTTTTATCCATTGAGATAAACAAGGGTTGCGAGTTTTTATGAACAAAATCGTAAGCGTGATTTCAGCTTGCAATAAAATTGAACCCCTTAACGTACACAGTAATTATTCAGTTCAGGTGCTGCAGAAGAGGGAATTTATTTTTTGTGTGCATCTTCTTCGTTAAATAACCTCTTTTTTATCCATTGAGATAAACAAGGGTTGCGAGTTTTTATGAACAAAATCGTAAGCGCGATTTCAGCTTGCAATAAAATTGAACCCCTTAACGTACACACTAATTATTCAGTTCAGGTGCTGCAGAAGAGGGAATTTATTTTTTGTGTGAGCAGCACCGACGTATGTCTTATAACTAGAGACCTGAAGAATTCGCGGATTCATTTTGGTACAAGTTAGAATTCAAAACACGTGTATTTATGTGACCTTAGCTACTGGCTCACGGTGTTTGACACCTCCTGGAGAACTCTGGCCCAATCGTCGCCGTCCTCTGTGACAGCAGACAACCAATGCGCATTTGATATCTGCATATTTCTACATAAGACTGTAGAGTCTAGCCTGCAGGTCATTGAACTCGCGAATTTTCCAGGTCCCTACTTATAACTAGCGCTCGTGATGCTTCGCGAAATATATTGGAGCACTTAGTAGACTTCAATACTATATATATATATATATATATATATATATATATATATATATATATATATATATATATATATATATATATATATATATACACACCGCTGCTGTTGTCATGCCTCCATTGGCTGCTGGTGTCGTTTCCGCATTTAACCGAGCCACTCAGGATTGTGTGACTCCGAAGCTGAAACTTCGTGATTCGTGCGCACTCATTTAACACCAACCAGATCATGTTTCAGCCAATCAGAAAAGTTGGACAACTCCACAGTGCTTCGAGCTGTAGCTTGTCTCGAGTCGAAACTTTTTTCGCGAAATACTACACTCTGAAAATTGTTTTGTACTTTTACATGAAAAATCCTTGGAAACCCAGTTGCCACGAAAAGCCTTTCGAAATCTACAAAGAGTTTTCTTGTGAAATCTGCAAAACATTTCTTTGTAATATTACAAATGATAGCCTTGTATTACAACTGACATTATTGAGAGGTGTACATAAAATTATTTTTTCTTCTAAAGAACAAGTGTGACGAATTAGTAACAGAGAACAACTTTAAGAATTTGATTGTAATTTAATTAAAAAAATATTACTCTTCTCCAGCACAGGGATCAGAACTCACACCCTTTGTATTACTAGCTCTCATCTTTAACCATAAGACCATTTGGACTATAAATATAATTGTAAGTACATAGGCCTACAAAATAATATTGAAGTTATATACGGTTACGAAGAATAGGTACATGTAGGCGCTATTTATTTTTAAGAGTCCAGTTGTCGAGTTAAGAGACGCCTGCTAACCAAGGGGTATTAAGGGCCGATTTAAGAGTTCTGTGTAGCTAGGATAAACTATCAAATAATTAATCATACGATCATGTTTTATTGAAATTGTCGTCTTATTATGACTATTTGAGTTGTTTTGTGTTTTACGTAATTCAAACTTGCAATACATTTATTTTTTTGCGCGCAGCTACACTTTACATGACCAGTAGTTTTTTGCACAAACAGCTACACACGTTTTTACGTTGTTGTTGTTGTTGTTGAGTGTCCGCCATTTTGCTGAAGCTCGTGGAAACGGGTCAGTATAGTACAGACATTAACTAGTGTCTATTACAAACACGGACCTTGTACTGTTGCAAGCATTTTTTCAGTAAAAGTCACAAAATTTTTGTCTACTTATAACAACTGACACTTTTTATGTCTACAGCAACTAGGGCTAGAATCCAATGTCCTAGGGCATTCATGCAGGGTTTTTTTTTTTTTTTTTTTTTTTTTTTTTTTTTTTTTTTTTTTTTTTTTTTTTTTTTTTTTTTTGTTACTGGCGATGTGAATCTTTCCGCGAAAAACAGGCGGTTCTTACTTAGAATTGTTCGCATTGGTGCTAACTTCTATGTGACCCTCGGATTTTCGAATATGAGAATCGTGACGGACGATGCCGCTGGTCGGCGGGTTTAATCGGGATCTCTCGATTACCCCGCCAAACCCCTTCTACACCGATGCATAAGTTGTGAGACATGACACGGAGGCTGGACGTCGGCGAGAAAGACAACTGAAAACTCGCGAACTTTAAAAGAAACCATCCGTACTGCGAGGTAGGTTGTTAACAAAAGCCGACTTTGATTCAAATCCTCCACTTTTCACGAGATATTTTTTTTTTTTTTGTGGTCTATGTCAAGTGGAAGAAGGGAGGGGGGGGGGGATTTTCGACTAATTAACTTCGCGTGACGTTGATAGCCGGACGTTATAACCACCGCAGGCGGATCGCACATATTTCCTCTTTGCACTCGGTCCGCCTGGAATGCTTTAATTAACTAGTCTCCTCGCAGCGGCTCGCTAAGGGTGTTGGGCACACTAACAAAGAGTTCGCAAATTTATGCCATACTAATTTGCGTAGGCTATTCGCGGTTTCTGCCCACTTTTTGAATGAAACATGTGGAAAAAAATCACCTCATGTATGCCGTGTTAAGTTATTTCCTAAATATGCCATGTATTACAAGCGTTTTATATCTCTCTTAACATGAAAGTATCTTATCTTTCATTAAATTGAAGTTTCGTCTGTATTTTATTGATCAATTATGTTATTTTATTTATAATAAATAGGCCTATGAATATAAACAGTGAGGAAATATGTGTGTTGGTATAACTTAGTAAGAAATAGTTATTGTTAGGGGTAGAAAAATTTCGCGAGTTCATTTCAGGACAATATATACGTCAAACATGTGCACGCTGAAGTTGACTTCGTAATTGGTTCGCAGTTTATAAGACACGCTCTGGACAACTCTGAGCCAATAGCAGGCTGGAAAGGAAACAAGTCGCGAATCTTATTATGACAGGCGTGGAGTAACACTGGCAACTCTCTGGGGAAGCAACCAATGGACACACAGCTGAGGCTCGAGTATACACCGAACTGTGGAGTCTAGCCTACAGGTCATTGTACTCGTGAAATTTTTCCTATCCCTAGTTATCGTGCATGACGTCATCACTAGAGACAGGTATTTTTCGCGAAAATATTTCAATACCAGCTGGACTCCAAAACACTTAAATGCATTTGCTCTTTCGTGGTTGGATGATTTTAAATGTCGCTTACCTCAAGTGTCTGTCCGCTAATCATGGACGTTCAGTATCGGACTACTTTATTCTGATTGGCCCAGTCAAATAAGAACATGTCTTCTCACGTAGACTCGCGTCTAATAGCTAAAGGAAGTTGTGGTTGTGGACGTAGGATATTGAAATATAGCTTGGCCATAAATATTGTCGCGAAATACACCTGTCCCTAATCATTACTACTGAGTGCTCACGAATACGGTGCGTTGTTCTTTGGCGTTATTTTCCAGACTTAGTTAAGCTTAGTTTGCATGGAGCGGAGGAATATCCTGGAAGTATAACTTTAGCAGGGCTTTAGAAAAGTGCGAAGTTACCGTGGATGGATTATATAGGCTTTTTACAGTAAACTGAGGACTTTCGAAATAAACCTTTAAAAATGTCCCTGCCCCTACTTGCATACTCCCAGTAAAGTTGGTACTGACGGAGGGAAAATAGTTATATGTCTTAACGTTTAATTAAAAGCGTTGGTGAACATTTGTGGATACAAAAATTACTTAGGCTACGTCCGAATTCTCCTGAGGTACATACTTGTGCGTACCTGTCCCCGGAAGTGACGTCATAAGTGCTGTCCGAATTGCAAGTGAAGTATGCGAGTATACAAATAAACGAAGATGTATACTTCTCGTGCACTTGCAGACTATGTGCCGCCATTTTGAGTAGCAATTTGTATGTTACAATCGATTTCCGACATAGGGGCGTAATCATTTTATTTAGAGTTTAATAGGGCAACATTACCTATGAACTGAGTTAATAATTATCGCAATGTTCACCTTAAAAAAAAAGGCCTACACAATAAATTCGTATTAGGCCTATATTCCTAACCTACAGAAGTTAAGATAAAAAAGCAATCAAAACCGCACTCACATGCAATAATGCAATATAATAAATGTTATGTAAATCAAATTGAAATATTATTTAATACTTTATTTAACCCCGCAAACTTTCGGCAATTATCAAATTCTTAGCCGGAATACACGTACATTAAAAGTGATCAGCTGGCCAATAACTGTTACCGAAGCCAATAAGACTGCATGTCCGAAATCATCAAGTTTGGTGCCAAGTTGTAAGTGAAGTATGCAAGGATCCAAGTACGCCGGTATATACCTGAATTTTTTTTTTTTTTTGCTATATAATTATAAGAATAGCCAAAAATTGTAAATAATTTAGTCTTCCAATAATTTCACAGTTTCAGCTTGCCGATACGCGAATAAAGTGATCTGGATTACGATAATGTTAATTATACATGTGGTGGAATAATAGCTTATAAGAGTATTTGGAAAGCACGAATGCCAAACGTACATAGATTAACGGCAGATTTCCTAAATTTGCTATGGGTACGTTAATGCCACGTTCAGAACTGCTTTATAAAGACCCGATCTTGTAATAGTGCCATCCATTCCTATATTTGCAGTTTGATGTAATTAGTTGTGAATTTCTCACACTATGTGGAGTTTAAAAACTTCCATTACACGGGAGGATGTTCATCAAAATATATTTTTTTTACAGTGAATGTTTTAACTTTCTTCTTCGTGTTAACGTGAGCCATAAAGTAGGTCGCTTTATATACAATATTGGCGATATAACGTTTCGTAGTTGTACAGTTTTTGTGTGATTAAATGTTGACGTCAATAATTTTGTGGTGATGTATAAAAAAAAGCTCGATAAATGGAAACAGTGATAACAAAGTTAAAAAAAAAAAAAAAAAAAAAAGCACAACCTTCGGTTGTACAATGTATTCAGAGTCAACATAAACGATTTTAGTATTTATTTTGCTTTTAAAATCTGAGACGTTTTAATGAATTTCTTCAAGATAAAAGTTCCAACAATTTTTCGTAGAGCAATATTGAAGTGGAAAATTACACAGAAATTTAAACTTCCATTCTTGTGTCTGGTATGTCGATTCGATTTTTCTTATCCTTGCGTAAATAACATTAAAGTTACGTCCAAACCTTTCTGTACAGCAATGAAATTCTAAAAGGAATATTAAATATACTTGGTTTGTTGGTTTTTTTTTTAAATACACTTTTGTATTATGGAAATATTAATTTTCTCTATAACAAAGAAAAGAATTCCTGGAGCTTGTTTTTTTTTGCAGTAAATCAACATATGTTATTATAGCATTTGAAATACAGACATTATTATTAATATATAGCTGAAAGTCTACTTTTAATCCCTTGAGGAGAATTCACGTAGAATACTCGGGGATATGTTTATGTGTAATTTTTTTTTCTTTTGAAGACAAAACTAATACTTTTATAGTTTTACTGTTTCGCTGTAATGTATTGGAATCCAAGTAAAAAATTATAACTAGTCAAAGTTTCAGTTCGTAAGAATAAAACTGTTATTTTTAATCATTTCTCAAATGAACACGGTGGATTGAAAAACCTGTTACATCTATCGCGATACGTTGATTGGTACACAGTCAACACACGACTCCATTGGCCAACAGCTAGCCAATAATACATGTCGCAGAGTACAGTAAAGGAGTCCCGGTGTAGCGAGGTCCAATAGGACTATGGTAAGTAGAAATACATTCACCAACACAACTGATATTGCTGTATTGCCTGGAGAATATAGACAGCTCACGTCAACCTTATCTTCAGTGGCTGTAAATGTGTGCTTTCTTAAAGGGTTAGCGATATGCCTAAATATTTTCTGCGGCAACAAAAAAAAAGTGTTGCAGCAGATTAATCCTTTCATTGCCAGTGTAGGCAATTGGCTACATGTTGCACGGGAAGGTTGTATTTGACCAGTACTGTACTCTGCGGGGTTCTGTACTCAATGATATTTCCTGGTGGTAACTGAACCGTGCTACTGCAGTTGCAGTACGTTATGCCTGCCTCATATCTGCGACCACTAAACACAACGTCTGTAACTCGTTGGTTGTATTAACGAAACAAAGACTTTTTCAACTGAAGTACAGCACACATTAAAAAAAAAAAATTATTTGCTGCCCCAGAAATTTTAACCCATTGACCCTTTGTGGATGGCACAAATTTACTATCACCGAGGACAAGTTTGAAGTGAGCTGCCTATATTCTACACAACAGCAATATCATTTCGGTTGGTCTCTGTATTTCCACTTACCATCGTCCTATTGGTCCTGGCTACACCGGACACGCCTGCTGTACTCTGCGACCTATATTATTGGCTGGTAGCCTACCAATGAAGTCACGCGTTGGCTGTGTACCAATAAATGTATCGCGATAGAAGTAACAAGTTTTGCAATCCATCGCGTTCGTTTGGAAAATTATTAAAAAGAACAGTTTTGTTCTTACAAACTGAAATGTTGACTAGTTGTCATTTTTTCTTACTTAGATTCCGACAAAGTCTAACGAAATAGTAAAACTATTAAAGTGAGAGATTTATCTTCAAGAGTAAATAAATTTCCATATAAACGTAGCCGCGAGTATATACGTGCATACTCCTCAAAGGGTTTACAGACTATCCTGAGTATATACTCGTTGACGTCTGGCATGTTGCAGAATAGGCAAAATAATGTTCGGTGCTGTACAATTACAAAATATATATCACCAATACGAACATCGCATTTTCCTGGGTAATGCTACTGGCTCATAAACTATTTCATCATTGGCTGCTTCGTGTGTAATTGATCATCTGTTACTCTTTCCATAGGCTACAAAGTTTCAGCTGCTATAAGAAATTCGTGGGTACTGTTGACACCAAAAATTCTCTCTTTTGCAACACCTGAACTTAAAAATTAATGTGAACGTTAAGGAGCTAAATTAATGTGGAAATGAAATGGTTAAGTGTTTCTAGAATGTACATGTAAATTAGTTAGACTAAAGGGTAGCGAACATCCTTAAGTTGGATGAGACCTACGCGCTCTCCTTCTCTCTCTCTATCTCGTTGCCCCCCTCCCCTTTCTCTCTCTCTCTCTTGCCGAGTTCTTCAATTTATGTGGTGCGAGACTTGGCAGAGGCAGCCGCGGCCTGCGAAGAAGGCACAAGGGCTGTTTGGCAAGTGCTTAGCGCGATCATTGGTGTGCGAGAGCGCGCGGTGGTTCTTAGACTGGAGGGCGTGGGGGTGGGATGGTTAGTAGTGGGGGAAGGGAGGGTATCAGCGGTTGCCATGGCGACCAGCTTCCAGCCAGGATCACGACAGCCGAGATGGGAGACGAGATGAAGAGCTTTACTCCATCTCCTCCCGTTCGTGCCTGCAGTACCCTTCCACACTGTAAAAGTAGCTTACAAAAGTAGTTGAACATTTTTTACCCACAATGTTAGGACCTCTCCGAGAGTTATTCTATTTTTTTTTCTTTTGTGTGTGTGTGTGTGTGTGTTCCAGTTCGTTTTTAGAAGATGGTTACACAGACGTGAAAAGACGAATGACTGTTACAAACGCGGTACTGTGCACGTCCAGGCATAAGTTCCCGGTCTTCCTCGTGCCTAATCTTATTTGTAGAATTTTCTATATGCCTGCCTCTTTGACGCAGATGGTCAACGCCATAATTACAGATCTTCAAAATTCTCGTTATTATATGCTGTTAACGGTAAAATGAGCACTTTTTAAAACCCTGCTAAAGATCTACTTGTATGCACATAGTATATTCTTCCGCCATATGTAGAATTAACATTGCCATCGGCTTCATGACTTTATTCATGCGTCCGTCAAGTAAAACTTGTAATTATTAGGAAAGTAAATATTATACTCATCTCCTCAATTTTACACTTCGATGCATTAAAAAAAAAACAGAAAGCGAAAGTTATAAATTAAGTTATTACAAATGATTACCAAACACTTTTTATTTGACGTTAAGATATGGGGCATCGTTACCAACTTTACTGGACATATGTCACTCAGCGCGCCTATTAAAACATATGCATTCAGGGGCAGTGACATTTATCCAAGGTTAATTTCTAAAGTGCTCACTCTATAGCGAACAGATATTATTTGGCATCAGGCTAAATTTCACAATACGTCTGTACTGGAGCCGGCGTCGTTTTTGCATTTGCTGCTACATAAATGTGAAGTCACCCTCTTTCTGACTGAACAGCGCGTGATTTGGGCACACAATTGTGAATAGTTCACTTATTGGCGCTGAGTTACCTAGGGCGTGAGATAAAGTATGGTCCAATGACAGACATATTGCAAAGGCACTAGTGTCTTAAAGTTTAACGTGTACCCAAATAATAACGCGAAATTTGTTGGTCTCTTCTCCTAGCCGATCTAGACTTTTAATATAAGGACGGTAATAACATTGGTCTTAAGTACCATCGAAATATTGTTAACGTGAAGTAATAGCATGAGAACTGTAAGTTGTGTTCCAGTCTGTCATTATTAGAGATGATGGGAAATCGCGAAAACGCTTTGAGCCAACATACCTTCTCTAACACTCTAACTAGTTCATTCTTTCATGATTGGACGAACAAAGTTTTGACTCGACTAAGATGTTTGCAGACCAATCACGAACGTCCTGCCTTATAGTATGAGGATCCTTATTGGTCCAGTAGCTTCATACGTGGATGACAACAAGCGAGGAGCAAAAACTGTCGGACATGTGTACAGTACGTTGAATCCTAGCAAACATACAACTTTTCCCGCGATAAACCATCATTATATCTGCAGCTATGAACACAGTTCGTAGAGCACAGATCACTGTTCCTAGTCGAGTACAGACAGTTCCATCTAGCGGACATCTTCAGCAATATTTGGATTGTGCCTGCAACAACCAGAATCGTAATGAACGAGCAGAAGATTCTGATGCTGGTACGGAAGTTTGCTTGCTGCTACCCAGAATCCAGAACATGTACCTTTGCAATATGTTCGTCATTGGACCATATTTTATTTGACACGCCCCGGGTATCTCTGCGCCAGTAAACGAACACTTCAAAATGTTGTGCCCCAATCACATGCGGTACAGTCAGAAAGGGGGTTGCTTCAAACATGTGCAGTAACCAATGTATAAATAACGCCAGCCCGAGCATATACAACACTGTGAAATTTAGTCTGATGCAAAATAATAAAGCGAATTTCGCAGATATCTGCAGATGACAGAACTTTTCTGCTGTCAATCGTCTACTGATTTTATTCAGTGTGGGACACATCGTGAAACTGGAGGACGGCAGACGTGTGACACGACACAATCTATGCCGTTCATGGTAAAATGGGCACTTTTGAAATATTTGCTAATGATCTACTTGCAAGCGCATTGTGTATTCCTCCGCCAAATGAAGAAGGGGAGCGAAGTGTTGTAGTGTTTAGGCTACTCGCCTGCCACCTAGGCGAAACCGGTTCGATTCCCAGCGGGGTCACTCCCGGATTTCCGCATGCTGGACGATGGCGCTGGTCGGCGGGGGTTTTCTCGGTGATCTCCCGTCCCCCGCCCACCTCTGCATTCCGACGCTGCTCCATGTTTAACTCGCTTCACCCTGTATCGGCTCTCAAGTCCTCGATGGTAAGAGCTGTCGAAAACTTTCCATTCTACTCCACTCCGCGAAATGACATGGGCCTGATCACGCGTCGGACAAGTGAAAATGTAAAATTACCAGAAAATGAAATATTTTACAAATTAAAAAATTCTTACGCTTATGTGAATTAAAAAAAGGAAAAATAAGTAATTTTAGTAGACCTATCCACAAATGTTGACTTTACACTTTTATTTCAACTTTAAGTCATGGAACTATTTTTCCTACTTTACTGGGCGCATGGCTGTCTGTGTGCCGATTATAATATATGCAAGTAGGGTAGTGGGGTTCTTATAAGATTGATTTTAAAAGTGATAGATTAACCTTGAACAGACTGTACGCATACGTAGCCGGCTATATAGGTGGCATCAGTTCCCAGTCTCAACCTCCTTAGGTAGACCTCCCTTGTCGACTTTTCTTTGCTCGCAATTCATCTTGCACTCCCCTCCCTTCTTTCTCAATCCCTCGTCTGCTAACCCATCGCCCTCCGAGATCCGCAGGCCAATTACGTCGAATCGCACCCGACTTCCTCCCGACTGCTCGCGCTGACCCCTCGAGCACCGAAATACCCCTACTTCCTTTTTTTTTTTTCTACCCCCAACCCCTGACCCCCTCAAGTGGTTGCAAGGTAAACTGGGGGTTCACCACGGCTGCCACATGCTCTTCATATTTCCGCTTGCAATCATCCCCACATCCGACCTTCCCCGCCCTCTTTTTCCCTCCTCCCCCTCCCTTTTTTCTCCCAACCCCCTCTGGTGAACAACCCTCCCTCCTTTTTCAACCCCCTCGCGCGACGTAACCTTTCCTGCCGCCCGAAATCGATTTTTTGGCTGAAGTATGTCGCCACGCCTTTGCTTTCACGATTATTGTACAGTATGCGCCAAGAAAAATGCGGCAGGCACTTTTTAGCTGGTGCTCAAGTTGTTGTGCAACAAGGGCATAACAAAGAACCCTACAATTTCGGGTTATGAGAAAGGCACCGAGCTGGACTCAACAGCAGCAGCATACAGATATAAGTAGGGACCTGAAAAATTCGCGTTATTTTATGACAGCACGCTAGAATTCACCGTCCTCTACATATTCGAGTCAGTGCCATTTATTTATTGTCTTCTGCATAAATGAGGACCCATTTTCCTGTTTGACGTGATAGGACGAGACTGGACCAGCCTCTTTTTAGTTGCTTGCTATATTGGTCCAAAATCGTCCAGGGCGTGGCCAAGAAATCTGTAGGCCAATGACAAACGGAATACAAAACACGAGTGTTTTAATTTTAGTCTGTTCTGAAATAATAACCCGAATTTTGCAAGTCTCTAGAAATAAGTCTAATAACTGTTCACGGTAAAATGAACACTTTTTAAAGTACTGATTAAGATCTACTTGTATGCCCATTATGTATTCTTCCACCTTATGAAAATTAACATTGCATGGACCTCGTAATTTTATTCATGTGTCGGGAAAGTACAACTGTGAAATTATTACAAAAGAAAATGTTCTGCTCATTTTTACACTTCGTTCATGAAAAAAAAAAAACCGTTAAGTTAAAGAAATAATTTAAGTTATCACGTTTTATTCGAAGTTAAGATATGGAACTACTTTACATTCATCGTTACCAACTTTACCGGACGCATGTCACTTAGTTCGTCTGTTAAAATATACAATGCAGGTAGGGATAGCGACTTTTTTCTAAGGTTGATTTCAAAAGTGCTCACTTCATCGTGAACAGTATTTAACCATTTGAGGAGTATGCACGTATATACTCGGGGCTACGTTTATACGGAAATTATTTTGCTCTTGAAAACCAAACTTACACTTTTATAGTTTTACTATTTCGCTAGATTTCATAGGAATCTAAGCAAAAAATTACAGCTAGTTAACATTTCAGTTTGTAAGAATAAAACTGTTCTTTTTAATAATTATTCAAACGAACACGATGGATTGTAAAACTTGTTACTTCTATCGCGATACATTAATTGGTACACAGCCACAGGGTGACTTCATTGGTCGACGGCCAGCCAATAATAAACGCCGTAGAGTACAGTAGGAGTGTCCGGTGTAGCAAGGACCAATAGGACAATGGAAAGCGGAAATACGGAGATCAACCAAAATTACATTGCTTCAGTGTAGAATATAGGCAGCTAACTTCAAACTTGTCCTCAGTAATAGTAAAGTTGTGCCATCCTCAAAGGTTCATTGTTCATGAAACAAAAACAAAAATTACTATTGAGGCATTTCTTTAAACTTTCAAGTTACAGTAAAATTAATAATGTAATGACAATGTCTTATATTACTATGTTGCAAATACACTGACGAAGTGTTAATGTTAATTAAGCCTCTAAGTAATATTGCCACAACCAAATGTTGTTATTACACTAAAGACCAACAAGCAGAACAAAATATTTCGTGTCACTGCGACATAAAAGAAATGTCCAACCAATACAAGCTTGCACAGACCTGGTTTAGTAAAATGGTGGATAGTAGTGAACAGCGATAACCTAGTATAATGAAACCACTGCATTAAAATTTTAAAGCATAGCATGAGAACTGAATGTGGTCTTAACCAGCTCTGAAGCCTTGCGGAGCAGTTTACGTGTGCCAAATATGCATATATTTCTAGAGCATAAAGTATCTTCTCTTAATAAACGAGAACATGCAGTTTGTAGTTATATTGTATTGAATATCCGCAATACGAAGCACAGTCAAATATGTTAAGATGGAGTAATTGGAAGTATGTCTGGCACTCATTGCGCGGGTAATTTTTTCGTTGACAATTGCTTATTTTTGTGACAAAATAATAGTACTTAATTTACAGACCCTATTATATCGGAATGTAAAAAAAAATAAAAATAAAAATACAAGAACATTTTTTACACAAATTTTAACTTCAATTCAACGCAAAAAGTTGCAGTGTTTTATGTTACACTAACATCTATAACTTAACAGTATATTACATAAAGAGCCACATTCGTTACTGACGGCTCACAGATAAAAATTAATGTTGTAGTAACGTTAATACTGTTGGCACATTAGAATTTTTCTGTGCAGTGGCCAAATTTAAGTAAGCTCCCCCTATAGACTGTTCACGGTAGAGTGAACACTTCTAAAATCAGCCTTTGTATATACTTAACGAGCATACTGAGTGGTACGCGCTCAGTAAAGTTGGTTACAAAGAAGGAGATAGGCCCCTTGTTTTAACCCTTTCAGACCCACTTGTATTTATGGTTTCAGGTGTTCCAAGCAACGAATTTTTTAATGCGTGCAGTATTTAAGATGACACTACACTTCTTTAGCAGTCACGGCCAATGAACTGTGGGCCGTATGTTCGGCTAAAACTGTATGCACCAATTATGGCCTATACCAGCAAGGCGGTTTGCGAATCATTTATTCGCATGTTTAATCACTGGTCACTCAGTTACAGCACAGACCAAAAAATTACACACACGTGCATAGCGTACACAAGTGTGTGCGCTGGGTCTGAATGGGTTAATGTTTAACTAGAAGTGTTAGGTGAACATTTGTGAATACTTGAAATGATTTCTTTTGCTGTCTGCATGTTTATGCATGTGAGTTTGAGAATAAGCAAATTTGTCAAATAATTCTTTCTCTGATATTAATTATTACAGATTTACTTAACCGATACACGAATAAAGTGGTCAGTGTTAGTTTTACGTACGTTACAAAATTTTCAACTGTCCTCAAAATATATAAACCCCCCCGGTTCGCGTTCAACTTTGAGAAAAGAAATCCTTACCACTAAATGCAGTCCGGCATTCTCAAAGTGAAGTTTCCAGCAATATAGCTGAATTCGGTCAATTTCTTAAATGTGGTATTAACAGCGCGACATTCAAATTTGTTGGCATTGAACTTAAAAAAATCTGATTTATTTCATGTTATTTTTACGCAACATAAAGTACACTCATTCATTTCACACTCCAGTTTGTCCTTCGCAAGGATAACGTCACAAGTCAGGGGTCGACGCCAATGTTAACCCTTCGAGAAGGGCACAGATTGGCTGTCACTAAAGACAAGGTTGAAGTGAGCTGCCCATGTTCTCCGCTACAGCAATATCAGTTGTGATGGTTCCTGTATTTACACTTACCAAAGTCCTATTTGTCCTGGCTGCACTTACTGTACTCCACAACGTTTATTATTGGCTGACCGCCAGCCAATGAAGTCGTGCGTTGATTGCGTACCAATTAATGGGTCGCGACAGAGGTAACAAGTTTTACTGTCCATCGTGTTGATTTTAGAAATGATTGAAAACAAACATTTTATTTTTACTAACTTAAATATTTACAGGAGATATCCTTTTACTTATATTTCAATGAAGTGCAGAGAATCAATAAAAATTCGAATGAGTTCGTTTCGTCTTCAAGACAAAATAAATTTCCATTTTAAAATTACCTGGTTTATATACGTGCATACTCCGCAAAGGGTTAATTGTACATACACGGTTAAAGCATACCCTAAGCAGAGCTTTCAAAATTGCTCTTATAACCGCGAAATAGCATATAAAAAATTTTAGGCACTCTTAAGAGCGTACCCGCGGAAGAGAAACTGGTAGTTCTGTGGCAGGGACTGCCATCTAGCGGCGGGGCGGGTAAACACGTGATGGGGCGCGCGGCCCAATCCGCGCGCTACGGCCGTAACTCAGGCAGCTGTAAAAACCGGTTGGGAGTGGTAAAAGGGAGAGGGGGAGGGGGTTGATGGTTACTGGGTGGTGGGGCAGAAGGGAGGGCTGACAGTTTCTCACCAGCAGGTGATAGCGCATCGGCGGAGAACGATGGGAGCGGACCAGAGCGCTTCATACAACTTGCATGGGCCTCTGGGATGAGACTGACCGGTCGTTCCTCATGGAGTTTCCCCTCTCCTTCCTCCCTCTCTCCCATCATATTTACCACCCCTCGTGAAGGGTAGCCTGCAGCACCGTGATCAGGGAAGCTGCTAGTCGACGGCATCGCCATAGAATCTGAACATCAGCAGAAAACGAGGTTGTCTGCCGAAAATTTTAATGTATATTTTACAAAATAAATTATAATGTTTTTCCCCGAAAACAATGAAACGATATATTTTAATGCCCTTTTGGGTTGATTAGAAACTGATGTGCAGTACCTTGGTTCGGCCATACTGCCAGCAATTTCCATTAACTATTGTGAAAAGTTCAAATGGAAATGGGACTAAGTAAAATGAAAATGAGCTCTAGTGGTCCAACATTTTTGGCCACTGTTCGGCCATATAGCCAGTAATTTTCATTAACCATATCAAATATTTAATTGAATAAAGAATCAGTTAAAAATTTAAATGTTGGAATTAAAGTTTTCAAATAAAGATACCTTGTTATTGGCCTCTGTTGGCTATGCGAATCCATAAAATTAGACAAACAAATAAAATCAATCATTTTTAGAGGCTTGCCATAACCTGTGAGTTTAACTAAAATAATCTATATTTGTTTTGTAATGTGCTACTCCCTTATTGGAAAATTAATTTTGGAGATGAAAATAGTCAAAACTTTTATTGATATCGTGAATGGCAATGTACAGAAGCCAATTATTTAAATATGAATTGTGGAATAGTGAAGAACACGGGGGTTCTAGTAAAATCATGTAAATTTTGGAAAAATTACATTTGTTATTGCATGTAAGTAAACTTATTCTATGTTGCCCAAAAAAATATGTGTATTTTGTTGTGGCCATTATTTAGTTTGAAAATACTATTGCAATCTATGTATTGTTGCATTAACCTTTGCATAATAAATAGTGCAATTAATTATATCTTATACTGGCTGAAATAATATTTGTAAATTTAAAAGGACTGAGCCATGATAAGTACAAACTTGGAAAATTTTGTATCCAGGGTATTCTTTTATGAAAAGCTTTTAATTGGCACTATGAAAAGAATTTAGTCAATGCTCAAAATAACTTGTATGCTGTTTGCTGGAATTTCTGAAAGTTCTAGAGTTAAATGTAACAATAAAAACTATATGAAAAAGTTTAAAAAATGAAAGAAAGTTTTGAATAAAAAAGCTCAATTCATATTTCATGTGTTCTTTGTTCATAGGTTATAGTTCCCACTATATTATGCACTTTGTGTGACCTGTTCAATGAGGGTTTCTTCTAAACCTGTTGGATTTTTCTGGAAGTTCATTTTTGCTGCGTCTTTGAGTTCAAGGGCGTAGCAACACAAATAAAAGAAAACTTGATTGATTTTAACAATTGGAGTACTGCTAATATAATATTTTCCCTCTTAAATTTAAAGTGGTTGCCTGCTTAATGACTAAACTGTCTTACAAAATGTTCGAAAAACGCTTCTTTTTTAAACTAAACTATTAAACTTGCCCCCAATATGTTTTCCTACGAAAAGAAAAAAATACCTCACGTCAGCCAGAATAGAATGAGGTATCACACATACTGCAGGCTATTCACGGTAAAATGAGCACTTTTGAAAGCCCTGCTTAATATCAACTTGTATGCATGTTGTTCATTCTTCCTCCTCGTGTAAGAGTAATATTATCACGGGTCTCATCATTTTATTCATGCGTTGATCAAATTAAAATCTGAAATCATTAGAAAAGTAAATATTTTACAAATCCGCTCATTTTTACACTTCGATGCATTAAAAAAAAAGAGAAAGTGAAAGAAATAATTTAAGTTATCAGAAATGGTTACCTAACACATTTTATTCGACGTTAAGATATGGAACTACTTCCCATCAATCGTTACCAACTCTACTTTACAGTGTGGTTAATTTTATTTGGTTTTTCCGAGCACAGCGAAATTCGTGATGCAGATTCGTAACTGTGTAAAAACTAAAGAATGTATTTCTTATTTTTATTATTATTTTTATTTGTCTAATTAATTTATAAGTGAATGCTAAACTGATTGCTTGATATGCATATCACAATATTAAATATTTTCCCCACATAACTTTAGTGTTTAGGTAGCTTATTGGATAAATAGAGTTCCCAACATTTAGGATTCCGAAAGCGATAAAAATATGAGCCTGTAAACTGCCTGGAAATTATCCTAAAGTCTGCTGTAGATCCGAAATATTTTTCTGGCATTTAAAATATATTTTATGATTTTTTGATACAGTATCGAACTTGGTTAAAATTACAAACCATTTGAAAAATAGCATTCATAGTATTTCTCATCATAAATGTGAGAGTTTTAAATGATGATGTTGGATTTGAACTAATTAAAAAATATACATATATTTTTAATAACTTTTGGTTTCACCTTATTTGATTTTGAAGCCACTGGAGTAAAATGTTGCAATATGTTTAGAATCTGACACTTGGTTCAACTGCAGTAAGGGTCTAACTTCGAACTATTATGGACTTAAAATGTGTCTCAAAAGTTGAAATTAAAATACAGGCGTACATCTTATCAAATAATTTAGAAAAATAATGTACGACATTCTAATAACATGTGCAATATTTTAATTTGTATCCTAATATATCAATTTTGTTAAATTTGGGACTTCCCACAAAAAAAACATAAATTTAAAATTCCTATAGACGGTGTTATTAATTTTCGAAAAGCAGTTTTCCTCCTTCTGTATAGTTTTTTTCGTTACTGTTATTTAATATCAAAATGAGAAACACTGTAAAATGGAAAAAAAGAAAATTTATTTCTAGCTGCTTGAACACACTTAATACTCAGTCTATTCTGCCATGTTGGATTTCCCATTTATAAGCCATAACAATCTTTTCAGTGAAATAACTAACTATATCTTAATACAACATGTTATAATTTTACAAATATTGTTGAAAATTCGCCAATGTTTATCCAGACATTATTTGGTTATTGTGAAGCAGCAAGAATCTATTGATAATTCTAAATTATAATTCACCTATTACATCATTATTACTGGACACATGTTCAGAATTCCTGTTCGTTCTACAGCATAATGTATGTTGTCTTAGACGGTGTAGCTAAATTCGTAAAATAAATGTTTCCAAGCTATTAAAATAGTATAATAAACCAGTAATTTATCACTGTGTGCAACGCCGAGTCTTAAATTTTGACACTGGACATCATCAGAAACAGTGGGATGTAACTCGCGGAAAAGGTGCAATTCCCTCTCGTCGGTTAATTCACGAGCCATTAGGCAGATGGGGTTGCCGCGGCAACTGCGGGAGCAGGAAAGGAGCATGGTGATGGGGGGACTCTCCCAGTGCAGGCAGGCACATGAAACATTCAGCAGCGAGGAGTATTTTAAGTCAACGCAGGCGCGGGAGAGGGTGGATGGGTGAGGGGGGAGGGGAGTTTCTCGGTGTCGCTAATGTGGCAGGCGACGCGTCAACGGGGGTGGGGATGGGAGGGTGGCAGGCGGGGAGTGGTGGGGGGGTCGGCCCGCAGCGGACCGCAACCCGCTAAACACGTTAGGAGAACCTCGAAAGGGTGTGGGGCGCTCTTAATAAATGAAGAGTTGCCAGTTCCGAGAGCTTGTGGGGGGGGGGGGGGACACGGAGAGAAGGATTTCCTCGTCGACCCCTCTAGCGATGACTGACGCTACGTCGTCGAGATGAGTCGCGTCATCCGCACCTAAGCAATTCCCTTCCAATTCCCTTTCGTGTAATTTTCTGCGGTGCATATGCTGACTGAAGTACACTTTCCGTCACACTATGAACCCGAGTAAGCCACGTCAATTAGCGAAATACCAGCCAATGCAAGTTAGTCAAAAAAGATCTGGCAATTGTTGAATTATTCGAATGAAGGGACGGGTGCTTGTGTAACACTCAGCATGCTATCTTAAAGGTGGCCGCTTGGTTGAAGGGATATTGCTAGAGACCTGGAAAATTCGTGAGTTCAATTACCTGCAGGCTAGAGCCTACATGCGTATGTACAAATATGCCGATGTCAACTGCACATTGGTTGTCTGCTGTCACAGTGGAAGGCGACGATTGGGCCAGCGTTCTCCATAGGTGTCGAACACCGTGTGGACCAGTGTCTAATGTTATATAAACACGCATGTTTTGAATTCTAGCTTGTCCCAAAATGAATCTACGAATTCTTCAGTTCTCTAGATATTGCAAGCCCGAGGCCTAGAAGTGTGGGAGGGCTAGGGGTGACCGAGCCATGCGCATCAACTCTCTCATCGCCTCTACACGCAAAGCACCGAACTAGCGTTCGGTCTTGCCGTCGATAACGCGCTCTGTGAGACTTTCAGCGGAGACAATACCATTTTACGATGTAACAATAAACATCAAGGTTTGATACACGCCCATATTCACTTTTAAATGTTTTGTACCGGAATGTTCATGCCTATAATATGACCGTGAAAACACCCGTTTGAGCTATTTTCACTGTCAGAAAAACATGTTTAGAGATAAATGGAGCAACTGAAAAGCGAATACAAACGCGTAACATTTCTTAAATGCTATTCGTAAGCAGTTCTCACTCAGTCACGTTAGACGGTTTTTTTAATAAAATGTTTTCTGCATATATTAATTAAAGCATAATTACATTTGAGCAAGTACTTGGTAATTACACGTCCAACGTCTATAAGCATACTGAACTCCAACACAAAATATGACCTTGAATTATAATGAATCAGAGTAATTGTGTATCGAGAGTAATTACACAGAGAGAAAATATATCGGGAGCAAGTATACGACTGTTCAGCTCGGAGGCTGGATGCTGAGATACTTCCCCACTACAAGCCATGACTCTTTACCTGTTTCGACTTCCCTAAACAACTTGCTCCATATCTAATATACCTACTCTCTATCGAGACACTGCGACTTACTTACCATACTGATATCATGTGTGTTTATACAAAAAAAAAAAAAAAAAAAAAAAAAAAACCTGTTGCTCACCCAAGAATACACAACACCCTCAGTTGTGCTTCGGTAGCAGATGGGTAAACACGTGTAATTAGTGTGTAATTACTCTCTGGTACATGCGCTTAGTCTCTCTCATTACTCTTACAATTTTTCATTGCGCAAGTAAACGTTATTACATCTAATTACCCTCTGTGGTCTCGAACCAAAGACTGTGCTTTAATTAGCCTCGACGGGATTCGAACCAAGGACTGTAACACTAAAAGTATAACTTTGCTTTAATTAGCCTCGACGGGATTCGAACCAAGGAGGACCCAACTATACACCCAAAACCACAATCCTTCACTCTTCCCACCCCCTCACACATCACTATCAGGGAAAGAGAGAAAGAGCGAGAGAGAGAGAGACTCCGCATAGTCGTGTCAGGAATGAAACCACTGCTTATACAACTCGTAATAATAATAAGCGTTAAACAATATTTTATATTTCAAAAACCAGAAAAAAAAATTCAAGCAATTTCCAAACACGAACTCACTTTTCATATGAAGGGTGATATGTGAAATATCTCCACTTTTGCATATCATTACCATCGGAAATATAGGTAACCAGAACCTTATTTCGCAGAGGGATAGGATAGATTGTCCGAATCACGACATTGACCTATATGCTTAAACAAACTTACAGATAAATGCGAACTGAACATACAACCTCCTCGGAGGCCATCCCCCCTTGAATTTCCTGAATTAGAATCGTAAACCTCCATATACACCTCCGAATAGATACGTCTGAAGTTTAAATAAGAAACTACCATTCTAACTTGTCGCTCTGGCAATCCCTAGATTTATTGCCCAATAAGAACAAGGTTTCTGACATGTTGTGATGAAGTGGTCAAACCGCTCGCCTCCTACTAAAACACACCATATTTGTAGATCCATTATACACATTTTCGATCGTTTACCACTCATTCTAACACGTATCTAAACAAAACCGTACGTGACAGGATGATAATATTTTTCGACAATATACGCAACTTTTCTTCTCTCTTCTATATCACAGGAAACTTTCGTAAGATTATACACTAAAAACCACGATTGCGACATGTATCCTTTCAGGGAAATATACAGATAAAAGAATAACAATGGGAAAACATATAACTATTAGAAAATTATCTAAAAACAACTTATAAAGTAATTCCATACTCAGATTTCAAAGGAATATCCTTATTATGCTTACTAATGCTGTTAAACTAGTAAGACTCCTAGGCCAAAGTGCTATAAATATAATTTTTACCCTGAATGCTTAGAAGTAAACTTAATACTTATTTCGCATTCTTATGATTTTATCTGTAACTCACATTATCTTTCCTCGTCCATATCATAGATGATGCACGAAAATCTATTATCCACTCTATAAAAAAAATTAAATAAAAAATACAGCACCCCAATATTGAGAGCCTGTATATTCAATAAAAATGTTAACGGAAGAATATAAAAGTTATCCAAAACAACAGGATTTTTCTCCAACCTCAAAACGGATATCTGTATACATCACTGAACAAAGTAAAAGGGTTTTCATCAAGGGTAGTGAACATCCTAAAGACTTGTCGTGTATACGGAACACAGCCACAAGAAAAATGAGTGGCGAATTACAGTGCTAAAATTATCATATACATCTAATTTGCATTTAGTTTATTCCCCCATTAAAAAAAAGTGATATAATTTACATGTTAACATTACAATTTTCGTAATCAAATGTGAGTTGAAAACTGTTGAAAAAGTGCGTTGAAAACCTTCCCGCCACCACTTTACAGGCTAATCAAATGGCACTTAGGCCACTTATGTCTTCCTGGCGTCGTAGAACGCAGACGCTCCCACTACTGATACAGGAAGGGAATTAAGTACGTAGAGGATCGCTTAAAAGCGAATCACTTAATAACTGAAATTTCTTGCATGCATCGACGTAAATTGGAATATTAATGCGCGTCACGGTCGGTTTAATGCCATTGCCAGTGGCTCTACCTTGTGACCGTAACTAACCGATTGAAGTAATTTAGATAGATTATTAAGGGCCCTGTGAACAAAAAAAAAAATAGGGGGGATTATTTTATACTTGTATACCCGAAACTTCATTCAACTTGAAAAAAAAAAAAAACATTCCTTTTAAGTAGGTACCCTTTTTGCATTATTGCACGTCAATATCAAAATTTTTGTGTTTTAGGGACTTACAAATAAATTAAACGAAATCAGTTGCAGAAAATTTACGAAGAGCAACTGAAATGTCGTGCCTTAATTCATTTTAAGGTATGTCCAGCAAAAATTTATTTTACAAAAATTTCAAAGCTTGTTATTATTGAAACCTATGGTGAAATTTCCTTATTTTAAGCAATTCTTAAAAATTGGGTAATTTTTTCTATTCCGCGAAGTTAGCCGTGGCAGTTTATTTCAGTGTGAATTATGTAATTTCTGTAAGTGAGTTACTTTTAATTATTAGTGCGCCCCAAAAACACTATCATTGCAGTTTTTATAGGCCATTGTGTAAAAAATATGCCGTCTAATAATTTTTTATGCAAGGAAATAGTTCTCGTAAGTAATGTTTACAGGTTGGACATCATTTCGCAAAAAAACATAAAAGAATGAATTTTTCTGTGGCTAGTACCTAGTAGCCTCAACTTCAAGGAACGCTTTGAAAAAAATAAATGTACCCCCAGAGTGGGAAAAGCAGTGCCAGAATTATAACAATGGGCAGATAAGGTTTGCAACAGTTAGTAGCCTAGTTTTTGGATTGGAAGTTCAGGCGGTTAGTACAAAGACACGAGGGCGTGGAAAACGGTAGGTTTAAGTAATGTACAAGAGCACATACTGTTTCCATTTGTGATAAATGATTTTCCGTTTCCGGGAGAAGTTTATCATATTACATGTGGATTAGCAGAGACCCTGGAAAAATTCTTGTTATTATTTAAGGACACTGTAAACCTAAAACACATGTAGCTTTGCAATACGTATGTCATTGGACAGTAGATAATATGACACGCCCTTGGTGACTCGGCGCCAGCAAATGAACACTTCACAATTGTGCGCCCCAATCACTTGCAGTTCAGTCAGAAAGGAAGTGACTTCACATCCGCGCAGCAGTCAATGGAGAAAGTACGCCGGCTCGAGTATACAAATCACTCCGAAGTTCGGCCTAGTGCCAAATAATAACGCAAATTTTGCAGGTCCGTATGTATTATTTTTTTTATCTTCTGGGCGAGATTTTGGGCGGAATGGACAGAGGGGCCCACAGGTGCATTAAATGCTGCTCTGCTTTTCCTACGATGGCCACACATTAACCCATTCAAACCTAGTGTACACAACTGTGTACATTACGCACATGTATAGGTTGTTCACGGTAAAGTGAGCACTTTTTAAGGCCCTTCTAAATCTTTCCTTTCATCCAATTTCCATCTTCTTGCTGCATTTTTAATATAAACATTGCAATGTAACCAATAAACACGGTGTATACATTTCCTCACCCTCAAAATTTAATGCCTGTAGCCGAAATAAGATATATTTATTATTGGTTGATGCATGTTGGGATGGCCTTAAAAAGTGCTCATTTTACCGTGAACAGCCTATAGGTAATTGTTTGTCTGTACTGCACACTGCGAAGCTCTATGGCGAACGATATTACCTGCGGGTGAACGATTTGCAAACCTTCTTACTGGTTTCTGTCATAATTGGTTATAGTATACAGCTTATTGCCTTTGACAACCAAACAAAGTTTTGTGACGACTTAAGTACCGCATTCGTTATAGAAAGGTTTTGTTTTCAAACACCTGAAACCGTAAATTAAAGTGGGCCTGAAAGGTTTAAATCGAACATCAGAAGGCAAGACCAGCTGCCAGATGTAGTACATGACTACATGAACAGAAAAAAAAAAAAAAAAAATTAAACGCTTTGAGATGACGACCATACCGACAGAATTTCTTATCCTAGGGAATCAAACTTCTGAACCTAAACGAAATATTTATTAACGACATCAATTTCTATAACGGACGGTATTTGTACTGCTTTTCTGGTTGATTGTACGAAAGACAGACTAAAAGAAACATTATTTGTTAAAAATAATTATCAGTCTGCGAAAATTACTAACCAGTTAGTTTCTTTGACTTGGAAGTTCTGGCAGTGTTTGAAGAGAATGTTATTTTCTGTGTCTACCTAGTTGGTGCATAAAATTTTTTCAGGCTTTGGCATACCCAGTACAGACCCACACAGTAATAATAAATTGTGTATTTATTCGCAGTTTCTCCACACTGTTTTAACAAAACCTTATTAATAAGGGGTTTCGATTTTTTTTCCCCTAAATATGTCGCGTATTTACAAGCTGTTTATGCATGGATTTTGTTTTTACTTAAATTGAACTTTTAATTATAGGCACTATTTTATTGATAAAGTATAATATTTCATTTATAATAATTACTGTGAAGAAAAACAGAGAGAGGAAAAAGTTGTGTGGATAACTGCTAGTAAGAAATAGTCCTTATTCAAAATAATATTGCATTGAGTGCGCGCGAATTCGGTGCGTTGTCCCTTTAGGTGTAACGTTTTGTAGGTAGCTAGTTGGTTAAGGACTTTTTTTTTTGCACGAGGCGGACGAATATATCGCAAGTAGGACTTTAACAGGGCTTCGAAAAAGTTGGAAGTAACCGTGAACATCCTATACAGACAGTTTTGTGGAAATTGGTTTTCAAAAATTTACTTGTAACCCTACAAGTTTAAGATAGTGTATTTACAAAATATTATTTTAGATAACATTTTGTTACGTGCTCGCTGCTTCGCCTCCCGGGTAAGCGAGCGAAGAGAAGGACCTGGTGTCGTTAAATGATAGCGGCGGCAGCGCGAGTGATTGTGGCCGAGTATCAGTTACAAAAAGCGAGCCGACCAGATAGTCCCTTGCGGAGAAACTCTGCTGACCCCGGTTTTATTGATTTCTGAGTTTATCTGAAGAATTCTCTGGACTACTGACCTCGTTCTCTCCCCTCGACTCGGGGTGCGTTGAACCTTCCAGAAGGTCAGGGAAACGCTATAAATATTGCGTCATGCATCCGGGCCGGGAGTGGAGTTGGAGTTGATGAGTGAACGAGGGGCCGAGTTCCGAGCGATAGAAGACGAGCAGCTAGAGAAATGATCAGCGGAAGGGAAATCTGCGACTGCGAGTATCAAGCAGTGAAGGGTGCAGCTGGCAGGATGGACAATCGGACTAGATGAGTCAGTGAAAGACATTACAATGGTGGCAACAGATAGACTGAATACGTGTTAATAATGTGTATGAGTTAATCCACTGTAGCCAAACAGAGACAATGAAGAAGGACGTTAATTAGAAATGAAAAGTGACAGTAAATATTGCGCTCACTCACTGATAAATAAAAAGAGTAATGGTAAAGACAGACAATTTAATGTTGTACATAATAGCTGCGTGAAAGAAATTAGAAATCAAATTTAGTTCTTTTATTTTTAATAAAATCTCCATACCTCACAAACGCAGATACGCCCCTCAGGCGTCCCATGTAACAATACAAAATTGTTTACGTAGCCCACTGTTTATAACAAACTTTAAATCTGTAACACTTGCTTGTTAAAATGCAACATCCGTTTACCATATTCCGATCTAAGGCGGGGTCCACGGTGGCTGAGCGATTATCACGCTCGCCTCCCACCAAGGCGAACCGGGTTCAATCCCCGGCCGGGTCACCGGATTTTCGCAAGTGGGAATCGTGCCGGACGACGCCGTTGGTCGACGGGTTTTCTCGGGGACCTCCCGTTTCCCCTCGCCCCCTCATTCAGGCGCCGCTCCACAATCACTTCAATCACCCTCATAGGTTCTGAAGACCTCGATGTTGAGAGCCGTCCGTATCTATTCACTTCACTTCGATCTAAGAGTTCGTGGAATTCACTCTTCTTTGTTTGTCGAGTACGGGGTCTCACTCGCACGAACAAGTTCCAGGACGGGAAGGGGGCGGCACCCATGCACGTGCGTATTCGTATACACTCGCATTAATTTCTCCTCTCCCTCCCTTCCCCGCTAGACGTGACCGCTCGGCGCACAAAAGCCCTCGCCGAACAAACAGTTTAATTGCCCCGGCAACTCGCGACGTCTCGTGTTACGACGGCGATAACATACGCCCCGCCCACAACCAGCCGGCGCGACAAGATGGCGAACACGAGCAACTGACGGTAGAGGGCGTGCTTCCAGTGTCCTTGCACCCGCGCGCTCTCTGGCTTTTTGTTTGGGCGACGGGAACACACTACCTCCTGCACGCTTCGACGCCTCTGCCTGGCGTTCTTTGCAGACCCGCGCGTGTACTTCCTCTCCTTTTTTTTTTTTTTTCTATTTGATACATTTACCTTAAACACGAAGAGACTACCCGTAATATGTAAAGGCTGTTCGCGATAAATTGAGCACTTTGAAATCAACCTTAGAAAATAGTACCTGCATACACGCGCCCAGTAGAGATGCTAACGATGGATGGTAAGTAGTTCCGTTGCTTTACGTCGGATAAAAAGTATTAAGTAACCATTTATGATAACTTAAATTATTTCTTTCGCTCTTTTCGGGACAAGGTAGACGTCAAACACATATACGGCGGCGTCACCTTCGCAGTTGGTTCACAGTTTATTAGACCCGCCCTGCGCTCCTCTGAGCCAATAGCAGACTTGCAAGGAAACACCTTGCGACTCCAATATCTGCCAGATGTGGGGTAACAGCCAACGAGCACGCAGCTGAGGGTCCAGTATGCAGAGGACTGAGGAGTCTAGCATACAGGTAATTTAACTCGCGGAATTTTCCCATCCCTATAAAATCGAAATGTATAAAATTTGCAGATTTGTAAACCATTCACTTTTCTAATAATTTTACGGTTTCACTTGACCGACGCATGAATAAAGTTATGAGCAGGGATAGGAAAATTTCGCGAGTTCAATGATCTGTATGCTAGACTCCACAATCCTCTGTGTAGTCGACCCTCAGATGTTTGTTCATTGGCTGTTGCCCCAGTGTTACCACACATGTGACAGTACTGGATTCGCTTCTTGTTCCCTTGCAAGTCGGCTATTGGCGCGGAGTCGTCCAAGGCGTGTCTATTAAACTCTGATCCAATTGCAAAGGTGGCTTCAGTGTACACGCGTTTGAAAACTATCTTGTCCTGAAATGAAGTCGTGAATTTTTCCTACCCCAAGTTATGAGCCTCATGTCACTGTTAATCTTACATAAGGTGGAATAATACACAA
This sequence comes from Dryococelus australis, assembly GCA_029891345.1. NCBI lineage: Eukaryota > Metazoa > Arthropoda > Insecta > Phasmatodea > Phasmatidae > Dryococelus > Dryococelus australis. The sequence continues at coordinate 33,219,175 of CM057008.1, forward strand.
CGTACATACAAGTAGATTTAAGCAGGGGTTTTAAAACTGCTCATTTTACTATGAATATAGTCCATTCCCGATTGGAAGCGACTTATGAAAATCAACCTTTGAAAAAAACACTCTTAGGCATAACATACCACCTGTTTTTTCAATAACCTGTATTCCACAAATATACTCTGGTTAGCTTAAGAATACTGTATTATTGAATAATTAAACCTTTACCTTAATATCTTCTATAACTTGTAATATTTATTTCGTATTAAATATGAATTAACAACAGCGAGTGCAGCGACGTGTTGGCAACGACCGGTAAGAAATAGTTCACAGTTAAAATATTATTTTTAACTCGTTTTTTAGTATATTATTTGCAAATTAAACGGTGACTATCGAAATATTTAAATATTTAAGTAGCCCCGATGGCAACATATCTCATTTTTACAGTTTAAAATAACAGCGGAAAATATCGTGAGTAGGCCGTGATGATATGGTGAAGCATCTGAAAAACTGTCTGCTGGGCGAGGCTTGTCGCACTCTCTCTCTCTTTCTTCGTCTCCTTCACACTCGGGAAATTTCACTTCGCTAGTAAGCAACGTAATTATACATGTTTTCAATTGTAGCGTATTTCATACTTATTACAGTAAAATAGCGATTTTTGAATTTTTAATTTACAACTGAAAAGAGATTTTAATACGTATTCTAATATATTTAGATATGATGGCGGGGCAGTTACCTAGTGAAGTTGACAGAGGTGGCAAGCCATGACATGGCATGTTGCTTTTTGTTAAACGAAACGTAAATTATTCTTACTCCAAAAAATACTTCAAATTAATACATCACGTTTGTAGACGTTGTGTTTTTAAAACCTACCTGGGTGATAAATCTGTGTTTCCACGGCAGTAATAAATATACTGTGACGTGTGTTTCGTTAATCATTGCGTCTGTGAAATGACGTGCCTTTGTGCATCGTGGTCGATACACTGGCCCTGCGTGTGCGTGATTTAAAATATTTGATTAGGACTATTTATATGTTTTAAATGTGAAATGCTTGTTTATGTCGAAGTTATTTATTCACATCCACGTCTGTTAATTTATCACAGCGTTGTACCTTTGCCCTAAGGGATTTGGAACACAGTCGTGTTACGTAATTTGCCACAATCCCAGAAGAAAAATACTAAGTTCAGCCGATAAATTTCAATAAATCTAATAAACAGTAAGCAGCAATACATAGAAATATGTAGAAACATGAGCGGAATAAAAGTTATCGTAGGCTTATTGGTGTGCATGTTCACCTCGGTCTTTTAAGTTTGTATGGCAAAAATGAGAAACACGAGTTGCGTGCTTGGATTTAATGTGCATTTTTCACTGGTTGTTCCTTCATTTTAATATTTATTCCTTTTAGAGAAATGACCTAACATATATCAATAACAAAAGGATAATTACAATTAGTACAGCCCTTTACCTCGCAGTTGTAACAGTGTTAAACACAGTCGCGGCAAAATACTAACGTGCATCACATGTATTGAGCTACGTCGTGGAAAACAAATATGTTAATGTAAAATAACTGTAAGAACTGTCATCAATTCAGGCATTTTTAAAACGTCATAAAGCTGAAAGCTGACCTCCATAATGTCAGAGGTCTAAACTGTGAATATTCATACGGAATGGTTTTTGGAATATGACAGAATTCTTTGAAAAGCTGTAAAAATTAAACAACACATTTGACAGGTATAAAAGTAGAAGTCACATTTCAATGTTTATTTTTAGGTGTAGCGAAAGTATACGAACATATGTACACACACAATGGAATGTAAACATTGATTTTGACGGATGTCACATGGCAATGTTTGTTTACATTTGGCGGAAGGATACGAAACGGGCCTGCAAGGAGATATTTAGCAGGGCTCCGAGAAAGTTGCTTCCAATGGGGAATGGACTATAGTCTTTAATATTCAGACACCTGCATAATCTCATATCTAGATTCCTCCCCCCCCCCTGAATAATTCGCGGTTTCATTTTTGGACAAGCTTGAATTCAAATCACGTGCGTTTATATGACTTTAACCATTGGCCCACACGGTGTTTGACGTATGCTGGAGAACGCTGGCCCAATCGTCGCCTTCCTCTGTGACAGCAGGCAACCAATGTGCAGTTGACATTTGCATACTTGTATATAAGACTGTATAGTCTGGCCTGCAGGTCATTGAACTCGCGAATTTTTCAGGTCTCTAGATATAACGGTAGGGAGTAGAACTACTTCGAACTCCTTTCGTGTATTTAAAAGGAATTCTTAACTCCTGCTAATTGAATACGCTGACTTTTTTTATATAACTTCTTATTCTATATCTGAAGTCAGTTGATACCCACAGTTTTAAGATAACTATTTACAACTCTGTTAAACTACCAAGTTGCAAAACGGAGTAAAAAAAAAATTATTAGAATACACAGAGAAATTAAATGAAATAACATGACGCAGTTGTAAAAGAACATATGCTAACTGAAAAATTGCTTAGTAAAACGGGAAAAACGTACAAAAATTGTGTAATTACAATTACAGTGAATCTTGCGGTTTTACTTTTTTGTTAGCGAGGAAATACACAGTGGTGAAATTACAATTGCAATGTCAGCGAAAATTTACTTGCTGTGGAGAGAAAATACATGAATGTTGCAGTTTATTTTCGGCTACATATTAATAGTAATAGTAATTTTACACCAATGTATTTAAATTTAGTTGTACAAGTATATGTTATTCTACTAATTTGTAATATAAATTAACTTGGACGTACAGCAAAATATATTGACATATGTAGGTGTAAAATTACACCGATGCCAGCGGAGACACTGTTGCCACATAATTACACAATTTTTTTTTTACGGTGAAGCTAGACTTTAAACACGATTACGTTTGACTTTCTGTCTCAATTAGATCGCATTTTGTTAGACACGCCCTGGACGAATTCGAACCTATAAGTGACCTGCAAAAATAACTAGGACCGAATACCGTCCTACGTGGTTTGCAATAAAACTAGGGCATCAACCAATGAATAACTAACTGAGGATCTAGTAAATAAATCATCGCGGAGTCTAGCTTGTTGCTAACTGAAATCGCGAAGTTTCACAAATTCATTTAAGGACGAGCTACACTACAACACATGCCATAAACCTACAGCAAATTTGTATGTGTAAATATACGCTCACAGACACTCCAGAATATAATGAAAGTTTATATACACGCGTTTATTGTAGAGTTACACAACTATACTGACATTGGGTGTATACAACGACCAAGTAGCACTAAAAACACATAACTTAAGATTCTAATACATTGAGTGTGTGTATTTTTACACATACTTCAAAATGTAAAAATTCACACCAACATTGTGTTTATTAAGCACTACATTATTGTAATTTCACCAAAGGCATGTAGTACTCTCTGGACTATTAAGAACATCTGCGTAAAATTACACGTACTATAGTTGTTTCTACAAAATACACATACAAAAAGTAAAATTACGAAAAATTTATATGTGTAAATTTACACTTATTATTTACAGTGTTGTCTTCAAATGAAATCGTCAAATTTTCGGGTCTCTACTAATTGTTAATTTTTTTTTTGCGATCGGACACCCTTAAGAGTTGGACTTGGACCCTACGCGTCCAAGGTCAAGAAGCGAGGGAGCGATACGGGCGACGCTAACACGCACGCCTAGCGCCTCATCGCTCCCACGCGCAAGGCGTGCAGTGTTTCCGTCCTCTCGATTTACTGTGTAAAACCAGATCTGTTACTGTGGGGTTTTATTACACGCGATGGAAGTCCGCAGATCAAACTACCTGCGTGTAATAGTAATTTTCTCTTATCGCTTAAAAAGAAACTTCATAGGCAGGCTTTCACGATTTTCTTTTCCAGCATCAATACACTTGATATGATAAAAGTAAAAAAAAAAAAAAATAGCGATATAGACAAACAACTTTTTATCCTTTCTGGCAAAACTTCGTGTTTCTAGAACATTTATGTACCGAGACACGCGTTATTTACCGACAACGATTTCACAGAAAACGTTTCAGTAGTACCTAGGACCCTTAAGGGCGTGAGATATAAATTAACACCAAAGTTCAGAAATCATATTAATATTAAATTTTATAATCGTATCAATTTCTGCCTGGATAATAGTCATTAGTTATAGAAATAAAATTACACATTATAATTTTTAGTGCAAAAACATAAGCCTAGGATGCATCGTTACATATTAAAATGAAATTAGTATTACTGCATATGATTCCTTCGAACCGAATACTAAATATACTTTATATAACAAAAGGTAATAATTGCAAATAAAATGTCATGGTGTCATAATAGACTAGTAAATTATACTTATACGTATAATTTACGTATAAAATACGTAAATCGATGTTTACTGGTTTTTGAAAGCCAACATAGAAAAAAAGTAAAAATGGCAATCTCAGATAATAGGTTTTGCCAACTTAACGACCGAGTATTTTGCAGTATTACTGTATCAATTTCCCATAGTGTCTTTTGCCACGAAAACACACGAAATTTGACGTCAGAAATACCTCGGTAGAATAACGTCACTCAGGTAAAAATTTTTCTCTCTCGTAGTTAGTAGAAACTATTCTGTAAGGTTGTCCTTTCTTTGTTTTCTCTGTCGTCTTCCGTAAAATTTGTAAAATACGACAAACCTCAATAGCGTTAAATTACGTCCCGCGCCCTCTTAAGAGCCGGCGAAATTCCTCATCTCACCCCCCAACTCAACGTTATTTTAAACACCCCTCCACCCAAGACGGATTGGGGAGGCAGCTCGGCAGAGAAGGAAGAGAGAGAGGAAGGAAAGAAAAAAAACCACTCGACATACTTGCGCTGGGCTGGTAATGAGCGATTAGTAACGCGCAATTGGGAACGCCCGGGTAGCGTCAAAGCGAGTTCCTTCCTCGAGTCTAAAGTCGGCGTGCGCTTATAGTTTAATTAGACGAGCTGAGAAGCGTCTAAGTTACGTCCTGTAGGCAGCGAATTAACTCTTTCGGTAGCTGTTCTTACCAGCCATGACGTCGTTTGTCGCATCAACCAGTGCGACGAGGAAACAATTTTATTTTCTATTAATCTTTTTATTTTTTTTTTGCTTTGGCCGGGAGAATAAGTCGCTGCACAGAAGCGAAACGACGCGGCAGTCCCTATCGTGCTGGCGTTTACAACAAGCCCGTCGCGTAAGTCCGTCATACGTTCGTCCGTCTCCCAGCCGGGCGATTTGCAACCAAACTTCGTACGTCCGTCGTACGTTCATCGCTGCAAACCAACAAACACAAAACTGTTCACGAACAGGAAAAAAATTCTCCACGAAAAAGTGGAAATCTTTTGCGCTGTTGTGTTTCTAAGTACCCAAAACAACCATGCAGGTACGTAACGGAAATTAATAGACGTAAAAAATTACAAATAGCATATAAAGCATAATTTTATTATTTTTACTATTGCGCGAAAGGAGCTCATGTTCCTAAGCGTAATTATTAGGGATTAAAAAATTTCGCGAGTTCAATGACCTGTAGGCTAGACTCCACAGTCCTGTATACACTCGAGCCTGAGATGTTTGTTCATGGGCTGATGCCCCAGAGAGTAAGTAGCCAGTGTTACTTCACACCTGCCAGTATGGCACTCGCTACTTGTTTCCTTGCGAGTCTGCTATTGGTTCAGAGTTGTCCAGGGCGTGTCTAATGAACTGTAATCCAATTGAAAAGCTGACTTCAGTGTACACATGTTGGACGTCTAGCTTGTCCTGAAATGAACTCGCGAAATTGTCCCATCTCTAGTAATTATCAATTCAAATTTCAGGAAAATTGTTACTTAATTTCATTTTAAAATTACGTAAACAAACATATGAAAACACTGCACACACTACACAGCCTTGTGAAGAACTCGGGATGAAAGAGTAACAAAACGTGCAACTTTATAAGTCTGTGATTCCATCCGTTCGTCCGTCAAAAGTTAAAGCTTGCCGAGGTTTTGACGGACGAGCGGGATATAATTAATGGCCACCTCTGATCGGTTGTTCGTCACGTGATTGACAGACGGAGGGACGTGACGGATCGTGGTAAATCCTGCCTTAGGAATACGCGTTCCCCACGACAGTATTTCAAGAGCAGTTCCAATCCAAAACACGTCATATCGTATGCACGTTCGTGGTCGATTGACTTTAAATTTCACGCGGCCCAGGTGTCCGCCCACGAATCGTGGAAGCTCAGTAATCGGAGTTCTTTATCCTGATTGGCCCAGGCGAATAAGAACATGTCCAGACGCGCGGCCAATAACCAAAGGAAGTTGTGGTTGTGGGCATACGATGTTGAAGTATAGTATTAGTATAAATATTTTCGCGGAAAAAAAAAAAAAACGTGGACCTCTCCATCTGAACTAGTGACAACATCACTTATTAAATAACTTAACAGCGCCTGGTTTACTGAACAGTCACTTCAGTCAATTTAACGGACGGACGTGTGAACAGATGCCAGTTTTTCTTCAATTATTGATTCAGTGACATTTTTTGGACTCATTCATCAACGATTTATTTCTCAGCTTTTCAGTGATCTGTTTCATGACTGACGATGCATCAGTTAAACGACGTGGTTCAGATGAAGTAACGCATATATCAAAAACACATCCTTGAGTTTTGTTTTTGTAACGCTAATTTACGGGGCAACATGAACAATTAGTCTTTAATTTCGTTTTCAAGTAATCGTCGCAGCGCTCGAATTGGAGGTTTAAACCACGTTAAATATGGTGACGTTAGTAATGCGTAGGTAATTTTTGTTTGAGCAAAAAAAAAAAAAAAAAAAAAAAAAAAAAGCATAATGAATTTAAAGTTACATATCTTCTATTAAGAGTTATAATACATATATTAAGCCTATCCCCATTCCGGTTAACGATACGGCTTGGTGGCTCAGTTTGTAAGGTAACAGACTAATCGGGATGGCCTGGGTTAAAACACTAGACACCACGATATATATATTTTTTACTTTTTAAAATTACATTAAATAGCACAATATAAATGATGACTGTTGGAGATATTTTTATCTCTCATTAAACATTTGGCCGAATTCAACGAAAGCAATATTTAATTCGTTGCACGCAGTTGGCTGTCGCCTATTCAATCAGCGAAACTGTTTCACTGAATCAACCAGTGGTTTCCCATCGATTCTAAGTTGGCCCATTTTCACTGATTCAAGTAGTTGGATTTCATTTCGAATCAATGGCTATCCGCTGATTCGAATTTGTAGAGTGTGGGTTTGTTAGCTGCGTTGTTGATTATGACAGATTTTGGACGGCGCGTGACGTTGGGATCTTGAGCGCCGATGATGGAGAAACGAGGGGAATGTAGAGCAATGGATCGGAATGCAAGGGTAGAAAGGAAACGGGAGAGCCCCGAGAAAACCCCGCTGCTAAACGCGATACCCCTCGTTCCCCACGTGCCAAAGCCCCGAGCGAACTACTCTGTACACTCTAAAAAATTATTGTAATTTTTACTGAGATATTCTTTGTAATTTTACAAATCCGTGTAACACTACAAAGATTTTTGTTGTAAAACTATTCGTTTGTAAAACTACTGGGACCATATTTGTAATGGACCTTAGGAAATGTTTGTACTATACTGAACCTTTTCAACGAGCTTCAGCAATATGGTAGACACTCAACAACGTAAAACAGTATATAGCTGTTTGTGCAAAAATTATTGGTGATTTAAAGTGTAGCTGCACGCAAAAAAAAATATATTGCAAGTCTGAATTACGTAAAACACTTAAGACAGCCGTATTATTCATTATTTGCTAGTGTTTCCTAGCTACACAGAACTCTTAAATCGGCTTTTCAAACCCCATTGTCAAGAGTCGTCCAAATCTCTTAACTCAATAACCGAACTCTTGACAAGAAGTAAATGTACCTATTCTTCTTAACCGTATAAGTCCAATATAATTTTGTATGTTCTTGACCACATATTTACAGTAAAAATTATTATTAACGCCATTGATCAAGTTAGTCTTGTGGTTGAAGGTGCGGGCTAACAGTTTATGGGTTGTGGGTTCTAATCCCCGTCTTGGCGGAGTATAGTTTTTTTCCGTAAATTATATTTTAATAATTATTATTATTTTTAGTTGTTTTATGTTATTAATTCATCACATTTGTTTTCTAGAAGAGAAAAAGCATTTTTATGTACACTTCTCAATAATATCAGTTGTAATGCAAAGCTATCATTTGTAATATTACAAAGAAATGCTTTGCATATTTTACAAGAGAACTTTTTGTAGTTCTACAAAAGATTTCCTTGGCAACTGAGTTTCCAATGAATTTCCTTGTAAAAGTACGAAAGTAAATTTTTGTGAGTGGATTCCCTGATCTGTGGCTACACTTGAGCAGCTGAAAAGCCCCTCTTGGTTCTGCGCTGGTCCAGAGCCTCGAGCAGCCAATCAACGAATGGGTACACCCACATCAAAGGAACCGCCACGCCGTTCGTCTCCGTGTACTTCACATCGTCGTGGGCAAGCCCTTGCTGTGGCGCTTGTATGAACGCACCAGCACAACTTCCCAGGTGCGTGAGGACACGGAAGCGAAGCGCCGCCGCGACAATCAGGTCACGAGCTGCAGGAACAGTTTGCAAACAAAAGGGAGTAATTTATAAACTACCAAGCATGTAATAACGTGAAGGAATTAAGTTCGGGTCTGCCGATTTCCAGTCGACGACGTGACAACATGGACCAGCAGATGGTGTTTCGTCCGCCGTAGCCGTGATAGCAGTCATCCTTCGCCAACGCAAAGATAATGCCTTTCCGGGAATCAACACAAGGACTCTTAGCTCGATGCGTGGTAAACTTTTCTGGTAAACTTCTTGAACTGTAATGGAAGTTTTTAATACTTTAAGGACTGCGCTCGAGTGTAGCTCGAGCAAAAATATTACAAAAATTTATTTTCCATTAAAAATTAAATTAGCATTTTCATGCAATCGATGTACTGCCTGTATTCAACAGGATCTTACAAGGACTCTACAGCTCAGTAGCAATAACTTTACGCACTACAAAATATTTTTGTTACATCTCCGCTAAAGGACTTGTGTGATTGTAAAACATCTTACACAAATAAAGACACTTGATTGGGACAAAATCAACTCGGCTCCTTAGTGACTGATGACCAGCCAATAATGAACGTTGTAGAGCACAGTAGGCGTGTCCTTTGCCATGTTGGCCTGCACTAGAGCTGCAGTGAGTGGGAACACAGGGACCAATAGAACCTGTGTTCCTGCATAGTGGTGGATATAAGTAACGCACTTCCAACTTGTCTTGGTTGTCTTGTAAATGTCTGCTGACCTCAAAGTGTTAACCAATACACTGTATGGTAATGATACCACACATCAAAATGATACCACACATCAAGCTGCAGATACAGGAATGTCTAGCGTCGCTAATGTACAAAGTTGGGAACTTACCTATGCATTTGTCTGTTTCCTGAGCAAGTGTAGGAATGCTACAGTGAATTTATAAAGCAAAACCTTACCATTTCTGCTTTCTCACTAAGCACACTGGCATGGTAAATTTCCGAATAATTTCTTTGAGTGTATAAATATTTGCAGGAATAGAGTAACGACGTAGCACGCTCTCTCGGTGCAGTTTATGGCAATCACGTAAAATGTAAAGTGTTGCAATTTATAATGTAACAGGGTGTAAGCTTTTATTGCTCCTAATTATATGACCTAGTGAAATGATATTGTGTTCTCCACCAGAGTTACGTTTCCTCACATTGTTTGTATGGCTCCCATAAGGTACATATAAAAATATTTATATATAACGGACAGATATCTGCAAAGTTCGCGCTATAATTTGAGGACATGTTAAACTTAAAACACTTTTCCTTTATAAAACGTTCATCATTGGACCGGTCTTTAATTGAAACGCCCCTGGTAATTCTGCGCCTATAAATGAAACCCCCCCCCCCCCCCCCCCCCACACAACTGTTTGCTCCAATCACATGCAGTTTACTCAGAAAGATAGAAATTTAACGTCAAGGCAGAAGCCAATGGAATAACGACGCCGGTCCGAGTATATACAGTGCTGTGAATTTTAGCTTGATGAAAAAAAAAAATAACGCGAATTTTGCAGGTCTCTAATAATGAATAGGGGCCTGCGAAATTCGCACTATTTTCTGGCGGTACGCTATAATTCACCGTCCTGTACATATTCGAGTCGGTGTCATTTGTTCATCGGCTTAATGCAGCAGTGGGGACCCATTTTTACTTTCGACATGGTTGCACGTGATTGGGCCAACCTCTTGTCAATGGTTTCCTATTGGTCCAAAGTTATCCAGTGTGTGTCCGAACGAACTGTAATCCAATGACGAACGCAGTTCAAAGACACAATAGTTTGAAGTCTAGTCTGTCTTGAAATGCTTACGCAAATTTTGCATGTCTCTAATAATGGAAATTCGGGAAATTTTTTTGAGCCAACATATTTTCGATAACACTCTAGACAGTTTATTCTTTTATGATTTCGATAACAAGATTTTGACTCGGAGAAGTTGTTTGCATACAAATCACGACCGTTTCACCTAATAGACAATAGTATCAGAATCCTCATTGGCCCAGTGAAATGATGTAGTAGCTTCATGCATGCATGATAGCCAATAAAGAAAAAAAACTATCGGACATGTGTACAGCACGTTAAATCCTAGCAAATAGCCAACCTCTCACGCGATAAACCATCATCTCTATCCATATTGAACACTTTGTAGACTATGCTCGAGTGTAGTTCGAGGACATTTCATTGGGTCAATATCAGCTCGGCTCTCCATTGGTTGATGATCGGCCAATAATGAACGCTATAAAGTGTAGGGTGGGGTCTGGTGTGGTATGGACCAATAGGTAGAGACCTGAAAAATTCGCGAATTCAATGACCTGCAGTCTTGTGTACAAGAATGCCAATATCAACTGGCCATTGGTTGTCTGCTGTCACAGTGGAAGGCGACGATGCGGCCACCGTTCTCCAGGACATGTCAAAAACCGTGTGGACCAATGGCTAACATTATATAAACACATGTGTTTTGGATTCTAGCTTGTCCCAAATTGGGAATCCACGAATTGTTCAGGTCTCTACCAATAGGACGATGGTGAGTTCTAACACAGACACCAACAGAACAGGTGTTCTTCTAATTTGGTCCTAAGTGCTAGTAAATGTGTGCAGACCTGTGTGTTAATCCGTGCCTCTATATTACGCTGTAAGAGCTCGTGTTTTGCTTCTGCATACTCAAGTACTCTATGGTTAGGGAGGGCGCGAGGACTTCAACTGGAGAGAACATTTTCCATATTACCACCTCTCTCTCTCTCTCTCTAGCCAAGGCATTGAGGGGAGGTTAAAAAAAATTTTAATTCTCCCCCGCCGTTGAAGGATGTGCCCGCTAGACGACGGGCGACTACTGGCTGGGGAGTCGCTACATTAACCCCGGGATTAATGTAGCCGTAACGCGGCCGGAAGCAAATGTGTTCGCTTTAACACTCCGCGGGCGAGATATGGCAGCTTTGCCGGTTAATTGAGCTTCTCAGAAGCCTCGTGATTACTTCCTCCTTTCAGAACATACCGTATCCTTCCACGACGCGTGTGAAAATCAACCCCTTAACACCTCGAAGTCTGCACACATTTACTGTCATTCGGGACTAGTTAGAAGTGAATCACCTGTAGCCAGTACTTTAGGATCAAAGCTTTTATTGGTTCTAGTGTTTTCCCATTCACGACAACCCTACTGGTTCACGTGACGTCGGGCTCGTCTACTGTACACAACAACGTGCCTTATTGGCTGGTCGTCGGCCAATGGGATGGCAAGTTTATTTCGCCCCAATCAAGTGTCCTTCACTTAGTAAAAGGAATTTTACAGCCAAACGTGTCCTTTTGAGTTGGTATAACATAGGGGACTGAAAAATTCCCGTTATTTTTTTGGTGTCGAGCTAAAATTCACAGTAGTGTCTATACTCGAGCCGGCATCGTTTCTCCCATTGGCTGCTGCCTAGATGTTAAGTCACTCCCTTCCTTAGTGAAATGCACGTGATTGGAGCACCCGATTTTGAAGTGTTCATTTATTGGCGTAGAGTTACCAGGGGCGTGTCAAATAAAGAATGGTCCAATGACAAACATATAGCAAAGGAAAAGTGTTTTAAATTTAAAATGTCCTCAAACAACAGCGCGAATTTTGGCAGGTCTCTAGTATACGGAAATATTGTTTTTTAGTCCGGAAAATCATTATTGCCGTGCTAAAATGCTCTTGTAGATCTTGGTTACGTACAAGTGGAACAAAGAATCTACATCCGTGCGAGTTTTGTTTAAAAACAAAAAAATATATTATAAAAATGATTTTTCACGAGCTACACTCGGGGGTAGTCCTCAAAGTGTTAAGGGAGCCGCCTTTCCTGTCGCTTGAGTTGCAAAGCAATGTGTGTTTGAAATTCGCCTTTGTACGAAACCACTGAACGTGTTCGCATGATACCAACGCATGAGAAGATAACTCACTTTAGACGAGGTACGTATGAAGGAGTCACAATACCCCGACGAACCCGACATGACAGCCTCGACACGACAATCCCGACGCGACGAAATCTAAGTAGCAATCAATGAAAAGCAAGGTCGGTGTGACGTCAGTCCGACCAAATCACACCCCCGACAGATCGACAAAAGTAGATTCTGTTTCGACTTTCCTCCGATGTCGGGACTCGTCGGGGCGCTCAAAAATGTAAACCCAACATTGGAAAACAAAATTTCGTGCGTGTTTCCATACTGTTAGAGACCTGAAAAATCCGCGAGTTCAATGACCTGCAAGCTAGACTCTGCAGTCTTATGTACAAACATGGCGATATTAACTGCACATTGGTTGTCTGCTGGACCAGTGGAAGGCGACGAGATTGGGCCAGCGTTCTCCAGGAGGTGTCGAACACCGTGTGAACCAATGGCAAAAGTTATATAAACACACGTTTATTGAATTCTAGCTTGTCTCAAAATGAATTCGCGAATTCTTCAGGTCTGTAGCTACTGTAGTAAATAAACTAATTTGCCGCAAAAACGTTCCGGTTCGTTTTTAAATACTTTTTATATCTCGTGTACACTAAAAAAAATGGTCAAAAGCAAAATTATAATTCACTTTATTGTGAATTTTAAAAAGAAAATATTAGATATTATAAAGGTAACTTGCCGTTTTAGTATTTTCCAACAGCCAATTGAAACACTTGTCGGGCAGATTTCGTTGGGGTATTGTCAACACTGGATAATATATAATATGCAATTCCGTCGACCTCTGAAGTCATACATATGTCTGAAACTTTCATATCAGTTTTTCTTTTAAAGTGTGACAACACACAATATATTTAAAACAACCATGAATTCATTAAAATTCGGGACGTCATTTTTTTTTTTGCATAAATATTACTGCTTTGGCTAGTCTTCAGTAGCCCTGGTGCATAAGTGCGTCTTTCCTTTGGTTATTTGTCCACTTTGGTTTTCGAGACAACACACCGAATCAAACAACGTTTGATCGGCGCTACTAGTTTAAATATATGTACAGGAGCAATTAAATAGTTTGTTGCTGAAACCAAATTATTTTGTTGTTTTATTTGATTGGTGCAAGTATAGTGTTTCACTCTATGTACATACATTAACACATTGAGGTCTGCACACACTTACTGGCACTTAAGACATATTAGAAGTGAGTTACCTATAACCACTTCTGCAAGGACACCGGTTCTGTTGGTGTCTGTGTTAGAACTCGCCATCGTGCTATTGGTCCATGCCACACCGGACACTACCCTGTACTTTACAGCGTTCATTATTGGCTGGTTATCAACCAATGGAGAGCCGAGCTGGTATTGACCCAATCAAATGTCCTTTATCGTATAAAAGGATTTACAATCAATCATGTCCTTTTCAGCGGCTATATATATATATATATATATATATATATATATATATATATATATTATATATATATATATATATATATAAAGAAATTCTATCGTTAGCAATATCATTGTTCTGTTCTGTCGTGTTCTTGTGAGGTCATGTTAAACACTAGCCGAACAAAGACTGCACATCCATGCGAGTTTTGCTCTGAACAACAAATAAATTTTCAAATCAGCTTTGCTCGAGCTACACTTGAGCATTGTCTATAAGTTGTTAAACAATTTCTGTTAATATTTAAAAAGAAATGGAAGTGAATTCTGATGAAATCGGAAGGTTTTTAAATACATGAATTTCAGATACTGGACAACGCAAGCAAATAAATATATCAAGCTTAACAGCTTTACTTTATAGATTCCCGTCGAACTTGTTTTATTTGGATGACTACACCAATTTAGCGGCGTGGGGTAAACTGTTGGAATGTAGACTGTGTTTTTCTCTGTGCTGTACCTAATCGTTTGCGCATGTCGGCCACTTAAACTGCACGCTTGTAGTGGGTGCCTCGCCGCTCTCTCGTGAGTGGCCGCAGTACATTCAGTTTCTTCCCGGCTCCACTCTGGTTACTGGTTACTGCTGCGCGCGCCGAGTGTGTACAGCACTGAGCAATCACCGGCTTACCTTTGCAACACTTCACCACACGCCACTGGTACCATTATTAAGCTCAGTGAATACTCTAACAAACATTGTTACTATCCAAATTGGCATTTTAAAAATTGCAAACGAGCTCTCGAGCTGTATATTCGAACGAGCGCAATGAAATGAGTACCCAAAGAATTGTATACAGTTGATTCAACAAAGTATTTTGTTGACAGTCTAACTTCTTTTGGCCACTCGCTAGAGACCTGAAAAATTCTCGTAATCAATGACCTACAAGTTAGACTCTACAGACTTATGTGCAAATGTGCCATTATCAACTGCTGCCACAGTGAAAGGCGACGATTGGGCCAGCGTTCTCTAAGGAGGTGTCCAACACCGTGAGGAACCAATGTCTAACGTTATATAAACGCACGTGTTTTGAATTCTAGCTTGTCCCAATATGAATCTACGAATTCTTCAGATCTCAACCTATCGCAGATGTTTTGTTTGATCGTGCGTATATTATTATTATTTTTTTGTTTTTTAAGATTTGTTTACGCTGCAAAAATTTTGTTGAGACAAATAAATGTAATTTTTGCACTTTAAAAGTAAGTTTGTTTTTCTATGTTCTCTCAATGTGTATGCATATATTTTGTGAATTCGCTAATACCTCTATTATTACGATATATTTTCATGATGTGCGTCAGATTGTTTTTTATTGTACCCGCGCAGGAGAGTAATGCCCTCTGGGCCCAGCAGCCCGTGGTAAATACGCCGCGTCATTATCCCGACGAGAACAATATCTTTGTCCGGCAAACAGTTTCTCTCGCCGCGGGTGTCATTCCAGCCTGGAGCGCAGCATCGCGAGCGGCTAATAGCCGAACAATCGCCCCATTATGGACGCCTGACGTCGTACGATGGCGGAAGGTTCTATTCCCCCCTCCCCCTCGACGGATATTAGGGGTGTGGGTATGTTAACCCTCTCCACCCCTGACCCCCGGGTTGGGGGGGAGGGGGGGTTCATACACGAAAGCCGCCGAAAATTAACGCAAGCTTGTTCGCCTGGGCTATTACGTCCCCTGCCGCCTTTTCCTCTTGAAAGGACATGTCAACCATCATTAAATAAGAGTCTGTTCGGGTTGAAAGGAGCATTACACGGATGGTGAAAAAGATTCGAAGTCGAGTGGACAACACTTAGGTTATTAAACCGGGACGCCACTTCAGTCGGACGTAATAATCATGTCTGTCCCCCTTTGCGGCTGACTTTGAAGAGCCGCTCTGTTGAAGACTTCTTTTGCCACAGTAGATATAGTAAGATCCTTCGTTGCCGAAAAAAATATATATATAATTTAATTTTCTGAGAAACTGCTGAAGAAAATTCCAAAACTTTTGTACTGTTCTTCGTAGGTTATAAAAAAAATTAATTTTACTTTCAGAATATTAGTGAAAAAAACGCATAGCAATCAACAGATAGAGTTTTATAAAAGAGCAAAGCATATTTATTTGCCTTTCCTGAACAAACATTCCTTTAGCACAAAGAACGTTAACTAAGAATAAAATAAAGTTAATTTCCATCAGTTATGTCATACAGGGAAGTGTCTTGATAATTAAGATTTAAAGGATTGTTGAGGAATGAAATCATTTCCTCCAGATAATATGGTGCTCATACTTATTTCCGTAAAACATTTAAATGTCTATAGCATTTTCCAACTAACACGGGTACTGAGATATGCACCAGGTTATTTACGGATAGGGCACAATTAAAATACGTTTCAAAACTTAAAAAGTAATTAAATGAACAAATTATTTTACAAAGAATTTTCAGGAATGTTAACATTACTCTTTTACTATTTGTAGCAAGACTTGGTATACAGAAAATGTTGTTGCCTATGTGACAGGCAGTAGCAGCAGTTGTTCACACACAGTGTTGTTGTCTATGTGACAGGCAATAGCAGTAGTTGTTCACACAGTGTTGTTGCCTATGTGACAGGCAGTAGCAGTAGTTGTTCACACACAGTGTTATCACCTATGTGACAGGCAGTAGCAGTAGTTGTTCACACACAGTGTTATCACCTATGTTACAGGCAGAAACAGCAGTTGTTCACACACAGTGTTATCACCTATGTTACAGGCAGTAACAGCAGTTGTTCACACACAGTGTTACCACCTATGTTACAGGCAGTAACAGCAGTTGTTCACACACAGTGTTGTTGTTGTAGGCGCATGTTCCCCACATGCCGCGTGTCCTTCACCGGAGTGAGGCCGGAGCAGCGGTACGCCGTACTGATGGACATCGTACCTGTGGACAACAAGAGGTATCGCTATGCCTACCACCGCTCGTCTTGGCTGGTGGCGGGAAAGGCTGACCCTCCGGCGCCATGTCGCCTCTACATGCACCCGGACTCTCCCTTCACGGGGGATCAGCTTAGGAAGCAGGTCGTGTCGTTCGAGAAAGTCAAGCTCACCAACAACGAGATGGACAAGCATGGTCATGTAAGTATCTGCTTATATTGTCTTCATTTGGATGCACCCATTTAAGTGACGAGTGATATGAGAATGTTGAAATTTTATCACGTAAAAATTTGGAGTAAATCCTGGCCATTTTTTATTGCTTGTTTTTTTAAGGATTTAAATTGCCAAATTTGTTTTGTATGAATAAATTAATATATTTCACTGTTAATAACAAAATATAAAATTTGATCAATTTTACTAATTAGGTAAAAATATCGCCCGGGAACTTATCATGCTCAGTTACTAATTTTCAATTAACTTTTTCTTCTAAAAAATAAAGTTATATAGACACAGCGCTTTATTTCAGATGAAGTGTATCTTGAGGTCATAGAAACATCACGAAGAAATATCTTTGAAATCGGTATTTTGTTTGCCTGAGGATAGTGTTTAATTTCTAGATATATTTTTTTTTTAATTTTATAGTAACAATTAAAATAGAGTAATGGGAGAACGACGTAAATAATTCCATTGGAATTTATTTATTTTATTCTAATGCCTCAAAAATTAATTTGAACTGGTAGTCTGGAATACTGATTAGGCAACCTTTTTTTTAAGCTTTATAGAACAACTCGCAATTTTCACAATTAAAAAACTTCTTCATCTCCTGTTACTAACTAGTGCAAATTAATTATTCACCTTCTTCTCTGGTTTGTCACATTAATATTGAAATATCCTAATACCACAGAATTATATAATACACAAAAAATATAGAAACATTTTTTTTGGCTTATGGGCATCCTTAGCGACGAGCGAAGTGAGTCTACACATGTATAATTTGGTATCTTAGCTCTCTCTCTACTATCACCTTTTTCGTTACATTACTCACGTGTTCTTAGTATCTTACGCTTGCTGGTTTGTATATGTATATTCTCGTTCAATAGGTTCTAATATTCTCCTCTGGAGTTTAAATTAATATGGTCATCGTGAGCATCAGAAAACTAAATTAATTTTCACGTTAGTCTGAACACGTTAGTTAAAAGTAATCTTCGGTGTTGAAAAAAACGCGTCGACTGCTCTCATTTCTTGAACGAGAGAATTCGGTAATAGAAAACCACTTTGAGAGGAAATCGTCTCGATTTTAACTCGCCTCTTGTCTTGTGAGCTTCGTGAAGTACCAGGAAAACGGTATAGAGCTTTACGCCTGTACTGTAGGATTGCCAGAAAACCTCTAAATTTGAAAAGAAAAAAAAACTGTGTTCTTTATTTTTACTGAAGAGCGTTTGTAACACGCACATACATTCTTTCACAAACCCAGCACGAAAGCGCGATTCTCAAAGAAATCACAAACTGCCTGCATAACTGCGTTGAAGTGTGCATGTTGTTCTGTGTGTTATTTTCGGTCTTTGAATGTGATGATTTCAAATCACACGTGAACTGCAGCATCATGCAGCATTTTTGTGTGTTACTAGAATTTTTCTGTGCCTGAGAGCTGAAAATATTAAGGCTTGCCTAAATGGCCCAAAATGCAAGCTACTTTTCGTACAAGAGAAAATTCATTTCTCATTATGATAACAATTTGACGTCAAAAGTACGACGCTGTAAAGTACAGGATGAGGTCCAGTATGGTATGGACCAATAGGACGATGATGAGTTCTAACACAGACTCCAACAGAACCGGTGTTCTTGCAATAGTGGATATAGGTGAACTCGCTTCCAATTTGTCTTAAGTTTGTTACACAATATAATTAGTCTTAAGCTTCTTACACAATAAAAGAAAAACTTAAACATTTGACTTAAAATTTCCTTTACTTTGACGAAACCATGAATACACAATACAATTGTAATGTCAGAGTTGAAAACAATTGAACATCGGTTTTGCGAGCTTCGTAAAAATGTGTATCTTGTTAGTAAATCATTATCGTATTATCCAGGAATACGTTTTACGTACCTTTTTTTAAAAATAGGCTTAACATTTTTGTTGAAAGTTTATTTCAAAACAAAAACTCACTTGTTTACTTTATTCAAAAATGTAAATTAATATATTTCCTCATCACGTTATATTCGTTTGCCGTGTATTTAATTTAAGACAAGCTTTGTTTAATATACCGAGATTAAAATCACCTTACAATAAAACAACACGCTTTCCACATAACCTCTATTAAATTCTTGGCAAAATGGCTGCTTGACTTTGACTTTAAATTACAACTTTACGAAATCGTCAAGTCAAGAGTTCTTGACTTTACCTTTGACAGTTCCATTGTGTCAAGTTCCGTAAGAAACAACATGTCGGAAAGCAAACGTAAAGTCAAATGGTAAAGTCAAATGTTAAAGTTTTCAATTGTGTAAGGGCCGTTAACCCTTTGAGGAGTATGCAGGTACGAGCATATTCTGGGATACGTTTATATGGAAATTTCTTTACTCTTTTTCGTAAGACTTCGTCAGAAATAAGTTAAAAAAAATACGATTAATCAACACTTTAGCTCAAAAGAACAAAACTGTTACTTCTATTAATTTCTCGAATGAACGCGATGAATTCTAAAACCTGTTACATCTGTAGCGACACTTTAACTGGAGCAGAGCCGAGACGTGACTTCATTGGCCGACGGCCAGCCAATAATAAACTTTGCAGAGTACAGTAGGCGTGTCAGGTGTCTCAAGGACCAATAGGACACTGACAAGTGGAATTACATATGCCAACGAAACTACGGTATCATTGCTGTGGCGGAGACACATAGGCAACTCACTTCGACCTTCTTGTCTTCGACGGCAAGAAATTCGTACCATCCTCAAAGGGTTGATTAAGTGCCAGTAAATATGTGCAGACCACAATGTCTTAACAGTGGTGTTGGTACTGACGGAGGCGTGTGAGTGTGTGTGTGTGTGTGTCTGTGGCAGCTGGTGCTCAACTCGATGCACAAGTACCAGCCGCGTATTCACCTGGTGAAGAGGCACGAGTCCCAGGGCAACTCCCCCATCACCGACCTGGAAGCGGAGGAGTTCAAGACGTTCATTTACCCCGAGTCGGTATTCACAGCCGTCACCGCCTACCAGAACCAGCTGGTGAGTCTATCCCCCCCCAGCTCCCTCTCTCTCTCTCTCTCTCTCTCTCTCTCTCTCTATATATATATATATATATTCATTCGCGACCAAACTGAAAAAAAATACTCAAGCGTACATGCAGAAGCTGAAATTACTAGAGACCTGCGAAATTTGCGTTAACACTTTGCAGATTATGCTCGAGTGTAGCACGAGCAAAGCCTATTTGGAAATTTCTTTGTGGTTCAGAACTAAACTCGCATGGATGTGCAGTCTTTGTTGGGCTGGTGTTTAACACTACCTCACAAGAACACCACAGCGCAGTAACAATGAGATTGCCAACGATAGAATTTCTTTATTACAGCTACTCAAAGGTACATCAAAGGTACTCAAACATTTGAGTGGGTCAATATGAGGTCGGCTCTCCATTGGTTGATGGCCAGCCAATAATGAACACTATACAGTACTGGTGGGGTCCGGTGTGGTATGGACCAATAGGACGATGGTGAGTTCTAGCACAGACACCAACAGAACCGGTGTTCTTGCAGTAGTGTATATAGGTGACTCACTTCTAATTCGTCTTAAGTGCCAGTAAGTGAGTGCAGACCTCAATGCGTTAAACTTTAAACGCGCGTACCTTTGTAATACGTCTGTCATTGGACCATAGTGCATCTAACACTCCCTGGGCAACGCTGCGCCAATCGTTGAGCACTTGTGCACACCAATCACGTGCAGTTCATTTAGAAAGGGCGTGGCTTGACATCTACGCTGAAGCCAATGGAAAAACGACGCCGGCTGCGGTACATACAGTACTGTGAAGTTCAGCCTGATGCCAAATAATAACGCGAATTTTACATGTCTCTAAAAATTATTTTGATTTTTTTTTTTAATGCGTCTGAGCGTATAAGAATCAGCAAATTTGTAGAATATTTACTTTTCAAATAACTGTACAATTTCACTTGATCTAGGCACAAATAAAGTGATTAGGACCATAGCAATGTTAACATACTTCAGAAGCATACAAAACTTGCGTACAAGTGGTTCTTGATAGGTAGAGAACTGAAAAATTCGCGGATTCATTTTGGGACAAGCTAGAATACAAAACACGTGTGTTCATATATAACTTCAGCCATTGGACCTCACGTTGTTTGAAACCTCCTGGAGAACGCTGGCCCAATCGTCGCCTTCCACTTTGACAGCTGACAACCAATGTTCAGTTGACATCGGCATATTTGTACACAAGAATACAGAGTTTAGCCTGCAGGTCATTGAACTCACGAATTTTCCAGATCTCTATGGATAGGGGGTGGTACATAAACACTAAACGCATTCATACAAATTTACATGTTTTTGAAGCAAATATGGAGAAATTGAAACGGCAATTCAAGATGATATTTTCCACTAAATTTTTGAGCAAATATTTTTCCAACGTAAGGGACTACTTTCGAGCTAACTTTTACGTCATAAGTTAGCACCTTTCAGTCCGGTATAAGATAGCCTATAGCTAGAGATGATGGAAAATAACGAGAAATATTTTGAACAAACATACCTTCTACAAAACTGTAACTAATTAGTTTATTCTTTCATAATTGGATGAACAAGGTTTTGACTCGTCGGCTAAGTTGTTTGCAGACAAATCACGAACGTTCTGCCTTATGGTATCAGAATCGTCACTGGCCCAGTGAAATGGGGTAGCAGCTTCATAACATGCATAACAGCCAATAAGGAAAGAAAACTCTCAGTCACGTGAACAGTACGCTACACCCTAGTAAACAGTCAAATCTCCCCACTATAGTGATAGTTTATGATAGTTTATCGCCGGAAAAGTTGACTGTTTGTTAGGATCCAACGTACTGTACACATGTCCGACAGTTTTCTTTCCTTATTGGCTGTCATGCATGTACGAAGCTACTACCGCATTTCATTGGGCCAATGAGGATTCGAATAATATATAGCAGAAAGTTCGTGATTGGTCTGCAAACAACCTAGTTGAGTCAAAACCTTGTTCATCCAATCATGAAAGAATAAACTAGCCACAGCGTTATAAATGATAAGTTGGCTAAAAATTATTTCGCGATTTTCCATTATCTTTAACCATAATCTCTACCTATAGCATTAAAGGACTGTACCATTCCGTCAAGCTATTTGCTCACAAGGTAGACATAAAGTGTTATTTAGCATTGCCCTTTCTTGATTTTTCTATATCGTCTCCCAGAAACGTGTTAAATTCAGTTAACGTGATCCACCGTTCAGACAAACTGTAAACAATTGTATAATGAATGGACACGAAGATACTATCTGGTCTGCACTGAACACTGCGAAGATCATAGGGCATATATATTAACAGCGGGGTACCTGATTTGTTAACCTGTTACTGGTCTAGGTTATGAGTAGATCATACAGCTGCAGCGAGACACAATGCCTACGGCTTATTTGTCATCACTAGAAACATGTAGAATTCACTTTATTATTCAGTAACTTGCTACACTTCGCTGCACTGTACCTACTTGAGGGTAATTCCTGATATCTAGAGCCACAAAGTATTTCGCGAATTCATTCGGAGGCGAGTTAGACACCAAACACTTATTATGATTGGATGGCAGTTCTTTAGACACGCCCCGTGAAACTGTGAGCCAGTAATAGGCATGAAGCAGTAGTGTGAGTGATTGATAACAGTCCTGTACAGAGGCCTCACTTTATCGCAGCAACCAATAAGCAAACGATAATGTCTCGACTGTATAGAGGGCTGTCCAGCCTGGCTTGCTGCCAACTCAATCCGCGAAATACTCGGGCTCTGGCGAGATCGTAGGTCACTGGCGACTTTATGGCGTCATTTACCTTTGTGACTGCTTCACTGTAGACTTGTAGCTCTACCGTCGGAACTTTACTATTGGCTAAACGAGACTTTGAGACGTGCTACCTGAGTTGTCCAATGGGAAGAAGTCAAACCAATATACAGTACGTTAGAGTTCAGCCTGCAGTAAACAAATAAAATAACGCGAATTTTGCAAGTCCTTAGTAATGACGACGAGACCAGTGTTGTGTCGAAGCGAGTGCAGCTCGCATCATAAAATTTCTTGTCTGCGACACATGAACTGTGAACTAAGGTACGTCTGGAAGGGTTAAACGGGGCTTTCAAAAGTGCTCAGTTTGCCGCGAACAGTGCTGTACCTCTAATATTACGTAGGCAAGGCCGCCGTCAGGTGAAGACTGCAATTTCGATTCATGTACAACTGGTTATTCTGCCTCGACGCCTTCTGTCAGGGGGGGGGGGGTAACAACCCAGCAAGCCGTTGGCCATACTGGCGACGATATGGGGGTGAAATAAAGGGGGTGGGAACTTGGGGGGGGAGGTGCTGTCGACGAGATGGGCCTGCCGTATCGACCAGCACGCAAGCGCGCGCATACACACACAACTCGAGAACCTGCCGATGGCGGAAACTACCCTCTGACCCTGTCGGGTCCATCATATTCTTCCCCTCCCCTCCTCCACACTCTCTAATGCCGGAGCCACATATCTCCCCCCCCCCCCCCCAAACACAACACGACACAAAGTTTATATTTTCAATGTCACTGCTCGAAATTTACACCCCGACGGTTTACTGACGTGACACGAAGAGTAGGATTTTTCGGGACCACAGAGAAGGCGCTGATTAACTATGCTAGTTTCAAAGGCGGTGGGCAGACGGGAAATTTAGACTACATGATGGTTACAGAGTGTTATCGCTAATACATACAAAGGTAAAAAATTATTATTTGTAAGAGTTAAATACGATAATTTTCAAAAATGTTTTCTTTTTTAAGCTGCGTATTTGCCATTTTCAGGAAATCTTTCCATTAAAATTTCGGTTTTCAAGGTTGTACACTCTGTGTGTCGTGCCGCAAGACACGACGAAAGTATAAATCATTTTAAATCCAAAATTGCTGGTTGGACAACAGAATTTGTCCGGCTTACGTCAGACCTATCTTGTATTTCATTGGCTGTTTAGAATTAAGTGTCGTGTTGGGGCTGTCGTATAGTGTTTGTCGGGGGTATGTGACTCCGACACAACACCCTAGTGCGACTTGGCTTGTCAGTGAACGTGGACCCCAACACACACACACACACAACCACATTTCGCGGAAAAGATTTCACGACCAGTTGAATTTCATAACTAGAGACCTGGAGAATTCGCGGATTCATTTTGGGACAAGCTAGAATTCAAAACATGTGTGTTTATATAACATTAGCCATTGATCCACACGGTGTTTAACACCTCCTGGATAACTCTAGTCCAATCGTCACCTTCCACTGACAGCAGACAACCAATGCACAGTTGACATCAACGAATTTGTACATAAGACTGTAGAATCTAGCCTGCTGGTCATTGAACTCGCGAATTTTTCAGGTCTCTATACATAACACTTCAGCTCAGATACACTTCTGTGGATTGAGGGATCTAGGTATTAGGTACTCATCTTAGGCGCCTGTCCTCGAATCAGAGACAATTTTTTTTTGACGTGAATGCGTCTTTAAATTTGCGACCATAGTGGGAGGCAATCCAGAAAATCTGATGATAAAATCAGGGATACAGTTTGGCATTGCAGCTCCGAATCTATCATCTACATTCTAAATCCAATTACACCAATCAAGTGTCAAAGGATCAAAGAATACGTTACGTTGAGTGATGACTGCGAAGCTTCTCACAGGATGCGGGACAATGAGAGGGGGGGGGGGGGGGGGGGGGGGCGCAATTTTTTGTTCGTTTCGCCGCATCTCATAACTTCCGCGCAGTATAACTTTTAACTAGGAGAAGCTACGACGCTTGTTTGAGTTTCAATCGACAGCTCTCGTCAAGATCGATCGATTGCGTGTATAATGGTGAAATTGTAGCTATAAGTTTAATGTAAAAAACCAAGAAAACTTAACACAGTTTCGGCCTATACTCGTCAAAAAGCCAAGTCGAAATACAGAAATCGTATACGGCTGGAAAGAGCATCTCAAAAGCAATCCAGTGATACCCATAAAACCCCATATGATCGAGTAAAGCGGTGACGGGAACGTAAAAAAAAAAAAAAAAATCAAGGCGTCAGAGCGCGTCAACGTAGAAGTATCCACGCAAAACGAACGGCCGTGTCCCCAACACAGCCACGCCCCATTTTTTTTTAATAACCTACTCTAAAATTTGTGTTAGGTTCGCGAGGCCGAGGTAGGTACGGGAGTTAAGTACGTCCCAGGGCTAGGAGACCACGTACGCCTACAAGGGAAGGAATTCATGCAAGGAGTCATGCATTGTGGAGGGAGGGGATTGGGCTGCAATGGCCTCGTTTTGGCCATGTCAGCCTCCACGAGTGTACTTGTAGCTAAGCCGCTATAACTAAGAAGAGAAAGGTGAAAACCGGCATAGACACTGTAAAAACCCTTTCGACAGGAAATAATCAAAAAATTGTTGCATGCTTTAATAGAAAATGCTACAGGAGACAGATAGGTGGAGGCTGCACACGATAAAGTGAGCACTTTAGAAATGAACCTTAGGAAAAAAGTCACTGCCCCTGCATGCACATATTTTAGTATGTGCACTAAGTGACATTCGCCAAGTAAAGTTAATAGCCATGGATGGAAAGTAGTTCCATATCTTAACGTCGAATAAAAAGTGCCAGGTGACTATTTGTGGTAAGTTAAAATTATTTATTTCATTTTCTGTTTTTTTTTTTTTTAATTCATTGAAGTGCAAAAATTTACCGATTTGTAAAGTATTTACTTTCTTAATAATTTCACAGTTTCATTGACCGACGCATGAATAAAGTGATGAGGCCCATCACAATGTTAATTTTAAATAATGCTGAGGAATACGCAACGTGTATAGAAATAGATCGTAAGCTGGTCTTTCAAAAATACTCATTTTACCGTTAAAAGCCTATAGCAACCATGATCTTTATTACTGGGTCGAGAAAAACTGGTAGAGTGGGAGCCGGCTATCTTCTTTGATTTTAGCCTGACGCTGGCTGAATTAGAGTGATGCTGGCACATCACTTGGGTGAGGGGAGTAGCGGTGTTGGGCCTCCTCCCCCCCCCCCCGAATCGCCCCTCATATAATGAAAACTTAAAAGGAAAGAGAATGAGCTGCCAGTGAATGTCAACAGCGTACTGTAAAAAAAAAATCCTTCGTTTTACGGAGAAGTGCTGTTAAAAATTTATCCGGAAGTGTCCGTAAACTCTCCGTAAAATCACGGACACGTTGATTTTTATAAACGGACTTTCCGTAAATTTCACGGAACCTCTCCGTTAAATTCCAAGTTAGTTTTCTGTATTTACTTTTAAAATAAAAAGAGATAATGAAAATTGCTTTAATTTTCGTTATGTGGGTGTTCTACCGTGTATAAAAAATTATGTTTAAAAAGTTAAAATATTTTGTACTTAAGCGAGGTTTGAACCCGAGTCAAAAAATTTCCATTCACCTACAACTTTCAGTTGAAGGTTGTGGTTTAACTTTTATATTTGTATTCAAAAGACAAAAGTCAAAGTTCAGTTTCTATTAAATTTAGTGTATTTTTAGTATTGCCAAATGTTACAGACTACTGGTGCTGTTTTTTAATGTTTGAAAGAATAGGTCATAGTCCCGTGGATAACCTTAACTGCCGCAGAAACGATAATTTTCTTGTTACAGTGGCGAAGAAAGCTTCGTGTAGAATCGACATGTGTTCGTCCCCGTAACTCGAAGCCAAAGGGAATACGGAGACTTCCCATATCTTGTATTTACGGACTTAGCTCCGTTTTTCGTCAACACGGATTGCCTTTCCGTACATACACTGTCCATTTCCGTAAAACATTCCGTAAATATACGGACAATTTTAACAGTGCTGCAACACTATCCGGCTTTCGCTTGTTCTAAAAGGTACGAGAGACAACCTATAAAGGAAAAGACGGTTAATACACTAACTATGCCTAATACCATCACAATGACGTGTGCGTTAATTGCTTTGCTACCACGTCGCAATCAAGCCTCTGTAGCCATGGGCTATGACAGAGTATCGAATCAGAGATGTACAGTATTGGAGTAAGTTAATTATTATTGGCCGGTCAAGTAAGAAAATGTCTCCTCACAGACACAGGCCGCCAATAAGCAAAAGGAAACTGCTGTTACGCTCGTAGTGGTTATTTTCGGTCTGTGACTGTGCTGATTTCGAATACCACGTGAACTATTATATCATGTAAAATTTCTGTCTGTTACTATAATTTTTCTGTGCCAGCAAATTACCTGAGAGCTGAAAACGTTAAGGCTTCCCTAAATGACCTGAAATGCAGGCTACTTTTTCACATTAAAAGGAAATCCATTTTCAGCTATGATAACAATTTGACGTCAAGCATTTGTAAAAAAATTTTAAATATTTACGTTACAAATATCATATTTTTTTTGTTTATATTGTTAGTAGAAAATAGTTCTGATGTAGTTAAATAGGAAAAGTAAATTTTAATAAAATACAATACCTGGTAACGAGAGGTCAATAAGTTTCTTAATGTTCCGCTGAACCTAAACTATAATAATCTAGATAAACTATAAAAATCTTAATTGGATTGGAAAAGGCTTATTAAAGACCCTCGGAGTTATGCCTCAAGGTTTATCAGTAGGGATAGGAAAATTTCGCAAGTTCAATGACCTGGATGCTAGAATTGACAATCCTGTGTATACTCTTGCCTCAGCTGTGTGTCCATTGGTTGCTTCCCTAGTGAGTGGTCAGTGTTACTCCACGCCTGGCAGTATGGGATTCACTACTTGTTTCCTATCCAGTCCGCTATTGGCTCAGAGTCGTCCAGGGCGTGTCTAATAAACTGCGATCCAACTGTAAAGTCAACTTCAGTGTACACGTGTTTGACGTCTATCTTGTCCTCAAATGAACTCGCGAAATGTTCCCATCCCTACTTATCAGTGGAGGTAGTGACATTTCGCGAAAATATTTAAAGACAAGTTATTTTTCAAAACACTGCATGGTCGTTTACCTATCTTGATTGGCTGAATTACCTTTTTCACACGTGTTAACTGTCTGCACACGAATCACGTAGGAGCCGTGCCGATGTTGGAGAATTCTGAGTGGCCCGGTCAAATATGTAAACGCCTTCTCAAGCAGACAGTGACCAATGGCAATAGACAAACTGTTGTTGGGTGCTTATAGTATTGAAATATACTGTGTACTCATTTTTTTTTTTTCGTGAAAATTCACTAGCTCTGTTTATCAGGGGGCGGCTTACAAACTAACTTATGACCTAACTTAAACTAACACCCATGCCTTACTTGGGAGTCGAACCCCGAACTTTCCACATCGCAGACTGGCGGCGCATCAACTAACTGCGCCCATTTTAATTCATATTTTAAGATTTGCGAATAAGAAAAATTTTGATGTGTGCTGTACTTAAGGTAATACAGTAATGGTTTTATTACCACATACAGCGATAATGAAACGAACGACTAATAAGTAGAGACCTTAAATATCTGCGAGTTAAGTGACCTGCAGGCTAAACTCTATATTCTTATGTACAAATAAGCCTATATCAACTGTACACTGGTTGTCTGCTGTCACAGTGGAAGGCGACGATTGGGTCAGCGGTCTCCAGGAGGTGTCAAACACCGTGTGGGCCAATCTCTAACGTTATATAAACGCACGTGTTTTGAATTCTAGCTTGTCCCAAAAGGAATCTGCGAATGCTTCAGGTCTCTATTAATAAGTAGAGACCTGCAAAATTCGCGTTATTATTATTATTATTTAATCGGGCTAAACTTCGCAGTACCCGCTGTACTGCATCCAGCGTCCTCTTTC
Source organism: Dryococelus australis (assembly GCA_029891345.1). Lineage (NCBI taxonomy): Eukaryota > Metazoa > Arthropoda > Insecta > Phasmatodea > Phasmatidae > Dryococelus > Dryococelus australis. The sequence goes on from CM057008.1 coordinate 33,247,992, forward strand.
CATTGGCTGCTGCGCAGATGTGAAGCCACGCCCTTTCTGACTGAACTGCATGTGATTAGAGTACACAATTCTCGAGTGTTCATTTATTGGCGCAGAGTTACTCAGGGCGCATCTGATAAAGTATCGTCCAATGACAAACATATTGCAAAGATACACGTGTTTAAAGTTTAACGTGTCCCCAAATAATAACGCGAATCTTGTGGATCTCTATTAGTAAACTATTGCAGTAGCATGGTTTAAGAATCAGTTACCCACAGCAAAGATCATTGGCACTAAGCCTTGTGTTGTGCAGTTCTAACAATTGTAGTCTTTGTGTAACATATGCACGTGTACATACTGTGTCTTATTTGCTGTGTTATTTTCTATGCCTAAACACTAAAAAAAAAAAAAAAGTCATAAATTGCTATACGGCGATTTCGGGCCCTTGATCAGCAATTTAACTTCAAAATATCTTCCAGACTTACTGTTCTAATCCTGAAATGAAAGGTAGTCTGATTATCTGCAGATTTCTTGCAATTATTGTGATTGGCTATGGAAAGTTCTCCCATATTACAGCTATCGCTGCCCTACAGCCAAAGCGAATTCTAAGGTTCCCTGGCCAGAACATGAAGAATAATCTTGTAGTATATCCGAAACGGTATTGAATAATTGTAACGCTCTAGGAAATAATGAATATTAACAAATAAAACTACTGTACTGAATGCCGTTTAAAAACAAATTAAATATACTTACACATGATCTCTATGTCAATAAACTATTAAATTAACCAAAGATCATACGGCATTTTGTTTGACTCGTATAATGAAGCGTAATTTGGAAATGATATTAAATGAAGTGACAACATAAGCAAGTATTCGGTAATCATAGCTAATTTAAATATATATCTGACCAACAGTAAACATAACCCATCAAAAACTTCAAGGTTACAAAACGAATTTCCCGTAATAATAATATTATTAATAATAGGTTTCGGCCTGTTTCGTAACCTCTTAACTAGGTGTATATTCTCAAATAACCCAGCGTGTTCACTCTAGAAAACACTTAAAACAAATAAAACTTTGGTTTAATATGAACCACTGCAAAGTTAAGTTGGACACTAAGTACATTTTGATGATCTAAGGAATTCGTTATTCGGTTTTTTTGTAGCATTTATCGAACTAAAAATATGCAATATACGAAAAAAGGTTGAATAATACTTAACGCTTCCCTTTTGTTACGCGACATTTAACTGCAAAAAAAATAAATAAAAATCATTTCTTCTCTGCTCTAACTAAAGATAATATTGCCATGAAAAACGTGTAGAGAAAACAACTAGCCTATGTTTCTTTGACCTTTGCTTTGAATTAATGCAAGATTTTCTTAACTGTAAAAAAAAAAAAAAAAAAAAACAGCCCGAAAGAAATATTTTTACGTTGCCATATATAAATATTCCCCCCCCCCCCACCTTTTTTTTTTTTTACAGTGATTCGTTAGTTCAAGATGACAGCGTGTATTTTAATTCGTGGTTTATTGGATCCGATTTTTTTAACGTTTTCGAAATAATCCGACAGCCAAAATTAATTAAATACTCTAGTAATGAGATATTTAAAAAACGACTAGACCCTCTGAAACCGTTGGAAATCAATATTTTCTGCTCTCATAATAAAAAACGGGCTTCTGTACTTATTTGTGATGAAAATTTATGTTATATTATTTTTGATGTTTTGCTTTTAAGTTTCAATAATTTCCCACTTCACGAGACCCAAATTTCTATGCCAGGTTTCTGTGCCTCGAGGCAATCCAGAGTAAACGCCACTTTTAATCGCGAGAACACGAGCACACATATGACACCCGCCTTGATAACCAAGAAACATTAAGAACAAAAGTGATATACAAAACTACGTTGAGCCACGGGGAAGAATAAACAACTGTACTTAGCTTCAGTAATGCAAGACCCGCGAAAGAAAGTCGTATATCGCGAACATTAAATTCGGTATTAACTTTCTTTTGCGCATCGTTTCAAGGATAATGGCCCTACTCTGCAAGAATGTAATTTTTTTTTTCCCCGCAAACCGCAAGACGTAGTTTCTAGGAAGACAGTTAGCAAAGCAGTTTTCATTATAATTGTCAATGCTCTTTCGAACGAGATATCGCTTCTGCATGAAAGGCAACACGTGAGACTGTAATGGTTTTTTTTTTTTCCCCTGTGATAAATAGCGTAATTCTCAGCCGCACAAGATATGTACGCCATTACTGTGCCGTGTAAGGTATTTAGTGTCATGTTACCTAAACGTGCAATTTTTGCGAGGACAATGAGACAAAATTGGTGCTTGGTCATAATTAGTGAGATTGTTCTTCTCCCTTGCACTTAAAATAGTACGATACCGTTTTAAGATAACATTTCGATTTTACACGCAGTGGGTTGAACGTAAGTGTAATCAGAAGTTCCTTGTACGAGTATTATTATTGTCGATTTTTATGACGGGCAAGACAAAATATAAGTGTGTTGTGTACTGTGTACACAGACCGCTAATTAGACCTAGATGTGACACAACTTATACAGCATTATTCACTTACAGATAGCGCTCTAATTATTCCTATTCGCAGATCACTAACATAATTAACATTTTTAAATAGGTTCCTATATGGCCTACGGGTAATGTTTCTTTCTGATAGTACCGTGCTTGTAAAATTCCACACATCTGCTTTTTTTTCTTTTTTTTTTCTTTTTTTTTTTCCCAGTTCGTTGAGCACAGCACATACGACAAAAATACTTCCTTCATAAATTATCGCATTGATAGAATAAACCGTTCGTCCACGAATGTGGGTGGATGAGCATGAACGAAAATATGAACAATTCACTATAGTCTATTCGCGATTTCGTCACATTTTAAAAATCAAACTTTTGGAAAATCTCCCCATTATGTCTTTCTAGTTATTTCCTACATATGCCATGCATCACAAGGATTTTATACTTGTGTTCATGAAAAGTAACATTATTTTGGTTAGATTGCAATGTTATTTATACGCTCGCCATTAATTACAATATTTCATTTATAATTATAATAGATATCAAACAGTGAGAAAACATGTATGTTGGTGACTCCTAGTAAGAAATAGTTCGCATGCAAAATATTATTACAACTGAATGCGCACGAATGCGGTGCATTGTCCTCTGGTGTAATTTTCCAGACCTAGTTAAGTTTAGCTTGTACGAGGCGGAGGAATACTCTGGAAGTAGAACTTTAGCAGGGCTTCAGAAAATAGTGAAGTGACCGGGGATGGACTATAGATAGAGACCTAAAGAATTCGCGGATTCGTTTTGGGACAAGCTAGAATTCAAAACACGTGTGTTTATATAACTTAAGCCATTGGTCCATACGGTGTTTGACACCTTCTGAAGAAAGATGGCCCAATCGCCGCCTTCCACTGTGACAGCAGACAACCAATGTGCAGTTGGTACCAGCATATTTGTACATAAGACTGAAGAGCGTAGCCTGCAGGTCATTGAACTCGCGAATTTTTCAGGTCTCTATCTATATCGTGTTGATTTCCGTGACTATACAAAAGTTTTAATGAAAATGTAATCGAAACATGCGTCATTTTGTTTACTGAACACAAGCACGGTGACTGTCAATGTGAAGTCATGGCACTGCAACGCGTGAATTCCTGAAAGCGGCGCGCCGGCCAAACAGACCGACATTCCTCCTCGCGAGGTTTCACCGAGCGGCGAGTCATTCTGGTGACAGTTGGCGACAGACGAGCTCGGCTTGCTCTCGGCCGTCGGTGCCTGCTGCTTATGTCACATTAAGCTACGAACCTCCCCGTTTAACGGGCCGGGCAGCGATGCATGGCCTGTTGGGTTTGGCTGTAGTCCCGCGCGGCATGTCAACTTTCGTCGGGAAGAACAACCCCCTCGCCCCCCCCCCCTTCCAACCGTCCTCACAACAACACATTTCCCTTCCCATCATGCAATGCACTCGTCTTCGCCGACTGCCTTGGAGGTCCACCCCCCCCCCCCCCCCGGGTATTTCTCGTCGACTCTCGGGTCTTCGAGGGGAAGACGCCCAATAGCTAGAGACCTGAAGGATTCGCGGATTCATTTTGGGACAAGTTAGAATTCAAAACACGTGTGTTTGTATAACTTTAGCCATTGGTCCACGCGGTGTTCGACACCTCCTAGAGATCGCTGGCCCAATAGTCGCCTTCCACAGTGGCAGCAGGCAACTAATATGCAGTTTATATTGACAAATTTGTGCATATGACTGTAGAGTCTAGCCTGCAGGTCATTGAACGCACAAATTTGTCTTGTCTCTGCCAATAGCGCATATTCCCCCAACCTGGGTGCTGTGCAACATCACTCTGGTTACAGACCAACGCAAATTGAAGTAAATAAAGGACCCACCATTATCTACTAATTCTGTTCCCCTACTAATAAGAGCATGTTAACAAACACTCTGCCTACTGTAGCATTTATTTTTAATGCATGTAACTTTTTTAAAAATATTTCCTGTCGCAAGGGTTTTTTTACACCTCTCTTGGCGGTTTTTCCCTTGCTCTTCTAGTTGTAATTTAACTGTAGGCTCACTAATACCCGGTTGCACCATTTACAGCTTTGAACCAAGATCATAAGATCTTGGTTCAAATATGATCTTCAGTTCGATCCGAGTGCAATGTACTAGTGTTGCACCAACGCGAAAGGCCAAGTTCTGATCGCAGATCACCTGATCTCGGTTCAAAACTAGTATTGAGATGAAACACTGTTTGTGATTGACTCTCATTTCGTGACTTCATGATGCGACTGTTTATTTTGAGGTTCGGTGACAATTAATACGTTTTTGTGGACATTATTTCTTAAGACTAGTATGTTTTACTATATAATTTATTCAAATGCACTGAAAAAAAAAACTCTGTCTCAGTTGTTTTGTTTGATTGAACACACTTTGCACACATTTTTATCGTTATTTATAATACCAATATTATTGAAGAAGGTAATGTACATAGAACTAGATTGTAAGATGTTTTACTTGTTTTTAGTAAAATAATTGTTGTACAAACTTTACTGAATAATATTCAAGTGTGTATACTGTTGTTGTGAATTCCCAAAAAATAAATTTGTACTTAGCGCTATCTGTTGGCGTATTTTTAAACTACATTTAAATTCGAAGTGAGATTTAGCTCGTGGGGTAAATTACAGCAGTTTCAGATATATTGAATGGCTTCTCCAATTTTCCGTTTCGTTTGATCGGAAGGAAAAGCATGAATTTCGTTTTCTCTTTACAAAACATTAATACCATCTTTAAATCAATACATGCATTGAATCTGAAGCCTTTGTAAAATGTCTCTATTTACATTCTAACAACAGTAAAAACAACCGAATCCATTTTAAAACGATTTATATGTTACCAAGTATATTTCTACAACATAAAATTTTTTAACAGTGCTTTTACCTTCACATAAACTACATTCATCGCAAACTTTTATTCTTGTCTATTCACTTTTTAAATCCTTAGTAAAATGTATGTTTATTTGCCAAACAGAGCATAAATACGGACTATTTGAATGTTCAAGTCATTTTAAAACACAATTGCTTTCCAATATAAATTCGATATTTTGGAATAAAGCACTCGTATTTACTTGATCCGAGATCATTCTCATGAACCGCCAAAAGGCACGGCTCACGGCGAGGATCAAATTGATCGCAATGTCGCAACAGCCAAGTGTGCTAAACCAGGATCAAACCGGTATTTGAACCTAGATCATTGCTGAACCTCAATGGTGCAACCGGGCATTATGGAGGTAGTCATGGCCCCAATTGCTGGTCATGGCTGCCCAATCCCTCTCTGTCGCGATCCATGTCTCGCATGATTTCCTTCCTTGTAGACGTAACGGGTTAGCACTGAGATGCACTGAAATCCCGCCTTACCTTCGGGCTTCCATTCCACCTTACACTTAGATTAAGGCAGATTAGAAAAAAAAATCGTCTCTCGGGGCCGCGGTGTCCGGGCGGTTAGACTGCTCGCCACCCACCGAGGCGGACCGGGCTCGATCCCCTGCCGGGTCACTCCCGGATTTCCGCAAGCGGGAATCGTGACCGCCGATGCCGCTGTTCGGCGCGGTTTTCTCGGGGATCTCCCGTTTTCCCCCCGCGCCCTTGCATTCCGGCTCTGCTTCATTCCACAGCTCATTTCACCCTCGCCGGATCTCACGACCTCGTTGTTAAAAGAGCCGCCCGAATTTCTCAACTCAACTCTTAGCAGTGATGATGCCGCAGAATAGATAACTACCCAGAAGCAGAATTCCGAGGCTGTTCCTTTTGATTAAGCGCGAAGGCCACAGAGCAATCAAGCATACAGAGGTTAAGTAGCCGCTTGTTGTACCAACTCCTGAAAAATGTCGGAACGCCGTTTCGCCAATCAGCACCTGGTAACTTACGCGCCATCCTGGCAGCCCAGTCATTGAGGAACCTTCCACAGCACGCGTTCCAATCAGAGAACGGGTATACGCACACATCAAACGAACGACCACACCATTACGCAGTTGTGTACTTATCGACTCTGTGCTGCCATTATGAATTTTTTGTAATTTTTTTTTTAACTCTGTTCACGTTGGTTACGCATGATACGGTTACATAATTTCCCCCTGTTTATAACCATAGACTAAAAATGAGGCAGATTGATCTCGCTGGCTGCGCACAACCATTCTCCGTGTCCCACCAATGAACTGCTTTTCTCCCAATACGTCTTGCGAAAACTGCGTGGGTTGGATTTGAGGTTAGAATACTGTTTAGTAAACAGGTGCTTTCAGTTGTTTGTATACTCGCTCTAACCAATTTGTAATGCAGTTTGATTACATTCAAATTTGTAAATGTATTTTGTTAACACAGCAGTGCAATGTCTTTTGAACAATATGATATAAATAAACACGTTCATCGCTGAGTGTTGACTATATGACTTTGAGAGCTGTGTTCCGTTGGGGTAGATCAATGTTGGGTACATGCGCAGAAGACTAATAAGCTGTCTACCTCATGTTTAGTATCTCGTTTGAAGAGTTTCCAGGAATGTCAAAACCTCTGTGGCCCAATAATCAGGGACCGTAAAATTTCGCGGGTTCATTTTAGGGCAGACTAGACGTCAAACACATGTAAATCTATGATGTGTGTGCAATTGGGTCACAGTTTAGTAGACACGCCCAGGTGAACTCTGAACCAATAACAGACCTGCAAGGAAACGAGGGCCGAATACCGAGCACCTTGCCTGAGGTGGAATTTGCTACACACCGGGGCAGCAGCCAATAACAGAAATCTGAGGCTCTAAAATACACATGACAGTGGAATCTAGCCTACAAGTCGTTTATAGGCTGTTCACTATAAAGTGAGCACTCTTTAAGGCCCTCCCAACAGGCATAAACAATTAATAAATATATCTTATTGCAGACTTAGGTGTTAAATTTTGAGAGTAGTGAATTGTATACACTGTGTCTATTGGGCACATTGCAAGGTTTATATTACAAAGCAACAGGAAGATAGAAAATTAGGTGAAAGGAAAAATTCAGAATGACCATAAAAAGTGCTGACTTTACCGTGAACGAGCCTGTAAAACACGACATTTTTCTGTCCCTACCAATCATTAAATGAACACTAGAGTATATTTGTATGAAGTCTAGCCCACCACCAACAAATGCTGGACTCACAATAGTCCGTCGTATCCGTCTGTCTTCCGTCCGACCGGCAGTCACGTGGTCTTCAACCAATCGCAGGCAAATTATTTTTCTGTCCACCCACCCGTCAAATATTTACTAAACACTTTTACGACTGACGGGGCTACGGTGGCTGAGTGGTTAGCCTGCTCGCCTCCCTCCAAGGCGATCCGGATTCAGTCCCCGGCCGAGTTCCCCGGATTTTCGCAAGTGGGAATCGTACCGGACGATGCCGTTGATCGGCGGGTTTTCTCGGGGATCTCCCGTTTCCCCCGTCCCTTCATTCCGGCGCTGCTCCATATTCTTCAACCACCCTCACTGGCTCTCGAAACCCCGCTATTAAGAGCCGCCCAAAATCTCTTCACTCACGCACATTGAAATTAAAATGCAAGACGGCGAATATGTGTTTATTAATATTTTTTGGCAAAGTCACGAATTTAAAATGTATCAAGAAAATCAATGTAAATTCCTATCACCTAAAAAAATATTATTTCCAACGGAAATATATCACCAACTAAAGAATGATCGAACAGAAGGATTGACGGATGACGGATGAAAACGACGGATGGATAACTGCGGGACGGAAGACTGGCGGATGGGACGGACTATAGGTAGAGACCAGAAAATTTCGCGATTTCAATGACCTGCAGGCTAGATTATACAGACTTATATACAAATATAACGATGTCAACTGCACATTGGTTGTCTGCCGTCACAGTGGAAGGCGACGATTGGGCCAGCGTGCTCCAGGAGGTGTCAAAAACCGTGTTGCCCAATGGCCAATGTTATGTAGACAAACCTGTTTTGAATTCTAGCTTTTCCCAAAATGCATTAGCGAATTCTTCAGGTCTCTAACTATTGGAAGTCCGGCCATGCGGAATTCGCGTAGGTACATCTAATTGTGTACAGCAATAGTTATTTCCAACAGGTTAGGCGTGAGAAATACTTGTTTTGCTGGTTATTGCACTTTGCTATCGCAGTGTATTTGTTCCACTTCCCCAAACAGAACGTACCAAGTAAACCGACAAGCATTTTTTTTTAATGCTCCGCTGTGGTCAAAGTAGAGACCCGTCATTTCACATTAATAATGTGCAGAGACATGCAAATTTCGCGTTATTATCTGGCATCAGGCTGAACTTCACAATACTGCCGGTACAGGAGCCGGAGTCGTTTCTCCATTGGCTGCTGCACAGACGTGAAGCCACGCCCTTTCTGACTGAACTGCGTGTGATTAGGGTACACAGTTCTCGAGTGTCCATTTATTGACGCAGAGTTACCCCGGGGCGCGACAGATGAAGTATGGTCCAGTGACAAACGTATTGCAAAATAATAATTCAGTGCCAAAGTAGATAGCATACGTGTATATATTAGTTTCGTGTGCGCCTCTGGACCTACGCTCATTTGACACTCTTTACACTACTCAGTACCAATGTAGTCCACACACGGTTATTTCCTAATGCTCTGAAACCCTACTAAAATTCTGCTTCCAGGATAATCACCCGCCTCATACAAAAAGCTTAAGAAATCACACAAAAAGGACAATGCGCCGTATACGTGTGCACTCAGTGAAATCTTATTTTGGAAAAGAACTATCTCTTACTGCAAGAGGAACAATATTTGGTATAATTATAAAATGTTTATTTTTTGGTAGCAAACGTCCTTAAGGGCAAGCTTCACCCTTCATTTTGGATTCTTGGTTTTTATTGATTATTTCTATTTTTAAACATGAATATTTCAAAAGTAAGTCTATAGCGCAATAGCTTTCGACCTAACCCTGGAGTAGATATGTAGGTAAAGTTAGGTAATTCCGTAATACTAGGATTTTTTGTCACTGTTTCGAAAATATTAGGCTGTTGTTATTTGTCTTTGTTTCATGAGATAGAGGGATTCTTTTGGGTACAATTTCATACAAACATATTGAAAATAGCGATGTCCCCCCCCCCCCCAGTTATTGAATAACGAAATTTGGTAATTAAAGTTGATAACTCCGTGATATTTAGGGATGGAAAAATTTCGTGAATTCACTTCGGGGCAAGATAGCCGTCAAACACATATAGAGTGAAGCCACCTTTGCAATTAGATCACAGTTTATTAGACACGCCCTCGACGCGTCTGAGCCAATAGCAGAGTTACAAGGAAACAGATAGTGAATTCTACATTCCCAGGTGTGAAGTAACATTGGATACTTTGTGGAGCAGCAGCCAATAACAAACATCTCAATCCCTAGTGTAAACAGGACTAGTCTAGCCTACTGGTCATTGAGCTCGCGAATTTTTCTTATCCCTAGTGATGGTCTAGTTACTCCGTGATATAGGCGGTTCACGGTAAAATGAGCACTCTTGAAAGCCCTGCTTAGGATCTGATTGTATCCACATTGTGTATACTTCAGCTTTATGTAACATTAACATTGACGTGGGCATCATCACTTTATCACTGCGTCGGTCAAGTGAAAGTGTGAAATTATTATAAAAGTAATTTTTTTTTTTCAAATTCTCTAATTTTTACATTTAAATACGTTAAAAAAATGGAAGGCAAAATTAATAATTTAAATTATTATGGACGATCAGATAACACTTTTTATTCGACGTTAAGAGATGGAACTACTTTCCCTCCATCGTTACCAACTTTACTGGGCGCGTGTGTCTCAATGAGCCCGTTAAAATATATGCAGGTAGGAGCAGTGACTTTTTTTTTTCTAAAGTTGATTTCAAAAGTGCTAACTTTATCGTGAACAGCCTCTAGTATGATATTTACCACTAAATGTATTATTTGACTGTGAAAAATATTTTTAATGCAATGAAATTATACATATCATAATAATGAAGGCCCGGTGCATCTGACAGACACTACCGGAAAATCCCATTGCACAACATAACTCAAAAATGGTCAAAATATTCAAGTTTTCAAAATAAATTTACACAAAAACAAACTTTTTGCGCTTATCTGAAGAAAAATGGTGTTTGAGTCTTGCAGCTTTAGCAACCCTATACCCCACGCGTGTGACCTGGTTAACTGTAAGCCCGAAGCCTAACGACTGCATTGTTGTTATGTAGTTCACTACCTTAAGTTCAATTACAGGCGGCATAACAGAAGGCTTTCCAATTTTTGCAAGAGTTGCACTACCTCGGTCTGCTAAAGATTTGGTGCAATAAAAATTATCCTTAAGTATACTCCACAGGATACTTAAACGTTTACTAGCCTTGTAGAATAGCCATCCTTAATCCTTCACTGAAGTGAAATTAGCTTCAAATAATTAATGGTTTTTAATTTGAGAGCTCTTAGACATGCCAATTAATTACAGGTTTGGAGTGCAAAGAGCGAAGTTTCAATGGCTTCATCATGAAATTCATTAGCCGTCCCCTCAATGTAGATGCATATTTTATTACACCAGCAAGGAGTTATTAACGTGCTGTAGTTCTATAACATGTGCACTTAAGGGTTCTTTAATTTAAGAGTCTTTAAACATGCAGTTTAATTACAGGTTTGGGGTATAACATGCGAAGTTTCAATGGCTTTATCATGGGATTCATGAGCCGTCGCCTCAATGTAGATGCATAATTTATTACTCCAGCTAGATGTTACTATAGTGCTGTAGTTCTATTAAATGAACCATTAAGGGTTTTCAATTTGAAACCCCTCAAACATGCAGCTTTATTATAGGTTTGTCGTACAAAGCGCGGATTTTGTATTCCTGTAGAAAATAGTTGGCAAGACAATTTCGAATCTGGGATTCGAAGCTAACTTTGTTTCAGTTCATTCTTCACCAACCTCAACGTTTCTTTCAGGCTTTCAGACTGTAAGAGCTTCCTGGTTTATTCCACTTCGGCGGCATGGTAATGCGAAGCGTGAAGGAAACAATCCCGAAACCTAAGAAAACATTTGCCTTGCTACACTCACACACCTTAAACACGTGACACTAATTACATGTTAATTTTATACTCTAGTTATATATGTAGCTTACCTCTAACTGGTGTTAATATGAAATTTATACATCGGAAAGTTGGTTTCTGAGAAATAAAATGTTCACTGCTGTTAACAGTCCCGACCGCGCAAACTCCGCGGAGCGAATAAATTAGTAGAATTTCGTACAGTATCCTAGAGATGAATCGTGCGGGCTTAAAAGACTCCTGGATGCTTCTGCCGTCTTTAGGAAACATCCTAAAACCGTTTGGAGTTCAAGCTACGGCGTGACAGAGAGAATTCTATCCATCCCGAAGTTAGATGATATCACGGAGTTACCTAACTTACCTTAAAAACTAAACTACCAACCCATAAATATATCACAATATATATGTTACAAAATTTGGCAGAATCGGTATTGTGACGAAGTTAAGAGTTCGAAGTTCGGTTTTTATGTCTGTACTTCAGAGCAAGGTTAACAGCTATTGCACTATAGACGTACTTTTGAAATTTTCATGGTTATAAATATAAATAAGTAGAGAACCACACATTTCGCGTTATTATTTGCAATCAGCATAAACTTCACAGTGCTGTATGTTTTAGCCGGCGTCGGTTCTGCATTGCCTGCTGCACAGATGAGAAGTCATCCATTCATTCACTGGGCTGCACGTAATTGGACTACATAATTGAGAAGCGTTAATTTACTGGCGTAGAGTTACTCAGGGTGTGTCAAATAAAAGTATGTTCCAATGACAAACGTATTGCAAACGTAAATGTGTTTCAAGTCTAACGTGTCCCCGAATAATAATGCAAATTTTGTAGGTCTCTATAAATAAGCCAAAAATTATAATAATAAGGATTCAAAATGACGGATGAAGCTAGCCTTTAAGAACTTTAGCTTACTCGCAAGTTTGTAATTGACTCAGCGCAGTTCTGAGCGTGTCCCTTTTTACTGTGGTAAAACTGCGAAATATATCTTATATGCACGCGTCTTTTCGGTCTAGCTAATTTTGAAATAAAGCATCGAAATTTTCCGTCCTTGCTCAGGTTTTCTTTTTCTTTCTGTAGGCTAGACTTGGCCGGTCTTGTTTCGACTTCGTAAGCTATGGGCGCCTATTTTTCGCAAGAGAATTTCTGTATTTCTAGCAACTTTAGCTCATACTCACTTTGGTGATTATATATTTTTTTAAATTTTAATTGTTGTTTGTAACGGTAAGATACATGCAAAATTCAAGTTATTATTTGGGGACACGTAAAACTTTAAACACTTGTATTTTTGCAAGGCGTTTGCCATCGGACCATACTATATCTGGCACGCCCTGGGTAATACTGCGCCAATAAATGAACGCATCACGCCTGTGCGCACCAATCACGGGCAGTTCAGTCGGAAAGGGCGTGGCTTAGCATATACGCAATAACCAACGGGAAAACGACGCCAGCTCAGTTATACACAGTACTGTGAATTTCAGCCTGATGTAAAATAATAACGCTAATTTTGCATGTCTCTAGTCATGGTTGTCTTTGGTATCGGGAGAAACGTGATTCCAATAGGCTTAGGTCAAGAAAAGGTTTCCTCACGAGAACATTCGGTCAATAACCCCTTAACCTTTTGAGGAGTATGCGCGTATATAGGGTTCTCGGAGCCACATTTACATGGTGACTTATTTGCTTTTTAAGACAAAACTCACACTTTTATGGTTTTAGAGTGTCGCTGGACTTTATCGGAATCCAAGTAAAAAATTACTACTAGTCAACATTACAATTCATAAGAATAAAACGGGTTTACTAATAAGTTCTCAATTGAAGATGATGGACTCTAAAACCTTTTAAATCTGTCGCGCCACATTATTTGGTACACAGTTAACACGCGACTCCATTGGCCGACGAGCAGGCTATAATAAACGAAGCTGAGTACAGTAGGCGTGTCCGGGGTAGCCAGGACCAATAGGAGGAAGGTAAGTGGAAACTCAGATCCCAACACAAGTGATATTACTGTAGAGGCTAACATAGTCAGCTCACTTCAACCTTGTCTTCAGTGCCAGAAGATTTGCGCCTTCCTAAAGTGTTAACACTTTGAAGTTTGCACACATTTACTGGCATTCAAGACTAGTTAGAAGTGAATCTCATGTCAGCAGCACTTTAGGATCAAAGTTTTTATTGGTTTTAGTATCTTTCCCATTCACGACCATCCTACTGGTTCACGAGATGTCGGGCACGTCTACTGTACACAACAACGTTCCTTATTGGCTGGACGTCGGCCAATGGGATGGTAAGTTCATTCTGCCCCAATCAAGTGTCCTTCACTGAGTAAAAGGGTCCTTCTGAGTCGGTATAAGAAAGTATTGTTTTTTTTAAGTCCGAAAAATTATTATTGCTGGACTGAAAGGTTCTTGTAGGCTTTGGTTACGTACAAGCGGAACAAAGAACCTACGTCAGTGCGAGTTTTTGTTTAGAAGCAAAAAAATTATTATAAGAACTGTTTCGCACGAGCTACACTCGGGCGCAGTCCTCAAAGTGTTAACACATTATCCCGAATATACTCGTTTACACCTGACATATTGCAGAATGGATGAAATCATCGTCGGGCGGGGCTCTTCAAGTTTAGAAACCAGCACCAATATGGACATCGCCTTTCCCTGGCTAGTGTTACTGGGTGCTGCTGACACACAAAATATTTAACCATCCGTTGCTTCTTGTGCCGAAGACCTACTGAATACCTTTCTGTAGTTTCCAAAGATTCAGTTGTTAAGAGTGTTATGTAACTTGGCGTGCAATGTCAAGAAGCGAGGGGGGCGATAAGGGCGACACTAACTCGCAGGGCCTAGCGCCTCATCGCTCCTACGCGCAAGGCGTGCAGTGTTTCCGTCGTGACGCTGTACTGTGCAAATTAGATCTGTAACATTGCGGTTTTATTACACGCGATTAAAGCCCACAGATTAAACTACGTCCGTATATTTGTATTTCTCTTACCGCTTAAGGACATTGCATATGCAAGCTTTGAAATTGCTATATTTGACTATTTTCACGATTTTTCCCCCCCACGAATACACTTAATGTGACAAATATAAAAAAAAATTGGTATAGATGATTGTTTTCTATATTTTCTGACATAAAGTAGTATTTGCAGAACATTTATTTACCGAGAAACGCATATTCGGCAAACAACTATTTCACAGACAGAAAATGTTTCAGTACAACCTCCACTTAAGGAAAAGATTCTTATGTACAGTAGACAACATAAATTTATTATTCTGCAACACCTGAAATTAAAAACTGTTGTGTATGTTAAGGGACTAATCTTTTAAAAAAAAAGTGCTAGATGGCACGTATGATACTGAAATCCCGCACGCGACTTTTGTTTTTCCCTTTCAACGGAGACAATTGAGGCGTCTGTCGCCCCAAGTCATTTCCGGTCTCGCGCATGTATTTTTTTTCTTTTTTCACATTCTCGGGTTTTGCGTCGGACGGCAAGCGAGTAAAATAACACGAAATAATGAAGCAGCGCTCTTAATTACAAGGCACGATACACTCTAAAAAAAAATCTCTTGTAAACTTCCTGAACTGAAATGTAAGTTTTTGATCCGTATATCGTATGGAAATAATAACACACATCTGGCTAGAAGTATGGAATGTTTAGCGTCGCTGCTATACAACGTTGGGAAGTCTCATACGCATTTGGCTGTTTCCCGAGTAAATAGGAACGCTAGCGTGAACATATGGGAAATAACTCTACCATCCGCGCTTTATCACTCTACGTATTTCTTAGAGTGTAGCAAGCTGGCCATTAACACATTGTGGTCTGCACACATTTACTAGCACCTAAGACAAATGAGAAGTGAGTCACCTGTATCCACTACTGTAAGAACACTGGTTCTGTTGGTGTCTGTGTTAGAACTCATCGTCGTCCTATTGGTCCATACCACACCGGACCACATCTTGTACTTTATAGCATTCATTATTGGCCGGTCATCAACCAATGGAGAGCCGAGCTGATATTGACCCAATCAAATGTCCTTTATAGTACGAAAGGATTTACAATCAATCATGTCCCTTTGAGTGTATATATAAAAAAGCGATCCTATCTTTAGCAAAATCATTGTTACTGCGCTGTCGTCTTCTTGTGAGGTCGTATTAACACTTTGAGGTCGGCACACTTTTACCAGCTTTAAAGACAAGCTAGACGTCAGTCACCTATATACATACCGCTGCAGGGACACCGTATTCTATTGGGCACTGTTGTTACTTAACGCCATTCTATTGGTCAAAACGACACCAGTCTTTCCGTATTGGCCGGATGCCAACCAATGGAGTGCCGAGTTTACCGTTTTCCAACCAAATGTTCTATCGCATGAAACAGGATTTATTGTTAATTTCCATAACTATACAAAAATTTGTTGTTCACTTACGAAGATCGTTGATGATGTAATAGTTCCTATTTTAAATCCTTATGAAATAGGGAATTAAAGTTAAGTATACCCGGACCAGTGGAATAAAATGTTCAAACAAGTTTTGCCCGAACTACACTCGAGTATAGTCCTCAAGGCGTTAAACACTAGCCGAAAAAAGACTGCACATCCATGCGAGTTTTGCTCTGAACAATGAGTAAATTTTCGAAATTAGCTTTGCTCGAGCTACACTCGAGCATAATCTATGAAGTGTTAACACGAAGTCATTATTTTCCACTCTCCAAATACCGTGCTAGCCGAACACGCGAGGGCAATTAGCGCACACGACAATCACGCCGCTGCGCCTCTCGAGCGACGCAGCACGCGTGTCGAACAGGCTTCACACTTTGTTCACAGAGAACCTCGTCTAAAAATCTCGCCACCTCAAAGTTACCTACTTCTTCTGCAGGCCGGGAAGATCGACGTTAAAAGTTTGGCAACCGAAAATTTTCGCCTCTAGGTAAGCGCTATTGTCGGCACCGTGCCATATTTAGAGATTTGCAAAATTTGCGTTCTTCTTTTCGTGGCATATAAAAATTCGTTGTCTTTTAATTGACTGAGTGCAATTTGATATTTCATTGGCTACTGGAACATGTACGGCGTTGTTATGCTGTTGTGATCGCTTCACTGTAAATTGGCAGGGATAAGAAATTTTCGCGAGTTCAATGACCTGTAGGGTAGACTCCACAGTCCTGTGTACACTCGAGCCTCAGACGTTTGTTCGTTGGCTGCTGCCCCAGAGAGTAGCCAGTGTTACTACACACCTGGCAGTATGGCACTCGCTTCTTTTTTCCTTGCAAGTCTGCTATTGGTTCAAAGTTTTCCAGGGTGCGATAAATGAACTACGATCCAATTGCAAAGCTGACTTCAATGTACACATGTTGGGTGTCTAGCTTGTCCTGAAATGAACTCGCGAAATTTTCATATCCCTATAAATTGGTTGTCCAACCGTTCAGCCTTAACTATCGGCTGAAAACATCGTCGGAACAGGCTACTCAAGCTGTTAGCCAATGAATAAGTAGAGCACCAAGTATTTTGCGGATTCAGTTGGCAGCAAGCTAGGCTGGACAGCCCTCTATACACTTGAGACCTTATCGTTTGGTTATTGGTTGCTGTGATCAAGTGAGGCCTCTGTACAGGACTGTTAAACACTCACTCACACTACTGCTTTCTGCTTGTTGCTGGCTCACAGTTAAACGGGACGTGTCTAAAGAATGGTCATCCAATCACAACAGTAGGAAACAAGAACAAGTGTTTGGAGTCTTACCTCGTCTCCGAATGAATTCGCGAAATACTCGTGGCTCTATGAATAAGTCAAACCAGCATTCAACGTCTTGGAGTTTCATCTGTAGCCAGAAAATAACGCGAATTTTGCAGGTCCATGGCCACATTTCCTGTTGTATTTTGTACGTCAAAGAGAAGTGTGATTGTACAGTACATCACGAGTTCGCAAGGAGACATTGTTCATTACTGGGGACCTGCAAAATTCGCGTTATTTCCTATCAGTACGTTAATATTCGCCGTACTATGCGTGCTTGAGTCGGTGCCACTTGTTTATTGGCTTCCGCAGCAGTGAGGATACCGTTTACTTGTAGATGTTGTTGGACACGATTGGGCCACGACACCGGGGGACGGCTCTTACTGCTTCCAGATGAAGTTGGGCGCCAAGGAAGTATGCCTATCTGAGTTTGTCGTAATAGCACCATCCGTTCACTTGGTTGGGCTCAGGTTGAGAAAGGTGATCAACCGGATCTTAATTGGTTGTAAGGCTTACGCCTGGTGAGGCGTTAAAGTGTTCTCAACCACGTAAGTGGGAGGGACTGCCTCTGTTCGCCTGACTCAGCACCGGTGGGGTGGTCAGTCATCGATAGCTAGAAACCTGAAGAATTCGCGGATTCCCTTTGGAACAAGATAGAATTCCAGACACGTGTGTTTATATAGCGTTATCCATTGGTCCACACGGTTTTTGACACTTCCCGGAGAACGGTGGCTGGCCCAATCGTCGCCTTCCACTGTGACAACAGACAACCAATGACCGGTTGGTATCGGCATTTTTGTTCATAAGACTGTAGAGTATAGTCTGCGTATCTGTATCGATAACCCACACGTGCCATGGAAAGTAAGTGGTAGCACGGGACGATCGGTTGGCCCCACTGGAGGTTCTCTCTGGTAACCGATCAGTGAGGTTGGACTCTTGCTGGTAGTGGTTGACTCTGTATGCTGGAGGAGATCTGGAAAGATTCCCACTCTCGATGACATGCCGGGCGGTGAGCGGCAACCTGCTCCGGTTGTGCCCTGGGGAGGCACTAGGGGTATGGATAGAACCCCGGCCAGACAACATGCTTGGAGGATCTCAGAACCTCTTTGGTAGAGGGGACGAGGGTGTGTGGACGTGCCAGACTTAGGCTTGGGTCTGGACAACGGTCGCATTAATCTGTGGTCCCCTTGCGTTGAGGGGACGTAATTCCTCTCCCCCGCCTAGTGGGAGGCCGAAGCGAGGTAAGGTCTTCCGGCAAGGGATAGGAAAATTTCGCCAGTTCATTTCAGGACAAGCTAGATGTCCAACATGTCTACACTGAAGTCAGCTTTGCAATTGGATCGCAGTTCATTAGACACACCCTGGGTGACTCTGAATCAATAGCAGACTTGCGAGGAAGCAAGTAGCGAGTACCATACTGCCAGGTGTGAAGTAACATTGGCTACTCTGTGGGGCATCAGCCAATGAACAAACATCTGAGGCTCGAGTGTACACAGGACTGTGGAGTCTACCCTACAGGTCATTGAACTCGAAAAATTCCCCTATCCCTACTTCCGACTAAGAGCGCTGCAATAAAATACAAAAGCACAATGACCGAGAGGTCTTACTGTGCTGTACGTTTTGAGCGGAGGTACAATCCCACCCATCTCAAAAATTAAATATGGATTGCAAAATATTTTGGGTTTTGGCAAACGTATTTTTCGTGTAATTTATTAATGTGTTAGAAATTGCCAAAATAATTTCATCTCCAGCGCGCGTTGACGTGGAGAAATGGAAGCACGTCCTTATGCCGTGTCTCCAGACAAGACAATGAATACCACAACGTGATGCTGATTCCCCGTTCATTCGACTGCTTCGACAGTTTGTAACATCTGCTTAACCCTTTTACTCAGAGCGTCGTCTATCTGGGACGTTGCTTGAATGGTCTGCACCGTACACAGCAGAACGTGCCGTCCAATGAGAAAGATGTCCTAAACGAGAGGATTCATTCGCTGCTGAGATTATGTTCCGTAGCCTCATAAACCACTGCTGCCACTATTATAAAGCACAATACAGAACACAATTAAATTGCATCAGTACACGGCTATTGCCCATTATTGATCTTGGTTATGTATATTTAAATAAATATAAATCAAATTAATGGACTTCCTGTCAAACATAAGTCAATTATTCTATTAGGTAGTAGCAGAAAGGGACATCTTTGTACATATTTTTAATCCCCCCCCTCCCCCTCATTTATCCCAATTAAAAGGCACGAACTCTGTTAAACAAAGAAAAACCAAAAATTAATTAAAATTCTGTTGTTACTTAAAAGGGGGAGGAGGTTTTAATTTAATAGGAAGTGTAATTGTGGTATTTAATAACTGATTTTTCTATCTACTGTATTGAAACTGGAATTATTACAATATAATTAACATTTAATTGGAGACCACTACCAGGGGAACTTTACTACTCAATGAAATTGATAAAATGGATTTACAATTTTGATGAAAATGATTTATTGTTTCTTTTGGACCTGAAGATTTCTAAGGCGTCCCACACTCGAATGTTATTAGTGTGGGAAGGCGGATGTTTGTCTGGACACCAGTATTTTTTAGATCTAATACGATTTCTACTCAGTAGAGACCTGAAAAATTCGCGAGTTCAGTGACCTGCAGGCTGGACTCTACAGTATTATGTACAGTTATGCCGACGTCAATCATACATTGGTTGTCTGCTGTCACAGTGGAAGGCAACTATTGGGCCAGCGTTGTCTAGGATTTGTCAAACACCCTGTGGTCCAATTAACACGCGTGTTTAGAATTCTAGCTTGTCCCCAAATTAATCCGTGAATTCTTCAGGTCTCTACTATTCAGTTATACCTCTACCATTTGATAACATAAAGCACATATGGATTTCTATTGGTCCCGATTTGTTAGTTGCAACGCCTAATATTATATATTTATATTTGATTTGAGTGAAAGGGTTAACTGGCTGTCAGTGAGTGATATTATACTGACTAGAATCACTGATTCGCTTAAGTGAGTGAAGAGATTTGGGTGGCTCTTAACAACGAGGTCGTAAGCGTCGATGAGGATGAAAAGAAATGAGAATGGAGAAGCGCCGGAATGCAAGGGTAAGGGGGAACGGGAGAACCCCGAGAAAACCCGCCAACCAGCGTCATCGTTCCCCACTTGCGAAAATCCGTGGGGCGTGACCCGGCCGGGGATCGTACCCGGTCCGCCTTGGTGGGAGGCGAGCAGTCTATCCGTTCAGCCACCGCGGCTCTCTTTTCACGCGGGTACGGAAGCCTCGATGGAATGCTGGTGGGGTGGGTGATTTGAGATGGGGATGGGGAGGGGTGAAAGAAGGGGTGTTCTAAATGCACTCCGAGGTGTCGCTTCGCACCTCATCACAGACCCTGGTCGGACAGAAGGTCCCCCTCGGGGCGTTTTGGGCCCACACACGAGGCTCCAACTGGCACCTGGCGTCACCGACTGACAGCCTATCCGTCAGTTAACGCGACGTCGGGGGCCTGCAGCAGGGTATTAGCTCTCCTCCTCCCCCCCCCCCTCCTCATCACGTCTGTGGGAGCTCTTTAACGCATTTCGAACTCACTTAACACTTTTAAACTCTCGGAGAGGAAATTACGTAGCGAAATTATCGCCTGCAGCAAGCAAGATGCGAAATATCTTTGTGTGTTTCTGAGGAGCTCAACTCTTCATTGGGAGAGACATGCAAAATTCGCGTTATTATTCAACTTCACAGTACTTACTGACTATACTGGAGCTGACGTCGTTTTTCCATTGGCTGCTACATATATGCGAAGTCACTCCCTTTCTGACTGAACAGCACTTGATTGGGGCACACAACTGTGAAGTGTTCACTTATTGGCACTGAGTTACCTAGGGCGTGTCAGATAAAGTATGCTCCAATGACAAAAGTATTGTAAAGGTACACGTGTTTAAAGTTTGACGCATCCCCAAACAATTACGAGAATGTTGCATGTCCCTATTCATTGGTGGATCCGAGCTATAGTGTTTTGAAGTACAGCTATACAGCAACTCTTTTCGCGAAAATCAGTAGACCCTATGTGTTTCATTATTTTTATCTTCATAATAATTGTGCGTCACTGAGGTTGCACTAGATAAGTAAGATCCTTGTGAAAATACCGTTGAAGATATTTCTTTGCAAAAAGGTCACAATGATTACATAATAATATATAACATCAATCATGATTAACAATAATAGAGCTGACGTTCGACTAGAGCTAGTCATTTTTTCCCCCAAAAAATAAGAGTTCACGATGGATTTCAATACTATATACGAACCCAACAACAGTTTGTATATTGCCATTGGTTGCTGTTGTCTATTTGAGAAGGCGTTCTCATATTTGACCGCGGGCCACTCAGAATTCTTCAATATCGGCACGACTCCTACGTGGTTCATGTGCAGGCAGTTAACACGTGTCAAAAATGAATTCAGCCAATCAAGATAGGTAAACGACCCTACAGTGTATTGAAATATAACTTATCTTGAAATATTTCCGCGAAATTTCGCTACCCCTACATGTGACTTATTTGTTAGGGTTGACGTTTACGATACATGCTCTTCTTGTACACTCGAACTGATCTGCGAATTTCGAATCTTATTTAACACTTTGAGATCTGACGAAGAAAATTACGTTTTATGGTGGATTTAACAGAGTTGTATTGAGTTTGCCGTAGCATAATGACTTCCACATTCTTTGAAGACACGAGCGAAGAAATGTTACTTCGCCAGCTTCCTTCATGAAGCCCTTTGCAGAGTAATATTACGCCAGCAACAAATTGAAAAATATACTTAAATTAAAAGATGAATGGGTTGTATACTAGATATTGTACGGTTACAATTTTCTCTCCAAGTCAGTGGATTGAACAAGGTTTGTTATGGGATGGAGGTCTTAAATAAATAAAAGAGGTAATTATATTTTCTTATTTTTTTTTACAAAAACTAAAAAAAAAAATTAAAAAAAAATTCTCTAGACTCAACAATAAATTGATGTCACAATAAATTGATGTCCCTTGCTGTTTACAATTAATAACTAGAGTCAATACAATTTACAATAATCTCAAAGAAATTAACTTAAATAAATAACTAAAAATCTGTCACAGTGGACAGTATATCAAGACCTATTCAATTATTTTGCAAATTATGTGTCCATATTTGACAGTTCCAATATTTACAATAAAGTCTGTATCGCATGTTATTCAGTCCCACCCGAATTTAGTCCATGTACCACCAGTCCGCAATTTTCTAGAGTTTTCCGAGCGCCCTCATGCGTAGTAGCTTTCACTCGTCGGGTTCCACGCCCCCTCGACTATTCACAACACGAACACTTCGTCCGCCATCGTCTCTCAATCTCCCATCGCCGTCCATCTCTCACCACTTTGACTTCGCCCCCGCACTCAACCAGATGGCCTCCGCCAAAGACTGCCGGTCGTTTGGACAGCTGTAATATCTATAGGGTCGTAGGCCATCACCCTGAAATTTCTCTCAATCCCGCGTTGCGCCGAGGGTCCTAATTCCCAGAATATTCTTGTGCATCCTCTACACTTGTCGGCTTCTCCAGCAGGAGGAAGAGGAGGCGCTGTGACGCCAGACAGGTATCGGCGCTGTCAATCATTCCCCTGCTGCCCCGGGGGCGACGACGAGGCAGCGATTGCGTCTGCCTGGGGGAGGGGAGGGGTTTAGATGGGTTACCCCCAACAGAGCCGGATCATGCATAACGGGATCTGGTGGCCGGTGCGAGCTACAGCGCATAACGGTACGTAGGAAAGAACATTTCATAGGAACACTTCCAACTCTCCACTATATTGTTTGCGAATTGACCTATAATGAAAACTGTATTGTATTGTAAGCGTGTGCTATAGTGCGCGAAACAATAGGATGATTGTAAATGGGAATACAGAGAACTGAACTGACGATCGTGTAGTCGTGAATATAGGCGTCTGGCTTCTAGCTTGTCTTAGTTGTAAGTAAATCTGTACCGCATTCAAAGTGTTAAATATGGGACATAAGTTATTTGTAATTAATTACAGTAGTACAGACTTATAGTAGAGGATATCGCTGTTAACAAGTGTTAAATATTTTGCTACCAGGGAAAATCAGTGAAGTGAGTGAAGAGATTTGGGCGGCTCTTAACAGCGAGGTCTTGAGAGCCGATGAGGGTGAAATGAAGTGAGGATGGGGCACTGCTGGAATGGAAGTGGCAGGGGAAAATGGAAGATCCCCGAGGAAACCCGCCGACCAGCGGTATCATCTGGCACGATTCCCACTTGCGAAAATCCGCGGATTGAGCCGGCCAGGGAATGAACCCGTATCGCCTTCGTGGAAGGCGAGCAGTCTAACCGCTCTTCCACCTTGGCCCCGAAATTCAATGAATGCCAAGTTTAGAGTGTATATATAGCAGGGCGAAATTACTGAGTGCTTAATAATGCAGGGATGAAATGACGAAGCATATTGCAAACTCCATGCACACACTCCAGCAAAATGGTGGAACGTAGTTCACCAATCGGCTCCTGGGTACTAATTTGCCAGACGCAGCCTGATCAATAACGAGTAACCCATAACGTGCAATAACCAATCAGACCCGCGGTCCGTCCGATCGACCGAACGTCGCTCAATTCCACTTCTGTATACTTGCCTATTCTATGGCTAGAAAAACAGAAATTTCGTGGATTCATTTGGCAACAAGCTAGACTCCACATTCCTATGCGTGTGTACTCGAGCTTCAGTTAGTTGTTCATTGGCTGATGCTCCAGTTTTACAGCAGACTAGTTGGCACGGGATTCCGTCATGTTTTCCTTGCTGATTATTCAAATGTACATGTATTTGAAGTATAGCTTGTCCTGAAATTAATTCGCCAAATTTCCAGATCTCCATCTATGTCAAAACGTCCGGATATCTACGGACACCCGAAATTTCCACACACACGCGCGCGCGCGCGCACACACACACACACACAAGATTTAAATGCCCCACGGACGTTCCAGCAGTTTTCTCTGCCTTAGTGGCGGCTTGGCTTTGAGAGAAGACATTTTCCTACTCGGTTGGCTAACCATACATACGTAATCTCAATACTGCACCTTTGACATTCGTCGAGTAGACAGCAAAGACGCGTGACACGAAAAATCGTCCAATTGCGAGAGTGGATCACAACTGAAGTGTTGTGAAATACAACTGGTCGTGATAAAAATGTTTTCGCGAAAATCAGGGTGTCCCTAGGGATAGCAAATATTTAGAGACGTGTACAATTAGCGTTACTATTTCAAGACAGAGTAGATTTCAAAAATTCGTGCTTTTGTTCTGTGTTTGTCATTGTATAATAGGTTGTCCGGACACACCATGTACGCCTTCGTACCAATAGGAAACATCTAACGAGAGGTTGGCCCAATAACGTGCATCCAAGTCAACAATTAAAATGTTTCCACATTGCCGAAGAGCCCAGTAAACAAATGCCACAGACTCAAATATGTGCAATACGGTGGATTTTAGAGTCCTGCCAGAAAATAACGGGAATTTTGCAGATATCAAGCCACGCCCTTTCTAATAGAACCGCGTGTGATTGGGGCACACAATTGTGAAGTGTTTTCAATGATTAGAGTTAGTGACTTTTCCCGAAAAAGTACACGGTAGACTTCAATACTACAAGCACCGAAGAACAGTTTGTGTATTACGATTGGTTGCTGTCTGCTTGAGCATGTTTGTTCATATCTGACCGGGCCACTCAGAATTCACTAACAACAGCACGGCTCCTACGTGAATCGTGTGCAGACAGTTAACACGTGTGAAAGAGTAACTCAGCCAATCAAGATAGGTATACGACCCTGGAAGGTTTTGTAATATAACTTGTCTTGAAATCTTTTCGCTAAATTTTGCTACCCCTATCAATGTTTCGCAAGTGGGAATCGTGCCGGACGATGCCGATGGTCGGCGGGTTTTCTCAGGGATCTTCGGTTTCCCCCGCCCTTTCATTACCGCAACGCCCCATATCCACTGTAATCACATTCATCGGCTTTCAAGACCTCGCTGTTAAGAGCCGCCCAAATCTCTTCACTCTATCAATGATAGACGCAGTGTTAACTTGGAAGTGTGAGATACAGTATGGTCCAGTGACAGACGTATTACAAAGGTAAGCGTGTTTAAAGTTTAATATGTCCCCAAATAATAACGCGGAGTTTACAGGTCTCTACCAATAATTAGAGACCTGAAAAATTCGCGAGTTCAACGACCTGCATGCTAAACTCTACAGTCTTATGCACAAATATGCCTATGTCAACAGCACATTGGTTGTCTGCTGTCACAGTGGAAGGCGACGATTGGGCCATCGTTCTGCAGAAGCTGTCAAACAACGTGTGGTCCAATGACTGAAGTTGTATAAACACCAGTGTTTTGATCTTTGGCTTGTCCCAAAATGAATCCGCGAATTCTTCAGGTCTCTGCCAATGATGTATTCTCGTTCTCGGCACTTAAGGGGAATGATCTGACTTCGCTTATTGCAGGCGGGGGAGCAAGAATCATTTTCCTCTCACGACTTGGTCGAGTACAAATCCAACCCCTCCCCTGCACCCCCTAAATATCATCTCATCCTCGCAGGGTCCCGACTCTGGCCCACGGACCCACCTCGTGTATGGCGATCCCGAGGGCTTGTAGCTTGTCACTCGCCTCGGAAATAACAAGCGAGCCTTGGGTCGGGGAACTGTTGTTAACCCCCTACCCCTCTCCACCAACCCACCTGTTCCAGCCCCGTCATCTGTTGTAGCGAGGTGCGTCCCGTGGTTGTATCAGTTCACGTGTGCACGATCATTCTTTATGCATCATCTTCCTCCTCGACTCCAACACGACCAAGCACTGGGTTCTCTCCCGGGCGAGACCATTGAAGCTATTATTATTTTTTTAAACAGGTTTTACGTATTTATGGACAGGAAAGTTGCGCGGATTCATTGACCTCTGTATACTCTAAATCTAAATCAGTGAGAATTTCACTGATTAAATCAGTTAGCCCTTCGAGGAGTATGAACGTATATGTCCGGGGGATACCTTCATATGGAAATTGATTTGCCCTTCATGACAAAACTCACGCTTTTATAGTTTTACTGTTTCACACTGGAGTTCATCGGAATCCACGCAAAAAAAAATTGAAGTTAGTCAACATTGCAATTGGTAAGATTAAAAATTTTCTTTTTAATAATTTTTCTAATGTACCCGTCACGATGTATTGTAAAACTTGTTACCTCTATCGCGACACGATAACTGGCACACAGCCGACACGCGACTTCATTGGCCGACGACCAGCCAATTATAAACGTTGCAAAGTAGAGTGAGCCTGTCCGGTGTAGTGATACTGCAGTAGTGGAGAATATAGGCAGCTCACTTCAATCATGTCGTTAGTGCCAGAAAATTTGTGCCTTCCTCAAAGGGTTAACAGTATCTGACTTATTCAACAGGCACTTAAGTTAACTGAACTGATGAATCAGTGGAAAAATGCCAGTTTTCCTTCGCTTATTGATTCAGTGACATTCCCCACTGATTCGTCAGTAATTATTTACTGTTTTTCAGTGATTTTTTTTTTACTGATGGATGAGTTTAACGGCGTGAAAAAATGGCAGTCAAAAAATACTTTTCTAAAATGTGTTTCGTATTTCGAAACACCATTTTATGAGGTAACATGAACAGTAAGTCTTTCATTCCGTTTTTAGGTCTTTCATTTCGTTTTCATGTAATAATCACAGCGCTCTGCTTGAAGATTAGAACTGCGAATAATATGGTGAAAAGAGCGCACTTGTATGTTCATTTGTTTTAACATTCTTAACGGTATTAATTAAATCAAAAATGAAAAGTAAGGGTATAAAAATTAAAACTACATGCTTTCGATGACATTGTATAAGATATATAACTCTTTGCGGAGTGTGCACGTATATAAACGAGGTTACGTTAATATGGAAATTTCTTTGATCTTGAAGACAAAACGAACACTTTTAAATTTTTGCTGTTTCTCTGGACTTCATTGGAATATAAGTAAAATGTTATAACCTGTTAACATTTAAGTTAGCAAAAGAAATGTTTGTTTTCAATAATTTCTCAAATGAACACGATGGACTGCAAAACTTGTTACCTTCTGTCGCGATCCATTTATTGGTACGCAATCAACGCACGACTTCATTGGCTGACGGATTGCCAATAATAAACGTCGCAGAGTACAGTGAGTGCAGCCAGGACCAATAGGACGTTGGTATGTGTAGATACAGGCACCAAAAAAAACTTGGTATTGCTGTAGTGGAGAACACAGGCAGCTCACTTTAACACTTTGAGTCTGCACGCATTTACTGGCATTCAAGACTAGTTAGAAGTGAATTACCTGTCGCCAGCACTTTAGGATGAAAAGATTTTTGGTTTTAGTGTTTTCCCATTCACGACCATCCTACTGGTTCACATGTGACGTCGGGCACGTCTACCGTACACAACAACGTTCCCTATTGGCTGGTCGTCGGCCAATGGGATGGCATATTTATTTTGCCCCAATCACGTGTCCTTCACTGATTAAAAATGTTTGCAGTCAAACGTGTCTTTTTGAGTTGGTATAAGAAAGTATTGTTTTATAGTCCGGAAAATCATTATTGCTGGGCTAAAATGTTCTTGTAGGCTTTGGTTACGTACGAGTGGAAGAAAGAATCTGCATCCATGCGAGTTTTGTTTAGAAACAAAAAAAAAAAAAAAAAAAAAAATTATGGAAATGGTTTTGCACGTGCTACACTCGTTCGTAGCCCTCAAAGTGTTAACCTTGTCTTCAGTGAAAGTAAATCTGCGCCCTCCTCGAAGGGTTAAGAGTGGGAGGGACACGCACGTCCAAGGTCAAGAAGCGAGGGAGTAATACTGGCGACAGTTACACGCACGCCTAGTGCCCCATCGCTCCTACGCGCAAGGCGTGCAGTGTTTCCGTCGTACCGCTTTACCGTGCAAATTAGATCTGTAACATAGGAGTTTTATTACACGCGATGAAAGACCACAGATTAAACTACGCCCGTATACTGCTACTTTTCTCTTGCCCGTCAAAAACACTGCATACACAAGCTTTGAAAATGCGATATTTGACCATCTTCACAAAGTTTTTTCTCCAAGAATACACTTAATATGACAAAAAAAAAAAAAGCATAGGTAATTGTTTTTTTTATCTTTTACGACAAAAAGTCGTATTTGCAGAACATTTATTTACCGAGATACGCGTATTCACGAAAACAACTATTTCACAAAAAACGCTGGGGATACATCCAACTCTTAAGAGCCGTCCAAATCTCTTCACTCATTCCCTCCAGGTTGAAGATTAACAATGTCGACGTCCACAAAAGTGCGTGTGTAACATCCTTGTTTCACCGACACGACGAGGAAGTTCCTTGAGACGAACGCCGACAGTTTACGAAGCCGACATTATAGGTGCATCAGTGTCGCGGCCCAACATTTTTGTTTTCGTCCCTTTTCCCTCCCGCACGACCCGAAGCTCATCCCCTTCATTAACTGCCTCGGGCGCGATAAAAACCTTGTGCCGCGGCGGGTTTAATGGAGCGGGTGAAGCAAGTTATACATCAAGAGGGAAGCTAGTCACAATGATTTCTTCTTTTTGGACTCTCCCTCAATTCCCTTGATCTTTTCCTTCAGTGCCAGATTATTTGGCTTCTTTCTCCCACCTCGTGCTGCCCTACAGCCTCTCCAAAAAGTGTTGCGAAGCAGTTGAGCTGATTTCACAAGGAGTACTGTAAATACATTGTCGAATTATCCGACTTCAGTGATGTGTTGCCAAAGACTCCTCACAGACATCTATATAATCCAAACTCAGCTCTTTCTTCATTTGCTCATGTCGTCGTGGGTAACCAGTTTTACCCCATGACTGGACCGTATCCTGGTCCGGAGGGGGGGGGGGCAGAGGACTGACGGAGCTGCAGCCCCCCCCCCTCCCAGCCCTTTTCGAAATGACACACATTTTTTAAAACCCTGTTATCAAAATGTCAATCATTATATTTGTTATTACCCACATGACACACATTTTTTTTACACCTTATATTAAAACGGCAATCATTATATGTATTTATTTGTAGTTAACCACACATATGATTACATTACATTTTATACATCAAAACTTCGTTTTCTGAATCAATGGGGGGAAAAAATAGTACTGCATAGTTAGGGGCAGTGAAATTTTGCGAAAAGATTTTAAGACAAGTTATATTGCAAAACACTGTAAGGTCGTTTTCCTATCTTGATTGGCTGAATTAGTTTTTGACACGTGTTAACTGTCTGCAAACGAATCATACAGGAGTCGTGGCTATGTTGCCGAATTCTGAGTGGCCCAGTCAAATATGAAAACGCTTTCTCAAGCAGACAGCAACCAATGACAACAGACAAACTGCTGTTGGGTGTTAATAGTATTCAAGTCTACTGTGTACTCATTTTTTCCCCGCGAAATTTCAATAGCTCTATGCATAGTAGTTCAGTTATTTGAATTAGGAAAATATTCAAGTGCATTTTTCATACTTTAAACCATTTTAACAGTTACTGTATTCATGTGGCTGAGAAATGTAAATTATTTATAGGGATAGGAAAATTTCGCGAGTTCATTGTCCTGTAGGCTAGACTCCACAGTTCTGTGTACACTCGAGCCTCAGCTGTGTGTCCATTGGTTGCTTCCCCTGAGAGTGGCCAGTGTTACTCCACGCCTGGCAGTATGGCACTGGCTACTTGTTTCCTTTCCAGTCCGCTATTGGCTCAAAGTTATCCAGAGCGTGTCTAATAAACTGAGAACCAATTGCGAAGTCAACTTCAGTGTGCACATATTTGACGTCTATCTTTTCCTGAAATGAACTCGGGAAATGTTCCTATCCCTAATTATGTATCATGGATTATGTATGTCTACGCTCGGACTTTAATGGACATCTAATTGACTTAAAACATTTCTCATAACATTTGTTGTTACCAAAAATGACACGGTACAGTATATACATGTGAAATAATTATATTGTGTTACCTTCTTAGTGTAATAAAATGTGGCGGTGATTAGCTCACATATGCGGAAATATTCATGCTAAATTTACAGATTTAAAATGTAAGATATGACAGGGTGATGCAATTTACATATGACTATTGTACTGACCTATTGTAAATTTGTGTTTATATGTGAGCGAGACTGCATAAGTAGTTTCTATCCTTTCCCTCTCTATCCTTCCACTGTGACTTGTGAACGATGTACTACTAGGGACAGTACTAATACTCATTAGCCTCCCCCCCCCCCGCTAACTGAAAAAAAATTCCTGGATACGCCCCTGCCCCATGACTAGGGAGACATTCATAATTCGCGTTATTATTTGGCACCAGGCTAAACTTCACAGTACTCGCTATACTGCAGCCAGCATCGTATCCTCATTGGTTGCTGCACAGACGTGAAGCCACGCCCTTTCTCACTGAACTGCATGTGTTTTTCGCTAAAATATTTAAAGACCAGTTGTTCTCCAGAACGCTTACTTCGGTGGCTGGATGATTTTTAATATCACGTGCCTCAAGTGTCTGTCCGTGAATCATGGACGTTCAGTATCAGGGTGCTTTATTACGATTGGCCCCATTAAAATAAGAATGAGTCTTCTCACGTAGGCAATTGGACAATAATTGGAGACATGCAAAATTCGCTTTACTACTTGGCGTCAGTACTGTATATACCGGAGTCGGCGTCGTTTTCCCATCGGCTGCTTCATAGATTTGAAACCACACCCTTTATGACTGATCTGCGGGTGATTGGAGCACATTAATACGAAATGTTTATTTATCGGTGCAGATTTACCAAAGGCGTGTTAGATAAAGTATGGTCCACTGACAACTGTAATCGAAAGGTACACGTATTTAACGTTCAACGTGTCCCCGAATAATAATGCGAATTTTGCGAGTCTCTACCAATAATGGGGCCGCGGTGGCTGAGCGAGTAGCACGCTCGCCTCCCACCAAGGCGAACCGGGTGCAAGACCTCGCAGCTAAGAGCCACCCAAATCTCTTCACTCTACCAATAACCAAAGGAAGTTGTAGTTGTGGACGTAAGGTATTGAAGTCTAGCATGGACATGTATATTTTGGCGAATCACCCCTGTCCCTACCTGCAGTTGTTTTACACTATTACAACACTTCAAAACGTAAAATTGCCTGTGAAAATTACGTCGAATTCCAAGCGAGCTATGAAGAAGGTCCCGCGACGGACCAACCGCGCGCTCGCAGGGAACACCTTGGCAGTTGGCAGCGCTGCCCCGCCGTGACCAATCAGACGCGGCTAGCGCGCGGGCCGCGAGAAGAAGGGGCCCTCGCCAGAAGGATCGCTTGTGTGGCCAGGACCGCGCCGCGGTATAAATTATCCTCTGTCACCTTGATATGAGCGTGTCTTCGCGCATCGTCGCCAACAGCCAGGGAAGGATTCTTGAGATCAGGTCAAGCCAACATCAACTTCCCCTCCATCCCTGCACTCATTCGACGGGCTATAGTTAGAGACCTTTAACACTTTGCAGACTACACTCGAGTGTAGCCCGAGCAAAGATAATTCAAATAATTCTATGTTGTTCAGAACAACACTAGCATGGATGTGTAGTCTTTATGTTCGGCTAGTGCTTAGCATACCCTCACAACACGACAGTGCACTAACAATGATATTGCTAACGATATAATATCTTTTATATAGCCACTCAAAGGGACATGATGGATTGCAAATTATTTTTTGGGATAAAGGACATTTAACTGGGTCAGTATTAGCTCGGCTCTCCATTGGTTGATGAACGGCCAATAATGAACGCTATAAAGTACAGGGTAGTGTCCGGTGTGGTGTGGACCAATAGGACGATGGTTAAGTTCTAACACATACACCAACAGAACCGGTGTTCTTGCAGTAGTGGATATACGTCACTCACTTCTAATATGTTATAAGTGCCAGTAAATGTGTGCAGACCTCAATGTGTTAAAATTCGCGTGATTATTTGAAGACATTTTAAACTTGAAACACTTATCCTTTGCTATACGTTTGTCACTGGACCATACACTCTAAAATAAAATTTGTAATTTTTACTGAGACATTCTTTGTAATTTTACAAATATTTGTAACAGTACAAAGATTTCTCTTGTAAAACAACAAGGTCCGTATTTGTAATAGACTTTATGAAATTTTTGTACTATACTGAGCCGTTTCCACGAGCTTCAGCAAAAATGGCGGACCCTCAACAACGTACAGCTGTTTGTGCAGAAATTATTGGTGATGTAAAATGTAGCTGCGTGCAAAAATAAATGTATTGCAAGTTTGAATAACGTAAAAAAAAAAATTAAGAGAACTCAAATAATCATAACAAAACGACAATTTCAATAACATGTGACCGTATTATTCATTAACTGTTAATGTTTACTAGCTAAACAGAACTCTTCAATCGGCTCTCATAGCTTCACTGTTAAGAGACGTCCAAATCTGTCAACTCAACAACAGAACTCTTAAAATGAAATATATGTACCTATTCTTCTTAACCGCATAACTTCGAAATATTATTTTGTACGTACTTGCAACTATATTTGTATTTACAGTAAACATAAGCATTGATGTCGGAAGTCAAGTCAAGCTGGTCATGTGATTTACGGTGCGGGTAAGTAGTAATACAAGAGGTGTGAGTTCTAATCCACGTGCTGGCGAAGTAAGCATAATTCTTTTTTTTTTGTAAATTATATTTAGTATTTTTTTTTTAGTTGTTCTCTCTTACTATAATTCATTACATTTGGTTTTTAGAAGAAAAAAAAGTAATTTTATGTACAATTCTCAATAATGTCAGTTGTAATACAAGGCTATCATTTGCAATTTTACAAAGAAATCTTTTTGCAGACTTTACAAGAAAACTCTTTGCAGTTTTACAAGGGATTTTCTTGGCAACTGGGTTTCCAAGAATTTTTTTTCTTGTAGATTTACAAAAAAAAATAATCAGTGTGTACTTTATTTAAATTCTGCTCAATGAATTAACACTTCACAATCTTGTGCCCCGATAAAAATTAAGTTAACTCAGAAAGGGGGTAACTTACCATCTAAGCAGCAGTCAATGTAGAAAAAACGACACCTCTCGAGTATATACAGTTCTTCAAATTCTTCTGACACCCTGCTTAAGTTCTACTTAAACGATATTCATCAGCCTCATGCTACCAAATATTTACCCATACTCACTCAGTGTAATAATAGTTTGTATAGGAACTATTTTTTACTACTCATTACTAACACGTCTATTTTCTCATTTTTTCACTCATATTAATTATAAATGAAATATTATATGTTATAGATAAAATATAAGTGAAAATTCAATTTAACAGAAAATAAGGTACTTTTCTGTTAGCATAAATACTAAACGCTTGTGATTAATGAGTACATGACATATTTAGTAAACAACCGAACACGTCATTAACATGGGGTGATTTTTCAAAGGTTTAATTCAAAAAGTGTGAGGAAACAGCGAATAGACTATTGTATGGTAATTGGTCGTATTAAGAATGGACGTTTTAAGAATTCAATACCATAATCCATTTATATAGAGTGTCTTAATTTACGAAGGAAAAAATCAGGGATGGATCTAGTACACACAGACAACAAATAAATTGTATAGCGGCGTATGTTGTTTACGAATTTGAGGCTGTTTGTGTAAAGAGTGAGTTTAACTCACTGAGGTCTGCACACATTTACTGGCACTTAAGACAAATTAGAAGCGAGTCACCTGTATACACTACTGCAAGAACACCGGTTCTGTTGGTGTCTGTGTTAAAACTCACCATCGTCCTACTATTGGTCCATTCCACACCAGACCCTGCCCTGTACTTTATAGCGTTCATTATTGGCCGGTCATGGGCCATTGAAGAGCCTAACTGATATTGACCCAATCAAATCTCCTTTATCGTACAAAAGGATTTGCAATTAATCGTGTCCCTTTGAGAGGCTATAAAAAGAAGAAATCCTATTGTTTTAATTAACATTGTTACTGCGTTGTGGTGTCCTTGTAAGGTCGTCTTGAACACTAGCCGAACAAAGACTGCACATCCATGCGAGGTTTCTTCTGAACAACAAATATTTTTTCAAATAAAAGTCTGCAAAGTGTTAAAATACAAACGTTAGTGTGTTTTGCTAATCTTAACATATAATTGACATCCAACTCACTTAATATGCTAAGGAGTGCACATACATAAAGACAGGAAAATATGTAGGGAATTTGAATAACATATTTACATTACTTCGTATTTATTTCCATACTATATAATCCTTTCAGTTCCATCTTATTTGATCGTTTCATGTGTTGAAATCAGCTAATATCTTGGTGTGTTTGTACTTATCCTGATTTAACGCTATCACCTTTTACGAAACCAGTGAAAATTGTTCGCGGTGTTTACTTATGACGTAGGGACAGGTGATTTTGATTAAAATATTTGTTGCCATGCTAGACTTCAATACCCTATGTGCACAACTGTAACTTCCTTTGGTTATTGGCTGCGTATCTACATGAGAAGATATGTTCTTATTTGACCGGCCCAATTAGAATAAAGTACTCCAATACTGAACGTCTATGATTCGCGGACATTGAAAATCATCCAACCACGAAAGTGCATATGAACAAAAGTGTTTTGGAGTACAACTAGTCTTGAAATATTTTAGCGAAAAACACCTGTCCCTTGTGAGAAAATATGAAACCAATTGAAAACCAGAACTGTAGAAATGTACACAAATCACTTTACCCACAGAGAAGAAACTAGCTGCAATTGGGTAATGAACTTGGCGATGCACAGCTCTTGACATATGTTTCCTCCCTCTGCAAATTGTCATCAACTGTAATGGACACATGGACTGAAAGGGCAAGGCAAATATCTGAGACTCATTGGCTACTTTCTACAACAGCGGGGATACCAAAATTGAGCCTCCAGTTTGTTGCTCAGTTATTGAACAGTAGTTCATTAGAAGAAGTTCAGCAATCCGTTGGCGAATCACAATAATTAACACTACCTCACAGTTACTAAATGAAACCGCGAATTATATAGGCGTCTAACAAACGAATTTATAAGCCTACAGATCAACAATATCACAATTTTCACCTGATATTATAACAGTAATACGTAGAAAGCCTTATCATTTCACACTGTAAAATGGCACCAAGGTAGACTCAACATTCGTCTACATACTCGTACAGAAGTTAGTTGTTCATTGTCTGCCGCCACACACATAACTTTCCCATTTTTTATATTAATCCGGCCACATGGAATGAAGCTACCAGAGTGCTGAGAGTTTATCATTGGTTGTGAGTCCTGAATGGCATGCCGGATGAGCGGAGGTCCAATGACATTCATGAAAGGATCATTTATGTACTTGTATGCAGGGATGTTAAATCGTCAGTGCTCTATCTTGGTACGGGGAATTCAAAATAATGGCACACTGGTGCAAAATCATGGTACATTTCCAACAAATGAGCTAAATCCCAATTTTATGTTTGCTTTGCCTTCATTACAAAACAGTTGTTTGGACGTTGCGCTGCTGATATCAGATGCAAATTAAATACAACCTCCAATTCGCAGATATATCATAGGTAGAAACCCGGGAATTTCGCGGATTCATTCTGCGACAAGCTAGACTCCAAAATCGTTTGTGTGTTCGAGCTTCTTTGAGTTGTTCGCTGGCTGTTGTTCCAGTTTAACTCCAGGATAGGTAGAACGTGATTACATACTTGTTTTCTTGACAGGTTCGTTATTGGCTGAGCGTGGTCCGGGGCATGTGTGACAAACTGTGGTCCAATAGTGGCAGACACTCCTATATACATGTGATTAAAGTTTAACTGATCTTCAGATGAATCCGCGAAATTTCCCCGAGTCTCTGAGCATAGGGCTTCGGCTTTTGACTTAAACCAAGCGCTACAAGCTTACCATATTTTATTATACTCTAGAGTCATTAGCTGCATATTTTTACTGTACTCAGATTATGGTAATTTTGCGTACAATGAGTAGAAACCTGCAAAATTCGCGTTATTATTCATGGACACGTTTAACTTAAAACACATGTAGCTTTGCAATACGCTTGTCATTTGATTATAATTAATTTGGCACGCCTTTGGTAACTCTGCACCAATAAATGAGCACTTCACAATCGTGTCCCCCAATCAAGTGCAATACACTCAGGAGGGCGTGACTTCACATCTATGCAGCAGCCAATGGAAAAACGACACCAACTCGAATATACACAGTGTTATGAAGTTTTAGCCTGATGCCAAATAATAACGCGAATTTCGCAGGTCCCTTACCACGAGACCTCGTTATGGCACATGGTACACAAGGTCCAATTACGGCACAAGTACCATGAAAATAGTATGCCTAACATCACTTCTTGTATGCCGTCTAAATTGTTACTGAATTGCAGTGTAAAGCGAAATGATAGGTTCTCTAGTCATACGGTGCTACGCTCAATATTTTTATACTTGCAGAAGATTTTCGTCTTACCGCCGCAGAGTATGGGAATCCATTCTGTCAGAGCTCCAACTGTACGCTGGGGCCGTGGTGTTGTAGTGGTCAGACTACCCACCTCCCATATAGGCGGACCGGGTTCAATTCATGGCGATGCCACTCCCGAGCTTTCGCGCGTGGGAATCGTGCCGGATGATGCCGCTGGTCGGCGGGTTTTCTCGGGTAATCTCCCGTTTTTCCCGCTCTTGCATTCCGGCGCCGCTCCATACTCGCCTCGTTTCACCTTTATCGGCTCTCAAGACCTCGATGTTAAGAGCCACCCAACAGAGAATCTTCCGCATTACAGAGTGACCAATCAGTAGAAACCTGCAAAATTCGAGTTATTATTTGGGGACATGTTAAACTTTAAACACGCGTACCTCCGCACTACGTCTGTCATTGGACCATACTGTATCTTGCACGTCCAAGGTAACGCTGCGCCAATCATTGAACACTTCGTAGTTGTGTGCCCCAATCACGTGAGGTTCATTTAGAAAGGGCGTGGCTTGACATCTATTGAGCAGCCAATGGAAAAACAAAGCCGACGCTGGTACATACAATACTGTGAAGTGCAGCTTGATGTCAAATAATAACGCGAATTTAGCATGTCTCTACCAATCAGACAAGATCACCATTTTATTTCGACCCTCGCGCAGCCATTTGACGAATGGGTGAGCCCAAATCAATGGAAACCCTACGCCACTTCGCTTCTGTACACTCACCTAATCTGTGATCCCGTCACTCTCTCCCAACACACCCGAGAGTCGGACAGGACTTTTCCGCTCATCTCTTCGGCCTGTTTCTCCGCCGTGGTTTTTTGCCACGCTCTTGACACATCATCATCTCCTGCTTTTTTTCCCAGCGCGCCACGTTTACTTCTCCCTCGCTCTCTCTTATTTTTTTCTTTGCCGCTATCTATCGTCATTATATCCTTCGTGTCTCGGGAGTATAATCCCCTCCCGCTCATTCCTTCCGTTCCCACTTGATGCTTTATAACTTCTCCACACTCCTACAAAGGCTGTTCGTTTCTCATCCGTCACCTTCCTACCTCCAACTGCGAGCGACATGGCGAACATGCACGTTTTGAGTAGAAACACGTTGAACATTAGTTACTCGCTTACGGCCAGGGACACGAAAATTTCGCGAATTAATTCGAGAACAGCTTGCACTTTCCAAAACCTAAGTCCACGAGTTCGGTTGAGATATTTGGGCTGCTCTTAACAACGAGGTCCTGAGAGCCGATGAGGGTGAAGCGAGGTGAGTATGGAGCAGCGCCGGAATGAAAGGTCGAGGGGAAACGGGTGATCCCCGAGAAAGCGTGCCGACTAGCGGCAAGGGTCGGCACGATTCCCATACGCGAAGATCCGGAAGCTACTTCGCCGGGGATTGAACCCGGTTCCCCTGTGTGAGAGGCGGGTAGTTTAATCACTACACCACCGCGGCCCCTTTAACGGGAATGACATGAAAGAACTTTAAGGATTAACACTTTGAGGTCGGCACACTTTTACCAGCTTTAAAGAAAAGCTAAACGTTAGTCACCTATATCCATACCGCTACAGGTACATCGTGTTCTATTGGTCCCTATTGCCACTTAACACAATTCTACTGGTCAAAACGACACTAGTCTTACCGTATTGGTCGGCTGCCAACCAATGGAGTGCTCAATTTACGTTCTTTTCCAACCAAATGTTATTTCGTGTGTAACAGGGTGTACATCCTATCGTGTTGATTTCCCTAACTATATAAAAATGTGTCATTCATTTACGAAGATCGTTGTTGATGTTGTATTAGTTACTATTTTAAATCTTTATGAAATGGGGAATCGATGTAGGAGTCCGCAAGCTAGAGTCGCCAGTACTTTGCGTATTTAATTGGCAGTAAGTTAGACTCCAAAGCCCTCTATACACTCAAGGCTTATCGGATGCTGCGATCTAGCGAGGCCTTTGTACAGCACTGTTCAACGCTCTCTCGCACTACCGCTATTACTAGAGACCTGCGAAATTCGCGTTATTATTTGGGGACATGTTAAACTTTAAACACGCGTACCTTTGCACTACGTCTGTCATTGGACCATAATATGCCTGTCACGTCCTAGGGGACGCTGCGCCAATCAGTGGACACTTCGCAGTTGTGTGCCCCAATCACGTGCGGTTCATTTAGAAAGGGCGTGTCTTGACATCCATTGAGCAGCCAATTGAAAAACGAAGCCAGCTCCGGTACATACAGTACGGTGAAGCGCAGCTTGACGCCAATAATAACGTGAATTTTGCATGTCTCTAGACATTACTGCCTCACTGTTAAACAGGGCGTGTCTAAACACCTGCCACCCCATCACAACCGTAGGAGAAAAGAACAAGTGTTTGAAGTCTACCTCGACAACAACAAATCAATTCGCGAAATACTCGTGGCTCTATCCGTGATTTTTTACGAAAAAAAAAAAAAAAAAGAGCTGAGCACATAGTAGACTTCAATACTCTAAGCACAAGCAGAAAATTTTATGTTGCCAATGGTTAGAGCTAGTGAAATTTCGCGGGAAAAAAATGAGTACACAGTAGACTTGAATACCATTAACACCCAACAGCAGTTTGTCTGTTGTCATTGGTCGTTGTCTGCTTGAGAAGGCGTTTTCATATTTGACTGGGCCACTCAGAATTCGGCAACATCGGCACGACTAATACATGATTCGTTCGCAGACAGTTAACACATGTCAAAAAAATAATTCATCTAAATCAAGATAGGGAAACGACCTTACAGTGTTTTGCAATATAACATGTCTTGAAATCTTTTCTCAAAATTTCCCTGCCCCTTCCAATGGTCGCCGTCTGCTTGAGAAGCCGTTTTTGGGTTTCAGTCACTTGAGAACTGTACTCGAGTGTAGTGCGGGCAAAAATTGTTTGCGCATTTCATTCCTCGCAAAAAATAAAACTTGTCCGGGGACACTCGTATCAATTCCCTATTCCATAAGTATTTTAATAAGGAACTGTCCTATGTATTTTCGATTTTCGAGCCCCAGCTTTCTGTTGATCGGCTGCTGCCCCTAGTGTGTAGCGAATTATACGTCAGGGAAGATGGCCCGGTATTCTGTGCTTGTTTCCTTGCAGGCGTGTCTAAAAAAAAAAAAAAGATCCAATTGCAAACATAAAATAAATATGCAATTGTTTGAAGTCTAACATGTCCTGAAATGACTTCGCAGAGTTTTCCAGTCCCGACATATAGGTAAGTGAGTTCAGTCTCGAAAACCCTAAAATCGTGATTTTCACATGACATCTTAGGAAAATATGTACGTGGTCTAAAAATCTTTCATACTAGGAGATATTACTTATAATAAGTAATGTCTACTAGTCGAACCGTAGTTCGAAGAAATAAAATAATGCATTTTTTCCCCCCATGAACACCATCCTGAGAGTATAATGCTTCCAATGCTGCACTGCGCCCTAGGTATAACTAAAGACCTGAGAAATTCGCGAGTTCAATGACCTGTAGGCTATACTCCATTGTCGTATGTAAAACCATGCAAATATTGTTTGACTTGTATTAGCTGAGGATGGTGATTCGGTCTGCATTTTATTGTGTCTTTATTATTGGCTCAGAGTTGACGATGGTGTGTAAACTAACGGGTGGACCAATAGCATAAGCAATGCAAACGTACGAGGTTTGGAATTCTAGCTTGTCCCGAAATGAAACCGTCAATTCTTCACGTCTCTTTGTATAATATACGGGGTTTATTCATTAGTAGTAGGCCGACAGATACTGCCAATATACTTAAAAATTATCATTTAACTTGCATAAACACGAAAGAAAGCTTGTATTTTGTAACACTGAAATGCAATTTTCTCGAATTCACTTGTTTAAAGGTTTGTTTTATTAATTGCTAAAAGGAAAAAAATTAAGTGTATTTCCATTTCTGACGTTACAAAAAGCAAATTTTGTTTCATCAAGCAAGACCACCATAACATTCACTAGGCCTATGTTTGTATGTAAGAAAATATCAGTAATTTTTTTTTTTACAAAATCTTTTGATAGTGAATTTACATGGGCGTGCCCTAAAACCAATTATTAAAAATATGGATTAAATTATTATTTGATTACAGGCGATTAGAGTAATTAATACGATGCTCTTGTTCGACGAAGAAATTTTTTTTTATGTACTTTCTGAAGAATTCAGAATGAAGACACGCTATAAGTTTAATTTAAAAATAGCTATTATTAATATTTTGAAAATATTTAAATAAGTATATTCTGGTAATATACCTCACAGTGTAACAGAAATGTATGCATTCTTCTTTCTCGTACAACATAATTGAATTTTTCTGACAATTTTTGGTTGTGTGTGTGTATGTGTGCGAGTGTGTCACACTACTATGTAAAAGTTGTTCACGGTTTATTGAGCACTTTTAAAATCGACCTTGGAGAAATGTCACTGCCCCTACCTTCATTTACTGTAACATGGACACTGACTGACTTGCGCCCAGCAAAGTTGGCAACGAGGATGGAAAGTAGTTCCATATATTAAAAATGAATTAAATGTGTTAGGGAAATATGTATGCCAGATGAAATTACGTATTTTGATTTCTATTCGTTTTTAATTAGTATAAGGATAAGAAAATTTGTTAATTATCAATTTTCAAATAATTCGAACACTCGACCAACGCATGAATAACGTGACGATGCCCACATCGATATTAATTTTACATATGGTGTAAGAATACACGTTGAACACTGTAATGAATTCTGCATGTTGCACATTCGAGTGCAGTAATCTATTGGAAGCGGGGGTCTTGGTGGTGCAGTGGTTTAGACTACTCTCCTCCCGCCAAGGCGAACCGGGTTCGATTCCCGGTGGGGGTCGACGGGTTTTCTCGGGGATCTCCCGTTTCCCCCGCCCTGTCATTCCGGCGCTGCTCCATACTCAACGTAGCTTCACTGTCATCGGCTCTCAAGATTTCGATTTCCGCGAGGATATTCTCTCTCTCTCTCTCTCTTTCTCTCTCTCTCTCTCTCAGGTGAAGGTGGGGAAGGTAGGGGAGGAGGAGGTAGGGTGGGGTGGTGGGGTGGGCCCGAGGCCAAGGAAAACATAAATAATAGTTTTTAAATGAGACAGGCTGGCAAGCACGGCTGGTAGCTTGGTGGGTGGTTGGTCTGAAGCGTGAAGAAGAAGGAAGGCCGGGGGAAAGGACTAGGTGGAAACTCACGTGGAGAGACAGAAAGAGAGAGAGAGAGAGAGAGAGAGAGGGAGGCAGAGAGAGAAAGAGACGAGGAAGCTGGCTCCAGGGGTGCGACCGAGAAATTCCCCGCATACCAAGCCACGTGTGGGACACTCGCGCGACTCGAAGCGTTTACACACACGAAGCTCATTAGCGGCTCGCGACTGCAGCCAAGGATGCAGAGAAGTCAAGTGTCCAGAAGCGAAATGAACCCACACTGTTCCAGCCAGCGGAAATAACAGGCTAATTGTTTGTTAAGCCTTCGAGGAGGGCACTTACTGTCACTGAAGACAAGGTTGAAGTGAGCTGCCCATGTTCTCCACTACAGCAATATCAGTTTGGTTGGTCTCTGTATTTACACTTACCAAAGTCCTATTGGTCCTGGCTGCACTTACTGTACTCCACAACGTTTATTATTGGCTGTCCGTCAGCCAATGAAGTCGTGCGTTGATTGCGCACCAATTAATGGGTCGCGACAGAGGTAACAAGTTTTACTGTCCATCGTGTTGATTTCAGAAATGATCGAAAACAAACATTTTATTTTTACTAACTTAAATATTTACAGGTTTATAACCTTTTACTTAGATTCCAATGAAGTCCAGAGAAACAGTCAAACTATAGAAGTGTTATTTTTGTCTTCAAGCTCAAAGACATTTCCATATTAACGTAACCTCGTTTATATACGTGCACACTCCGCAAAGGATTGATGGCCAAACATATAGCACCAACGAAATATTTTGTTGAGTAAACAAAACTAGAAAATCATCAAAGTTGATTCTGTTTATCTAAAGGCTGTTCACGGTAAAGTGAGCATTTTTGAGACACTGTGTACTCTGCCGCCAGCTGTATTTAACATTTTCATGGGTCTGGTCCATGAATTCATGCGCCACTCAATTAAAAAATGTAAATTAATATAAAAATAAAATATTATTCAGATG
Source organism: Dryococelus australis (assembly GCA_029891345.1). Taxonomy (NCBI): domain Eukaryota; kingdom Metazoa; phylum Arthropoda; class Insecta; order Phasmatodea; family Phasmatidae; genus Dryococelus; species Dryococelus australis. Next base: position 33,290,943 of record CM057008.1, read on the forward strand.
ATTTAATTCTCAACACTTGCGTGCATTAAAAAAAAAAACAGAAAAAAAAAAAATAATGCAAGTATTCACAATTGTTTACCTAAAAATTTTAACCCATGGAGATCCAGTGTGCACAATTGTGTTTACATTAAGTACGTGTAGGTAAATTTCGCTCTGTACTACACACTGTGAAGCTCAATAACCAATGATCGTACCTTTGGATAAATGATTCGCAAACCGGCTTACTGGTCTAGGTTATAATTGGTTCATAATTTCATTGGCTGTGACAACGAAACAAGTGTTGTGTCGACTTAAGTACAGATTATTTTTATTTTTGAGACCTTTTTCATATTTTTGCAATACGTTATAATAGCGTAATCAATTTGGAAATCAAAATGTTTAAATAACTTTCAAAAAATACTAAACGGTGTTTTGAGGACCTGATATTTTCTCTCAAAAGAATTTCAAAATATAATTTTTTCATTAAGTTTCGCATCAACATAAAATAAATTTTTTTGTCAACACAATAGTGCGCATACATTTCTTTAGAACCCGTTGTGTAATGCACTTGTAAATTCTCTTGAAAATTTTCCTTTGCAGATTCATATGAGAAACGACCAAAAAATGAATGCGCAACTAGTACCTACAATGTATGTAAACGTTTTCCTTACAACTGAAAAACACTTGTTTCTTATTTTTTCAAATTAAAGTCAAATACTGAGCTCAAAAAGAATTTCGTATATAGTCTACGGTTCACTAAATTTATTTTACTGTTTTTTTTTACTTTAACAAGATTTGTATTATGTTCAAAGTATTCTTCAAAACAATACATAAAACTGTTGGATGCTTAAATTTTTATAAGGAAGGATACTTTAAATTTCCAGAAACCAAATAAAAGGAAAGCAAAAAAATGTATAATTTTTTTGCAGTTAAAGTTTGTAAGAATTTTCAGAAATATTCTTTGCGAACTAAGAGAATTCAGTTATGTAGAGTAAATTAAGTGATGATAATTCAGCATGTTTAAGAGTGGGATCGACCCCCGTGGGAACCCCCGCGTCCAAGGTCAAGAAGCGAGGGAGCGATACGGGCGACACTAACACGCACTTCTAGCGCCTCATAGCTCCTACGCACGACGCGTACATTGTTTCAATCGTGACTCAGTACTGTGCAAATTAGATCTGCAACAGTGGGGTTTTATTACATACCACGGATTAAACTACGCCCGTGTTTTTTTTTCTCTTTTATTAACAAAAAGTATGAAATCCGCGGAACATTTATTTACCGAGATACGTGTATTCGCGTAAACAACTATTTCACAAAAAAATGTAGGGGGGGTCTATCCCACTCTTACGAGCACAGACGTGCCAAATCCGACTAAGAGGTTGAAGGGCGGCTTCTGAATTGAAAACTTTTACCGCCTGTGCCAGGCCGTTCTGCGTGATGACGCTCGGATTGTTGTGTGTTTCAGATCACGAAGCTGAAGATAGACAGCAATCCATTCGCCAAGGGCTTCAGGGATTCGTCCCGTCTCACCGAGTTCGAGAGGTAAGTTGAGGTTTGTGCTCTCGCAGCGACTAATGAGCCGGAATTACACAAAAGGACCCTGAATTTGTGGAAAACGCCGCCCCTGCAGCGTTTGCTCCCACCTTCATTTATTCCTCCTCCTCCTCCTACCTATTCCTATCCCCAACCCTTCCTAGGTTTTTTTTTTTTTTTTTTTCACCACCTCGCCGCCAACTTGTGATAATTGCAAACGATTTCCGTAAAAGGGTTTGATGATACCCCGGCGCGGTCCTTTTGAACCAGCCGCCAATAGAACCGCTGCCGACCATCTTCCCTGCACGCACGTAACACCTACAGTCCATTGCAGTGGAGTTAATTCCATAGACGCAAGGTAAGCAGTGCTTATCCTATACATATTGGAAATGCTTGACCCTTTACAGTTTTCGCCTTAACTTTAAATTTAAGCACGTTTAAATCTGAGTTTCCCGTTTCCGATTCGAGAGACAGAGTTCTCGTAACTCCCGTACTGTACACGCATAGTGCTGCTATCTAGTGTTTATTTCCACAAACGGGAGCGACTAGCGATGAATCGAACTCGCAAGCGAGTTACCCTGCCGCGTTCCTTCGGCAGGGTAAACACTCGTTCTGTTTGCGTCCTCCAGTCCTACATTATTTCCTTGGAAAGTGGATGAAAGTGTTCGGGAAAACGGGAGTTTTCTTATAATTTTTAACGTGCTCTCTAAATAATATTCAGTTTAATTATTTTTTACATTCATTACGTTTCCGTTTTAATAGCTAACGTTAGATATTACAAAACGGTAAATACATGTGGAGGGTAAGCAAAGTTGGAAGTTGCGTTTGTTAGTTGAGATTGAAAATGGAACCACAGGTTGGCACTAGCAAGTGTTATCTAAAACACTCAAATGTATGGGGCTATTACGTTGCTTACCCTGTAAAAAAAAAAACTCACTACACGCCACTGGTCCTTTGCCGGCTACTTCCCACTTCTCTGTAGCGCTGCTGGAGTTCTACTTCCAGGATACTCCGCCGCTTCGTATAAACAAAGCTTAACCCTTTAGGAAGAGACATATTTAGTGTCACTGAAGACAAGGTGGAAGTGAGTAGCCTATATTTTTCACTGCACCAACATCAGTTGTGTTGGTCCCTGTATTTCTACTTACCTTCTTCCTATTGGTCCTGGCCACACAAGACACGCCTACTGTACTCTGCTACGTTTATTATTGATTTTCCATCAGCCAGTGGAGTTTGCTAGTTGACTACGTGCCAATCAATGCGTCGTGGCTGATTTAACATGTTTCACACTCAATCGTGTTCATTTGATAAATTATTAAAATGAACAGTTTTATTCTTACGAATTGAAACGGTGGCTAGTTCTAATACTTTACTTACAATTCCCACAAAGTCCAGCGAAACATGAAACCATAGCAGTATGAGATTTGTCTTCAAGAGCAAAGAAATTTCCAAATAAACGTTGCCCGAGAATGTAAGTGCATACTCTTCAAAGGGTTAACGGAGTCTGGAAAATTACACCAGAAGGACAGTGCCCCGCATTCGTGCGCACTCAGTGTTACAATATTTTGCACAAGAACTATTTCTTACTAGGCGTTGCCAACACGCCTGTTTTCTGACTGTTCTCATTCGTATTAATTTATAATTAGTGTCCAGAAAAGTGTCCCAAGGAATCCCTCAGGCTAAGCCGCCGTCCGTGAAGCAGGTAATCGTACGCTGTTAAAAAAAAATTCCTTCATTTTACGGAAAAGTGCTGGTAAAAATTTATCCAGAGGTGTCCTCAAACTCTCCGTAAAATTACGGACACACTGAATATAAAAAACGGGTTTTCCGTATAATTTACGGAACCTCTCCCTTATTTCCCTAGTTAGTTTACTGTACTTCTAGTTTAAATCATTTTTTTAATATCTATTTTATTTAAATTTTCATTATTTGGGTGTTCTACTGTGTATAGGAAATATACTTAGAAAAGTTAAAATTTGTTATACTTAAGCAAGATTTTAACCCGAGTCAAAAAATTGCACGTTAACGACCCTAACCACTTACCTACAATACTCACTTGGTGAGTCTGGAATAAATTCTGAATTATTCTATTAGTCACATAAGCAACATTTTTTTTTTAGTTTCTGTTAAAGTTAGTGTATTCTAAGCTTTGCCCAGCGTTACATACGCCTATTACTATTTTTTAATGTTTGAAAAAACAGGTCTTGGTGATATGGATATACTTAACTTCCGCAGAAATAATAATTTTCTGGTTACAGTGGAGAAGAATGTTTCGTGTAGACTCGGCATTGTTAGTGACCGAAACCCGAAGTTATACGAAATACGGAGATATTCCATAATTTGTATTTACACACCCAACTCCGTTTTTCGTCGTTACTGATTGCGTTTCCGTATATTTACTGTACATTTTCACAAATAGTACCGTAAATATACGGAAAAATTTAACAGTGTACGAAATTAGTCTGGGAAACTACGGCACGTGCTCGCTCGCCATCCCGACCTGCAGTTGCAAACTTAAGACCTAAAACTTAAGAATTAAGATTTAAGACGTAATAATTGGGTGTAGGTTCGCAAGGCCTAACTTCCCACTGGGCAGGGTGGGGCATTGGAAGACAATCCTCCCCCAAATCCTAAGTGAATCGGTCGAAAAATGCGCCTTCCAGACCGAAAAGAAGGTGCAAAACGCACCCTTCCGGTCATAGCATCTCCTCCTTGGGGGCGGTGATGGGGAGGGGGGTAGTATCGATAGGCGCAGTTGCAAAGGTGTGCATAGGATTTCTTCCACCCCACCACCCTCGAGGGGAGAGAACGCAGTATGCCCTCAAAAAAGTTTCGTTTTTGATTAATGAGGTGACCAAGTGACCATCCCGCGGAATCCGCGGGCTGAGCCACCGTAGATGAAGCAGGTAACCGTACGAATTAGTATTTACGGTCCAATGTCGACTGAGAACTTCGCCACGTGCTCGCTCGCACATCCCGGCATACAGTTGCAATTATGGTGGAAGTAAGATTTAAAATTTAAGTCTTAAGACTCAAGACTTAATACTTAAGACTTAACACTTGATACTTAAGACTTACGAAGGGCCTAACTGCCGATTTGGGGGGGGGGCACGGAAAGGCACCCCTCCCCCAAATTTGAAGGAAATGGGTCGAAAGATCCATGACGATTCGAAGGCGAAAAACACATCCCCCAATCCCACAAAATGGAAAACATACCCCCCTTGTCCCCCTAACTCCTCCCAGGGGAGGGGAGTGGTGGCACTTTGGGGGAGAGGGTTTGAAAGAGGAAGTATGAGGGGGTGGGTGGTCAGTTCCCCCCCCCCCTCCCTTCCGTTTGCCCAAAGCGGCCCTCCAAAAACAGCGTTTTTTTGTGCAAAAACTTTCGTTCTTGATTAATTAGTATAAATATTCCTTCGTCTTCTTTAATACCTTAATCTTCATATATATGTAATTTTTGAGTATGTGTGTATTAGTAATCTACTGCTGAGTATTCGTTTGTTGATACGAATTACAATCTCGACTCTACTGAATAATTGAAATAAATGCGCCAGGTATTGAAAATCATATTAGAATTTACCCGATCGGACCACAGGCGTTCTATTAAAAAAACCTGACATAAATACAAGTAATTTTCAACTTACGAAATTCTTCGTTACGCGGCAATTGTTTTTCAACAACCCAGACTGGTGGAGCAAACAGGAACTATTTCGAAATGGAGCATCGTAATTAACGAAAAATTGCCAAGAACACAATTGTGCACACATTTATTTTTTTTATATATATTTTTTTAAACTAGCAAGCGGTATAGAACAGTAAACTGCGCTACGCAAATGCAGAGACAAATTAAACACATGATGTGTCATGCCTTTTGAAAACGCCCATTAATCTGCCACAAAAGGCTTCGAATGAATAAAATTTTATCAACTAATGGGCCTGCCTACCAAGCTGGCAGTCGCAAACTTCAAATGGGGAATCAATGTTAAACGAAACTCCTTCTCATTGCGTCAATTTTAAAGATAACTATTTCTAAAAAAAGAAAAGAAAAAAAAATACGTCGACGTGATATTCTCAGAAAATATTGCTACATGAAATAGTTTTTGAAATATAATGATTTATCCATCTTTTTTTTCTCGTATGCAAATTTCAATATTTTAATTTTATAAAAAAATATATTAAACAAAAAAAATTTACAAAATATTTTAACGTAGCATCATTTCTTAAGAAATTTAACGTATAATATATTAAAGAATGGATTACTACTCGGTGATGGGGTAGACCTTGCAACACTAAACAATGTTCACTGTCGCCATACATTTTGCTTGTGAAAAACTCGTTTCATTAATTTTGTTTGTTAAAAGGTGATAAAGGACATTATTTGGTTTTTAGCCTGGTACACAAGAAAATAAGGTTCGAATTAAATGGGGGCGCGGTGGCTGAGCGGTTAGCCTACTCGCCTCCCACCAATGCGATCCGGGTTCAATCCCCGGCCGGGTCGCTGGACCTCTGCATGAGGGAATCGTGCCGGACGATTCCTTTGGTCGGCGGGTCTTCTCGGGCATCTCCAGTTTCCCCCGCCCCTTCATTCCGGCGCCGCTCCATCACCCTCATCGGCTCTCAAGACCACGCCGTCAAAGAGCCACCCAACTCTCTCCACTCACTCGAATTTCAAATTACTTCTGTAGGGTGGTTTGTTTACGTCAAATTCACCTGCAAATTAAATGACGAGGCAATGAATTGAGTTGATAATTTATAAATAATACTACCCTAGCTTCCACCAGTTGTTTTGTGCAACTAGTAAACATTGTGTTAGCGACAATTCGTGTTATAACATGCTCGCACATGATGTGTTTGCAAGGGGAGAGATTGTTTGCGAAATGAGCAAAGAATGCCTTGAGTATATTTTTAAAGAATTCCCGACAATTGCACATGCAATTGAATATTGTTATAATTATTTAAGGCCCTTATTATTTTTAAACATTGCAGTATAGCTTAGTAAAAGAAATGCATATTTATAACCTATTAAATATTACGATTAAGTTATGAATCTTAAAAAATATATATATTTTTTCACTAATGGATTTCGCCGATATTTTTGTTGGACCAGGTTTTCAGTGTTCCAATATGGCGCATCGCTGAATTTTTCGTCCTGCGCATTCGTTCTCCTCGCAATCAGATAAAAAAAAAAATTGCTTCACTTAACGGTTCTGCTCAAAGGGGTGACGGGCATTACTTCGAAATCGAAAACAAATTAATTCCGCCGAAGCATTTAAGCTCTTCATTCTCTTATCCGCAGATTCAATTTTTTTGTAGGAAAGCTAATTACTGAATTCGGCGCTATCCCGAATAGTAATTTGGACAAAACTCGCAGAAAAAAAATCGTAGTATCCCTTCTGCTAAAATAAAAATATGACGCTGTGGCTCCCGCGAGTTTTCAGTGGTAAAACCCTACTTGTAATTCGAGAAATTTGTACTTCAGCTATTTGAGTTATGTGTGGTTATTTATTAATTTTTTTTACGAGTAGAAAAACCAATGCAGCGTTTGAGTTTCCCTAAATGTGAAATATTGTGGTACATATGCAGCATCCAAATCATTACCGAAGTACAGTACGGGATGACATAAAAACTGCCGCTAAAGTCTGTTCGCGATAAAGTGAGCACTTTTGAAATCAATCTTGGAAAAAATGTCACTGCTCCTACCTGCATATATTTTAACGTGTGCACAAAGTTACAATGTGTGCAGTATAGTTGGTAACCGTGGAGGGAAAGTAGTTCCATATCTTAACGTCTAATAAATAAGTGTTAGGTAACTATTTGTAATAACTTAAAATATTTCTTTCCCTTCCCGTTTTTTTTTTTAAGGTATCGAAATGTAAAAATATGCATATTTGGGAAATATTTACTCTTCTAATAATTCCAAAGTGTCACTTTACTGACACATGAATAAAGCGATGAGGCCCATGGCAATGTAAATTTTACGTTAGGTGGACGAATACACAACATGCATACAAGTATGTGTTAAGCAGGACTTTCAAAAGCACTCGGTTTAGAATGAACTGCCGCTACCAACAAGATTTGCCAAAGATTAGTTAAAAACACAGAAGTTCAATAGCCGCTCGCACTACGAACAGCTGACGTACGCGCCAGGAAGATGGCATCACTGGTGCTTGGTAACCAACTTCTTTCGCGCAGATTTTGTTTACGGTTCCAGTTGTTTGCAAACAAACAATTTTTTAATCTGTGTTGTACTTACACCGGCACATTAATTTTCTTTTTTCATTATCATGAGTAAAAACAAATGAACCTATTGTTCGGGAATAGTAATATAAAACATTCAACAAGGTTGTACAGATAAAAAAAAAAAGTATAAACAAAGCCAAAAATTAAATTTTATACCAGCATGGATATTTCACTTGTTATAGTCTATTCACGGTTTCTTCATACTTCTTGAATTAAACCTTTGAAAAATTACCCCATGTATGACGTGTTTAATTATTTCCTAAGTATGTTATTTATCACAAGCGTTTTATACTTCTGTAAACATTAAAGTCGGGGATCTCCGGTCCCTCCCCCCGGCCCCTACATTCCAGCGCTGTTTCATACTCACCTCGCTACACCCCTATCGGCTCTCAAGACCTCGATGTCAAGAGCCGTCAAAATCTCTCCACACTGGAGAAAATCACCCGACACGAGTTTGCTACAAGCCAGGGCGCAGGATATCTGAAAGCTTGGGGACCGTTCGAATTGTCCTTGAACGAAGGCAGCGATAAGCAGTATGCAACTGGTAAACTGGAGAGATACGTGTCTTGTTACTTCAGTATACAATTGCAGATATCTCCTTGCCTTCCCCGATGCCCGTCGTTTCCTTTTGGTAGCCACGTGACGTGACTCAAGTATTCAGATATCCTGCGCGTAAAGGCTGTTCGTGGTAAAGTGAACACTTTTGAAATCGAACTTTGAAAAATGTCACTGCCACTATAGACTGTTCACAGTTAAGTGAGCACTTTTGACGGCCTAGTTACTTTTTTCTTTCGACCTTATTTTGTCGTTTAACCACTTATTAAATAAATACTGCCATGTGAGTAATAAACACAGTGTGTATAGTCCACCGCACTCGGAAATTTGCGTCTAATACTAAAATAAAATTATTATTTTTGACTATTATTTCAAATGAGAGGACTTTCAAAAGTCACGTGCATGGGTTTTAACAGTCACACTAAACCGCATGCGCCCATTAAAATTGGCTACTGTGGGAGTGGCGGAAGAAGTAGTTCCATGTAGCTGTTAACGTTAAATTAATAGGTGTTGGACGAACGTTTGTCAATACTACAGTGATTTATTTTCTTTGAATGATCACACTTGAAAAAATATTTACTTTCCAAATAATTTCATAGTTTCTCTTGACTGACGCATGAATAAAGTGACCAGGCTTATGACAACGTTGATTTGACATATGACGGAAGGATACACAATGTGCTTGCAAGCAGGGCTTTGAAAAGTGATCAGCGTACCGAGAACAGCCTATAGAGCCTGTAGTATACATTACTGTAGGTTAGGTTGTCGGTGGATGGAGTGTAGAGGCGCGCAGCTCTCTGTGTTACAGGGAGACGATGGAGTCGATGTTGGCGGAGCAGCACTACCTGCGCTCCCCGTTACGCCCTTTCGACCTGGACACGCACAACAACAACCTGACGCTGGAGGAGAAGGCGCTGCTGGCCGCCCGCAGCCAGCTGTTCCTGCGCGCCGCCGCCGCCGCCTCCGCCGCCCCCTACGCGCCGCTCATGGCGCCCGTGTGCCCGCTGCCCGGCGCCGCGGCCTGGGGCCAGTGGGCCTGCCTGGGGCCCTCGCTGCTCGCCGCCCACCACCAGCACGCTCAACACCTGGCCGCCGCCGCCGCAGCCGTCGCCGCCGCCTCCACCTCCGCCCCCGCGCTGCCGCGGCCCGTCTACCCACCGCAGCTGGCGCTGTCGCAGCACCGCTTCGCGCCGTACGCCGCCCCCGCGGGACTGCAACCACGCCGCCCCGCCGCCTCCCCGGCGCCGTCCCCGGACAGCCTGCAGGACGCCGGCGAGCTGTCCGCGTCGCCGCACAGCCACAGCCCTTCGCTGTCCTAGGCTGCGGCGCCGCCCCCGTTACGCTCTCGCTCCTCCGTCTGGGTCGCGCTAAAACTTTCGCTCCTCGGGGACCCATCAGCATCCGAATCGCAGTAACACGCATGTTCCTCGAGAACCCTCAGGTACTAACAGCGTCTTGGCTGCTATAACACTCCCGTTCCTCGGGAACCCAATTCGCCCAACGATGTCTGAGTCGCGATAAACTTTCACTCCTCGGGAACACCTAGGTACTAGCAATATCTGAGTCACAATAACATTTTCGCTCCTCGGGAACTCCCCGGTTTTAGCAATGACACTTTCGCTCCTCGAGAACACCCAGGCACTAACAATGTCACAATCGCAATAACACGCTCGCTCTTAGGGAACTTTCGATACCTTTGTAGTGATATGTGAACTTCGCAAATTCACTTGCCAGTCATAGGCTTACCTCTTAGTCCTTCACATGCGTAGGCCACAACTGTTTGTTTGTTGTCTGTTGTTATGGCACGAGGCAATTTTAATTTTTTTTTTTTTAAGTTAAACTTGGTTGCACGAGATAATGTCACATTATTTCTTCCTGTTTATTACCTGCTAAATTGTTGCCCAAGACATGTCCAAATCACTGTAGTCACACCATGAACAGGGCACTAGAGGATATATCCTATTTTGGCCTACCATTACACCGAAATAATTCGTGAAATCCGTGCACCACAAAGACCATGAAGATTTGCGAGTGTCAGGGAAGCCATAACATTCTCACTCTGCAGGAACCCCTGGCAATACCTCGTCCATAAAATTGGTACTAGTGGACTCAAAGTTCGTTTCAATGTAGTAACAGTACTAGAGAAATTTTAAATGGCGTCTTCGTGTGATTTCCATTAGTCTGCACTTCCGAAATGGCAGAAAACAGTAGTTTTAAAAGCATTATTATTTTCGGTCAAGTAAACATTACATTTTTCAAATGTGTATAATTGAAGTGGTGACGATTTCTTGAATTAAGTCAACTACGTAGCGCTGAAATAGTTTCTTTGCTATGCAGTAGAAATACCGTATCGTAATCAGTTATATTTACAAAATAATATTCGATTGTAATATTGTTCCCCAAATTATTTCTTACAGATTAAACATTTTTATTTTAATATATACACTATTTATTACTGTATTATAATTTCTCACAATTTGCTGTAATCTGTGAAATCATATTCTGCAAACTATGAAATTGAAATGTCACAAAATACGAAATCCATAACTACAGGAAACTAATTTTACCTAATTAACTATAATCCTATATTTACGACGAACATGAGAGTTTCACAGAAATTGTCGTAGTTTGGATATCGTCGTGTTTGAGTAATCGTCTATAGTTGAAAGATGCGAAATTTAATTAAATGGTGCAGCATTACAGTGGTGCTAGAACGAAAAAACATCAAACGCCTTGCGTTTAAGAATATTTCCGAGGAGCGAAATTTTTTTATCGCAACCCAGAAGCTTAGTGAAGTTCCCAGAAATGAACATGATAAGAAACGAAAGATAATAGCCAGCCAAGAAGAGTTGATCGAACAGAATTAAAGGAGACTACATTGTCAGTGTATATATGTATTCTACACTATAACCTTCAGCATCAGCAATGCAACACAAATGAATCTCTACACGAAGATTTTACAGAGATGGACAAGAACAGTTCCATGTGTTGGCATTCAAATTTAACTTATGAAACCGCTTCTTGTAAGAATTTATTATGTTTGAACAATACATGTTTGTGGAAAATTAATATCAGCTTTATAAACCATGCTAGAAAATTTCCCAGTAACGATGAGCAAAAATATACTTATGTACCTACATTTCATATGTTCAATCTAGACATAACTGGGTATGCGCTCTGAATGTGTAAATGAAAACTTCTTTCTTTATCACCTTTCAGTTGTAACGAGCATAGTGTTTTTTGTTAATAATGTCTTGACAGATTTAAATTATGTTGTATACGGTATATGTGAAAAATCTTTTGTGGAGAAATGAAATATTGTGATATTACTTTAAAACTAAATGCTCTTACAGACAGTATATATGAAAAATCGCATACATAAATGATGGTGAATATTTACACATTTTAGCAGGACAATATGGCAAACTTAACTCTAGGAAAAAAATGAAAGGCAAGTTGGTTTGGCAGTTTCGATCCATGCTACATTAACAAAGCATACCTTTCTTTCGATGAAATTTTGCTCAAATGCTACATCGTAGTGATTCTAAAAACTGGATGAATTCACATTCTAATGTGTCAATAATATTGCAGCAGCAACGCACTTTATTTAAGAGATGATTTATGTAGTAAAATACATCAATGTGTTACAAATTTGGAGAAAAAAAAAGTATGTTCCTATTTAAAGCATTTTTATGTATGTACGTCGAAGATGTTATGAAATACTCCGAAAATAGCCGAAATTAAGCTAAAGTCTTCTTGTATGAAGGTGTTATCTTTAGTCATTCAGTACAAACACAAAAGTGCTCATTAATCTTAACTTTGGGTATTTAAATTCTTGAAAACTTACCTTATTGTCCTGGTGAAAAATCTGACGGTAAATATATTGGATACAACAAAATGCAATACTGAATGTTCGTTAAAAAGTATTCAGTTATAACGAAATATATTTATCTGACAATATAACTCACTTCACACTGTCCTCAAATTATGTGTAGTGCATTGTAAGATATATTGGGATAATTCAGGTTATTTCCAACGCATGCATATCCAGTGAAAATATATGTTTTTTTTTTGTAAAATTTGTAATGTTTGTGATTGTGGTAGGGATGGCCAAGAAATGTATTGTTACAGGAAGAATTGTTTTTACTGATTAACCATCGCTATGGCAAACACACGAATGTGAGAAGAGCCATATGTCAAACTCTTGTGCTTAGAGACGATGGTAAATAGATGCTGTAATTGGAAAGTCCTTGCAGCTGCAATGTATGTACTAAAAGGACCTTGTGAAAGGTTGGGCATAAGGTCGATATTTAGCCCCTTCTTTCATCAGACACAATATATCGAACGAAGGTACCTTGTACTCGAAAAAAATAAACTACACGAATACAGTTAGCACAAACTGTACTAATATTTAACATACACTGTCTTTAATTTTATATAATTGAATAAAATTGCTGTTAGCGCTCTGCAGGCTTATACCTGAGAAAGCCGATTTCCTGTAAGGTTGATTATGGCTAATCAGTCCAGTTAACTACAATTTTTAAAATCACACATTCAAAAGTTCTCTTAAGTTTAAATATTTGTTTATTATGTAGTCATTAAATTCTTGACAATGAGCTGTAGATTACTGCATGAAACTTTTATAGGCCTGTCGGCCAAAAAATTGACGAATTTTCAATAATTTTTGTCATACGTATACAGTTCCTACAGGTGTAATTTAGAATTTACTTTACCAAAATGTTGGCAAATAGAAGTCCAGTAACAGAATTTAATATCCTCTATAGTTTGAATTCTCACTCGGTGTTTATCTAAAGCCCATAAGAGGGGCTTAAAATATTCAGATATTTTTACTATATAAAAGTATTTATTTCAAAATAATAAATTAATTTTGGATTACATGTGTAGCTAAATGTAAGAAATTAACAATACAAAACTGCTCACTGGTATCTGAATAAATTTGCGAATGAATTGTAATAAATTATTTACCACGCGGTTATTAGGCAAGTCTGTATTTTAGTTATGAAATATTACCGCTCAAGTATTCCCTATCCCCCATGAACAATTCTGCTATTTTTGGTACTAGAAAACGAAAGTTAATATTTCCTACAAGCCTAAGAGTATTAATTGTAATTGTTAAAGGTCTCTCTGAGAACAAATTCTCCTTAAAAGCAATTCGCTCTTTCATAAATTTATCCGGCTTGTTGCGGCTAACTTTCGAGCTTCTTTCATGTTCATGTGAATTTCTGTTTACTACAGTTGTTATTTAAATTTTATTTTATGTTACTGGTTGTATTTGTTTATGCACGCTGCGCATTTGATGATGTAGCATGAAATATTAATTTATTTGTATTTTAATGCACAGCAGAACTCTCGGAAAGCTGTGTTAAAACTAAAGTATCTCTGGAATATGCGTGAGTGTTTTTGATTTTTTTTTTTTTAAGTGGTTCAAGAAACAGAGTGCCAGTAAAACTGTACAGAGAGACGTTTTCTGTGGAAAGTTAATGCAAATACATTATTATAGTACTCCTAAGCCGTCTTTGTTTGGAACAAATGGAGCTGTGAAAAGAAAACAAAAAAAAAAACACAGTAATTAAAAACAAAAGCCACTCTGGTTTAAATATTCTTGAAAGTGTAAAATGTCTGCGCGAATATTTCTTACTTGTAAAATTATTGTTGTTGGTTATGTATTTGTATAAAACGATGTAAATTTTTATTTATGTTTTTCTTTACTATAGAGTCCAAGAATGCATAAAGCTTCAGTTGAATATGAAATAAATGTCACTTCAGAACAACGTGTATATTTTTATTTTGGTAAAATGATATAACACCTTCCTAATATCCACGACAGATATAACGGCTGAGAGGTGAATCTTTTTATAGGAGCTGATGGAAGTTAAACAGGCTGCAATGCAAACAAGAACCTATTAGAAATAGTTTCCCTAACAAACATTTTATGTTACCCATACAAATGAATGCGCAGTAGTTTATACGTTGAAACAAAAACTTTATAACAAGTTTATTTCCCAACTATCGCGTGTTTCGTCGTTTTGTATATGTTAGCAGTGAATTTTAAACACGTCATAAGTCTGTGTCCCATCCTTTCAATCAACGCCTGTACTTTGTCTTGGTTGTCTAAGTTTCACCTTACAAAGCCTTATGTTCGTCTTCGTAGAACATACTCCAGGTTCAACCCTTACCTTGCACTTCTAGCTGATAATAATAGCCAAAGGAAATAAAACAAAACGTGAACAGAAAATTCGGCAATTGCATGTATACTGACCAGGTTCTGCAATCAGTTTTCCAAGGTGCCAACTGCCAAATTTCAGAACTAGCATTAGAATGTGATGTACATTTCTATACAGCTCTGAGTATTGCAGAAAACTCGAAATATTGTTTAAATAATTCTGTTTAAGTGATTATGTATTCTGCTGCAAAAGCATAGAGCTTTGTTGAAGGCTCTGATTTTACAATAGTACTTAAAACTACACAAATAACCACAGCAGATAAATCAAAGGCCAAACAAATTAGTATAGGACATATCATATTTGCATATTAAAACAAAACTAAAATAATTACGTAAGTTACTAAGCAATGGAAATTAAACAATATATAAAAGTCTATTACTATATTTAAAACTTACAAACAACTAGCTGTAATAAAAATAGCACACATAAGTTGAAAAAGAAAATACCTATAATTTATACCTTATTAATCTTAAAATAATTAACAAATTACTGTTATAACAATTAATCTTAAAAGAATTCACGAAGTACTGTTATAATAATTTAGATACATACAAACATTAAAAAAATGAAATTCGAAACATGTTAAGTTTTAATACGTAATCTACTGAAAGTTACAATTTTATTCATTAAGATATTCTGCTGTGATGTAGCAACATTTTTGGATATGAAAATTGAAAAATCTTCGCTGAAATTTTTTGAGACTTTATTTCTTTAATATTTTTTTTTGGTAATTTATTTTGTATCCTTCCCCCTTTAACGTGGAGTGTTCCTATGCATAATTTTTAAAAGTTTATGTGTGCGAAAATTCGGTTCTTCCCGATGTGGTAGTGTTCTCTGTTACAATGACTGAAGGAAAACTGTAATTAAAAAAAAAACTAATATTACAATTTCAGTTTTAAAATCAATCTTGGCAAACTTTTCCTTACACTTCCTTTCCTCTTTCGAAGTTTATGATTATATGCAATTACAAGTGGTTCCAACTGAGTCAGCTTCATTTAACAAGGTGTGCAAATGTGAGTGAAATTAAA
The DNA here is from genome assembly GCA_029891345.1 of Dryococelus australis. Classification (NCBI taxonomy): domain Eukaryota; kingdom Metazoa; phylum Arthropoda; class Insecta; order Phasmatodea; family Phasmatidae; genus Dryococelus; species Dryococelus australis. The sequence continues at coordinate 33,306,523 of CM057008.1, forward strand.
ATGCTTGAAGTGAGAATGCAACTAAAGGTAAGTGACAAATAGTTTCAATTCGTTCAACATAAACTCGCATTGAATATGCGCGCTGAACAAAGACTAAATACATACACAACAAAATTAGTATTGCAAGTAGAGGTAGTAGGGTAGTTCTGGACCATCATGTCCTTCCTTCTGAGTAATTTCTATAGTGTATTTCTTCTACTAGATTCCGCTCTATCACACCTACCTCTTCTTCCCGTTTTCCTTCACTTATTTCATAAATATCTTTTCCCAACCCTAACTCTGGGAGAGACGAATGGATGTATTCAGAATAAGGGATCATACAAGCAGCAAATAAACTGCAGGACAACTAAAACTCAAGAGATATAGTGTGGCGTTTGATTCAGAATAGTCTCGCATCCCGCACTGGTACTTGCTTTTATTATGTTTGTGGATGAGATGGGGGAGGGGGTGGGGAAGGTTTGCACAATAAATTTTCCTTCGCTCGCAACATATTGGCCCCTTTTAAACACTTATAGAAATGTGTGCATTTGCAAACAGGAAAGCAAAATGTTCACACCACATTTTTTTTGTTTTAATTTCAGGCAGAATATTGGACAAGTAAAAGAACGACAATTTTTATAATCCATCATGAAGAATAAATGTGTTATTCTCACAGATTAAAATCAATAATACAATTCTAAATACGTACAATTATTACACTTAAATTTTTAAGTACGTGCATGTTTACCTATACTGGACTTATTTTATATGTGAAATAAAACAATGATACTTCTAAGGATTTTTATGGCATCGGTACCTTTTTCCCAACCACTTACTGTCATTAAAATTATGTTGCCTGAAGAAGGTATGTTAAGCAAGGTTAAGAAATTCATCTGCGCAAAGAATGGAATGCACGTACAAGTGGATATATATAATTCGCTCAAGCTGTTCTGTCAGTAATTTTTAGTAATGATCATAATATTAAAGAAAATAAATTAACTACTGTGAAGGTAGTGAGCAGATGGATAGCTACCTCAAAAAGTATTTTTTTTTTTGCTTTGCCCTTTGGATGCCAATTTCACTAATAAAAATATATTTTCGATAAATGATACAATTTAAATTATGTTTTAATTTGTCTGTGAGGATAACTTTCTCAAGTAGGTACAGTTCCCATCATGTTTAAATTGAGAGAGAGAGAGAGAGATAGAGAGAGAGAGAGAGAGAGAGAGAGAGAGAGAGAGAGAGAGAGAGAGAGAGAGAGAGACACACACACACACACAATATTTGAAAGAACTGAAAATGTTTGTGATGAGGATTGCGTAAGAGAGCGAGTGAAGAGATTTGAGTGGCTCTTAACAGCGAGATCTCGAGAGCCGAAATTGTGCAAGTGTTTAAGTAAAAAAGTGCACCTGTAATTATTCAAAAATTACTTTTATCATTTGGCAAAACACAAAGATGACTGTTTCTACATGTGGGATCGTATTAGTCTCCCTGATTACATGTATATAGGCCTATAGGCTGTTCACAATTAACATAGACGAACTATAACAGGTAAGTAATTCCTCATAAAAAAGTATATAAATATGTGTGTGTGTTTGTGTGTGTAGTCTAGGTCTATTATTAAGGGTTGTAAATACCCTTGAATGAATGTGTACCTGAAGCAGATGTTTCTTTTTGCCAGCAACACAGTCTTAATGAAATATACAAATGAAACATAAAGGTCTGAGTTTTCTGGATAATGCATTACTAAACGACGAAATTTCAAACTGTAAAAAAATTGGGTGCTGATAAATAACCCTACTTCAATCAAAAGGGATGGACTGGTATCTCATTCGTGCACTTAAAAATGTAACTGAAATTATCTTTTTTACCCTGCGGATTAGTAATCTGCAGTACGTAGTAAAAAAAGGCCGTCACGTGTTTTTACGCTAATTTCATTGTTTCTGAGAAATTAGTAGATAGTAAATTGCAACATTTGCAGTGTTAGATCATAATGCTTTAATTTCTCGAAGTTGGTGACATGTACGGTAAAAATACAAGGCGACCTTTTTGTTTACCATGTTCGATAAATTAATAATCTGCACGAAACTGTCCGAAATTCCAGAGAGTTGTATTTGTAAATGCAATGATGTTACAGCAAATTTGTAGATTATTAGTGAACACCGACAAACTTTAGCAAGTTATTCCTTACGAAAACTCGCGAAACAAATTTACTCTTAACTGATTACTAAGGGAACTGTGCTCCCTCGAATGTCAGATTTTGAAACGCTTTATTAAAAAATATCGTGAAGAACTTGCGATTAAGTAACAAGTCTGTAAACATTATTTATATAACAGGGATCTTACACCTGTGAAATCGCGGTTGGAAATATAAATTCCCCGCCACTAAATACATGGGGGATCGCACCATACGTTTGCATTAAACTGTGTAGCAATCAGCTATAAACGGTTTGCTCAGGGAAATCATGGACCAGCAAGTCTAAATATTAACCAGCAATGTCGCCTTGTCTGAACATTCTCAGGTGAATGTGTTAGTGAACGAAACGCGAGTGAAAAATGACATACACTCGCTGTACTTTAAAAGTTAAAATAGCCGTGTGCTATATGTGAGTCGTCGGGGTGAGTTGCATTGAGAATTTATGACGGCGGGTTGACGTATTATGCAGCGCCATAGGCGCGCACTAGTAAATAAGCGGCAATATGCTGTGACTACAAGATGAACACAATACAGACAATGCTATGGTAAACGAATGTATTGAAACATTAAGAATCTACGCATTTACAAATATAAGTGCCTTGTCAATAAATTCAGTCACACGCCTATCAAACGACTGATAATACTCCGTATTTACTGAGAATGTTATCATCCCGTCACTACTGTATCGTGCAGTCATATACGAAATGCTTGTAGCACCTTCCTGTGTATTGTGGGGTGTAGAACATGTCATTTTGTGGATATTTACAATATAATAGACACATATACAAATACAAAAAATATAGTAGTCATAAGCAACACTAAAATAATATATACAAATAAAATGTTTTCTCAGGAGTCATTAATCATGTAAAATGCATTAGAAAACATATCAGTATTCATTTTATTCTAAACTATTTCATATTTAATTTACTTAGAATTATTAAAGAGCCTTAAGCCTGAATAGTGGGCATTTATCTAGTTATATCGTGTGTGTATATATATATATATATATATATATATATATATATATATATATATATATATATATATATATACACAATATATATATACACAAGATATATATATATACACACACACGCGCTTACTGTAGACACACACATTTGTAGGGCAGACAAATGTGGGGGAAGTTCAAACAGCAATATATATTATATATAGGTTGTTCATAGTAGAGTGAGCACTTTTTAAGTCCCTTCCAAATTTTTACTTCCACCCAATTTCTACCTTCCTGCTGCTTTTAATTATAAACATAGCAATGTGACCAATAAGCACAGTGTATACATTCCACCACTCTAAAGTTAACGCCTAAGGTTGCAATAAGATATATTTATTAGTGGTTAATGCTTGTTGGGAGGGCCTTAAAAAGTGCTCACTTTACCGTGAATAGCCTACAAGCAAAAGTACTACAGAATTACGAGTTACCGTATTCATCAGTATAATGACTAATTTGCAACTAGATATTTTTTCTGTGTGTCTTTCAAACATGTTGATTAACGTTTTTCACCTCTACTTCTGAACAGGTTTCTGTAGAAAATATGGAAGTATATTACGTTATTAAGTTGCAAAAAAGTAAGTACCTTTCTGATGCACTATTAATCTGAATTGAGAAAGATGCAAATCCGCTATTGCATTAACCTGTGTTCCTTATTCACTGCAAACATAAAAGAACTACATTATGAATTACTTATATTGTCAGGCGTTAATTTTCCATCCAAAGTTAATGGCAAAACTCTTACTCTAAAATACGACATATTTAGTGCAGTATGATAGACAGGAAACAAATTAAAACATTATGAACAGTTTTTGAATTCCCTCCTAACACCATATCAGAAATATATTTATATACACTGAGAAAGAGGTATAGTTGAACCAAACTAAGTTTGTTTGACGCAAACCCAGTGAATTGTTTATAAAGGCGTAGTGAAATATTTTGTTGTTGTAATGAAGTTATCTGATTGTTCTTATCAGGTTGCCGCAAAGATTTGGCTGGTGCAACTGAATATTTGTGCGCCTCTACATGCATGAAACAGTTTCATTTTAGAAAAGAAAAAATGAAAGCCCGGTTGAGATTAGAACCTTCATCAGCTGCACCCAAGTGCTGTGCCATAGCAGCCGCAACTAAAATGACTTCAGTTTAGATTAGCATTTTTTAAATACATATATTTCAAATACTGGACAAAGTGCGCAAATAAATATTTCATGTTGACAGTTTTATTTTTTGACTAACTGTTGAGCTTGTTTTATTAGGACGTTCATGCCATTACTAAGCATCAAATACGGTTGAAACACTGTTACCATCGTAATTGAAACAAAAAAAATCTCAACTTGCATTTTCAAACGAAGGCAATCAAACGAGTGGATAAAGAAATTTATATAGTTGATTCAACAAAATATTTTGTTGGCAATCTAATTTATTTTGGCCCGCCACAGAAGTTTTGCTAATTCAAACATGTATTTTGTTAAATGAATAAAATAAAATTTTATTGGTTTCCGAGTCTTGTTTACTCAACAAAATATTTTGTTGGGACAACAAAATATATTTTCGGCCCTATACAAACAAATATTTTGTTGCTCTTTCTCTCAGCGTAGGTCGTCTAAGAATTTACAGTATTTACGTAACACGTGGAAGCCTACAGACACATTTGATGTGCTTTTATTTCCGCGTCATCATTGGCGAATATACAGTTATGTATCACGTGGGCACATATGTTTTAAAAAAATTTTTAACTGATTAAAATAAAAACAGGAACAGAAAAGAAGGGAATATGTAAATATTCGCATGAGTTATACTGTTCCCTAAGAAAATTGTTCTGTTGATGAAGTTTCTCAATTTTCCTGCCAAATATCACTGCCAAATGCAATTTATTCCAGTCCTGTCGTTTTTGCCAACCATATGACGCTGTTGTGTTGAGCAAACACGCTGAAGTTCGTCGGAGTTGTAGCACGTGAGTCAGCCACATTGCTGGTCCTGCATGACCGCCTGAAAACGTATGTATCTGAAACAAATACACAGAAAATATTTATACATACATACTTGGGGGGGGGGGGGAAATAGTAGTAATGGCTGAAAATATATATTTAGCCTTCGCTTTAATTGATAAACAATGAATTTAAAAACAATTAACGAAATATGTTATGTTGATCGTAAAGAGAGAGACGTTGTAAACTTCAAGGTAACCAAAAGAAATACGCACTTAGTAATTATGCCTACTCTGTTGTTCCGGAAAAATGAAGCTATTACTGGTATTTCGCAATGCTTACGATCACTATTGCTAGACGCTGATCGCGATAAAGTGGGCACTTTTGAAATCAATCTTAAAAAAAGTCACTGCCCCTTACCTGTGTAAATTTTAACGGGCGCATGTGGCATGCGTCTAGTAAAGTTGGCAACGCTGGATGGGAAGTAGTTCCGTATCTTAACGTCGAAAAAAAAGTGTTAGGAAACCATTTCTGATGACTTCAATTATGTCTTTCTCTTTCTATGTATTTTTTTAATGCATCGAAGTGTAAAAATGAGCAGATTTGTCAAATATTTACTTTTGTAATAATTTCACAGTTTCACATTACCGACGCATGAATAAAGTGATGAGGCCCACGATAATGTATATCTTACATAAGGCGAAGGAATACACAGCGTGCGTTCAAGCACATCTTGAGCAGGGTTTTCAAAAGTGCTCATTTTACCGTGAACAGCCTAAAGCCTGTTGGAAGCCGAGATTTCTCTGCTGGATTTCACCAAGTGTCGAAAGTTTTACGGACTTTGGGCATCAGAACATTCATTAATTCATGCTCGTCCTAAGCATTTCCCAGTACGTCTGATATTTCCTTTATAGTATAACAGAGTTTTGTAGGCTGTTCGCAATAAACGAGTTTTAAATCTACCAGAAAAATATCCCCTATCCGTGACTGTATTAAGTTGTACCCGACAGACTGATTGACGTCGTTTCTACCAAAGTCGGTAGTTATGTAAGGAAAATATAGCTTCGTGCCTTAGCATCTTATTTGAAGTGTGACGTTTGAATTGTAGACATTGAGCTTATTTTACTACTTATAGTAAGTACAATAACCATCTAAGAATCCTGTATAATAAGTAGTCGATCTTTGTCTGTGTGTCTGTCTGTCCGTATTTAATAGGTTACCTCTAAGTCCCTTGAAACTCAACAGAAGTTCTTCAAATTTAGCAGAGCGAATCCTCAGGGTAAAATACAGGTCAAGTTCGAATTTCAGTAAGATCAGATTACGCAATCATTACCTTTTATCCTAAAAATTCATTTTTAATTACTTTTTTCCTATAAAAAGTTTTGTATCAATGCATAGAGATATACAGTTAATGGAATATTATTTTTGTTTACTTTAGATGTCTCGCTTCAATGTTGAGTTAAGTGGGGCCTTAATGGTTAAGTGGATAGAGATATTCCAAGTGGGGCCTTAGAGGCTCAGTGATAAGAACTATATCAAGTGGGGCCACAGTGGCCAAGTGGATAGATGTATATAAAATGCGGCCTTAGTAGCTTAGTGGATAGAGAGATTCCAAGTGGGGCCGCAGTGGCTCAGTGGATATAACTATATTATGTGAGGCCGCAGTGGCCCAGTGGATAGAGAAATATCAACTGGAGCAGCAGTCGCTTCAATGTCAATGCATGCAATATGTTTTTTTTTTTCTGTCTTTGTATGATAACCATAATTTTTTCATGGTAACTGTTCTAGCCCGATGACAATACAAAAAAAAGTCACTGGCTGGGTCCCCTAGTAAATATATAAACAGTGTTTACAATTCCTCAACTACATCTCAGCGACGCATCAATAAAATGATCGGGTCATGGGGTCGGCATACAAATGTGCAAGAAAGTAGTTCCTACACAGAGCTTTCGAAAGTTCTCAATAGCAAGTAGTCTACACATTCCACAATTTTTGCAAAAAATAAATAACAAAACACGTATAAATAGATTTTGTGCTGTTTTTGTAACACACAATCATTTTCATTTGAAAAAAAAAAAAAAAAGTAAAACAAAAGAAGCTAAAATGCATAGCTTCAGTTAATGTCTAAAGATGTTACAAAACAGTAGTTTTTTTTTCTTCTTTTTTTTTTCAAAAAATTCACAAAAAAAATTGAAGTTTTCAAAATAATATTTGATAAGTAAAATTTAAAAAAAAATGAGTAGAGCCTATTCTCAGATATTGCATAAATGTTTTGAAGTAGCCCTAGGAATTTTTGTCGATGTTATTTACGAGTATCACCTATACAATTTCTGCAAGGAAGCAAAGGTTTTATTATATAAAAAACTAGTTGCAAGTGTTGATTCCCTGTCTCTACAGTAAGAGGTGTCGGGGAGTGGTAACTCACTTCCCCCTTCCCCTCGGGACGAAAGGACAAGGGTTCGTTTCCTTGTGCAGAAATCGTCATTTGGAATTTCCATAGTTTTTCTAAATAGGAAATGAGTGTTGGGTAAAGGCTGTTCACTATAAAATTAGCACTTTTGGAATCAACCTTGGAAAAAAGTTTCTGCTTCTACCTGCATATATTTTATCGAGCGCACTGGGTGACATGCGCCCAGTAAAGTTGGTAACGATGGAGTGAAAGGAGTTCCATAGCCTATCATAATGTCGAATAAAATGTGTTAGGTAGCCATGTGTGAGATCTTAAATTATGTCCAGATTTTTCCAATAATTTCACTGTTTCAATAGACCGAAGCATGAATTAAAGTGGCGAAGCACAGGAAAACGATAATAATACATAAGGCGGGAAAATACACAATGTGAATACAAGTAGATCTTAAGCTGGGGTTTTAAAATTGCTCATTTCACCGTGGACAGCCTATAAGGTCCGTTATCGCAGGCAATAGCCGCTTCGTTCTCCAATCCTGACCCAGCCCCTCGCTCGGGGTTGTAATGACTAGAGACATGCGAAATTCACTTTTATTATCCGGCTCCAGGCTAAACTTCACAATACTGTTTGTACTGGAGCCGGCCTCGTTTATCCATTGGCTGCTGCACTGATGAGAAGCCACGCCCTTTCTGACTGAACAGCACGTGATTGGGGCACACAACTGTGAAGAGTTCACCTATTGGCGCTGAGTTACCTAGGGCGCGTCAGATAAAATATGGTCCAATGGCAAAAGTATTGCAAAAGTACGCGTGGTTGAAGTTTAACGCGTCCCCAAATAATAACGCGAATTTGTCATGTCTCTTGCCGTGGATGAGACCATAACACATTGAAGCGGATATATTCGGGCGGCCTTTAACGCCGGGGTCTTGAAATCCGATTAGGGCGGAGCGAGGTGAGTATGGAGCGGCGCCGGAATGCAAGTGCAGAGGAAACGGGAGATCCCTGAGAAACCCGCTGGTCAGTGGTTTCACCCGGCACGATTCCCACGTGTGAAAAATCCGTGAGCGACTCCACCGGGAATCGAACCCGTACCGCGTTCCGTCGATACAGCATACAGTGGCGTGTGGTGAAGTGTCGCGAGGTAAGTTGGTGCTAGTTCAGCGCTGTACACACTCGGCGCACGCAGCATGAACCAGTAATCACGCCGGGAGAAACTGAATTTATTGCGGCCACTCACGAGAAAACGGCGAGGCGCACCCGACACGCACGTGCTGCGACGCGTCAACTGCGCTGTTACGTTCGAACTGGCCGATGTGTGGATCAGTAAACGAATAGGTACAGCACAGGGCGAAATACGGTTTACCTTGCAACAGTTCACCACACGCCGCTGCGTGGCTCGGTAAGATCGCGGCGATAACACCGGCCCGTGCACGGTACGCCATGTATAAACACGCCCTTGGAATATCCTATAACGTCGTAAAACTGAAAGAGTTATAGGGGATGGGGGTTGTTAAGAAGGGTGGGATCCAGCCCGAGGCAACAAGCCGCTGTAGCCCACAAGGGCAGATGGCTGGCAAGGGTGTCGAGACTCGATATACGGACAGTGACTGATGAGCTGCCATCTAACACTCTTGACATGCTGCCGGGAGGGTCATGTGTGTGTGTGTGTGTGTGTGTGTGTTGCCACGGTTTGCTACTGACACCACGGCTACACACACATATACACATACACTCCATCGTGACCCTTATAGCTTCCTCCCCAGTCTAGGGTAGGAACTTCCTAAAGCCTGTATGCCCACGATAAAATTTCACGTGTATAGGCTATTCACGGTGAAATGAGCACTTTTGAAAGCCCTGCTTGAGATCTACTTGTATGCAAGTTGTGTATTCTTCCACCTTATGGGAAATTAACATTGCCATGAGCCTCTTCACTTTATTCATGCGTCGGTCAAGTGAATCTGTGAAATTATTAGAAAAGTAAATATTTTACAAATCTGCTAATTTTTACACACTTACAAATGGTTACCTAACACTATTTATTCAACGTTAACAAATTATGGAACTAGCTTCCATCTATAGTTATCAACCTAACGGGGCGTATGTCACTCAGTGCGCCCGTTAAAATATAAGCAAGCAGCGGCAATGACATTTTTCAAAGGTTGATTTCAAAAGTGCTCACTTTATCGTGAACAGCCTCTACGTACATTATATTCTGCGCGTGCGCTCTGCCTGGTATATTCGAGGTGGCAACTTACTGTCTGGCCACGACGCCATATTTGTCCATGTGCGTTTCTGTACGCCTTGTTACGAACTAATTCATGAGGGATAGTCTTAAGAACATTGTTTAAAACATTCCTTTCCTCTATATAAGTAAATGTTACACATAGTTTTAACACGCCATTGGGAAAAGTTCACAGATCAATCACATTATTGTTAAAGGATGTTCACATTTAACTGAGCAATTTTTTAAGTCAACCTATGAAATATGTCACTGCTCCGACCTGCATACATCTTAACGGGTCCACTGAGTGGCATTCGCCCTGTACAGTTGGCAACAACGCGACGTGGGGAAACTGGTTCGATGTTTTAACGTTTAATTGAATGCTTTAGATACACATAAGCGAGTACTAGAATATTCATTTTATTTCTCTTTTTTTAATGCATATCAGTGTAGGAATTAGCAAAATTGTGAAAAAAATTTTCTGATAAGTTTACAGTTTCACTTGACCGACGCATGTATAAAGATGTCAGGCCCATGTAATTTCAATTTTCCATTTTGTGGAAGAATACACAATGCATATACAAGAATATCTTAAGCACGGCTTTGACAAGTGCTCAGTCTATCCCGAGCAGAATACAGAGATAAGTGAATTTCGCTATTATAAACTGGGATCATAACTGTTTAATCATTGGCTGCTGCCATGGGACACTTTTTTTTTTTTATTATTAAATTTGTTCGCACTTGATACGTGAGTACGCATATTCAGACTCACTGACTTTTATGCTTCGCAAAAATAAGCATTAAAATAAAGTGCGAAAACAAAAGTAGACCTGATGAATCGCTTTCTTTTGCTGGTAATATTTAACGATGTACGAGGATAAGTGTAAAAATGAGTAGAATTTTGTATAGAGTTTTCTTCTACCGCGTAAAATTATTCAGCATAAATATATACAAGTTGAACACACACTATTAAGGGTGGGGTTGGACCCCTTCATTTTCTGAGAAATTGTTGTTTGCACGGATACGCGTATCTCGGTAAATAAATGTTCTGCAAATACGACTTGTCAGAAAAAAATAAAAAACAATTATTTATACCCTATTTTTTTCTTTTGTCATATTACATGTATTCTTGAAGAAGAAGAAAATCGTAAAAAATGGTAAAATATTACACATTTTTAAAGATCGCCTATGCAGTTTAATAAGTGGCAAGAGAAAAGTATAAACATAGGGCGTAGTTACACATATAATTTACACAGTAAAGCGTCACGACGGAAACACTGCACGCCGTGCGCGTAGGAGCGATAGGGCACTAGGCGTGCGTGTTAGTGTCGGCCGTATCGCTCCCTCGCTTCTTGTACTTGGAAGCGCAGGCCCACTCTTTAAGTCCGAATCCGTGATATCAATCAGTGAAATAATATTCACTCAATGTCACCTGATAAGCTACTGCCGGCCGACTCGTAAATAAAGCATATGAATAGGGAACAAGTGACTTATTGCATTGAAATTCTCGACATTCAGAGGGAATCACAAGTAAATCAGTGAAATTCAGCCACATGTTAATTAGTCATTTGGTTATGGTTATCAGTTTCTCAGTTTTCACAGGTTTTCACCGATTTTACTCAATTCTCACTGGTTCAGGTTTAGTGTGCAGATATTTATTATATCTTTATCTTTTTTCTTTTCAGAAAAAGATTTCCTCTTTTTTTTTTTTTTTTTTTTTTTAACTGGAAAAAAGTTTACATAGCTCCCCTGCTAGGGTAGGGGCGAGATTAAAAAAAAAAAATCAGCACAAGAGTGTCTTAAGTCAGATTAGAACTTTTTACGTTTATTCTTGTAACTCTCCTAACGAAGTTCTCTCCTTCTTTTTACCGAACCCGGGGATACCTTGTGCGTCGCGAGGAATGGCTGACGAAAGTGATCGTGTTATCGACGAGCGCCTGCGCACACCAAGATGGTCTTCACGCGTGGTAGAAGGTAAGGGATGTTGTTCTGGGGGGGGGGGAGGAAGAGGGTTGAGGGATGTAGCCCAGGCACCGAGATCACGAGCGACTTGAAACAGCCACCTTCCTCTCCCCCGCCCCACCTCAGTCGCAGGCCGCAAATCCCCGCGCCGACTCCAGACATTGGGCTGGAGATTGGTTGCCAGGCAACCTACTCCGACCCCCCCCCCCCTCTCCCGCGCAGTATCCGCCCGTACAACCTCGCAGGACCCGACTTAAGACCCCGGCCGCCAGGAGCAAAGACGCCACCCCCCCTTAGTAAACCTCACCCTCGCGGGTAATCCTTCACACTTTGAGCGCGAAAGCCATTCCTCGTGCCTCCGGGGAGAAGAGGGAGGAAGTGGTCCAATCGAGAGATAGCCCCAGCATCGTTCCCCACTCCCTCCTCTTCGTCAATCAGGTTGCACACGATCCTTTTCGCAGCCCAGAGCCACTCCAGGGTCCGATGCATTATTAAGATAGGGTGAGAAATATGGGGGCAATTTCGGCCACGATAAGAAGCTAATGGTTTCAACTTTGCACTCTATCGCCCGGGCTCTGAAATACGCATAAAATAATGGAGGGGAATAGAAGTCTTTTTTTTTTTTTTACCTTCTCCCTTCTCCAACGTTCCGACGCCCACCTCCATATCTTCGGCGTTATCCCCAGGGCTACCATTTCACCCCACTTTCAACTCCTGGCGACTCCTACCCACCCCCAACACCTTCCAACACCATTTCAACATTCGCCGGGGTCTCTCGCGCACTCGTTCCAGTGATAGCGGAGGCCTGGAGGGGGTTGGAAGGGGGTTGTGAAGCCAGCGCCTGGAGGATGGATGCCGCCCTTAACTGCGTGTGGGCACTTACAACAAATTGACTTCCACACTACCCGCCGCCAACACTACTCCCGCTGCTACCAACACACGCACCCTCCCTTTTTTTTCCTCCAACCCCTATAACGGTCGAGCAACCCCTCTCGAGCACGTGGATGGAACCATCAACGGTTGGCCAAGGGGGGGGGGGGGATAGACACTTTCGGCCTACGGCGAGGAGTGAATGAGGCACATTTCGCGGGTTTGAACCTTCAACTAAAATATGGCGTAGACCGATTCTTCGTCTACTGCGCATGTAGCCCGACACTGACCTATCCCAAACCGACACAATTCTCAAAGTTACATGGTCAACACTGACGAACGTATTTGTTTAAATGTTAATTCTCAGTAGACAACCCCTTTTATATGAATAAATTTACTTTACAATTTCGAACTTAACACATTGTGGTCTGCACACATTTACTAGCACTTAAGACAAATTAGAAGTGAGTCACCTATATCCACTACTGCAAGAACACCGGTTCTGTTGGTGTCTGTGTTAGAACTCACCATCGTCCTATTGGTCCATACCACACCGGACACTACCCTGTACTTTATAGAGTTAATTATTGGCTGGTCATCAACCAATGGAGAGCCGAGCTGATATTGACCCAGTCAAATGTCCTTTATTGTACAAAAAGGTTTACAATCAATTATGTCCCTTTAAGTGGCTATAAAAAAAGAAACGCTATCGGTAGACATATAATTTTTACTGCGATGTGGTGTTCTTGCGAGGTATAGTTAAACACAAGCCTAACAACGACTGCACATCCATACGAGTTTTGTTCCGAACAGCAAAGAAATTTTCAAATTAGTCTTGCTCGAGTAACACTCGAGCATAGTCTACAAAGTGTTAATAAATTTGCATTATAAATCGATTATAAGAAGAGAAGGAACATCTCAAAAGTACTTGTTTACTGAACAGTGATCTAACATCAAATCCTATTCACGTCGTTTATGGTACTCGTGTTGGCAGAAAAGCAGTCCAATTTTGGGACACGGAGATTGGTTCTACGATTTGAACCCCCCCCCCCCCCCCATCTTAAGGCTATACCACACAGCATTCTCGAGCAAGTTGTTATGAGTAGAGACCTGAGAAATTCGCGAGTTCAATGACCTGCATACTATACTTTACAATCTTATGTACAAATATGCCGATATTAACAGCACATTGGTTTTCTGCTGCCACTGTGTAAGGCGACGATCAGGCCAGCGTTCTCCAGTAGATGTCAAACACCGTGTGGGCCAATGTCTAACGTTATATAAACACACGTGATTTGGATTCTAGCTTGCCTCGAAATGAATCCGCGAATTCTTCAGGTCTTTAGTTATGAGCTAACCCCACTCATTAACTAGCATGATAGTGAAGGATATTATTAGGTAGAAGGGTAAGCTAATAAGAAGATGAGTTGTGTAAAGAGTAATTAAAGTGTTTCCTGACAATCTCAAACAGTTAGAAACTTTTACAAGCATAAATACGATGTGACCAAGGGGAGAGAAGGATGGTGGGGAAGATTAAATTAGTTAGAGACAGCGGCCAGTCACTATACAAAGCTTTCGTTGCTCTTATCGAGCACTAACTATTCCGTTTGGACCAACATCGAAAAGTCATTAAATCGTAAAATAATTTATTCCTAGGATTTGCGATCAAGCAGAGTTTTATATATATATTTTTTTACGTTTAAGATCATATCGACTTTAATCGTACACACCTTGAGCACAAAGCAAACAATCTTATAAATGTTTTCAATTTGTTATGTTGTAATTATTCCATAGAGTTGGCGTTCTTGACCAAGTTGTTTACAAGCTTTGTACGTGAATTTAATTTAATTTCAATTTTGAAATGGGGAAAATTATAAAGTAATGTGTAACAAGATGTTGGGTTTCTCACTGTGAAAATTCTATGCTAAACACACTTGTGACCTACTTCACCTTTCCCAGCAGTCCAGAAAGGTAAGTTTCTAAACCAATTTTGTTTGTTTTAACTGGTATCTAGGTTTGGGCTGTTTACCTGGTTACGAACTTTCAATATTTTCTATAATAATCCATACTTTGCCTAAATATTTGTTTCTTTTATTGAAATACTACAGTTAACTGTCAAAACAAACAAAATTGTTTTTGAATCTTATCTTTTTGGATTGCTGGGAATCTCGGATAAAGGTACCGCCCTGCAGAGCAAAAAAAAAAAAACAATTTAATTACATTAGTTTGGTAATTATTAATGCTAAAAACTCCGCACCATATCGTCTAAAATTATGTGTTATCAATATTAATGTTATAAAATAGCCAAGACGAAATAATTATTGGTAATTTATGTTGGTCACAATAGAAACGTTAGTGGCCCGATCGTAAAGAGGTAATAAGCAAAGAAGTTTCGCCTGGCAGTGAAATCTCTTTTTCCCTTCCATACTCTTTGGTTAGAGAGAGAGAGAGAGAGAGAGAGAGAGAGCATGATAGAGAAGGAACACACCCGTTATCACACTCTGCCCTGGCCGCCCCGAGGTAGGACGTCGCTGCACCAGGTCTACCAGCTGACCTCGCCCCTTGACAATCGCCGACTGCCCCGATGTCCTTCCTCGCAGCCCAGTCCACTCTTCGCGCCCCTCTACATGTGTGGATCGACGTACTGAATTGTGATTGGCTCCCGTCGTGCACTAGAGGCGGAGTCTGCTTGTAGTTTGTTGCAATTATACAGGAATGTCCTGAGGTTAGATGGACCCACACTTTCTGTTGTTCTTAGCACATTGCTATGCTAGTTGAAACGCTCCACTTCGGCTCGCTGTTACGATTTCTTGGTTTACAAAACTCGCCTGTGGCCTCTTCCACGGGTCTTGTTTAGACAGGCGGGGTACAACGGGGCCGTGTATAACAGGGTGGAACGCTTGACTTCGAGGTATTGCGCTATAGCTAGAGACATGTAAAATGCGCGTTATTATCTGCCTTCAGGCTGAACTTCACAGTACTGTAAATACTTGAGCCGCCGTCGTCTTCCGGTTGGCTGCTGCATTGATGTAATGTCACTCCCTTCTCGACTGAACTGCACGTGATTGGAGCACACAGTTGCGAAGTGTTCATTTATTGGCGCAGAGTTACCTAGGGCGTGTCAAATGAAGTTTCGTCCAATGACAAACATATTGCGAAATATATGTTTTCCAAGTTTAACGTGTCCTCAAACAATAACGCGAATTTCGCATGTCTCTAGCTATAGCTAGTGGTAGGATAACGTAGCGACCTCAATGACCCGCTGGCTAAGACTCCGCAGTCCTGTGTGCATTCGAGCCTCAGATGTTTGTTCACTGGCTGTTGTCTCACACCTGGCAGTATGGCACTCGCTAGTTGGTTTCCTTGCTAGTCTGCTATAGGCCCATAGTCGTCCATGGCGTGTCTAATGAACTGTGATCCAATTGAAAAGGTGACTTCAGTGTATACTTGTTTGACGTCTATCTTGCCCTGAAATGATTTCGTGAAATGTTCCTATCCCTAGCTATAGCGTTCATTTAGTGGTACAAAACCACAGCGGTCTCGACACCCAGTGGACAACGCTTTAAGCTAGTTTCTAAAAGTAGTATTGGGAGGCGATGCGATGCGTTCCGACGGGATGGGCAACGACGAGCTTCAATTAACTGTTTCGCAATTGAACGATGCTGGTCTTTCGGCGACGGAAGCCGTCGAGATGGTGAGTGAGCGAAGAGGTTTGGGCGGCTCGTAACATCGAGGTCTTGAGAGCCGACGAGGGCGAAGCGAGGTATGAGCAGCGCCGGAATGTAAAGGCGGGGGGAAACGGGAGATATCCGAGGAAACCCGCCTATCAGCGGTATCGTCCGGCACGATTCCCACATAGAAAAACCTGGGGGGGGGGGGGGACTCGCCGGGAATCAAACCCGGTTCGCCTAGGTGGGAGCAGAGTAGTATAATCACTATAGTCCATTCGCGGTTTCTTCGGCATTTTTTTAATCAACCTTTGAAAAATCTCCCCAAGTATGACGCGTTTAGTTATTTCCTAAATACGCCCTGTATCACAAGTGTTTTATACTTGTGTTCATAAAAGTTACTTTTTTTTTCCTGTTAAATTAAAATCTTATTAATGTCTTATTTATAAATTATAATGCCTTACTGATAAATAATTTGAATAAAACCCGGGAGAAAATAGGTATGTTGGTAACGTCTAGTGAGAAACAGTTCTTATACAAAATATCATTACAACTGAGTGCGCACGGCGGGTATGAGAGACGTGCAACACGAAGCAGAATTATTTCGATGTTGTTAATAAATTATTTAAGACGTGAACATAAACTCGCTTGTATAGTCTTCTCTCATTATCCACGTACACAAACACCGACAACCGCAAATACAGAATTTCAGTGACGCGCAGCGACTGACTGGTGCTTCGTCCTGATTGGCTACAGCTCATCGCAACCCAGGGGCCGCGGTAGCTTTAAGCAGTTAGATTTTTTTTTTAAATTTATTTCATTAACCCTACCTAGCAGTACAGCCATCCATGGTGTTCAATTCTATAATGGCTACTACAATTTAACACACAATACATAAGTTATATAAATTCACAAATTTTTTGGTGGGAGGGCGGCTATTCGTCTGGGCACCCGTAATTTAAGCTACAAATTCTATTTCTATTCAAAAGCATCATTCACTCTTCCTAGGAAGGTGGTGAGCTATTCTGCCTTCTGCCCCGACCGAGACAGCTCCCCGACGGGTATCCTTTCGGTCGCCCTCCGTTTCGCCGCCCCCGCCGGAACAGACCAGGGACCGGGATTCCCACGAATCAGCCCGCGCGACCTAACTAGCCTTTCGGCCGGTCCGTCATGGCACCTAACGGTCGAATGGCCCCGCCCACGAACCCGAAGGCTCCCAGCCCCCTCCCAATCTGTACTATTCTATTTTGTCCTTTTTATTTTTCCCTCGCCCACCGTTCTGCTCCAACCTAAGCATCGTCCAGGACATCGAAATACCCCTACTGTACACCCATAAGTCAAGTTTGTCTTGTGGTTAAGGGTGCGGGCTAATAATCCCATGGGTGTAGGTTTTAGTCCCCGTGGTGTCGTAAGTCAAGTTTGTCTTGTGGTTAAGGGTGCGGGCTAATAATCCCATGGGTGTAGGTCTTAGTCCCCGTGGTGTCATAAGTCAAGTTTGTCTTGTGGTTAAGGGTGCGGGCTAATAATCCCATGGGTGTAGGTCCTAGTCCCCGTGGTGTCATAAGTCAAGTTTGTCTTGTGGTTAAGGGTGCGGGCTAATAATCCCATGGGTGTAGGTTTTAGTCCCCGTGGTGTCGTAAGTGTAATTTTTTTTTCTGCAAATTATATATTTTTTAATATTTTTTAGTTATTCTCTATGACATTAATTCATCACATTTGTGTTCTAGAAGAAAAATAATGTATGTACAATTCTCAATAAAGTAGGTTGTAACACAAGGTCATCATTTGTAATATTACAAATAAATTTTTTGCAGTTTTTACAAGAAAACTCTTTGTAGTTTTACAAAAGGATTTTCTTGGCAACGTGATTTCCAAAGATTTTCTTTGTAAAAGTACAAACAATTTTTTAGAGTTTATGCAATTTTGAATTCAAAGTTTGAAAAAAATAACACTACCCTTCGATGGGTGTGTATTTCAAAGGACACACCAGCTGGGTCATTGTCTGTAAAGTTGGCAAACGAGACAAGGAAAACTAGTTCCATCTTTTGACATCGTTTTACAAGCCTGTCGTTTAAATTTACAGTAAGCACCGAGAATTTATTCAACATAGTTTCTGTTTGTTTACACGCACAGAATCACAAGACTTTATTTTTTTTATTTTTTTTTATTAACATATTTGCATTCCGAATTATTTCACAGTTACGGTTGACGCCTATTTATCCTGTACATCCTATTTCTCAACGACGTTGTTTTGGGAATCTGAAATGATATTAAGGTAAGGTTACGTTATGTTAGACTAAGGTACATTAAGTTAGGTTAGGTCACAGTAGCTTAAGCCATCTCAGTAAGTGTAGGTGACCTTAGGAGACTTCAATCACCTTATAACATTTGACACAATATATTTAACAAATGAATTGGACACATATATTTTAATGTTGTGTTACTATTTTTTCCAAGTGTTTATATCACAAAACAATTTCAGTAACAAATACAGTATATGACACGATTTTAAACACTAATCTAAGAGTAATATTAACATTAATTGTTATAATACATGCAGCCACCTACACAGCACCCAATACTTTTACCTCTTGCTGGTACTGACACCAGACAACATGTGAGACGCCCAGTTCTCGAAATCGGAATCACTACTCCAATCAAGAGCTCTTTCCGACACATCACATGGTCTATCGGCAGCAATTGGGGATGCCAAAAGACGATTTATTCCCGTAGAAGAATACAAAACGGGGGGGGGGGGGGGAATTATAACCTCAGAAGGGTTTTCAATTTACCGTGAACCGCTTGTATATCGCTTTAAATGTATATTAATATGTACCGCAGTTAAAAAAGCAAAGAGTTCGTGAATGAATCTATTTCTTAGACACGCTTGAGATGACTCCGTGAAATAAAACTTGTACCAAATCCAGTGTTACTGGACGAAACCATCTGTTAACTAGGGATGAAAAAATTTCGCGAATTCATTTCGGGACAAGATAGACGTCAAACACATATATAGTGCAGTCACCTTCGCAATTGGATCACAGTATATTAGATCCGCTCTGCCCGCCTCTGAGCCAATAGCAGGCTTGAAAGGAAACACCTTGCGAAGCCCATAACTGCCAGGTGCGTGGCAACAGCCAATGAACATACAGCTGAGGCTCGAATGCACACAGGACTGCGGAGTCTTAGCCAGCGGATCATTGAACTCGCGAAATTTTCCTATCCCTATTGACAACAAATGACATACAGACGTTCCATATGGAATATACCCGAACTTGCAAGACTTCCCCGGGAAACAGACGAACACAAACAGAAAGATGAAAAGTCTAGACATACAATGGACTCCGAATACAAATTAAAGTAATACCCAGTGACACACGAACTGACGACGAAAAGAATGTTGAATACGAGTTTCCCAACAGGGTCACAAATGTATCCAGTGGACAAGAGGTGGAAATAAGCGACGAACTGGCGAAGACAGAAAACGTGAACTGTCACTGCGTGTTTTCGGGCGACTCGAATGAATCCGCTGATTCGCTGAGCTTCCGATCGCTTTGCGAAAGGGTGTAAATTATTCGAGCATTGATGGCGTCCTTTTCAATAATTAAAGAACTTACGGAAAGTGGTTGCACTGGACGAGCCCAGTAGGAATTGCTCATTAACTGCATTCAGTTTGAGAGATCTAAAATTGTGTTTCTCAGGATAAAAGTTGTTGACACCATTAAAATAAAACAAAGAAATGTCAGAGAAATTCTTTATATCGTTTGCCTATCATTGCAATTTAAGTTTTGCAAAAAAAGTTAATTTGAGGAAGAGCCATAATTAAAACCTTAATAGCAGGCGAACTAAAAGCTTGGCTTCAAATATATTAATTACTCCAAGAAACACTTCAGTTGGGTTCAAAGAATATATTGGTATAACTTTTAAAATTGGTTTAATGCAAGATTCATGGGTAAAATGCTCAAGGTTGGCTTTAAAAAGAGGATAAAATTATTTCGAAACTGGAAATTTTCTTTTGTATTATGTTACGAAACCGTGAAGTACTTAAAAAAAAAAATATATATATATAAATAATCTAGGCACTTGAACACCTTCAGGTCTCATTGTTTTTTGTGTTCAATAAACTGCGATTCAACTGAAAAAGTACTTGAAAAGTACACGTGTATGAAGTTGAACTAGACACCCTAACCATTCGTCATACAGACCACAAGGCGAAATCCCCAGGTCCTTATAACTATAACGTTCTGGCCTTCTTGAAGGAAGGTTAGAGACGGCCGCAGCTCGTAGATGTACTACTAACTCGGCTTTCTCCAGGGGTCATATTATCCACTTGGGAAACAGTACATGAAAGTTACAAGGGAGGGAAGTCAAAGGTGCCCTCGAAATAAACTCTAATGTGCGAAGGTCCGGTAGTTTCACAAGTTCTTACGGTGGCCGTGTTGTACTCTGATTAGCTCGCAGTTTTCAAGGCGTGTCCTGGACGATTCTTTAGCCAGTAATTCACAGGAATGAATGTCGTTACCGTATCTTGTGCAGCCATGCCGAATAAGAAAAAGAAGCCTCCCGCCATGGCAGTGACAAAGCGTGAATGATAAAATAATGTCCCATACACGCATGGCAACGTTCCTATAGTTACTCGGGAAAGAGCCAAATGCATAGGGAAGTTCTCAACTTTATATAGTACCGATGCTAAACATTCCCATATTTTCAGACTGACACGTCCCATGTAGCAAACAAAATATTGCCCATTGATGGGTTACAGTCGGATGCCGAGCTGGCAAACAGTTGGCCAAACAGCTGGCATGCACCCGACACCATTGATGGTCCTGAAGAGGCACCACTAACTAGCCATACTCTGACATAACTGACCCAGGAGTGGTGAACACAAATGGCCCAAGTATGGCCTATGTACTTACAACAGCAATGGCCCACCGATGTAAAATTTCACAGCCAACAGATGACATATTGATGGCTAGGCATGCTTTCGCCATATGGATAACACTATTTCTTAAAAATAGTTATTTTTATCATCATTATCAACATATCTTTGTTTTTTAATTTTCGTTACTTCACTATTAAACACATTATACGACATGAAAATCATATGGTCACCGTAGACGTGTAGGGGGCGCGAATCTACACCCCTTTGATTCACAGCCCAGCATGCTAACTAATACTATACAGTGTATTCTTCCGCTTAGATGAACTAATTTAGAATATATTCGGACTTAAATGATTAACAAACACTAATATAATATAAATTACACCAGTAATTACATAGCCTTAATATTTACCATGTGAAATTTTTTTTTGAAAGATGCAGTTAACAAAAAAAAAAAAATACTGTCGTTGCAAGAACTATTCCAACATGAATCGCGATATTAACCCAAAAATTTGCCTTTGATGTGATCTTTCGCAGTATGCAGCTTCTGTCACCTGGATGCTATTCATCTGTTTTGAAATGCCGTCGCCAGTTATGAATATTTTAGTGATATAAAATGACAAAACCCTCCTGAATGTTAATTTTCTAAAGGTGGTTGTGTGTGGCTATATATATATATATATATATATATATATATATATATATATATATATATATATATATATATATATATATTAAACTTCTCGTTTTAATTATATTCAGCCATACATGTGAAACATTACATGTGTCAAATTATTAAAAACCAGTCACAATGTCACGCCTAATTCTGTATTTACAGCATTATGCCATAGATATTTCCATCACTACATATTAACAAATAATCTACTTATTGTGTCATACGATCTGTAATTATATTAGACACGCACGTATATAGATTTAAATGTGTGTAGTTTGAAGAATCTATCTGAGAAAAGTGGGAGCCATAAAAATTCCCATAGCAAGCCAATTGCACCAGCAGTGATTCATCGCTGTACCACTTCACAACTATCACATGGCCTATAGATAGTCATTTATGGGCCATTAATAGGTCACCTACTCTCAACTATCAGTTTCATTTCCATCAACATTCCATCAGTGGGCCATAAATGACATGCCAAGTGTCGGTGCCAGCAGGTAACCATAGCAGATCCTGCTGTGTAGAACCATAAATTTTCTGGGTCAGTAGTAATCCAGCAATGCCATCAGGAAAACCACAGTCAGCCGACTGTCTCTTAAGTGCACGAAACACTACAGTGAAGTGCCATCAATGGTCCAAAAATAGATAGGTTAAGTACTACCAGTACTGAAATACAATTGGCACGCCATTTGTGTATCATTAGCAGTATACCCACTCTCAGCCATCAGTTTAATTTTCATCAACATACCATTAACGCGTAATTGATAGCATTACAAGTGCCCTGTTGCCCGCAGTCAGCCATAACAGGGCCATTTGTGTAAACCCATAAGTAGTCACCGCCAGCAGTCATCAAGCAGTGCCAGCATTATAACCACAGTCGGCCGACTACATGGGGTAGTACTATTTACACACCTGTATAGGTTTAAAACTTTCATTACAGTTTAGGAAGTTGATCAGAAATTTTTTACAGCGTAAGTTGATGCCGAAATAATTCTAGAAATTCACGTGCCATGCAGTCCGTAAGGCGAATGTCTTAGGTCCTTGACCATAACGACCCGGCCTTCTCGGATGAAAATGCAAGCAGGATCGCGAGGGAGAGGCAATCTTCTCGCCCTAGCCGGGAACAGCGTAATGTGACTGAGTGATCCGGGGTTTGGGAGGTGGGGAGGCGCGTGGTGAATATTGAATACATTAGCTGATCGCATGTCGCTTCATCCCCCAGCCCCGGTCTCTCCAAGGATCCTGCAGCGTCCCTTGAGGGTGAGAGTGGAAGGTTTGGGGGTGGTTGGGGGTGGTTGGGGGTGGGAAGCCACCCTCTGGAGGCCCCCCCCACCTCGAGAACAGCGAGTGATTCCGGGCACTAAATCTTGTCTCCCCTACAACCTTTTTCTGCCCCGGCCACCATCCCCTTACCCCTCCCGACAACCCTCCCCTTCAGTCTGGCTAAACGGGGGCGATCAAGGGAGTGAGATCCGAAATTGGATTGTGATTGCCCCTGGTCGAGGCGAGCCAAGGGTGGCTGCTGTGGAGTGGACTGTTCCGCGGGAGGGGGTGGAAAGAGGCGGGTTAGGGGTGCGAATAAATTGACAGCCACATCATATCTCCAGAAGGAGATAGGGCTTAAATGGCCCGGCGTGCGACAACTCCATTTATACGGGGTCCGTCCTGTGTTGCTTTTTGCCCCTTACAGGATTCGCTGGATTTTTTTTGCCCCTTATCCGTGGAAAAGTGAGGACGGGGGTGGAGTATTTCGCATTTCCTCTCCCATATACACGCGCCGTCGATATTGATTCCGTATTACAGCTCCCCGACGAATTGTCAGAGCGGGGAAGCCATAATTCTTCCTGGGGCCTTTGACTCGGGTCGGTTGTAAACTTCTCGCCAGTAACATCCCAGATGATCGTGACTTGCTTCTTCCCCATGATTTGCTAAGTCGCAAATCAGATTTTCCGACACAAAACTGAAGTGACAAATCACCGTGTTCACTTATATTAAGCAGATATTTCGCTCAGTGAATCGGTTATTCACTGAAAACTCAGTCCTTATCTTATCAACTACTGACTACACTCTAAGAAATTATTCGCAAATTTTACTATTTGCTATTCACGGTAAAGTGAGCACTTTTGAAAGCCCTCTTATTTTGAATAATAGTCAATAAATATATTTTACTTTAGTCTTAGATATTTACTTCCAAATGCAGTGGAATATACACTCTGTGTTTATTAAAGGCTGTTCACGGTCAAATGAGCACTTTTGAAATCAACCTTAGAAAAAAGTCACTGCCCCTTCCTGCATTTATTTTAACGTGCGCGCTGAGTGACATGTGTCTAGTAAAGTTGGTAATAATGGAGGGAAAGTAGTTCCATATCTTAACGTGTCTAATTAAAAGTCATGGGTAACAATTTCTAATTACTTATTTCTTTCATCTTCTGTTTTTTTTTCTAATGCATCAAATTGTAAAAATGAGCATATTTGTTAACTTTTCCTTTCCTAATAATTTCACAGTTTCACTTGACCAAAGCATTAATAAAGCGATGAGGCAAACGGCAACGTTAATTTTACGTAAAGTGCTATATGTAGATTTTAAGCAGGGTTTTCAAAAAGTGCTCATTTTGCCGTGAACAGCCTATATTTAAAAGGCGATATTTATTTTAAAATGTTGTTAAAGGATTTTAAAAATCTCCGAAAGGAGAAAGTAACTAGGGCGTGAAAAGCGCTCACTTTATCGTGAACGGCCTACATACGGGTGAGAAAGCGCGAATGGTAAAGCTATTTCCCGTACATTCATGCTAGCGTTCCTACATTTGCTCTGAAAACAGTCGAATGCGTACGAAACTTCCCATCTTCGTGTAGTAGGGACGCTGACATTCCATATTTGTAGCCAGATGTGTGGTATTATTTTCGTACGATAGATATATGGGTTGAAAAATTCCAACTCAGTTTCGGAAGTTTACCAGAAATGTTTTTTTTTTTTTTTTTTTTTTTTTTTTTTTAGAGTTTATGAACCAAGAATTGTCACTCCCAGTTTATATCTGTTGCTCAAATAACCATTAGGACTTTATTGATTGTATGCGAGGCATATTCTACTAGCCTGCAGACGAATTCGACTGATTTGGATCATTCGATTTGCGGAGTCCCGAACTTCGCGCCTGCAACTGAAATCATGTGAATCTCGAATGTAAAAATTATAGTAAAACATTAATAATGAAATTTCGCTTTAGGGAATTTTATTTGAGCATAGTTTAACGACGAAAAATACGTGATGATTTTGATAAACACCTGTTACGTTTTTTGCGACTTCGTCTGTGGTCCGACTGTTGCTGGCACAATTTAGACGTACGATTTTGGGGTTCAAGTTACCTTCGACAGTTTTTTTATGTTAACAATTTTACTGACTTCTTTTCGTTTTTAATACTACGATGTTTAAGTTACGTTGTTTCGTTTTATTCAGTTTGTTCTTTAACAGCCTGAGCTGAGGACCCACCCATAATACAGCGTAATCATATTGTGCAAGTGAATGGTTTTTTTTTTAAGGCGGCATATTGTTACTCAGATTTTCATTTCCACTTTCGTCTATGCAGAGTGTAAAATAGGTGCAAAATTTGGGACTTTCTGTAGTGCGATAAAAACCAATGCTTGTAATTTGGCATTATGTTAATTAAACTAAAAAAAAACTGTGTCTAAGCATATTTGGTTTTTTTGGACCTCACATCATCCCCCTCGTTTATACTATTGTATTTCGTTTGTGAGTGAGAATGATTCCCCGCGTCCACTGGCCAGTGTGAACTCTGATACACTTGATAACAAACTTTTGTGTTTCGTCTGCTACAGATGAGCGAGTGAAGGAATTTGGGCTGCTCTTAACAGCGAAGTCTTCAGAGCCGATGAGGGTGCTGAGGCGATTATGGAGCAGCGCCGGGATGAAGGGACGGGGGAAACGGGAGATCCCCGAGGAAACCCGCCGAACAGCTGCTTCGCACGGCACGATTGCCACAAGCGGAAATCCGGGAGTGACCCGGCCGGAGATTGAAACCGGTTCGCCACAGTGGGAGGCGAGCAGTCTAACAGCTCAGCCACCGCGGCCCCTACTACAGATTCGCCGCTTCAGAACTGCATCAGCCGAGCATTAAAGAAACAATAGTTTGCAGTTTTTATTTTTGTGGATTATGCCGTGTCCCCAAAAATATTCACCATTTTCCGCTGTGCCATTTCGTTTCTTATAGTATTGAGATTCTCTTCAAAGAGTTTGGTTAATATGGTTTCAGTGTAGCTGAAACAGTTTGCAAAAATGTGCGTGCATAGTTTAAAGTTGTCTTAATCATCTTTTGATACGAATTAATTCAGGAGTTTTATATATTCATTTTATTAATGTGGACCTCTTTACTTACTAGTCCTGCAGAATCGACAGTACAATACAATGTAAAAAAAAAAATAGGCGAAGTTCCCTTACATGTAAGGGAAGCTATTTACCTAAATTACCTTTTAAATGTAGAGTAAATTTACATAACAAGTAAAGTACTATTTCCTAATAGTACGGAAAAAGTACCTGACAAAAGTGGGGGAGGGAGGGGGGCCATACCAGTAAGGGAAAATTCACTATATTGTATAATAATATTATATTAAAAAATACCCCGGTGATATCCATTACACCACGACACAGCATGACAGCAGCAGTGAACATTAGAGTGTTAAATTATTGTTTCTCCCCCCCCCCCCCCACTCCATCCATGCATGGCATGTTAAGACAATGGTGAAGAGATCCACACGTCGTAAGGTAATTTTCCCATTCTTTTGCGGGATTTTCCACTATCATGTACCTGGATTTTACTCCACAGTGCGGTAATTTTACCTTACCTGTAACGAAACCCCACATTCCAAGACATTATTTGTAAATTTACCGTATCGGTGTATACGTAAAGTGACAAAGCGCGAATGATAAAATATTGCCCCATACATCTATGGTGTCGTTCCGACTGTTTCTCAGGAAAGAGTCAAATGCGTAGGCAAGTTTCCAACACTGTATAGTAGCGACGCTAAACATCCCCATATTTTCAGCCTGACTTATAGTGTTACTTTCATATACTGCATAGGTTACAAACGCCATTACAGTTTTGGAAGTTTACGAGAAAAAATTTTACAGCGTAGGTTTCCCCCACAAGTTTGGGAATATTACCTTACACTTGTCAGGAAAGTATCCCATCATTTTTTTTTTTTTTACAGTGTAAGGCATTTACGGGATGGTGTTTGATTATTCAACTACTCACAGCAAACAACAGGCAATAAATAGCAACTCGCCACATTGCTCACACACTCTACCAGGCCTCCAGTGTCTGAAATACGTTTATCGCTGGGTGACCTGTTCCTGCGAGCACACAAGTTATGAAATCTGAGGAGGCGAAGGGGTACGTTGTTGGTTTTTTTTTTTTTTTTTTTTTTTTTTACGTGCGAATAAGCACTCAGCAGCTTCGCTCGCATGAATGATTGTCGACGTTTCGTTCGCTCGTGTCCTTGCGGATATCGATTTATCGTTATAAGCAAATCTCGGGTTATCTTAGCAGTTCTCTGCGGGATTAGTTTAGCCAAAGTCTATTCACCGTATCTCCACACTTTGTTTAATCAAACCTTTGAAAAAATACCCTATGTATTACGTGATTGGTAGTTTCCTAAATATATCATTTGTCACACGCGTTTTTACTTGTGTTAACATAGAAGTACTTTATTTTTGGTTTAATTTAACTTTCACTATTATTTTATCTATAAATTATAATATATCATTTATTATTAATATGAATAAAACAGGGAGAAACTAAAAGTGTGTTGGCAACGTCTAGTAAGAAATAGTTCTGAAGCAAGATATTGTTACACTGTGTGCGCAATAAGTCGGTGCGATGTCCCTCTGGTATAATTTTCTGGAACTGGTTAAGATATGTTTTCAGGAGGCGGAGGAATATCATGTAAGTAGAACTTAGGCAGGGTTTAGAAGAGTTGGAAGTATCAGTGAATGGACTATATGAATTTGTGTACAGGCTGTTCACGGTAAAATGAGCACTTTTGACAGCCCTGCTTAAAATCGACTTGTATACAAGTTGTGTGTTTTACTTACTAATGTAAAATCAGCATTGCCATGGGCCTCATCGCTTTATTAATGCGTCGGCCAAGTGAAACTACGAAATTATAAGAAAAGTGAATGTACAAATCTGCTCTCATTTTTACACTTCGATACATTAAAAAATACCGAAAGGTAGGGAAATAATTTAAGTTGTCACAAATGGTTACCTAACACTTTTTGTTCGGCACTAATACATGGAACTGCATTCCCCTCTATCGTTGCCAACTTTACTGGGCGAATGTAACTCAGTGCGCCCGTTAAAATGTATGCAGGTAGAGGCAGTGACGTTTTACTAAGTTTGATTTCAAAAATGCTCACTTTATCGTGTACAGCCTTTAACAGGTAGTGTCGTTTGTAATATTTCTCCGTGCGCCACACTGCAGCGAGGACATTCAGTGGGCAAAACGCTGCAGCAGCGAATTTTGCTGCATTTCATTCAGCCACGCCGCTGAAACGCAGCCATCGTACAGCGATTGCAGCCGGAAGGTATTTGCGTTACACCTCCGCTGTTAGCAGACGACGGACGACAGATGAAGTGCTGGGATTTTTTTTCCCCCTCCAGAAATACGTAAATATTATGCTGTCACAGTGCTTTCCGAAAAGAGTTATTCAGACAACAGGATATGAAGATTACGTACGGAATATGGCAAAATTTCTACTTTTGTTAGCCATCTCGTGCGATTATTATTTTTATAGCTCTTAAATGTGAAGTTCACTTCTGGATATATTAAAAAAAAAAAAAGAAATATTCGCTTTCAATGGCGCAAACTTAACACATTCTGGACTACGCGCGAGCTGAGTTCGAGCACCACCAGTTTAAAAATTTCTTCATCCTTGAAAATAAAACTCACCTGGTTATACAGCCATTGTTACGACAGTATTTAACAGTATCTTACAAGAACAATACCACCCAACAGCTATAGGTTTCCTGCAATATATATATATATATATATATATATATATATATATATATATATATATATATATATATATATATACACACATATATTCTATGCCCTTATAAAATGACACGATTGACTGTAAACATTTTATACAGCAAGCGACATTTGATTGGAGCATATCATCTCTGCGACCCCAGTGGCTGATGACCAGCCAATGATGAACGTCGTAGAGCACAGTAAACACACCCAGTGTGGTGTGGACCAATAGAAGAGTGGTAAGTGGGAATACAGAAACCAATAGAATTGACATTCCTGCTGTGGTGTATGCAGGTGATTCACTTGTAGCTTGCCTTCAATTGTAGTAAATATGTGCAGTCGTGAGTGTGTTAAAGAAAAAAGTTCCTTTTTAATAATAAAAGTATTGTCACTAGAAACAGTTCATTCAATAGCACCTGCAGCCATGCTTTGCAATAGTAATTAGCAGCGCTGAAGCGTTGATTTTTTTTACCTCTGAACGGGCCCAGTGATTTCAATAAGTAGAATAACGTAGGATTTACAACAGCCCAATGCGTCCGTACGTCATCCGCCCGTCCGTCATACGTCCGTACGTCTCCCAGCCGAGCGATTTACAACCAAACTTCGTACGTCCGTCGTAAGTTCATTGCTGCAAACTAATAAATACAAAATTGTTTACTTATAGGAAACAATTCTCCATAAAAATGCCAATTTTTGGAGGTATTGTGTTTCCAAGTACCTACCCAAAACGCACATACACGTATGTAACGGGAATTAATCTATGTTAAAAAAATTATATTGCATATTTCCATAGGTCGACATAATATATGTGCATAGGTTGTGTTTGGAACATGCAAATTACGACCATAAGTGTTTGAATTGTATTATTTATTTTATTTCACACGCTATTTTAATTTGAATATTAATTTTCACACATTTCTCATATGTAGGGATAGGAAAATTCCGCGAGTTCATTTCAGGACAAGCTAGATGTCCAACAAGTGTGCATTGAAATCAGCTTTGCTATTGGATCGCAATTCATTAGAAACGACCTGGACGACTCTGAACCAATAGCAGACTTGTAACGAAACAAGTAGCGAGTGCCATACTGCCAGGTGTGTAGTAACACTGGCTGCTCTCTGGGGCAGCAGCCAATGAACAAACATCTGAGGCTCGAGTGTACACAGGGCTGTGGAGTCTAGCCTACAGGTAACTGAACTCACGAAATTTTCCTATCCCTACTCATATGTAATGGTAACACAGTTAGATCACGTAATTTATGATTTATGTAAACCACCAGTCCACTTAATTTCTATTTTCTGTGATAATTTTCACGCAGTATTCTGAGTTTTAACATATTGTTATTTCAATATTGTAATATTATGTTTATATATTTAATTCTCTCCTCGGTAATTATTTTGTGGTTTTCAAAGCTTAGCAATTTATTTAATTCTTATATTTGAAAGGTATTTAATTTTTGTTTATTTTATTTTAATGAGGTATAATCGGAAGTAGGCCGCGATTGGCTTGTCGTGAGTGAAGATTCCGGCAAGCTTGCTTCTGGGTGGGATTTTCAACATGTATGGTTTATAGTATTTCCGCTGGGATTTCAATATTAGGGAATCTCCTGCACCAACCTAAGAGTAGGCCAGTAATAAGTTCCAGAAGTGGTGATTGGGTCACTGCCACAGCCGATTATAGAAGATGGTTGATGGCAGGCGTCTAGCTAATTTTATTAATGAGTTTTGTTTGGAGACGCCAGGAGCCCGATCTCCAGGCGCCAGGCGCCATGTCAGCTACGTTAGCGCCGAATCAGAATACAGGTAGCGCCAGACGTATTTGAAAGATTTCACGTGTAATTTATTTCTACGAACTTACCGAATTTTCAGAAGGTTAATTTACGGAACTAGGCATTTTATGGCTTTGACGTGTGTATAACAAGTAGTCCTGAGATCCCGTATGAGCTAGTAACGTCGGAGCCCATGAACACCTAACAACTATTGAACTCAGGGTAATATCTTTTGAGCAGAGATTTACTATTTTTTAGGAAAGTGAGGAGGAATTTTTCTGATGAAATTTAAATATAAATTGACATTTTGAAGTAAAGGTTTGGATCGTGAGAACTGTACATGTGACTAATTACTTGGGAGCTTACCCAGTTTCTTAAGCAGTTGGAAATTGACATTTTGAAGTAAAGGTTTGGATCGTGAGAACTGTACATGTGACTAATTACTTGGGAGCTTACCCAGTTTCTTAAGCAGTTGGAAATTGAGGATTGCTACTTACTGTTATCAACTAATTTTATTTTTCATTTTAGTTTCAAGTCAGTTGTTTAATTTTGCAGCAGAACTACAGTCATATTTTATTTTTTAATCTTTTAATTGGTTTCGATTTCCTTAGTTGATTTAAATATATTCTTTATTGGATGGTGGTATTTCATTTTTGTTAATTAACATAATTTTAATTCGATTCCTGAGTAAAGTGATTTTTCTTACACACACATTTAAAGTTTAATAAATTTTTCACATTTTGAATTTTACATCTTGTTGAATCGCATAACTTATTTGGTCTGATTTTACTGATTTTTCATTTAATTAATAAATTAATAATTCAGATTTCACATGTTTTATTTTATATGAATATGAAGTGCAGTGAATGTATGCAAGATGCTTCTGTGCATGGTGTTACAGAGATCTGGAGATCCTTAGTTCCTTCTGGTAAGATAAAGGTTGCCAAATTATTAAGGTGCATTCAGACACTTAAAAGCCTACGTTTGACACCTTCTACCTCACACTACGTCCAACCTATGGTTGTGGCGCCCACAGACATATTTTAATACACTAAAATACTTCAGCCATTACCATACTCACATGACACCACTACACTTATTACTTATTACAATATAAATGATGATTTTATTACTACTGCTGTTGCACGAAAGGAACTCGAGTTTCCCAACGTAATTATCAATTAATCTCCAGGAAAAATGTAACTTAATTTGACTGTACAGTCACATAAACAAACATATGAAAACAAAAGATAGCCAAAACCAGAAAATACTGAACACACTACACAGCCTTGTAAAGAACTCTGGATGAACGAGTAGCAAAACATGCACGTGTAGAAGGCTGAAATTTTATCCGTTCGTCCGTCAAAAATTAAAGCTTGCCAAGGTTTTGACGGACGGGCAGAATTAATTGCTACATTTTAATCCTTTAACCGTATTTTTAAAATAATTATTTTCTCGTCCATGGGCTACTTGTCATATTTATATTTTTTTTTTTTTTTTTTTCGTGTTCAAACCTGTTTTCCCATGACAGATATCTGCATCGCAAAGGCAAATGTCCAAAAATCTCCATCCAATCATTCACCCCCATGGCAATATTCATTCTAATATCACAGTATTTTTTTGGCTTAACGTAATCATGTCGATAGTGAATTGAGCAATTCCAAGAATATTCGGGCTTGATACGGAACAAAAAGTATTTTTATGTTATTCTGGTTTCGTTTAGATTATGCGTGCACACATTATTTGATTCTCTGCTTTCCACGCGAAAGTTAAGAATTTTCACAGCCCGAAAATTTGAAGTGGTCAGTTCACCACCAGTTGAAATTCATATAGTTAGTTACATTATAGGAAACATAGTCTACTTTTTCCTGGTAAAGCTGTTTACGATAAAGTGAGCACTTTAGAAATGAACCTTAGAAAATAACTCACTGCCCCTGCATGCATATCTTTTAACGGGCGCACTGAGTGACATTCGCCCAGTAAAGTTGATAACGATGGATAGAAAGTAGTTCCATATCTTAACGCCGAGTAAACAGTTTTAGATAGCTATTTGTGAAAACTTAAAAAAATATTTTTCCTTCGCTTTCTGTTTTTTTTATTATGCATCGAAGCGTAAAAATGAGCAGATTTGAAAATCATTTGTAAATAATTTCACAGTTTCATTTGACTGACGGATGAATAAAGGGAAGAGGCCCATGCCAATGTTAATTTTACATAAGGCGGAGGAATACGTAACGTGTATACAATTAGATCATAAGCAGGGCTTTCAAAAGTGCTCATTTTACCGTGAACTGTCTATAACACTTCACCTTCAGCTTTGTTGATATTTTGAATCTGATATCAAGTACTAACTGTATGTAATTTCATTGCTGTCAGAATTTTCATCTGCCATTAAATGTTTCATGAGGTATTATATAAAATGGTCTTGATACAGTTATGCTCTGGACCATATCCACATGCAAAATATATATATATTTTTTTTACTGTGAATTTATTCGAGAAATGTGAGAGACGTCCACTATATTATTTTTCACTACTTCTTACTTTTTCCTTCTAAGAAATACTGTCGAAGACACACAGAGGGCGTTCGTCTCAGTTTATTTAGTGTGTTCCAGAACGAGCGAGAGTGATCACGCTGTTAACACATTGATACAGACCTGCAAAATTCATGTTATTATTTTGCAACAAGTTTAACTTCAAACACGTGTACCTTTGCAATACGCTTGTCATTGGATCATACTTACTCTGTCACGCCCTGGCTAACTCTGCGCCAATGAATGAACACTTCACAACTGTGTGCCCCAATCACGTGCAGTTCAGTCAGAAGGGGGCGTGGCTTTACATATGTGCAGCAGCCAATGGGAGAAACGAGCCCGGCTCCAGCACAGACAGTACTGTGAAGTTCTTCCTGGTGCCGAATAATAAAGCGAATTTTGCACGTCTCTACACAGTGAGGTCTGCGCACATTTACTGGCACTTACGACAAATTAGAAGTGAGTCACCTATATCCACTACTGCAAGAACACCAGTTCTGTTGTTGTCTGTGTTCGAATTCACCATCGTCCTATTGGTCCATACCACACCGGACCCCACCCTGTACATTACAGCGTTCATTATTGACCGGTCATCAACCAATGAAGAGCCGAGCTGATATTGACCAAATCAAATCTCCTTTATCGTACAAAAGGATGTACAATTAATCATGTCCCTTCGAGTGGCTATAAAAATTAATTCTATCGTTAGCAATGTCATTGTTACTGCGCTGTGGTGTTCTTGTGAGGTCGTGTTAAACACTAGACGAATAAATAATACAAATCCATGCGAGTTTTGTTCTGAACAACAAATAAATTTTCTTATGAGCTTTGCTTGAGCTATACTTGAGCGTAGTCAACAAGTGTTAAGTTGTTGGGATACGGTCTAAATTCAACTCCGTCTACTGGGCATGTATCCAACATTGACATACTTCACACCAAATGCAGCTGTCGAATTCACATGGTCAGCAGTGATTAGCGTGTTCGTTTACATCTTAATTTACAAAATACAAGCCCTTTATATGTGAATAAATTAATTAAAAAAAAATTAAATTTACTCTACTTGCACTAAAAATTGGATACAGGAAGTGTTCAAACATCTCAAAGTAATTGTTTACGTAAATTATAATATGGCCTCAGATAAAGGCTGTTCACTATAAAGGCTGTTCACTTTTGCAATCAACCTTAGAAAAAAGACACTGCCCATGCCTGCATATACTTCAACGGGCGCACTGAGTGACATGCGCCCTGTTAAGTTGACAACGATATATGGAAAGTAGTTCCATGTTTTAACGTCGAATAAACAGTGTTAGGTAACCATTTGTGATAATTTAATTAATTAATTTCGCTTTCTGTTTTTTTAATGCACCAGTGTGTAAAAATTATCAGAATTATAAAATGTTTACTTTTCTAATAATTTCATAATTTCACTTGTCTGACATATGGATTAAGTGATGAAGCCCATGGCAATGTTATTTTTAGATAAGGCGGAAGACTACACAACTTGCATACAAGTAGATCTTAAGCAGGGCTTTCAAAAGTGCTCATTTGACCGTGAACAGTCTATACCATCCATGTCGTTTATGACAGTCGTACTCGCAGAACAAACAGATCTACGTCTGGACACGGAGAGCGTCTTGTGCGCCTCTCTGGCGCGCGCTCTACCCCGTTTTCACTACTCTGCAAGCACCGAACCCCTCCTTCATCGTCCCCGCACGTGCGTCGGGCGGGAAATGCGCATCCCGGCCGTTGGCAACACTGCCTCGTTTTTTTTTTTTCACTTGCCGCCCTTCCCGCCGTAGATGACTTCAACGTGACCGCTTCATTATGTCATAACTCGAGTCCGCGGTCGGCGGTGATAACATCCCAAGTGGGCCTTCTTCCTTCTTTACGAGCCGAGGTCTTATCTTCCCCCTCCACCCCCTTCCAACCAATTCCTTTAACGGTGTCCTCGTTAATTGCTGTCTTGTTCCAAGACCGTCTCATTACATATTCATCAGCGACGCCAGACGCGAGTTCTCGCGGAGCCCACACAGCGGGACGAAAATAAAAGAAAAAAAAAGAGCAACCCATCTGATACAGGAAATATATTTGTTTGAAAAAAAAAATTTGAAGGAAAAAAAATAACGAGTTTCACGAAGGTACATGTGCCGGCTGCACGGGATACCGGAACATTTTCATTGATTTCTGATCAGTTAAAGGAGATTCCGATGCTGTCCGGCGACCACCTTGCCTATTCCAAGGATGCATGCATTTTTCGGGCGGAGGGGGGGGGGGGGGTATAATAATGACTTGTCGGGACGTCATCGATTAATTAATTTTATGCTCACGGTTTATTAGCCAACGGCTGGCGGGTAATTTACAAGGAGCTCCCAGTGAAGTGATGGCGGCAATAAAAAAGCATGTTATCACCTATAGAATGACGCCATGTCATTACTCGCTTGGGAAACGAGACAGGGACTTGAATAGAAAATAGTAAAAGAAGAACTAATTGAAAAAATGTTCACTTAAAGGGCGGGACTGACCCAAGGACAAAATGGACATACGTTTCTTTTTTCTTACACGAAAATTATGTACAAGATAGTAATTGAAGTCAACATTGCATGCTCTATACAGTATACTAGGCTGTAAGCCAGCGGCTGTTCTGGCATCTAAGAGGCACACGTGTGTCCCAATAATTTTTAATTCATCTTTATTTCATCTACTTGTAACTCTTTGAATGAAAAATTACCTCATGTTTGACGTAACTGGATGTTTCCTAAATAAGCCATACATCAAAAGCGTTCTATATTTTAATAACGTAAAAATACCTTAGTTTTGATTAAACTGAAATTTTACTTATACTCTATCTGTTAATTATAACATTTCATTTTTAATTAATATTAATGAAAATAGAGAGAACATATGTGTGTTGGTAACGCCTAGAAAGAAGTAGTTCTTATGTAATATGTTATTCCACTGACCGCGCATGAATACGGTGCGTCGTCCCTTTGGTGTAATTTTCTAAGACTTGGTTAAGGTTTGTTTCAATTAGGTTGAGTGATACCCTCGAAGAGTTGAAAGAAAACATTAGGAGGGCTTCAAATAAGTTGTAAGTTAATTATGAACAGCCTATACGAGCATTATCAGAGAACAAAAGAAAGTGGTCGATATAGTGAAAGGCGAATTTTGGCGAATTAATTTCAAAACACGTCATTTCCGAATAACTTGTAGGTACGTTTATGTGCCTTTTGTTGGCTGATGACAGTGTGA
Organism: Dryococelus australis; assembly: GCA_029891345.1. Lineage (NCBI taxonomy): Eukaryota > Metazoa > Arthropoda > Insecta > Phasmatodea > Phasmatidae > Dryococelus > Dryococelus australis. The sequence goes on from CM057008.1 coordinate 33,342,920, forward strand.
CCGGCCTTGTATAAACACTGAGCAGCACTTTCAAAATCAGTCTCAGGAAAAAAAAAAAGCCACTGCCCTTGCCTGCCTATATTTGAACGGGCACTCAATACTTGAATGTGCCCAGTGAAGTTGGCAACGACGGCACGAAAATTCAAACTTGGAATTTATTCAAATATTTCTCATAACGCTGAAATGACAAAATATGGTTTTCAAGAACGCCCTTAAAATATGTACCATGGCACAGCATGATAATTTACGTTTGGCATTCATTCAAGTGCATTTGTACGTACTCGGTATTTTTTTTTTTTTTTTTTTGTTAAAATCGTATTATATTCTTTTCAATTTTGCCTTTTTAAATATAACTTTAAGTATTCCCTGTACTTAGAATATCTCGTACGTGACAACGTTACTTTCTCTCAAGACTTATGCAAAACTAGGAAAAACTAGATTTTCCTTATTAATACCATTTTGGTTACTGAAACATGCCAACACTGAATCAAAACAAATTTTTTAAATTAATAGCCTTTTCTTACTAAACTTTTAAAACTGAATAGCCATCCCAAACCATGTCGAAGCCTAACAGAGTAAATTCTACTGCCTACATGGACAATCAAGAAAGTCCGTTTATACTGTTACCTGGCCAATATGGATACTACATACATGTTTGAGAATACTTAGCTTGACGTTTCTGCAACCCAGCAGCCGAGTGTCTGAGGACCAGTCGGTTGCTGGGTCAATTATTTATAGTGCAATTTTGGCTGGAGAAACACCTCACTACTTTAGGGATGAACAGTCATATTTTTAATTCAACCAATGGGGAGCAGTGGTACCTTCCAGAAGGAGTTATTTCCCCAGAAATGAAGTCCTCGTGGCGCCATCTGTAACGCGTATTGCGCGCTGGTACACGCCCCCTTCGCTACACTAGCGCACAAGGTGGCAGGTCAATGCACTATGTTTCCGGGCAGCTCAGAATGACAGCTGACTTGCTGCCAGCTGGTCTGTCGTGACTCGCGCTCATATGGCGTATATCGTTCGCCGACAACATATCACAGTTACAGTCAAGATAAAAGTTCTATATTTTTATTATTATGTAGCACAGTAGCACATAAAGTCTTTCGCGTATTTGCAACTCCAGGAAAAATAATCTTCCCTCGATATTGCGTCTTGTGGTGTAGGTAAGGCAATTACTGATGAGCGGTGCTACAACCGACGTCCCGCTTGCTAGCCTGACCACCTGATTGCCTTACCTGTGACAACTTAGAAATATCTAACTTAGAAACACATAAGTTAGAATTTTCTAAGTTATGCCTGTTCTAAGTTATGTGGTTCTAACTTGTGAACTTTCTAAGTTATGTTTTTATAACTTATGACAGTTATAAGTTGTGTGTTTCTAAGTTGTGATAGTTCGAAGTTGTGTGTTTCTAAGATGTGTGTTTCTAAGTTGTGACTGTTCCTAGTTATGATTTTCTATGTTACGATGTTTCTAAGTTGTGTATTTCTAAGTTATGATAGTTCTATGTTGTGTGTTTCTAAGTTATAATAGTTCTAAGTTATGACTTTCTAAGTTAAGACATTTCTGAGTTATGAATTTCTAAGTAATGAGAGGTCTAAGCTATGATAGTTCTAACTTGAGTGGATTTTTTCAAGAATTCTAAGTTATGAATGTTCTAAGTTGTGATTTTCTAAGTTATGTGTGGTTCTCCATGAGACACACGGTCTCGCCTGTAGTAACCGCTAAAGAACAAGTAAAATAAGCTGTTCACGGTAAAGTGAGCACTATTTAAGGCCCTTCTCAATTTTGGCTATCAACCAATTTTTGTCTTTCACACACTTATTGGTATAAAAATTGTAATGTAACTAATAAAGGCGCTATATATTTCACCACTTTCAGAAGTTAACATCTGAACCTACAATAAAACACATATATTTGCTATTATTTCTGTTGTGTGGGCCTTAAAAAGTGCCAACTTTACCGCGAATGGTCTCCCAAGTAGCAAACAACAAGCAGATAACAGTTGGCTAACTGTTTGTACAGGTGGTACATGTTCGCCCACGTGACTGTAAGTGTTTTCTTATGTGGCACACAATAAGACCACGTGAACGATAGTGACTGTATTTGCTTGGGAAGTATTTTTGATGTGGGCCATTAAATACAAAACGATTGACAGAATTTTATGTATGGCCCGTAATCAAACATCAGTGAATCACCCACTGGCATCTCAGAACAAGTGGAAAACACGTGGCTCATGTATGCCAGAGAGTATGAAAATAAGTTCATTTTTTCCATATAAAACCCTCATGTGGTAAACAGGTTCAACTCTGATAGTTGAGCATCATCATGTGGCCAATTGCGGGCCACTTATCACAAAGTGACTGACAGAACTTCATATGTGGCCTACAAGCAAACATCAGTGAAACACCCACAGGCATCTCAGAGTACGCAGTGAATGTGTGGGTGATGTTTGCCAAAGAGTACATACCGTCTTTTGTGGCATGCCAACTGTTCCTTATTACTGAGGAAACAATCAGCAAGCTTATGTTCCATTTATGGCATACCGACTATATGTTGCTGTGCAGTAGCAAATAGCATATGCGTATTCAATTGATTTTTTATTTCATGTATATATGAAGTAAAATTATCACGTGGCATTGCTAGTAATAGTAAAACATAGTTTTTAAACCAGAAACCTACAAAGCATAACACGTAAAAGAAATTCATAATCTTGCATTTTAAATTCTACCTGAAAGTAGTCCGAAACTAAAATACTAGTATTTTAAATAAAACACAAAAATCCCAGTATTGACTCGTGATACTAACTTTGTCTAAATAGCAAAGCTAATAATGCATTATGTATGTGAAGTAAGTATCCAGATTTACTTAAATGGTCGTATATGAATACATAGTAGAGTAGTTGATAGCATACTTGACTGTAGGCTAAAGATTTATGAATTCAATTCCAGGTTTCTTCAAAGAAATTTCCTAACTGTGGAATAAAGCTAAAGATAACACATATGAGTATGGTACGCATCAATTTTATTTACATTAGTCACAATTATTATCTATGTGCGCCACAAGTGGCCAATATCTGGGCCACAAGTGGCTTACCAACAGTTGGCTAACGACATGTGGTTTACTTACGGCAGGCCAGAAGCAGAAAGCCGGAAGGGTCCCGCTTGTGGTTAACTTACGGGCAACTCTTGTTTTCCGAGAATTCAGCCAACAGTTCATCAAGAATAAGTGGCCCTCTTGTGGTTGACTTATATATATATATATATATATATATATATATATATATATATATATATATATATATATATATATATATATATACCAAACCATGTGGTAAGGGGGCCAAGCTGGTGTTGTGGATAGAATCATGCCGGGCTGACGTCACTGGTCAGCGGGGTTTTCTCGGAGAGCTCCGGTATTCCCCGGCTTTTGAGATCAGGCGTTGCACCATTTCCACCTCGTTCCGCGCTCGTCGTCTCTCTAAAGACCTCGTTGCTTAGAGCCGTCCGGATATCTCCAGTCTACTGCTCCAACTCTACAGTTAACTACTCGATTACTGCATTTCATTTCTATAGTCTGTTCAGGGTAATATGATAACTTTTAAGGTCCTAGTTACTTTTCTATTTCAGACAGTTATTTTTAATAATTTAACAACGTTTTAAAATATGTATTACCATACCTGTGTGTATATTCCACTGCACTCGGAAATAAAGGTATAAGCCTAAAATAAAATACATTTTTTGACTATTACTCCAAATGAAAAGGGGCCGGCGTGACCCAAGCGGTTAGTCCTCTCGCCTCCCGACCGAGTTCAATCCCCAGGCTGGGTCACCGGATTTTCGCATGTGGGAATCGTGCCGGGCGATGCCGTTGGTCGGCGGGTTTTTTTTTTTCGGGGATCTCCCGTTTCCCCCGCCCTTTCATTCCGGCGCTACTCCATACTCACCTCCGTCACCCTCATCGGCTCTCAACACCTCGCTGTTAAGGCGGGTTCTCGCCCGCCAGCCTGGATTTATCGAATTTTCTCCAAAGCTTCTATTTCAGGTGTACTGAAATTTCCCGCACGACATATCCCAAATAACAGCTTCCCAAACTTTATCGAACTGTCACAGCTTCGCTACATTTATTAATTTTTACCTGGTAACTGTCGAGGCGAAACACGATATCAAGAGGTCAAGGTCAAGAAGCGAGGGAGCGATACGGGCGACACTAACACGCACTTCTAGCGCCTCATCGCTCCTACGCGCAAGGCGTGCAGTGTTTCCGTCGTGACGCTGTACTGTGCAAATTAGATCTGTAACAGTAAGGTTTTATTACACGCGATGAAAGACCACAGATTAAACTACTCCCGTATATTTGTACTTTTCTCTTGCCGCTCAAAATACACAGCATACACATGCTTTAAAAATGCGATATTTGACCATTTTCACAAAGTTTTTTTCTCCAAGAATACACTTAATATGAAAAAAGTAAAAAAATAGGGGCATTGGTAATTCTTTTTTATCTTTTATTACAAAAAGTCGTATCTGCAGAACATTTATTTACCGAGATACGCATATTCGGGCAAATAGCTGTTTCACAAAAAAAAAACGCGAGGGGTGGGAGGGGTACATCCCACTCTTTAACAGCCGTCCAAATCTCCTCCTCTCAACCCCAAATGAGAGGGATTTCTAAAAGCGCTCACTTCGCCGCCGTGAACAGCCTACACTTGTCCGACCTGCGGAGAGGAGGTGCTCACTGACGCCTCCATGCTCCACGCTCGTCGCCAAGGCGACGAACCACGTGCTAGTCGCGCGCGACGACAGTCACCCCGATGTCGGCTACACAAGGACGCGTCCTCCCCCCCCACCCCCTCCAACAACACTCGTCCTCCTGGAGAAGTTTTATATACGTCGCCGGCGGGTCCACGCGCGGACAAAAGATCTGGTGCCCACCGAGAAGGTCTTTAGTCTCGCCGAGAATGGCCGCGCGCTCGCCGGCGTGTCATTAAGGAGATTTTGTGTTGAGGGGAGGGGCGTAAAAACCTCCTTAAGCGTTCCTCCGACCCCTCCCCACTCCGAAGGTCTACCCAAAACAACAAAACACGTCGACGCAGCAGTCTCGGTTCGCCAGTGGCAGCGACTTTTTTTTTTGTTAATGAGGACCTACCTCCTCCAGGCGACATGAGGGAGACAAAGACGACGGGATGGAACTGCCTTGTGATTGGCCCGGGGGGGGGGGGGGGGGGAGGAATGGGAGAGCTTCCCACATTTTCAAGGCCACGCGTTTTCAATATTTTCCGCACGCGAAAACGAGCCCCCCTCCCCTTTATCTTTTTTTTTTCGACTTTCCTCGACGGTAAAGCAAGGGGTCACGACGAGTTGTGTTTGTTAGATCTTGGCGGCTCTCAACGACGTCTTGAGAGCTGATGAGGGGGGAACGAGGTGGGAATGGAGCTCAGCGCCGGAATGCAAGGGCTGGGGGAAAACCGGAGATCTCCGAAAAACCCCGCCGAGCCAGCGGCATCGTCCTGCACGATCCTCACACGCGAAAATCCGGGAGTGACCCGGCCCGGTGATTGAACTCGGTCAGACTAAGTGGGAGGCGAGCAGGCTAACCGCTCGGCTACCGTGGCCCCTTCCATGTTTGATTTTAGCTTAAAGTTATTAAATAAAGCCCCCAACACATTTATTTAAAGTCTGAAAAAAAATTTGGCCTGCGATTTGAGTTTTACTTCTGACTACCTTTAATCTAAATTTTATTGTAAAACTTAAAATTGTCCGCTAACCACATTCAGGATTTACATAATAATTAAACAGGTTTCTTAGTGTACCAGTACTCCTTAAGAAATGACAAGCAGAATATTTTTTGTTTGAAATGGTTATATTTAAAAATGATGCACGAGAAGGAATTTCTTTAATATCGTTTCCTAAGTTAAAATTGTTGCAATGTTGTGCAGCGCCTTTAAATAGCTACATTTGAAGTTAGGTAGGCGGGGGGGGGGGGGAGGATAGGAAGCGGGGTGAGAGATCATGGCTCACCTGGCACATTCTATATCTATGGTGGGAATACCATAGACTAAATATGAGATAGACCGCTTATTCGTCGTCTGCGCATGTACCCAACATTGTAACATTGCCCTACCCCAATAGAACATAACTGTCAAAGTCACATGGTCAACGATAATGAACGTGTTTGTTTATATCCTAATGTTCGAATGACAAACATATGAATAAAATACTTTTACCATTTTGTATTTAATCAAACTGCATCACAGATTGGTTAGAAAATGTTTAAAAACATCTCAAAACACTTGTTTATTAAAACAGTATTCTAACCTCAAGTAGAATCGAAGCCGTTTTCACTAGACGTGTTGGCAAAAAAGCATTTCAATGTTGGGACACGGAGATTGGGAGGTGCTGTCATAACTTATAAATAGCTAACTTAGAAACACGTAACTTAGAAACACATAAGTTAGGATTTCTAAGTTATGCCTAGTTATGATTTTCTAAGTTACGACGTTTCTAAGTTATGTGGTTCTGAGTTGTGTGTTATAGGCTATGATTTTCTAATTTGCAACTGTTTTAAGTTGCTATTTTCTAAGTTATAACAGTTCTAAGTTATGATAGTTCTAACTTGTGTGGATTTTTCCAAGAATTCTAAGTTATGATTTTTCTAAGTTGCGATTTTAAGTTGTGTGTGGTTCCCGGAGATCGGTCGTGAGCAGCCAGCGATATAGGTCTACCTCGTCTGTAGTCTATGGTGGGAAGACAGGCGGAGTTGCGCCACCCGGCCACCAGGAGCGCTCCACGGATGTCAGGAGCCCCGGAACTCCTTGTGACACGTGACACAGCCGAGCGATGGCGAGCGGCAGATCAGGTTGCTGATACGTCCGCCGCGCGCGCCACGTTCGCTCGCGCATTCCACGCTCGTCGTTCGACGCCGGGAGGACGGGAGCTGACAAACGACGGGTCCTGGAGGCGTGGCTCCCAGCGGCTCTTGTTATCGCTCCCGCGCCCCCGACAAGTTATTAATTCGTGCCCGTCACACATCCCCCCTCCCTCGGGAACTTATGTTTAGCTGCTTCACTCGCAGCGGCTTCCTGAAGTCACGTGACGTCCGGGCCCCGCCCACTCGTGTAACGCACTTTCCGTTGAGTGACAACGAAAGAGGGACGTCCGGAGATCTTCGCCCTCGCGAGATGGTCGCCTCACAACGATCAAGGCGGAGGATGTTGGGGATAACCCGAGGTGCTGAAACATGCGAAGTGTGGCGAACCACTCCACTGCTGGATTCTGTGGTCTGTCGACTGTAGATGCGGCCGGAATGGAATGGAACAGCATCGGAACATGGAAGCAATGGCATCAGCCTTCACTCGTGGGCCAGCGGATTCGTCTCCACAACTGATAGCTCCTGGATGTCCCGCCGAGCGCTGCTCGCCTACGACCGAGGAAGATTTCGGGGAAGGGGGAGGGGTTACCGACGCATTTCTCCCCACCTTTACCCACGATGTGGAGATCCTGATGTCGGTGCAGAAGAGCGAAGATGGAGTAGGTGCCATGGGCACTGAGATGCCCGGATTTCTTGCTCCCTCGGCTGGAAGCTTAAGGACCCTGCCTGAAGTCACTGCTGTCGGTATTGCTGTGAGGGTAGTCAGACTGCCCGCGCAGGAACATGGATGGCAGTTCCACCTCACCTCAAGGGCGCATGTACCTTTAACATGCTGGCCCAAAGCCCCGCCACCTCTCTACTAGATTCTTCACTCCCATATTAAACAGCATGGACTCCACATCTGCTATCTCCTTTAGCATTTTCACTAGTGATCCCACGAGTTTAACTCCTTTTCTGTCGGTATGGGTTTTACAGTGTCTATGCGGGTTTTACCATACCCCTTCTTAATGTAGCTTTAACTACACTACACTTAGGGAGGAGGTAGGTATGGCCCCAAAGTGATGGCCCTGCCTACCCATTCCCTCTCGGCCGCGATGCCCGCCTCATTTGTATTAAATTCCCTCTCCTTTAGGCGCAAGGGGCTCAGCCCTGAGATGCAATTAGAACCCGACCCTACCTTCGGACTTACACTTAACACTTAGAATAAGGTAGTTTAGAAAAAAGATGGTCGCCGCCTCACATGGCTGCCTCTTTATGTTGGCGCTCACTCCCAGCTTTTAGAATCAAACCTTTGAAAAATCATCCCTCGTTATGACGTGCTTTGTTTTTTCCTAAATATGTAATGTATCACAAACGTTTAAACTCGTGCTATAGTCCATTCACGATTTCTTCGGTTTTTTTTTTTTGAATCAAACCTTTGAAAAATCTCCCCATGTACGACGTGTTTAGTTATTTCCAAACATATGCCATACATCACTAGCGTTTTATACTTGTGTTCATAAAAGTTACTTTTATTTCTGTTAAATTGAAATGTTATTCATATTTTATCTATAAATTACAATGCTTCATTTATAAATAAAATGAATAAAAAACAGGGAGAAAATAGGTGTGTTGGTAGCGCCTGGTGAGAAATAGCCCTTACACAAAATTCTGTTACAATTAGTGCGCATGAACTCAGTGCGTGGGCCCTTTGGTGTAATTCCCTAAACTTGGTTAAGCTTAGTCTGTACGACGCGGAGGAATTTCCTGGAAGTAGAACTTCAGCAGGACTTCAGAAAAGGCTTAAGTAACCGTGAATGGATTATAAAGGCTGTTCACAATAAAGTGAGCACTTTTGAAATCAACCTTAGAGAAAAGTTACTGCATATATTGCAACGGGCGCAGTGAGTGACATGTGTCCAGTAAAGTTGCTAACAATGGTGGGGAAAGTAGTTCCATATATTAACGTCGGAGAAAAAGAGTTAGATAACCATCTGTGATTACTAGGGATAGGAACATTTCGCGAGCTCATTTCAGGACAAGATAGACTTCAAACATGTGCTAACTGAAGTTGACTTTGTAATTGGTTCGCAGTTTATTATACACGCTCTGGATTACTTTGAGCCAATAGCAGACTGGAAAGGAAACAAGTAGCGAATCACATACTGCCAGGCGTGGAGTAACACTGGCCAATCTCTGGGGAAGCAACCAATGGACACACAGCTAAGGCAAGAGTATACACAGGACTGTGGATTATAGCATACATGTAATTGAAACCCTCAAAATTTCCCTATGCTTAGTGATAACTTAAATTATTTATATCGCTTTCTGTATTATTTTAGTGCATCGGAAGTGTAAGAATGAGCAGATTTCTACAACATTTACATTTCTGATAATATCACAGTTTTCCTTGACCGACGCATGAATAAAGTGATGAGGCGCATGGCAATGTTAATTTTACATTAGGCGGAAAAACACACAGCGTGTATAAAATTAGATCTCAAGCAGGGCTTTCAAAAGTGCTCATTTTATCGTGAACAGCCTGTAACATAAAAATTCCTTATTTCCCTTAGAATAGAAAATTGACTTAAATTTTATCAATAAATAGAGAACAGAAGAATTCGCACGTTCACCGATCTGGAGGCTAATCTCCACAGTCTTGCGCACATATCATTATACCCATCGGTTGCTTGCTGTTACAGCAGGAGGCGTTCATAGGGCCTACACTTTGTCGAGTGTTTATTATTCACGTATTCAGCATGAGATATCCCGTACGGACCAAATACAAAAGTAAAATGAACGTACGAGTTTTTTAATTCTAGCTTGTCCCGAAATGAATCCGCGAATTTTTCCGATCTCTATCTATAAACTATATTATTCCGTATATAATTAATATGAATAAATACAGGAACAAAATAAGTGTTTTTTTCTAATGCCTAGTAATAAATAGTTCTTATGCAGAATATTATTACATTTACTGTAGTGTGCTGTCCCTTTGGTAAATTTTTCTATACTCGGTTAAGCTTTGTTTGCATGGTGCACGCCTTCAGGAAATTTGGAAGTAATCGTGAATGTACTATATAATGCGTTCGCGGTTACTTTTGAATTGTCTGAAGTCCCACTATCACGCTATCTCTCCGCTTCATGCGAGTTAAGCTTAAGGCTGTTCAAGTGGCTAAAGTTTTTTTTCTCTGCATTTTAATTATATTTCGCGATTTTTGGACGCAATTTCAGTAATAATTTGAAAAGAATGCCAAATCAGTTTAACAATACATTTTGCAAATTTTCGCTAGGAGTATTAACAGCATTTTAACCTTAAATATTGTTCTAAACAAATTTCCAAAAGTTAGAGTAACACAATGATTGACTTCAGCTGAAGTACTTGTTGAAGTAAACTACAGGAAGAAATTTCTTTGAAGTCAGGCATATTGTTCGCTGGTGATTAGGGTTTGATTTATTGTTCTTTTGAATTAAAATTTTATTTTGGAACTTAAAAATAAAGTTGTAACCGAAGCAATTTAAGAATTTGCAGTAAATTTGTTAATCATATTCCAATAACGTCAGCAATTAATTTTAACTGTAGCCATATATAATAATTACGAAAATTTTGAAAATTTGTATGTCAAAATATATAAATTATAAGTTCCCATAACTCCCGTGGTTAACATTTGCGAATTTATTTTCCATGTTTATCTTATTTTATCAAACTACTTATGTATGTTACAAAATAAAAATTATAACATATCCTAAGAATATAGAAAGTCATTTTGGGCACTTGAATGCTACAAAAAAAATGTGTTACTGTACCTTGAAATTTTGAAATTCTACAGATTATCTGTGATTACTATTTCCTCGTAAAAACAATATTGAGAGCATATTTACAGCATAAATACACGTAAAAACTACAGATTTACTTTTTTTGTTGTGTACCAATTATTAAAATCAACTTACCTGAACGAATGAGATAATTTACATTGAAAGATGATGACGTCTATGAATTTGTACAAGAAAATATCGCGATTTCAAAGAAATTTCTGAAAATAAGAAGAAAAATTATTGCTTATTTTTTATTTGGGGCTAGCGTGGAATTTTTTTTGAAAATAACTTTTGCTAAGCATACCTCAAAATTAATGAAGACGATAACTTTCACTTGTCCTTGCTTAGTTTTCCGCAAACGGTTAAGCTTATTTTAATTGTATCTTACAGAAATAGTAAAATTTTTTATTCTTACTAGCCATTTAGCAAACACTTTTGCGTATAGAAAACTTTTATCTCGGGAAAATGTAGTAGCAGATTATGTCTACGAATCGAACAGTGGACTATGCGGTATAAATATAAAATTACAAATTCTTTCCTTGGCCAACACTTTTAACTGCGTCTAGAGAATTACACCAAAAGGATTACGCTTTGCATTTCTGTGTAGTCAGTTTAGTATTATTTTGCATGAGAACTATTTATAAGCAAGCACAACCAGCTCACCAATTTTCTGTTTTTATTCATATCAATTATAAATCAAATGTAATTGATGAAATACATGCTCAATTTAACCAAAAATAAGATAATTTCCCGAAATTTTTGTATGGACCAAGTCTTTAGATATCCCTAATCAATATTATAATATTTTCTGAATGATTCCTTCTGCAAAATGAGAAAATAATCACTGAGTTGTCATTGAACTGGGCGTGCACCCTTATCGGCACAGACCTGCAAAATTAGCGTTATTTTTTGGCAGCGATCTAAAATTCACCGTCCTATACATAAATATTCGAGTCGGTATCGTTTTTTAATTGGATTCTGAAGTTGTAAGGATCCATGATTTCCTTTTTAATTGGTTGGATGTGATTGGGCCAGTCCCTCGTAAGTTGCTTGCTATTGGTCCAAAGGCGTCCAGGGCGTGCCCGGACAAACTGTTGTCCGATGACAAACACAATACAATTTTTATTATAAAATTATATATTTCTTAAATTCGTTTATTCTTGTACTCATATGAGTTGAAAAAAACTGAAAGCCAAATAAATAATTTCAATAATCACACATGATAACATAACACTGTTATCATTCAACGCTAAGACACGGAACTATTTTCCCTCCATCGTCACCAACTTCGCTGGGCGCATGGCAATTAGTTTTCCCATTAAAACGTAGCCTATGTAGGAAGGGGCAGTGACATTTTTCAAAGGTTGGTTTCAAAAATGCTCACTTTACCGTGAATTGTTTTTACACAAGAGAATTCAAAGTGCTTCGATATATTATATATATATATATATATATATATATATATATATATATATATATATATATATATATATATATATATAATTAACGACACGTATTTAAACACTAAATTCCAGTATAGTGTTTTATAGTATGAATGCGTTAAATGTGTGGATGGTTTGTTAATACCGTCTCCTTTCGTCAGTAACATATATTGATCCATTTAATTATTTCGCTAGAGACACACAGACTGCATATTTTCCAGGCATTGTGCTGTGTTCTTTCAAATATCGTGTGCTATTTCATAAAGAACGGTTCGCCTGAGAATGTCACATCAAAATGAGTTCTTATTACCTGTCGGAAGAAATCGATATATGTCCACGGTTATGCAGTTTAGTTAGATAGTGAAAAGAATGATACTCTCTACAGCAAAAATCATTCATTCGGTTAACAGCTCGAATTTTACAAAACTCCACGTTTGATTATGTTGTTTACTTTCACGTACATCCTGGTTTTATTTTTTTAGGGAAATCATTTTAAAGCTTCTTGTTTGAATATGCGTGACTTCCTCAGTATCGTATTATGGTTTCTGCTTCATTTTGCACGAGGGATTCCAACACAGATGATGTCAGAGTTGATTGGGGGAAAATCCCTCTACCTAGGAAGCTTTTTGGCTGCTGTTGTAATTGTGAAACTAAGATCTTGACCAGATTATGCGAAGCATTGCAGCGTTGAAGCGGCGTATAAATAATTTTCAACGACTATCTATAGTCCATTCACGGTTTCTTACGATTTTCCTGAAGTCCTTTTCAATGTTCTACTTCCAGAATATCCCTCCGCCTCGTGCAAACAAAGCTTGACCAAGTCTAGAGAATTAACCCAAAGGGACAACGCACCGAATTCGTGCGCACTCCGTGTAAAAACTTTATGCATTAAGAACTATTTCTTGCTAGGCATTACCAACATACCTATATTCTCACTGTTTTAATTCATATAAAATATAAATGAAATGTCAGGGGAGAGTTGCCTATATCGTACCACATTTTACATTTGCAATGTTATCTGTCTAAAATGAAAAAAATGCAAGGTTTTACGAATGTGTTTCAAAAAGTATGATTATTTATGGGTGCATTTATGTGGGTTACATTTCAAGATGTATCGGGGAAGAAATAAAGAACTTTTCGTAACAGGCTGCAACAGGTACGATATAAGAAACTGGTTTCCTAAATCGTACCACAACATTATAAGTTAAAACAAATGAGAGAACAAACAAGACAGTATATCATAACACGCAGGATGATTGTAGTATTTAGATACTAATAATGTTTGATTATTTTTCTACAGTAATTGCAAGAAATATTCAATTATTTATAGGCTACATAAACAAAATGTTTCAGTTCTGACTTAACACCCGCACAACTCACATGAACCCAGGATGCGCACACTAAACACTGAACCTTATCTTCCACAGTGTTTCTTCACATACAGAACAATACCAGTCGTCACGCTGTAAGACACTTTTTATGTCGATCAGAATATCACGCTGTATTGAAGTGGATGACTGGTGTACATAGTGATCTAGGCCTTGGTTTCTTCCTGCAGATGTAGAATGTTTCTTCGTTGTAGGCCTAGGTCCGTTTGTGTTTATCTTTTTAATACTGAGCTGTGATAATTGTAGGTCATATGGCATGCCCTTTGCGATTTTCATTTTTAACTCTTTTACTTTTACATGTGCCACTTGCAATGGCTTCGCCAACTCCAAATCGTTTTTGTATGGACTGCTCGTCAAAACACGTGCCCGTTGGGCCTTTGCCTACCTACATCTTTTGTTGGGTCGAGGAATCGGTGAAAGTGATTCAATAGACACACTGAGATCACAAGAAGTGGTTTATGTAACATTAGGGCCGGTTGCATCACTTGGTTTTTCAATCAAAAGGACATTGTTTTCATCTGAGTTAGATGACTCATTAGTGGCATCTTCAGTGGGCCTTGAAGATGCACACAGGTCAGCATCTTCATTGGCTGGTGTAGGATCATCTGTTTGCTTCAGGTACTCGGCTGAACGCTTGACCCTGACGCACTTGTGCAACACACCACTGTCATGTTTACACCTCTTTCTCCACTAGAGACTGAACCCACCTGGCGTTTTGCCTTCTTAGCTAAAACCTTTTGGCATTTGATTTGAACAGTACTAACGCCTGTTTCATCCACATCAAGTAGGCGGGTCGCATCGATCTTGTTTTCGTCAATGACTTTCTTTAATACGTTGGAAAATTTGCTAACATGTTCCCTATTGAACCCTCTTGCTCGAGCCATGGATTTTGCTTCTGGTCCACGAAATGTCAACTCTTTATGACGAGCTCGGAAAGCGTAAAACCTTGATTAAAGTTGTGTGGCATGTGGTTGTGCTCTGCTATCTGATATTCCAGACTGCGTACAACGTTTATCGTGACTCCTAAAAGTGGTTTTTCCAATTTAAAAATATGTTCCATAAGTTGATTTTCTATTTCAAATGGCAAGGTAGTAGACCGTCCAAGCGCCTTCGTACCGTCGTTAGCAATTACGTTTCTACAGTCCAATTGGCGCTTTGGCGTTGGTTTTGGAATGCCGTACTGGCGGCAGCACTCGTTGAACACCATGTCCCCATTTCTGTACGCTGCCAGAGCCCTTTCCATGTCTGATTCACTCCAGGCACCATATTCCCTTCTCGCCATTCTATAACACACATTTAACACGTGTGTTACTTGTGTTTATTTAAAATGTAATTTATCGATGCAAATAAATTGCAAATATAGAGCTTCAAATAGTACGATATCCCAATTCGTACCGGTACGAATTGGGAACCCCACCCGTGGCACGATTTAGGCAACTGCGCACAACTCCACTATTTACGTCATTTCTAACCTGAAACAGGTGCCTCGCTACAAAGCTACCAGCCGTTACGTTCAATATTACTTGCAACACAATGATAACTGCATGAAATCCAGTAACACTTACCTTGAAGTCCTGTGTTGTCTTACATATGGAGTAGGAAAACTACATCAGCAAACACTCAAACAATATAACTGTAATAAAAACGCAGCACGTGCTTACACTGACTAGCTATATTCACGGACTGTTCAATACATCTAGTAGTTCAAGTATTCACCGTAAGAGCGCTCCACTAGTCCAGCTTTATAGAAAACTAGTGGTGGTACGATTTCGGCGACTTTCCCCTATGACTTAAAGAGCAATAGATATTAAATATTAATTACACAATAAACTAGAACTTATATGATAGCACACGTATAAAATGCTTGTGATACATGGCATATATAGGAAACAACAAAACAAGTCATACGGGGGCTGATTTTGAGAAGGTTTGATTCCAGAAGTGGAGAAACTCTAGTATAGGCTATTCACGGTAAAATCAGCACTTTTGAAAGTCATGCTTAAGATCTACTTGCATACACGTTGTGTGTTCCTCCGTCTTAGGTAAAACTAACATTGTCAGGGGACTCATCAATTTATTCATGCATCAGTCAAGTGAAACCGTGAAATTATTTGAAAAGTAGGTATTGTCCAAATCTGCTAATTTCTGCACTTCATGGATAAAAAAAATAAAAAAATAAAAACCAGAATCAAGAGAAATAATTTAAGTTGTCACAAATGGTTATCTAACACTTTTTATTCGACGGTACTATATGTAACTATTCCACTCCCCCCCCCCCCCTTAGGGGTTAGCATCTTTACTGGGCACGTGTCACTCATTGTGCACGTTAAAATATACGCAGGTAGGGGTTGATTTCAAAGGTTGATTTCTGAGGTTGATTTCAAAAAGTGCTCACTTTATCGTGAACAGCCTTTAATATTAACAGTGTTTTTAACTGGATAAAATCTCCCCTCATCCTCTTATTCCAACTTACACACTCCATGAGTACCACCAGAGTGGTGACCAGCGATCCAGGGTGAAAGGGGAGAGACAGTCCTTTCAGTGGCGTGTTGCGTGGTTGTTGCGCGTGGGGGTTGGTACTGTAGAAGGTGGAGTGGGGGGGGGGGAGGAGAGGGAAAAAAACGACGAGACGAAGCGATCCGTCAAGCAGTCTGTGGACTACAGGGACGCCGCTGCACGGAAAGTATACTGTTAGTGAAGAGAGGGAAGGGGAGGGGGACAGTGTGCACTCCCAGGCATTGTGCGGGACTCGACACTCTGGGTGAACCGCAGCTACCGAACACAACACAGGATCCTCTACTCTTCATCTTCGTCTCTCTCCTCTACTCATCCTGCCTGAGACGGGGAACCTTACAACAACCCCAATCACCCAGGACCCGCAGCAGCTCCTCCAGCATCCAGACCGGCCCAGCACCCACCGCCTCTCTTTAGCACTCGTCCCCCCTCCCCGCCGACCTCCAACCTCCCGGACCGACAGACATTCAGAGGGGGCGGGGCTGCGTCTTTGAATACGCTTCGACCTCACACGGCTACCCCCGTCCACGTCGTGATGATCCGCATTACAGACGGGGGGGGGGTGCTTGCGTACCTATGAAACTACCGTTCGACCTCGCAGGCTGATTAACCCTCGATCTCTGTCGATACCCGCTCACTGAGCATTGTAGGCCGTGTAACAGCCGCGTGACGTACTGGGGATTAACCTCAACGAAATACTAGTCACAGCTATTAGAGGACCTGAAATAAAATTCCGAGTTCAATGATCTGCAAGCTAGACTCTACAGTTTTATGTAGAAATATGCTGATATCAACTGCACGTTGGTTGTCTGCTGTCACAGAGCGTTCTCCAGGAGGTGTGGAACATCCTGTGAACCAGTAGTTAAAGTCATATAAACACACGTGTTTTGAATTATAGCTTGTCCCAAAATGAATCCGCGAATTCTTCAGATCCCTAGCTATTAGTACAGGCCTGAAGAATTCGCGGTATCATTTCGGGACAAGCAAGAATTCAAAACCTCGTACGTTTGTATTGCTCGTGGTATTGGCCCAGTCGATAGTTTATACCTCCTGGACAATTCTGAGTTCATAACAAACCCACAATAAAATGCAGACCAAATCACCGTCCTCCGCTAATACAACAAGCAACCAATGAACAGTGATATTTGCATGATAGGCCTATTACATACGACAGTGGAGTATAGCCTGCAGGTCATTTAACTCGCGAATTTTTCAGGTCTCTAGCTTGTAGTCGCGTTCTACAATGAGACGTATACGGGCGCGGATAACGTACTGATACACATAAGAAAGCTGGGTAACCCTCAACTCTTGCGTGCCCCGTGAATCCGTGTAGCCAATAGGAATAGGGTATTTGGTTTGTTGATATTCGTTTTCGTGGCCATTGTTATATACACGGCAACGGACAACAAAGGCTTCGATTTGGCTTGGTGATTATCATTTTTTTTTTGTTTTAATAAATAAGTGCACATGGTTCGGCAGTAGTATTTACGCATTTTTAAACAACCTTAAAAAAAATACTAAATGAGATGTGTATATTATGAAACCTGTATCAGTAGTTTACAACAGCTGAGTATTTTTTGATTTCGTAAGTTGCAAGACCGCGCGTTTATTCGTATTGTAGAATGGTTAAAATCCATCCCGAGTCGTCGGTTTGTCCCGCTTGCGATTTCGAGTCCGTCTCCTTGCGTATCCGTGCATTGTAGAACGGGCCTTAACACTTTCAACACGCAGTCCATATGCCATACGGGTAACTTTTTGTTTGTTCTCCTACAAGATCTCTTACATCCATATTTCATAAGGGCGTGTACCTATCTTGATTGGCTGAATTTCTTTTCGGCACGTGTTAACTGTCTGCACACGAATCAGCGACCCCATGGAAAGTCTGTTTTTTTTTTTTTTTTATCGCAGTATCTGCAATTTTACGCATAGATTACGGACACCTCTGGATAAAATTTTACCGGCACCGTAAAATGAAGGAATTTTTGTTTAACCACTTAACGTTCACGTTTATTTCTCAGTTCAGGTGTTGCAAAACAGGGTATTTCCGTTGATAACAGTACGTACGAATATCTTATAACAACTGACGCTTTGTAGCCAATGGAAAGAGTTTCTGTAGAGCCACGGCACAAGAAGCAACCAATGATTAAATTATTTTTGTGTCAGCAGCAGCCAGTAGAATTATCCTGTGAAAGGCTATAGATGTCCGTATTGGTGCTGACTTCTGGACTTGTACAGCACTGACCATGATTTTATTTATTCTGCAATATGTCAGATGTGAACAAGTACACTCGGGATGGCATGTGTTAAGGCCAGGTTTCGCCATGCATGGGCGAATAGGGAATAGAATTCTAGATTCGGACATAGAACTTTCAGTCATTTTTGTGGTAGTATTTTCAACTAAAGGTTCTTTGTTGGAGATAGAACGCATCTCTATTTGTCAACCATTCAAATTTTTATTTTTTAATTCTAAATGTACTTTTTAAATTATTTATAATATGTAACTACTTGATAAATAATGGAAAAAGTGCATTTGAAATTAAAAAATTAAAATTTAGATGCGTTCAATCTCTAACAAAATCTTTAGTTGAAAATACTACCACAAAAAACGACTGAGAGATCTTTTTCCGAATTTAGCATTTAATATCCTATACGCCCATGCATGGTGAATCCTGACCTTAAGGGGTTAACAGTGTGCTATAGGCTGTTCACGGTAAAGTGAACTCTTTTTAAGGCCCTTCTAAATTCTTCCTTTCATCCGATTTCCATCTTCCTGCTGCTTTTTGGTATAATGTGACCAATAAACACAGTGAATACATTCACCACACTCAAAATTTAAAGCCCGAGGCTGCAATAAGATATATTTATTAGTGGTTAATGCCCGTTGGAAGGGCCTTAAAAAGTGCTCACTTTACCGTGAACAGCCTATAACAACCTTGGCGCACAAGGAGCTGCTTATGTGACGTTATTGCTCGCACTTGCCGGCGCCGGTGGCGATGTGTCGTGCCTCAAGCGCGCCTTCGACAATATTCTTGCCAGCTTGTGGGGGTGGGAAAAAAACTCACCCCCTTTCGACGGGTGTACCCCCGAGGGGCTTCCGCCCTTCGGGAAATTGGCTCGCGCGCGTGGATAACAGGCCGTTTCCCCGCTCCACCAGTCGAACCACCGGGGCGTTGCAACACTGTTAAAGGCTGCTCACGATTAAGTGAGCACTTTTGTAATCAACCTTTGAAAAAAGTCACTGCCCCTGCCTGCATGTATTTTAACGGGCGCCCTGAGTGACACACGCCCGGTGGAGTTGGTAACGATGGAGGGAAAGAAGTTCCATATCTTGACGTCGAATAAAAAGGGTTATGTAACCATCTGTAATAATTCAAATTATTTCGTGATCTTTCTCTTATTGTTAACGCATTAATATGTACAAATTAGCAGATTTATAAAATGTTTACTTTTCTAATAACTTCACATTTTCACTTGACCGAAACAAAATTTAAAAGTGATGAGGCCCATTGCAATGTTAATTTTACATAAGGCGTAATAATACACAATGTGCATGTAAGTAGATCATAGGCAGGGCTTTCAAAAGGGCTCATCTTACCATGAACAGCCTATAGGTGTGCAGCGTGGCTGCTTGTAGAGATGATTTCCACTCTCTGACGGTACCCGGGGGAGGGGGTGTCGCTGTCAAGTGCGGATACCAGTTGCGCGTTACCACTTCCGAGCCTCGCCGCTTGAGGCCGCGATCCTTCATTTCTACAGCTTTCGCGAGAATTAATGTTTTGTACCCAAACAGGAGCCGATATTCTAAAATCCTCTTACAATTGTGTTACAAATGCTTTATATTATGTAGTCCAATTTTCTCAACACAAAAATTATTAACTAACGAAAATTTTGTTTATTTAATAATTAGTTAAAATTATAAAATTGTTTGTGTTGTTAAAAAAATAACACTACATAATTATAACACTTAGTAAAAAAATTGCATGAAAATTTTACAATATCGGCTCCCGTTTGGGTACAAAAAGTCTACTATGTACCAAAAAGTAACTGGGTACCTGTCCACAATGTTTGCTCGGTGGTTGTCACACCGTTAGAATCTCGTAGGGCCACCTCTTGCGGCTATAACATCAGCGACCCTGTCTGGCATGCTCTCTACGAGTGTATGCAGGACATCCACGGGGATTCGTCGCCATTCCTCTTGCAACCATTCCATGAGTTGAGCAATGGATTTTGGCCGCGCCTGACGAGCCCTCACCCGGTGATCCAATTCGTCTCAAAGATGTTCTATAGGGTTGAGGTTGGGGCTCTGGGCGGACCAATTCAATCGGCGAACATTGTTGTCGGCGTACCACTGAATAGTAGTCCTTGAAACATGGCACCTGGCATTGTTATCCTGGAAGTAACACGGGTCCATTCCGTAAAAACGCCACAATGTTGGGAGCAGTTAAATCCAGAATGTTACAATAGGCCTCTGTGTTCATGCTGCCACGGACAAACACCAGCGGTCCTACGCCGAAGGCCATGAAACACCGAGTCAATTGACATACTGAATTACCTATCTTCACGGGTGACCAATTACTTTTTGGTAGATAGCGTAATTCTCGCAAAAGCTGTAGAAATGACGGATAGTGGCCATAAAACTTTGCAGACTATGCTCGAGTGTAACTCGAGCAAAGCTCATATGAAAATTTCTTTGTTGTTTAAAATAAAACTAGCATGGATGTGCAGTCTTTGTTCGGCTAGTGTTTAACATGCCCTCACAAGAACACCACAGCGCAGTAACAATGCTATTGCCAACAATAGAATTTTTTATAGCCACTCAAAGGGACAAGATTGATTGTAAATCTTTTTGTACGATGAAGGACATTTGATTGGGTCAACATCAGCTCGGCTCTCCATTGGTTGAAGACCGGCCAATAATTAACGCTGTAAAGTACAGAATGGGGTCCGGTGTGGTATGGACCAATAGGACGATGGTGAGTTCTAACACAGCCACCGACAGAACCGGTGTTCTTGCAGTAGTGGATGTAGGTGACTCACTTATAATTTGACTTCAAGTGCCAGTTAATGTGTGCAGACCCCAATGTGTTAGAGACGTTAAACTTGATAGGATTTGTTTATGTACGTTCACGTTTAGCGAGAAGCCACTTCAGCTGACATCGCCAATGCGTAGCGTTCGGTTTCCAGCGTATTAGGGACGTTTCTCGCTGCTTCTTTAAGTATTATTTATAATAACCAAACCATGTAATGTAGTGCTCAGCCATACAAAACTTTAGCTGCGCCAATCAAATCTTAAGTGTTTGGGGCAACAAAATAACCACAGAATTTATTGGTTACAGCAGCAAAGTTCCCTAATTGCCACAAGCAGGTTCCGCAGTGGAAAAAAAAAGGAGGGGTTGAATCACCCCTACCTGCACGCTGTTACGTCTTCCGGCGTGCAGAATGACTGACAGCTACCTGTTCTGGGGACACCTACCCCCCATCACCCCTTCTTCTGGACAAATTGGCGGCGGCAAACTATTGAGCTGGTGAGTTCTTTCCTCGGCGCAACCCGGCATGTAAAGAGGTTTCTGGGCTAGCGCCGACGACACTATAAATACCCCCGCATCGGAAGAATTTACAGTTTTCGTGATAGCCATCTGGCTAAAGTGCGGACATTGGGGAAGTCTGGTGCAGCGAGTCTATCAGAGGCGAGGACAGACGAGTGTGTGTGTGGTGTGTGAACGTATGAGAGGGCGGGTTACCCAATGAGTAAAGAGCTGTTGTAGGCCTACATGGGGGCGCTTGGAGCGCTATAGATCTTTCCGGAATAGTGGAAGTGGACTGAATTAAGGTTTCACTGTATGAACGTGTGATACGGACTTTATTGTAAAATTTGGAACTGTCAAATATGGACATATAATTTATAAAATGTCTCAATAATTTCTGATACACTGTTTATATCGGGGCATATATTAGATATCAGTAGCACGGGTGGTCGGGTCCTAGGACACCCGGGATTAACTGATTTATTATCTAGTTGATTGAGTGGATTAATACTTAATCCGATCTTAAACTGATCAATTTTTTTAATCAAAAAAGGTTAAATTTAATTTAACGGGTTAATCAAAAAGTGTTAATTTTTAATCTAATTAACTTTTTTCTCTTGATTTCTTTTCTTTCTTTCTTGACGGTTGGGGGGGGGGGGGGTGGTAGCAGGAGCTCTGTACAATGTTGACGGTGTGGTGTCCTGAAGGCGACTGACCAGAGTGGTGGGTTGCAGTGGCCTATATAAGTGTAGAGTTTAGTGCAAGAGTGGGCTAAGGCTCATTTTTTATAATTTTTTCTAATTTTGAGGTGTTTGTAGGGATGTTGGTGGATGATAGGCGATCTTCACAAGTATATTTTGTACACAAGATAATTTCAGATAGTTTAAACGATTTCTAAGAGTGGCCTAAGAGTAAATTTTGTGTTTTTTTTTTTTTGGGCGGATATTGCTTGTGAACAGTAGTGGGAGATAGACGACTTTGAAAGTTGTAATGTATATGTTAAACGATCTGTTTTCCGAATGCTACTAAATGTTAGAGAAACATCGAATCGCAAATTTCAAACAACTACCTGAATAACATCTGATGTTGACAAGTGCAAACTCACTAAACGAAATCCAACTAGCCAGTATGAAATTACATAAGGCAGAGTCTTTAAAATAGTTCTATATTTGAATGAATAACACGACAGACAAGTATAACGAACGACTACTGTCTTTAAACTAAATCCAGCTATAGTCCATTCCCAATTGGAAGCACCTTTCTCGGAGCCCTGCTAAATATCTACTCGCAGGCCCATTTCGTATCCATCCACCAAATGTAAACAAACATTGTCATGTGACTGCCATGTAGCATCTGTCAAAATCAATGTTAACATGTTATTGTGTGTGTGCATGTGTTCGTATACTTTCGCTACACCTAAAAATAAACATTGAAATGTGACTTCTACTTTTATACCTGTAAAATGTGTTGTTTACTGTTTACAGCTTTTCAAATAATTCTGTCTTAGATTTATTTCAAAAACAATTTCGTACAAATATTCACAGTTTAGGGCTATAACATTATTTAGGTCAGCTTTATGATGCTTTAAAAATGCCTGAATTAACTATAGTTCTTATGGTTATGTTACATTAATATATTTGTTTTCCACGACATAGCACATTAAACGTAATGCACGTTAATATTTTGCAGAAACTGTGTTAAACACTGTTACAACTGTGGGGTAATGAACTGTAGTATTTAACTTTTTGTTATTGATATGTGTTGGGTTATTTCTTTAAAAGGACTGCCTCAGTTCGAATAATGAAGGAATAGACAGTCCAACGAAAAAGCGACATTAAAATCAAGCACACAACTCGCGTCGCTAATTTTTTTGTTATAGAAACTTAAAATAGAGCAGTGAACACGCACACAAATAAGCATACCATAACTTTTATTTCACTCATATTTATATGTATTGCTACTTACTGTGTATTAGGTTTATTGAAATTTATTGGGGCTGGGCTTGGTTATATTGTTGGGATTGGTGGTAAATCACGTTACACATCTGTGTTTCAAACCCCCGGGCAAAGGTACAATGTTATGATAAATAAACATACGTGGATGTAAATAAATAACTTAGTCATAAAAACAGTTCACATTTACAATGTATAAATAGTTCACATCAAATATTTGAAATCATGCACACACAGATCCAGTGTAACTATAACCAAACAGCCACGCCACGTTATTTCACACGCAGCGGTTAACAAAACACACCGCAACAGTATATTTATTACTGCCACAGAAACACAGATTTATCACATCATCGTAACTTGCTTAGGTAGGTTAAAAAAAACACGTCTACAAATGTGATGTGGTAATTTGAAGTACTTTTTGCAGTAAGTATAATTTATGCTTCGTTTGGTAAAACAGCAACACGCCATGTCATGGCTTGCCACGTCTGCCAACTTCACTTTGTTTCTGCCCCGCCATCATATCTAAATATATAAAAATAAGTATTCAAACATTCAAATCTCTTTTCAGTTGTAAATTACAAATTCAAAAATCATTGTTTTACTGTAATAAGTATAAAATATGCTACAATTGAAAACATGTACATACAATTATTTCCATGTACTAGCGAAGTGAAATTTCCCGAGTGTTAAAGAGACAAAGACAGAGAGAGAGAGAGAGAGCGAGAGAGAGAGCGACAAAGCTCGCTCAGCTGAAAGTTGCTTCAAAGTTGCTCTAGCTCGATAAAACAACACTGTACTATTATGGCCTTCTCTCGATATTTTATACTGTTATTTTAAAATGTAAAAATGAGATATGTTGCTGTTGGGGCAACCTAAATATTTCAATAGGCACCATTTAATTTACAAATAGTATACTAAAAAACTAGGTTAAAATAATATTTTACTGTGAACTATTTCTTACCGGCCGTTGCCAACACGTCGCTCCTTTCGCTGTTGTTAATTCATATTTAAAAATAAATAAATATTACACGTTATTGAAGATGTTAAGGTAAAGTTTCATTTATTCAATAATAAAGTACTCTAAAGCTAACCAGAGTGTTATATATTTGTGGAATTCAGGTTATTGAAAAAAACAGGTTGACATGTTTTGCCTAGAGTGTCTTTTCCAAGGTTAATTTTCTTGGGTAGCCTCCAATTGGGAATGGACTTTAGTCAGTATGAATAATTAACACATTAACACAATTAATCCTGGAGACTGTTTTTTTACAGCAAAAAAAATCTCTGAATACGATTTAAAACAGACACAATACCATACGTCTGTTCTGATAAGTAAAAAATATAACAATAGAAAATCTTACCTCAAATTATTTTGTTTCAAAACAACCAACTTGCATAGAGTGTGATGAAATTTTTTTATATATTATTATAAATTTTTATAAATTTTTGAAATATTTTTAGTCCTTGTCCAACTTCATAGGGTTTCAAATGCATTCCTTTACCTTTTGATTAAACTGCTCTACTAATTGCCGAAACCCCTCCAAGGATTGATCCAAGAGCTGTTAATACTGGGTATAGGAATGTAACGATTCCTGATTTCTTTGTTTTTCATTTGGTTTTGCATTTTAAGCCCAGGCCTTTCTTCCCCTTTGTGCGCATAACTTTATCAACAACCCAAGCTCCAAGCTTTTCACCTGTAGATGTAGATGCATTCTTCCTTATATTTACTGCTTTATCAGCTAAAAGTGTATTCACTTTGTCATTTTTACAAATTGTTTGTTCGATAGTAAACTATATTGTGTTCTTTACTCGCCATATACAAAGTGTTTATTCCTTGATTGTTCCATGCCAAACATTTTGCAAGTTTAGAACCTGGTCCACAAAAATTGTATTTTCTTAATGTAATTGAAATGGTAATTTATTAATCAATGTGTTCCTTATACCAAGTCCTTTTTTTTATATGTTTAGTACGAGCCATTGTCTTCAACTGAATGCGAACATATATATATAGACATGCATTTATAGTTTTATGATGGTACGTTATGTTATACCGTGTAATTGTGTAAAATTAAGGTTATAAAACAAAATGTACATCTGCCGGTAATTGTGAATACGAACGAAAATGTAATTGAACAGAAAAAAATTCTATTCTTTTACCATCGAATATATATGTTTTGTTATATATACATGTGTTATTGTGTCATTGTTAGAGCATCAAAATGGACTTAAATTTGAAAATGTATATGTGTTTTCTAAAACAATACAAAAGGAGAAGTATCAACGATTAGCAACCATTTTATCATTAATTGAAGGAATGCGATATTGTTCTTTAACAAAAAAGAAGATATAGTGCCTCCGAATGAAGCATTACCAAATTCCATATTTACTTTTGACAGTGTTTGGTGTGAACCGCATAGTGAAATACAGCAATACTTTAGTTTTCGTCGACATTCAAATGTTCATTATTTTTATCTATCGCAAAGTTATGCACGTATACCGAAACATTATTTACGTGATAATTCCAATATGGTAATTGTGTTTAAAATGGATGATATAAATCTGTAACATATTTATAATATTCATGTTTTAGACGATATGACATTTACAATGTTTAAAGATATGTGTTTTTACTGTTGGAAAGAGAAATATGGTTTTTTGGTGATTATACCAACACTACTGCTATATAAAGATAGATATAGGTCTGTTATCGACCGTTTTTTACTTCCCGACGAATAACAATGAGTATTTCAAAGTTTGGACATAGTGGTATAAAACACAATCAATACAATAGCCAATAAACCAAAAATCGTGATTGGAAGTGCGATTTGAACAGACATATATTACGTAATATGGGTATGGCTGTAAAAGGTAGTGATGCAGTAAATAAAAGTTACGTGGAAGACTTAAACACTACTACGCTAAATGTATTTAAATTACAATCTAACTATGTTCAAGGAAAATTAGTTAAGTTAGTTGATTTGATCGATAATATTTATAAAAAAACGAGTGTTATTGCAAACATTTTAAGCAATTTTAACACTGATTTGCAGAGTAATGAATCTGGAATAGAAGAAAGTTAATATGGATTTAGAAAGGATTTTAACGATATGCCAAATATAGTTTTTACAACACAACTTACAGAAATTCCAAAAAATTTTAGAGTTGCAATTAATGAAGTGGTAAATGCTACTATTACAAAACAACTTGAAACATGAATGGAACAAATAATGCAATATATAATAGATGAATTGATTAATAAAAGATTTGGTTTAGTTACGCAAACAGATTTGAGAAAAGAAAATAAAGATTTGGAAACACAAATTAATTATTTTATCAAGGATTTGAAAGCTAAAACTATAGCAAAATTAGATTTAGTTTTAAGTAAAGTCGATAAGATTGAAAAGCTCAAAGTAATCGACCTACTACATCAGTTAGAAAAGCTACAACTTAATTCATATATAAATAGATGGAATTTAATGTAATATAATAAAAACATGCCTGACTCTTCTTCGGAATTACATAATGCTATATATGCTGTGAGAAAGAAGTATTTACAAGTCAAACAAGCTAATTGAAACAGGATGTTTTAAACAAAGGAATATTTAAACCTGTTACCAGCAGAAGGAATACATTGCATTCTGTGTCGAATAAACCTATAGAAACCACTTTGGAAATTAAAATTGAAACTGAAGCTTTAATAAAAAAAAAAAAAAGAAATCCCTTTCTCAATTAAGTTGGCGTTATTTAGCATTAAAACTATCTACGTCTACACACGATACGACATTTGGTGTTTATTGACATGAAAAAAATTGGTTCCTGGGAGATTCGTTAGTTCAATTTTTGCCTGAGAATAATATTAAAATAGATGATTACATAACTGATGTTAGTGAAGTATTATTTGAATTATTGTTTAAAAACCTTCCAAATGAATATTCTGACATCGATTTGCAGAAATATAAAGAACTTATTCGTCGAACCAATGTTAATATTCGTTCAGATGATGAAAACCACCCAAAAATACATTTAATAGGAGATATAGTAGGAAGTGGAATATACAAAGATGAAATTGACAACCGCTTTTCACCTGTATATTGATACAATGTTAATGAATTGGTTGATAGATTAAAACATCTAATTGCTTCGAAAGAGTCTGGGAATAATTCACATACAAACGAAATTGTTACTATTACTGAAGAGTTAATGGAAGACGGTTATATTGCAAATGAAGTTTAGTAAGATTGTTGGAGAACTTCGCGCTCCCGCAAGGATAAGATATCCTAGAAGAAGAGTTATAACTCATGGTTTAAATGATCTTTTTCATGCCGATTTGTGTGATATGACATTGCTTTCAAATTACAATAAGGGGTATAAGTATATTTTAACCATAATAGATTTTTATTCGAAATATGGTTGGGGTATACCTTTGAAAAACCAAACTGGGAAACAGGTTGCTGATGCAATAGATCATTTTGAAAGATAGAACCCCAAATTCACTCCAAACCAGCTGAGAATCTGAATTTTTTCTGCACCATTCCAGAAAGTAATGACCTAATATGGCATTAATCCCTAAGCAACACATATTCGGGGCTTGAAGCAAGTGTTGTGGAATGTTACAACAAATCGATAAAGCAAATTAATATATAAACATTTCGCATCAAGGGGGACTTACAAATGGGTTGATGTTTTGCCTGAAACAGTACAATTTTATCATTCTAGATATCATTGTCCTATCTAGATGGCTGCTAAAGAAAATACGGATAATAATTTAATGAAAAATATTTATAATAATGTTAAAGTCATCGATGAAAGAAAACCAAAATCAAAGTTGGAAAATCTAAACGTATCTCGAAGCAGAAGGGGATTTTGATAAAAAAAATTACTGTCAGTTGGTCTTTCGAAATATTTAAAATTATTTCTATTAGATAAACACATTCCAGTACGTATTACATAGAAACATATGATGGATAATCAATAAAAGGTGGAATTTACGAAAATGAATAGAAAAAAGTAACTTCTCCAAATTAATATTTGGTTGATAAAATCATTAAAAGGAAGAAAGCTCTGTCTTTGTTTCGATGGAGAGGATTCTCAAAACCACACGACTCCTGGGTTAAGTATTCAGACCATAAAACATTGTTGTTCAATATTTGTAAAAATAACTGATACTAAATAAAAGATTTTTAGTTATAGTTGATGTGTTTTTGTCATTTAATAAACCTCTGGATGGGGATTGGATCTACAATTTATTGTGTAATCAATCCCCTTTTTGATTAGATTATTGTTTCATTCGATTAATTTTAGAGCGATAATCCAGTGTTATTTAACTCTTTTAATTGTGATGTATGTGATTGGTTTTGATGTTACACTTCTTGGAATCGGGAAAAAATTTCGTGGAATTTTACAACATTTAAGACGTGATTTGTTTAATTCGTAGTTGTAATTTCCTGGAATTGAAATATCTTTCGCAGAATTTTTTCAACTTAAAGGTATTTGGGATACAATTTTGTTTTAATGTTATTTAGAATGTATTTGTAATGTTATATATTTCTTAAACTTGGATAATATTTCCTGGAACTCGTTTCTCTGATTAGATTTCTATGCTATTTCGTGTTTTTATTTGATTGTGATGTAATTCATAGTTAGTTTATTGGAATAGTTTTCTGGGTTTCATAATTGTTTGTGGTAGGATATATTTCTTGGCTTTTATCGATACAGTTCTTGGAATTTGATTAGTTAAGTTAGCAAAATATTAGTCCCTAAGCTAAACATTTTTACACTAAAATCGTTATTAATTTTAATGGTTTAAACAATTTTGACGGTGCATCACCATCTAAAAGTTTTTGATGGTGTTATCTAGGACATAATTTTTGATGCCGTTGAGTAACTGACAGCGTTTTTTAAATATGTATTTAAAATTTTAAGTTTTAAATACTAGGCTTAAAATTTAAATGCACTATTGTCTATGTAAAATAAATCGTTTTTACTAGTCACAGCCCGCACACTCCAAACATGTAGCTCGGAAAGAAAGACGAGATGACCCCGGTAAAAGAAAATCATTGTGTAAAGTGTAGGCTAGCTGTAGTATTTGCTTACATCATAATCGTAAAAACTTGAATAAAAATATGTGTTTGAAAAACTGAGTTCTTTCAATGTTTAAGATCTTAGCAAGTTAAAATTGTGTCTTGTAGCTCAGTTGTTATAAAAATTAATCAGTGATTAGTTAAAAGTTGTTTGAAAGCAGGAAACAAACTTTAAAATGACTTGTAAGATAGTTGGAAAGGGAATAAATATTGCTGGAAATGTGAAAAATGATTTGTATTTTTTTATTTAATTTAGTGTGTGTTAAAAACTTTTGTAATGTATTTCTTAGTGATGAGGAAAAAATATAGTTTTATTGGCGGGAGAAGTAGAATTTTTAAATTCGCCGATAATGCGCTGGGCTCTTGCCTTCCAAAATATATGAGGAAGTTTCAGTGTCCCAGCGAAAATAATAGTTTGTAGGGAGGAAGGGAAATAGTCCAGGTCAGTTCAAAATCCACTGCTGCCTCCCCAGGGAAACCATCTCTATGGCCTTGAAGCAAGCTTCGTTCATAGCTGAGGCAGCGCTCTGGAGGTGAATGGCCAGCGAGCTGAAGCAGTGAAACCAACACTAGAAAAATGCTTTCCGAATACTGAAGCGAGAGGAGAGGTTCGTAGTCATGGTCTTGGAGAAGAACTCACTTTTCGCACAAAGACAGCTTCTGGAGTAAAGGGTGGGAGGGGTGGGTAGACAGGGTCATGTCCCTCTGGACATGGCTTAGAGGGGAATGGGTCGCTGGCATCTTGGACTCGGATCAGTTCTGAGAACAAGGGGTAAATGGTATGGTGACTACAAGAATGTAGTTGCTGATATGCATGCAACTAGGCATTTGTCGCCATCTTGACTCTGTTGCGAAAAATGACAATCGCAGTCTGATGGGTGAATTACCCCCAGGACCTCACAGACACTGCTTGGATGGGGTGGAGGGTGGTTGGCATTGTGGAGTCGGCCGTTTCTGAGGGGTTCATGGAAGGGGAGGGAGGATAGGGGATGGCTACAGGTGCGTGGGACTCGATCTGAATGCAAGCAGGCAGTTGACGACATCTTACCTTAGTGCTGAAAAAATTGACAATCGTAGGCAGCCCTGGGTAGCAGTCTGTCGAGTGGAGGGTGTGTAGAAGAAGGGAGGGGGTGTAGGAAGCTCTGGAGCGAAGTGGCCTCAGCTATTCAGTCTCTGTCGTCTTCAGTTCGTGATAGAAGCTTGGAGGAGACAGATGTGTACAGCTCGCTCTCTCTCTCTCTCTCTCTCTCTCTCTCTCTCTCTCTCTCTCACTCTCTCTTGTCTTCATTGTAAGGGTAGGCAGTTGGTGGATGACGAACTTACAATCATGGGCTAGCTCTACTACGGACTAGCAAGCATCTCTAGGGTTAGCCGCGATTTTTGTTCGATATTATTTGTTCCAGAGTTCACACCTCATTTACAGTATTCGTAAACTATAGTGTGAAATTTTTTTTTTTTTAATTTATCGAAAAACATCAATTTTCGTGTGTTAACTTTTTTTTCTTTTCAGATCGATGTACTGTGTTTGTGATAAGTAATTGATTTCTGTGTTCGATAGACGAAAATACTGTTTGCGTTAACAAGTGTGCTCTATTTATGGAATTTTGAAGTACATCCATTATTTTAAAAATAATTTTCTCTTCAAGGATGTTTGTGAATTTTTTCCATTACATATATAAAGTTATATGGGATTACACTCTACACAAGTTGGTTATTATGAAACAAATCATTTGGGGAAAGATTTTATATAATTATATATATTTTATATATATATATATATATATTATATATTTTATATAATTTTACTTATCAGCATAGACGTACACTATTGTGTCTGGTTTAAATCGTATTCAGAGTTTTTTTGCTGTAAGATAACTTTCTCCAGGGTAAATAGTGTTAATGTGTTAATTATTCATAGTGACTAGCTGGATTCCATTTAAAGAAAGTAGTTGTTCATTATACTTGTCTCTCATATTATTCATTCATATGTAGAACTCGTTTAAAGACTCTGACTTGTGTAGTTTAATCCTGGCTAGCTGGATTTCTTTTAGTGATTTTGCTCTTGTCGATACCAGATGTTATTCATGTAGTCATTTGAAATTTTCGATTTGATGCTTGTAATTTATTCATATGTAGAACACTGTGAATTTCTCTAACGTTTAGTTGCATTCGGAAAATTGATCGCTTAGCACTTAAATCACATTTTTCAAATTCGCCTATCTGGCACCACTGTCTGCGAGCAATATCCTCCCCCCTCCCCCCAAAAAAAACACAAAATTTACACTTAGGTCACACTCAGAAATTGTTTAAACACCCTGAAATTTTCTCGTGTGTTAAATATATTCGTAATAATCGCCTCTCTACCACCAAAATCTTTACAAACATCTCAAAATTATGAAAATTAGAAAAAAAAATTAGCCTTAGCCCACTCTTGCAATAAATTCTATACATATATAAGACATTGCCATCTACCACTGGTCAGTCACCTCCAGAACACCACACAGTCAACATCATACAGAGCTCCTGCTACCGCCACCAAAAAAGAAAGAAAGAAAGTCAAGAAAAAGATTTATGCGATTAAAAATTAACTGTTATTGATTAGCATTTTCGATTAACCCTTTCAATTAAATTTAACCCTTATTAAAAAAATTTATCTAATTAAGAGCGGATTATGGATTATCCAATCAATCCAATCGATAATCCATCAATTAATCCCGATTAATCCCAGGTATCCTAGGACCCACCCGCCCCTACTACTATTATCCGACTGTATTAATTCATGTGAGCTGATTGGCAATTCTTAGGGACAAACGGATTTCTGGAAAATATTTCCGCACATGCTAGATTTCAATACCTAGAGACTTGAAAAATTCGCGAGTTGAATGACCTGCAGGCTAGCCTCTACAGTATTATGTACACATATGCCGATATCAACTGCACATTTGTTGTCTGCTGTCACAATGGAAAGCGACGATTGGGGCAGCGTTCTCCAGGAGGTGTGGTACAATGGCTGAAGTTATATAAACACACGTGTTTTGAGTTATAGCTTGTCCCAAAATGAATCTGCGATTTCTTCAGGTCTCTATCGATAGTCTACCTTATGGCCGTGCCAGCAGTTTTATTTTACTTTTGGTGGCATGGCTTTGTGCTAAGACATTTATCTACCTGACTGACCAATCAGAATCACGCCACTTCAATACTGTACGTCTGTGATTCGCACGCAAATACCTAAGACACATAATCAGGGAAACCATCCAATCATGAGAATGCATCTGAGTTAAACTTATATGAAATATAACTGGTCGTTATTTGCCGCGTGTCACAAAGACACGCGGCAAATAACAAAAGGAAAAAACTTCAGATGTTCATATAAGATATAGAAAATACGCCTGATATTCGTGAAAATAGTTCTATGCAGGCTGGAATTTTCTCGTGGGAGCTTGCAAGCCACCCATAGACTGAGGACGCATTTGCGCCGGTTTTGTAGGATAGGAGGGTGTCCTCATGTGGCCCAGATTTCTGGCCCGAGTTGTGTGTTGTGCTCCTTCACCCTTATCCTTCCCTCCCCCACCCCCCTCCAATCCTAACACACACAGACTAGCAGTGTTGCCATAAGGCAGGAATTTTCCCGTTTTACAGTTTCTTGGGAAATTTCAGAAGCAAGTGGGAAAAGGGGGATGAAAAAAAAAGCGAAAACGTTGAGTTACACTATGTATTTATTTTAATTCACGTGTCAAATTTTATTATCCACTGGATTAAGATAATAACCCTTTTATAGTCTATTCGTAGTTACTTCTAACTTTTTGAAACCCTTCTTAAGTTCTACTTTACAGCTACTCACTGTGTATCATTTCGTCCCTTCTATGTCCAAATGTAAACAAGTTAAGAAGGAAAAGATAAAGATATATCTATGTACATCATGATTGTGCTGGGCAAACGATTAAATAATAAATATCTTTATACATATGACGAACACTGAAAGATGTTTCCAAGATAGCATTCCTGAAAACTAAATTAAATAAATATTCTACATAAGAACTACTTTTTACTAGTAATTGCCAAAGTACCTCTTTTCTATCTTTTTTTTTAGTCTTATCGACTATGAAATGAAAATCATAATTAATTTATTCAAAAAATTTATTTAGCCAAAAAATAAAGGGTATATTTAAGAGAACGAAAGTGTAAAACGCTTGTATTTTATGATATGGGTACCAACCAATCATGTTATCACGTGGTGATTTTTCAAATGTCTTATATCGTTAAGTGTGATTACTAAGTTAATATACCATGCAACAAAACCAAGAGTATTCTAGCTTCTAGTCTTGCACCTGACACATTTAATACACCGAAATTTCTGAAACGCAAAATGGATGTGCGTTAAGCTTAGTTTTGCAACTGCATAGGTACCATACATTTATGATGGAAGTACGTTGCTATAATTGCGGCAATACTACTGTTAATTCGGTCAGTAAGTGGACAATCAAAGGTCATGAATTTTTATCAGGCACAAAGCAAATTGTCAGACATCTGGACACACCAGCACGTTGTTGAGGTAGCCGCCTGGTTAGGCCGGCGAACGGTGTGCAAAGCTCCAGCAGAAAACCTTGTATTAACACTTTGAGGTCGGTGCACTTCCACCAGGTGTAAATACAAGCTAGACTTTAGTCACCTATATCCATGCCGTTGCAGGGACACCGTGTTCTATTGGTCCCTATTGTCACTTAACGCCATTCTACTGGTCGAAACAGACACCAGTCTTTCCGTATTGGCCGGCTACCAATGGAGTGCCGGGTTCACCGTGTTACAACCAAATGTTATTTCGTGTGAAACAGGATTTACATCCCATCTTGTTGATTTCCGTATGTCGTTCATTTACGAAGATCGTTGTTGATGTTGTAATAGTTCCTATTGAAAATCCTTATGAAATAGGGAATTGATGTGAGTTTACCCAGACCTGTTTTGTTTATTAAGTGGAGTGAAATATTCAAACAAGTTTGGACCGAACTACACTCGAGTATAGTTTTCAAAGTGTTAAAAAACCGTCCAAGGTGTCTGAGTGAGGTCTGCTTGCCAATAGCATTAAAAAAAAAACGTTACTCTTATGTATACGTTATTAAGTTCCTCCATTTCTCTCCAAACCATGTTTTTATAGTAGTGAATATTGCTCAAACGGATGTTTTCACGATCGATTTTATGTATAAACATTCCGGTACGAAACAAAAAAGGAAAAGGAATACACAACAAACCTTTATTTATATTATTACGACATAAAATGGTAGGCTCTCCGAATAAAGCCTGGTAGATGCGCGTTCTCGACGGCAAGACTGCACGCCAGTTCCGTGCTTTGCTCGTAGAGGCGGCGAGAGAGTTGATGCGCATGTCTCGGTCGCCCCTATAGCACTCCCGCACTTTTAAGCCTCAGACGTGCAAAATTCCTTCAACCAGGCGGCCAGCTTAAAACGATCATCCATCTACAGGTCCAGCTATATATCTATAAAACAAAGTGACATAATAACTACAAAGAAAAAAAACACCTGCATTAAGGAAGTCAAGAGAAAATATAAATAATTTATACTGACAGACAAAAAGCTACTAAAAGTCAACAATGATCTGCAACGAACCCTCTCGGATGGTATGCGTGTCTTGTAAATTTTCTTCCCTCCAAATTAACTTACTATAAAATTTTTCTTCTCAATTTTAAATTATATATTTGTTTTCTACAAATCGACAATTAGCAGGCATAATTTGTATGTATAGTACATAATATATAGGCACTGTTTGTATCTCACTGTTATTTTTATGACGTCGATGTAAAAGCTGTTCGCGATATATTAAACGCTCTTGAAATCAACCTTAGGAAAATGTCACTGCTCCTACCTGCATATATTTTAACGCGCGCACTGAGTGAAATGCGCCCAGTAAGGTTGGTAACGATTGAGGGAAAGTAGATCCATTTTCGACGTTGCATAAAAAGTGTTAGGGAACAGTTTTTGACATTTTAAATTATTTCCTTCGCTTCATGTTTTTTAATGCATCGAATTGTAAAAATGAGCAGATTTGAAAAATATTTTCAAAGTTCGTTCCCCGGCCGGATCACTCCCCGGATTTTCGCATGTGGGAATCTTGTCGGACGATGCCGCTTGTCAGCGGATTTTCTCGGGGATCTTCCGTTTCCTCCAGCCCCTTCATTCCGACGCTGCTCCATACTCATCCCAATTACCCTCATCGGCTCTCAAGACCTCACTGTTAAGAGCCGCCTAAATCACTTCACTATTCACTCTTAATTTTCACTTTACCGACGTATAAATAAAGTGATGAGGCCTATAGCAATGTCCATTTCGCATGAGGCGGAAGATTACAAAACTTGCAAACAAGCGGATCTCAAGCAGGGATTCAAGAGCACTCAGTTTACCGTGAACAGCGTATATGTTCTCGGCTAATTAAAAACCGACATCTGAGTTGAAATTTGTAAACAAATATAGACTGTTCACGGTAAATTGAGCACTTTTGAAAGCCCTGCTTATAATCTGCTTGTATGGATGTCAAGTGAAACTGTGTGAGATTTTTAAGAAAATAAAAACTCTGAAAATCCGCTTATTTTTACACTTCAATGCATTAAAAAAAAAAAAAAAAAAAACAGAAAGAGAAAGGAATAATTTTAAGTTATCACAAATAGTTACCTAACACTTTTTATTCGACGTGAAAACATGGAACTACTATCCAGCCATCGTTACCAACTTGATTGGGCGAATGTCACTCAGTGCACCCGTTAAAATATATGCGGGCAGGGGCAGTGACTTTTTTCTAAGGTTCATATCTGAAGTGCTCACTTTACCGTGAACAGCCTTTAGATAGTAAATTTTATGTAGACGGGAGTCTAGGCAGTAAAAGGGGAAATTTCGTCGAGCCTGTCGGGAACCAGCCAGGGGGTGGAAACACTGCCGGGTCCCTGCCTGCCTGCGCCAGGGGGGGGGGGGGAATGGCCAGATGGCCAGGAAGACTCGACCTCTGCGGTTCGCATTAGGAGCGTCACGGCGCACACTTAATGGTTATTGATGGCGCATCGGCCGCTCACTTTGCGGAAATTGCCGCACACGAGGGACGGTCCGGATTCTTCCCACACGAGGGTGCTGTGCCACCCCCTCCCCCTCTCCATCCCATCCAAAACACACCCCTACAAGCACCCTCGACACTACTAAATAGAGAAATATTCACTGCCTCGCTTGTCTATACATTGCTACCCACGGCTATGGGTTTCACACCAAACCCTCCTCCCCCCCTTCCCCTCATTTCTGAATCCTCAACCTCGTAATAACCATTATACGAGCACGAGGCAGCAAATTTCGTGGTTTGTTCAGTATATGAAAGGGGGGAAAAGAAGAATTACCAATACAGTCCACTCACCGTTACTTCCAACTTTTCTGACGCCCTCCGAAATATCTACTTCCAGGATATTCCTTCGCCCCATGCAAACAAAGCTTAACCGAGTTTAGAAAATTACACCAGAGGGACAGCTCACCCCATTCGTGGGCACACAGTTGAGTAATATTTTGCGTAAGAACTATTTCTCACTACGCATTACCAACACACCTATTTTATCCCTCATTTTATGCGTATTAATTGTAAATAAAATACGGTACATGTTTTGGCCTATTACCTGCCAGCTCATCATCCGTGTTTTATGGACTAGTTTCAACTTAATAATCACTACTTAAATTTATACATATATCAGTACTTAAATATGCATGTCTCCAATTAGTAGGTATTAATTACCGTTTCTATCAATGTCTAGTAACGACTTTTGATTTCCTACGGTGTTTGTTAATTTGTAATAACTATATTTTTTTCTTCTAAATATAATAATCAAGTGTAAATTGTAAAAATGGTTCGGTGTAAGAGAAGGCAGATGTGCCTTAACTGCTCCAAATAAAGACGATTTATTATTATAATTTATAGATAAAATATATGTGAGAGTTAAATTTAATAACATAAAAGGGCACATTTGTGTTAACACGTACAAAACGCTTGTGATTCATGACATGTTTAGGACACGAAGAAGCAAGTCATTCATGAGGTGATTTTTAAAAGATTTGATTCAAAAGTGTGAAGAAACTGGGAATAGAATGTAAGCATTGTAGAGCAGTATTTTGTCCATGATTTGCAAACTTTAACCCGATTTCTACGTGTCTTCTCACATTACATTTTTTTGTAGTCTTAATCAACAAAAGCCTGGAAACTTATCGCCAAAAAAAAAACTATGATGCACTACAAAAAAAATTTCTACAAATTATAATAATAAAAATTGTTGTGTTGTCCATAATTTGAAAATTTTAACACGTTTTTTTATTTTACTTTAATAATATAGCTTAGAAACTTGTTGGGAATTGTCCGTGGGGTACTAGGCATACAGGAAAATACAGCAAATTATAATTGAATTTAAAAATTTGATATATCATTACAATTATTACATTAAAAGTTGTTGATTTTTTGTATTTGCCGTTTGACTTCAAGTGTTCAGTGTAGACACATTCCGCCCACGTTAGTAATCTACGCAAAGTTATTGAAACACAATTAACAAAAAAACGGTAATTTTTCTCACAGCAGGTGTAGTTTGTAAGTCAGTGACCATAGACGTGAGTTAACTACCCAGAAATGATTGACGGGAGGTTACAAGTTTTTCTTTTCTTTGTAATGCCGTAAGCGTTGTATTCGAACACAAGTTCTGCTCTCGAAGTGAAAGAAAAAAAATGGCGGCCGATCGTGCGAGTCAACGAATGTCTGTAATCCTACACAAGTAATCAGTTCGAGTTGCGATTTTTCTTGACAGAGCAGAAAAGCAAGTTTCAGGAAGGACATTCTGTTTTTTTTTTTTTCCTTCGTAATAACATGAGACGCGATCAAACGTGAGTTCCGTCAATGACCAACATTAAATTTCTGCTTTTGTTACTGTTCACGGGAGTCTGTCGGGTCAAAATACCGATAACTGCGACAGAAAAATAACTCTGCTCACCAGGATCGATAAACATGACCTCCGACATAAATTAAATATTACACAGACCAAAATACGTAACATGTAGTAATTTTAAATTTATTTATTTTACAAAAAACTGTTTTGATTGCTTTGTGTTTTCAACTACAGGCAGTAATCTTCATTCATACAATTCAGGCTTTCGTGCACAAGACTCTGTAAAACACATTTTCCTGCACAAAATTCATATTTGGGAAGTATTTTTAACCAATTCTTACCCAATGTACACAATTGTATACATTACGCAAGTGTAGGTAATTTTTTTTGCCTGTACCGCACTCTACGAAGCTGTGGGTAAATGATTCGCAAACCGTTTTACTGTACTAGGTCTTAATTAATTCAAATAATTGTGGCCGAGCGTATATCATAGAGCTCATTGTGTGTGAGAACGAAGCAAGTGTTGTGTCGACTTAAGTACAGCACGCATTAAAAATATTTTTTTTTTTTTGCAACACCCGAAACCGTAAATTAAAATGTGTCTGGAAGGGGCAATAGAAACACATTATTTCCTCGCATGGCCCGCCATCTTGTTCGCCAGTACTTCCAAAGCTAGAAGAATTTCTGCACGTTTGAACATGAGAAGAAAAATTTTTGTTTGTAAATGCTGTTTGATTCCTGATTGGAGACATGCAAAATTCGTTATTTTGTGGCTGGAGACTAAACTTTAAGACGACGTTGTACACTCCTTTTAATTCTGCCAATGGTAGACAGTTTATGTAGCACGTCCAAGTGAGTTTGAAGGCAATATACAGTGAAGTTGTCTCGTATCTTAGTAATACAGTATAGTTGCTGGTTACCAATGAGGCGACGAGTTGCGCTCAGGTGTGTATAGGGCAATGAAACCGAGGAATTTAACAAACAATAACGCCGATTTCGCAGGTTTCTTGTCAAGATTTAATGGTCATAATTTAACTAACAAGAAAATATCGGGTGTCAATTTATACACTGCAATTTTAACAATCGAAGTATCGTCAGTTTTGTTACTGAACTAACATTTCTAAAGACTGTTCTCGGAAAAGTGAGCACTTTTGAAAGTCCTGCATTAGATCTACTTGTGGGCACACTGTGTAATCTTCCACCATATGTGAAATTTAAGTTGCTGTGGGCTTTATTACTTTATTCATGCGTCGGTCGAGTGAAACGGTGGAATTATTAGCAAAAAAATATATTTTACGTATTTGCTAATTGGTAGACATATGTCCATTAAAAACAGAAAGTAATATAAGAATTTTCATTATGTACAGACGTCTATAGGCTATTCACGGTAAAATGAGCATTTCACGGTAAATTAGTACTTTTGAAAGCCCTGCTTAAGATCTATTTGTATGCATGTCGTGTGTTCTTTCACCTTATGTAAAATTAGCATAGCCTTGGGCCTCATCGCTTTCTTGATGTGTCGGTCAATTGAAACTGTGAAATTATTATAAATGTGTATTTTAAAAATCCGCTAATTTTTACACTTCCACATATAAAAAATACATAGAGCAATAGAAATAATTTAAGTTATCACAAATGGTTACCTAACACTTTCTATTCGACACTAACATATGGAACTACTTTCCCATCCATCGTGGCCAACTTAACTGGGCGCATGTCACTCAATGCGCCCGTTTAAATATATGCAAGTAGGAGCAGTGACTTATAAGGTTAATTGCAAAAGTGCTCATTTTATCGTGAACAGCCTTTAGCTAATGATTACCCAATACTTTCAATTCAACGCTAAGGGCCGGTTGCACCAACATCGCCCCGATCCGAGATCGAATGATCTTAGTTCCGAAACAGGATCCAGTTTGATCTTGGTTTCAATGTAAAACTGTTGCACCAACGAAATTTCATGATTCTGGATTTCATATTCTACGATCTTGGTTTCAAAATGAGAGATCGATATTAAGTATGAGACAAATTTTCCTATTGGTACGTAATATATGACGTTATGGAAGTAGGCATATTTTTCACTATAGATAGATTGATGGATGTGCGATGTTTGATCTGTTTTAAGTGAATTATTGTTGTACGAATTTTACTGAATAATATTAAAGTGCGAATAATGTTGTTTTAATTTCCCAAGAAAACAATCGAACGTAGTTTATCTGTTGGCGTATTTTCAAACTACATTTTTGTCGACGATAGCTGCTGATCTTGGATCCAGATTTCGAGCCGCCAATTTCGGGGGTTCGAAATGAACTTCATCTCGATCTCCAGTCTAGCTCTGAACTCGAATGGTGCAACAATTTTCTGCGTCGATCTTAGATCCGATCTCGGATCGAGTTTCGAACCACGATGGTGCAACCGGGCATAAGACATGGAACTACTTTCCTTTAGTTGTTGCCAACTTTACTTGCCACATACCAGTCAGTGTGCCCGTTAAAATAATATGCTGGTGGGGGCAGTGATATTTTTCAAAGGTTTACTGTTAAAAATTTCCACATATTTAAGGAATGTTTTAC
This sequence comes from Dryococelus australis, assembly GCA_029891345.1. Lineage (NCBI taxonomy): Eukaryota > Metazoa > Arthropoda > Insecta > Phasmatodea > Phasmatidae > Dryococelus > Dryococelus australis. Next base: position 33,383,962 of record CM057008.1, read on the forward strand.
GGAAATGTACAGTGTATATACGGAAAGGCAATCCGTAATGACGAAAAATGGAGTTAAGTCCGTAAATACAAAATACGGAAAGTCTCCGTATTCCCTTTGGCTTCGAGTCACGGGGACGAACAATGCCGATTCTACACGAAGCTTTCTTCGCCACTGTAACAAGAAAATTATCGTCTCTGCGGCAGTTAAGGTTATCCATGCGACTATGACCTATTCTTTCAAACATAAAAAAACAGCACCAGTAGTCTGTAACATTTGGCAACACTAAAAATACACTAAATTTAATAGAAACTGAATTTTTGTTTTTGTCTTTTGAATATAAATATAAAAGTTATATCACAATTATCAACTAAGAGTTGTAGGAGAATGGACTAGTAATTTTTGACTCGGGTTCAAACCTCACTTAAGTACTAAATATTATAACTTTTTAAATATAGTTTTTTTATACACGGTAGAACACCCACATAACGAAAATTAAAGACATTTTCACTATCTCTTTTTATTTTAAACTTAAAGTACAGAAAACTAACTTGGAAATGAACGGAGAGGTTCCATGAAATTTACGGAAAGTCCGTTTCTGAAAATCAATGTGTCCGTAATTTTACGGAGAGTTTACGGACACTTGTGGATAAATTTTTACCAGCACTTCTCCGTAAAATGAAGGAATTTTTTTTCTTAACAGTGTTGATTTCGAAAGTGCTCGCTTTACCGTGAATAGCCTTTATAGTTCAGTGGAGTCCACGACGATGCATGAGTTGCGCGTGCCTACGTCGCCCTTCAAGGGCGGGCGGCGGTCCTAACGAGCTGGTGGTGGGCTCGCGTCGGCCTTGGAATTCTACCGGAACTCCAGATCCTCCGGGAGGGAGGTTCCCTTTGTCGGCGTCGACGCGGACTCCCACACCGTCGCTAAACCGATTCGATTCCTCTCCCGCGGACGTGACCTAACCGCAGGCGACGCTAACCGCGGCCCTCTTGGACTTGCCGGTCGCCGAAAACAAACAAGCCCTGAAGGAGCAAGGGGACACACACAACACACAACACACTCTCGAGTGCACGGACTCCTTTGTCAGGACGTCTGACAGCTGTGGGTCCTCTTAAACCCTCAATCCCCCCTCCCCTTCCCCCCTTCCAGCCACAGAAGGATCTACCTCCTTCACCCCTCCGACTCCCTTCGAGAATCAGGCCCGGATTTATTAGCTCTCCCAGCGCGGCCGCGGATAGGGTAGGCGCAGCTAATTGGGTAACGATTGGGTTCAGCGGGAACTCTCAGTTGGTGGTCGTTCCTCTGGTGCTGCAGCAGCTACCACTTCTCTCTCTCTCTCTCTCTCTATCTCTGTCTCTTTCTCTCTCCGAGGGAACCCCACACCCTCGAACCAATTCCCAACCCCTAGACAGGCGGGGTACATGTGTGTTTCCCCGGGTGCGACCGCCCCCGCACAAACACACACACAAGCACCGAAGAGCAATTTGTCTATTTCCGTTGGTTACTGTCTGTTTGGGCAGGTGTTTTCGTTTAATTAACTAACAACAGCACGGCTCCTACGCGAACAACATTTATCACGTGTGAAAGAGTTACTCAGCCAATCAAGATAGGTGTACGATCCTACAGGGTTTTGTAATATAACTTGTCTTGAAATATTTTCGCGAAATTTCACTACCCCTACGTATTATCCCGAGCAGTGGCGAGTGTGGAACTGTTGCAATTTAAGCTGGCTTTAGCTGTGTGCTGTACCCTGTTGCTTTGCTGGTTTACACTTCCACCAGTGAAACGTAGCTCGGCAGCTGACGTCACAGGACGCGTGTAATGGGTCCCTTGCTGCTCGCTTGTGAGTGGTCGGAATACATTCAGTTTCCCTACAGCTGTACGGTGGTTACTGGCTCCTGCTGCGTGCGCCGAGAGTGTACAGTAGTGAGCAAGCACCAGCTTACCTCGCTACACTTCAACACTCCCTTCGGAAAACCCTCAAGTTCTCCTTCTCGGGATCGCAGCATGCTTCGCTCCGTAGTCCAGAAATAAAACGCGAGTCGTCCGCGGGGAAACGTTTTAGCAACATGTGTTCGAGACTGGTTCCTTCGACTTGCCGCCATATTCCCGTGACGTAATAAACCTGTAATATCGGCGGGACCCACGACAGCAACTAGAAGTCCTGAAATTTTTTTAATTCCGTGGAATTTAACTTCACCACCCCTTTTCTCCTCATCAGGCAGGGAGAAAGGGGAACATTCTCAGTATGCGTACAGGTTCCCAAGTGCTAGCCTGGAACACAGGTGAAATTAATATTGTGGCTTGCGAGCCAGTAAATTCTTTATACAAATCTCGTATGTATTTTAAATAATGCCTCAGTAGTGAGTGTTTTTAAGTGCATTATTTTATTTCAAATACACACCAAAATACATATCCAGACAATTTTCTGGTGTTGAAGTTTTGTATGTATAGTAGAAAATTGCATTGTAAATTTGCCTTTTTAGTTGGTACTGTTTAATACATGTAGATGTATGGTTTGATTGGATAAAAATACAACAAATATTATGCTTCAGAAAACTCATGTGTTGGTGATTGTATAGATTTACAATATCACTGCCATTTTTCCCTTAAGGGCTTTTTCCGCTGTTGGTGCAACATTCGGGTCGTGTTTTCTTGTAGCTAAGCGTCCTCGTTGAGTCCTAACGGAAGAGCTGACTGAAAGGGCGTCACTTTACAAAGTTGGGAACTTTCCTACACATTTGCCTGTTCCCTGAGCAAATGTAAAAGCGCTACAATGAATGTGTAGGGGGAAAAATTACCATTCCCGCTTTCGCACTCAGCGTGTACGCTAGTCTGGTAAATTTCTGGATAATTTTTAGAGTGTAGTTAAAATATGTCGACGATTTATATCGACATATCACAATGGCAGAGGTGACGCAGTGGGTAGGCCGCTCGCCTCCCACTACGGCGATCTGGGTTCGATACCTGGCGGGTTCACTCCCGGATTTTCGCATGTGGGAATCGTGCTGTACGATGTCACTTGCCGGCGGGTTTTCTCTGGGTACTCCCGCTTTCCCCCGCCCTTGCATTCCAGCGCCGCCGCTCCATCCTAGAGTCTAAGTCCATGTAATGTCCCGGGATGACGGGCACCTAAGGGTCCCGCCTGGAAACCCCGTCACTCGGAGAGTGTTGCCTCGCCCTGAGTTCACTCCCAACTCCATATATCATTAGAGACCTGAAGAATTCACGGATTCATTTTGGGACAAGCTAGAATTCAAAACATATGTGTTTATATAACATTAGTCATTAGCACCTCATGGAGAAGGCTGGACGTCGCGTTTGACTCTGACAGCAGACAACCAATGGTAGTTGAAATAGGCATATTTAAATTCGCGAATTGATAGAGGCCTGAAAAATTGGCGAATTCAATGACCTGTGGGCTAGGTACAAATCTTATGTACAAAAATGCCGATATCAACTGCCCATTGGTTGTCTGCTGTCACCGTGGAAAAACCGTGTGGACCAATGGCTAACGTTATATAAACACACGTGTTTTGAATTCTAACTTGTCCCAAAGGGAATCAGCGAAATCTTCCGGCCTCTAATCATTGATAGAGACTCGGAAATTTCGCGATTTCATTTGAGGACAAACTAGACACTTCAAACACGTTTACATTGGAATTTCTGTCTCAATTGGATCGCAGTTTGTAAGACACGCCCTGGAAGAATTTGAACCAATAACTGACCTGCAAAAAAACCGGGTCCGAACACCGTTCTACCTGGTTTGCGATAAAACTGGAGCATCACACAAAGAACAACTAACTGAGGCTCGAGTACATAAATATCTGTGGAGTATATCATGTTGCCGAATGAATCCGCGAATTTTCCGGGTCTTTAATTATTAGAGACCTACAGTTGTATGTGCAGATATGCCGATGTCAAATGTGCATTGGTTGTCTGCTGTCACAGGTGGAAGGCGACGATTGGTCCAGCGTTCTCCAGGAGGTGTCAAACACCGTGTGGACCAATGGATAATGTTGTATAAACACACGAGTTTTGAATTCTAGAATGTCCCAAAATGAATCCGCGAATTCTTCAGGTCTCTATATCGTCATTACGATATATCGATATTTGTTTTTGAATTGCTCTCGCTGGTGGGTGGTCTTGAGTCTGAGTTCCCGAGCCGAGGGTAATGGCCGGTGCAACAGTTCGCGCGTCGTTACTGACGTGGGATGAACAGGGGGGGGGGGGGATACATCTCGCCAGTGGTGCCTCTCCAGGGAGAGGAGATGAGCCGGGGGGGTTGACAGAAACAAGAGAACACCGTCCCTGGGCTGTAACAAGGAGCACATGTGGCATGTCGACCGGGGAGGGGAGGGAGGGCGCCCCGCTGCCACCCACGGCGTCCACGTGACGACCATAAACAACATTGTGCGCTTGTTAGCCCGGAGATGGCGCGAACCCCCCGGCGCAGCCTCCATGCTACAGCAGCCACCAGGGAGCGTGGGTCCACCCGCGAGGGGCCGCCTGATTTACCGCGCCAGGCGCCCTCCTTCGCTGCCTCCGGGCGCTACTCGGGCCCGAAGACGCCCAACGTCGCCTCTTCAAGGCGCCACCTGCTTGAATCTTATCATCACATCTGATGCGCAGAAGCTAGCGAGTGTTAAGGGAGACAATGACAAGCGTACCTACTGCCTCTTCACCCCAACTGACGTGCAGATTTTCCGTCGTGCTGTGTGCGCCCATGATTAAAGACGTGCGAAATTTGGGTTATTATTAGAGAAGTGAAAAATACGCGAGTTCAGTAACCTTTAGGGACATCCGAATTTCGCGAAAAGATTTCCGCACATGCTAGATTTCAATATCCTATGGTCATGCAAGCAGTATTCGTTTACTTACTGGCGGCGTATGTTTGTGAGAAGACATTTTATTGCCTGACTGACCAATCGGAATTAGGTTACTCCGCTACTGTACGTCTGTGATTCGCGGCCAGACACGTAATACCTAGATCATCCGATCGCTGGCGTGTATCTGAGCTAAAGTGTTATGAAATACAACTGGTCGTGAAATATTTTAGAGAAATTCGGGTGCCCCTAGCTATACTCCATTGCCGTATGTAAAATCAGGCAAATATCACTGTTCATTGATTGCGTGTTGTATTAGCGGAGGACGGTAATTTGGTCTGCATTTTATTGTGTTTTTATTATTGGCTCAGAGTTGTCCAGGATGTGTAAACTAACGGGTGGACACGTACGAGGTTTTGAATTCTAGCTTGTCCCGAAATAAACACCGCGAATTCTTTAGATGTCTAGTTATTATTTGGGGACAAGTTCAACTTTAAACACGTCTACCTTTGCAAGAGGTTTGTCATTGGACCATACTATATCTGGCACGCCGTGGATAAGTATGCGCCAATAAACGAACACATCACAACTGTGCGCCCCAATCACGTGCAGTTTAGTCAGAAAGGGCGTGGCTTCATATATACGCGGTAGCCAACGCTTGAAGACCTGAAGAATCCGCGGATTCATTTTGGGACAAGCTGAAATTGAAAATACGTGTGTTTATATGACTTTAGCTATTGGTTCACACGATGTTAAACACCTCCTGGAAAACGCTGGCCCAATCGTCGCAGTCCTCTGTTACAGCAAACAACCAATGTACATTTTATATATTTGCATATTTCTACATAAGACTGTAGAGTCTAGTCTGCAGGTCATTCAACTTGCGAATTTTTCAGGTCTCAGGGACTTTAAGCGGTGACCTTGTCATCACAAGGGCTCGCGGTATCTGACCGGTTAGCATGCTCGCCTGTCACCAAGTCTAGCCAGGTCAATCCCGGATTTTCGCATGTGGGAATCGTGTTGGGCGATAGCGTTGATCAGCGGGTTTTCTCGGGGATCTCCCACTTTCCCCACACTTTCATTCCGGCGGTGCTCCGTACCTCGATTCTCCCTCGTAAGCTCCCGAAACCTCTACGTTAAGAAACAACCCAAATCGCTCCCCTCCATCGCTTTAGAAATTCCTCGGAGTCGCTGAAATTGTAAATATCGCAGCAACGAGTCCCTGTTGACGAAACAAAATAGCATATTACTCGACTGACAATACAAAAATTGCGGAAGCGCGTTCCTTTTGTCTGTTGTTTTTCACTCGACCAAAACGAATTCCTCGGCAGCGGTCGGAAGCGTTTTAGCGATTACCATTGTCCCGCAGGTACGAAGGTCTTTTCACGGGGATGCCGTCATACAGCGCGAGATTTCCACGTGTCCAATTTACCCCGGCTCGATTTGACGGAATTGTCCGCTACCACGAATCCCATACTTGGCATGCAGCGAACACACAAATAAAACTGTGGCCTCGTCACAAGAGAGGGGAAAAAAAAAAAAAAAAAAAAATGTTTCTCCACGTTCCCGGAAACTCTCATCGCCGTCAATTTTTTCCGCCAAATGTAGGCAAAAAGCGTCCTGTTCGCGTCGCGGTCTGTTGGATTTACGTTGACGTTGACGATTGTGCGTGAGCTCGTGAACTTTATATCGATTCAAACCGGCCTCGATTTGCTCCGCACACTCGCTTTCTCGCTCGAGCACGACAGATTGTCTGAACATGCCGTGTATAGGCCTTTCACGGTAAACTGAGCACTTTTTAACCCTTTGAGGAGTATGCACGTATATACTCGGGGCTACGTTTATATGGAAATTACATTTGCTCTTGAAGACAAAGCTCACACTTTTATAGTTTTACTATTTCGCTAGACTTTTTCGGAATCAAAGTAAAAAATGACAACTAGTCAAAATTCCAGTTTGTACGAATAAAACTTTTATATCTAATAACTTTTCAAACTAACACGATTCATTATAAAACTTGTTATTTCTATCACGGTACATTAATTAGTTCACAGTCAACGCGTGACTTCATTGATCGACGGCCAGCCAATAATAAATGTTGCAGAGTACAGTAGGCGTGTCAGGTGTAGCCAGGACCAATAGGTAGAGACATGAAAAATTCGCGTTATTATTTGAGGACATGTTAAAGTTAAAACACTTTTCCTTTGCAATATATTTGTCATTAAACCAGTCTTTATTTGACACGCCCCTGGTAACCCTGGGCCAATAAATGAACGCTCCACAACCGTGTGCCCCAATCACGTGCAGTTCACTCAGAAAGGGAGTGACTTAACGTCAAGGCAGCAGCCAATGCAGAAACGACGCCGGCTCGAGTATATACAGTAGTGTGAATTTTAGCTTGACGCAAAAAATACTGCGAATTTTGCAGGTCTCTACCAATAGGACAATTATAAGTGGAAATACAGAGACCAACCAAAATGACATTGCTGTATTGTGGAATATAGGGAGTTCACTTCAAACTTGTCCTCAGTGCTAGTAAATTTGTGCCGTCTTCAAAGGGTTAAAAGCCCTGCTGAAGGAATATCCACCTGTATGCATGTTGTGTATTATTCCGCGTTGTGTAAAATTAGCACTGCCATGGTCCTCGTAACTTTATTCATGCGTCGGTCAAGTGAAACTGAGAAACTATTAGAGAAGTAAATACTTAACAAATTTACTAATTTTTACACTAATTGAATAAAAAAAAAACAGAAAATAAAAGAACGAATTTAAGTTATCTCAAATAATTTCATAACACTTTTAACTCGACTTGAAAACATGGAACTAATTTACCTCCGTCGTTACTGAATTTACTGGGTGCATGTCATTTAGTGCGCCTTATAAAATATATGCCGGTAGAAGTAGTGAATTTTTTCAAAGGTTGATTTCAAAAGTGCTCACTTGATTGCGAACAGCCTTTAGTTTGGGACACCCGAATTTGACGAAAAAATGCGCACACTTCAATACTGTATCGGCGTGCCAGCAGTTTCTTCTTGCCTATTGGCTGCGCGTCTTTGCGCGAAGACATTTTCCTACTTGACTGGCCAATCAGTATCCGGTAACTTCAATATTGTACGTCTGTGATTCGCGCGCTGGCACCTTAAACCCGTGACACGCAAATCGTCCAATCAAGTGGATCTGAGCTCAAGTGTTATGAAATAGAACGGGTCGTGAAATCTTTTCGCGTGTATAGTATGTCCCTAAGTATAGTTGTTTCGAGGGTAATTTAAAAATTCTGCAAACCCGAGATTGTATATTATTTCTGGTCTGTTTCGTGTCCTTGTCATTGGAGAGACCGGCGTATGAAGTTGTTAATGTTACACAAATGGAATACTGGGTCGAAGAAACTAATAGTGTCCCTAGTTTGTAATAATTAAAGTTTATATATATAAATTTATTGCAGAAATATTTCGTACCAAGGCAGTCTCTAAACCTCTATTGATTCCTAGTATTTTTATCTTTCGATGGCACATTTGCAGTTTTTCTCAAGTTAGTCATGTACTGTACATCCAGTGTTGGAACGACAGATATCTAGAGATCTGATGAATTCGCGGTTTTATTACGGGACAAGCTAGAATTCAAAACCTCGTACGTTTGTATTGCTCACACTATTGGTCCACTCGTTAGTTTACACCTTCGGAACAACCCTGAGCCAATAATAAACACTCAGTAAAATGCATACCAAATCACCGTCCTCCGCTAATACAACAAGTAACCAATGAACAGTGATGTTCGCCTGATTTTTACTTACAACAATGCAAAGTATAGCATACAGGTCGTTGAACTCTGAATTGTTCACGTCTCTACAGATATCTAATGTGCCAGTCAAAAAAAAATGAAAGTACTTCACATGTACTGCAGTCAGCGAGTAAAGTGACGCCGCAGATATGTGCACAGGACATTGAAACCTAACATGCTGTTTGACATTTTCGCTATAAATCAACGTCCCTAAAATAAATACACTGCAAAGTACAGTGTACAGTCCATACTGAAATAAAAAAAAAATTAATTTATTACTTTCTTTTTCAGACGTGTCTACATGAAAAAGTTATATACTGCGTTCAGTCACAGTGTTCACTATCGTGGACAATTTGGAGATGAAAAATATCTATTACACGTGTCACCTTTGCAATACATTTGTCATTGGACCATACTTTATCAGACACGCCCTGGCTAACCCTGCGCCAATAAACGAACGCTTGAGAACTGTTTGCCCCAATCACGTGCAGTACAGTCGGAAAGGGCGTGGCTTTACAGCCACGCAGCAACGAATTGAGAAGCGACGCCGTCTCTAGTGCATACAGTACTGTGAAGTTTAGCATGATGCGAAACAATAACGCAAATTATGCAAAAAGAACATCACTGGTCACTGAAATCCACTCTATACTTTACGTGAGTTACGCACACGATGGTGTACCGGGTTCGAATGGGTAAACCCTTTCAGACCCAGTGTACACATTTGTGTACATTGCGCACGTGTAGTTTATTTTTGGTCTGTGCTGCACGCTGCGAAGCTCAATAACTTGGGACAGGTGTTTTTTCGCGAAAATATCTGTGGCCATGCTAGACTTCAATATCCTACGTCCGCAACCAGAACTTTCTTTAGTTATTGGTCCTCGCGACTGGGCAATCAGAATAAAGTTCTCCGATACCAAACGTCCATAATTCGCAGTCAGACACTTGAGGCACGTGACGTTTAAAAACCATCCAACCACGAAAGTGCATATGAACTAAAATGTTTTGGAGTACAACTGGTCTTGAAATATTTTAGCGAAAACCACCTGTCCCTATCAATAACCAATGTTCTTACCTGGGTAAATTTTACGTAGACTACGTTACTTTGCCTAGGATATGGCTGGTTCTTATAACTGTTGCCGAACACAAAAACCTGCAGCTCGTTGGCTGTGACAATGAAACAAGTGATGTGTCTACTTTAGTACAGCGCGCATCAAAAAAATGTATTGGTTGCAACATCTGTAAATGTAAATCAAGCTGGGTCTGAAAGGGTTTAGAGGAGTTCCTAGTTAACTATTAAATGCCGCACGGCTTCTGCCCTGGCCTAGAAGGCCGCCACAAAGATGGAAAAAAATAAAATTAAAAGATGTACATTTTTTTTTTAGCCCAATTAAATCCCACATCGCAAGTTTACTTGATATCAGCGAATCTCTCTGATACTAACACTTCATAAATTAGCGATGTTTAAAACTTCGGTGTCGCTGAAATTTCCTTTGTTGTAAAATAGTTTCCTCCGCATATCCAAGTCGTAAATAACTAATCCGCAATATATCGTATCGAGGGGAGAGTCGGGAAATTTCTGGTCATAAAAGCGTCGTCTAGCTTCAAATTGGACAACGTCATTAACAAAATATATTTTCTCTTCCCTTTGCCTCCGGGACATATTTCCGACAGAAGAATGTTGTTCGCTCACGTATAGCTGATCGTTTCCTCGGTCGCGGACATGCGACTCTTGACGGATTTCATCTCTCGAGCGGGTTAAGGGTATTATGTACCTTCTGCTGTAAGCAGTGTTAGTCGGGGCTGGCAAGCGATGCTGGAGCACCTGGGACGGTGCGATCACGACGAGCCAGTCCGGCTGTTGTTAAAACACTCCCCCGCCGAGGAAGGTCGTGAGGCCAGGCGGAGCAGTATATAAGGTTGGAACGATGGTGGTTCGCGGCCATCTTGCTCCCGAGGGAACGACAGGACGCCAGCGAGCAGGACCACCAGTCCGTAGTCCCCGCTTCGACGCCTAGCACTGCCACCGTCGAGGAGGTCTCGCTAGACGACGCCGACGCGACAGCCGAAGGGTAATTATAATACCAGTAGGGCGCCAGAGGTCGGGCAGCGTTAGGGTCCTCGTCCTAAATATTAAGACTCTCTCTGAGTCGTGAGCACTCTGATACTGATAGTTCCAATAAGTCAAGTAGAGTCCTTAACTGTACCTGTTACTTGCCGATAAGCGATACTGGACTGAAGTAAAGTAAAGCCGAGTGCTTCTTGGATCGTATCTTTGTAAATTAGCTGTGAATTAATAAATCCTAGTTAATTGTATATGAGCGCTCTATCATCTAGTTACCGACATCCCCTTTCCTTGCGTGGCCTGATTCATCCGCAGGACAGGTCACGGCACTGCGCGTCCACTGTCAAGAAGCGAGGGAGCGATACGGGTGACACTAACACGTACGCCTAGTGCCTCATCGCTCCTACGCGCAAGGCGTGCAGTGTTTCCGTCGTGATGCTGTACTGGGCAAATTAGATCTGTAACAGTGGAGTTTTATTACACGGGATGAAAGACCGCAGATTAAACTACGTCCGTATCGTTGTACTTTTCTCTTGCCCCTTTAAGGAATCTGCATAGTTTTAAAAATGCGATATTTGACCAGTTTCACGATTTTTTTTCTCCAATAATTCACTTAATATGACAAAAGTAAAACGATGGGGATATAGACAATACTTTTTTTATCCTTTCTGTCAAAAAGTCGTATTTAGATTACTTTTATTTACCGAGATACACGTTTGTGCGCAAAGGACGATTTCACATAAGATATTCCCGTACTTAATCCCCTTAAGGGCCGAATGTGTTCGTCGCGTTTTAGCAGGACGTATTCGCAGGGATTATGACAAGGGTCTTGTCGGGTGGAAAGGCATGTTTGTCCACGGCGGGAGGTAGGCGGGGAATGACATAAAATCTTTCCGAGTCAACTTCGGCAGTAGATCACTTAAAGTCGCAGAGTTTGTAACCCTACACCTTCCGCCCCAAAACCCCTTTCAAGATATGCGTTAGCGCCGGCTTCTGCCACCATTGAATTAGTTTTGGGGGGGGGGGAAGGGGAGGAGTGAGTGTCTCCGTGACATCCAGGCCCAATTAAAAATATCATAAAACAATCCCCTCGGATCCAGTTCATTTTTCGCGTGGGAAAGAGAATCGACCACACGCCCAGCAAGAACTCGTTTACTTCTCCCCGCGTTCTCTATCTTCTTCTCTCGCGCTCTGGCTCCAACGAAGTATTTCTCCGAGGGGAAGCGGTCAAAATGTCGCTATATCGGGGGGGACGGAGGTCCCCCTTTGTTCTTGCAGTGACACGTCGGACAACCCCCCCCCCCCCCCCCCTTGGCAAAAACAATTCCCCGGCCGATACAAAGAATTATTATTCCCGCGCCGGTGCAATTAAAACAGACTTCCGAGGTCGGGTTCCGTCGCAAATGTTTCCGGTGTACGCCGGGGAAACGTTTCGCTTGAAAGCGAATACGTTATAGTCGTGTTCACATTTAGCCTTTATTCCTTTCTCGCCCTTTCCTCGCCGCCTGGGCTCGAATATCAAATGGGAAACGACGCAAGGAAGAGGTAATATTTATTCCTGTACCGTTGCAGGTAGAATTGTGATATAAATAAATAACTCTGGAAATATTCATAAATCTTACACAAAGAAAGCATGTTCTTAAGGGCATAAAGCGCGAAATTTGAAACGGGGCCAGTATTACAAGCAACGCTCAGTTTATTTCCGACAAATAGTTTTTTAGCAACATTTTTATATTTTTAAGTAAATGTATGCTATATGCTGTTCACGGTTAAGTGAGCACTTTTGAAATCAACCTTATGCATATGTTTTAACGAGCGCACTGAGTGGCATGCGTCCAGTAAAAATGGTAACGATGGCTGGGAAGTAGTTCCGTATCTTAACGACGAATAAAAAGTGTTAGGCAACCATTTTTGATAACTTAAATAATTTCTTTCGCTTTATGTGTTTTTAAATGCATCGAAGTGTAAAAATCAGCATATTTGTTAAATATATACTTTTCTACTAATTTCACAGTTTCACTTGACCTAAGTATTAATAAAGTGATGAGACCCATGCCAATGTTAATCTTGCATAAAGAGGAAGAATGCAGAACGTGCATACAAGTAGATCTTAAGCAGGGCTTTCAAAAGTGCTCATTTTACCGTGAATAGCATATACTATGTGGAGTTATGGTAAAAATGACTGATATTTTAGTAGAACTAGTATGCCTAACGTAAATACGAACGCAGTTTTTTTATATCTCAACTAACGAAATTCCTGAATAATACTGAATATTTTTTTGCAATTAATGATATATATTTATTGATGTAAATTATGGATCTTTTCTTAATTAGCGAAGAATCTACGTAGCTGGATGGAAGCTTAAAGTAATATATTTTCTGGCTTAACTTGTTTCCCTTTTTTTATACAAACGCCTTTGAAATTAAACATTTGACTTATGAACGTTCCGGAAAAAAAAAAATGTAATATTTAATCTTCACAAGCCTTACGTACATGGATATGATGTAGGTATTTATTCCAGGCAGAGGAATATATATAATAATGCCAAGTTTTTTTTTAAACTTAATATATAATCTAAATCTCGGGATTTAAAAAACAATCTCTCCCGTGTGCGTTTATATATATATATATATATATATATATATATATATATATATATATATATATATATATATATATATATATATATATACACACTTCCGAATAAATAAATTCATCTCAGTTGTTTCCAGGAGCACAGTATAAAATTCATTTTATTTCTATTTCTCCAACTGAAAGTTGAAATAGGTGTCTATAAAATTGCAATGTTACGATTACAACGTATGTCTTAGAAATCTTATTTTTAGGCTTTGAATTTGTACAGGTAAACTTTTGCAGTCCTACAAAAGATACTTTAGGTAACAGTGTTTCCAAGAATTTTTTCTTCTAAAAGTACAAAACAATATGTCTTTGTTTATTCTGCTGTTTGAAACTTAAGTTCGGAAACAGTAGGAATTTCGTTGTAAATTAATTTATTTAGTTTGTAATTTTTGTCGTTACAATACGTGTCCGCATAATTATTAACTGAGTTATTTGTACTAAAAATAAAATCTTAGGCTTTCTGTGTGCGAGCAATTATTTTGTACTAGAACTGCAGCCAAAGAAAGCACCTATAGTGCGTATTGAATGTACTGGGATGAATACATCCTCCCCCCTCCCCCCTTTTCAGAGAAACTGCCCGTAAGGTCATCACTGGTAAATAAGCAATGGTTGGTAACTTATGACGGTTCTTAATTGTAGAAGTAAGATATATATATATATATATATATATATATATATATATATATATATATTAGAGAAACACTGAGAAATCGATATACGTAGCGTTACTCTTTAGGTTATGAAGTGGCCTCATGCGGAACTTAATTCTTAGTTATTAGGACAGATTCTCTGTACATTCAAATGGGGCCAGTGCCCAGCAGAAGGCCATAACTGGTCTCAGTTACTTGAATTTTTTAAAAATTACAGAAATGTCCAAACATAAAATTTGTCGCATTATAACATTTAAAAACATGTCAAATTTTAAACCAGGGGCTTAAAACTATTTTGTTAAAGTATAAAAGAAAAGGTTACGTTATAATTTTAAAATATCAAAAGTTGAAATTCCTCTGCCTCCATCCCGCCATCCTCTCCGGAGACAGAAGGGCCGACGGTTGTTGTCGTTTCGTGAGATGTCCGTCGTGTGTCTGTGTCAGTGTAATGTTGTTTGTGTAGGTGTTGTATAGGGTAAGTGTTGTTGCTTCAGTTTACTTGTTCTTGCGTGTATCTGTATTATTGATGTCTGTGTGGGTCGTTCGACATTAATATAATTTTTGTATTGATACGTGATGTATTATTTGTGAAGGCTGAAGAGGAACATTTAGTAATTTAGTTTCTAAAACTTTGCTATGTGTGTACTTACGTACAGCGTGCGGGCAGTCGGGTTCCTGTGCCTGCAACACTAAGGTAATACAGGAGACAACTTCCATAGCAACATACAGTCTGAACAGCGCCCAACACTACGCTGAAAAAAAAAAAATTTTGTGGCGGCCACAAACATATCTTATTGGTATTCACCCTGCCAAATTTGTTGTGGTGTACACAGATAATTTTGTAGCTGCCACAAAACAAAATTTAGTGCCCACAAAAGTTAAGTGGCCACTAAAAACTTATTTTGTGGCAGCTACAAAATTTTCTGTGTACACCACAAAAAATTTGGCAGTGTGAATACCAACAAAATAAATTTGTGGCCGCCACATTTTTTTTGTCAGTGTAGTTATTATGATCCAAGCCACAAAGCCACTTCAGGCATTCAATAAGGTGCTGTACACACCGGCCAGATCCCACTCTTAAGTCTTATAAATTATGTATTGGGATAAAAATAAATATATATTTGAGTTGACTAAATCATTCTTGGGTCGACAAACAATGCAATTAAAATAACTTGTTTTTTTTCTAAATCAACTTATTATACCAGATTGGCTCGAAGCTTACATATATATATATATTTTTTTTTTTCGTATAAGCTGGTTTCTTTTTCGGCTAGGAAATCTATAGTGTTTGTAAATATAAAGCTCTTTCCAAAAAATATAGTTTGAGTATATCTTCAGTAGTTTTATTTTATAAACGGTTGTTTTAAATACGATAAATGCTGTTTACTGGCTAAGTATATAAATAATGTGAAGGAAAGCCCTGGCTCTAAGTAGTGGTGGACATTTTCTTCGGGACTAATTCCAAAACTGAGAGCTGGCCACGTACATTGATGTTATATTCCACAGAAACAGCAATTTTTTTTAAACAATGCCACTTATAGAAACGCTTGTTTTAAAAACAACGCACCTATAGGAAATTCCAAAATTAATGGTGGTCATTGCTATGAAATTAACTTCTACAGCCATCTAATGATTTCAATTATTTCTATGATGTCACTGATATGATGGTATGCCGTTTTTCACCCATATAGAATCACATGCGTTATAACTAGAGACCTGAAAAATTCGTGGATTAATTTTAGGGCAAGCTAGAGTGTGAAAACTCTTACATTGGTGTCACGTTTTCATTGGTCCAATCGTTGCTTGACACCTCCTGGAGAACCATGGGCCAATGAGAAACAATCTACAAAATGCCCGCCCAATCGTCGCTCTCCACTGTGGCAGCAGGTAACCAATGGGCAATCGATATATGTACTATTGCACATAAAACCGTGGAGTCTAGGTTAACC
This sequence comes from Dryococelus australis, assembly GCA_029891345.1. Taxonomy (NCBI): domain Eukaryota; kingdom Metazoa; phylum Arthropoda; class Insecta; order Phasmatodea; family Phasmatidae; genus Dryococelus; species Dryococelus australis. The sequence goes on from CM057008.1 coordinate 33,399,850, forward strand.
GAATAGCAATTTTACAGTCTCTTAGTTCAATTCTAAGTAACTAGGATGACTTAATTAGGACGTTACTCCTCGAGTAAAACGCATTATGAATAGGGCTGGGAACTAATTTTGTGAGCTGCGATTATAAATTATTTACGTTAAATTAAAACTTTCGCTTTTCCAGCCTGATTCGGCTTTACGGGATTTTTATTCATGGCGCCGTTGAATTAAGTGATTATCATTTTGTGTGGCCGGTGGCTACCGACTGGAATTTCTCTAAAATAGTTTTTTTTTTTTTTTTCGAAAGGGGGATGAAGGAAATAAGAGTAACGTGTTTTGTCCAGTCGGTTTTTTTTTCTGATGCCTCGGGATGGGGCAGCCTGGAGACAAGGGATCGTGTCGAAAAGGGCGATAAATGAAGGGGGAGGTAGCCTGGAGCTAATCTGAGACCTGCGATAGGTCGGACAAGCAGTTTAACGCTTCGTTATAGGGTATGGGGCGGAGTCTACAATAGATGATGGTGTATGAAGAGACTGTGAGAGGAAGTAAGGCGAGCGGGCGAACGCTAACTCGTGCCAGACATGCGATCCGGGGTCGCGGTGACTGAGTGGTTAGGCTGCTCGCCTCCCACCAAGGCGAACAGGGTTTAATTCCCGGCTGGACCACTCCCGGAATTTCCTCAAGTGGGACTATCTCCGAACGATACCGCTGGTCGGCGGGTTTTCTCGGGGGTCTCCCGTTTTTTCCCACCCTCGCATTCCGGCGCTGCTCCATTCTCAGCTAATTTCACCCTCATCGGCTCTCAAGACCTCATTGGAAATCAGCTTGCGTGCGCAAAAATCAGGCGTCCCTAACTATAAGGCCTACGTCGATTATTAACTAGATAATTTCTAGTGTGCAGTAGTTTATTAAATTTAATATTTCGCTGGTTCATTTCGGGAAATTACAACATTTAAAAAACTGTCACATAAACGTTACTTCTGTGATTATTTAATTTCGCGTATTCATTTCAGGACAAGATATACGTCAAACATGTGCACACCGAAGTTGACTTAGTAATTGATTCGCAGTTTATAAGACACGCTCTGGACAACTCTGAACCAATAGCGGACTGTAAAGGAAACAAGTAGCGAATCCCATACTGCCAGGCGTGGAGTAACACTGGCCACTCTCTAGGGAAGCAACCAATGGACACAGCTGAGGCAAAGAGTATATACAGGACTGTGGAGTCTAGCATACAGGTCATTGAACTCGCTAATTTTTTTCTATCCCTAGATATTACGCACCGCCTGAAGAACATTAAGCCAACAGAAAACAAGGGGCAAAAAATGGGCCTGATCATAGCATCTCACTATGACAGCAAATCAACAATGAGCAGTTGCTATTTTCATGACCGTTCACTAGCCTGTGAAATATGGCCTAAAGGTCGCTCAGTTCGCGTATTTTTCACCCCTCTTGTAATAGCCTGTTTGCATTAATTACGCAAAAATAGTTAAATTATTTATAACTAGTAATTTAGAATGTAAATGAATCCGAGCAAAATTTCTAGCATTTAAATTATCCGGTTGGTGTTAATAAGTACGCCTATTGTAGTGCATTAAAAAGAATTAATCTTTTATTTGTATTTTGCACGAAATATTTATTAATACAATCTTACAAAACTGTGAGTTAATCATACATGGACACAGAAACACTATAATATTATTTACATAGATACCAGAAAGGATGTAGTCTGATTAGTATGAATGTTCAGGTTGTATACGTGTTACTGGATCTATAGTGCCAATAATCTGTGTTTCACTGTGAAGGAGTATGCGATCTGGCATTTATGCCTATGCCACAAGGTGATTTCAAGGCAATTGTATAAATTTACTTAATATCTGCAGGAGACTGTCAGTTTTATGTTTTTGTGGCGAAATGTTGTTCGTCTCAGCGACAAGCGCTATTTTAAATTAACCTTTCAGACCCAGCGTACACATTTCTGTAAATTACGCACGTGTAGGTACTTTTTTGGTCTATACTGAGCACTGCGAAGCTCATTAACTAGAGACCTGAGAAATCCGTGAGTTCAATGACCTGCAGACTAGACTCTTCTAACCTTACTGCGTCCTAAACCGAGGGCGTGGCGAGGCAGGATTTGCATAAAAACTTAGCAAAACCAAGCAGAAGACAAATAATGTTAAAACCATGCAAAAAAAAACTTTTTTTCTGTAGAGTGTATGGCTAATTAAATGTTTGAAACGATTTGTAATAGAAACAAAGAAGTTAGGCGATGTTCTTTAGTTTTAAGTACCTTTTTTCAATTTTTCTTTTCATCCACATTTCCTTCACAAATATTACACAGGGAAAAATTCTTGGCTAGTTTTCTTACATTTCATCTAAAAAGGTAACATTATTATTTCCTTTTTCATATATGACAATTTTATACTTAAAAACATTTACATAAAACCCAGGTTGCCAATAATATAGATTAAAATGCAACCAAATTCAGGTACCAATACTTCCGCTGGTTTTCAGCTAATACTTATACAGATGATATTTATGCTCCTTACTGGCAATATTAATAAGTAAATATAAACTGCAAAAGGCCATCACAGCATATATTGAGCAGGTGACACCAAATAACCATAGCTACAATTGGCTACTATATCTCTGTCGCCCCAACCTTTACAATTGACATTATTACACCGTGTTTAATTCTTACAATCGGAAAGACCCCATTTTGATAACACATGACTGGTCATCAAACAATAATTCTATTTTAATTTGCTCGCAATCCCAAGTGAATGGGAGCACCTGTTAAGCAATGCCAGCCTTAACTCCAGCGAGTAAATTTGAGATTTTTGAACGAGCCCTGAACTTCGTAAAGTTTCTCTTAAAAGTCTTAAAACAAGGAGTTTCCCATAACTCCTGCTTAATTCCAGAAGCTGGGACCATAATCAACGATTATTGGCAAGAGATCACAAAATTTACAAAATGTTTACCAAGGTTTGCCATAGTTTACAAATGTTCGAAAAATGTTTACGAGTGGTCGCAAAAGTTTACCAATGGTTATGGTTTCCACCACTTCACGTCTTGGTGGCGACATAGCCACTAAAATTTGGTTACAAAAATAACAGGATTGGATTTTTGGCTAAAGGGCCAACATTTCGCAACATTTAAACACTTTGGATTATTTTACGGCCATCATGGTCCCTTTCTAATTTCAAAGTGACGCAAGTGACCTGTTTGCCTTAGGAGCCTACATTGAGGTACTACTTATCTCATGGTAGAAACTTTCCCCCTCGAGGTAGCTGAACTGACCCCGAGAGCAGCGCGTGCCTGCATTATATACACTACTGTGCTTACTTGCGCATCCAATCAATTTAATTTTCTCCTCAAAGAGTTGCTTTTCTAAGAAATCGTGGGGTTTTCAATTACTCCTGAGAAGGGTTCAAGCTATTCACAGCCAATGGCTGAAAACATTACCATTTATGGTGACCGACGCAGCGGAGACCAATTTACCTTAGGGAGTATAACACAGTGAAATTCAAAACTTGCGATCAAATTACAAATTCACCCTCAACTTCCGTCCTCTTGACCAAGATACCGGAAGTAACGTAACAAAACGTCACGTTTTCCGCGGCGCGCGCACCTTCCGAAGCCGGTTACCAAGCTGCTCGTCGACTGTGCTGCGCTCCCACGACGAATCAAAGAAACATAAGTCCGCTGCACACTTCTTTACCAGGCCTTGGTGTTGCTGCACGTGAAAATTAAGCACGGATATTATCAGTGATTATCCCGGCACCTCAAATATTTTTAAAGTATTTCGTAGTGACGTGAAGCAGGCGAGAACATCACAGTCATGTATTATTAGGGGTTTAAACCACGTCGGGAAGTTTTAAACCTTGAAACAACATGTGTGAAAGTTCGTGCGTAATGGGTTGTACGCTGCACAATTCAACAGGTTTCTGGGCAGACACAGCAAGTACTTTTTGCGTTATACGGTAACAACCCCCTAATTTTAAGAGTGATTTTAAATTGTTTTACAAGTTGAAAATATTCACTGACGTGCGGTGACGGGTCACCCGTCACACTCTACAGTCCTATGTACAAATATGCCGATATCAACTGCACATTGGTTGTCTCCTTTCACAGTAAAAGGCGATTATTAGGCCGGCGTTCTCCAGGAGGTGTTTGAACACTGTGTGGATCAATGGCTAACGTTATATAAACACACGTGTATTGAATTATAGCTTGTCCCAAAATGAATAAATTATACGTAAACCATTTTACTGGCCTAGGTTACGGTTGGTTCATTGTACTTTAGCCGAACACAAAAGCCCACAGCTCGTTGGCTGTGACAACGAAACAAGTGATGTGTCGACTTTAGTACAGCGCACATAATAAAATGTATTGATTGCAACACCTGGAACTGTAAATTAAGCTGGGTCTGAAAGGGTTAAGCTGATTTGACACTTCCAGCGAACCGAAATACTTTGAATTTTTTTACTGTCCATGTTGAGAGTGAGAGAACACTTTGGATACTCGTTTACTAGACACGTGAAAAATCCTAATTATTATTTAGTAACATGCAAGACTTCACTACGCTATGCACGATTGAGCACCGTTCTTGATGTCTTTGGCAGTTTGCCTTTGTACCGAGTCAATAACCCGCTTGGCCGCGTTATAGGCAGAGACCTGAAGAATTTGTGGATTCATTTTGGGACAAGTTAGAATTCAAAACACACTCGTTTATATAACTGCAGCCATTGGTCCACGCAATATTTGACGTCTACTGGAAAACGGTGTCCAACCGTCGCTTTTTCCACTGTGACAGCAGACAACCAATGGCAATTGATAATCGGCATATTTGTACATACGTCTGTAGATTCTAGCCTGCAGGTCATTGAACTCGTGAATTTTTCAAGTCTCTAGTTATAGCTCACTAACTATTTAATTTGGCTGAAAGAATCCCTTGGGCGTGCCACACAAACTTCCACACTCAACAGCAGGATTCAAGCGAGAGTACCGTATTTTGCAGTTTAATGTGCTGCCAGATTATCACGCGAATTTTTGCATGTCAGTCTATGTCACGTATTCACTGTCCAAGAACATTTTCCTTTGTTGGTTATTCATCTTCGAGATGGAGTGAGGATATATGGTACACGTATTTAATGCGTTCTTGGTACATAATTACTAGACAACTGAAAAACTCGCGGTATTAATCAGCAACATGCTAGACTACACTGTCCTGTACCTACTTGTGTGCGATTCGTGATCTAATTGTCTAGTGGCAACTATAATGCGTCATTGACGTGTGTGATCATTCCACTGTAGATAATTTTGCTCAGCCTTTTAGTCCTTGGGACGTGTGTCACAGGTTGTCGGTCACTGATAGATGTCAAACGAGCAACGTCTTGGATTTTTGTCTGAAGTCACAAAATAACGCGAATTATGCAGATCCCCTATAATTACCTATATAAGTGTGAAATGAAGCCAAATAATATACATTCTGGTTAATGGACACTCGGCAGACACATTGGAAACTAATTTTTACTACAAACTTTTGTGGCACTCATATGAAGTTGCAGGTTGTCTGTTGTGAGCAAGTGCTTATGTTTGAACACTTTGTAGAATATCGTATGATCGAGTGTAGCTCGAGCAAAGATAATCTGAATATTTATTTGTTGTTCAGAACAAAACTCGCATGGATGTGCAGTCTTTGTTCTGTTAGTGTTTAACATGACCTCACAAGAACACGAGAGCGCAGTAACAATGATATTACTAACGACAGAATTTTTTTTTTATATAGCCACTCTAAGGGACGTGATTAATTGTAAATCCTTTTGTACTATAAAGGGTCAATATCAGCTCGGCTCTTCATTGGTTGATGACCGGCCAATAATGAACGCTGTAAAGTACAGGCTAGTATCCGGTGTGGCATGGACCAATAGGACGATGGTGAGTTCTAACACAGACACCAAAAGAACCTGTGTTTTTTCAGTAGTGGATATAGGTGACTCGCTTCTAATTTGTCTTAAGGGCGAGTAAATGTGTGCAAACCTCAATGTGCTAAAACGAAAAGGGAATTTCCATAATATAATAACCACATAATTACAAATGGATCGTATGGATAAACGATTAAGGACAGCCTTTATTTATCACATCTCTTCAAAAAATACGCATAATGTGTATTAGTAATGAGAAACATGTTGTAAAGGGCAATGTTCTAACAATGGTGTTGTGCAATTTATGGTCAGGGCACCTGTTTCTCGCTTAAAAATTTGACAAGTTGTGTTCCAAAACCCTTAATTTAGAACTATTTTGTTACTGGATAATTTCAATAGTTACGCGTCTCAAGTGTGTACATAGGATATTGAAATCTAGCCTTTGCGAAAATATTTTAGCTAAAAACATTTGACGTTAGTTATGGTTGATCTTGTCTATGCATACGCATTCGCTAACCTCTTTACTTGATGATTAAAAAAAAAAAGTGTCACAATCTTTAAAACAAAACTGTAAGACAGTCTACAGACACTAGCTAATATTTAAAAAAAAAAGGATGATATTTAAATTTAGATAACATCACAAACTGCAAAATATTATTGCTATATAATATGCATCGTTTATATGCCAACTTAATTAAGGGATATTTTTCTCTGAGCTACAAGAAATTACACCGTTCAGTTACAAAATAGTGGGTCTTCACAAGTAAATCAATTTTAACACTATACGCTTCAGTACACTAGCACCATTGACACTTTAAACACTAGCCAGGGGGAAAAAAAATATAATGCACATTACTGTATCATTTGTGTGGTGTAAGAGCACATTTTCACTGTCCACCACAGTCTCAAATATATATATATATATATATATATATATATATATATATATATTCATTTATACTCATGGAACCTACATTGAATAACGTTTTTCATGTTAAGTGTTAATATCAAGAAAAAGAGAAGAACTATTCCCAGAGACATGCAAATTTCGCGTTATTATTTGGCATCAGGCTGAACTTCACAGTACTGTACATACCGGAGCCGGCGCCGTTTTTTTCCATTGGCTGCTGCGTAGATGTCAAGCCACGCCCTTTCTAAATAAACCGCACGTGACTGGGGCGCACGACTGTGAAGTATTCAATGATTGGCTCAGTATTGCTCAGGGCGTGTAAGACACAGTATGGTCCAATGACAGACGTATTGCAAAGGTACGCGCGTTTAAAGTTTAACATATCCCCAAATAATAACGCGAATTTTGCAGGTCTAGTTATTCCTGACAAGAAAAATTAGTTTTCTGTAACGGCTGGGTTTCTGTTTACCCTAGCTTACCACCAACATATTTAAGTAATTGCTTTACTGCGACGATAAGTTTTTAAACGTCAGAACCCAATTAATACGTAGAAACACAATAACATTTCCATTCTAATACATTTGTAATGTTCGTTAACTTATTTCGCTTAGTTTGCCAGTAAAAAACATACTGCATAGTCAAAAATTAAACCTTAAAAAGTCCAGCAGTCCTGTTATTTTAAACATTCACACGACAAAAACCTAACGACTAATTCTAACCGTTATATTCATTCCCAGTCCGTTGCCCAAACGATTTCATTACTATGTAATCTGCAGTACCTGGTGAAATAAAAGGGTGTTATTTTCTCAACTTGTTAATTACAACGCATTATTATTTTCATTACAGCCGCTAAACAACGGGGCTAAATAGAGCCATTGTTTGATTTTTTTTCTTTTTTTGGTCATCAGAAAGAGGGGACGATCACACACGGGATGAAAGGGGTGTACAGAAAGCCTTACGTGTTATCATGTTATTACGTCGCGGACTGAAGTATTTCGAACGGAAAAAACTTCTTGTAGGTATCCCACACGTTTGGCAGGGAAAAAATTATTCTATGGATTTTTTTAATTATTATTATTTCGTAGAAGCCTACTTAACTTCCTCATTGAGGTTGAAATACACTCTAGAAAAATAAATTCAAAGTTTTCTGTACGGCAAGGAAAACCAATTCTGTAAGGCTGTTCTATTTACTGTAAAAATATATATATTCCTTTCATTCAAAGGGAAGTTTAGAGAAACATACATATTTTATATGTAAGTTTGTGTTTTATGTCAACACTGGCCTATTTTGTAGCCAACAAATAAACATTCGTAAAGGCTGTTCACGATAAAGTGAACACTTCATAAATCAACCGTAGAAAAAAGTAATATCCTTACTTGCATATATCTTTTTTAACGGGCGAATTGAGTGGCACGCACCCAGTAAAGTTGGTAACTATGAATGGAAAGTAGTTCCGTATCTTAACGTCGAATAAATGTCTTGGTAACCATTTGTGATAACTTAAATTATATCTTTCACTTTCTGTTATTTTTCAATGCATAATTTCACAGTTGTACTTGACCGACGCATGAATAAAGTGACGAGGCCCATTGCAATGTTAATTTCGCATAAGGCGGAAGAATTCACAATGTGCATATAAGTAGATCTTAAGCAGGGTATTTCAAAGTGCTCATTTTTACCATGAACAGCCTATACCAAAGGTAGCGGTTTAGCGATATTAACGGTTTTCTATTGTGCGTTGTAGTTCTCAGTACCTAAATGTTGATCCTATGCAAACGTTCGCAATTTAACCCTTTGAGAATAATGCACGTATATATTCGGGGATATGTTTATGTGTAATTTTTTTTTTTTTTACTCTTGAAGACAAAACTAACACTTTTATAGTTTTCCTTTTTCGCTTTACTGTATTGCAATCTAAGTAAAAAATTATAACTAGTCATCGTTTCAGTTCGTAAGAATAAAACAGTTATTTTTACTAATTGAACACGGTGGAATGCAAAACTTGTCACATTTGTCGTGGTACGTTAATTGGTACAGAATCAACATGCGACTCTATTGGCCAACAGCTAGCCAATAATAAACGTCGCGTAGTACAGTAGCCGAGTCCCGGTGTAGCGAGGTCCAATAGGACGATGGTAAGTAGAAAACACAACTGATATTGCTGTATTGGAGAATGCACACAACTCGCTCACGTCGACTTTATATTTACTCACTGTAAATTTGTATCTTCTTAAAGGGTTGATACATTATGCAGTTTGAAACTGTAGTTCAGAAAATATACCGTCGTCCCGCCCACTTTTAACGTCACTGCGAAGCACGTTTCTCCACCAAATCACCAACCTCATTTCTTCCCAAGAGGGGACATTATATTCTGTCCCGTGTTACTACGTCACAAGTATTTCGAGGACAATACGACATAGGGGTCGTATGGTAAAGGGCACTCCGGTAGTCGTACAAGGAGCATAGGTTCGAGTCTCGGAACCATACTGGTCCTTTTTATTTTAGTGACTATAATTTTTAAAGTTGCGTTACTTCCGCCTTATTTGGCCTGCTAATAACAGTTGTTTTTCAAAGTACAAAATTTCTTTACAGTTTAACTGACATTACCACTAAAGGCTGTTCACGATAAAGTGAGCACTTTAGACATGAACCTTAGAAAAAAGTCACTGCCCCTTCATGCACATATTTTAATGGGCGCACTGAGTGATATTCGCCCTGTAAAGTTAATAACGGTGGACGGAATGTAGTTCCATATCTTAACTTCGAATAAAAAGTGCTAGGTAACCATTTGCGAAAACTTGTTATTAATTGTTTCACTTTCTGTTTCTTTGATTCATGGAAGTGTCAAAAATGAACATATTTGTAATGTATTTTCGTTCTTAATAATTTCACAGTTTCATTTGATCGACGCACGAATAAAGTTATGAGGCCCATGCCAGTGTTAATTTTACATAACGCAGAAGAATACCCAACGTGCCTGCAATTATATCTTAAGCAGAGCTTTCAATAGTTCTCAGTTTACCGTGAACAGCCTATAAAGACTAGTCTGTCCGTTGAGCATTATTATGACACGCCTAGACCTGAACTCTAAATGTGCACGAAAAATTTAATATTTTTTAAACAGGCATCGTAGCTCCAGAGAGGTAATTAATTTTGTGAGCCAGCTTTCACACAGTTTAAATCTCTTAAGTAATGTGGACTTCAATAATGAAAAAAATACTTCTTCTGCTCATTTCTCAGAATTGGCGATTACGTAATTTCACTATCGTCATGCTGTACATGCGTGAGCACCTCAAAATGTAGCCCGTTCAGAGCTACTTACTTCAATCAGAGCGCACTTTGGTGTTTAAATCAAAATGAGATTTATTTAAATAGGTAAACCTAATTTTGCCTATCTTTAATTTAAATTTTAAAATACTAGATGATCTTCCCAAGAATTTTGTTACTAGAATTTTTTTTTTTGTTTGTATTAGTCCATAGTTGCTGCGGTTTGAATTTCGACATGTAAATCGAAAACATCTGTACAGTAACTATTATGATAGCTGTACATTGTCGTAACAAAAGTTCATAAAACGAATAACACTGTAAAGAATATTTGTAAACAACTGTGACAAGTAGGATAAATAAGGCAGAAGTAATACGTATATTCCCTAAAAACAGAACTGGTTAGGTTCCGAGACTCGAACCAGTATCCCCCAGTATGACTACCGGAACGCCCTCTACCATACGATCCATATGCCATATAATCCTCAAAATACGTTTGACATTCTTTACTCATACACAAGTACAAATACACAATGCGCGCACACACGCATGCACATATAGAGACACTGGCTATTTTTGCTAAATCGCAGCTGAGAAAATATTTTTTCAAGGTGTCGATGTTTTAGCTGAAACACTAAGACTTTTGATTTAAAGTAATACTTGCTAAACTGTTCTTAAAACAAGTGCTAAATATTTTGTTTTGTAACAGTTCGAAGCATTCTATTCCTTTTCTCGTCCGATGTTCTTGTTCTTGTTTGTGTAACCAAATCTAAAAAATACAAGCTAAGTGTCACATGGATATGGTACACACAGAATGAATGGCTCATTAAAATAAATCAGACTTCAAATACTTATAATAAAAAATTTTCCGGAGTGAATGCAGAAAATGCAAATTTGTGCTTTCTAAGTGCATTGATGAATGTTATGGTAATGGATTTCATACTTCTTTAAATTAAAAAAAAAATGGGCGATAAAAATATACGAAAATTTCCTACGAGTCTTGTAATTACCGTTCAAGAATTGTTAACAGCGGGCAGATTTTTAGAATTTAATTTAAAAGTATAATTTTTACATTTTATCATATAATTATGAACTGAGCGATAAAAATGTGCCAGACCAAATTGATGGCTTTAGAAGGCTGAACTGTGAAGTGTTAGAGCTAGCCGAGTTAGCCAGCACCTGTCGTGAACTCAGGCATCTACAGGCAAACGCAATAAAGTCGTGGACAACACAATTTCCTTTCAATTGTTTTCCTTAAATTCATAAGCTCTAAGAAAATTCTGTTTTATTTTCTACGTCATTATAGTGAAACTTGCTCCATCCGCAGCTTTAATAAGAACCAGAAAACAAAATATGTAACATCATTATTTTTTTTTAATTTTGGCCTCAGCTAGATAGAATAATGTCACGTAAAAATATTTGTTACACTTCACTGGGATTATAATTTCGCCATTGCTGCTCCCCACGAAATTTCTCCAATTTCTAGTAGAAAAAATGCCCGGATATCTGGCTATGCTAATAAAGCAATAATTAAAAATCAATTTGGTAGCATTGCTGTTTAATTTTGTTTACGTAAAATTGTAACTTTTGGGTCAGACTGCAAAACATCCCCAACTGTGACATAATTGCACAGCCTAATGTTTTTTTAACGTCTTTATAGACGCTAAATAATCGCGGGCAAACTTAATAATTTTACCAAAGCTGTGGCATGACTGAAATAACATAAAAGCTGTGTTCACGACCATTATTGGCGATCGGAATATACATAATGGTGAAAACATGGCCGTAACAGCGCTCCTGCCACGAAACATATTAACTACAGATATTTTGGGACTCAAAGACGCAACCTATAATTTTTAAATATCTATTTTATTTCATATCCCCTCCAAAATTATTCGTTTAATCTCAAAATCGAAGATAGCAATAATATATAATCAGCATTGGCACACTTGCATCTGTAATCTTTCATAGTTTGTAGAGTTGCACACAGAAATTTACTCAACATTCTTATTTGCTTAGTTATACTCCATTTTTGTTCTAGTTATGTTTAACTCTTGGTATTCTTATTGGACAATCTCAACGAAAATATTTGTAAGTGTTTATAACTTAATTTAATAATTTTAATTTGCCTTTGGTTTGCTAAAACAATACTTTGCCTACGAAATCTGCGCTACAACGAGACTTGTTATATCTTTAGCAAATGTTGTCATCCTGTAGCAGTGGACCTACTTTACTAGCGAATAATACGTCTCGCTTTTGTTCTTGCCGCTTGCATCATGTTTCTTGACACCCCTCACAAAAACTATAACTTAAACACCGGATATTGTGTGTGTGTTCATTTTAAAAGCTTGCACCAAAAGATAATCATCTCCATTAGTAGCACCCAGAATTCCCTCTTTTTTTTTTTTTTTTTTTGCCTTGAGGCTTAGCTCATTTCCTACCTACAGAGCTGTTTATAGTTCTCCCCCTCCAATCACCCCGCATTTGTTCTTCTTTTTTTTTTTTCAAATTTCCCCCCGGGCTGGCCCTCGACCAAATCGCCTTCGCACATGTCGAACCCTCCAGACATACCCCCTCAGGGAGTCATGAATACAACGCACCTTTCCATGGGCTTGACCTCCAGCTTACACTCCAAGAAATTATTCGGAAATTTACCATACCAATACATTTATTGTACAGATGGCACATTTGCTCAGGAAACAGTCAAATGCGTAGGGAAGTTCCCAACTTTGTATAGCTAAACATTCCTATATCTGCAGCTTGGTGTGTGGTATCATTACCATACCGCGTATAGCTTTAAAACTTCCATTACAGTCTAGGATGTTAACGAGAGACATTTTTACAGTGTATTTGCTGAACACTCGCCCTCGGCAACTGTTTCCGAGCCAACCGACAGCCGTTCAAAAACCACATCTCACACGTTCTTCGCGGTCGATTCAAAACAGGCTGTCCACGGTAAAGTGAGCACTTTTAAAGGCCCTTCTAAATTTTTCTTTTAATCCAATTTTCATCTCCCTGCTGCTTTTTAATACGAACATTGCAGTGCGATCACTAAACACAATGTATATATTTCACCGCCCTCAAAATTCAATGCCCGAGGCTGCAATAATAAACATTTATTAGTGGCTAAATGCCTTTTGGGAGGGTCTTAAAAAGTGCTCACTTCACCGTGAACAGCCTATACCTTTAAAACTTTCGCAAGTGGGAATCGTGCCGGACCATGCCGCTGAATCTACAGGTTTTATCGGGGATCTCCCGTTTCCTCCCCGCCCTTGCATTCCGGCGCTGCTCCAAACTCACCTCATTTCACCCTCATCGGTTAGCAAGACCTCGTTGTCAAGAGCAGCCCATATTTCGCTCAACTCAACAATCTTTTAAAACCTGCGTTTGAAAAATGTCACTATACGCTGTTCACGGTAAAATAAGCACTTTTGAAAGCTCTGCTTTATATATACTTGTATACATGTTGTGTGTTCTTCCGCCTTATGTACAATTAACATTCGACGTTAATGTATGGAACTATTTTCACCTACATTGTTACCAACTTTACTGGGTACATGTCCCTAATTGCGCCCGTTAAAATATATTCAGGTACGGACAGTGACATTTTTCTAAGGTTGATTTCACAAGTGCTCACTTCATCGCGAACAGCCTTTACCACATTAAACTGCATGCATTTGAACGAGCACACTTGGCTACAGTCTATTCGTGGTAACCTCAAAATTTTGAATCAAACCTTTGAAAAATTACCCCACGTATGACGTGGTTTGGCTGTATTCAAAGTATGTAATGCACCGCAAGCATTTTATACTTGCGTTAACATGAAAGAACCTAGTTTATAGTTAAATTAAACTTTTACTTATATTTGATTTATAAATTACAATACTTTTTTTTATAACTTACTATATGAATAAAGCCAAGGAGAAAATATGTGTGTTGTTAATTCTTAGTAAGAAATAGTTCTCACGCAAAATATTATTACTTGGTGTGTGCACGAATGAGGTGCTTTGGCCCTCTTGTATAGTTCTCTAAGCTTTGTGCGCATGAGGCGGAGGAATATCTTGGAAGTAGGGCACTAGCAGGACCTCATAAAAGTCGGAAATAACCGCGAAAGGACTATAGCGTGCGTTCTGTAAATATTGGTATATACTGTTTACGGTAAAATGAGTACATTTGTAAGCCCTGCTTGAGAACTACTTGTATACACGTTGTGTATTCTTTCACCTTATGTAAAATTAACATTGCCGTGGGCCTCATCACTTTATTCATGCGTCGGTCCAGTGAAACTATAGTTTTATTAGAAAAGTAAATATCTTACAAATCTGCTCATTATTCTACTTAGACGCATTAAAAAAAACAGGGAGGAAAATGAAATAATTTCAATTTCCACAAATGTTTACCTAATACTATTTATTTGACGTTAAGATATGAAACTATTTCCCATTCGTCATTGCCAACTTTACTGGTCGACTTCAGAAGTGCTCAGTTTATTGTGAATAGCCTTTAACGACGAAGGGACACTGAAACTATTTATTTTGCTTTCTGTTTATTTTAATACACGTTTTGACATTAGAGAATTTTGGTTTAATACTTTGCCAACAATCTCGTAATTCCACTTGACCGACGCATGAATTAAAGTTATATATATATATATATATATATATATATATATATATATATATATATATATATATATATATATATATTGGAATTTGGTTACCTAAAAGAGGTTTCAAGAAATGCCACTATAATACAGTTGCTACAAGTCATTATAGTTTTCAAATTATAATACTCAAATTCCAACACAAGGGTGTTATGGGCAGGTTCGAAAAGTTGAATTAGAATCTAAGCGCAGAATACTTCATTTGTGTTACAAGCTACAAAAGGAACGAAAACAACTTTTCCTCTGTAATTTATGGTTTAAGTTTACAGCGATTTCTCTTCAGCATTCCCTCTGGGGCCTGCAAGACAGCGTGTTTACGTAGTAAGTAATGCCACACCTGCCAACCTGACCATTACATTCTAAACAGTTTTTTTTTTTTTTTTTTTTTACTTTTGCAAGAAAAACCTTTGAAACCCAAATGCCAAGAAAATCCTTTGTAAAACTACAAAGCATTTTTCATGTAAAATCTGCAAAAATTGTATTTTTTTTAAATATTACAACTGATAGCCTTGTAATACGAATTACATTATTCAGAAGTGTACGTAATTTTTTTCTAGAAAACAAATGTGATGACTTGATAACAGAGAATAACTAAAAATTAATATATATTTCAAAATGTAATTTTCGAGGAAAAAAAATTCATCTTTGCCAACACGGGGATTAGAGCCTTACACAAATTGTATTATTGGCTGTTCACGGTAAAGTGAGCACTTTTGAGTCCCTAGCTACTTTAAACTTTCAGCCATTTTATATACTTTAACAATCTTTATTAAATAAATACTGAAATGAAAGTAACAAACATAGCGTGTATATTCCACCGCACCCAGACGTTAACGTCTAAAGCAAAAATAAAATTTAGTTATGGACTATTTCTCCAAATGAGAGGACTTTCAAAATTGCTCACTTTACTGTGAATAGACCATATCAGCCGGCACCCTTAACTACAAGACCTACTTGATTTACAAACGTAATAATTATTTTTTTAATATATATAGTCTAAAGTACCTACCTACAAAAAATTAATGAAGTTGTTTGGTTAAGAAGAATATATACATTTATTTCAGTCTAAGTGATCTTTTTTTTTTAAATGGTCGTTTTATTGTGATTATTTGAGCTGTTTTAAATGTTTTACGTTATTAAAACTTCGAATGAATTTATTTTGCACGCAAATACACATTACAATACCCATAGTGATTGAGTGAAGAGATTTGGAAGGCTCTCAACATAGAGGTTTTGAGAGCCGAAGCGGGTGCTTGAGGTGAGTATGGAGCAGAGCAGGAATTAAAGAGCGGGAGAAACGGGAGATCCCCGAGAAAACCCGCCGACCAAAAGGCATCGCCCGGCACGATTCCCACAAGCGAAAAACAGGAGTGGCCCGGCTGGGGATTGAACCCGGATCACCTTGGTGGGAGGCGAGCAGGCCAACCGCTCACCCATAGTTTTTGCACAAACATCTATACACGGTTTTACGTTGAGTGTCCGCCATTTTGCTGAAGCTCGTGGATAACGGTCAGTATAGTACCTACAAACATTTCTTGAGGCATATTACAAACACAGTCCTAGTCTTTAACACCGTGTAGACTACTACACTACACTAGCTACACTCGAGCAAAGCAAATTTGAAAATTCTTTGCCGTTCAGAACGAAACTCGCATTGATGTGCAGTCTTTGTTCGGCTAGTGTTTAGCACGACCTCACAAGAACACCACAGCGCAGTAACTATGATATTGCTATACGTTTTTTTTATAGCCTCTCAAGAAGGGCATGATTGATTGCAAATCCTTTTATACGATAAAGGACATTTGATCGGGTCAACAACAGCTCCCTCTCCATTGGTTGATGACCGGCCAATAATGAACGCTGTAAAGTACTGGGTGGGGTCCGGTGTGGTACGGACCAATAGCACGATTGTGAGCTCTAACACAGACACCAACAGAACTGGTGTTCTTGCTGTAGTGTATATAGGTGGCTCACTTATAATTTTGTCGTAAGAGCCAGTAAATGTGTGCAGACCTCAATGTGTTAAAAAGGAGTAGTTTTACAAAAGAAATCTTTTTACTGTTACAAGCGTATGTATAATTACAAACCACTTCGTAGTTAAAAAAATACAATTTTTTTTACGAAGTAGTTTTCTCTTTCCCCCTTTCCACACGCGTTTATCTTTTAATGTGGGAGAGTTGTTCTAATTACCGACAGGCGGTTAGCAGGAGTGTTTGTTAAGTACCTGCGCCCCGTGATGACTCGAAAATAAGAACGAAAGCGTAGCGGTCAATACAGCGTACGAAACTTCATTAATTACAGTAGCTATGTTCGCGGCCTGTAGTTACGCTCGCCAGGCGAGCGGGGAACTCGCGTGAGCAGTTACGTCAGGGAAACAATTACGTTTCCGGAGATAACGTAACGATAAGTAACGTAAACCGCAGGTGGACGGTTCATAATAAATTATTCCTGTCCACTTGACAAAAGTGGCAATAGTTTGTGTAATTTTCGCATGTCCATAAATTTACGCGAGCTTAAAAATCCATACTGGTTCAGTATATTTTATTTTGCTGTCTACAGTATTTGGGACTAGAGCAGTAATTGTAGAATAAAATGTATTCTTCAAACAAACAGGTTTCCACGAGAGGAAGTTAAGGATTCAAGCGTACCCAAGTAGTGGTATATGGTATTTCCGAAGGCAGAGAGCTGGGGCAGGAGGAATAAGATATGACCTTGGATGACCTACACCTCAATTCCCCCCCCCCCCCCCAATCACTCATTTTCGCACAAAACCATATGTTTTAACCCAAAAATTATTTTAAAATTTCCCGTTTTTCCTTAAAAAATTTCCCGTTTTTTTCCTCAAAAAAAGGCATGTGCCAGAATGTGTAGTAGCGAAACCCATTTCTGCAAAAAACGAGCCGATTTTAAGTTGTTGCGTGGCTCGCTTTATACTTCCAGCCTACATCGATAAAATAAAATAATTTTAAAAATTAATTTATACAATTTAATATATTTTTATAAAATACAATATTTAAAATCGTAAGTATTAAGTGATATATAACTGGATTCGTCTTTTGAAGGCGCATACGATCGCTATATCACAAGAAAATTATTTTAATAAATTATTCTCTTAAGTTTAAATATATTTTTACAGTTAAAAAATTTAAAGACATCAGTATCAAGTGCTGTATATCACCGTACTAGTCTTTTCAAGGCGCATACGATCGTGATGTTATACCACCGTACTGATTTGTTTTTTCATGCTCTATCATTCCATGCTCTCTCGTTCTCTCTTTCTCTCTTTCATTTCTCTTTCATTCTCTCATCCTATCTCCTCTATTCCCTCCCTCATTTAATATCTTTCTCTCATTCCATCCCTTTCTCCCTCTCTTTCTTTCTCTCTTTCCATCTCTTTATCTCAAACTCTCTCTTGTCTCTCTTTCTTTTACTCTTTCGTTTCTTTCTCTCGCTTCCCCTCACTCAATAACTTTCTCTCATTCCAGCCCTGTCTCCCTCTCTTTCATTTCTCTCTCTTTCTCTCATTCCATCTCTTGCCTCTCTTGTCTCTCTTTATTTCTCACATACGCTTTCTCTCTCTCCAGCCCTTTCTCTTATTCCACCTCTTTCTCTCTTTCGCTTCTCTCTTACTCTCTATCAGTCCATAGTTTTTCTCGGAGTCCTCCCATTTTTTGTTATTTCCTTTCTCTCTTTCATTCTATCTTGTCTTTCAAACTACATCTCTTTCTCACTTTCTCCCACATTCGTTTGGCCATCTACTCACATTTGTTCGATTAGTCGCATTACCTTCTCTGAGTACTCACAAATGTTCGATCAGTCGCGGTTGCTCCATTCCACCATCTACATAGTTCCTTCATTGCCTGCTAGAGTGCACGAATCGTCAGTGCGTGTATGTATTTACGACTTTAAAGATGTAATTTTCCATACACGAGAAGGTTTATAAAAATTTACTGTAAATTACATTCCATGCAGGACTTTGTAAAACATATTCGATTTTCAATACTTTACATTTTGAAAAACACTATATTGTCTTAATATTTTACTTTATTCAATTCGTTGTTACATTTGTCGCCTAGCCCCTGCTAACACACATGCATCACCACGCCGACAGGCCCGCCAGGGACAGACGCGTCACAGCGACCTGCTAGAGTGACATCAAATAGTGGCGTGAAGTGACGTCATCCACAGACATCGTGCGGGAAAGAAATAACTGCTGGCGAATGCGAGGTACTGGGCTAACCAGTCTTGTACACAGTCATCTAGGAAACGATGCATTAATATATAAGTAAAACTATTTTTAATTTGTTTTATTTGAATATAGCCGAAATCTTTGATAATTACAGTATAGATGTATTTTTTAAATGCAAAATTGGTTTAAAGAATTTAAATTTTGTAAATTTTACACTTTCGCATGACACCTAGCAACATAAAAAAAAAAAACCTCATGCCCAGACGGGATACGAACACCGACCATTCGGACTAGACCTACAGCATGCGAACCACTAGACCAGCGGTCTCAGTTAAAGCGAAGTGCTTTAAGTGAGACATTTCACTTGCACATAAGTTACAAACACACCAGTTACATTCCTTCGAACAGTTCCAGAAATATTGTTAATATATTTTATATTTTCTTTCAACCAGTTTATATATGGCTTATGACTAATATATTTTAGAGCATTTTTTATATATATAATAAAGCCATGCGATGTGCTGTAATTTAACGTCTCGTAACTTTCAATCGGAGTCTGATTTCTTAAGATCACATCTAATTTTGTGTTCTTAATACAAGTGTATATGTAGAGTCATCTAGGTAGACAAATATAATTTGCGAACTCATAGGAGGCTGGCAGTCTCGCAAAATTAAATTATGGAAGCACCATTTCTAGCTTCAGGAACGTATTTTAAACCCTATATAACCATATAATTTTATGGGCATACTGTATGCGAAATAAACAATTTATATTTTAATATATTGAATTTTTTTTTTTAAGTTGTACTGAAATTTTTTGTAGAGTACAGCAAATAAGTTCTCTCAGCTTCATTTCGGGAAATCTCTTTTCAAGAATAAAAACTATGCGATGTTAATTATTTACTATCTCAACTATTTGTTCGCAGGCATAACTATTCGACTCAGATTGTGATTCAATTTATACGTGGGTAAACCAAGCACCGCAATATTCTCTATGTATCAGGTAGGATACAACACCAGCAAGAAATTAAAGTGTGTGTGTGTGTGTGTGTATATATATATATATATATATATATATATATATATATATACACACACGCACACACACACGTAAGACTACACTTGCGGACTTGCGGTTTACGTTAGTTCAGGTTACATTATCGCCGGAAACGTAATTGTTTCCCTGACGTATCTGCTTAACGTTTCTCTCGGAGCGAATATAAGTTAATAGTGAGCACAAATGCAGTAGTTCCTGATGATTGAGAACGTGTAGAAAATTATGTTCTTTTACATGTGTGATTGTGTAATTACTATCAATAACTTGAGCATTAGAGCACAAGTTTGAAAATTCTTGTGCAGACATTACAAGAATCCAACCTGAAGAAGTAACAAGATCTTTACCAAGATAAATATTATCAATAGGCCTATAGTTATTAAACCATGACTGTCCCCAGTCAATACTAAGATATTGATTTATAAGAGTTAATATCCGCATTTATAACTAGGAATTTTGTAAAATGAACATATTCCCTGAAGTATATTTTTATTTCTTTCAAATAATCATGTTAAAAAAAAAGGAACTATTGTTTCAACCGTGATGAAGAGGGGACAGTTAAAATAAGAGCTTTGTCTTACTAATGAAGCAATTTACTGCACTACTTAATATCTGGCCTTAATATTGGTGATGATAATTACGTGTTAGCAGCAGTTACTTTGTGCTGGAAAAAGCCACAAGCAAAATTGTCAAATAACAATAAATCTTAAAGTTTTTATTTTAATGTCCGTCCCACTATTAAACACAGAAAGTTAATAGACTGCTGGACTTGGAGCGTATTGTGGATTAGGAACCACCGTGTCGCTTGGTGCTCATAAACAGAGTACTAAGACACGCTTAGGCGTTTCGTAATTGGCCAACACCCCTGGCCAATCACAAGACAGTAGAATTTGTGGTACGCATATTTTCACTTATGAACTAAATTTTAGTTTCGTTTTCCGTAACAATTTTTTTTTTTTTTTTCGATGAAATTTATTCTATAGAAATAATTTCCAGTGCCAATCGCAATATCTATAGTATTTCTCGCTTTGGTAGGCATCTCGTTGTAAAACTTTCACGACGCTGAACAAGGAAAATTAATATAATCAATATTTTGTAGCCTCTCCAAATATATCTCCTGATTTCGATTGGATAAGTGTGCTGGATGGTAAAAAGTCACTGTAAATGCTGACCAACTTGTTAGCACCGTACGCAATGCCATTATTTGCATATAAAATAGATTCAGTAGTAGTAGTTCATAAATCACTGATTCTGAAAACAGTAATTTTACTGTTTCCAGAATATACTTATTCTTTGACTAGAAACAGGAAAAGTCTACCCCATGAATTCGGCAACCTATACATAAAATACAAACTTACGACTAACGTAACAAAATGACGGTATGTTTAGAAGGAAAAACTGACAGACGTAAGAGAAAATCATGGCGAACATATTTCGTTTACTTCCCGTAGGCCTATATAAGATACACGTGGTAGAGGAAGCGCATATATTACCAAAACAGTGCACAGCAAGTATCAGAACCCAAAGCAGACGGTTTGTTCCTAGTGTCGGGGTAGTTGGAGTTCTGATGGATGATTCCGTATTTGAGGTTTGTCAACGTTCCATCCCTCCAGTGACTACGAAAAAAAGAATGCATTTTACTGACTGAACGGAGAAAGCAACACTGCGAGGAATTATTCTCGAAGTTACGACATCTGTGTATAGGTAGATGAGCGCGCACACGTATGGCCGCATTTCTATAGGCTGTTCACGGTCAAGTGAGAACTTTTGAGGCCCTAATTACTTTTTTTTTCTTTCGGCCATCTTTTATCGTTTAGCCACTTTTCTAAATAAATTTTTCCATGTAAGTAATAAACAGAGTGTTTATATTCAACCGCACTGGGAAGCTGACGTCTAAGGCTAAAATAAAACACTTTAATGGAATATTATTCCAAATGAGAGGGCTTTCAAAAGTGCTCACTTTACCGTAAATAGCGACGCTCAGAATTCCAGTATTCGTAGGCTAATATATGTGGTATTATTTCCACACAATGTATGGGTAAAAAACTTGCATTACAGCTTAGGAAGTTCACCAGAATTTTTTTTTACAAAAAACACAGCATCATCCAAAATCTTACTTCTTTGCAACATATGAAACCGTAAACCAATGTGCAGTGAAACGTTTTAGCATAATTTATGGGACACCTATCACATATTTTTAAAAATATCTAGTTAGGCCTAATAACATAATTTACCTATAAAATGTTTGCTACGCTTAGGCAAAGCGAAAGTAAATTTCTCAACATCAGCAAGTGTTTCATAAAAACTAGAGTTATCTGAATTACGTGCACTGGAAAAAATAATGTGCAATTTTACACAGATATTTGTTACAGCAGATTCGCAACCGACATCGGTGTATTTTCAAACCTACAGATTTTTTTTTTACTCTACTCCCTAATATAAAATGACCTGGAAATTGCTAAAGTTTCGTACTGTTAACTTTACATGGAGTTGTGGTAAACTACAATAATTACATAGCAGAACGTAGGCCTATACTGAAGCTGTTCGCGTGTGTTCCTACATTTATAGAAATTGCAGTTTTAATTTGGCGACAGTTCTTTCTGACTCTTCAATAATATAACGTATAAAAATATATTCGCTGTATTTTTGGGTAAGTACATCGTATTTTCGCTACATATTTCTCTGCTATATGATATAAATTCACGTACAGTATATACATAACAAGTCAAAATTTTTAATACTTTTAATTTACAGCTGTACTGTGTCCAGCCACATTTCGCGTAATTTTATCCATCATATTTCTGGCGTTTCGTTGTTACACTCGTAAATTTACACTTGCAGCAAAAGTATCATTTTTCATGGAATGTAAGATTCCTTTTAGGATCCTTTATTACACATTGTTCTATTTTTATCAGTCTCTGCAGCACATCAGTAGGTGTAATGTTACACGATGTTTTGTTTATTTCACTGCCGTTAAAGTATAAAATAGCATTCATTCTTTAAAGTCTAATTATTTACTTCCAAGCTATAAAAATTATATGCTTATTTATTTGCAAAGAGCAAGCACATTTCACAAGCGGGCCTTCAAGTTTGCATGAACGAATAAAATTTATAATAGTCAAACTACTGCTAGACGACTTCATATTATAATCATGTTTGTATGTGTAAAATAACAATTAAAGATCTTTCGCATTTTCCTTGGGCTCTTAAATGTAGGTTAACATACAAATCACCTTTATATTTTAAAGTTACACCGTGCAGTCCGTACAGCCTAAATTATATTAGTGTATCTGAAGAACAACCTCGTATTATTAAAAATACACTGTTCAAATATTTAGTACGGAAATGAGTTTTTATACCTACTTCAAATGTCATTTAACATTAGTATTTTCATCAATTTAGCTATATATTCGAGTATTTTAAGGTCTTGTTTTAATTAAATTCCTAATCAATTTTTTGAAAAATTACAGTTATTGTAGTTACTAGTTTGCAAATCAATCACAAGCAAATAAAAAAAATTGTAAAAAATGTTATGTGCTTTTATATATATTGTTAAGAGTTTAATTATGAATAATATCAATATCGTGATTCAACTTAGCGTCTGAAATTTGCATAATTAAATTTGTGATTCCTCCAAGTTTTGGGGAAATTTTATTGGTGTTCGCTTAGAATGAAGGAATATCGACATGGGGAGGGAAAACTGCTCACTCCAAAAGACAGGCAGGTGGGAACAAGTAAAGGGATGATTCTATCTCACCCTTAATGCGTATTTCGGTTAGTTCTCCGGGTCTCATAAGAACACCTGCCAAGTTTCCTGTCGGTATTTTTTTTTTTCAAGAGGGTGAGAATACTCGTCTGGCTATTAATTTCATTTTCATCTAAAAAACAAATTCAGCCGTCGGCGGTTTTGCAATTACGCGTACCATATTGCGTCCACTATTCAGACGAAAATTATGAACACTTTGCAGACTACGCTCGAGTGTAGCTCGAGAAAAGATAATTTGAAAATGTCTTTGTTGTTAAGAACAAAACTCGCATGGATGTGCAGTCTTTGTTGGGCTAATGTTTAACACGACCTCACAAGAACACCACAGTGTAGTAACAATGAGATTGCCAACGATAGAATTTCTTTATTACAGCTACTCAAAGGTACATCAAAGGTACTCAAACATTTGAGTGGGTCAATATGAGGTCGGCTCTCCATTGGTTGATGACCGGGCAATAATGAACGCTGTAAAGTACAGGGTAGTGTACGGTGTGGTATGGACCAATAGGACCATGGTGAGTTCTAACACAAGCACCAATAGAACGGGTGTTCTTGCAGTAGTGGATACAGGTGACTCACATCTAATTTGCCTTAGTGCCGGCAAATGTGTGCAGACATCAAAATGTTGATCTGTAGTTAGTTTGTTAAATATTCTTTAACAAACCATAGTATAGGCTGCTCACGTTAAAGTAAGTACTTTTAGGGCCTTGCAAAAATTTTTCCATCCAGTTTATTTCTATCCTTCCACCACTATCTAATATAAACACTTCCACGTGACTAATAAACAACGTGTTTACAATTCACCCTTCTCAAAAGTTAATGTCTAAGGCTGCAATGAAATATATTTATTAGTGGTTAGTGCCCGATGGAAGGGCCTTAAAAAGTGCTCACTTTACCGTGAACAGCCTGTAGGCCTAAGACACAACTGTACATAAACGTCTTGCAGAGGTCCTACGCACTCCCTCAGTGTTTTATTCTCTCTTTCATTGCAAGCCACAGAAACCGTGGTTCTTCAGACTTTAATATCGCCAAAATAAATATTTAGAGTTTATATTAAATAGTGGTGGAGAGATAGAAATTGACTGGATGGAAAATTTTTGCGAGGCCTTAAAAAGTGCTCACTTTAACGTGAACAGCCTATACTATGGTTTGCTAGAGGATATTTAACAAACTAACTACAGATTAACACATTGAGGTCTGTACCCATTTTCTGTCACTTAAGACGTATTAGAAGTGAGTCACCTATATCCATTACTGCGAGAACACCGGTTCTGTTGGTGTCTGTGTTAGAACTCACCATCACTATAAAGTACGGAGTAGTGCTCAGAGTGGTATGGATCAATAGGACGTTACATTGTATTTATTGATATGCCTAGTTGTAAAAAAATTGAAACGCATTGATAATTAAAATTTCACTTTACTCTAAGTCGTGTTACATTAGTTATAGGTTGTTCACGGTAACGTGAACACTTTTTGAAAGCCCTGTCGTTTAGAATAATACTCAATGAATATATTGTATTGTAGCACTAGACGTTAACTTTCGAGTCCGGTGAAATATACACACTGCGTTTATTACATGTATGGCAATATTTATTTAATAAGGTGGTGGGAGGATTTAAAAAAAAAATGGCTGATATGAAAAAAGTAACAAGGGCCTAAAAAAATACTCACTTAGCCGAGGACAGCCTGTAGAACTATAAAGATGCCCAACTGAAGTTTTTCTTCTTAACGACAGCAAGAAATTAAAGGATAAAATATAAGCAAATGAGGCCAGTTTAGCCTTAAAAGGACTATGTTTGAAAATATTATCAATAAAATATTTGTATTATATAATAATTATAAATATATATTTATATAGTATATAATCTAAAAATTATTATATCATTATAATTGTATAATTAAAATTTATGAATTAAAATTTGTATTAAATATTGTTATTAAAATATTTATATTATTAATATTATACATATTATTATTATATACTCATATATTACAATTTATATATTTATTCTGTGAGTACTATTTTGTGATTATTAAAATATGTGTTTAAAATATTTATGTGTGGAATCTTTTGCGCAAATACGCGTATCTCAATAAAGAAATATTCTGGGAATAAGACTTTCTGCCAGACAAAAGGAAAAATCATTACCTAAGCCAGAATTTTTTTTTTTTTTTACGCTCATCCTATTGAGATTATTGACGGAGAACAAAATTCGCGAAAGTAGTAGAACATCGTATGTTCAAAGATTCCTTACGAAGTTTCCTTAAGCGGTAGAGAAAAGTATAACTATACGGGCGTAGATTAACCCGTGGGCTCTCAAAGCGTGTAGTAAAGTCTCGCTGTTACAGATATAGTCTGCACAGTACAGCGCACCGAAGTAAACACTGTCCCCCTTGTGCGCAGTGGTGATGAGGCGTTAAGGGTTCTTGTTATTGTGGCCCGTATCGTTCCCCTCGTTTCTCGACCTTGAACACGCAAACAGCCCCAGGCACAAGGCTGATAAACGCTGTTCACGATGAAGTGGGCACTTTTGAAATCAACTGTAGAAAAAAAATGTCACTGCTCCTACAAGCATATATATTTTAATCGGGCGCACTGAGTGATATGTGCATAATATAGTCAAACTAAAAGTGTTAGATAAGCATTGGTGACAATTGAAATTATTTCTTTCGCTTTAGGTTTTTTTAATGCCCCGAAGTGTAAAAATGAGCATATTTGTATATGTACTTTCCTAATAATTGTACAGTTTCACTTGACCGATGCATAAATAAAGTGATGAGGACTATGGCAATGTTAATTTTACACAGGGCGGAATAAAACACAACTTTATACAAGTGCATCTTAAGCAGGGCTTTCAAAAGTGCTCATTTCACCACGAACAGCCTATAGGCCTACTGAGATTATTAACAGAGCTATTTTATATTTTTATTCATATAAATAAGAAATAAAATATAATTCACAGGTAGAATATAAGTTAAAGTTTAATTTCACCAAAATAAGATGAAGCCTATTTATTTGAACAGAATTGTGGCACATGACATATCCTGCATCAGCCACTTTCTCCGAGCGGTTCAGCTGATTTCCGCCACCTGCAGTTGGCGCTGCTGTGACTATACTAACATGTCAGGCTACCTGCCGCTTAGTTCTGATATTGGTTAAGCTCTCACAGATACAGCGAGAGCGGGCGATAGCCGAACTCCACAAATGTTCGTCCATGTCTGCTTAAGTTATTTTTATATAAAAAAAATACTTAGGAACCGTGCTAGTGGTAGAGACGTAGGACTTCTACCCTACTTTTGATTAATCGGATTATCGATTTGATCTAAAATCGATAATACGATTAATCAAAAGTGGGGTAGAAGTCCTACGCCCTTACTACTTGTCCTGCTAAAAGAATCTCTTGTAGGGTACAAATATTTCTTATATAAGCAGTTCACGGTAAAGTGAACACTTTATAAGGCCCTTCTAAATTTTTCTTTTCACGCTGCTTTTAATAATAAACATTGCAATGTGGCCAATAAACATAGTTTATATATTTCACCACTATCATGAGTTAATGCCTAAACTGCAATAAGATATATTTATTAGCGGTTAATACCTGTTGGGAGGGCATTAAGAAGTGCTCACTTTATCGCGAACAGCCTATATCTGTGAACTGTCAGTATAGCTAATGTTGCTGTTAATGTAATATAATGTTAAGCTATTAATGTATATGAGACATTAAGTACTTTTACAGCCAGTCTTAACTTTGTTTGAAATTGTGGATACTCAGTACAATATAACGACAAACTGCAGTTCTCTTTTCGTTATGTAGAAGTACTTGATGGTCTAGAAATATATGTGAATATTTGACACACATAAACTGCCTTGCAAGACTTGAGAGTTAGTCTAAGCTACAGTTAGTTTTGATACCATGCTTTAAAACATAAATATGATGTTTTAATTTTACGAAGTTATCGCCGTTTACTAGTATCCGCCATTTTACAACGCCAAGTCCGCGTAAACTTGTGAGTAAATAAGTACAGTGAGATAGCTCGTATTAATTTTTACCCTGCGATTCCTTTAACTGAATGCATACTTAACTGCGAGGTCTTGAGAGCCGATGAGGGTGAAGTGAGGCGGGTATGGAGCAGTGGCAGAATACAAGGGCGGGGGACATGGGAGACCCCTGAGAAAACTCATTTACCAATGGTATCGTCCGACACGATTCCCACACACGGAGAACTGGGAGAGACCCCCGCCGGGAAACGAACCCGGTTCGCCCAGGTGGGCAGCAGGTGGGAAGGAGGGTATAGGCTGTTCACGGTAAAATGAGCATTTTTGAAAACCCTGCTTAAGATCTACTTGTATGCATGTTGTATATACTTGCGCCCTACGTAAAGATAACATTTCCAGAAGCCTCATCACTTTATTCATGCGTCGTCCAAGTGAAAATGTGAAATTATTAGACAATCAAATTTTTTTTTTCACAAATCTTCTCATTTTTACACTTTGAAGGATAAAAAAACAGGAAGCGAAAGAAATAATTTAATTTATCACTAATGATTACCTATAGGCTGTTCACAATAAAGTGAGCACTTTTGAAATCAACCTCAGAAAAAAGTCACTGCGCCTACCTACATATATTTTAACGGGCACCCTAAGTGATATGCGCCCAGTAAAGTTGGTAACGATGGCTGGAAAGTAGTGTCATTATCTTAACGTCGAATAATAAGGGTTAGGTAATCATTTGTGATAACATAAATAATTTATTGTGTTTCCGTTTTTTTTTTAATGCCTCGAAGTGAAAAAATGAGCAGATATGTAAATAATTTACTTTTCTAATAATTCTGCAGTTTTACTTGATCGATGCATGAATAAAGCGATGAGGCCATGGTAATGTTATTTATATATAAGGCGAAATAATACACAACATGCATACAAATGGATCTTAAGCACGGCTTTCAAAAGTGTTCATTTTACCGTGAACAGCCTATAACACTTTTTATTCGAAGTTAAGGTATGGAACTACTTTCTCCCCCATCGTTACCAACTTTCCTGGGCGCATGTCACTCAGTGCGCCCGTTAAAATATACGCAGGCAGGAGCAGTGACATTTTCCTAAGGTTGATTTCAAAAGTGCCCACTTAATCGTGAACAGTTTTTTTTTTTTTTGGGCATTCTGTACCTGCGAGATTATGTCCGTGGCAACACAAATGGTGCCACAAGGCGAGGGAGTTTTCCGAATGGTGACGGCCGTGAAAGGGGGGGGGGGTGAGGGGTGTTGGGCCAAAGCCCAGCCACCCCGCCAGGAGAGACACAATGCCTCCTAACAAGGCGCGCCAAAATACTTTGTTGGTGGTCGGGGGCATCCCCAAACCCCTCTCCTGTACGCTCTCGCCGGGGGTTGCGTAAATCTAGCCCCGCGCGCGCGCGCTCGGGTTGATGGATGGCCGGGGCGAGTGACTCGACAACGATTTCATTGGCCGCGACCATTTGTCTGCCTTGGGAACCGGCGGGGGGGGGGGGGAGAGGGTAGAGGATTATTGTCGGGAGAAGGAAACAGTGCTGGGGGCTCTGGACGTACCCCTGGAGTGTCATTCTCTTCGGCTGGTGACATTCCAAGCGGCTCCCACTTCGTGCATGTGGGTGAGAGGGGGTGTGGGTTTGGGGGGGAAGGGGGAGAAAACCATCTGGGGAACACGAATATTAACATAATCTCCGCCAGGTACAATCCGTCCACCGTAGCTATACCATCGATCACGACGAAATTATAAAACTTCTCAAGTCCTGACACGTTTTTTATATCCAAAGAATCGGAGGGGGGGGGAGGGGGAGATTATAGTCTATTTCCAGTATCTTCGTATTTTGTCGATGAAACCTTTGTAAACTCACCACACCTATGACGTGTTAGGCTAAAATATCAACAGTGTTTTATACTTCCGTTGATATTAAAATGTCATAGTTTTGGTTATAATCAAGTTTTACATATATTTTGTCTGTAAACCATAATACTTCATTTATAATTCACGTGAATAAAAAGACAGGGCGATAATAGAAGTGTGGGTAATTACAAGTAGGAAATATATATCATATAAGCTGTTCGCGGTAAAGTGAGCACTTTCTGAGGCAGTCTCCTCAGATATAACAATCAATAAAAACATATCATTGTGACCTTGGACTTTTGTATTTGGCTATGGTGAAATGTATACACTGGTGTTAATTGCTCACGTAGAATTGTTTATGTTAACAAGTGGCGGAAGGATATCAAGTGGCTGAAAGAAAAAAGTTAGCAGGGCTTCAAAAGTGCTCACTTTATCGTGAACGGCCCATAGATAATTCTATTAGTCTGAATGTCCACATGTGCAGTATGTCGTCCTTTTAGTGTAATTTTCCGGACTTAGTGAAACTTTATTTGCATGAGACGGAGAAATTAGCGTGAAAGAATAAATTTAGCAAGGCTTCAGACAAGCTGGAAGTCGTCATGAATGGACTGTACTATAGTCATTACCAACACACTCGTCTTCGCCCTGTTTTATATATATATATGCACACACACACACACACACATATTATAGAACAAAGTCGCCCGGCCGCCCGCGTGTGTCTGTGTATTCGGCTAAGGCTTCTAAAATACATGATGCAGTTTGATGCGATTTTCACCATTATTTAGAAAATTTCTTGAGGAAGGTTTAGGTATATAATACATTAGTATTTAATGTAAGGATAGTAGATAAATGTCGACGTTTTCTAATACAGTAGGAAAAAAAGTCACTTTTCGGGCGTTTACGCGGCTCACGCTGACTAAACCGTAAGAGATACGCCAAATTAATGTACTAGAGAATTGTAGCTCTCTGAAACGCCTATAAAAAAAATTTCGCGACAGTGTATGTTTATCTTCTAAGGATGATCCACAGAAATAATTTTTGTCTATTAAAATTTGATTAAAAATAGGGGTTACTTACGAAGAATTAGTGAACAACACAGCATTAATCCTATGATAGTTATATTAAGCATTTAGTGTAGCCTACCTGTATACTTGCTGTAAACCTAAACCACGCCATATTTGTAAATCGCACCCGAGCGAGCCCGGGGGGGGGGGGGAGGTCGCTAGTTAATTATAAAGGAAATATAATAGCAAATTAAAATTTATAAATATTGTATTCCTAAAAAATTTATTTCCCCACGAATAGCAGAATTTCATGTTAATATAAGTATAAAATGCTTGGTATACACGACATATTTAGGAAACGAGCGTGCACCTCAGACCTGAAAAATTCGCGAGTTCAATGATCTGCAGGCTAGACTCTACAGTCTTATGTACAAAGCAGATACCAAATGCACATTGGTTGTCTGCTGTCACAGAAGACGGCTACGATTGGGCCATAGCGTTCTCCAGGAGGTGTCAAACATCGTGTGAACTAATAGCTATGGTCATGTAAAGACACTTGTTTTGAATTCTAGCTTGTCCCAAAATGAATCCGCGAATTCTTCAGATCTCTTCTCATAGCTCATACATGAGGTGATTTTTCAATGGTTTGTTTCAAAAAGTGTTTCTGTATATCAGGAATAGACAATAGTTAGAGACCTGAAGAATTCGCCGATTCATTTTGGGACAAGCTAGAATTCAAAACAGGTGTGTTTATACAATTTTAGCCATTGGTCCACACGGTGTTTGACACCTCCTGGAGAACGCTGACCCAACCGTCACCTTCCACTGTGACAGCAGGCAACCAATGAGCAATTGATATCGGCTTATTTCTACATAAGACTGTTGAGTCTAGCCTGCGGGTTATTGAACTCACGAAATTTTCAGGTCTCTAACAATAGCTGAATGAGTGTCATTGCAGTTTAAACTAATTGTGGCGTTAGATTGCCGACACATGCGTAGAGCGACTCCGTCTCTACACTGAAAAAATTTTCTGGTAAACTTCCTAAACTGTAATGGAAGCTTTTAACGTATAGAGTATATGGCAATAGTACTATGTATCAGACTGAAAATAAGGAATGTTTAGTATCGCTACTGTACAAAGTTGGGAACTTTCCTTCGTATTTGACTCTTTCCCGAGCAACTGTAGGAATGTTACCATGCATGTACGGGGAAATGTTTTACTATTCGCGGTTTGCCGCTGGACGTATATACTGATATGGTAAATTTTCAAGTAATTTGTTAGAGTGTGCCTTCCACCAGCTGGAATTTCTTTTCCAACTCAAGAGACACCACGACTACACTCTAAATCGGAATCAGTTAATTTTGATTGATTGTCAGTTGAAAATTCTCCATCCGGAATCTGTAGCAAAGGAAAACTGCTAATCTCTTCAGTTAAATGAAATCCACTAATACAAACAGTAGAAAATCAGTTATTTATAGTCGATTAATAAAAAGCACAAGGATTGAAAACCACCCATTACGGTATGAAATAAATTAAGTAGAATTATTTTGTCGCAAAACCAAATTACTAACATGTACAAGGAAATTTTGTAAGTGGTTGGTATCGATCCGCCACCCCAAAACGCAACACATTCCCTTGTTCCTTTTGGCTGACGTTCTACCAACTCTGCTACTTTACCACTGAGATAAACTGTCTCGCATTTGCGTAGTAACATAATCTTGCAATGGCGAACGGCTGTAAGTTTCGTAATGTGAAAGTACTTCATGTTGTCGAAATATACACATATTATAGGTACGTAGGTACATGTCTTTGTAAGGCACGAAAGTCATTCTATGTTAAGTTTAGTTCAGATCGTGTGCTTTAAAAGAGATATATAGTGGTTTTAACAGTGTTGTCGGTGTTTTCTATGTATCTGTCATTTTACTATGCAACGAGATTTAACAGAATGAAACTGTTATTTTGAAGAGACATATTGACTTGTAATAACTGTGTTTGTCGTTTCCTCATTATTTGATCTGTCAACTTGCAGACCACAAAACTTTTGTTGGTGTAAATTCACCTTTCTTATTGAATCACCGCACTATCGAGTCAGTAAAATTATCGCTTGTATATCTGTCACTGCAAATAACAGTTTAAATCTGTAGTGTCTCGTTGCATTGTAAAATGGCGGATACTAGTTAACATCAATAACCTCATGCATTGAAACCACTATATTTACCTTTTAAAGCACAGAATCCGAACTAAACTAGAGATAGATTGACTTTGCAAATACATTTACTTGCACTAAACAAATATAAATAACTAGTTTTTTTACTGCGTGATTTAGTAGATTTCTTTTAACTGATGAATTAGTGATATTTTTTTCTACTGATATCCGGATGAAGCAGTTTCAACTGACAATCAGTAAAAGATAACTGATGCTGTTCTATATGAATTATATTTTAAAATATTCCCGAAAACCGTTACAAGCAAATCACCAACGGTCATGAAGTAAATACAAAATTTACTTTAAGTATAGATATGTGAAAAAGTATGCATGAAAAAAATTATGTCCTGGGCAAGTAAGACGGTTTGCAAACCACTTACCCGCAGGTAAGGTCATTCCTCATTCAGCTTCGCAGTACGGACCAAAAATTACCTACACGTGCGTAATGTATACAGTTGTGTACACTGGGTATGAATGGGTTAACGAAATTTTCCATGAAAATTTTGAAAATCGCTTAGCCTTCAAAAGTTAAACTAAAATAATTAATGCAAAAGTGTGAGGGGGGAGAGAGTTTCACCTCGCCTACCCCCCACCCCTCCCCCCTCTTCGACCCACCGATTCGCCACAACTGTATTTCAACAGAGCTAGATTTACGGCTGAGGTTAATGATTATTAAATAGCTCAACAGTTATATTTGTGCAACATTTATAATGGTTGCTCTTACTTAAAATAAACTACTTATTTATTAGTACTGTCCACTAAAGACAATTTACGGTAAAGTGAACACTTTTGAAATCAACATTAGAAAAACGTCACTGCCCATGTTTGCATATATTTTAACGGATGTACTGAGGGACATGCACCCAGTTAAGTTGGTAACGATGGATGAAAAGCAGTTCCTTATCTTACCGTTAAGGCAAAAGTTTTCGGTATTCATTTGAGGTAACTTAAGTTATTTATTTTGCTTTCGATTTTTTTTTAAAGCAAGGAAGTGTAAAAATGACCAGATTTTTAAATTATTAATTTTTATAATAACTTCACAGTTTCACTTAACCGACGCATGAATAAAAGGATGGGCCCATAAATTTTATGTTCACATATTTATATGTACATATTTATATACCTACACATATATATATAATTATGTATAAGATAAATTGAATTAATTTTATATTTATATATTTATATATCTATGCATACCTATATACCTATACATTTAGAGTAAATTGAAAGAATTTTATATTTATATAATTAAATATCTATGTATACTTATATACCTATATCTATGCATATAAATTGAATAGAAATAATTTTATATTTATATACCTATGCATACTTATATACCTATACATATACATGTAAATTAGATTGAAAGAATTTTACCTATGCATACTTATATACCTATACCTACAAATATAATTTTAATTAAAATAATTTTATATTTATATATTTATATATCTAAACCTATCCATATACATTAATTTGAATTTTTTTTTATTAACATAACTATATGTACATAACTATATACATAAAATAAATTGAAAATAATTATGTATATTAATGCATAATTATGTATAGTCCTATCTTTATTTGTATATAATAGCTACTACGTGTTTTCTCCGGGGTGAATGAGTATTTGGGTTTTCTCAGAGTGCTCCTTCCCGCGAAGATGAATTGCGAAAATGAAGGGCTGCCTTTTGAGCTCGACGAGCATGGAGCCGCGACCTACATCATCGCTAACCTGGTTGCCGTCCGTGCCGATACTGCAATCGAGATTTTCGCCTATGGTCAAAATGCTCGCCGGCATGGAGCCGCGACCTACATCATCGCTAACCTGGTTGCCGTCCGTGCCGATACTGCAAATCGAGTTTTTCGCCTATGGTCAAAATGCTCGCCGGCATGAGTCAGCGACCTGTACGAAGAGTCCTTATCGCACGATGAAGCATTACGACATTGGTCTCATGCAGTTCATGCAGTGTGACACTACGAAGGAACATATCGAGATCCGCAAGGGTTCGTGTACTGGGAGCCAGCAAGTGATTTCGTCAATACCTCCTGCTACATCGATGGGTACTGTTTCCGCAGACGATTACGACGAGACAATGAATGCTAAAGACGGAATGAGTGCAGCACAATCGGTTCTTGCGGTACGTTAACTTGCAAGATGTTCGCATGAAGTCGACAAACTTAAAAATAATGACCGTCAGCTCTAAATACTGATGAACATACAACTCCTGCTACAAAGAAAAGTAAACTTGATGTTGGGGACGAAGAAGAAGGTGAAGACGATCATGAAGATGATCATGATGACTATGACGATAGTGATAGTGTTGAAGACGATGATGATTCTCTTGACGTTCCCACACATTTCACAAACGAGTTTCCATCGACAAGTGGGCGTGAAGAAGGTAAAAGACGTCGAGAACACCAGCTACATGTTTTCCGAAAACCCGAATAAACTTGTTGATAGACTCAAGATGACAGTAGATTAGAGGCACTCGGAATCATACACAGCAAATTCGCAATACAGAATGGAACAAAGCAGGTGCCCGTTTCTGGGTTATATCAGATTTTTGGAACTATTTACCTTGTATCCCTCCGCGGACAATCTCTACTTACTTACTCCTACAGACTGCCTCCCCCTCCTCCTCCCCCTCCTCCACCTAAGGACCCAGAGACCGACTCATGCACGTGATGTCTCAGTGCTTGTACGTGATTGACCAACTGCAATCACGTTGACAACTCGGTGATTGACTGGTTGGTGATTGGCTGGTTGGTTTTTGCAATATGAATGGTTCAACGCCAATATGACGTCATGGGCTTGCTCACTCGTATATTAGCAGTAGGGAGGTAAGCTGAGAGTCTTAGTTTGACAGCGGCTGTCGTGAAAGGTGGATCGTCTCGGCTAGGTTGTACGCCAGTTCATCCATTGGTAGTTACGTTTAAAGTTGAGTGGATATTGCCCACCAATAGTTTCTCACCACCGACTTCTTCACCTGCGATGGCTACGTCACTAGCAGCATCTCTTTCCACCAGTGCAGTATCATCGACTTCTTCAGGCATGGTGCTGGCAGCACCGTCAACTTCTTCGGGTGGGTCACCTACAGCAGTTCAGCCATCGACTTCTTCAGGAATGACGTTGACAGTGCCAACTTCTATGAGCGGGCTAACTACGGCAGCTCCATTGGCATCGCCAAATGGACCATCGGCGTCTGTTCCAGCAGCATCTGCTGAACCTTTCCGACATTATAAGTGTCGCTTCTGTTGAAAAAACCTTCAAGCACAGCACCAATGCTCGACGACATGAACTCTCTAATTGTACTAAAAATCCCTATTGCATGTTATATTTGTGTGACAGGTGCGGCAAGCAGATCAGTCGTAGATACAGTTTACTTAGACATATTAAAAAACATTGTAATTTTTTGAGGGTGTTAGCAACTGTAATAATTTAATTGAATAAAGAAATACCTGTGAATAAAATTGTGTTTTATTTAATGTCTCCCTACTTTGTCGGAATATAATTAAAAATTAGAAAGGTAAAGAAATAAATTTTATTAAAAAAATTATACTATGTGTACAATTATATAATAAAAAAAATAGTTTTTAAATTAAATAGCTTAAGAATTTTAATACCAAATATACATTTAATAAATTAAGCATGCCATCAAAAGTCTCGCATTATGCTTATAGGTATACTGCTGATTGGAAACATCTGTTTTAAATAGGGTTGTAAATTTAGTATTTTAATGGCTATAAACACAAAGGCCGACAGCTTGCTTGGCATCCAGCATTCTGACTTTTACGAATTTATTCTCGAGCTTTTGTTCTCAAGGTCATTCAAGGTCATGGGGTTATGGTCATTGTCATTGTCTTTCAGTATGGAGAATGGATGATGCCTAACAAGATGGCGGTCGCCTACTAAGATGGGGGTCTCCAGTAATGTATAAACAAATGACGAACGAAAAAAATAAATCTGGTGGCCTCCAGTAACATATAAAACAATATGGCTGTCTCCAGTAAAATATATACAAAGATGGCTGGCTGCAGTAGCATGTAAACAAATGGTGAACGACAAAATTAAAATAACCGCCTCCAGTAACATATACACAAAGATGGCGACCTCCAGTAACATATAAACAAAAAAGGCTGCTTCCAGTAGCATGTAAACAAATGGCGAAAGATAAATCCAAGATGGGGACGCCTCCAGTAACATATACATAATGATGGCGGCCTCCAGTGACATATAAACATAGGTGGTTGCCTCCGGTAGCATGTAAACAAATGACGAACAAAAAATCAAGATAGTGGACTGAGTAGGTATAGGTGAGGTGAGTGGATTCGATGGAGTCAGTCGCCTGCTGGAGTCGAACTGTGGTGAGTAATTGGTGGTGTGGAGGAAGACGTCAAGAAATGTAAGTTTTTCAAATATATTTTCTATAAATTATTTTTAAGGGAAATTTTTCAGGGAAAAGGGAACTTTGTAGGGAAAAAGGGGAAAATGGCCGCCGGGTTAAAGGCTTTTTAATTAAGATTTTTTAAAAATAGAATTTAATAAAAATAAATTTTTTACGATTTTTGAAATTTTTTAACAGTTTTTAAATTAAATATTTTAATAATAATTTTTTTAAATTCTTTATCTATTTATAATCGATTTTTGTAATTTTTTGTGATTTTTCAAAAATATTTTTTGAGTTTTGCATTTTTAAGGTCAAAGGTTGTAGGTAATGATCCCTGTCTCCTGGTCACCTGGGTCTGACCCTGGGTGGCTGATCCCTGGCATCTGAGTCGCTGATCGCTGTCAGCATTTCTGGAAAGAGTGGGTCATTTCTGTGGATCATTTAAGTAATTTTTTTAATAATTTTGAATCATTTTTAATAATAATTTTTTTAGAATTTTTTACAATTCTTTCGAATTTTTTGACGATTTTTTTGGAATTCTTTAAGGTTTTTTTTAGTGTTTTTTGAGGTCAAAGGTCCTCGGGGTCAATGCCTAGGTCAAAGATCACACGGGTTGGGGGTAAAATATCAATTACATCCAATATGGCGGTCGGGTGACGTCACAAGATGGCAGGCTCCCCAATCCTACGATCCTATGCCCGATGCCCTTGGCCCCAAATCGGCTACATCATACTACTACTTCCAGTTATTAG
Organism: Dryococelus australis; assembly: GCA_029891345.1. Taxonomy (NCBI): domain Eukaryota; kingdom Metazoa; phylum Arthropoda; class Insecta; order Phasmatodea; family Phasmatidae; genus Dryococelus; species Dryococelus australis. The sequence goes on from CM057008.1 coordinate 33,437,833, forward strand.
AATAAATCCTAGTTTTTGCTGGAGATAGTAATTTTGGGAACCTACTAGTTGCTATTTAACTGTTTAACGGGACTATTGCAATAGTTAAATTTAGCGGTCACGTTAAACGAGCTTAATTCCAGCTGCGGCTAGGAGGCAGGTCAGACTATCGATAGTCGTCGATAGTTGTCGGCAGTCGATAACCCCCAGCACGTGTTCTTCGCGTCGACGCCCTTGTGGGGGTAATGGGCGACATGTGGCCAGCCGAACAATGCCCACTCTCTCTTAAAACGGCGAGCTAATTCGTGTTTGAAGTATCGCTAAACACGCCTCGTTCCATCGTCTATCGCCTGTCGAATCATCGGAGCAATTTGCATCACAATTTCGAGGGTGAGCAAGGGGGTGAGGATAGTAAAAAAATTACTTTGGCCGCCTAGAAAATTGCTTATGCTTGTTGCCACACTAGGTATTCTTATCGTCGGGATAGGAGCTTGTGAGCTATGGATAGAAAAATTGAAAATAAGTAAGTGACGTTTTAAGTAATGGCAGCAACTATATATATATATATATATATATATATATATATATATATATATATATATATATATATATATATATATATATATATACATACATGTGTGTGTGTATGTGTATATATATATATATATATATATATATATATATATATATATATATATATATTCCTCTGACATAATTACAAGGTGAGTAGGTGGGTAGGCTGGCAGGGCTTAAAGTCTCGTGGGGGCCGCGGTGGCTGAGCGGTTAGCCTACCCACCTTCCACCAAGTCAATCCGGGCTGAATCCCCGGCCGATTACTCCCGATTTTCGCTTGTGGGAATCATACCGGACCATGCCGTAGATACCCAGGGGCATATATGATAGTTTTTTTTTTTTTATTATCTTTCCTTACAAAAAGTCGTATTCGCAGAACATTTATTTACTGAAATAGTCGCATTTTCACGCAAACAACTTTTTCACAAAAAAAAAAACGCGGGGGTCCATCCCACTTTTAAGGGGAATGGTGCATGTAAAATGTATATTTGTATCATCTTTGTCATAACATATTTTACAGAGGATTTTTCAAAAAAATGTTGGCTCCACAAGACGTAAACACAAATTTTGAGCACCTTCTCACATTGTTACAAATTCGCTATGTTCGTTATTCCCGAGCACTGATTGAAGAAATGAAAACAAAAAATTCTTTCTCTTCTTCCATCAGCGCTCCGAGGACAATGACGGGCAGTAAATATCTAACAACGTAAAAATCGTTGAAGATTATTATTTGCGTCTTGTGGAGCCAAAAATTTCCACGAACCCTATTGGAAAACGACATATCGAAAATCGAAAATCGGATAAATATACTGCTTTCATGCACCATTCCCCTTAACGAGCAAGTATCCTTGCTATCTGGGATTTACGTATTTTTCTCTATGAATTTATTTTCGGAGTCAATATTGAAAAAAAAAAAAAAAAACCAGCTAGACAAGGCATAAGGGACATCTTAACAGTAATTTTGAAATCCAAATTATTTTTCTTACATGATAAGTTTCACATCTGTAGTTGTAATATAATATTTGCTCATTATTTAATAATTTCAATCCCACATTGAAAAATATATATATAATTGAAACCGTATACATTTTAAAGAATTCTTTAAGTAGTCCTTTATCTCCTGTCTAGCTTTGATTTTTTATCTGTGGTCATAAATTTCCATTTCGAAGATTTGTAAGAAAAATCGAAGATGGAATGGATACTATCCCCTTAAGGCAATCTGTGAATGGCAACGCCAAGGCGGGACAGTATCTTAAAACAAACAAGCTCTTCTCACTTGTAATTACTGTCATACCCTCTTTCCACCCCCCTCCCTTCGGTCGCTCCCATACTCCCCTAACACGAGGCGCATTCTCAGCAACGAGATATAGGATGTGTGCGTGTTTGATCTCACATCGGATGGGCACATCAAGCGGATTGAGCGGTTAATTGCTCCGTCGTTGTTGTTGTTGCGAGTCAAGGGGAGAAGTATTGTTAATAGAAGTGTGGGAGGGAGGGGAGCGGGGGTGTGAGAGAATCGAGATTGCTTGTGCGCACGCGCGTGAACTGCCGACGAACCTCGCTAACAATAGGAGGAAACGTCAGAGGATCTGGGTCCGAACGTGCGACGAGCAAATCGTTGGCGGAGCGCACAAAAAAAATTAACTATCAAAAAATGAATTAGTTCCCCCGCTATAGGCTATTCGCAAGGATCTTCACGCCTTTTGAATCAAACTTTTTTTTTCTCTAAATATACAGTATATCACAGGCTAATAAATATAGCTTGTGTTTATATCTTGTCAATAAGTTTTAACATTTCATTTATCATCAATATAAATAAAAACAGTGATAAAATAGGTGTGTTGATAATACCTAGTGAGAATTAGTTCTTATCCAGAATATTATTAACCTCTTGACATATTACCCATAGTATACTGGTTCACGTCTGACCTGTTGCAAAACAGGTTAAACACTGGTCGGTGTTGTACAAGTCTAGAATTTAGCACCAGTACAGATATCGCATTTCACTGGATAGCGCTATTGGCTGCTGCTGGCACAAAGAGTACCCATTTTATCGTTGGTTGCTTCTTGTGCCACGGATCTGCTTAAACTCTTTCCATTGGCTACAAAGTGTCAGTGGTTATGAGTAGAGCCACCGAGTATTTCGCGGATTGATTTGGCAGTGGGCTAGACTTGACAGTACTCTATACACTCGAGACATTATCGTTTGCTTATTGGTTGCTGCGATAAAGCGAGGCCCTTGTACAGCACTGTTAAACACTCACTCGCACTAACTGCTTCCTGGTTACCACTGGCTCACAGTTAAACGGGGCGTGTCTAAATAACTATGGTCCAATCAGAGTAGCAATAGAAAAGGATGAATGTTTGAAGTCTACCTCGGTACTGAACGAATTCGCGAAATACTCGGGGCTCTAGTTATAAGACATTCTTAGTTACTGTTGACAGAAGAAATTCCTTGTTTTGCAACACTTGAACTGAAAATTTAATGTGAACGTCAAGGGGTTCAGCTGAGTGCGCGCGAATAACGACGCATTGTCCCTTTGGTGTAATTTTATAGACTCGGTTAAGCTTTGTTTACAAGAGGCAGAGGTATATCCTGAAAGTACAACCTAATCAGGGTTTCAGATAAGTTGGAAATTGCTGTGAATGGATTATACTTGCTTTTGTTATAGCTGTTCGAGATTAACGGAGTTCGTTTATTTTTTATTTTTAAGAGAAACGTTAAAAATTGGTTGGATATTTTTATGTAAATCCAGCTGAACTACCTACAGTGCTGTTGTTTGAAAATGAGAAACAGTAGTTAATAATGAAATGTTTCGGAATTCGGGAATTCCTTAAACATTTAATGAAGAACGTAAATTTAATTTATTTCATATGTTTCCTGGTACTAGATTTATTAATTGATAGGAAATACGAATACTGCTTAGGTATCATGTAGATAAATAATTGATACAGTTAATATTTTTCATTTTAAAACAGTCAACATTTTTACAAAAAATTGATCTATAGATATGCCAAAATATTTGTCACAGAATTAACACTACAATATTATTTAAGACTCTAAGACAGTATGAAACCAAAATGTAATACCTTAATGAAAAAATGTAACAAAATTTTCAACTATAGTTTTTAGAAGATGAAAGTTAATTAAAATTAGGATATTGTGGAATTGTTTTATTATCGTTATTGAAAAGTTTGGGATAATAAAATTTGATAACTTTTAGAGCAATACTGGGTTTGCGTTTTCTATACGTTATTATAAGAAATAAAGTCAACAAATTTTACTCTAAACCTATGCACTGTATCAGTTGTTGCTTTATGTGACGGTTTTTCGATTCGAATATATATTAAATAAAACGAACCCCCGCCGAAATATTCTATTTAGTTCAAATTCTGTTCTTGGTTTTATATTCCGAATATTCACGCTCTGCGACCCTTGTAAGGCGCGGAATGAAAAAAAAAAGGTTTATACTTTAGAGCGTTTCACTCTTATAGATTGCAGTGTGCTGTGTAATGGATGTTCACTCTCTCTTTCCAATACACGATTTCACTCTTATAGATTGCAGTGTGCGGATGTTCACTCTCTCTTTCCAATACACGATTTCACTCTTATAGATTGCAGTGTGCTGTGTAATGGATGTTCACTCTCTCTTGCCAATACACGACTTCTGTCGTTAACGCCGCCTTTGCTCCTGCGTGCGCTGTTGCCTGATAAGTACATCCCCGATTATTTCGAGGATTGAGTTGGCAGCAAGCTAGGCTGGACAGCCCTCTATACACTCCACGCATTGTCGTTTGCTTGTTGGCAGGGATATGCAAAATTCGCGTTATTATTTGGCACCAGGCTGCACTTCACAGTACTGTATGTACCGGAGCCGACGTCGTTTTCCCATTGGCTACGACGTAGATGTAAAGCCACGCCCTTTCTAAATGAACTTCACGTGATTGGGGCACACAACTGTGAAGTGTTCAATAATTGGGGCAGCGTTGCCCAGGGCGAGTCAGGCACAGTATGGTCCAATGGTAGACGTATTGCAAAGGTACGCGTATTTAAAGTTTAACGTGTCCCTAAATAATAACTCGATTTTTGCAGGTCTCTTCTTATTGGTTGCTGTGATCAAGTGAGGCCTCTGTACAGGACTAGCATACATTCACTCAAACTACTACTTCCTGATTATTACTGGCTCACAATTAAACGGGGCGTGTCTAAGGAACTGCCGTCCAATCACAAAGTAGGAGAAAAGAACAAGGTTTTGGAGTCTATCTCGTCTCCGAATGAATTCGCGAAATACACATGGCTCTACTTATAAGTTATATTTTTGGAGCCTCCCAAAATAATCTGCATTGCGTGCCTGCAGTCCAATCACGAAAGGGTTTCTCACTAAGTTTCAAAGGAGCCGCTTAGCTTTGCGTCACAGGTTTGGATTCTCTTACGAGATGCCAAGAACGCAAACAGATAAAATTTCCTTAATCGCCCCTCATTTGTTACTCAGCCTGCCAATTACGTCGCAAAGTTGGAGTAATTTGGCAACAGTGCGGGTCATTCTCACTGTACTGCGGCCTAAGAGTGGGACGCTTTATAGTACACTGTAAAATATTTCCTGGCAAACTTCCTAAGCTGTAATGGAAGTTTTCAACCTATACACGGTATGACAATAATACCACACATCAAGCTGCAGATATAGGAATGTTTAGCATCGCTACCATTCATATTTGGGAACTTCCCTACGTATTTGACTATTTCCTGAGAAAATGTAACTCTACGTGAATGTATTTGGGGAAAAATTACCATTCCCGTTTTCTCACTAAACACATAGGTTCTACACTGGTATGGTAAATTTCCGAATAATTTCTTAGAGTGTATAGGTTACTCACGGTAAGGTGAGCACTTTTTGGAGACCTCTCATTTGGAATAATTGACAATAAATATATTTTATGGTTTCATGAGACATTAGTTTTCCGAGTCCAGTGAAATATATACTCTGTGTTTATTACTTTCAGAGCAAATATTTATTTTTAAAATTGGTGGAACGATAAAAAAAATGGCTGATAGGAAAAAAGTAAATAGGGTCTCCAAAGTGCCCTCTTTACCGTGAACAGCCTGTACCTGCTAGTCTACTGGGCCGTTGGAAAGACGTAAGCCCCTTTTCATACAGGAGATTATCCAATTTGAAATCCCCCGGAGATCGATTCCTGATTTGCTAGGGACAGGTGTTTTCCGCAAAAATATTTATGGCCATGCTAAACTTCAATACCCTGCGTCCACAAACCAAAACTTCCTTTGGTTACTGGCCGCTTGTCTATGAGAGAATACATGCCTTTACTTGACTGGGCCAATCAGAATAAAGTACTCCGATACTGAACGTACATGATTCGCGGGCAGACACTTGAGGTGCGTGACACTTAATCCTTTGCCGAGTACGCACATGCATAGGCCAGGTTACGATTAATATGGAAATTTATTTGATCTTGAAGACAAAACTAACAATTTTATATTTTTACTGTTTCTTTGGACTTCGTTGGAATCTAAGTAAAACGTTATAACCAGTTAATATTTAAGTTAGTAAAAATTATATATTTGTTTTTAATTTTTTCTCAAATGAACACGACGGACTGCAAAACTTGTTACCTCTGTCGCGATCCGTTAAACGCACGACTTCATTGGCTGGCGGCTAGCCAATAATAAAGGTTGCGGAGTACGTAAGTGCCGCCAGGGCCAAAGGACTTTGGTAAGTGTAAATACAGATACTGTACCAACAAAACTGATATTGCTGTAGCGAATAACATAGGCAGCTCACTTCAACCATGTCTTCAGTGACAGTCAATCTATGTCCTCCTCGAAGGGCTAAAATCATCCAATCACAAAAGTGCATATGGACAAAAGTGTTTTGTAGTACGACAGGTTTTGAAGTATTTTCGTGAAGACACGCGACCCTACTGATTGCTATTGCGATGGGCAGAGACCTGCAAAATTCGCATTACTATTTGGGGACACGTTAAACTTTAAACACGCGTACACTGAAAAAAAAAAGTTGCTTTACAGAAAAGTATTGGTAAAAATTTATCCAGAAGTGTCCGTAAACTCTCCGTAAAATTACGGACATATCGATTTTCAGAAACGGACTTTTCGTAAATTTCACGGAACCTATCCGTTAATTTCCAAGTTAGTTTTCTGTACTCTCCGTTTAAAATAAAATGAGATAGTTAAAATGTCTCTAATTTTCGTTATGTTGGTGTTCTACCGCGTGTAAAAAATTATATTAAAAATGTTTAAATATTTTTTACTTAAGCGAGGTTTGAGCCCGAGTCAAAAAACTACAAGTCAACGACTCTATTTTTTTTTTTTTTTTTTTTTTTTTTCCTTCATTTGACATTGTCGTGACATTTTGATATTGGCGAGGCTCTAGTGAGGCCGTCCTGCTGGCGGATTCCCGGTGCGACGGGCGAGCTGGGGATCTGCCGTGTCGGGGGCGCCGGGGCGCGGGCCCGCGGCCCTCCGATTGCAGGTCGGCCACCCTGCCCCTGAGCTATGAGGGCAAGGCCCTACAGCTCTCACTTGAAAGTTGTGGTATAACTTTTATATTTATATTCAAAACATAAAAACAAAAATCCAGTTTCTATTAAATTTAGTGTATTTTTAGTGTTGCCAAATGTTACAGACGACTGATGCTATTTTTTAATGTTTGAAAGAATAGGTCATACACGCGTGGATAACCTTAACTGCCGCAGAAACGATAATTTTCTTGTTACAGTGGCGAAGAAAGCTTCGTGTATATTCGCCATTGTTCGTCCCCGTAACTCGAAGCCAAAGGGAATACGGAGACTTTCCGTAATTTGTATTTACTGACTTAACTCCGTTTTTCGTCATCACGGATTGCCTTTTCGTATATACATTGTACATTTCCGTAAAACATTCCGCAAATAAACGGAAATTTTTTACAGTGTACCTTTACAATACGTCTGTCATTGGACCATGCTGTATCTGGCACACCCTGGGTAACGCTGCGCCAATCATTGAACACTTCACAAGTGCGTGCCCCAATCACGTGATGTTCAGTAAGAAAGGGCGCGGCTTGACATCCGTGCAGCATCCAATGGGAAAACGACGCCGGCTCCGGTACATACAGTACTGTGAAGTTCAGCCTGATGCCAGATGATAACGCGAATATTGCATGACTCTAGCAATGGGGTGTGGGGGCTACACGTTCACCTGAGGACCTGGGGGCTACAACATAACTCCTACAAGTAGAGAACTGAAAAATTCATAAAGTTCAATGACCTGTAGGCTAGACTCTGCAGTATTATGTACAAAAAGGCCGATGTCAACTGCCCACTGCTGTCACAGTGGAAGGCGACGATTGGGCTACCGTTCTCCAGGACGTGTAAAAAACCGTGTGGACCAATGGCTAATGTTATATAAACACACATGTTTTGAATTCTAGCTTGTCCCAAAGGGAATCCACGAATTCTTCAGGTCTCTACCTACAAGTCAATGAGTCTACATTTTGTTGCCTTGTAGACTTATAGCAACAAGTCACCTACCACAAGCTGAGAGACGAGACTTGTAAAACTCCATACTAGTTCTACAATTTGCAAAAGAGCTTTACAAGACTAGTTAACAACTGCAGCATGCGTGCATTCGTGGTTTTGTATATTACGATTGTTTTCTATTTTGCTATTGCCCGCTATTTCCCAACGTTTCCGAGCCGACGTAAACCAATTTTCCGTGCTTGTTCTGCTGACAAACTGTAAAAGCTGTTAGTTTTGTTTCAAGGAATCCGTCTATTTAGCCCAAAAGTTTTCAAACTGTGTAGAAATTTGAATTTCTCTTAAAATCAAAATCGTTGACAGCCAAATGCTTGTTTCTTGCCGAGTACCTGTTCGATTCACTTACACCTGCAACATTGTCTTCGTTATTCACAAACACTGATGTAGGCTGTTCACGGTAAAGCGAGCACTTTTTAAGGCCCTTCTAAATTTTTCCTGTCACCCAATTGCTATCTTCCTGCTGCTTTTTACTATAAACCTTGCAATATGACCAATAAACACAGTGTATAAATTTCACCACTCCCGGAATTTATCACTTAAGGCTGCGTTAAGATATATCTATTGGTGGTTAATGCCTGTTGGGAGATCCTTAAGGAATGCTTACGTTACCGTGAATAGCCTATAGCTACAAGTATAGCGTAGGTAACTTCAATCACCTTATAACATTTGACACAATATATTTAACAAATGAGGTCATAGTTCACACTTACAGTAGTTTATACATTCTATGTGGATAATAAGATCTTCTGGTCCAGTATTGTCTTCGTTGCATGTTGTACACATCCTTCCCATAACCCTAGTCGGAGCTCCCCCATCAGCGCTTATTGGACGAAGACCTGCAACAATTACGCGAAGATGTACCCCTGAATAGTGGTACTTGCACGATGGTACACCAGCACACTTCAGTCGCACAGCAATGCAGTGCATGGATGCGTGGTACCCAGCGTGATGGATTGGCCTAGGTGGGCCGGTGGGTTGGCCGCCCAGGTCACCGGATATAAACATAATCGCCTTCCCCTTGAAGGCACAGGTGTACGCAACTGAAGTTGGGCAATGAGGAGGGTCTCTTTCAACGTATCCAGGATGCATGTCATACGGCAATAGATAGTCCCGGTATGTTGCTGCAGCATGTACGCCCGTGGCCTAACATACTCCAGTGTAGTTCAGGTAAAACTTGATTCAATATTCCATTTCACATAAAAAGAAATCTGGTCCGGGTGTGCTTACATCAATTAATAAGTTTATACAGAGGAACTAATACAACATCAACAACGACATACGTAAATATACCACAAATTTTCGTGAAGTTACGGAAATCAACACGATGGGATGTAATCCTGTTACCTACGAGAGAACATTTGGTTGGAAGACGATAAACTCGGCATTCCATTGGTTGGCAACCGGCCAATACGGAAAGACTGGTGTCGTTTTGACCAGTATAATGGTGTTAAGTGACAATAGGGACCAATAGAACACTGTGTCCCCGCAGCGGTATGGATATTGGTGATTAACGTCTAGCTTGTCTTTAAAGCTGGTTAAAGTGTGCCGATCTCAAAGTGTTAAACTTTAGGCGGATGCCGAAACTGGGTAAACTTTTGCAATGCCAAAGAAATTACTAACATTCTATTCGTCCGAACATCCTACTCTTACCGCCTATCCTAACGGGTTATTTATTCTCCTGCACTAGGACAACAACATGAGCCAGGTTGTCAGTAAACACGTCAGACATGACAGTGTTACAGGATGCCTAAATCCCAGGCAATCACAAATGTTTTTGCTAACTATAGGCCGCTCACTGTAAACTGAGGACTTTTGAAAGCCCTGCTGAAGAACTACTTGCATGCACGATGTGTATTCTTCCGTGAAATGTAGAATTGACGGTGCCATGGGCCCGATCACGTTATTCATGCGTCGGTCAAGTGAAACTGCGAAATTATTAGAATAATCAGTATCTTACAAATCTGCTATTTTTTTTTCAATTCAATTGCATTACAAAAACAGAAAAGCGAAAGAAAAAATTTAAGATATCACACATGGTTACCTAACACATTTAACAGGATGTTAAGGCATGGAACTAATTTCCCTCCATCGTTACCAACTTTACTGGGCGCATGTCTCTCAGTGAGCCCGTTAGTTATGAGCAGTGATTTTTTTCTAAGGTTGATTTCAAAAGTGCTAACTTTATTGTGAACGGCCGTTCAAGATGTGCTTTCTGAGGAAACGGTCGGTTTAGAGAACACAACCAAGGTGACAGTGATTGATTTTTGCATTATGATTAACTAACATGTAATGTCGAATTGATTCAGTAGAGGGTTACAAAGTTCTAATCAATAGAAAGGTGCCAACAGCTGTTTAATTTATGAATGGGTGCACTCTCCGTAACACCGTGTCCTATGGTTATCTACCTTGCCTGTACCTATGATACTTTGCGTTGCTTAACCGCCACAAAATTTCCAGTTCATCCTAGCGTAACACATTTCTACTCTCCACTTTCGGGAGCTTCTACTGCCTTCTGAAATCACTGTAGATCCTATGCCGTGTATATTTTTCCCTGTTTATTTTGAATAAGGACTCCGGCCAAGTCAGGTTAGCACTTACTGTGCATTCTGTAACCGAAAATTTAAATGTAACGGTCTTTCTAATGCTTCGTGACTAAGGTATCTATAAACGACAGTGGGAAGAAAATGATCGACGCGTTGAAGTTAATTCTAGAAAAAATACACTCTACAGAAACAATATCTTTCGCTATGTATGCTCTCCAACATTTCACTCTGAACTCAACCACGAAATTGCAGGCTAGGCACCGTACAGCGCTGCCAAACTATGGGACATCACAAAGAGAGTCGTAAAATGATGTGTTAAAGAATACCACATAAAGAAGATTACGACCAACTCTTGGCTCAGCTGTCTTTATCGTAAAGACACTTGCTGTGAATATGTTCAACGAAACTGGTGCACGATAGCCGTATTTTTTTGTCAGAAGTTGTTTTCCAATCTATTTCCTGAAATTTCTGGCCCAAGACATAAATAAGAATTTTGAATGCCCTTTTACACTGCCTTTAGTATTCTCGGAACACTTACAGAAGAGAAAAAGTATATATTATTTCATACTCCCCATTGGTGCTTTGAGAATAACACATAATTTGTGAAGGCTGTTCACGATAAAGTGAGCTCTTTTCGAATCAACCTTAGGAAAAAGTTACTGCTCCTACCTGCATATAAAAAGGACGCCCTAAGGGGCATGCGACTTACTTAGAGCATTTCACCGGAATTTATTCTTCAGACGTCAGAGGGTGGCGGCATAAAATGCAATAAACCTGAAAGTGAACGGATTTTAGAGCATCAATAAAATGTAACAGTGTAAAGATGTGTTCAAAATTATTATGTGTGTCTCGTCGTGTCAGAATTTTTTGACAAGCCCTCAGAAAAACAACTTATGGCTAGAGACATGCAAAATTCGCATTTTTATTCGTTTTTATACTGCATATACTCGAGCCGGCGTCGTTTCTCCATTTGCTGCTGCATAGACGTGAAGCCACGCCCTTTCTGACTGTACTGCACGTGATTGGGGCACACGATTGTGAAGTGTTCGTTTATTGGCGCAGAGTTACTCCAGGGCGTGTCTGATAAAGAATTGTCCAATGACAAACGTATTGCAAATGCACACATGTTTAAAATTTAGCGTGTCCCCAAATAAAAACGCGAATTTTGCATGTCTCTATTTATGACGAAAATAGGGTAGAATATACTGCTTTCGTGCACCACACTCCCCTTAATGCTGCCTTTTAGTGAGGGGCGTGTTTCTGCGCGTGAGGCTAAAATTGATGAAGCTCTACGGTCGACGCCGGCCGGCGCGTGTTATGCGATTTCGCCCCTTTGCCCAAAGTTGTGAACTCGAGTGCAGTATCCTCGACGTACCAGAACTATGGGAGTTTAGGAGACCACCCTATAATTTTATCAGGCGCCCCACTGTAAAAAAAAGTCCAATTCAATCCTATATCGTAGTTACCCATGAATCCGGTTCGTACACTGTAAAAATTTTTTGTAATTTTTACTGATAAATTCTTTGTAATTTTACAAATGCTTGTAACAGTACAAAGATTTTTCTTCTAAAACTACTCCTTTGTAAAACTACAAAGTTCGTGTTTGCAATAGGCCTTATGAAATCTTTGTACTATACTGACCCGTTTCCACGAGCTTCAGAAAAATTGCGGACACTCAACAAAGTAAAACCATATATAGCTGTTTGTGCAGAAACTATGGGTGATGTAAAGGATAGTTGCGTGCAAAAATAAATGTAGTGCAAGTTTGAATAACATAGAACACTTAAAACAACTCAAATAATCATAATAAAAAGACTATTTCAATAAAATGCTGTTTTTGGCTATGTTGGAGTGCTTGGAAATAGTGGTTCTAACATGCGTAGTGTCATGAAAGCGATATTCCGTCATCGCCTGAAGTTTGTTTTCTTTTCGTAAATTAGTACATTGAGCGCACGTGGAATAATTTCGTCAAAAAAAAAACGGATTTCCCAACACACTGCAACACATTTCTAGAGCCTAGGAGGCAGCCCCCTTAAGCATGCTAAAGTCTCGGAACAGAGCCCCCGGGGTCTTTGTAGACGCGGTGTTGTCCGCTGGAAAAGCCGCGGGTAGTTGTCTGACCTCGACTTAAGGGCCTGGGCGAAGGTCAACGATCTCAGGGAGGCCCAAAACTCGCACAAAAGACGACGCGCATGTCCCTGGGGGACGAACTAGACAGCCGGCAATGTACACCGTAAAAATTTCCTTCAGCTTTACGCAAGAGAACTTGGAAACTAAGCTATTGAAAAATCCTCACGGGGTACTAGGCTTTTTCACACACACACACACACACACACACACACACACACACACACACACACACACACATACACACATCATGGTTGCCACTCATCTGGAAAACCTGGAAAAAGGGAGAAGTCAGGGAATTTGAAAACTGCCAAGGAAATCAGGGAAATGTCAGAGAATTTCGCACAAATTAGCTAAATCTCAGGGAATTCTCTGATATGCATACTATGTTTAGCAGTTTTATCATCAATCATGTACTCCTACCGGGATCGTATTAAATTGTTTTGATGATTGTAGATAAGATCCTTAGGAATTTTTTTTTGCACTTTATCCAGAGAGCATTTTTGTAAAATCAGAGTAGTATTTTGGTGTAAAGGTGTGTTATAATGAAAAAGGCGTCAATCCTTTGAGAAAAAAAAGTTAACTAAAGGTCAGGGAGAAAAGATTATTTTTGTCTGGAAATCAGAGAAATGTCAGGGAATTTTCCATTCGAAAGAAGTATATATATATATATATATATATATATATATGTATATAATGTGTCTTTAATACCTATTAAGTAGTACCCAAGATCTTTTTGCGAAAAAAATTGGAGCACTCGGTAGACTTCAATAAAATATACACACCTCGCCTGTTGGCTACTGATATCGTTTCCGCATTTGACAGAGCCACTCAGGATCCTGTAACTCCAAAACTGAACCTTTGAGATTGGTGCGCTAACAGTTAAAAAGGACCAGAATATGTACCAGCCAATCAAAAAAGGCGGACAACTTAACAGTGCTTTGCACTGTATCTTGTCTGGAAATATTTCCGCGAAATATCGCTGCTCCTAACAATAAGTATTGATTCGCCATAATTTGCATGAATGTTTATGTTTGTTAATTTTCTAGCTTCGTATTTTCTTTGCCTTTTTCAGTGATTATCTTATCTATTTCTCAAATTCCATTGCTATAATCTCTTTTGTCAGTGTAGTTTATTTCTACAGGAAACTGGTTTTTAGTAGGGTGAAAAGAATTGTGCGCAGGATAGACGTCGACATTATACGTGTATACAAGCAGGTATCCTTTGGCAATTGGCTGGTTGTCTGCGTGAAGATACATTCTCTATTTGACTGGACCTATCAGAATTAATTCACTCCGGCTCAGAACTTGCGTGATTGGCTGGAGTTGAAATCATCCAACCACGAAATAGTTTCTGAACTAACGGGTTTTCCAGTACAACTAGTCGTGGAATCTTTTCGCGAAAAACATGTGGCCCTAGTCATCAGTAGAGACCTGAAAAATTCGAGAGTTCAATGACCTGCAGGCTAGACTCTACAGTCTTATGCACAAATATATCGATGTCAACTATGCATTGGTTGCCTGCTGTCAGAGAGGAAAGCTACGATTGGGGCAAAGTTCTCTAGGAGGTGTCATACACCATGTGGACCAATGGATGAAATTATATAAACACACGTGTTTTGAATTCTAGCTTGTCCCAAAATTAATCCGCGAATCCTTACAGGTCTCTAGTCATTAGTAACAAGGAGGGGTTGTAAAATTTTTTTCGAATACATCTTAGGACAAGCTACACTTCAAACGCATGTATATTTCTGGTATGTTAGCAATTGCACCATAGCTTCTAGACACGTTGACTGAGAAGTCTAGACTGTTGCCAAATGAATCCGCGCAATTCACCTGCGTTTACTTATTTCGTATTTGGCCGACCTGGAAATTTTGCGGATTCGATATGGGGCTAGCTAAACTTAAAAAATTTCTAGATTTGTGCTACTCTTGCAATTGGAGCACGACTTGACACCTGGAGGACTCTCGAACCAATAAGAAACACCCAACTTAATACAGCCCCCCCCCCCCCGGATCATGTCCTACCACTAGATATGGCAGATAGGAGCAAATTAGCAGTTGGCAACCACTGGCGTGTACAAAATAATTTGAAGTCTATGCTACGGGTCATTGAACACACGAATTATTATGCTACGAGTCTAAAATGTAGACCTGCATCTACACCATGGGGAACTGTCCACCCCCCTTCCCCAAATCCCCCCCCCCCTTCAGCGCTCCAGTCACTCTAAGGTTGTAGTGAACAGCGGCCATAATTTTTTTTTTTAATTGCAATGCCTTTCTGAGTTCCTCAAGACACCTAAATAAAAATAATGACTCACTGTAAATCTCAGTTTCATAAATTTAATCGTGCCTGAAAAGGTTGAAACAAATGAAATCTTTTTTCAGTCCAGATATAAATGGTGAACCTTCAGCAGCACTCGTAAATGGGAGGGATTCCTTGACATTTTGACACTGGTTCGATCTGAGTTGTTTACAAACCCTACATAACCAAATTTGCCGCCTGTCATTAATGGTAATTTCATTTATTTTCAATTTGTATTTCACAATATTGTAGACTCCTAATGAGGTTTATATGTTATTAATATCATATCGATTATTATGTGTATTTGTTGTCTATCATTATTACTATTTTCAATCATTTCTAATTGTCATTAACTCTAATTTAATTCATTTCTAGTTTTTCTGTAATCTTTATGTGTGTAGAAGGTATATTGTATTTCTCACTTATGAGTTAATATTTTGATGCTAATTGTTTATACTGTAAATGTTTTTTTCTATTTCATTATATTTTTACCTGTTATTCTTCAGTCAGTTTTATGTAATTGTAATATACGTGGTTAAGTGTAAGATACTGCTATATGCCTTAACTTCGTCATTTTAAAAGACATAAATAAATGACCCTATCATCTCGCATTTTAACCCTTTAGGAAGGCACAAATTATCTGGCACTGAAGACGAGGTTGAAGTGAGCTGACTATATCCGCCTCTACAGTAATATCACTTGTGTTGGGATCCGCGTTTCCACTTACCTTCGTCCTATTGGTCCTGGCTACGCCGGACACGCCTACTGTACTCTGCAACGTTTATGATTGGCTGCTCGTCGACCAATGGAGTCGCGTGTTGACTTATGTACCAAATAATGTGTCGCGACAGCTGTAACAGGTTTTGAGCCTGTCATGTTCAATTGAGAACTTAATAGAGGCCTGAAAAATTCGCGGATTCATTTTGGGACAAGTTGTAATTTAAAACACGTGTGCTTAGCTAACTCGAATCATTGGTCCGCACCATGTTTGACTTCTCGTGGAGAAGGCTGTCTCAATCTTCGCCTTCCATTGCGACAGCAGACAACCAATGCGCAGTTGATATCGGTATATTTCTACGAAAGACTGTCGAGTCTACCCTGCAGGTCGCGAATTTTTCAGGTCTCTACTTATTAATAAGCCCGTTTTATTTTTATCAATTGAAATGCTGACTAAGTGTAATTTTTTTTTTACGTAGATACCGATAAAGTTCGGCGACACTCTAAAACCTAAAAAGTGTGAGTTTTGTCTTAAAAGGCAAAGAAATCGCCATATAAACACAGCCCCGAGTGTATACGTGCATACTTCTCAAAGGGTTAAGATAGCAATAGTCCACTGCTCACTCGAGCAGAGGCCACGTGTTCATTGGCTACCGCCAAAGACAGCACTCGTTCTCCACTCCCACCCGACCGGCAGTACTGAAGCAAACAAGAGTTCTCATAGTTTACTATTGGTTGTGAGTCGTGCAGTGTGAGACAGATGAAGGAGAAATCTAATAACCCGGGAACACCCGATTTTCGCGGAAATATTTCGCGGCCAGTTGTATTTCGTAACAGTTTAGCTCAGTTACACTTTCCTGACGGGATGGTTTACGTGTCGCATGTGTCACAGACGAACATTATCGAAGTTACCTAATTCTGATTGGCCAGTCAAGTAGGAAAATGTCTACACGCAATGACCCGCCACAAATAATCAACAGGAAAACTGCTGGTACAGCCGTATAGTATTCAAATCTAGCATGTAAGGAAAATCTTTTCGCGAAATTAGGGCATCCCTACTAATGACAAAAGCAGTACTAGGTTATACCTGTATGCCATCTAACTCGCAGCCGAATTTCGCTGGTCGGTGGGTCTTCTCAAGGAGTTCCCGTTTCCCCCGCCCTTGCGTTCCGGCGCTGCTCCTTACCCCCCTCACTTCTCCCTCATCGGCTCCTAAGACCTCGATGTTAAGAATCGGCCATATCTTTCCACTCGTAGCTGAATTATAATGCGAAATAATAGGGCTTTCATGTGCAGCAACTTAAGTGTGCTTCTCATGGGAATTTACAGAAAGCGATCTTGACATTATGGTATTTGGAAAAAGTCTGCACTGTTATTATTAGACACTTGAACAATTCGCTTTTCCCTTTCGGGACAAGCTAGAATCCAAACAAATGTATGTCTGAGCTCGTTTTAGTTTGGCCGACGACTCAACCTGACACTTACGTGGAGGACTCTGGGCCAGCAATAAGCACTGAGCGAAATGCAGGCACAATCGCGGCTTCTCATTGTGGCAGCAACCAGCCAATGAGATGCAAATACCTGCTTTGGTGGGTAAACGAAGGTCAAGTCTAGCTTACGCATCACTGAACCAGCGAATTTTTTTACTGCTACGCGCCTACAACCGCACGAGTCGCGGGCTGTATACTCGGCCTGCGGGTAGGGGGGGGGCTTACCTCGATCCTCCCCCCCCTAGGCAGCCTTCGGGCGTGGCAAGAAATGATTTACGGCTGACCTGACTGGCGTCACAGCCCCTCCTCCTCCCCTCCCTGTCAATGAAGCCGACGAGTTTAGAGTATGCACAAGAATAGGCTACCTATTATGGGAACTAGGAACCTCGGCGCAAAGCCGGATTTAGAAATATTTCTGGGCGATGGTCTACGAGCTTCAGGATCGGCAGTAGTTTGCAGAAGCCATCTGGCTGAGTGCGGTGGGCGAAATGTAGTGCGGCGAGGGACATCGGCGAAGAGGACAGACGACGACGGGAGATTGCGGGACGACGGCGGACGAGGTGTTTGTGGTGTGAACGGACGAGAGAGCGTGAAACCCGACGAGTGAAGGCTACTGTATGTGAGGGCGATAGGAGAACTCTAGAACATTGCTGACTGGTGGGACCTGGGCCGAAGTGATATGGGACTGTATAAACATGCGATACAGACTTAGTTGTATATATTGGAACTGCCAAATATGGACCTATAATTTATAAAGTAATTCATTAGGTTTTGTTACACGATCTGTTATGACTGATCTTAGTTATTTGATTACATTAATTTCTTTGAGGTAATTGTAAACTGTTCTTATAGAATGTATTAATTGTAATTAGCAATAGAGGTCAACTTATTGTGAGATGTTGGGTGGAGATAATTTTGTTTGTATTTATTGTAAATAAAATTAAGAAATTATAAATAACTCTTTTATTTAATGAAGAGCTCCATCCCTTAACGAACCTGGTCTAGCCCACTGACTTTTGAGAAATTGTAACATTGCTATATGCCAGTTCCTAGTACAAAACCGAATTTTTGCGGTGTAGCAGCCCCACACGCCGCCTTGCTGTAGGAGCACAAAGAGCTCGCGACCAAACTGACACAAACAGAAAGAATCCCGAGCTTTTTGTGTGGGGTGTCTTCCCTTTCCCATGCACCGCACCGGGAAGTTAAAGGGGCGTCTTTTGCCCGCAGGCCATTGTCCACTCCACAGAAAGAAGAAAAAAACATTCCAAGGCGATATTTTGGAGGGGGAGCGCACTTACATTAGAAACACACAGTCTAGAATCCTCAGATAACAGGATAAACAAACGGGACTACATAATTTAGAAATTTCACATCATAGGACAGTCATACAACAGAAAACACACAACTAAGAACTAAAATTCGTTATAAACACAGACTACCAGAGAAACATAGGTTTTAGAACAGCAGTGCAAAAGAAACACACGTTAGAACTTTCGTACGGCAGAAACACATAATTAAGGAACACGTATTGAGAACCACGTATGTTAGAAACGTGGTACAATCGAATTTCACACCTTAGAATGGTCATACAACAGAATCACAGATGTTGGAACGATCGTACAAAAGAAAAAACACAATTTAGAACCACAGATTGCTGAACCACACATGTTAGAAAGGTCGTACAATCGAAATTCACACTCTAGAACGATCATACAATAGAACCACAGATTGCAGAACCACATCTTATAAACGTCACACAACCGAAATCCACAACTTAGAACGATCATACAGCCGAAACACATGTAGAACGGTCGTGCAGTAGAAACCCACGCTTAAGAACTATCATACATTAGAAACACACATCTAAGAACTGTCGCACATTAGAATCACATAGCACAGAACTGGTTTTCGTTAGAACGTTCTGTCTTGTGTGGTTCTATGATATGTGGTTCTAGTGTATGTGTTTATAAGATGTGACGGCACCCATTTCGAAGAAGGGTTGATTTAGCGTTTCTCTGTGTATGTCGTGGCTTTTAGGATGCTGGTCATCAAAAAATTCATTATTTTATATCCGTTTGTACTAAATAGCATTCAACATGTACACTTTATCTGTAAGTGCTCTTTCCTGGTATTAAAATTATTTAGAACCATTAGTTTTTGCATTATAGCGCATCAGTTTTAGTGGTTTTGATACACACAGATATAATAAACGAAAATATTTACAGAAAATTTAACTAGGATGACTGACAGTTGAGCTTTGCTTAGTAATAGTTTTTGAGACTGCTACAAATCAAAACTAGGCCAGAAATGTCTAATTTTGAGCAATTATTTTTAAAATTGCAAAAACATTTGATAGCTTAATTTTAAAGATTTATAGAATGTAAATTCTTTGTGAGCTAAGGGCCGAATTATGGAAACTTTGTTTTTTTCATGGTTAAATAAGCTATTAATCAAGGTCAGTTGCCAGGTAATACACAGTGTGTCTATGTTACACCTATTAGTTACAGTTGTCATCCAAAGATGGCATTACTGGTATGTCCGGCACAATGGCGTAGCTAAATATACCATGTGCCATGAATACTGCTACGCGCCTACGACCGCACGAGGCGTGGGCAGTATACTCGGCTCTGCGGGAGGAGGGGGAGGGTGACCCACCTCGATCCTCCCCACCCCATGGCAGCCCTCGGGCGTGGCCGGAAATGATTGACAGCTGACCTGACTGGCGTCACAGCCCTTCCTCCTCCCCCTCCCTGCCAAAGAAGCCGACATTATGCGAGTTGCATTAAACCATTGTTGTATACAGACTGTTGATGTGTGCCTTACAATTGAGGTGGACGAAGGAAATTATTTAAATGATATTGCTTTTTCTACCATAGAACAACAACCAGGCGTGTGTGAATCATAGCAACATGCTGCATGAATACGTAGAAAGTTGTACATGACTATAAATACGATGGAAATTCTAGCAAAGGTCCCACCTGTGAAAGTGGTAAGTAGCGTAGCTTAGGCACTCTGTCCGTACATGTGTTATGTTTAATTTCTCTACTGATTTTGTTCGTGTAAATTGTACTGTTGGTATGATGTTTATATTACGGAGTTATGCAAAAAAACTGCCTTAAAATATTATAACAGCAGTATAAAATGTACAATAATACTATGCTTTTGCATTTTAAAGAGATTGTCAGAAAGAGCACACTAGAATAATTTTGGTACTCCTTGCAACCTCAGTTTACGAAACTATTCATGAAACAATTGTATGTACGTACATTGTTGAACACGTCTTCTTACGAAAAGAACAAAATGCCTGTCTGCGTCGAATTATTCCCCAGTCCGTAACAAGTAATTTCGTAAGTTTATTCCTTCCGAAATTGATTTATTCACAGGAAAAGCAGAGCAGTAGAATCAAATTTAGTTTAATGGGCTGTTCTCCTCTTTCAGGTCGTAATATTGAAACCGTAATAGGTAGGGACAGTAAAATTTCGCGAGTTCAATAACCTGTATGCTATACTCCTCAGTACTCTGCATGCTGGAGCCTCAGATGTGTGTTCATTGGCTGTTGTCCCGCATCTGGCAGTTATGGGATTCGCAAGGTGTTTCCTTGCCAGTCTGCTATTGGCTCAGAGTCATCCAGGGCAGGTCTAATAAACTGTGAGCCAATTGCAAAGGTGACTTTACTATATATGTGTTTGACGTCTATCTTGTCCCGAAATTAATTCGCGAAATTTTCCTATCCCTAGTAATAGGGCTGATATCGTAGTATGTATTTTCAGGTAACATGCAAACGCTGCTATGCATGCAAACAACTGGGGGATATGAAAACCACGTTGTTTGAAGGCTATCATGCACTAAGTATGAATGAACACCGCCTTAGGAAACACAACTACCCGTGTGATAGTCGAAGGCAAAAAACTGTCAGTTATACTATTCCTAATGGATGAGGGAGCTACGAGAAGGTATGTAAAAACTATTTTATAAACATGTTGGCGTGTACTCAAGAAGGATTGAGAAATTCGTACAAAAGAAACGAGTATCTGTTTACAAAGACAAGCGCGGTGACCTGAGAACCTTTAAGTTTACCTTTCAAGATAGAGTTTTGGTTAGAGAACATACTAATCGTACACCCAGAGGTCAAAACCATTACAACAGAAAAAATTCAGAAAATGAGTACCCAAGTGGCAATCTGAACGTGAACAGATCAAACGCTGCTTTTAAAATACAGCAGCCACGCAGTCTTGTGACCTATAAATTTTACCGTAAGGTTTTCTAACAAGACTTTCCAAATGTATGTTTTAGGAAACCTCGCGTTGATATATGAGAAATGTGTGAGGCTCACTGCGGGAATAAAAAGCGAAGACAATAAATTGATGCGAAGACAGAAAAAAAACACAACAAAAAATACACCACCCTAAGAGTGAAAAGGCTCTCTTGATGATGAGAAAGGACTATCAGCAGCTCTTTGCCTGGTAGTGAAGTTTGTACCATTTCAGTGGACTTACAACAAGTGCTTTTAAACACCCAAGGTAACCCAGTGGAACATGTGCTATTCCAGGCAGTTTGTATGGTGCAACTTCCGGATTCATATTGCTGATAATCTGAATCTGATGGGGTAATCTGTGTATGACATGAAGGTCATTCATCGCGGGGAGGGAACCAGGTTGTTTCTTGTCTCCTGTGTACCTGAAATGGACCTCGGTTGTTCACATTTTCAAAAAATGTTATGCGTTTGGAGTGGCAATTTTTGCGGTCATATAAAAAAAAAGAACGCTCCTGTTTTTTTTTTGTATATTTTTCTAGTTGCTGCTGGGCATTTTGAAAGTATAGATCACAGATTTCTTATGGCAGTGCAAAGTTTACCTGCCTCAGACATGGATTTTGCACTTATAGAAAGATGATGGAAGTGTTCAAAGGTCCAGACGGTAAAGGATGCTGCGAAAGTAATAAGGACAGCAAGACTATGTAGACAATTCTACGTGCTGAGTAGGGAGGGATAGTTTCTTGACTTCGACAAAAGCTGCGAAATATAAATAAACCCTTTAAAAGTGAAGATGTCCCAGGCAGCTTGGCTGCACGTAACATAAGACAATCCTGGGATTGTGAAATTAAAACAACCTCTGGTGAGATTGAAGGCTGGGGAACTTGCCGTGTTTTGAACAGAGGTGTTACAGTCGAAGGTATGGTATCCACCGAGCTCAATGACTGGTCAGTAGAGACCCGAAGAATTCACGAGGTCAATGACAGGCAGGCTAGACTCTACAGTCTTATGTACAAATATGCAGGCATCGACTGCACATTTGCTGTCTGCTGTCACAGTGGAAGGCAACGATTGGACCAGCGTTCTCCAGGAGGTATCAAGCACCGTGTGGCCCAGTGGCTTACGTAATAGAAACAAACGTGTTTTGAATTTCAGCTAACAAACGAGACTTGCTCACAACGGTTTCTATACTATTATGGTATTGCATAGCAATGGTTTTTTTTAACTTTGTGTGTAAGCCATAGTGTTCAAGAATCAATAGCGTAATTTATGTATTATTGTTTACAGCAGGAGAGTTTTGCCTACTTACAAACTGTGAATATAATGCGCGATATATTTGCATTCAATTGTATATGGTTTGTTTTTTTATTAGTATTTTACTACAATTATAACCTTTTGGACCTCAGGCATTTATAAACATGGTGTTTTATTTCCTGATAAAAATGTAATTTCTATACGGAATGCGACTAAAGTAATGCTGAAAGTGTGCATTATCTTCAACAATAAAGAACATTATTGTGGCAGTTAGCTCATTTAGATTATATCATAACACGTTTTGCAGGCAGGAATTGCATAGTGGCACTTAGCAATTTCCCAATGCTTTAAATTTTAATCTATTATTTTGCTTTAGTATTTGCAACTATCTAAAACCGTCCACTTGACACATTTATGTATGAACTGGGTATTCTATGTCACCTAGACCTATATATTCATGATTTGGTAGGCCTCTCTCAATACTATTCAAATGTAGATTATTATTCAAGTTTTATAGCCAGATCGAAGTAATACCAAGTGCATTTTAAGGCAACACAAAATTTATCAATTAGCAAACTACATTGATTTTAGTTTTTCTATTGATTTGAGGCTGGGTGGCAATATTTTCCCTCTTGTATACTAAAATTAAGTTACTACGTAGATAGACGTGTAAATGGAAAAATGACAATATCATGTGAAAAGAATTGCAAATAGAAGCTTTTGTAGACTAAGAACACTGATTGTTACTTTTTATATTGATTTTTCTTATATGTAAATATATGTGATGTGTATACAACAGGCGTATGGCTGAGCTGCACGGGTAAATAAATACTTATGCTGGATGTAATTAAATTTAGAGAGCAGAAAAATTTTCAATAAATAAATTAAGTGAGTTGTTTTAAAACACTCGTTCGTATGTTTTTGTAAAGTTACGACAACTGAATGTATTGTCATGGTACTATCTTCCTAATCTATTAGCTTAAAAATGTTTTGACTGCTACTATTTGCCATTTCTGGTGTTGCTGTTACAGGCTATCCACGGTAAAGTGAGCACTTTTTAAGGCCCTCCCAGCAGGCACTAACCACTAATAAATATATATTATTGCAGCCTCAGACATTAAGTTTTGAGTGTGGTGACGTGTATAGGCTACAATGTGTTTATTGGTCACACTGCAATGTTTACATTAAAAAGCAGCTGGAAGATGGAAATTGAATGAAAGGAAATATTTAGAAGGGCCTTAAAAAGTGCTCACTTTACCGTGAGCAGCCTATACAACCAGTGACGTGTGGTAGAAGTGTTGCAAGGTGAGCTGGTGCTTGCTCGCTGCTGTACATTCTCGGTGCACGCAGCAGGAGCCAGTAACCACCGTGCAGCTCTAAGGGAAACTGAATGTATTCTGACCACTCACAAGCGAGCAGCAAGGGACACATTACACGCGTCCTGTGGCGTCAGCTTCCGAGCTACGTTTCACTGGTGGAAGTGTAAACTAGCAAGCAATAAGATACAACACACAACTAACGCCTGATTACCTTGCAACAGTTCACCATACGCCACAGTTTAAGCCTAGGCTACAATTACCGTAGCGTTCCCGTAGCAAGCAAAATAACAGTGGCGTTACCATGTAAGTGTGAAAATGTACTGGCTACAACCGCAGCAAGAAAACTGTTACGCGGCCAATGAGAAACGAGCACAAAAAAAAATGGCATGCTCTACATGTATCGCGGATATTTACACTCTGTTCGCTAACCTGATATTTATTTCGGTTTATCTACTTGTGATGAAACAAATTTAGCGGAAATCGTTTTTCGGGATACAAATTGTGGTATAAATGTTAATAATTTCGTTGACTATTTAAATAAACGGAAATCGGAACTGTACCACAACGTTAATTTAATAGCTATGTTGTTGTTACATGCCTGCAAGCTCGTGGTTGGAAATTTTATCTCGTCATTGGCCGGCATAGAACTCGTTGTGTTGTAGCTGGTCCCATATACAAGTGCGAGTTCAATTTTTATTGTTATTTCTTACGGTGATTGTAGCCGGGCCTTGACATCTTTCGGAAACAGCGTTCGACGCAGCGACTTAGACGGCTGTTGCACGCAGGTCTACAGCGACGAACCTTTGATGGGGGGGGGGGGGGGATGAATGTACCGCTATTTACACCGCCCCCGAGCCTGTAAGCCCATAACAGGCCTTTGTGTTCGTTTCAAAAGGGACCTCGACTTTCTCCTCCTCGCGCCGATTTCCAGCCCGTTGAAGTTTTGACATAGGTTTCACCCCGCTCCTTTCGCCCTGAAAGGTGGTGACATTTCCGAAATTGGATACGGTGGCTTAGCGTTGCTCTGCCCCTCCGTACCGCGGGGTTCGCGCTGTTCTCCCTCCCTCCGCCCCCCCCCCCCCCCACACACACACAACGTGGTCAAGCTTCATGAAAAAGGAGTGACGTGAAATTTTCAAAGTATTCGCTCACTGAAAAAATCGAATTCGCGGCGAACGATTGGTGTCTCTTAATTAACACGTTAGAATATAAATAACTATTATAATAAATTACGTATAAAGTGGTTTGGGCCGTAAAATTCAATTATCAAGCCCTAAACATATTTAACAAAAAAAATATTTAAGGTTCATCGGAGAAATTAATTTTGTTTACTTGTGTCTGAACATTACCCTTGTTGTCACGTGGGTCTCGTAAACCGATGTACTTGTCCCAATAAGAAACTATGGGATCTTTCAATGTGAATCTTATAGTTTCACACCACCATCAAATGTGAAATTTTGTAAGCCATTAAGTTATTCAACTCCTTACCAAAACAATGAAAATGTTTCTCTTACATTAAATTGAAGTTTTAAACACGACTGTCAGCTTTAATTTAATATGTAAGCTAATAGCGATTTTTATGATTTTTGACCGACCAGGGGCATTAACAAGAGAACGCTGAATATAAAATAATCAAGCTTTACTTAATGCATTTTTATGCCTACTGATTGCAAATTGTAATCGCTACAGCTATTTAAAGCATTAGTAATTCGGTGGAAGCTATTTGTGAAGTTAATGATAGAAATACAAAAACAAAATACTGGAGGACGTGACTGCAGCACTGTGTACTGTACACGTAGAGGATCAGGAGGAAGGACGGCTCGTGATGACGTCACGCGCTTGAAAGCAGGCCTGCCGCTTAGAAAAATGTGTGGTTTACAGTGAGCGTACACGCTTTATATTCTACAACTCACACACGAGTAGAAATTTGCTTAATTTTAATGAAGTAGTGATCGATTAGCAAATATAATAACTTAGACGTGGAGTGAATAGATTTGGACGGCTCTTAACATAGAGGTCTTGAGAGCCGATGGGGGTGATTGAAGTGAGTATGGAGCAGCGCCGTAATGAAAGGACGGGGGGAAACGGGTGATCCCCGAGAAAACCCGCTGACCTACGGCATCGCCCGGGATGATTCCCAATGCGAAAATCCCTAGTGACCCGGACGGGGAGGAGGCGAGCAGGCTAACCGCTCAGCCACCATGGCCCTCTAAAATTTGGACGTATTATTTAAGTAAAAATATAAAACGTAAGATTTTATTTTATAATTTGATATTCAATAAATATTGTCTATTACTTCTTATTCTACTTTTTAAAACAACTGTACAAAAATAAAACTACTATCGTCTGTTCGCTGGTAATAGAGTACTTTTGAAATCAACCTTTGAAAAATGTCACTGTCCCTACCTTAGTATACTACTGTAACGGGCACACTGGCTGGCCTGCGTGCAAGTAAAGATTGTAACGACAATGCGAAGGTAGTTCCATGTCTTAAAGTTGATTTATAAGTGTTTGGTAAACATTTGTATTACCTCGACGATTACTGAAATAAAACTACTATCGTCTGTTCGCTGGTAATAGAGTACTTTTGAAATCAACCTTTGAAAAATGTCACTGTCCCTACCTTAGTATACTACTGTAACGGGCACACTGGCTGGCCTGCGTGCAAGTAAAGATTGTAACGACAATGCGAAGGTAGTTCCATGTCTTAAAGTTGATTTATAAGTATTTGGTAAACATTTGTATTACCTCGACGATTACTGAAATGATTTAATTTGCTGTCTGTATTTTTTTAAAGCATGTAAGTTTAATAATAAGCAAATTTACAAATTAATTACTGCTCTAATAATATCACAATTCCGCTTGACCCAAGCAATAATAAAGAGACGAGGCTGTCGACAACGTTAGTTTAACACGTGTGGCGGAAGAATACACATCTCGCATGCAAGTAGATCTTAAGGAGGGCTTTCGAAAGCTCCCCAATTCGCCGTGAACAGCACGTTTCAGTGTGATACGACCCAGTGGCTAATGCTAGGTTGCACCAACATCTTCCCCGATCCGAGATCGAATGATCCTAGTTGCGTACCAGGATCCAGTTTGATCTTGGTTTCAACGAAATTTCATGATTCTGTATCTCCGATTCGTCGATTTTGGTTCCAAAGTGAGAAATCGAGATTAAGTATGAGACAAATTCTGCTATTGGTTCGTAACATTATGACGTCATGCAAGTAAGCGTATTCTTCACTATATATAAAACTAGATGTGTGATGATTTATTCTGTTTTAAGTGAATTATTGTTGTACGAGTTTTACTGAATAAAAGTCAAGTGTGTATAATGTTGTTTTAATTTCCCAAGAAAATAATCGAACGTAGTTCTCCATCTGTTGGCGTATTTTCAAACTACGTTTGCGACGATAGCTGCTGATCCCGGATGGAGATTTTGGACCGCCGAGATTGGCGGTTTGAAATGAACTTCATCTCGATCTTCAGTCCAGCTCTGAACTCGAATGGTCCAACAGTTTTCTGTGTCGATGTTAGGTCCGATCTCGGATCGAGTTTCGAACCACGATGGTGCATTCGGGTATGGGAAAAGCTACATGGGAAGAGCGAGTGAAGAGCTCTTAACATCGAGGTCTTGACAGCCGACGAGGGCGAAGCGACGGTGAGTATGGAGCAGCTCCGGAACGCAGGGACAGGCGTAAACGGCAGACCCCGAGAAAACCCGCCGACCAGCGGGGCGGCCCCGCCGGGCATCGAACCCGACCCGCCTTGGTGGGGAGGCGAGAAGTCTAGCCACTACGCCACCGCGGCCCCACGGCAGTAGTTGCTCGCCAACGCTGGGGCTGTGCACAATCATGATCTCCGCGGTACATAACAGAGGAACCCATTAGGTCAGACGGGAGGCAGCGAAACAGAAGATAAATAAATAAAAATAAGATGCATGGCAAGTCGTGGTTCTCTCTGATGATGGTGAAAGGGCAAGGGGGGGGGGGGGGTGTAGAAATGGAAGACGCAAGAACGCCGGTGAGGAAACAGAAGAGTATAAAACACCGAGGAGGAAAATGTGGAGGTGTCTGTAAAATTTATTATCTAATTGGTGGTGGTGAAAGCTATTACTGTAGCGCCCCGAGGGTTTTTTTTCCACCCTCCTTCTGCGGCGATAGCAGGCCGCCTGCTCTCTGGGTGGGCCGCCGCTGTTTAAGGATATGTTAATAGGCCCATAAAGACCAGCGCGGCCTCGCAGACTAGTTCCTCCGCCGTCCGCACAGGTGGCGCGGTCGTCGCCTGGACGCGAACCCTCGAGAGCCAACACACGGGTCGATATTCCTCCGCCACCAATATGCAGTTACACCGGGAGGAAGCATATCCTGTGGAATAGCTGAACGGCAATAGCAAAATCATACAGAATTTTTTGTAAAATTCCGTTACAGATTTCCCGTAAATATCGCAGAACCTTCCAACGACTCTCACATTAGTAAAGGCTGTTCGCGATAAAGTGAGCACTTTGGGAATCAACCTTAGAAAAAAGTCGCTGCCACTACCTGCATATATTTTTAACGGGTACAGTGAGTGATATGCCGCCCATTAAAGTTGGTAACGATGGATGGAAAGTACTTTCATATCTTAACGTCGACTAAAAAGTGTTAGGTAACAATTTCAGTTAACTTGAAGTATTTCTTTCGTTTTGTGTTTTTATTCATCGTAAAGTTACAAATGAGCAGATTTTTAAAGTATTAAATTTTTAAACATTTTCACAGTTTCACTTGACCGACGCATGAATAAAGTGTTGAGGCCCATGGCAATGTTAACTTTACATAAGGCGGAATAATACGCAACGTGCGTACAATTAGGTATTAAGCAAGGCTTTCAAAAGTGCTCATTTTATCGTGAACAGCCTGTAAAGAGATAATACGAAAGCGCGAATGAGCAGCCTAGTGAAACAGAGAAAATAATTAATTTACACTAGACACCATCGAGAATGTGCCCAAAGAGATAGGTTAGACAAAAAATAATGTCCTAGTTGAAGTTGTACGCTGACCAAAAATGTGAAATAATTCCAGTAATGCCAACACAATTTATTAAAATGATCTAAGGGTTGATTCTGACTTTTGGTAACAGCTCCGCCAGAAGTACAGGCTGTTCACAATAAAGTGAGCACTTTTTAAGGCCCTCCCAGCAGGCATTAACCACTAATACATATGTTTTATTGCAGCCTCAGACATTAACTTTTGAGAGTGGTGAATGTATACACCGTATTTACTAGTCAAGTGATAATGCTGATATTTAAAAAAAATGGTTTAAATATAAAAACTGGCTTAAAAGAAAAATTAGGAAGGGCCTTAGAAAGTGCTCGCTTTAACGTGAACGGCCTATAGTTGACAACTGTTGTTCCCCAGAAGAAAGAACGATAGTTTTTATTCAAAGAACTTGTCGCCGCGGGGGTAAAACTGTGTTGGTCACGACAAGAAAACTCACTCACCCCTTAGCCTTGGAAGGGGTTGTAAAGGGAAAGCGTGTGTCTACAAGGACGTGGGAAATTATGTTGGCTGTTCTGGAAGGACAAGGGGCGCCTGGAACACGGCTATACGCTGTTCACAGAATATCCACTCGCATTTTGTATTCACCTCTTGACAAACTGCTAAGTTAATCAATGTGTCGTGCAGTTGGCCGCTTAACCCCTCAACATATCCTCCCGAGTTTGCTCGTTCACGTATGTCATGTTGCAAAGTAGGTCAAGTTATGGTTAGTGATGTACAAGGCCAGAAGCCAGCATCAATACGGACAGCGTATTATTCCTGGTTATCGGTATTGGCTGCTGTTGGAACAACATTTTGTTATTGGTTGTTGCCGAAGCCATAGGCGAAAAGGAATTATTTTAATTAGGTCACACCCTATAAGTTATAGGCTGTTCATGGTAAAATGTGCACTTTTAAAAGCCCTGCCTAAGATCTCCTAATGCACGTTGTGTATTATTTCGCCTTACGTAGAATTAATACTTCCACGGGCTTCATTATTTTGTTCATACGTCAGTCAAGTGAAACTGTGGAATTATTAGAAAAGTAAATATTTTTCAAATTTGCTCATTTTTATATTCCGATGCATTAAAGAAACATAAAACGAAAGAATTAATTTAAGTTATCACAAATGGTTACCTAACACTTTTTATTCGACGTTAAGTTATGTAACTACTTCCCATCCATCGTTACCAACTTTACTGGGCACATGTCACCAACTGCGCCCGTTAAAATGTTTGCAGGCAGGGACAGTGACTTTTTTTTCTAAGGCTGATTTCAAAAGCGCTCACTTAATCGAGAACAGCCTTTATCATGAAGAATTCGTGAGTACTTGTCAGACCAAAAATTTCGTCTTTCGCAACACCTGGAACGAAAAATTTATGTGCCGGTTAAGGGGTAAACAAATATTGGCTGTGCGACCACCAGCATAATTTGATTGTGTACGTAAACTGAAAACGTGTCTATACTAAGTATCTATGTAATAATAAGCCGTTTATTTATTCAGTTTGCTCTTTGTCAATACTGTGGGGAGCATAAAAATATATTAAAATCTTAAGTATGAACACTATAAAGATGTCGCATATCTGTAGATGATTCACGTTTATTTTGTTTATGACTCAACTAAAATCCAGTTTTATAGCCATTAAATTTAGTGATTAATTATCACATTGTTGTATTTAAAGTCTGATGCATAAATTTGATGTGTCAATTATATTACAACTATACTTTTGAGTTAATACGTTCCATTTAATTTCTGCACTTCGCTTTGCCAGTTTATTAATTCGCCATTTGGCTATTATAGTATATAATATAATTTTATTATGTTTCTGTCCTGTAAATACGTCATTCTTATTGAGTATCAAATTATTAACTTGATAAACTGTGTAATGCAAACTGGATCAGTATGCAAGTATTGTATGTTTAATTCCCTTGGTTTAGTGAAACAAATACCTATACATTTTAGTAAACAGATTAAACATTTGGGCGTTATCATAAATAAAGGCTTTTCACGATAAAGTTAGCACTTTTGAAATCAACCTTATAAAAATATTACTGCCCCTGCCTGCATGAAATTTAACGGGCGCAATGAGTGGCATGTGTCCAGTAAAGTTGGAAACGATGGATGGGAAAGTAGTTCCATATAATAACGTCGCAAAAAAAAAGTGTTAAGTAACCATTTATTGTAACTTAAATTATTTATCTTGCTCTCTGTATCATTTAATACATCGATGTGTAAAAATGAGCCGGTTTGCACGATATTTACTTTTGTAATAATTTCACGGTTCCACTTGACCGACGCATGAATATAGTGATGAGTACCATGACAATGTTAATTTTACATAAGGCGGAAGAACACGACATAACGTGTATACAAGTAGATATCAAGCAGGGCTTTCAAAAGTGCTCATTTCACCGCGAACAGCCTGCAATGACTTGTCTTCGTTCGGACACGTTACGAGCATGTTTTTTTTTTTGCACTGCACAACATTCGCAGGAGCAGAAATTTTCTCTCTTCCCTAAGATTATTGTGATACTTTATAAAGCAACTTAACACTTTGAAGACTATGCACGTGTGCAGCTCGTGCAAAACTAGTGCAAGAATATGTACTTGCCCATAAAACAAAACTGACCTGGCCGTAATTACTTTGTTCCCTTATTTTTATCACGATTTAACCTCAATAAAAATTTATCATTAACGATATTTTTTTTCTCAAATGGAAATAATAATTTTCGTACAGTTTCTGAAATGAACACGATGGACTGTAAGCACTGTTTCGTTACGAAACGGCGTTTGTTTGGTAGACTGCCAACTCCGAACTTTGTTGGCTTACACACGACCAATAGCGAACGTCTGACGCAGTTTTGTCCAATAGGACGACGGTAAAAGAGAAAAGTGACCAATAGAGTATGGCGTGCTTACTGTGGTGTAAATAATCGACTCATTTCTAGCTTGTCTTTAACGCTGGTAAAAGCTTGCCGACTTCTGAGTGTTAACCGAGAACTTAACGTGTACATTACCGAGAATACATAACGCATGTTAACGAACTATCTTCGATATGCGATCACATACCGGGTTACTGCGATAAGCTTAACTGGCTGCGCCTTGGCAAGATACGATTACTGAATCGCCTATCGCTGGTTTATGAAAATTGTAAATAGACCTGGTACGGACTACTTCAATGTCCAAATGTGCGACAAGCACAAAATCAACGCGCGCTCTAGGTCGAATATTCAAATGCGTATTCCTATTTAGAAGACACAATTCTACTCAAAATTCACTCATCGTATCCACTTCACGAGACTGGAATAAACTACATTATAGGCCGTTCACGGTAAAGTGAGCACTTTTGAAAGCCCTCTCATTTGGAGTAATAGTCAATAAATATATTTTATTTTAACCTTAGACGTTAACTTCCGAGTGCAGTAGAATATACACACTGTGTTTACTACATACATGGTAGAACTTACTTTAAAAAGGTCCTTAAAGTATACAAAATGGCTGAAAGAATAAAGTAACTAGGGCCTCAAAAGTGCTCACTTTATCGTGAACAGCCTATACCACCGGAGTTTAGGAACTCGGCAACGTTCTCGAAGTTTAGGAGAACGTTCGGTATAGGCTATTCACGTTAAAGTGAGCACTTTTTAAGGCCCTCACAAAATGCATTAACATCGGATAAATATATTTTATTGCAGCCATAGGCGTAAATATTGAGAGTGATGAAATATATATACACTTTGTTTTAGTTATTATGTAATGTTTATATTTAAAAATGGGGGAAATATAGACATTAATTCAAACGAATCATTTAGCAGGGCCTTAAAAAGTGCTCACTTTACCATGAATAGGCTATAAACACAATATTAAAGCACATATTATATATCGTCTATTGTTTGACTTTTTAGTTAACTGATTTACACATAATTGAATTTTTTATTTGCTTATTTATTCCTACTTCATTAGTTTACCATGATTTGTTGTTCTTGTTGTTATTATCTTTATTATTATTATTATTTTGCATTTTCATGTTTATCGATAACTTTAAAATAATTTTCTGTTTATAACTTAGGATTAAGTTCGAAGGTTAAGTATATTAATTTCTCATGTTTAATCTTGCTTCGCCATAAAAAAGACGATAGTAGATTAATTAATTAATATTATTTTCCAATATTCAAATTTGTTAGCACTTGTCTAACGAGATTACAAATTACAATTTTTCACGATGCACAATTTAATTTGTTTAATTTTCTGCAAGAGCAACTGCAAAATACAGAAGAACGGCGACCTGAGTTGTCTGAGTAGTTAAGAATTTCAAAACGTCTGAAATTCGATTTTCGTGGTGTATTTCCACTCTCGCCCGCCTAGGTGCCGCTAGTTTGCACGTCTGCCTCGTCTCCGAAGGTAAAGCATGGGCCCTGCGTCCGTTACTGTTCCCTACTGCGTCTGGTGAAACGTTCCTGGAGAAACAGCGCGGGCAGTTCGAAGTCGGCGACCAGACGAAGCAGCCGTCCCACCCTTCTATTGTTACCCTCTGTTTCTCTCCGCCTTGGCGAACTGTCTACCTGCTCCTATCCTAACTGTCCGCGTCAAAGCACTTTTCGTCATTCTGCTCGCCACGGCAGGGCAAAACTACCCACCATGCACACATAAGATGGCTTCTAGGGACGGGCTAAACAGTTACTTTCATACCAATAGTTCCATCGTTCCAGTTCCAATTAAGTAACACGTTCCAGTAACGTGTTATTTTTTCAACAGGTTACTGTGGAATATTTCTCGTCTGTCTCGACGTTCCGGGATGTTACGATTGCGTGGTCCAGTGTTATAAAGTAAGGCGTTTCAAGAAATATCATCCGTGCATGCGCACAGTTGCAGATCATGACGTTCCAAAAAATAATAATAACTTTTACGCATGCGCACAGTTGCCGGCCGGAACGTTCCACAAAAATCACTTTTACGCTTGCACAGTACTCAGGCGTTGGTTTAAGCGAGGCAATCCAAGACGTTCAAAAAATAACGGAACGTGTTACTCGTGTAACACGTTACCAAATTGTAACAGTTTGTTATAACGGTTACATTAAATAACGCCCATCTCTAATGGCTTTAGAACTGAAAAATTATACATTAGAGGCTGTTCACGATAAAGTGAGCACTTTAGAAATGAACCTCGGTAAAAAGTCACTGCCCCTGCATGCATAGGATATTTTAGTGGGCGCACTGAGTGACATTCGCCCAGTAAAGGTGGTAACGATTAATGGAAAGTAGTTCCATATCTTTACGTCGAATAAAAAAATGTTAGCTAACCATTTGTAATAATTTAAAATTAATTCTTTCTCTTCCTGTTTTTTTAATGCACCGAAGTGTAAAAAAGAGCAGATTTGCAGAGTATTTCGTTTCTTAATAATTTCACATTTTTGTTTGACCGACGCATGAATAAAGTGATGCGGCCCATAGCAATTATAATTTTACATAAGGCGGAGGAATACGCAACGTGTATATAAGTAGATCTTGAGCAGGTCTTTCAGAAATGCTCATTTTACAATGAATAAGTGTTAATAGTCCCGTCATATTTTCTGTATTCAAGTGCCACGAAATGTTACAAATAAACTTAGAAAAGTAACTGTAAAATTTGCTGCAAAACATACCCCAGAGTTTTTACCCGAAGAGTCCACTCCGAAAAATGCTCCAAAAATAATTTGAACACTTCAAAACAATTTCATGTATTTAATTTACGATGTATTAATTTGGTTTGATTTACTCTAAGTTGGTAGCTGACTTTTTGATTATTTAACATAGTCTATCCTATAAATAATGTATAGAAATAAATGTGTTTTTGCTAGCTTAGATTCACTAACTATAGAAGTGAAAAGCCACACCGTACGCTTTGCTGTAAGGAAGCCATGTTCGTTATCGACAACCTCGAATTTCCTGCAGATTTATCGCTATTCTAACGCAACAAAGACAAAAGCAACTAAAAGAAATGTCAGAACATTAAAAAAAAAATACGTGTGTCTCATTTATACCGCAACATTTTATTGTGAATAAAAACAAATACCTTTCTCTAAAGTTATTTTAAAATGTTATAATTTTTCCTAGAGTGGAGCGGACAGATTTTCGCCGCTCTCTCGACATCGACGACTTGAGAGCCGATGAAGGTGAAGTGAGGTGAAGATGGGGCATCACCGGAATGTAAGAGCAAGAAGCGAGAGATCTGCGAATAGGCCTGCCGACCAGTGGCATTGTCCGGCACGGTTCCCACGTACGAAAGTTCGACCCCGCCGGGAATCGAGCCCGGTTCGCCTTGGCAGGAGGCGAGTAGTCTGTCCGTTAAACCACTGCGGCCCCTTTCCCCTATAAAAAGTCACATTATAATCAACATAGGACATAACAAAACATAGTAACTATAGTAGTAGCTGTCATCCGTAACTTAGCAGCTGGCAAGTCAAGGAACAAAACAGTTTATAGCATCGAACACTCTAGTGATGGATTCAATAATGTTAATTTTTAAAAATATTTGTTTGATTAACTTCATAACTAAATATTGCCAAAACCAGTTAAAATACAATTAATTTTTTTTTTACTTAAAGCAATATAGTAAGAGCAGTCATTTTTAGTTTAGGACGCAATTGGACTCACACGCAACCGAACTATACACTGTTCACGGTAAAATGAGCACTTTTGAAAGCCCTGCTTAAGATCTACTTGTATACGCGTTATGTGTTCTTCCGCCTTATGTAAAATTAAGATTGTCACCTGCCTCATCACTTTATTCGTGCGTCGGTCAATTGAAACTGGGAAATTATTAGAAAAGTAGATATTGAAAAAATTTGCTCATTTTTACACTACGATGCATTAAAAAAACATATATAGAAAGCGAGAGAAATAATTTAAGTGATCACAAATGGTTACCGAACACTTTTTATTCGACGATAATATATGGAACTACTTTCCCTTCCATCGTTACCAACTTTACTGTCCACACGCCACTCATTGCACCCGTTAAAATATGTACAGGTAGGGGCAGTGACTTTTTTCCAAGGTTAATTTCAAAAGTGCTCACTTTATCGTGAACGGCCTTTATCAGCCGTGTCCGTAGAAATCGACTTTGGTTATTGCAAAGTCAGGTGTTTAGCAGTAAATGAATTCAAAGTGATACGTCGCGTGTCTTACAAAAATATAACAAACTAAGATCATTCACGGTCTTGGAATTTGCTGCCAGACGCAATGAGGGTTTTATTTTTATCGCTTTTGAGTCGGCTTGCTTACTCGCTCGTCGAAGTATCCACGCCCTGGCAACAGAGAAAGGGAATCGGGAACTGCAACATGGAAAATAAGAAAGCCAAATTACCCCGAACGGGATGATTTATGTGCCAGGAACAAGCATGCACGACTCCGGTGCGAGGTACCAGAGGACGGGAAGGAGGCTTAAGGATAAAGTCGGAAGGTGGAGAAATATAGAGGAAGGAAAAGATGTGAAGTCCACGAGGTGTTTGCGGTTTCTTTTCAGCCTTAAGGCGGTCGTCTACCTGGAGAGGCAGAGCGATTAAAAGCTACATGCAAGGCTCTTGGCACATTGAGGTCTGCACACATTTACTGGCACTTAAGACAAATTAGGAGTGGGTCACCTATATCCACTACTGCTAGAACACCGGTTCTGTTGGCGTCTGTTAGGACTCACTATCGTCCTATTGGTCTATACGACACCGGACCACACCCTGTACTTTATAACTGATATTGACCCAATCAAATGTCCTTTATCGTACAAAAGGCTATGAAAAATAAATTCTAATGCCAGCAGTATCGTTGTTACTGCGCTGTCGTGTTCTTGTG
Source organism: Dryococelus australis (assembly GCA_029891345.1). Lineage (NCBI taxonomy): Eukaryota > Metazoa > Arthropoda > Insecta > Phasmatodea > Phasmatidae > Dryococelus > Dryococelus australis. The sequence continues at coordinate 33,474,779 of CM057008.1, forward strand.
AGGTCGTGTTGGACAATAGCCGAATAAGTACTGCACATCCATGCTAGTTTTGTTCTGAACGACAAAGAAATTTCCAAATTAGCTTTGCTCGAGCTACACTCGAGCACAGTCTACAAGGTGTTAATAAGTTCTGCACTCGCTGCAGTAGGGTGATCTTGTTTGCAAATGTGCGAGGGAAAACAAACCCCACCCAACACTGGGCCTGTCGCTTGCCTGCAGGTTCTTCATCCCGGGCGACCGCCAGATGGCCATTCATTACGGGCTGTAACGTAAGCGGGCGTGGAGGCCCGGCGCAGGTAATTGAACGCCCGCCGAGGTGTTGTCCGCAGACAACTCTCGACCTTACGACCACGAGCCCCGAGAGGCCGTACCGAGCCGTCGCGCCACGACCGTCGGCTAGTTTGGAGCTAGACAGCTGGAGCTGCGCGTCTAAGGTCAAGAAGCGAGGGAGCAATACGGGCGACACTAACACGCACGCCGAGTGTCTCATCGCTCCTACGCGCAAGGCGTGCAGTGTATCCGTCGTGACGCTGTACTGCGTAAATTAGATCTGTGACATTGGGATTTTATTACACGCGATGAAAGCCCACCGATTAAACTACGTCCGTATCTTTGTACTTTTCTCTTGCCGCTCAAGGAAACTGCTCACACAATATTTAAAAATGCGATATTTGACCATCTTCACGAATTTTTTTCTCCATAAATATAGTAAATATGACAAAAGTATAATAATAGGGATATAGGTCATTGTTTTCTATCTTTCCTGACAAAGAATCGTATTTGCAGAACATTTATTCACCGAGATACGTGTATTCGCGCAAACAACTATTTCACAAAAAAAAAAAAACGTGCAGGTCCATATAACTCTTAAGGGTTCAGTCTATACTGTATACAGAGTGCTCGGAAATTCCCCTTACAAATTTTTAGGACTTGTAGAGGGGATTGAGTAGACGATCTTTTCGAATAGGAACCCATATCCGGAAACGTACAGTTACCGTGCTACAACCATTTCAAAACAAGTGTATCACTCGTCCACTTCCGCTGAGGGAAAGGCCGGATTAAACTCCATCGGACTATTTCTCGTGTGGTCGTATGAAGAGTATGGTGTACGAGACTCCTGTAGAGACAGAGGAAGATCTGCTGGCACGAGTAATGGTCGCTGCACAACAGATTGACGGTACACCAGGTGTGATGGAGCGAGTGTACAGGGGACATAATTCATAGGTACAGAGTTCGGAACGAAGTTGGTGGTCGCTACATCGAGCCGCTGTGGTGGTGGGTCAGTACCGTAAGCCACACATCCTTTGCAGAAGAGAGAAGCCGACTGCTGCGTTTAACTGTAGACAAAAGTGTTATCGTCATAAATTAATACGTTCGTTTATTGTTCCGTTGGCATTGTTCCTTAATGGATTTGATTGCTATTCAAATTACTCACGCAGAAGTGGATACGTGAAGTATCTGATTTGAAATGGTTGTAGCACGGTAACAATACGTCTCCGGATATGAGTTCCTATTCAAAATATCGTCTACTCGGTCCCCCCCCCCCTCTTAAAAGTCTTAGAAGTTTATAAGGGGAATTTCCAAGCATACACTGTAAAAAATGTTCTGGTGAACTTCCTAAACTGTAATGGAAGTTTTTAACCTATACACTGTATGGAAATATTACTACAAAGCAGGCTGAAAAATATGGGAATATTTAGCATCGCTACTATACAAAGTTGGGAACTTCCCTATGCATTGGACTGTTTCCTGGGCAACTGCAGGAACGCTTCCATGCATGTATGGGAAAATAATTTACCATTCAAGCTTTGTTACTGTAAGTATACACTTTTATGGCAAATCTACTAATAATTTCTTAGAGTGAAGATTTAAATATCGTATCTATGTACTGTATGTAAGTATATTTGTTGGTTTGTTTGCTCTCTGTACAATTCTACAGCGTTTGAGGGATGAGGACCTTATAGGCAGGGAAGACCTCTATATTACCCAACTCAAAATACTCTTGTATTACAGAATGGGCTCCGGCCCCACATTGTGTACAAAACCACCAAAACCCCTAAATCGGTGTCACGTATCTGAATTCTACACCGTTTGATGGATCTGGACCGAATTTGGCAGTGATGCCCTTAAGTACCCAACTTGAAATAATGTGTAGGCTTAAACTGACTCCAACTCCTAATTGGACCGGAAAACTCTAAAACGGTTTCGTGTATCTCTCATTGCTCTCTTATAACCAGACAACGACTGGCAGACAAATACTAGCAGAACAATAGTTCTGCTAGTATTTTTTATAAATGTTATTGAAAAACATTTCGAATTTATAAAACTGTGTGAAAATACTGTAGTATCCTTCGTAAAATAATTTTTTTGCAACGTCACAAGATTCGTCTATGGGATACTGTACGTTTAGAAAACAATTTGTGATGGCCAGGAATCACTTGAAATCGCGAAGTCAAAGTTGCAAATTATTACAAAGTGAAGGTATGGAAATATTACGTCCTATTGTGTAGTGACAATTGAATTCTGAAAAAAAGGGGATTTTTAATTTTTCCTTTTAAAGGCTGTTCACGACAAAGTGAGCACTTTTGAAATCAACCCTAAAAAAAAAAATCACTGCCCCGGCCTGCATATATTTCAACGAGCTCACTGGGTCGCCAGCACCCAATAAAGTTGGTAACGATGGATGGAAAGTAGTTCCATATCTTAACGTCGAATAAAAAGTGTCGTGATAACCTAAATTATTTGTTTCACTTACTGTTTTTTTTTTTTTTTTTTTCAATGTATTAAGTGTAAACATGAGCAGATTTGTATGATATTTACTTTCCTAATAATTTCTCAGTTTCACTTCACCGATGCATGAATAAAGTGATGAGGCCGACGGTAATGTTATTTTGCATAAAGCGGAAGAATACACAACGTGCATACAAGTAGGTCTTGGGCAGGGCTTTCAAAAAGGCTCAGTTTACTGTGAACAGCCCATAACGTGCTAATGTGGGTAAAATTGCATAGCCTTTTACTTTACTTTCCTAGGAAAGGTAAATTCATGCGGTCACATTGCTAAGTGCATTTCCTCAGTCTGGTTATTTTCTGGGTAGAACCGAATATACTGTAATGATAATTTGTTGGTTTGTAGCGCCAGTTAACCATCATCCCAACACAAAGTTTCACATAACTCAAATAGTGGAACGATTCAATCCACCTGCAGACTTATGTCATCCAGAAGTCCAGCAGTTGCCTCGATCTGTGACCTCAATATTGTTCCCAAGAGGCCTGATTGTTATATTCTTGCCCGGGTAAATGAACTTCTACCTTACAAACGAAAGAACGTCAAGGCGTCTGTGGTCAAAATGTCGCGTGTTAAAACGCTTGCGTTGTAATGATAGTCTATTCGCAGTTTCTTCACACTTTTCGAATCAATCCTTTGAAAAATCACCCCGGAAATACCCGACGTCTTTAGTTATTTTCTAAATATGCCATGTATCACAAGCGTTTTATACCTCTGTCGACATAAAAAAATATCCTATTTTGCGTTAAGTTTAAGTTTCCGTAATATTTTGTACATAGATTATGTCCAAATTAATAATAAATATTTATTAGACCGGTGAGAAAACATGCGTGTTGATAGCGCCGAGGAAGAAATAGTTCTCATACAAAACATTATTAAAACTGAGTGCGCACGAATTCGGTGAGCTGACCTTTAGTGTAATTTGCTAGACTTATTTAAGTTTGGTTCGACGAGGCGGAGGAATATCGTGGAAGTAGAAGTTTAGCAGAGCTTCAGTAAAGTGCGAAGTAATTGTGAATGGATTATTGTAGTGGTGCAGTTTCGTTTCTCGATGCTGATGTTTTTTTTTTTTTTTTTTTTTAATGATTTTTCCTCTTTGTTATTATTTCATTGCACTCTGCGAAAACAAATGTGTTTGTATTAACCTTCCAAACTGTTAAAATAGGGACAGCCATCTGATGGATTGTACGTGATATCTAAATATTGTTAAAATACATAGTATTACCAAAATAACTGTTTGTTGTATTCCTGTCTATGATTGAATTCGCTTCTGTGCGCGGGGTTGCTACAACAGAACACTGTGTTCCCACTACAAAACAGAGAGTACCTCCAACACATCAACTTCAACAATATTTTGGTTGTTCCCACAACCATCAGTATTGTAATAGCCTAAGAGAATGTCCTGTTGCTGGCACTGATCAGTTCTGTAGTCAGTTTTGAGGGTAGCAGCAATATCATATTCCGTTAGGTTGTTACAAATAGTTATTGTTGTGGGGATAATACAAATATTGTTTAAGTTATTCTGTTGGAGATCTATAGTCCATTCACGACTGGAACAAACTTTTGAAAACGAGCCTTGGAAAAACTAACCTATAGGCGTAACATGTCTACCTGTTTATTCAATAACCTGTATTCCACAAATATTTAACACTGTGATTCACTTTAGAGTACTGTATTATTGAATAAATGAAACTTTACCTTAGTATCTTTAACTTTTAATATTTATTTCGTATCAAAAATGAATTAATAACAGCGAGTGCAGCGATGTGTTGGCAACGGCTAGTAAGAAATAGTTCGCAGACAAATATTGTTTTACACTAGTTTTTTGGTACGCTATTTGTACATTAAACATTGACTATTGAAATATTTAAATATTTAGGCAGCCCCGATGGCAACATATTTCATAGTTACAGTTTAAAATAACAGCGCAAAATATCGTGCGTACGCCCTAGTGACATGGTGTTTGTTTTATCCAGAGATAAGTATCTCTGGTTTTATTGACTGAAGAAGCAACTGTCGGCTGGGCGAGGCTTGTCGCTCTCTCTCACTTTTTCCCTCTTCCCCGCGGGAAGTTTCGCATCGTTATGTAGCAGACGAAATATACATGTTTAAAATGTTAGCATTTTTCATACTTATTACAGCAAAATAATGATTTTTTAATTTATAGTTTACAACTGAAAAGAGATTTTAATGTTTGAATACTAATTTTAATATATCTAGATATGATGGCGGGACGGTTGTCATATGTGATGTTGACAGACGTGGCGAGCTATGACATGGGGGTGTTGATTTTTGCCAAACGAAGCGTAATATAAAGGCTACTTACCACGAAAAATACTCAAAATTAGCACATCACGTTTGTAGACGTTGTGTTTTTCAAACCTATCTAGGCAAGTTACGATGTTGTGATAAATCTGTGTTTCCATGGCAGTACTAGATATACTGTTACGTGTGTTTCGTTAACCACTGCGTGTGAAAGGGCGTAGCGTAGCGTGGCTGCGTTGTGGTCGTTACGCTGGCCCTGTGTGTGTGCGTGTGTGTGTGCGCGCGATTTCAAATATTTGATGTGCACTATTTATACGTTTAACTGTGAGCTAATTTTATGACGAAGCTAATTATTTACATCCACGTCTGTTTATTTATCACAACGTTGTACCTTTTCCTGAGGGGTTTGGAACACAGCCGAGTAATGTGATTTGCCACAATCGCAACAAAATACTAAGCCCAGCCCGATAAATTTTAATAAACCTAATAAACAGTAAGTAGCAATACATAGAAATATGAGCGGAATTAAAGTTACCGTAGGCTTATTTGTGTGCATGTTCCCCGCTATCTTTGAAGTTTGTTTAACAAAAAAAAAAAGCGACACTAGTTGCATGCTTGAATTTAATGTATTTTTCATTGGACTGGTTGTTCTTACGTTTTAATATTTATTCAAACTGAGGCCGTCCTTTTAAAAAGATAACCCAACACATATCAATAACAACATGTTAAATACTACAGTTCTTTACCTTGCAGTTGTAACAGTGTTAAACACAGTCGCGACAAAATATAAACGTGCATTACGTGTAATGTGCTATGTAGCAGAAAACAAATATGTTCACAATGTACAATAACCTTAAGAACTATTGTCAATTCAGGCATTTTTAAAACGTCATAAAGCTGACCTAAATAATGTAATAGGCCTAAACTGTGAATATTCGTACGTAATGGTTATTTGGAATATGACAAAATTCTTTGAAAAACTGCAAACGGTAAACAAAACATTTGACAGGTATAAAAGTAGAAGTCACATTTCAATGTTTATGTTTAGGTGTAGCGAAAGTATACGAACACATATAGTACACACAGACACACAATGGAATGTAAACGTTGATTTTAACAGATGCTACAAGGCAGTCACATGGCAATGTTTGTTTACATTTGGCGGAAGGATTCGTAATGGGCCTGCAAGTAGATATTTAGCAGGGCCCCGGGAAAGTCTGTTCCAGTCGTGAATGGACTTTAGTGCTCTACTGTAACAACCATACGGACAGTAGCAAATACAGTCATAGACAGTAGGTCTACTACAACAAACAGTTGTATTGGTAATACAATGTATGTTAACAATATTTAGATGATATCAACAACCAATCTCATTGCTATCCTTATATTAACAGTCTAGATGGTCCCTGAAACCTTATTGTTTTTCTCAGTGCAATTATTTTTTTTAGAGAGCTTTGTAAAAATAATAATATTTTATCAGTTGAGGAACAAACTTAAATTTGTAATATTATAAGTATATGTATTGCAAATTTTAGAAGAAACATTTTGTAGCTATACAAAAAATTTCTGGCAACTGGTTATAAAGATTGCCATTACGGAGTGTTTGAAATCCGTTTTTTTCCCCCCGCGAAACTATCATACGCGCGTCCACTGTGCTGATCTACGAAAAATGAAGAGATTTGGACGGCTCTTGTCATAGAGGTCTTGAGAGGTGATGAAGGTGATGAAGGTGATTCAGGTGAGTATGGAACAGCGCCGGAACGAAGGTGCGGGGGAAACGGGAGATCCCCGAGAAAACCCACCGACCAGCGTACACCGTCCGGCACGATTCCCACGTACAATAATCCGGGAGTGACCAGTTCGCCTTGGTGGGAGGCGAGCAGGCTAACCTCTCAGCCACCGTGGCCCCTCCGTGTATCGAAATATACGTTTCAGAAACATACAAGAAAAACCCAAGTGCCCTGCATTTGAACTTTTCCGCAGACTTTCCGCCAATGAAATGATGTGCGACACGACGAGAACACAGCGCAACAGTCCAGAGTCATGAGCGCAGAGGCGATGGTGCACTTCATACGCGTGGCAGTGTCGTCCTTATCGCTCCCTCCCTTCTTGGCCTCGAACGCGGGGTGAAAACCTCCAGATAGACGGGGGCCTTAACTTAGTTGGAGTCCAGATAATCAATAATTGTATGTTTATATTGTCTGTCCACGGTAAAATGAGCACTTTTGAAAGCCCTGCTTAAAATCTACTTGCATACACGTTGTGTTTTATTCCGCCTTATGTAAAATTGACATCGCCATGGGCCACTTCACTTTATTCATGCGTCGGTCGAGAGTGAAACTGTGAAATTATTAGAAAAGTAAATATTGTTCAAATTTGCTCAATTTTACATTTCGGTGCATTAAAAAATACAGAAAGCAAGAGAAATAATTTAAGTTATCACAAATGGTTACCTAACACATTTTATTCGACGTTAATATGTGGAACTAATTTCCCCCCATCGTTACCAACTTTGCTGGGCACATGTCACTCATTGCGCCCTTAAAATATATGCAGGTAGGGACAGTGATCATTTTTTCTAAGATTGATTTCAACAGTGCTCACGTTATCGTGAACAACCTTTACCAAACAGTGTTCAACTTGCACATATTGCGTGTGATGACATGTTCTTCGAATAAAAAACAATTTATACTTTAAATTTTTATGACCAATTTTGTGTGAAATTAAATTTTTTTTCTGTTTTCCTGCAGCTATAATAACAAATGCTATATAAGTTGTACAGATGAATAAATGTACAAAGTAAACTAATGCCATGGGCTACCATGTGTCATATATGTAATCACTAAATAACAGTTCATACATAAAAAAGTAAAAAAAAAAAGTCTATATATTCAAAATTTTTATTTGTATATATGGCTTGTTCTTTAGTGATGACATTATACAGGAAGTCCTTTAAAAGAGGCCCCATGGGACATGTGAGTAACGGAGCGAGGGAATGAGGGAATGCAGTCCAGTGTGACAACAAAATACCTAGATTAGGTGCTGGAAGTGGCCGCCATTGACCTCTAAGTACTCAAAAATCACACATATACATACGTAACGAAAATTAATCGATATAAAAAAAATTTAAATAGCATATAAAGCAAGATTTTATTATTTTTACTATTGCACAAAAGGAACTCGTGTTTCCAAACGGGTCAACCTTCAGGAAAGATGTTTCATTATACCGTTACATAAACAAACACATGAAAACAAAACACAGCCAAAACCAAACACTGCACACGCCACACAGCCTTGTAAATAACTCGGGATGAACGAGTAACAAAACACAGCCAAAATCAAACACTGCACACGCCACACAGCCTTGTAAATAACTCGGGATGAACGAGTAACAAAACACAGCCAAAACCAAACACTGCGCACACCACACAGCCTTGTTAATAACTCGGGATGAACGAGTAACAAAACACAGCCAAAACCAAACACTGCACACGCCACACAGCCTTGTAAATAACTCGGGATGAACGAGTAACAAAACGTGCAAGTTTAGAAGGCTGTACTTTCATCCGTTCGTCCGTAAAAAGTTAAAGCTCGCCAAGGTTTTGACTGACGGACGGAGGGAATTTAGGGGAATGGTGCACGAAAAACGTACGTTTACATAATTTCTGTCACAACTTTGTTTCACAGAGGTTTTTGCAAAACTTTCTGCTCGCCAAGACGTAAATAACAGTTTTGAACACCTCCTTACATTGCTACGAATTCGCTACGTTCGTTATTCCCGGAGCGCTGACAGAATGTCCCACGGGACCTTTTTTTAAAGAGCTCAACCTGCGTGTCACGCGTTAGCCCATGGGGTGTGTTTATTTTGTACATTTTCCATTTGTAAAGCTTAGTATTTGTTTTATGGCTGATGCCGCCATACAGAAAAAAAAAGAAATCGTATTTGACATAAAATTATTCCAAAAATATAATGTGCAAATTTTTTTTTTTTTTAATTCTAGAGAAACGTCACCTCACATACAAAGCGTTCAAGTTGAACGATGTTTGGTACAAAACAAGTTTCCAGGAGGGGACGTGGCACCTCGTAACAACGCCGCTTGCTGAGCGTCTTCAGTGCTCTATCATGGTACGGGACATTCAAAATAATGGTAAACTGGTACAAAACTATGGTACATTTCCAACAAATGCGTAAAATCACAAATTTATGTTTGCTTTGCCTTCATTACACAACAGCTATTTGAACGCTGCAGTAGTGATATAAAATACAAATGAATTACAACCTCTAATTCGCAGATAAATCACAGGGCTTCCGCTATTGACTTAAACCAAGCGTTACAAACTGATAATCTTTTATTATATATTTTATAATCATTAGCTGCATATTTTCACTGAAGTTTGATTATGGTACTTTTGCGTACCATGACGATTTTACTGTGTTGCATGGTACAGGAGGTATAGTTATGGCACATGTACCATGAAAATGGTACGTCTAACAATACTGGTTGCGACACCAGGGAACGTGTCAATTTGCGCGGTTCGCCTATGGGCGTATGGCGCTACGACGGCGGAGTGTTTGATTTATGGAACGCTTTCTTATATGTCTTCATGTACGGCGTCGGCGCCCACGAGGCCAGAACACCAACTTCCTGCCGGTAACGAGTTTGTAGCGGGGTAGGCGAAGCGAACAGATCGTCGCCCGAGCTAACCGCGTGATCCTCTGACAGGGGGTGGATGTACGTGCTCTTCGACGCATTCTGTTTGCGGGGCCGCGGTGGCGTAGCGGCCAGACTACTCGCCCACCCCGCCGAGGCGAGCCGGGCTCGATTCCCTGACGGGGGTCGCTCCCGAATTCTCACACATTAGTAGGCGGGCTTTCCTCGGGGCTCTTCCGTTTCCTCCCCGTCCTTGCATTCCGGCGCAGCTCCATACTCACCTCGCTTCACCATCGTCAGCTCTCAAGACCTCGGAGTTAAGAGCCGCCCAAACGAAAGTCACTCTGTGGACCCCTACATGATGTAACAGAAAACTGGGTTATAGTTTAAGTTAAGGTTACACGTATTGCAGTACACAATTCTTGTATATAAAACTAGAAACTTCATAGGGATATCTGTACATCTTTTATACATTTGTTACACAATATTCTATCAGTAAAAGACAAGAATTAACGTAAGAATATTTTTATTTACTCTAAATCGGAATTTGCTTTTACCCTTGCAGGTAAATATAGCCGAAATATTAAAGAGTGATTTTTAATTTTGTAATTATTACAGGCAAACATATTTGTAGGCCCTACTACTGGTGCTGCTTGATAACTAAACCACAAAACAGAATACGGCACATTTGTTTCCAACAGTTGAAAGAGCAAATTACAATTTGGGCCGAAATGTTACCCCAAATGGCTAAAGTCCAACGGTGTACATAGTATTCATTACCACAAGACATAAATAATCATAAGAATATTTATATAAAATGTTCTGCAAAAAAAAAAAACACTGTAGGACTTGCATGTGTTCACACGTTTGAGGAGTTGTAGGACGCAGGGGACAGACTACCACAAGATACAGCATTCAAATCTATTTCTTATTTCCGAAATTATTTAAAATGAGCTGCAGTGGGTTTAATATTAATCTATAGTGTAAAAAATTCTCCCAGCGAAATTTTGTAAACTCAGTAGGCCCACTAAACGTATTTTTCTAGTTTTTTTATGATGCTTCGTAGCATATTTTCGGTTGCCTCTCCGACACAAACGACCTTTGACAGATCTCCTGCACGAGATATAAACTCTTGATAAACTGTTTCTCAAGTTTACCGCATCAGTGTATCTGCCTATTGGCTATTCACGGTAAAGTGAGCACTCTTTAAGGCCCTGCTAAAGGTTTTCTTTCAGCCAGTATAGTATCTTTACATCGCTTTTTTGATGTGGACCTTGTCACGTGACTAATAGATACAGTGTATTTACTTCGTCACTCTCAAAAGTTAACGTTTTAAAAATAAATATACGCCCCGGATACATACAAAACTACTAATGGGTCCTGCACTGAACATTCCTACAGACTGACCACTAAGGGCCGGTTTTACCACGCGAGATAATGATAGTTTATCGATATTAACTGACAAATAATGTCGATTCTCTGTATTTTATGTTTCACCACGCACATCAATCTCGATTTTCTCTTAATATCTAGATAAAATACTAACCCGTCGATTTTGGTGGTGTAAGTCACGTTATCGGGATAAGACTGTAAAACATAAACAAATACCTTGGGAGAATTGAGAGAAAATGGCTCAGGCAATGTACAATTTAATTTTTGAAGGGGAAAGTGGTAAGGATTTTATTGTTCATCGTCCGCGATGTTTACGTGGCAGAATTAATGGTTTTGAACTTTATGATGATGATTTAAAAATACAATTTCGCCTTACATCAGACATTTTATTGTCCGTTTAAGTCAACGACGTGATTTTCAAACAGGCTTTTTATTATATGACCTGTCGCAGTGACTATTAGAACACAATCGTCTGCATATGTTTTTCGCGTAAGTTATTTTAGGTTATCCCACAATCCTTCACGAGATGTGCAATTGAAACTATTCGCAGTCGTCTGCCGCTGTTTCACTTTATTTTGTTGTGTCGGAGCACCAGTTTGTTTATTTTCATTGATCTTGACATGTTCTGTAACTAACTCTAACAAAATGTGTTTTTTCACGGATGAGAAATTTCTGCTTCGCTGTTTCCTTACGACCAAAATACCTTCACGACTTGCAATTATTTTCTCAAAGCGATTTCTACTTACAAGCTCAAAGCAAAAGCTCTCAAATTTACCAACAGAAAATCACGAAAAGTCAGAATATTGAAATAATTTAAACGAGATATTCTCTACGGCGATTAAACCTGGTGAAAAAAGCTCAACATTATCGAGATTAAAATCGAAGATAAACCTCTCATCCGGATAAAATCACCTCGATATTCCCAAACGTTAATCTTCGTTGGTGAAACCGTCCCTAACAAAATAATAGGGTCACCGCTGAAAGTCGCATAAGTTCACGCAGTGTGACTAGAGCACTACACGCCAGTTCACAGTCTTGGGCTTAGATGCGATGGAGCACTTGATTCGCGTGGCAGTATCGCCCTTATCGCTCCCGCGCTTCACGGTCCGGAACGCCGGGAAATAAAGGCTCCAGCCACCTTCAGGCACTTTCTGTGCAGTGCGCATGTGTCATTGTCGCAAACGCAATATTTCATCGTGAAATAATAAACAGGCAAATGCTCTCGTCTCGGTACAGGCACTTGTTTAAAAGCCTCGCGTAACGAAGCGTTTCCGACAGCCGTCGAGATAAAACTCATCATCCTCTTCGCACAGAACAGCGTGAGATGTGTACCTACACAACAGTGTGATTATCTATGTTTTTACACATGGCATCTGGTAGCAGGAGCTAGGAGCCATCTTGGCAGGCGCAGCCGGCGGCCATGTTGGTCGGTACCGTCCGCCATATTGGTAAGCGTCATGGCGGCCATCTTTGTTACCCTTGTCCCGAAATCAACATAATCAAACTACTGGCATTCCACATAAGTGACACTATTAAATAGCAAAAGTAGGCTGCTAGACAAATTTTGGACGAAAATAAAGGTGATAAAGCGTTGACCAGGGCGTGTCTTACAAACTGTGATCTAATTGAGACAGTGAGCGAAGAGATTTGGGCGGCTCTTAACCGCGAGGTATTGAGAGCCGATGAGGGTGATTGAAGTGAATATGGAACGGGGCCGGAATGAAGGGGCGGGGGAAACGGGAGATCCCCGAGAAAACCTGCGGAACAGCGGCATCGTCCGGCACGATTCCCACTTGCGAAGATCCGGTGACCAGGCAGGGGATTGAGCCCGGTTCGCCTTGGTGGGAGGCGAGCGTGCTAATCGCTCGGCCATCGCGGCCCCGTATTGAGACAGGAAGTCACGTGCAAACGTGTTTGAAGTCTAGTTTGTCCTCAATTGAAATCGCGAGATTTCTGGGCCTATAATCACGTCCTTGATGTTAACGAGGCGTTGAAAGCCTGTATTCAGATATGGTAATGCCAGCCCTGTATAAGCGTTTTTCAATTAAATGATTTTTAGTCCACCTTATTTATTCATTGGCAGCAACTGACAACATGCGTCAGACGACAGTGGGACTTTTAATGTTTACTGGGCGAGCCGACTTCGCGTTAAGAAGACCCTCGGTCGATAAAGCGACCTGCAAGCTGAGGCGATTGACGTTAATAGCTGCTTGACTCGCGGACAGATGGTGAATGACTGGTTTTATCCCGGGCTGACATGTGGCAGCGATACGAACGCACGAGCCTGCTCCCATTACTACCCTTGCATGCGCGCCAACATCTGCGGTGTAATTACTCGCAATCTTGATGCACATGTTCGCTATAAAAACCATAACTCGAGCCCCCCCCCCCCTTCCCCCTTCACCACCACGATCCGGGCAGGTAGCCTGCAGGCAAGGGATAATCGAAGGCGTAAACTTCCAGCGTGGTAAATGTTAACTACGTGCTGTTAAATAACGCTGAAAGCTACCAATAAATAGAAGCTCCTTTGTGTGGAACCACTATTTTATTTTAATTATAAACAGGCTGGCGCGTTATTTTTTTCTATTGCCTATTTTTGTGTTTAAGTGTTATGCATTGCATACTTTACTTACGCCATTTTTAGTCATAATGGTCGCTTTCCCAGCGTAAAAAAACTTTTTTTTTTCCCCGTAGTGCGTTCTCTGGAAATGTCACGCCCGACAAAATCGATGATTTGTTTCATCAATTGATCGAAAATTCGATCGTTATTCGGATCCGGTATTCCGTATTTTTCGAACATTATTTGAACCTTTTATTTCCCAAGTTTTCTGTTTATCGAACTGCTAAAGCTCCAGGAAATGCATATCCTACGTTTTAAATGATTTTTCTCTAAAAACTTTAGGCTAAATGAAAAATGTAGAAAAAGACGTACTTTTGGGGAAATATTACTCTGTATAGTATAGAATCCACAAGAAAGTGTTCATGTATAGCAATAAAAAATAGTCTAAAAACAATTTATTTTTCTCAAAATTCCTGCGATAACACGTTTTTTCGAAACATATCTACACGTTTTATTTAACTAATAAATTGGCCATATTTTAAAAGGGCTATTTAAGTATTGCAATATAAGAAAACCTGAAGTGAAGAGATACGTAACTATACAGCTGATAATATTGCTATTATTAGGCCTTTCATTAAACAAACACGTCTACAGAACGAATTAGAACACGTTTTGTCGAAGACCATACGCGCTGTACATAAACCACTGCGTCCTGAACTACCTGATCATTTCTTCCATCATGTCAAGTTCGAGCTACTACAAAGCTGTAAATAATGATATACGTTAAGAAATCTTGCAAAATTTTGTGTTCAGTATTTTTTTTTGTAACGTAACATTAAAATTTAAAGATCACTAAAATAATATTGCGAATAATTTTTTTATGGTATGGCAATATTCTCTGAGAAATTCACTTTGAACGAATTATTTTTTGTTTGAAACGGTTATCTTTAAAACTCTCGCATTGAGAAGGAAGCCTGCGGCACAGGCTATCCAAGACAAAGTGATCACTTTTTAAGGCCCTGCTAAATTTTTCCTTTCAGCCAACTTCAATTTTTCCGTCGCATTTTTATATAAATATTGACACGTGACTAATAAGCACAATGTGGGAAGGGATACAAATATGGAATGCCATTTTGTTTTTTGGTTATCGTTTCTGCCCCTATTTTAGTAGAGTAATAAGAAAAAAAATAGCATAAACCTGAAACATTTAAGCACATATCTGCGAACTTGTAGAACCACATAATATCACAATTTCATGAAGAAAAAAATGTTGTTTTTAAAATGAAATTTCTTGTGCTTACAAAGAAGGGTCACTAATATGGAATACCACAAAATAAATTCAAAATAAATGAGACATTTAATAATATTAATATCTTGCAAATAACCATACAGATTTATGTACGTTATATAGTACGACATATATCAGAAAAATATGTGTAAATAATTTACGTAGTCTGTACTGGAAAGTCAAGTATTACTGTGGTCAATATTTCCTGCAGTAATCACAAACATAATGTGAGCCTTCGTGACCAGCACAGTTCACATGTGACCACATTTCACAAAACACACACACATAAACCACTCTTCGGCACTTACATCATCAGAAAATCTTCCACTGCAGTGAAGGCACCCTGCGCTCAGGTCCTGGCTCTGATGCCGGAATCACACAGCCCCGACCAACACAGCACGACACGACCAAAAACGCAACCACACCACGTTTCAATGTGACTTCTTGAATTTACAGCACGACCGACACCACGCTCTCGGCATTTAACCTAACTATTTAGAAGACGCTGATAGGCTACATTAGTCTCAGGCGGTGAACAAGAGGGAAATTTGTAATACATAATGGTGACAAATTGGTATCGCTAATGCATACAAAGGTAAAATGATTATTTTTATGCGTATTTACCATTGTAGGGAAAGCTTGCGATAAAATTTCATTTTGCAAGGTTGTTGTACACTCTGTGCGTCGTGCCGCACGACACGACGAAGAATAGAAAAAGTTATTTCTAATCCAAAATTGCTGGTCGGACGACTCACGACGATCTATCTTGTATTTAATTGGCTTTTAGTGGCCGTGTCGTGCGCGTCGGGGCTATGTGCTTCCGGCATCACACATCAGGAATACTTAGAGCAGACGAATCATCCCTAATGCTAATATTATCTCCAGTGTCTTATGATGACTCATCCTCATCAGGGAGAGAAATAGTGTGCATGGACATTCTATAGGCTTTCATTACTAGACCTAGGTATACGTGTAGTTCTAGGTCTACACTTTCCTCTTAATGTCTGCTCAGATTTGTTTCTGTCCTAAGGATTCTTCAAGCTGTTTCTTGTAAGGCGAAGACGTCAAGGCAGCTGCTGTGCCAGCTTTTCAACCTCGAGTGCCCTTTCTTTTTGCGAAGTTTGGGAATTGGGAGGAAAAAAAAATTCTCCGTGGGGCTACAGAAGCAATTCGCGAACAAGCCGAAGCGTTTGATGGGCCATCAGCCCTGCTGAAGTTCTACCCCCACGCTTTCCCTCAACCTCGCATCAATCGAAGCTTTACCCAGGCGAGCAAATATCACCAAAGTGACAACGCGCCGCATTCGTGCGCACTCAGTTTAACAGTATTCTGCATGATCACTAAAGGCTGTTCAAGATAAAATGAGCACTTTCGAAACCAACCCAAGAAAAAAGTCACTCTCCGTACCTTCGTATATTTTAACGGGAACACTAAGTTACATGCATCCAGTAAAGTTGGTAACGATGGATGGAAAGTAGTCCCGTATCTTAGCGTCGAATAAAAAGAGTTAGAGAACCATTTGTGATAACTTAAATCATTTCTTGCGTGTTCTGTTTTTTTTAATGCCCCGAACTGTAAAAATAAGCAGATTTTTAAAACATTTACTTTGCTAACAATTTCGCAGTTTCACTTGACCGACGCGAAACGCAAGTGATGAGGCCCATGGCAACGTTAATTTTACGTAAGGCGGAAGAATACACACTGCGCGTATAAGTAGATCTTAAGCAGGACTTTCAGAATTTCTCTGTTTTCCGTGAACAGCCTATACATCTTACCATGCACTACCAACACACCTATTATCTCCCAGTGTTTATTCGTGTCAGTTATAAATTGAATATTATAGTTTATACACTAAATACAAGTGAAAGTCCAACTTACCCAAAAATAATTTACCTTTACGTTAACAGGGGTGTAAAACGCTTGTGAAGCATGGAATATTTAGGAAACGACCAAACATGTCATGCACGGTGGGATTTTTCAAAGGTTTGATTTAAAAAATAGTGTGAAGATACCGTGGATAGGCTATATTTTGGAGTACCCGAGCTGGTTGCTCTCAGCTCTTTGTAGTTAGTCCTTTCACGCAGAGCTCTAAAATAGCATATTGTTGTTATTGTGAGGATGTTCCCGACATGAGAACAGAAGCTCCCTGCATGACGTATGGCACGAGCCAACGTGACGGTTTGAAATTCGAGCTTAATTTTTAGTCAAGAACCAACGGAGTGTTTTTTCCCCCTCGTCGTTCCTTTCCTTTACTTTCGCGAGATTTCTAGTTAGTATACTGCAGGTGTTCTCAAACTTTTCAGGGCCAACTCCCTCCACCCCCCCCCCCCCCCCGGCCACTATCTTCTATTGTTTTGAGTTAACATTCACCCTCTCCCCTTCAGACTATGCCTTGCAACAGACTGTTTATATACAGAATGTTTCAGAATATGGGGGACCCACTTCCCCGGTGGACAGGAAACACGAAGGAAATTAGAACAATAATTATGTAAACATGTAAACGGCGTGTAGAGCAGCGCCCCCGGAATGCGAAGGCGGGGGTGGGGGGACGGGAGATCCCCGAGAAAACCCGCAGACCAGCGGCATCGTTTGGCACGACTCCCACTTGCGAGAATCCGGGAGTGGCCCAGCCAGGGATTGAACCCGGTTCGCCTTGGTGGGAGGCGAGTAGGCTAACCGCTCAGCCACCGAGACCCCTTAAAAAAAAAGTGAGATTGTGAGAATCCTTGTTGGCTGAAAACGTACCAAAACTCACCTAAACTAGCGACTTAAAGTGGTTGCCCCGGCGCTAGACTTACGCAAGTATAGATCGACAAGCGATACGTCTATCTCGCAATTATCGAGGTTCGTTCTTTTTTTTGCTCTATCGTTCACGCAAGGGCAGGAAAGCAGATGGTAGAACAAAAGGTGCAATTACCGACAATTTACTAACTTCGTCTGCAGACCCGGTACGTCTGCTGCATAGCGAATTACGAGATTACACGTGTGATATAAATTAATCACCCGACGATACAGAAGTCGGCCAAGAGGTGGTCAATTATACATAATTTAAAAGGCCGCCAACGTTGAGTACCAGCAATTACAGCAATAGGCTTGTAAGAGAACATGCTAAAAGATTTAAATGGTTACAAATATACTTTTTTCCTTCAGTTACCTGTGTTCAGTCACGCAATATAAATTACTGGCATATTATCCGACTACAAAAAAAATCTTACATGGTAATTGCATACAAATGTATTTGAATGAGTGCAATTTCAGCAGCGAAATTATCGAGTTCTGCATCATGTCGGTTACATGTCATCTGTTAAGCATCCAGTTTCATTTCGATCGTTTTACCTTTATGAAATAGTTCACTTTGAATACAAAAAAGTAGAAAAAGAAAAGTATTTTCCAATTGAAGCAATTTCCCACGACACTGTAAAGAAATGTAGTCTCTATAAACCATTATTTGGTAACTAGGCACCGAGTTTATTTCTCGAACACTACAAGTAAATTATAGCAAATTTTAAAACGCGTAACTGTGAAATGTGTAAAACTGAAGTTCATTTTTAGAAAGCACTTGCCTTAACAAAATATATTGTTGAGTAAGCAAAATTTCAAAAGCAACAAATTTTCTTTCGTTGGGCTTACAAAATATATGTTTGAACAAACAAAATCTTTGTGTTGGGCTAAAAAAAAAAAATTAGACTGCCAACTAAATATTTTGCTGAATCAACTCTGTATACTTGTTTGGCCACTCATTTGACTGCCTTCGTTAGAAAATACAGCTGGAGAAATTGTTTGAATTTTTCGTGACAGTTAGGATAGTAAACCGTGTTTGTTAGTGCATCTATTGATGCTCAACACTCGTATAAACACATTACTGCAACAAGAAACAGACACGTTAAGCTGTAAAACTTGAAACATTTGTTTGCACACGTTGCCCAATATCTGCAAGTGTATCTATTTGAAAGCTTTCCGGCGTGATCCGGCGCGGCCCGGTGCCTCCGACGCAGCAGATTTTCAGTTCGCTTGTCGCACTGAGAAATTGTCAGCAAGTCTGCCTCACTAGAGCTTCCTCGCCGTCAAATGTCACAACAACGTCAAATGAAGAGGAGAAGAAAAAAAAAACTAGGTTCGAAACATGCCACGCAAATGTTTTTATACACCCTGCCGATTGATCTTGACGAGAACTGTCGATTGAAACTCAAACGAGCGTCGTAGATTCCCCCAGTCAAAAGTTACATACTGCGCGGAAGTTAGAGACGCGGCGAAACTATCTCAAAATTGTGCAAGATGTCTCCTCACTACTGCAGAAGTCAATAAGCACATCACCAGAGAATAACGCGAATTTCGCAGATCCCTCGCTCTATTAAAAAAAAAATCGAGGTGAAATTCCTTTACTTGTAAGGGAAGTTTATTACCTCTGCTTGTAAGGTAAAATTACCTCTCACGTGTAGAGTAAATTTACATAATAAGTACTATTCCCTAATCATGCGGGAAAAGTACCTGACAGAAAAAAGGGAGGATCCCATACAAGTAAGGGAAAATTAACTATATCGTATAGTAAAATTGTATTAAAAAGTACCCCGGAGTATTAGTAGCCTACTGTGCATTTTGTTTTACTTACATCCTCTGGCAAATAATAACCGAAACTTCAACTCTAAATCCTCGACAATTGCTGGTGGGTGGGCGCGAGCACTGGTCGATTATCACGATGGGCCGACGCTCTATCCATTACACCACGACGACAGCATAACAGCTTCAGTGAATATTAGCGTGTTAAAATA
Organism: Dryococelus australis; assembly: GCA_029891345.1. Taxonomy (NCBI): domain Eukaryota; kingdom Metazoa; phylum Arthropoda; class Insecta; order Phasmatodea; family Phasmatidae; genus Dryococelus; species Dryococelus australis. Next base: position 33,494,490 of record CM057008.1, read on the forward strand.
TGGTTTCTTCCGCCCGTCCCCCCCCCCCCCCCCACCACTCAGGTTTTGAGACAATGCTAAAGAGACGGACGCGTCGTAAGGTTAATTTCCCCATCCATGTAGGGGATTTTTCCACTGCCATGTACGTGAATTTTACTCCAGAGTGCCGTAATTTCACCTTACCTGCAAGGAAAACTATGTTTCCCCCCACAAGTTTACGAATATTTCCCCCTTTTTTTTTTTTTTTTTTTTTTTTTTTTCAGTGTATCTGTTGTCCCTTATCTGGTGAATTTTTCCCATTCTGTACGCTTTAACTTTACCGGGTTTGTGTCGGAGTCAGGAAACCTGGGTCCAAAACGCGGAGAATCTTCTTCGTAATGGCTTCCCTTCCATCGGCTGGAGTAAAAGTTCGCCGCGGAGGTGCGTGCATACCCATTTGGCTCCTGTTATATATATATTTTTTCCCCCCCCTTCTCGCGGAGCGAAGCGCCATCATCATTACCACGAGCGGCAAGAAGCGTGAAGAAGCAGGAAACTCGCGACGACGGCGTTGGTGTTCCCAGCCAGCGATGATGATGATGATGATGATGACGACGACAGATTGGGGTAGGGGTGAGAACTGGCAACAAAACACTGTCGGACGTGCAGCGGACGGGAACCGGAAATTGGAGTGAGAGATTAGAAAAATAAATAAAATAAACGGCAAGTGGCGTTCTCGGGTCCGTGTGTGAGACGTGTGGTGAGTAATAACGCTGAAAATGAGTGCGAAGAGATAATTATTTTCGGTCTTCGCGCCACAACTGCATGACGATCCCGTGGTCGAAGAGATGGTACGCGTTTAGCCGCAGTCGGGATGTTGCTGTTCGTTGCTGCCAGCTGAAATACGTTCGTGAAGACTCAGCTATAGGTGTGTCCATTTCTGTGGTAATCATTCTCGGATCAGACCAGTTATTCCTTTAACCCTTTGAGTACGGAAAAACTTAAATAACACTGAAGATAAGGTTTAAGTTAGCTACCTATATCCTCCACTACAGCAGTTTCTGTCGTGTTGGTTTCTGCATTTCCACTTACCATCGTACTATTGGTCCTGGCTACACCGCGCACGCTTAGTCTACTCTGCAACATTTATCATTGGCTGGTCGTCGGTCAATGAAGTCGCGCGTTTGTGACGATTCATAGATCGTCACCTAGTAAAATTTATGGGTTTTAGTAATTTTTCACCACAGTTGGTAGCACTGCATATTTACTATTTGTATGTGTACTTATATTTGTTTATATACCGGCGGGTACATTTATTCTCATTGCCATTTATTAATCTAGTATATATTTTATTGCGCAAAGTTTGCGCGGTAAAATTATTCTTATTACATAGTGTTAATCTATTATGAATTTTTATTGCACGTATTTTTTAAGGTTGCTGTGTATGATATTTGTAATAGATATTATTTGCGCAAATCGATTTGTAAAGAGTTATGACCGTGGCGCTTGGGGTGGCGGGATACCGCGAAATCACCCGGTTACGACAGCGCGCCCTAGCCAGTGTGTGAGTGTCCTCCGCAGTGTGTAGACGGTCGCAGGAAGTGTGTGCTCGACCGCGGAGCTGGACTCTATCTGGAGGTCGGGCGGACGTTCAGCATTATGGGACTGCTATGTAATTTCTCCCCGGTCGCGATGTCCAGTGTGTTACGCGCGCAAGTGAACGTCGCCGTAGCATTTTCGGGGAGCAAACAAATTAACTGTTTAGAAAATATTATAAGAACATGCCTGACGTGAATGTAGAAACGATGTTGCTATGTTTGCTCGTGAAATATGCTCCAAGTATCGCAGAGACGTAAACGTGATGCGGACGTACTATGTGTGAAAAAGCTGCGTATACGAATAATATTCACTTTAATACGAGCGTTACTGAAAATAGCGGAAATAACTCTGAGACATCGACTTGTGACTGATGGCTCTTGAAATTGAATTTTGCCACGCTGGTTAAACTGCCCGTTTTATGTGCCTCGAGGACGAGCATTTTAAAGTGTATATGGAGTAACAGTGATGTACGTCAGCGGCCCATGTTTTTTTTTGCAGTATTTCTTTGGAGCCTAGAAAAGTAACTTTAAGCATTTCTCTGCAACTTGTCATACGCAGGCTTTATTGCGAACGGTTTTTCATGTGGTTAGAGTGCTAGTAGCATGCCTGTACTTATTCGTAACGACTAAACACGCAGAATATTCCCGAGTGTGTCAGTGCGAAAGCACATGCCAGCGAGTGCAAGCAATCGACGCATGTTTGCGTGGAGGCCTCGAGGTGAACGACGCATCAGCTGCTCTCCTTTTGGCGGCGTGGAGAGGGCCGGAGTCTACAGCGAGCTGACACTGGGCAGCATGGATGTTCCCCGACGTGGCCAGGTGGTCGGCTGTTTGGTATTATGTACGAATACCAAATTTAAGGCATGAGTTATGCATAAGCGCCGTCGTCAGCTGGTACCTGCGGAGTCCGTCATCCTTTTTTTTTTTTTTTTTTTTTGAACACTTTTCAAGCACCCCAAGCGCCGCAGAAACGATTCTCGTTCGTGGCTTTAATATTAAATTTTATGAGCACCAGTTATTGAAAGTTACTGTATAGGGAAAAAGACGTTGAACTTAATTAAGGGGTCTGCACTCGCAATATGTAAATTGAGTGGGAAACATTTTGATATTTTTTATTGTGTGCATTTACGAGTAGAATCAATGCCTGTAAACAGTCGTTTCGGTACAAAATAAATAGTGAATCAAAGATCTTGGAATTTAAAGAGTAGATAGACATTATTTGCAAATGACCCCCCCCCCCCCCTAACCCGATTTACGAACTACCTGTATTGCTGTAACACGAGTAGTAGTAACACGATTGTAGATACGTGGCTTTCTGCTCCGTAGGGGTAGTTTTGGTAATATTAGTATGTCGTGGAGTGAGGTAGACTGACACAGCTGACACCCCTGCGGGGAAGAAGGGCGTCTCACGTTCACTGTACGCCAGTTAATTTGTCGCGACAGAAGTCACAGGTTTAACAGTATATCGTGCTCATCTGAGAAATTACTAAAAACAACAATTTTATTCTTATGAACTGAAATGTTGGCTTGTTATAATTTTTTACTTAGATTCCGATAAAATCCAGCGATACAGTAAAACTATAGACTAAATAGTGCGACTTTAGTCTTCAAGAGCAAAGAAATTTTTATACAGACGTGGGCCCGTGTACATACGTGCATACTACTCGAAGGGTTAGAAAGATTTCTTCAGTCGCTACGAATTCTTAATTGTAGGTATAGCTTGAGAAATGACTGCGTAATGATTCACTGCACGTATTAAACATATGTTGAAATCGGGTGTCCCTACAGATAAGTAATGAGTAGAGACCTGGGAAATTCGCGATATTATTTGGGAACACGCTAAACTTCAAACACATGTACCTATGCAATACATTTGTCATTGGACCATACTTTATCTGACACGCCCTGGGTAACTCTGCGCCAATAAATGAACACTTGACAACTGTGTGCTCCAATCACGTGCAGTTCAGTTGGAAAGGGCGTGGCTTTACAGCCACGCAGCAACGAATTGAGAAGCGACGCCGGCTCTAGTATATACAGTACTGTGAAGTTTAACCTGATGCGAAACAATAACGCGAATTTCGCATATCTCTAGTAATGAGTTGGACCTGCAAAACTGGCGTTATTATTTGGCATCAGGCTAAACTTCACAGCACTATATATATATATATATATATATATATATATATATATATATATATATATACACACACACACACTCGAATTGGCGTCGTTTCTCCATTGGCTGTTGCACAGCTGTGAAGACACGCCCTTTTTGACCGAACTGCACGTGATTGGTTCACACGATTGTGAAGTGTTCATTTATTGACGCAGAGTTACCAAGGGCGTGTCACATTAGGTATTTTCCAATAACAAACGTATTGCAAAGCGACATGTGCTTTAAGTCAAACGTATCCTCAAATAATAACGCGAATTTTGCAGGTCTCTAGTAATGAGAAGAGACGTGCAAATATCGCGTTATTATTTCAGGACAGTCTAGACTTCAAACACTTGCATTTTTGTATTGCGTTTGTCGATGGACTACAGAATTTTCCTGGGCACGCCCTGGACGGCTTTGAACCAATAGAAAGAAACTAACGAAAGACTGGTGCGCTCAAACGGGAAAACAGACTGTCACTGCTGCAGAAGCCAATATATAAACGACACCGACTCGAATATGTAATAGGGCGGTGAATTCTAGCGTGCTGCCGGAAAATATCGCCAACTTTGCAGGTATCTAGTAATAAGTGATTATTTCGTGTGTTGACTAACAGAGGCGATAAGAACTACAGTAGACAGAGAATACCGGCTTCAAAAGACGCAATAACTGATCACCAGTGCTCTGTCTTTCCATTAAATGTAAATAATATACTTCAGGTCGTGGCTTATAATCCCGAACGTCAAAATGACCTAGGTACAATATTAGAATTAATGAAGTGGCTCGAAAAACCACGCTAAGGTCCTGATGTTTTGTTTCGTAAATACTTCTTAAAAATGATACAAGTATGAATACTTGTGCTTGTTCCAAAATCTCTAAGTTCCACAAATGAAGACACTTTTTTTTTCCTAATATGCAGGGGCTCGTGATTTTCGCGAAAAGTTTTCATGATCTGTTATACTGCAAAACACTTCAATTCATGTGCACTTTCATGGTTGGATGATCTTAAATGTTACGTGCCTCAAGCGTCTCGCAGCGAATCATGGACGATCAGCTAAACGATCCGATAGATTCGGCAATGGACATAATTATTACAACCCTTGGCAAGCGACCCTTAGAGGGGTTCATCGTATTTAAATCAAAGATGGCAGCATCCATTACAATGCCTTCTTACAAGGTTCCCTAGCTAACACATATCAGGTTCCGTACAAGCTCGTGCAAGGTCTGTTATAACAGCTGTTGTACCAGTTAGTACAGTATTTGTCGCTTTGCGACCAGATTTCACACCAGGTTTGTTAATATGACCTGTCGTATTTTACGTAGCAGGTTTCATACCAGCTTTGATACTAGGTCAACCATATTGTAATTTCAGAGGGTAGGGCTTGAAACAAATTTTTGTACCACAGCACCCCGTTATCCTCAGTGTTATTAGGAAATTCTCTTAGTTCTTAGTTTTTTAAACTAGAAATATCATTCTTGCATGGCATAATCAAAAATATCGCCAGTTTGTTGGCTATGGTTCCAAGCAACAAATTGCTGGTAAGATAGTTTGCTTTTATGAAATAGTTGCGGTTGTATTTAAGAAGGAACGTATTTGTAAAAATGTATATTTATAATAACAGTAATATGCTTCTGAAATACGGTATTCGTGAACCAAGCTGCGACCAAAGTATTCTTGAACAAGCCCAAACGGCTATACAATCTCTTAAGTTGGCATATCTGCGCCCTGCAACGGCGTTTTCGCATCTGTTACTCGCCTGCTCTGTGGCACAACATTGGTGCTCGTCCCTTGACTTGAAGTATTTGGCCTAAAATTAGGCTAAGTGATTTTAGGCCAAATAATTATATACCACTTGACTTTTGGCTAAATTATTTTATGCGGAGAAGGTTTAGACCAAATAATTTTATGCCAAGGGATTTAAGGCCAGATAACTTTATGCGAACTGACTTTAATCCAAGTAATTTTTATGGGAAGTGTGTCCAGGCCAAGTAATTTTATACCGAGGGACTTAAAAGCCAAGTGGATGTTTAAAACTGCTTAAGGTAGTTGCATGGTTGAGAGTTTCGTACAGGGAGATACGCGCTAGTGAAATTCATTTTCCGTTGATTTAGTGTCGGGCGGAGGAGGTAATTTTGATATGTCAGATACTAGGAATCGCTGACCTGCTGGTCTGCTGGTGCCTCCAGGATCCCATGGCATTCCGTTCTGATCTCTTCTTCTAATTACTTTCTTTCACATCTTTACCCTTTTCTTTCTTCTCTTCTTTCTCCTTTCAGTCCTTTTCTTCTCTCCTTTCTTCTTCCTTGTCTTCTTTCTCGTCTTAATTTCTGTCTTACTTCTTATCTTATTTATCTTCAGCCACTTCCATCTTCTCATAACGATGTTTCTTTTCAGTTGCACGGCGACGTGATATAACAGCTACACGCTGAATACGTCAGTTGTGGCTTTTTCACACTACTCCCTTGTACCTCTGGCGTGGTACGATTATGAACTCGAAAAACAAATTGACTGTGTGGGGCTCTCAACGGCATGAATAGGTTCGCGTACGTCCAGCGAACTTGCACTCAACGACGGATTAATGCAATTAGTTGGATATGCAGAGTTCGGACTGGTATTTCTGAACCGTATTTCCACTACGGATCTAATGACGTCGTTTTACTTGTCCGCTACTGACTTTGTTTCGTCGCCCAACTTGGTTTGGTTTAACTTCCGTAGCGGTTTTCTCGTTGTCCGGTTTAGCCTTCCGACGAAAAAACGACATATTATTTACAACTATCGGCTCAGGACACCGTTCGGTATTCTAAGCTTGGAACGGAGATCGAGTGACGTCACGAGTGGAGTTGGAACTTCACAACTAACTGCTCCCGAGCAGTTGGTAGGCTATAATTTCGTAGGTAAACCAACATGGCGGGCGTCAGTATGAAATGTGACCGTGTATTTCAATATGGAAATAAATATTGTGTAGTATGTCAGTGCAGCGCGTGTTTGTGTTGTATGGAGTTATAATTTTCCTACGCATACATTTACGATACGAATAAGCATGGAAAGATTGGTTATAACTATTACAAACGTGTATCACACACGTCTGTCCTTAATAAATACTGTGCACAACATTGTACAGACTATTTTACGTGTGGGATGTTATTACAAGCTCGTAAATGTACAAATACTCAATTGTAAATATTTTTTTCAATTACTATGTTCTTATTGTAAATACACATTTATTTACTCCTCGTACAATGTGTGTTCGGTTGTCTAGCGGTTAAGTTGCGTGCTTCGTAACTCCATTCTCTTTATGGTACGAGATCGAAACTCCTCTCCTGAAATTTTTTTACTTTGTTTAAATATGTGAAATACAGTTATGTGATGTTATGCGGTGACATTTTTTTTTTTTAAGAGAAAGCTTATAATCTGTGTACATCTGTATTTTGGCTACTAACAGCCTACAGTTTGAAACGTTTAAGGGCTGGCTCTGTTATAGTCTATTATGAAATACGCCACAATTTATCCTTCCACCACAGCTGTTTTGTCAGTGAAGAAAAAGACGTTTGCAAAGAAATGTTTGAGTCCATGCACACTTGCATTTTCCTCTTTCCTCGTGTTTATTGTCGTGACAGGCACTGAAAGACTAACGTTATCTAACTTCCGTCCAGTAATTAATGCAGGATTATATAGCTAGGTTGGCATTCCAAACTCATTTATTTTTGTAATTACCAAGTTATGTATGTTGGGGTTCTGTCGATTATTTTGATTCGAGGGTAAAAGGAAACCGTGATGCTTTGGGGGGGGGGGTGGTTAGATTCACGTCCTTCGTGAGAGGATACAATTTTGATGTTCTTACGAGCGTGCGGTATTTTGTTTTGCATATTAGGTATTTTAATGGAGCAGCGGAACATTTTGCTCGCATGGAAATAATAATCAAATTATTTTACTTAGAAAATTTTAGCTAATGAAAAACAAAAGGCGATTCATACACGTCTATGTTCGTATTCGTATAGATGCAGCAATACACACACACACACACACACACACACACACACTTGACCGAAGTTAACTTTACACTCGTTGAATTTACGATATAGACAAAAATATATATTATTCACTCACTACGAAAAATCGGAAAGTGCGGCATTTTTAGGCCACTTGCATTTCAATAATATTAACTGTTTAGAAATATATTTACAAAACACGCAAACTTACTGTTTTTAAAATTCGCAATCACTTGAACACGAGGTTTTTCGTGGCTCTTTGTGATACGTACACTTCGGCGCATACCAACGTTAGGAATATTAATATAATCGATTTAATACGTGTACATTTCTTTGTTATTCAGGACGGATTTACGCGAAATCTGTAATTAACATCTGCTAACATTCCTCCACTTAGACTTGGCCAAATATTTTCTTTTCCACGTACACAAATAGTTTGCTAAACACACAGGCCTCGTCCGTAACACGTAAACGTCTATATCTGACGCCAGGGGGGGGGGGGAGAATACTGTTCAACATGGCCACCAACCACAGTTTCTCAAAATCTTCAGAAAATCGACGAAAACTGTACACTATTATTTTCTTATAAAACACGTTGTAATCATATACTATTGTTTACGAGCTAAAAATAAATAAAAAGCTTGCTATTCGTGTCTTTAAGTAATGTTTTTTCAACAGATCTGTGAAATTTTAAAACAAGTGATTCTAGTAATATTTTGTTGGTACCTTGTCGACCGTGCGCAGAGACAGAAACGCTCGTCTAGCTTGGAGCGGGGAAAGGCGGCAAACCGAAGATGCCCGATTGCGCCCTCGTGCTAAACGACTTCTAACTCTGAATACCGTTTTGGATCCGACGATAATTTTGTCGGCTGCGAGACAGAAGGTTCATGACGGCGTGGGCCGGCGTGGGCAGTTACCGACGAAACTTGGAATAACCCCCCCCCCCCCCCCAAGGGACCAAAAGCTTCAATACCCCTTCCCCACCATGTCGGTGGTATTGTGTGTCGAACACAGTAAATAGCTGTTGTTCAAAACTCACCCGATACAGTCTCTGGTCCCTGGTTCCGCGTGCGTATGGGAAATTTCTCCTTGTAAAACCTCGGGAGTTTGTGCCAGCTTCTTGTCTATGGTCTCTGCTTCTCGCTGCTCAGAGGAGAATTGCGCGGGCCGTGCCTTGGGTTAACCGATTGAGCTGAGTGTTAAAGTCGTTTACCAGTTCGCCTTTCATTTCGATTATACATCGCGAGACTGTTGTTCAAGGCGTGCATTCATTTCGCGAGACTGTTCACGTATTAATTCCGTTAATTGTGCAAATGCGACTGTCTGTGAGAAAAATTAGCATTATACTGGTACCTGTTCGTTAGTATTTTCTATGTTAGTTACGTTTTCGGTGGTCGTGTTATCTATGTTTGCCTGCAATTATATGTCTGAATTTACACTCGTATTAGCCATTGCATTATCTGTGGGACTTGGCGACATTTTGTTCGCTGTGTCTTCAGTCTCCCTAAGAAAATATGGTGACCTCGTTTTGCTGTTTATAAATTGTAAATATCATGAACTTAGCTTCCTCTATGGAAGTTATTGTTGGCCGTAACTTGCCACTTTGTCTATGGTTCTCAGGATTTATACGGGTTAAAATTATGTCGAAAGTCCCACGATTTGGGTAGCCAAATTCTGTAGCCCCGAACTCGTCGTGTGTTAAATATATGTACATTCGCTTAGTGTCGTTATTGTACGCCTCACGAATAAGAGACCAGTCTGCACCAACCAAAGTAGGAAAATTATTGGTACATACTAATATCCTGTTTAGTAACTCTGTAACACGAGAGGGCGCTACCTCTGTACCAAATATAAAAATACAAATAGTTGGCACTTATAAATAAACAATAATATTTATCACTTGGAATATATATTATTAAAAATAATTATCCATATTTCGCTTGCCTCGGCTATGAGAAGTTTAAAAATGAAGAGCAAGTTTCAACACCAATTAAACCTGGTTACTATTCAAAAGGTAAAGAAAGATACTGAAATGAAATTTAATCTCAAACAACTCCTGATGTGTTTAGTAATGAAAAAATATATATGTTAGACAAATGAAGTTGCAATTAAAACAAAATGGATACTCCTTGGAATATTAGCTTTCAACCAATATGAATATAAATTAAACTATATATATATATATAGTCAGCACCAGTGGTGGCTGCTGAGGTAGGACTGCGGGGCGCAGCGCTCCTAATAAAATCTTAGAACGCATACCTCTACTTATCTGCTACTCAGCAAATAATACTGCGTACGAATACGAATGTTATTTCGCTGCTAATGTTTCTGAGATGGGCGAGACATTTGTCACGAGAGAAATGTTTTTGGAAATGTCGAGTGGTGGGGCGGCAGATTCTTCGCCCCGAAGTGGGTAGAGCTAGTCGAGATAGATGGCTGTAACATATGAATAGGGAGAATACGGTCGGGAGGGGAGACTTCAGGGGCTCGGCCCTTTTCAGCCAATCGCATGCTGTAAATCGGAGAGAGCTGGGCGCGCCCCTGCTCAAAATAAAAACTTTTTTTCCTGGAACTTGACAAAGTTACCAAAACTATAGTCCATTCCCGATTGGAAGCGACGTATGAACCTTTGAAAACACACCCTAGCCATTAGCTGCATGCATAACTAATAGAAAAAGTTGCAGATTCTGGTGCGGGTGCTGTACCTGCACCAGAATCTGCAACTTTTTTTTACTAGCTATAGATGCAGCTAATGGCTACGGCGTTTTTTCAAGTGTTCATACGTCGCTTCCAATCGGGAATGGACTATACATGTTTTGTAAGCACACTTTCGGGCTCCACTCTTTTGCAGTTGTTAAAACACATTTCTTAACAATGCTTGTATTTATTTCGAATATTTTTTATTTATAGATATCGTTCAAACTCACGTGAGCTTCAAATATAGTGTGTAATACTCTGAATAAGTTTGTTGTTGATTAATGACAAGCTATGAGCATCGGTCAGAAGCAGGGTTGAATTGTTGTTAATGTCGTGTTGTCTAAACTTGTAAATAACTGTTAATTCGGCGAGTAACATTTTAAACCTTATTACGACAAAGATTTTCAGTTACGAAAATAAACTAGAGCTACAGATTCTGGGAACAGCAAGGCCACAGTTAAATATAATTCAACAACAAAGCCAAGGCAGTAAATGGTTCGTATACGAGAAAATTCGACATAAGTACATACAATTTCGCGGACTGGCTATGCGGGTGTGAAGTTGGAAATGTGTTGTTTTGTTTAATTATTTTTGCTAATGAAACCTAATGATCTTGCGTGGACTGTCAATGGGGTAAAAGATTTAAAACATTTGGGAAACAAAGTTAAAATACATAAATCATGTTCGCAACATATAAAAAATGCCATAAAATTTTCATTGCTTGGTAAGGTGAATGAATATACACTGCCAGTTAGAAAGCGCGTACAGGTTGACGAATGGATTTTTTTTACAAATATATTAATTAAGATATGCCATTTTCATCCTCTAATTTAAATTTGACATGAATTTTGTTCGTGCTGTAGGCTATGTAAATTAGTATTTGGTTTTAAAAATATTTGTTTTAAAGTCATCATTAGTATGGTAGAATTGGTATTATATTATCTCTCGTCGTCTCGTGTAATGTACCACACCATGTAGGTACTGGTTGGAAGGCATATAACTTAAACAAACTTAAAACAAATACATACCTGTGGTGGTGATTAGATCTGAACCAGAGGCCACAGTATGTTGACCATTACAAATCGGGCGATGATGCATTTTTCTTCAAACAACCACGCTTATTTTTTGTATTTAGCTACATAAGCTACACTTACTTAAGCCTGTCGTACGCAATATATTTATCACTGTGCCTATTTAAAAAATGGTATTTGTAATGATATGAGTCAGGATCGCTACAGCCCTCCCAGTTTCAAAAGTCACCCGCCGCCACTGGTTCGGCACGCAAGATTAAAAGATAGCATCATTACAAGAAAATGATAGATGAGTTTGTATAAGGAAGTTGTTTAACCTAGTAAGCATTACTAAACAAGGTGGGCCTCCAACTAAATGTATGAGTTGCCCTGGCTTGGAGCACATTAATATTTAACCTTTGAAAAAAAAAAAAAAGCATAGACAGTTGGAAATAACACAAGAAACGCTGGACTTAGCTGTTGTAGCAGAATCAGGTAGTTCGCAGATGAATATGGAATTCTCCCCTTAGAGCAGAACCTAGTACTGCTTGTGCCCCAGCAGACTGCAATCACATGCCAGCAATAGGCACTCCGGCATCCTTCTGTCAGCTTAAGTCCTGTAGTTGACTCCCGCATGCAACCACTGAAACGACGTACAACTGCGCTGACCTTGGGCTCCGGAGTTGAGACTGCTTCCAGTGACGAACCCTCCTTCAGAACTAGGCAGTGATGAGTGTCTGCATGTTACTCGAGCAACTAATGATGAGGCACTCGGTTCCTTTGGAATTCACTGATGACATCTCGGCCCCTGAAGACTTACAAATACGCCATTAATTTCTTGCTTTTTGCGTATTTTTGTAGTTCGATCCCAATTCCGTTTACTCACAAATGTAAAACATTCTTCCATTAAACATCATCGTCAAATTACCGTCAATCACGAACCACACAAAAATTGGAGACATACTTCTATCAGCTTTCCATGTATTACTTTATTTTTGAACCTTTCTAAAACGTTCCAAACATTCCAAAACAAAACACTTGTCCATATCCACCAACACTATTTTATGTTTTAAAAAAGAGAAAGCATTTATTAAAACAAAATATTTTCATACAAAACTACCTGATCAAATGTCTCGAAGTTATAACTAAGGAATCTGTTTAACATTTATACATCTATTTACTTTTTTAACTAGATCAAATTTTACATATATGTACAACTTGCGACATTTAAATTACGTTACCGTTATTCATCAAGTTAGGAAGAAAAACCAGGCGTTACACTACACTGTAAGTAATGCTCACGAGGTTAATTTTCATTTGACTTCCAGCACCTGAGCCGACCTCCCGTGGCGCAATCGGTTGGTGCGCCACCCCGGGGTTGCGGGAGGCTCTGGGTTCGAGTCCCGGGCAAGGTTGGGTGTTAATTTAAGTTAGGCTATGAGTTTGTCTGTAAGCCGTCCCCTGCTAAGTTTTCAAGCATAAAACTGGGTGACGTTAAAAAAATGCATTACGTTACGTTAAAAACGACCGCATTTATAACAAATTCTTACGTCAATAATGTAGTCATTTAGGACACTCCTAGGACGCTCTCAGGTCCCGTCGCATGCGGCTAAGTAAGTGGACGGAAGTGCTTCCGAGGTAAAATGCAGTTCTTAGTCATAAACTCGCCCGGGGTAATGACTTAATGATAGTGCTGGTTCGAAACACGTGTTGTTTCCACGGATATTTCAGCGTCGCGACCCTTCTACTTCTTTTTTTTTCCCCCATCACGAAATGCGAACATCTGTTGAGCAGGGGGACTCGGACGAAGATAGATAGAGAAACCAATTTGTCTAAATTGCAAGTGTTTGCTCAACTGACGGTGTCCGGTAATAGCAGGCGTAATTGTTACGTTCTTCTCACGTAAAAAAAAAAAATATATATGTGGTTGGAAGGGGGGGGGGGGGGGTAGGTCAGTTCGTTATCTTATCTCGTAATCTGGACGCGATGCCAAAAAGCGGTTTTGTTGTCACTTTTGTTAAAGATCACGCTTGCAGAGTTCGGTGAGGGCGAAGACGATTCGGGAGAGAGCAAGGTGCCCCCCGCACGACGGAGTAGAAATTACACACTTCCTGGAAAAAGAGTCCTTCCGTTTCCAATTTCCCCTCCCCCTCCCCCCCCTTTTTTTTTTTTCGCGTGGGACTAATTGCAGTTCGGGTTGGTAACACGCGAATCACTTCCCCACCCTCTCCCTTCCACGTTCCTTATCGGCAAATGGCCCCCAAGTGGTTTGCGTGCTAGCGGGAACTCTTGCGGAAGCCGTCAAGACTCACTGGGCATGCGTCGTGCGGGAGTCACGTAGCCCCGGCAAGACGCCAGTACGACACGACGAAAATCGCAACCACGACACGGCATTTATATACGAAAGCCGTTAAGACTCAAGCGGGAGCCACGTAGCCCCGACAAAACACCGGCACGACACGACGAAAACCGCAACCACGACACGACATTTATATGCGAAAGCCGTTAAGACTCACTGCTCATGCGTCGTGCGGGAGTCACGTAGCCCCGAAAAAAAACGCCAGCACGACACGACATTTATATGCGAAAGCCGTTTAAGACTCATGCGGGAGTCACGTAGCCCCGACAAAACACCAGCACGACACGACGTAAACCGCAACCACGACACGACATTTATATTTTACTATATTTAAAGAATGCACTTCTATATTGCATTTTAATTTGTGCCTAGCATTTTATTAAATTTGTGTAGCCCTATACGGAAAATGGGAAAAGATAAAATTTAAAAATATATATATTTTTTGTGATCCTTGCTGTTTAAAAGAAAAGAGGTATTGAAAATAAACATAGTAGGCCTTATAGTCCATTAACGATTCTTCGGCCTTTTTGAATCAAACCTTTGGAAAAATTTCCCCATGCATGACGTGTTTAGTTATTTCCTGAATACATCCTATATCACAAACTTTTTGTACTTGTGTTCATAAAACTTACTTTTTTTCCTGTTAAAAATGATACGTTATTTATATTTTATCTATAAATTATAACTCTTCGTTTATAAATAATTTGAATTAAAAAAAAAAAACAGGGAGCAAATAGGCGTGTTTGCAGCGCCTAGTAAGAAATAGTACTTATACAAAATACTGTTACACTGAGTGCTCGCGAATTTGGTACTTTATCCTCTGGTGTAATTATCCAGGCTTAGTTAAGCTTAGTTTGCACGAGGCGGAGGAATATTCTGGAAGTAGATCTTTAGCAGGGCTTCAGAAAAGGCTGAAGTAACCGTGAATGGATTATGCATAGTATTCGTGTGTTTTGGTATTGTAGTTTTTGGATATGCTTCTAACACTTTGCTTTTTGAGTTGTTTTTTTTTTTTTATAATTTTTTTCCACGTTTTATACTGGATTTATATATGATGCTGGGCTGGTTTATGAGCTCGTTTACCACGCTGTATAACAAGGGCGTCGCTACTGTATGCATACAAATGCCAGGGGGGGGGGGGGAGAAGTCACTAAACGTGCCAAGGGAATTCAGAAATGCTCGGCGAAGAATAAAATAAAATTTGGAGACTTCGTGGACTATTTTGAACAATAATACGAGCATTAGAGTGAAGGGCCATGTAATTCGCGCGTATAGGCTGTTCGCGGTAAGATGAGCACTTTTGGAAATCCTGCGCTCAAGCTCTACTTGTATGCAAGTTGTGTATTCTTCCGCCTTATGTAAAATTAACATTGCCGTGGATCTCATCACTTTATTCATGCGACGGTTAAGTGAAACTGTGAACTTATTAGAAAACTACAGTTTTTTTTACTTATTTGCTCATTTTCACACTTTGATGCGTTAAAATAATGGAGAAAGCGGAAGATATTATTTAATTTATCACAAATGGTTTCCTAACACTTTTTATTCGACGTTAAGATGCGAAAACTACCTCCCATCCATCGTTACCAACTTAACTGGGCGTATGTCCCTCAGGGCGCCCGTTGAAATATATGTATGCAGCTAGGGGCAGCGACCTTTTTATAAGGTTGATTTCAAAAGTGCTCACTTTATCGTGAACAGCCTTTACCAGCATGTCCTGTAGACTATTCGGGGTGAGTGAGTGAAGAGATTTGGACGGCTCTTAACGTCGAGGTCTTGAGAGCCGATGAGGGTGATTGAGGTGAGAGTGGAGCAGCGCTGGAATGAAAGGGCGGGGGAGGGGAAACGGGAGATCCCCGAGAAAAACCCGCCGACCAACGACATCGTCCGGCACGATACCCACTTCCGAAAATCCGGGGTGACCCGGCCGGGGATTGCGCCCGGTTCGCCTCGGTGAGAGGCGAGCACTTTATTCGGAGTGCATCAACAAGATGATCCTACAATGGACAGATGACAAGCGACTCATATGTGTAGGTGGTGCACAGCTCCTACCACATAAGGAATTATTCGGAAATTTACCTCACCATTGTGTACGCGTAGTGAGAAAGTGGGAATAATAATATTTTCCCCTATACATTCATTGCAGCGTTCCTTTATTTGCTCAGGGAACAGTCGAATGAGTAGGAAAGTTCCCAACTTTGTATATTAGCGGCGCTAAACATTCCTTTATCTGCTGCTTGATATGTGGTATTATTTCCATACAGCGTAGAGGTTTAAAAACTTCCAATACAGTTTAGGAAGTTTGCCAGAAGATTTGTTACAGTGTATATTTATGTGACCTCTGCATTTTGTCGTGTATGTTTTTTTTACATTTTGTATATGGATGTTTGCATTTGGCTGTGTGTAATTTCATGTACAGAAATGTCCTCTGCATTTTGGTCTGTATACGTATTCTCCACATTTCCTCTTTATATATATATACATAATACAAAATGCAAAATTGAACACACAGTGTGTGTGTGTTCAATTCATTTTTGTGCTATTTCTTCATCTCCTCGTTTGTGATTTTAGAATATTTGTCCATTTTTGTATAGGTACATTTTCTCAGCACTTGTATGTTTTTCCTATATGTCTGTACATATGTTCTCCGCACTTGTATGATTTTTTCTGCGTCGAACTGTAGGGTTTTCTGAATTGAAATTTTATTTCGTGTCCCCCCCCCCCTCCCCGCCCTCGGTGGCTGCAGCAGAATTTTTTTTTTTTTTTTGGCAAGAATTCGTGTCTTCAAAAATTATAACCTGGCTTCTAAAACAACTGTGTATCACATAGTTATGGCTCTGGCGTAAAAGAATATTTTTTTATGTGAGAAAAAATATTTTAAAAAATTTTGTTTTCTCCAGGATTACAGTAGTTTGGTGTGCAGCCCGTCGCAAGTTTTGGAGTCATGTGCATAGTTAAAACATGTACGCGGTAAGTTTGAGGGGAAGCGGAACGATATAATCAGCATATGAGACAATCACATCCGGCCTGCCAACTAATTAGCGAACGCGAGATAATGACCTGTTAAATAACCAATAAAATAATTGACGAGGGTCGGTCGTGGTGGGACCTCCGCAAATGTAAGTATTTTAATTTTTTTTATATTTATAATACATTTTAATACTATTTTGGAATTCTGTATACATTTTTTAAAGTTGTTACATCCCCTGGGATTTTATTTAGAATTTTTTGACTTCAAGGTCATCCAAGGTTAGAATCATGGGATTAAGGTCAAGGTCACCGATATCCAAGATGGCATCCGACCAACCGGAATAACAGAGCATGAACGGCTCCGACACTCCGACACCCTTATGCCCGACTTCCCATAATCGTTATATTTAAACTACGAAATAAGTCATTACAACTTTCTATGCTGGCAGTATCTATTACAAACATCAAATGCAGAGCCTCATTTCTTCGCCATTTTGTAGGTTTCTCCCACATGAAGAAATTAAAAATTTAATGTCATATCTTAGGAAATAATCAACCGGTTCCCATCAAATTTGGCGAAGAGGTTGCACTGTGGTAGATCATATGAGTTTACATGTTTTAAATGTGTCATATAATTATTTTCAGAATGGCGGCTATACAAACATTTTAGCCTAGTATGCTATATCTAGGAAACTATGTTACCGATTATACCTTAAATCTATGTACTAGCAGTGTCTACAAAAGTCATCAAACTTACTAATGCACAACATTTTTCCCTTCCTTGATGAAGCTCATACATGAAAAATGGCGGGTCTTTATGCCATATCTATAGGGGCAATCAACCGACTACCACCAAATTTTACAGGCAAGTATTTCTACAGCAGGGCATGTAAACTTAAAATTTTTAGTTGTAGCAGGTCTCATTTTTAAACGGCCAATATACTCGTACGTTCACTGTGCTATAATGTGTCACGACAGAAGTAACACGATTAACAATCCATTGTGTTCTTGGGAAAATTTAGTTTGAATATATTATTTAGTATCCGATAAAGTTCAGCGAAATAGTACAACTATAAAGGTGTTAGTTTTGTCTTCAAACGCGAGGAAATTTTCATGTAAATGTGCACGCATACTCCGCACGTATTTAACTTGTTTATTTAAGTAGGGAGAGACATCCTTGGAAATTTATAAATAACATTATTTATATGAAAAATGTCAGAAACTGCCCTCCACTTTCATTCCCTTTGCTATGTCCAAAGTTGCAACATACGTTGGCCCAACGGTTGGCATTTGGTTGGAAAGGTTGGCAATATGTTGGGTTAGGAAACATACATAAATACAACATTGGCACAATGTAATATGCCAACCAAATATTTTTACTCGAAAATTTTAACAAGATACCTTAGAAAAACATATATCATCTCCTCACTATATCAAAAAATGTCAGAACATGTCTCAAGAGCAATTTTTGAAAACTTAAATATGGTTGGCTAAATGTTGGCAACAAGTTGGTAGACATAAAGGAGGTAATGTGTATGTATTTTATGTTGGGCCAACGTTGTAAAACCAACATTTTATAGCAAAGTTAAGGAACAGATATTCCAAATTAAAACACTGCCCCTTTCCTGCATTTTATGAAATACAAATGTTTTTCACCATATTGACCATTTTTCTTCGATATATGAATAGTTGGTTTTATGTTGGGGCAATGTTCGAAACCAAACAGTTGGTGATTGGTACTTATTTTTTAGTTGGGCCAACATTGTGTTACTAAAATATTTCTAAAAATGTTCAATTGTATTTTTGGAATGAAAAAAAAAATAGCTTTTAATGTCTGCTTAACATTAAGGTTTTTTAATGCATAAATGTATTTATTTCAAACTGAATTTGATGGTTGACATTGACTGAACATTGGCAATAAGTTGGTAGACATACCGTTAGTAACTGGTATTAATTTTTATGTTGGGCCAACATCGTGAAACTGGCACTTTAGTGTTGAAGTTGGGGAATAGTTAAACAATGCCATTTCCTGTATTGTGTGAGATGCAAATGTTGTTCACGATGCTGAACATTTTTATGTGAGATATTTTAGTTAGCTTTACGTTGGAACAATGTTGGGAACCAAATTAACTACGTGATGTAATTTCAACAATGCTCCATAGAGATGTTGGGAATGAGAAAAACAAAAACATAACTTTCCAATTTTCCTTAAGCATTTATTTTTTCGTTAATACATAAACCAATTGTATTTAAAATATATTTTGATGGTCACAGTTGGTTGATTTTTGGCAACTAGTTGGTAGACATATAGTTGGTAATTGGTACGTATTTTTATCTTGGGTCAACATTTTAAGTCAACTTTAGGGTAAGAGGTATTCTTAATGAAAACAATGGCCCCTTATTCCTGTATTTAATTAAGTATATGAAGTACAAATGTTTTTTCACATAACTGACCTTTTTTTTTAAATATGTTTTGTTGGTCTTATGTTGGGATAATGTCGGAAACCAAACAGTTGTTAATTAGTACTTTTTCTTTAGTATATTGGCCTGTTTGGTCAATGTTATGTAACTAACATATTTCTAACAATACTCAATATTTTGTATGGGTTAATAAATATCGATAATTGTTCATGTTTGCTTACTAGTTAGGATTATTTTTGTTACAAATAGATTATTATGGGCACGGTTGGCTGATTGTCGGCAGTTCCTTGGTAGACATACAATTGGTAATTTGCATGAATTTGGTTTGTTGGGCCTTATATAAGAGATTTTTGCTGTAAACTTTTTTGGAGTACATATTTATGTTTTTATGTATGTAATTTTTCTCTTTTTGTTTCAGAATGTAAAAGTTTAAATATTCTTACAAGGGCTATTCGCCAACAGTAATGTTCGTTTAACCTATGATATCATAGGATAGTATTGATTTTTTTTCTCGAAATAAACACATATATAATTCATTTCATTTGCTTAATGTTTAAAGACTTTTTGCATAGTGTTTCGTTAGAAATAAACTGGCTGTCGTTGGCTGTGTATTTGTAATTAGTTGGAAAATATATTCCTGTATCAGGCAGGTTTTAAATTCAGTTCCAGAGTACTAAAATCTTCCTTAAAAATATAACTAATATGACACAGTATATTTTCACTGGAATATAACTATACGTGCCTGTATCTGTACAGACGACAAGAAGTTAATACTTCATGCGGTCGGTTTTTTTGGTGGACCATTCGAAACCGGTGACAGTTCAAGACTTTGTCCAGCTTCTTCGTCAAGATAGGTGGAACATGGCGCGGCGTGGCACATTGCGTCAGTGGTAGGGCAATTTTTTATTTCCATTCTGACGTTCACGCCTACAGGAAGTGCGTGTATATTACCGAGTACCGAGGTTGTGTGTACGTCGTGTGCTGCCCACCCCTCGGTCCTTACAAGTGTACAATTTAATGTTCCAGTAGTAATCGTCGATAGGTGGCAGTGTTATAAGTCAGTGTCACGTGTCGGGGTGTACGCCATGCGCTGCCCACCCCTCGGTCCTTACAAGTGTACAATTTAATGTTCCAGTAGTAATCGTCGATAGGTGGTAGTGTTATAAGTCAGTGTCACGTGTCGGGGTGTACGCCGTGCGCTGCCCACCCCTCGGTCCTTACAAGTGTACAATTTAATGTTCCAGTAGTAATCGTCGATAGGTGGTAGTGTTATAAGTCAGTGTCACGTGTCGGGGTGTACGCCGTGCGCTATCCACCCCTCGGTCCTTACCAGTGTACAATTTAATGTTGCAGTAGTAATCGTCGATAGGTGGTAGTGTTATAAGTCAGTGTCACGTGTCGAGGTGTACGCCATGCGCTGCCCACCCCTCGGTCCTTACAAGTGTACAATTTAATGTTCCAGTAGTAATCGTCGATAGGTGGTAGTGTTATAAGTCAGTGTCACGTGTCGGGATGTACCTCGTGCGCTATCCACCCCTCGGTCCTTACCAGTGTACAATTTAATGTTCCAGTAGTAATCGTCGATAGGTGGTAGTGTTATAAGTCAGTGTCACGTGTCGGGGTGTACGCCGTGCGCTATCCACCCCTCGGTCCTTACCAGTGTACAATTTAATGTTCCAGTAGTAATCGTCGATAGGTGGTAGTGTTATAAGTCAGTGTCACGTGTCGGGGTGTACGCCGTGCGCTGCCCACCCCTCGGTCCTTACAAGTGTACAATTTAATGTTCCAGTAGTAATCGTCGATAGGTGGTAGTGTTATAAGTCAGTGTCACGTGTCGGGGTGTACGCCATGCGCTGCCCACCCCTCGGTCCTTACAAGTGTACAATTTAATGTTCCAGTAGTAACCGTCGATAGGTGGTAGTGTTATAAGTCAGTGTCACGAGTCGGGATGTACGCCGTGCGCTGCCCCTCACGTTAAATAATTTTTTATGTGTTCATCGACTTTGTCAGTAAAACCAATTCACCATATGTTCATATCGTTTTGTGCCGCCATGTAAGAATTGTGTAGATATTTTATTGAGTATTTTGTTATTGTTTATATTGTGGGTTGAATGTGTACTGTATATAATAGGTTAAGGGTAAACGCCTCTGTATATCGTGTGTGATAATAAATCTATTTTTATATTTTAAAAAAGTAGTCTAGTGGATAAGTCGTCAGGCTGCTCATTTAAAGGGCGTGGGTTCGAGACCGGTGCCTGTTTATAGGATTTTCAGGTGATGATTTAAAGTGGTATATGATGAGTAATAATAGGGTTGGCACGTTTTTTAAATTACTTTGGTTTTGCGTAAAATTTATTTTAAAAAATGGTGACGAACGTTGGCAGAACGTTGCTTATTAGTTGGTATTTTGTATGCAATAAAACATATTCGCAAAACATTGCTAACTCTGGTTGAATGACAGTGTGAATTGCCTTTCTGAAAGAGAAAAGAATATTATTTAGGAAATGATCAAAATACTACGAATTACCAAGTAATACAAACGTTAGTTAGTGGTTGGGTTTCTGTCATATTAAATTGTTGATCTGTAATATACCCACGATAAAACAACGTAAAGCCAGCAAACAGCATTTCGGTTTTTTCAATTGATATTGCATATGTGTGAAAGAAAGAGAATCCAGGAAAGCGTGCAGAAAACCATACATTTTCGTTGGCCCAATTATGTAGGTTAAGCGTCATATTTCAGTTGGCAGCCAACGTAAAAAATTTCACGTTGGGCCATCATTGCCCCGAGTGACATTTTGACGTCGGGCCAACATACGTTTTCCAACGTTAGCCCAACACCAGAGCCAGACGTTGGACCAACAAAAAGTTGCTACTGGGTATAGGTTGTTCACGGTAAAATGAGCACTTCTGAAAGCCGTTCTTAAGATCTACTTGTACGCACGTTATGTACTTTTCCGCCTTGTGTAAAATTAACATTGCCACGGGCCTCGCAACTTTATTCATGTGTCGGTAAAATGAAACTGTGAAATCATTAAGAAAGTAAATACTTTACGAATCAGCTCAATTTTTACACTTCGATGAATTATAAAAATAGAAAGCGAAAGCAATAGTCTAAGCTATCACAAATTGTTACCTGACAATTTTTACTCTACGTTAACATATGGAACTACTTTCCATCCACCGTTATTAACTTTAATGGACGAATGTCACTCAGTTCGCCCATTAAAATATATTCATGCAGGTGCAGTGATTTTTTTCTAAGGTTCGTTTCTAACGTGCTCACTTTATCGTGAACAGCCTTTACTCCAGTGGACTGTAATGTCCATACCTTCCTTTCAACATTATATGCCCTAGAGCACAGCAGCCACACACTATAAGGAAATTCCATTCAACGTTTTCTGTATGGCAAAGAAAATCATTTCTTTGAAGCCATTTTATTTACAGTAACACTATGTTGCTTTAATGCAAAGATAAGGTTAGGGAAAGATAGCTTTGCAGTCAATAAAAGTTTTATTTATAACTTTATGGTCCATATCAGTACTGCCTAGAGTAAACATTACTTGAAATGCTTTGGTTCATAATAAAAAGAAATACCACTTCACTTCATACCAAAAGTTTTCAGCATATAACTGTTGTCCCCGACGCTATCAATCATACACCAACATTTCCCACAGTTACTGAACTGCAAGTGAGAAAGTACACTCCTGCAGAAGTTTAATGCCATTTTGTAGTGCGGCCATTCCCCTAATCACTAGGGGCCGCGCGGTGGTTGGGCGGTTAGACTGCTCGACTCCCACCAGAGCCGACCGGGTTCGATCCCCGACCGGGTCACTCCCGGACTTTCGCAAGTGGGAACGGTTACAGGACGATGCCAACTGGTCGGCGGGTTTTCTCAGGGATCTCCCATTTCCCTGCTCTTACAATCCGGCGCTGCTCAATCCACACCTCATTTTACCCTCGTCGGATCTCAGTACCTCGTTGATAAGAGTTGCCCAAGTCTCTCAACTCAACTAACGTTAAGCATAAATCTTCCCAAAAGGTGTCATTTGGCCTGTGTTACTACCTACCACCTCCTGTCTAACGAAAGTAAACTATAAACACTAAGGAAATGTGGTTGTGTGAGCACACATATTTTATACTTTTTATTATCACCTGTCGTGATTTCACCATTCGTCCTACAGTTCTTTTCAAAGTACCTCCAACGCAATCAAATGCCCCTTTGCCGTGGTAAGTGGCAAAGAAATTCCACTCAGCAGAAACATTGAAGTCAAACTGAAGGTGTGTGTGAAGTTGGACATATTGAAGCGGTTCTTAAACTACGGAGCACAGCCATCGAAGAATATCTTCACATGATGAATATTAGGAACTTATTTTATCTTCAAGTCCTGGGTAAGAGTTTTGATGAATGCCCAAAGAGAATATTTGCTGCGCGACAAGTCTTCACTTATAATGGCATAACTGAAGACTTCTTCGCATTTTAACCAAACTTTAGCAGTGAAAGCGGTGGTTTGTCACCGACTACAGTGAGCTCTTTGTTTTTCGTCTTGACTCACAGCAGTGTACTTATTCTGTGAAGTCAATCTATATAACTGCATCATGAAGTAATTTTTTTTTCTTTGCATATTCAAAAGTGTTTGAACATTTTCTTTGCATATAACTGCGGAGCTTGAATACCGTCAATTATTGCTCCTGTATTTCATTTACACAATAAGACACAGTTCCAGTGGCAATTTGGTGATGTCCATCCCCGTCTTTCCATTATGGCAATACGGCTTAAAGTGACAACCTGAAAAATTCGCGGTTTCATTTCGGGACAAGCTAGAATTCAAAACCTCGTATTTTTGTATTGCTTATGCTATTAGTCCACCCGTTAGTTTACACCTCATGGACAACCCTGAGCCAATAATAAACACACAATAAAATGCAGACAGACCCAGTCACCGTCTTCCTCTAATACAACAAACAACCAATGAACAGTGATATTTGCATGATTTTACATACGACAATGGAGTGTAGCCGACAGGTCATTGAACTCGAGAAGTTTTCAGGCCTGTAATTATAAGCAGAGACCTGAAAAATTCGCGTGATTATTTGGAAACATGTTGAAACTTCAAACACATGTACCTCTGCAATGAGGTTGTCGTTGGGCTATATTGTCGTTGGGCCGTACTTTATTTCACACGCCCTGGGTAATCCTGCGCCAGTAAATTAACACTTCACAATTGTGTACTTCAATCACGTGCAGTCCAGTTAAGGTGGGCAGCTAGTCAGTAGCAGGCAGCGATACCGACAAATGTCCGTATTTAGCTGCAAGTAGTTCGGCTATCTGCCGCTAGGTAGCAGCGTCGAAGCAGCTATGGCACCAGTTTGTCTGCGAGTGTCGTAGACGCACAGTGAACATGAGTGCTAATCCTCTATGGCCACTACCGAGTGTGGTTAGATGACAGATAACAGACCATCAGAGCCAGACTCGTAGCAATACGGATTTATGTACTCAGTGTTTCTTGACAATTCTAAAAGATCAATAAATACTCTTTTTCAATATTGCAAATTTATTTCAATTTCAAATAAGTTTTTTTTGGGGGGGGGGCAGGCGCATCACGGATAAGGCACCTTTTTAACTCGTCTTAATATATGTTTAGTTTTAAATAACGAGAAAATAGACAGTCTAATATGTTGTAACATAAACTGAAAATGTCATTCCATTTGTTAACAAAGAAAAGAGATTAAGGATTACTGCCATATTCATTCAATTGGAACTTTCGACTACATACGTACTGAAAACGTAGTTAGTAAAATTCATTTAATTTACCCCCCCCCCCCCCAACCACCACCACCCCACCGCCAAATCCTTTTTTTTTTTGTTTGCAGAGCAGGAGCGGCGGAATTGTGACACATAGGTCAGGTCAAGCGGACCAGCGAGGATTCGGGACCTTTGACTTTGACCCCATGGCCTTGAATGACCCTGAAAACAAAAACTCGAGAAATGATTCATAAAATTCAACGAGCATCTTATGTTACTGACTAATAGTCATATTGGGTGCAGGTAAACTTGACCTTCACCCCATGACCTTGGAAACAAAAACTCGAGAAAACATTCATACAAGTTAGCAAGCATATTTGTTACTGACTACTATCGCCATATTGGATGCAAGTGACATTGACCTTGACGTTGTGACATTTAATGACTTTGAAAACAAAAACTCGAGGTTTTATTTAGAAAAGTCAACGAACATATTATGTTACTGACTACTACTGTAATATTGGATGCAGGTGACGCTGACCTTTCCCGTCACCTTCAATAAACTTTAATGCAAAAAAATCTAAAAACAAATTAATTAAAAATTAAAAAAATTTGTAAAAAAAAATATAAAAAATGTATTATTAACAATTATTAAAAATTGATTAATAAAATTATTTTAAAAACTTACATTTCCAAAGGTTCCACCTCACCTATAATCATTCCGCTATCTTGGTTTTTGTTCATCATTTGTTTATACTTTACTGTAGCATGTCTCTCACGTTCATTCGACTACCATGTCGGAATTCACATGTTCTCATCACCTACGTGGCACATAGGTGGCGTTAATTTCACGATTATGCCGCTTGCTATTGGCCTGTACCGAATGGTGACACTTGCCATTTCTTCAAAGTACATAAACTGACATATATAGGTTTTTTTGTTTTATTCTTAAATGCTAGTAATTTTATTTAAAATAAATTATATATATATAACGCAGATGTGTTTTTTTTTTATAAATAAAACACAGCATATTCAATATATTTTAAATCACAAAACTGTATATACATACAAACAGTTCTTTGCGACTATGTTCAAAGACAGAACTTCATATCATTTTGTAAGTAGATTTAGCCCACTAGTTCTCAGTTGTAGGTGATTTACCGAATCGAGTGTCCAGCCGGAACATCCAAAGAACCAGATGGCTCTGCCAGTGGTGCGGCTGCTGCAGTCACAGGTGAAGGAGTTACTGGAACAACCGAAGACATCGCTGGAGTCAGTGACGCTGCTGGAAGGCTGACCATGGAGTATTCAGTTGATGCTTTAGCTTGCTGGCAACCCGGGAAACGTCTCGAAACTCGACGACCCGAAAGCCACATCGATGTTTCTGCCATCTTCCGCATCCTTCAACATTTCCGCGCGTTCTGCAGTGCTCAACTGCACACGAGGCAGCATCCGTCATGTGGAATGTAGTTTCAGTTCCACTGCCTCCAGGTTTTCTCCCGTGCTCACGATGGTGTCCACGTGCGTATTGGCTACCAGTATCCCAAGTTCCACCGTTTCCTGATACCAGACAATCTCCATCCTCATCTTTGTGGAGACGCTGCTTAAGGCTGGCTACTCTGCCCGAATTTCGATGTGCTGTAACTCGTTCTCGGCAGGCGGCGATGAACTGATCGATCCCACGCCTGTACCTCCCGTAAGATACAAGTCAATCTTTAACGATCGCCGAAAACCCATATTTCTCTTACCAGCACAAAGCACACATATCTTTGAAATATGATAGCCTCATGTCCGTATTGATTTGAAAGTCCCGTAGGTACAACGCAGCACTACGAGAACACTGCACGCCAGTTCAGAGCCAGTAAAAACAACTAATTTATATAATTATTAAAACAAATGTTTTATTGTTCAATTATTTGAAGCTTTTTATTTGGTATTGTGAAATGATTAATTACTAAATTTCAATTATTTTCGTTCACATACAGGCGCAATATTTATTTGAAGGTCACTAGCACTTTATTTGCCATCGTTAAGGTGTCTACTGCTGCTTTTACTTTTTTTTATGAGAATTTTTTTTTGTAACTTATTTAGCTAAAAATTGATATTTTTAAAGCTCTGTATTTACAAATATACACGTCAGATACATACAAAACTACTCAAGTGTTCTGCATTAAACCTTCCTCAATAACTTATTTAGTATAACTTTGTATTTATTTGCAATAATTTAGATACATTTTAACGTTATATGAGTAATGTTAATATCTAATTATGATAATGCAGTAAACCTTGGGATCTATTTTCATTTCTATTTGTAGTATTGCAGAAAAAATTAACCAAAAATGTTACAAAATATAAGAGTTTTTGTTTGTAACCTCAAAAATAATGTTACTTGAATTCAGTTAAGAATTTAGAAATCTGCCAATGAATTTCACGAATACTAAATGTAAAAAAAATAATGATTATTTTCACTAGTAAGAAAGTTCTTGCATTTAATATCATAAACCAAGATATAAATGTAAAGCTATAAAGGGTTTATGAGAAAAAGGGGAGGATACAGATTAGGTAAAGTGGATGACATCAGTGAACGGGGGCCCTGAAAATCGAAACATTTGTTTGTGAAGGGTCCCGGAATTTCTGTCGACGGTCCTGTACACGTCAACTTTCTAGTCCGGTGAAAAATACATTACATACATACACAACAATATTTTCTCTATTGGCTGTTCTAGCCACTTAGCTACTGTGGCCCCACTATTTGGTGCTCCCTCCATCCCATGTGTCACTTACCATCTAATTTGGGATCGATGTTTCGGGCAAATTAATAAATAAAATTCCTTTCTAAAATATTGGAATTAGGATTTAGTTTTGAAAATAGTAAAAACCATTTAAATTAGCATCCCTCCCTCCCTCCAACTAATGCTAAATCCCCCTACATACGCACGCACCAAAAAAAAACAACAAACCACACACATTCCGACTGCGACAATTTTTTTTACAATTTCTACTAGAACATGACAGGCGAGGAGGTGAGGTATTAGGAGTAAGGTGGTGGCTATCAGGCGTAATTACTCCTGGTAGATAACTCCTAATACCTCGCCTCCTCGCCTGTCATATTCTCCTAGTCGTACAAAACATTTTCCGGACTAAAAACGCCGGCAGGCAGCCGCGAAGCGAATCGAAAAAAATATATATCTCTCCAACAACGTACTGGTCGTCTCAGGAACTCTCCAAGGACTTTTCAAGATGCACTTCATTTATATTATTATTTCTGTAAAATAAAATCTAAATAGGTAATATTTAATTCAAACAGAAAAATAAAAATAAAAATGAAACTGTTTAACTGTGTATGAAAAATTCAATCAATCAATTAAAATCTCTGTTCCGCAATTAATTTAAGCTTACTAAATAAAGTATCACCACTATTCGATAACAAGAATTACTTAGATTGAGAAATAAAATAATATTTAATATCTTTAAGCTGCTTTCAAAATAATTAGGTAAACTGTATATTTATTAAAACTGTGTTCAGACTAATAGTGTATGCAGTTCAAGTGCCTCTTAAACAAGTTTCACGTAGTGAGCTCCATTAAACCATAGCATTTACACATTGTGATCACTATCCCACATATTAGACTTAAGTTCGTTATCTCTTCAAAAAGCATAGCAAAGTCTTAAATTTTCTCTAACAAAGTTAAGTTCCAAACAAAATTAGTAAACTAGTTCACTCCCAATTTAAGATAACATCAATGTAAGATCAAAAGTTTGCTCCGGTTACTAGCTCCAGTCGGTTAGCGCAGGACCACTGGGCTGAATTAATAAGTGACATCTGTGTTGTAGCTTAAAACTTCCAAAAATCAGATCAACTGTCACAAATAAATCTGTCAAAAACAGACACAAGTCCGAGAATTAGGTGGCGTCACCTTAATCTGAAGTCACGCTGACGCAACCAGCATGACGTCATGGCGTCGGTGCAGGGTCTCCTCGTAGACAGCGTCCACTAATAAAATTAATTAACTCAGCTAGGCTTTGGCATCTTCTTCACGTGCCAAGCTAGCCTGTATGTTATACTCACTTCAAGGTTCTAATTTATGATGATGCCGGGAATTTCACCCATGAAATCCCGGCTATCAATACCATGTCTCTGGATCGGCAGATCCATACCCAGAAGCCCTTGACTTCCGGAATATACGTTATCAAGTCTTATCAATGGAGCTCATCTACTTCCGGTCCATTACGTCACAAAAATAGCTTAACACCAAGTACAATTAAAACTGTAAATAAAAGAAAACAAACAGTATTGAAAATAAAAAATAATAAGTACTGAAAAATCATTAATTCACTTACTTAAATTAAGCAGCTAAAATACTTAGAATAATATCCTGGCTTACCATAGAGTAACCTACATTAACATACAAACATTGAAAAATAATGGTGGGTTCTGACTTAGATTGCACATTTCAAAATAATAAAATCAAATATATAAAATTGCAGAATTATTCCAGTTAAAATTAATAAGTGTTTAAACATAGCCACAAATATGTAGGTGACATACAGTACACAACAACACACATGTTAATTTGCATTGTAGCTGTGTGACATGTAAATGAGCGTATATGGCTCTGCACAGTGTTTTTAGTTTGAAATAGATATCTTTAAAATTGACTCAATGAGAAGGAATTTCGTTTAAAATTGATTCCCCATTTGAAGTTTGCGGCTGCCGGATCGGTTCGCAGGCCCGTGAAGTCGACTTCAAATAGCTCTTAACATTTTCAGAACCGTTATGAAAAATGTAATTAATTGTACTGTTTTTTTTTCTGAAATGCCTATTTTAATTCCATATTTTACCTTGTTTAATATTGTATGTTATTATGTGTGTATTGTATGTTTCTACGTATGCTTCACAAACTACCATAATTTTTCTTGTTTACCATTTCCCCTTTATGAGCAGGGGGATTGCAACAAATTGCAACAAATAAATAAATAAAAGTTGAAAAAAATCCAACTGCCAGGAGGGAATACGCTACATAGAGGTAGTGAAAAAAATTCAGACCTATTATCTTATTATCCTATTATATAAGAGGACGATATCTGTCTGTCTGTCTAACCCTATTTAATACTTCTAAAGTCCCTTAAAATCAACAAAAGTTCTTCAAATTTTGCAGAGCAAATCCTCAAGGTCAAATACTGGTCAAGTTCAAATTTCAGCAAAATCAGATTATGCAGTGATTACCTTTTATCCTAAAAACTTATTTTTTAATTACTTTTTCCTACAAAAATTTTGCATTAATGCATAGAGATTATTGCAAAGAGATGTGAAGGTAATGGAATATCTCGCTTCAATGTTGAGTTAATTTGATATCAAGTGGGGACTTAGTGGCTCAGTGGATATTGCGATTCCAAGTGGGGCCGAAGTGGCTTAGTGGGTAGAACTACATCAAGTGTGGCCGCAGTGGCTAGAGAGATTCTAAGTGGGGTAGCAGTGGCTTAGTGGATAGAACTATATCAAGTGGGGCCGCAGTGGCCCAGTGGATAGAGAAAAATCAAATGGGGCCGCAATCGCATCACTGTTCAGTTAATTTCACATTTCATTATTACTTACATATTTCTATGCAATATTTTTTTGTTTTTAATTCTTTGTATGATAACAAAAATGTATAACATCGTAACTATTCTAGACACGTGACAATACTGAAAACACAGTCACGGGCTTAAGTTCTGTATGTCTGAAGTTCTGTACGGCCAATGAAATTGAACTTCTCTTGTTTGCCACCCCATATCACACACATCCTCCAGCCCTTAGATCGAACATTGTTCAAACCATTAAAGACTTTCTATCACCAAGAAACTACTGCATTCATTCACAGAAATCCAACACAATCAATTACCAAGTCTGACTTTGGAAATATGTTTACAGCAGCATGGAACAAGGCTGCATCCCATGGGAATGCTACCAAAGGGTTCCAGTGCACTGGCCTCTGCCCATTTAAACCCTAAAGTAATCTCAGTGGATAAATTTTACCATCTGCAGATTTCCAAGCTAACTATTCTTCAATCCCAATAGGAAGTCCTCCTACTATACTCTCTGCAGGTCCATCTTCTGATGTTTCTCGTGAGTGTTCTCCAGACTATGCTAAAAGTAAGTCATGTTACCATCATTCCACATTTAAAAACTCAATTGATCGCTCCATTTATCAAGCTTCACCTACCTTGTTTGTACCAGCTCCTACCTCAAAGTCTCTCAACAAGCAGACAAATTCTCTGTTTAATGACATCATTCCAACTCCACACAAATAATCCAGAAATCCAAACACCCCGAAGCAAACAAGAAAGAAATAGACAGCTCGACACCTGACATCGGAAGGAAACATCAAGTAAACTAAAGAAGAAGTTACAATTGGGACAGAGAGAAAGAAACAGGTGGATGGCGCTGTGAAAATGCGTAGACTGTGTGCAGAAAAAGAAATGTGCTCAAGCAAAGAACAAACCCCCTTAATGAAAGACTCGAATGATGCACCATGTGGTTTTTTGCAACAGAACATGGAGCCAGTCTGCCAACAGAGGGGATTGGATCAAGTGCCAGAAATGTGGAAGCTGGTATCACGCAATCTGTGTTGGTGTCGAAGGACGAAGGCATTTCATATGTGGTACATGTCTGTTAATCATAGTTGTCCCACCATGATCGGATTTACCCCACTCATGATCGCGATTACCCCACCAAATTTTGTGTATCCTTTAATTTCATCTTTCGCTAATTTTTTTTTTGTGAATGTTAAACATGTTCTTAATATGCTAATTAATTGGTGGTAGCAAAATACATGTTGAAGTTTATGTTCATATATTTTTATTTATTAATTCTTTTTTCCGTTTATTTTATTTACAAAACCGTTTGAATTGATCGGACTTACTCCACTCTACCCTACATGTATATTTCCGATGACAATACAATGTGAAGGTTCCACTGAGCTGATCTGATGATGGAGCCTGAAGTTACAAGCTTTTATTTAACTTCACATGTATGTATGTTCAACCACTTCCCGTTATCCAATTGAACTGGAATTTGGCATACATGAGTAGTTCCTGTGACAATACAATGTGAAGGTACCATACTGAGCTGATCTGATGATGGAGCCGGTAGGTGGCCATAGGAACTCTACAACTAGATGCAGTAAACGCCGTATCGAGTTTGTTTTACAGAATCGAGTAACAGTAAAATGGAGATTGTAAGATGTGGTCGAACAGCCGTAATAATCTTTATTGCAAATTAATATGTTTGTATCAATTTATATTTAGTATATAAAAGCTTGGAGCGAATAGTCAAGAGCCTTACGCATGATATGTTCTTCCTATGCTTACGAAAATGTGATATACGTTCTATATTGGTAATAGTTAAGAGCCTTATGTAAGATATGTGCTTACTACGCATACGTTCTACTTTGCTCCAAGCTTTTATATACTAATTATAAATTGATACAAACATATTAATTTCTAGTCAAGTTTATTACGGCTGTTCAACCATATCTTACAAGTTCTACAAATTGTGTAGTTATTATACTTATTTTTTTCTTTTTAGTGCATTTTTTATAAATAAAAGGTTGGTTTTAATTTATTTTTTTTACATTTATTTTATATTTATATAGGCCTACATGAATTATAAAGTGCAAGAAATTTTTGCTCAAAAGATCTCTGTTTACAAGAACCAGTGTTTAGTTAAATAATCATAAATTGTAGTAACAGTTTATGTTAAGAAAACGTGTCAAAATTGCGGTATCTCGCATGTGTAATAACCCCAACTTTAGTAGCTCTCCCAAGTAAGCAGAGATTGCCCTTATTTACATCTTGGAAATTACAGTTACAAACACTGGATTCCTCAGCAGTTTTCCCAGACTATCGCAGCGAAAATACATTTTACATGTCAACCGCGAATTTTATTGATGATACATGTGTCACAAAAATGAAAGTTATCAAACGTGGGTTGAATTACTCCGGAGTAAAAGCGTGTTTCCAAACACTACATATTTGCAAAGGTAAAAATTTATACAATCAAGTATTGCTTAAATATCTCGCTTCTGTCACATAACAGATTTGTTTCTGGAAATTATTTCGGATAAGGTAAACGTAGCAGGCTAACGATCGAAATCCATTTAATATGTAGTTGAAAAATCATATGTATTAATTTTTTTTTCATTATACTTCTTTACTATTTCATTGTAGTGTATGTACCTTACACTTATGTGGATAGTGACAGGTGATGGATCAAGCAAAATACGAGAGTACGAACCTAACCTAGATGTAAATGATATGGACAAGAAGTTTTGAAATTTAAAGTTACTCCTGAGTACAAACCATATAATATTTAAAGCAAATGTAATTAATATTACAGTTTCACACCACTTTCAGGATTATTTAATTGCTCGTGCACTTAATTCAGTAGCAAGCTTGGAGAATGAGAGCACCAAAGGAAGCTTATATGGCTTGTTTTCTCAGGGCCGGGCTACAATTGAGATATATAACATTAACCTTATAGCGATAAGCATATCCTTAATGTTTTTCATCGTCTTAGAGTGAAATAACTTCAACTATTTACTCGTAGAACTCTAACCAACTGAAAATTTCGATATAGCTCAAATGAAATACATTCAACACATGGTTAAAGTGCGCCCCGAAAAAATGGCGACCAAAAAGTAAACAAACACCAGCGAGTTCGGTGGAAAAGCTGCCATGTCACTTCTGATGTACTATGTGTTCTGTGTTGAGATAGTAGAACAACGCTACCTAGCATACAGTTTACCCATAGCAGATATTCTCAATAACAGGTATCGGCTGGGAACAGGAACAGGTACGGGAGGGCCTTTAAAAGTGCTTACTTTACCGTGCACAGCCTATATATGTCTGTATACATACATTTTTCTATTGGCGATCTCTGATTACTTACTTATCGGTTATCGTACAAAAATCGCAGTTTTTACTCTGCTTGTACGGTACCCCTACCTCAGACGCCACCAATATACTCGATTCTACGGGAAGCAATGAATGCTCTCTTGAATGGATGTAAATTGGTAGCGAAAAGAGGACTTATTATAAAGGCAAGCTTAAAGAAAGAATTGAAGTTAGCCTTAAAATCCAAAATATGTATTGTAACAGTAAAATAAACTATATACAAGCTAGAATAAAAGAACATTTTTAAAAATGAGGGTAAAATGGATAACCAAATGAGAGAATTGAAAAGGAGGCCCAATGAATAACCTAACTGTAATCGTGAGCGTATGTTACGTTCACACAAAAAATGATTTTTCAGTCCTTTCCTTTATAGAACTCTATCAGACAAATTCCCCAGTTTTTCCTGGGCTTGAAGATCTCAGGGTCTGTCGCTATCAGCCAATTAGCGAAGGGGGCCGTCCGAAGTTATATGTGCAAGCTGTCAAAAGCTACCATTCTGGAAAAAAAAAAAAAAAAAAAAAAAAAAACATTGAATTAAAAATTTTGCTAGTGGTCGGTAAACGCTCCCTTGGCACCCAAATTGCAAGACTACCCTAAGGTTCGCAACAAGCAGACCACGAATCCACTGCCTTTAAACGGTCATCATCATCATCATCATTTGTGTTCTACCCAGAGGCAGGTTTTCACGTGATATCTCTCCATGTTCTCCTGTCTTCTGCCAACCTCTTCAGGTCCATATACTTTCCGCTTCCCTTGACCTTGATGTCATATATCAACTTGTCTCTTCTCCTTCCTTTCAATCTTTTCCCACAAACTATTCCTTACATAGCGTATGTTAGCAAGCACTCCCGTCTCAACGAGTGTCCCATCCAGTTCTTCTTCCTTTCTCTTATGACTTTCAGCAGTTTTCTCCTCTCATCAACTCTTTCCAGCACTTCATCATTACCCACTCTTTCCACCCAGCCTATCCTCTCCATTCTCCTCCTCATCCACATCTCAAACGCTTCTGGCCTTTTTCCGTCCTCACATCTCAGTGTTCACGTATCTGCCCCATAGAGTGCCACACTCCATACTAAATACTTGCCAAGTCTTTTCCTCAGTGCTTTATCTAGTTTTCCGCATATCAATATCCTCTTCCTATTGAACGCTTCCTTCGCTACCGCAATACGAGTTTTCACCTCCTGATGACATTTCAAGTCCTCAGTTATCGTACCTCCTAGATATTTGAATGCTATTACTTGGCTGATATTAACTTGTCCTATCTTAATATTTGCCAGTTGCCTTCCTTTACTGAATACCATATTCTTTGTTTTTGATGTATTGATTCTCATTCCATACTCCTCATAAGTTTCATTCAGATTTCTTAGCATTTTAGTTATAGTTCTTTCACTTTATGCTAATAAAACCATATCTTCTGCAAATCTTATAAATTATATTTTCTTTCCGCCAATACGTACTCCTCTTCTGCCATCTACGCATTTTCCAATAATCTCCTCCAGGTATAAATTGAACAACAGGAGAGAAAGGCAACAGCCTTGTCTAATGCCCCTCCCAATGCCGCTTTCTTCCGACATTTCAATTCAAATCTTTATTCCTACTTTCTGTTGTAAATATAGATTCTGTACTAGTCTTCTCTCCTTCCAATCTACTCTTTTCCTCTTCAAGATGTCCATCAGCTTGTTGCATTGTCTCTGTCGAAAGCTTTTTCCAAGTCAATATAGACAGCATAAATTCCCCTACCTTTCTCAACATATCTTTACCCTGTGATTCTTAACAGGCCTATAGCATCTCTTGTTCCTTTTCCACTTCTAAATCCAAACTGTTCCTCTCCAATCCATCTATCTAACTTCCCATATAGCCTTCCAATAGGTAGGTATTTACATAGAGCTTAACGTCGAGTTGACAGCAGGATGGTCAGAAATGGTGGAAGTTGTTTAGAGATGTATGGACAGGGAGCTCTTTGTATATTGAGCACGAAATAAACGCCATATAAACCAGCCCAGTATTCGCTAGTAGTGATAACGGAAAGCCTCAGGATGGCCGGACCAGAAATCAAAACAGAGTACTAGTGAAAGTGAGTTTGGTTTCTTCACCACTGCACATCACTCATTGCGGGTACGATACCATGGATGTGTAGAGCACCTACAAAAGATTGCTGATAAGACAGTATGCACGGATTTGTGTATGTACATTTCGAACATCAAATACAAATACCTAAGCTCTTTCAAATGAAATGGGCAATGTACGTTTTCATAAAAAAAATTATTGTAGTACTTTATCGTGCTGCAAGCTCATGCAAAAGATCCAAGTCTAGCGAAACACAGTGTGTCAGTCTGCTGGTCTATCAGCCAACCACAGAAACCACAAGCATTCTGAGAAACGTTCACTCCTTGACAGAAATCCGATCGCGAGAAGAGATAATGAGCCAGCCACTTGCTAAGTGCTTCCGACCCTTCTACCTTTGCCGCCCTGCCGGCCTCTAGCCTGAAGAAGTTCCAAGAATCACTGCTATGATCTGCAGCAGCTCTGCTTTGATGAGAGAATGTCCTCAAATCTGGATAGATTTGTTTTTAAAATATTCAATTTTATTCTTCTAATGGCCGTTAATTTGGCATTTTCGGACATGGCATTGATGTGTGGCAGCAATATAAATGTTGGTTATTGTTTCTTCTGTAGAATGCCATAGGTATCACCTTGGTACACTGTGTATGTGCTGAGTGGGAAGTAATTTCCTAATGAGCCTGCACTCATTGCCAGCGAAAATTTAATGCATTTTACGTCCACTAGTTTGGCTTTATCGGATGTTGTAAAGGTGTTTTCTAGCCATATAATGCTAGCATAATGATTTGAATGTAGCGTGTCCTATTTTTATCTGTATCTGAGTATTGCATAATCTATGGTGGACAATTTCTTCGAAGTCTGCACATTGACCTTATGCAGAGGTGCAAATAAATATTATTTAATAACAGAAATATTCTACTTATGTAAACCAAATTTCCTTAGAACAAACAGAAGGTTGTATGTTTACATGATCAAAACCTCTTACACGTATTTTCAGCAGGTCTAGTATTATGAAGCGACAGACTAATGAAATTAATTATTAAATTTCTCCACTAAATTTAAAAAAAAATTAACATCAGGTATACATAAAAACAGCTTAACAAAGTAGTGTACGAAATAACATCGAGATCGGCTGTAAAAACTGTAACTAGTGCTCCACCTTAAAAAATAACTTCACACAGATGCAGCAGCCAATGGACAACCGACGCCGGCTGGAGTATATACAGCACTGTGAAGTTTAGCATGATGCCAAATAATAACACAAATTTTGCAGTTCTCTACTTATAAGACATTGAACAGAATTGTCAACTAACTTACATTTCTCACGTGTATTTGACTTGCAGTCAAAGTGTTCAACATCACATACAAGTATTGTTAATAATAAATCGTATGTAGTACTTGGAAATATATGTTTCTTTTCCTACACTTTCCCCTAAAAACTGTATGTTTGCATGATAACGACATACACATATATTGTGGGTCATAGAGGAAACAGGAAAAACAAATGGCGGGTGAAGCTAAAAAAAAAAAAAAAGATTTCTTTATCACTCAGTTAGGATATTCCTTCACAAACTCTTCATAGACTTCAGTAATGGTCATCGTCATTACGCATATTTCTGAAAGGCTTTTTGCGTGCCAGTTTAGTTTAAATATTCTTAATGGCGACTTTCAATTTTTATGTAACTATGCCTATTATAGACTCATGTTAGAAAATGTGTTATAATAAAATCCAGCTGAATAGGATAATACTACCAACATAATATCCCACAGTTAAGTTAATTTTATGAAACATAAATAAAACATTTTTATTTATTTATATTTATTTATTATTAATATGTATTAATTTTATTTATTAAATGTCACGCCCACAACACAAAATATTTAATGTTTTGTGTTGGTGTAAAATTTTATGCAAGTAATTAGGCTGTCGCACACACAACACAACTTTGAGTACAAAATATTCGTGCTTCCAAAAAAGGTTGTTGAAGTAAAATGTATGTATACCGTGTGGATAACCTCACTGCCACGACAATTGATGTTTATAAGTTAATCAGTATCCTGTGAAAACAAATAAAAGCAGATTTTGTGTTGCGGGCGTGACAAAAATCGTTACATATTTTCATTCAGTGCTGCACTTGTAATACTCACTTAATTTGCTCCAAAATGACACAGCAGATTCTGGAACATCTACACAGCGAGTCTGACACAAACTAATTGAGTTAAGCCAAACAAAAGACTGCCAGGACAGGCAACAAATTAGGTGTATTTTTGTCAAGCATGTAAAAATGTGATAAATAAATATTTTCATGAACTTAACTGTTTATATGGTAGATGGGTTCTTCTGCTTTTAAAAATTTGCATATTATAACTAATTTTAAATATTTTTTTTATTTGGAATTTCTTTCACAAAATAATGGCTCTTCAGGGGGCATTAATCCATATTGTTCGTATGCGCACTTAATCAAATATTAAATAAGCGTGCTTCCATTATTCGAGTTGGAAAGGATTCATCATAGCTGCTATAACATCATGCACTGTTGACACCTGCAAATTGTATGACGAAATGGAAGTAAAAGATCTGCAGTTAAATCTTCTAACGAGAAATCAATATAATATGTTTCATTTAACTTTAACGATGAACAAAATTTTGTGATTTTCACTTTTGGATTACTTTTATGTGGAAGCGAAATAACAGTTCATCAGGAATATTCGGCAATCATAATTTTTACTAACTCCGGTTCGATATTTCTTGAATTTGGTTTAAGAAAATTAATTGAGAAATCTCAATAAACATTTTTCTATCGTATCCCATCATTGTCGTTGCTGAAATTTTTGAGGAAAATTGGCTCGTACAAAGAGTGATTGAAGTTAGCACTTGGGAGCTTCAGAAAAAATGGGGAAAAAGATAAACCTCTCTTCTCTACCTACGAATATTGACAAATTTAGTTGTAACGAAATACTAGTCATGTTTTATTTCTGATGTATATTTTCCTTTTAAAATATATTTCAGTTCATCAAATATAATTTAATTACTAAGACATGTTTTCTATTAATGCTCCTGATTGAATCTTCATCTAGACTATACTCTCTTGAGATCATTAGGAATGAACCGGCTGTTTGTATTTTGGAAAGCACCGTCGCGATTGGCTGAAGGCTATTTATTTCATCCCGTGTAATCGACGTAGTATTAGTTATCAAAGTTCGTCAGCTCGTGATGACAAAAAAGTTTGGAAAGGACAACAGCTGTGCGTTTGATTGTTGGCATCTATGTAACCACGTGTTAACTATTCTGTACAAACTATCGCATCATCAGGAAACTACGCTAGTCAAGACACTGCGTTTCGGCGTGCAGGAAATGCATTATAATTATTCAACATTTTAGAAAGCAGGAGATATAAATATTTTAATTACGTCTAAATTACAAACACTTAAAAACTCTTTAAGCCTTTTATTGGCGTTAAATATTTACAGCATGTTTGCTTTCTATTTACTAAAAGTAAAAAATACTTACATTTAAAATAAGTGAGAGGAGTTCAAGGTTTTTGGAGTAGTCAAAATTCCAACATCATCCAAAATGAAGTCATGTATTTTTCCCAACTATTACAATCATGATTACTGCTCACAAATACAGAACAATTGACACCACACTACTCACATCTTGATTACATAAAATTGTACTGAAAAGGAGAAACAAACGTATAGCTACGGCTGTAAAATCTGAGCATGTGTATTCCATAAAAGCAAAATGTGACTGCTTCTTGAACAACGTGTTATTTATATGTAATGGTTTGAAATGTAATAAATACATTAATTTGTTTCCAAATAATAATTTTATAAAATAATAATTACGTAGTACTGAGTAAAATTAATTTAAAATGTGTCAAAATTATTAAACATTGTAAACCTATATTTGGAAAGACGGTAAACATTATCATTCAGTTTTTTTTTTTCTCCAAGTTCCAATTTTTGAAAAGTCCACAATTGACTACGTGATATTCTTGACAGCGAATATCAAAAATTAATGCAATATAAATTAAATATATATTATGACACACAATGTACATTCAAATGTTTATATATATATCTGGTCCATGAACTAGTCAACCAAAGTACTGAGATATGACGAAACGGTAGTAACTTCAAACAAATAATCTGAATATACAAGTATATACACATAAAATGCACATGTTATGCCATCACGATATATACATGAAATAATTATCATACATTATCTTCTTTGGTTTACTTAAAGTAGGCTGACGCCTATAAGAATGTAAGCTATGCTACTTCAGTTAACACTCATGCTATGTGTGAACACGTACCACCAATGTTTGTCTGCATAATACTAGAAACGGCTTTTATTTTAATTCAGTCCGCTCTGCCGGCAATGCTTTATTTATTTATTTATTTTTTCGCATGCAGTTTTACATCGCCACGGAAAATTTCCGCGTATAACACACTGAGTAGACACGTAACGAAACACCACTGATCTTACAAAACGACACGGTTTACATAGATTCGCACTGCGGCAAATCTGTCGATGAGTTTCAGCGCGAACTTGTAGGTACTGTCGAAGCACTGTGCTGCGACAGATCCCAGGACCAAACGAAGGAACTTCAAACAAATGTCCTTGAATCTGTACCGCGCATCGCCCTGGTTCAGTCGTCAGTAAAACAAATCGCAGACAAAACACTGAGAGAACTGTTCGCTCGAGCCAGTCAGATGCATCCCCTAATCCATATTTCTCGCGGAATCAAGGAAAAGTATTTTCGAGAAATTATTCCGACTTCGTCTTAAATTTACGGACACTTCAATTACAGCGAGTTAATTAAATTCGAAAACACGTGGGAATACGTACGTACTTTCACGGAGACTTTCTGGTGGTCAGTAACATCACCCACGGAAATGTACGAAACTTCCTACTGATTCGGGATGAAGCTGTTCATTTTTTCGCAGTATACCTAATCGTATAATCCATAATTATACAAAAATTTACCTTTTCCTTTTACAAAACTCTGATCAGAAACTATATAAACACACTTAAAATCTGAATCAGTGATTTTAATCCGTAGAATTATTTTACTGAATCTTAATGATCTATTATCTACATGCGGATCCGTGAAATGCGCTGAAGTTTTACTGCCACGCAGGTGAAGTTCACCAGGAATCAGTAGGAAATTTTACTGATTCAAGTGGAGAAGTTTCAACGGATCTGCAGTCAAATTCGCGGATTTAACCAGTTTCATCTAGTGTGTAGCCTACGAGGCCGCTCTTTACGAATACCAACTAGAGACTATTGCAATTTTGCATTTTAAATTATTGACTATCTGCATTTGGTAACTGTTACGTAACTGCACTTTTGCTGTATTTGTATTTCATATAAATTTCAGTT
The DNA here is from genome assembly GCA_029891345.1 of Dryococelus australis. Taxonomy (NCBI): domain Eukaryota; kingdom Metazoa; phylum Arthropoda; class Insecta; order Phasmatodea; family Phasmatidae; genus Dryococelus; species Dryococelus australis. The sequence continues at coordinate 33,535,784 of CM057008.1, forward strand.
TTCCGTGCTGTTATTGGTTTCGGAGGGCTGCTGCCTATTGCAGGTATTCTGTTGTAATATTTATTTTATGCGAAGGTGACGTAAATTCCCGATTGTCACAGGAACCGTTCTTTATTTTCCGCGCCGCAGCAATGAATGCAATCCCCAACCAGGAGTTATTCACGTGTTTGAGACTCAATAGGCAGGAAAGCAATAAAGACGACTCTGCCACGCGCATCATGTGAGCCATCGCCTCTACGCGCAGGGCACTTGCAGTGTTCTCGTCGTGCTCTGTATACAAGCTCCTACCGTAGTTTCGCTGGCGTATAGTAGGTTTTTAATCGGAAAAGTCTGAAGAAAAAAAAACTATTTTTAACGATGTTGAAGGGTTTCAAGGCTCCGAAATGAATAGAAAGCGTGATGTGATGAAACAGCCACAGCCATTTTGCGGTTGGAGTTTGCGGAATAAGCGTATGTTCCACATATGTGTTCCTAAGTAGGGTCTACTACATTATTAATGGCAACTCTGTATTTCTTATTTGAAGCTAATGGGTAGCTTGTACCTGTCATATAAGGGATTATAATATTTACATATGATTTGGAAATGTTGGACTTTATTGACTATATACGATAGCACTACTAGATTATCCCGGCGAACGTTGTTCCGCCTCTTTCGCGTTCTATTTTGCCTTCTCAATGCGTCCTCTCTATTACGTCTGCCACGTCGACCGATGTTTGACCGTGGTATCGCTGGCATTTTTCTCTTTTAGATCAACAAACATTTCCTGCAAGTATGAGCAAAATCGGCCCATAAATATAGAAGTTAAGACTCCAGCACCACCTATCGGAATTAAACATATCTAAAAACCTTACTCGCCACCTCAATAACATATGGTGTGAATATGGTCTCAATTGATCCAGCGGTTTGTCAGTGATGATGCGGTTTAGTCACGCACAATGGGTTTTATATAAAGAAGATAAACTAAGTACCATAAGTTGCATCTACAATTCAGCTTTCATTAATTCGCTACCTACATTTATATGCCATTCAAAACATGTTTTGGAAATTACAGATTAAAGGTATATGTGTAACATAATATACCATATTTTGTACCTGGCATATTAAGGATTGTAATTATGCCGACAAAATTGTAGCATTAGGGTTTCATTATACCACAACTTGTACCTGTCATATCAAGGATTCTAATTATGCGTATAAATTACAAATGTTGAACTTCATTGCCTAGTAGGCTACTGTAAAAAAAAAGCCCATATACTTATGCAAACTTTCACGAAAATGTACCGCTAATACATGGAAATGCAATTCGTAATGACGGTAAACGGAACAGAGACTTTATATATATATATATATATATATATATATATATATATATATATATATATATATATATATATATATATATATATATATATATATATAAAATTTTTTTCTGGGGCGAATATTGCCGAGATTACACGAAGACTTCGCCTCTGCAAAGTAAAAAGTTGTAATTCTCTCAGCCTGTTCGGAAATTCGCACTTTTTTTTAACCTGTGCCTTCGAAACACAGAAATCAGCACAAATGAGCTTTTCCCGAAGAACAGCACTTCAAACAACCAAACTCTACTAGAAACCTTATAAAGTAACACGTGCGGCTAACATTTCCTAATTGGTTTAAACGAAATTTTTCTTTTAAACCTGGTACGTGAATGAATAGACTAGTGGACTGAATTACTGCCAGTTCGTTTTCGAAACCCGTTTCATAATTGTATAAATATTTTTTTTTTTTACATAGAATAAAATCCTGCATAAGGAAAAATCACACTATATTTTAATCCGAGTAACGCAAAAAATATATAATTTCTACGACAAGTTCCGCGAATTCGCTGAAAGCTGCGTGAAACTTTATGGAAAAATCAGTTGTACTAATTTTACGAAGATTTCTGAATAAAATTTTTTTTTTTACAAGTGCTATACACATTGACGTATTTCCACTGCAGTTTTTGAATTCTCTGTTTTGGCTGTACGGAAACGGGCGCTTGCCTGCTCGAACAAACTTTTTCTCTCAGTGCTGCGAAATAAGAAGCGACTATTTCAATTACATTTCTTCGGGGATGCTTGCTCACTTTGTCCATCTGGCCGTCGGGGAGGAAAAAGGGTGTGGGGGGGGGGGGAGTTGAGGGGAAACGCCGTGTTTAGTACAGGCTGTTCACAATAAATTGAGCACTTTTGAAAGCCCTCCTTAAGATCTACTAGTGTAATTTTACACCACGTGTAAAATCAACATTTGCCATGGGTCTGATAACTTTATTCGTGCGTCGGTCAAGTAAAACTGTGAAATTATTAGACAGCTTTTTTTTTTTACAAAATTGCTGGTTCTTACACTTATATGCTCGGAAAAAGAAAGCAAAATAAATAATTTTCAGCATCCGCAAATGTTTACAACAGTTTTAATTCAACGTCAAGGGTGTTAGACAAAAAAAAAATTGCATACGATACCATTTTCCTAGAATAAGAAAAAAATTACTAATTACATTTTTTGAATAATTGTATGTAAAATCCAAAATGTTTCTGTTTTTCTGCAGCCGTATTAAAATATGCTAACTGAGAAATACTAATGAAAAAAGTTACAACGTAAACTGATATCATCGACTAACGCTTAAAATATATCACTGTAAAAAATTTTCTGGTAAACTGTGATGGAAAGTTTGAACCTATACACTGTGTGGTAATAATACCACGCATCAAGCTGCAGATATATAAATGTTTAGCATCGCTACTATACAAAGTTGGGAACTTGCCTATGTATTTGAATGTTTCCTGGGCAAAAGTAGGAACGCTACAATGGATGTATAGGGGGAAATATTACCATTCCTGCTTTCTCACTAAGCGTGTACACTGGTATGGTAAATTTCCGAATAATTTCTTGGAGTTTATGTAATCACCAAATAACAGCTCTTGCATTAAAAAAATTTAAAAATATAAAAATTTAGAATTTGACATTAAATTATTTTTTTTTTTAAATTTAGTTTAATTTTTTTTTATTCGAGCAAAATGGCATCACATACAATGCGTACAAGCTGGTACAATGTTTGGTACAATTATAAAAGAATTAATTTTTTTATCAAACATCCTTAAAGACGTGGGGACTACGTTTCCACCGTCATTGACAACTTTACTGGGAAAATAAAGTTTGCGTGCAAGTTAAAATATATGCAAATAGAGGCGGTGTAATTTTTCAAAGGTTGATTGCGAAAGTGCACAAATAACCGTGAACTGATTATATAGGCTGTTCACGGTAAAGTGAGCACTTTTGAGGCCCTAGTTAATTTTCCCTTTCAACCAATTTTTTTCTGTCCTTTAACCACATTTTCAAATATATATTGCCATGTGGGTTATGTACACAGTGTTTATATTCCACCGCACTCGGAAGTTAACGTCTAAGGCCAGAATAAATTACATCCATTGACTGTTATTCCAAATGAGAGGGGTTTAAAAAGTGCTCACTTTATCGTGAATAGCCTATACACGTAGAGCCACGAGTATTTCGTGGAGTCATTTGGAGGCGAGATAGAATCCCAAACACTTGTTATTTTCTCCTACTGTTGTGATTGGACGACAGTTGTTTAGACACGCGTCGTTTAATTGTGAACCAGTTGTAAGCAGGAAGCAGTAGTGTGAATGAGTGTTTAACAGTCCTTTACAGAGGTCTCACTTGATCACAGCAACCAATAAGTAGAGACCTGAAAAAATTCGCGAGTTCAACGACCTGCAGGCTATACTCTACAGTCTTATGCACAGATATGCCGATGTCAACTATGCATTGGTTGCCTGCTGTCAGAGTGGAAAGCAACGATTGAGCCACATTTCTCCAGGAGGTGTCAGACACCATTTGGGCCAATGGCTCAAATTGTACAAACACACGTGTTTCGAATTCTAGCTTGTCCCAAAATGAATCCGCGAATTTTTCAGGTATCTACCAATAAGTAGGGACACCTGAATTTCGCGAAAAGATTTCCGCTCATGCTAGATGTTAATACCCTACGAGCGTACCAGCAGTTTTATTTTGCTTATTGGCGGCGTGTGTCTGTGAGAACGCATTTGGTTAGTTGACTGGCCAGTCAGAATTAATTTACTCCAATACCGTACATCTCTGATTCGTGGGCAGAAAATTAAAGACGCATGACATCTAGATCATCCAATTACAAAAGCGGATTTGAGCTGAAGTATTACGAAATACAACTGGTCGTGAAATATTTTCGCGAAATTCGGGTGTTTCTAACAATAAGTAGAGACTTGCAAAGTTCGCGTTATTTTTGCGTCAAGCTAAAATTCACATTTAACGTATTCTCAAATAATAACGCGAATTTTGCAGGTCTCTACCAATAAGCAATCGACTGTATATAGGGCTGTCCAGCCTAGCTTGCTGCCAAATACTCGAGGCTGAACTCGTACGTGGAGTGCTTTCGTGGAGGTTCACGTTGTGCCGGAAGAGTCGAGGAGCAGAGCAGCCCGTGGTTCGAATGGAGGGAGGGGGAGGAGGTCGCCGTCGACGCGTCTACCGCTGTCGTCAGTTGCGGCCGTCGGACGCCGGAGGTGGCGAGAGCTGCCTCGGGACCAGGTGGTAGGGGCTGTAGCGGTGCACCCCCGGGAAGATCGGCCTCGGGAGCCGCACCTCGCCAGAAGACGACGAAGAGGAGGAGGAGGATGACGGCGACGCTGCCGGGGGCGGCTGCTGCTGCTGCGACGGCGGGGGCGGCGTGAGCTGGGGGTGTGCGCCTGGCGGCGGTGGCGGCGGCGGTCCCAGCAGCATCCCCGGGTGCGGGGGCGGCGGCGACCACTGCTGGCCGGCCCAGAGATGGTGCATGCCGAGCGGGGGCGGCGGCTGGGGCGGCCCGCGGAAGATGGCGCCCGGGGGCGGCGCGACGCCGCCGCCCAGGAGCAGCGCGTGCAGCTCGGCCGCGGAGTAGGCGCCGGCGCGGCCCCACAGCTGGAGGTGAGCGCGTGCCTTCTCCATCATGGCCGCCGAGAAGAGGCTGTTGTTGTTCTCAGCGTCCAGCTCCGAGTAGAGGCGCAGGGGAGACCGCAGGAAGTGCTGGTCCAGGAACATGGCATCCATCGGGTCTCTGCAACACGGAACGTAAACAATCATAAGATAGAGTCCATTCATTATTATTTCCACTTACAAGCTATTCCTCAGCTTAAGACGCCCGTCTACCTAGAGCTCTTTTCCTCGTTTGAAGCCGAGAGGTGAGAGAGCGTTAAAGGCGACACTGCCACGCGCATCCAGTCTCCCATCGCCGCTAAGCGCAAGGCTCTGAACTGGCGTGCAGTGTTCTCGTCGTGCTGCGTGTACCTATGGGTGTTTCAGCGGCGACCCTATTATTTTATTGGTGGAAAGTGCGTAGGAAGGTTCAATGCATACCCCTTGACAAGTTTTGTATGGATCTGACACGTGCATTTTGAGATACAACGCTTTGAAAGAGCAGTTTTTTTTTTCTTTTTTTTTTTTTTTTTTTTTTGCAATTTTAGCGTGCTCTGAAATGGTGTTTCTAATTAACGCGAGGTCTTAAAAACACTCAGCCCTCGTCTGAGGTGTGTGTTATTTTCGTAGGCCAGTACACTGGACGCACGTTCAATAGTTTCGTAGAAAAAACGCGTATTTCGAACACTCTGCAGCGCACTTCAAGCGCCAGGTAGACGGGCCCCTTAAGGTCAGGATTCACCATGCATCGGCGTGCAGGGAATTAAATGCTAAATTCGGGCAAAGATCTCTCAGTCATTTTTTTTGTGGTAGTGTTTTCAACTAAAGATATGTTTGTTAGAGAATGAACGCAACTAAATTTATTAACCTTCCAAATTTTAAATGCATTTTTTCATTTTTTTAATAAATTCATTACATTTTATAAATATTAAAAAAGCCAATTTAAAATTTAAAAAGTTTATAAACCTAGATGCGTTCATTCTCTAACAAAAAAAATTTTTAGTTGAAAATACTACCACAAAAATGACTCAGAGATCTTTGCCCGAATTTAGCATTTAATTCCTTATACGCCGATGCAGCCTGGCCCAAAAGGACAGCGCACCATATTCCCGTGTACTCACTTTAATAACATCTTAAATGAGAACTAATTTCTTTCTAAAGGCTGTTCGCGATAAAAATGAGCAATTTAGAAATTGACCTTAGAAAATGTCACTGCCCCTGCATGCACGTATTTTAATGGGCGCACTGAGTGGCATTCGCCCAGTAAAAGTTGGTAACGATGGATGGAAAGTACTTCCATATCTTTAAACGTCGAATAAAAAGTGTTGGGTAACCATTTGTGATAACTTGAAATTATTTCTTTCGCTTTCTTTTTTTTTAATGCTAATGCATCGAAGATTTGTAAAGTTTTTACTTTCTTGATAATCTCACAGTTTCATTTAACCGACGCATGAATAAAGTAATGAGGTCCATAGCAATGTTAATTTTACATAAGGCGGAAGAATACACAACGTGTATACAATTTGATCTTAAGCATGGCTTTCAAAAGTGCTCATTTTACCGTGAACAGCCTATAGGCGTTACCAACACAACTTTTTTTTACCCTGGTTTTTTTCCTGTCAATTATAAATTAAACATTATCATTATAACTTTATGTTAACGGAAATACAAAATGCTTGCGATTCATTACATATTTAGGAAACAACCAAACACACTATAAAGACAATTTACAAAATATTACTATAAACAGCACAACATTCGTCATCATTGAATTTATAGCAAACAATATTTAATTTCACATAATTACCGTTGAAGTTATAAATGGGGGGCATCTCACCCCTGTACACAAAGAGGGGCATATAACCCCTAATAACCTACGGCATCTCTCCCAAAAACCAAGAGACAGATGTCCCACCTCACTATCGTGTGTCCAGTACACTGTCATGGCGATATTTCGCCTTAGAAAACACCACAAACAATAAACATTTATAATATCAAACAGATATTCGTGTGCAATGACGAAATGATAAAACTAATTGATATCAAATAAATATGATTTTTAAAATTTGACAGTGAGTAATTGCTAACTTACTTGGAAAAAGCACTGTCAAAACAAAAATACTCAATATTCGTGAACAATTGCTTACTCACTATTCTTCGTAACATATAACTGAACTGCAAATTAGCCAGCGAGACCCATCTAGCGGTACGCATTCATACTACGACGAGTGCGGCGTCTCTCCTGGTAGGGCATCTATCCCAGAATCACCCTCTTGTTATAGGGATTTTCTATATCAGATGGATTGTATAGGTGCCATCTAAATACTGTCAACGTGGATAGTAATGTAGACAAAACTGATCGTTGTATTCCTGTCTGTGATTGTATTTCATACTACACGCACGTTTCCTATTACGAAAGAGATAGTACCTCTAGCAGAACAACTTCAACAATACTTCGATTCCCAACAAATTCAGAATAGCAATAACATGACAAAACGTTCAGTTGTTAACGCTAACCACTTCTGTAATCGGGTTCATGGGTAGCAGCAGCAAACAATACCGATTGTTGTGGGAACAAGCCAAATATTGTTGTTGAAGTTGTTGTGTTTGAAGTACTTACTGTCTGTTTTGTAGCGGGAACGCAGTTGTCTGCTGTAGAAACCATATGTACAGTAGAATAATGCAATCCCAGGAATGCCAGACAAACTCCTATCGGTATTACTATAGGCCAATATGTTAATAATATTTAGATATACCATGACCCATTAGATGACTAGATGACTCCCTATGGTAACAGTCTTCATGGTTCCTTCAACTTAATATTTTTCTCGGTGTACGACAACCTCATTCTTTGAATGGGCCTACTAGTTTCAAATCCGTTCTCTATGGGTATTTTACGTATGACAATAAAGATGCAACATGAGCAGTAAAAAAATATGATATTAATCATGGCTTTCAAAGGTGCGAAATTCGCGTTATTGTATGGCTGTAGGTACACATAACCTTCACTACCCAACTTAAAATACAGCATATTTCGAAATGGGCACCGATCCCCTATTGGGCTCGAAATCGCCAAAACCTTAAATGGGGTCGCGTAACTCAATTCTATAACATCTTACGGATCTGGGTCAAATTTGGCAGGGATGCGCTTCAATACCAAATTTAAATACTGTGTAGCTAAAATGGGCTCCAGCTCCTCGTTGGGCTATAGAACCCCAAAACTCCTCAAAAGGTGTCGTGTATCTCATTACACCGTAATGCTGGATTTACAATAACTCGACAGTACGACAAAATAACCCCGACACCGACGAAAATTTTTCGTCAGACAATGAGAAACAAGTTCACCCATTATAAAACAAAATTTCATGCGGATTTCCCTTCTGTAGTAAATCTTACTCAAAATAATGTCATTTATGTGTACATCTTTGTTATCTTGTAGCAGAAAGCTGTAGAGAAGATAGTAAATATTCGTGGAAAAATTACTTTCTGCCAAAATAAAAAACAATACTTTGTTTACAAAGTTGCCAAACCACAATAGTGCACACTATTTGGGGATTTATTTGCATTCTAAACTGAATTTATAGCAAGTTACTGGCCATTCTAGGATTTGCCGAAAGCCACGTGACACTTGTCGGATGCAAATTGTCGGGGTATTGTAAACACTGAACTATGTAGGCCTAGTTTTGGTGACGGAAATGGTCGGACTGAGATGTCGTGTCGGACTGTCAGGATGAGCTCGTCGTGGCATTGTAAATCCAGTTTAAGAGCATCTGGATCCTGTTTGGCAGGTATGTCGTTCAGTGCGCAAATTGAAATAGCCTGTAGACCAAGGTCCAAATTAATTTCTTATGGAAAATGTAACTAAAACTAGGCTTTGAAAATAATTAATCTTTCCACAAAATATAATTTTTCGAATTTGATATGGTACATTTTTAAAACCCCCGGTGAAATAAAATATATCACTCAATGCATTGCCGTTATTTCTGTAATAAATAAACAAAAACGATACTATACACACATAATTAATAAATACAAGTAAATTACGCTACAAACGAATACTGCAACACAGCATTAAGTCTCAGGGGCTTCATGTTACTTCAGCTTGCAATAACATTATATACTCTGTTGCCTTCTTCCATTTTAATGTTTCTTTTAGCAAACAATACTGCATAAGGAGAAACCTGAATAACAGAATGGCCATCATTGGTAGTAATAATAACATTGAAATTTATATTGGTAGAGACCTGAAAAATTTGCGAATATATGCCGTTGTTAACTGTGCATTGGTTGTCTTCTATCACCGTGGAAGGCGATGATTGGACCACTGTTCTCTAGGAGGCGCCAAACGACATGTGAACCAATATAAACACACGTGTTTCGAATTCTAGCTTGTCCCAAAATGCATCCGCGAATTCTTCCGGTCTCTATCTATAGGCAAGAATGCCATTATGTTCAAAACTAGTCATGCTTTTTGCATTCTGGTAATCTGAATATTTTGATTTGAAAAATAATAGCCACTTACAAAAAGTAGTGCCAGATGAAGTAGCTTCTTGGCCAATCCCAAAGTCTAATTTAATAATAACTACAGGGTAAGCTTCATCTGTTTCAAAAACTCTGCCCTAAACAAATGTTCTATTTTTAAACTAATCAACAAGCAGGATAATAATTGGGCCCAAAACCCCACAAAACACTTAGAACGAGGCTAATATATATATATATATATATATTCTTCACCACATGATGGATCTGGACGAAATTGGTACCGATGCCCTTGAGTTTCCAACTTGAAATAAAGTTTATGACGAAAGTCTCCGACCCCTTTTTTTGGGCCGAATACCTCTAAAAATGATTCGTAAATCTCCGGATAACTATTGGGTCCAAAAACCCCTTAAATGAGATCGTGTATATCTTATTGCCCTATTATGTACAGGCGATAGCATGGTGGATCTGCTAGTATTTCATAAATTCCCAAAAACTATGATAAACCCTACATAAATTATAAATATTTTACAATGTTACAAACTAAGTATATGTATATCTCTCTTTCAGACACAACGTTATGTAAAGTGTGTGTGTATTATTACGTCTTGACCCTTTCAGTCAAAAAATTATATATATATATATATATATATATAAATTTTAGGCATTGCAACATACAAATCTTTTCATCGGAACTGTACTGATATCTAGACGACGCTTTAAATTACATCGGGACCAATACAAATTTATCTGTGCTTTATGTTACTGGCAGCAGTGGTTTATGAGGCTAAGGCCCACACCCAGCGAATCTTTCTCATTGGATGGCATGTTCTACTGTATACAGTGAAGACCATGATTCAAGACACTTCACTTGCAACGTCGGAGAAACTGTGGAAGGGTTAACTTCATATTTGTTATAGATGAATTATTATAATTTATAAATAAAATTCAGGCAAAACTTCAATATAACAAATAAGAAAATTATTGTTAACAGAGGTATAAAACACGTGAGATACAGGGATAGAGACCCGAGAATTCCGCGGGTTGATTTCTAGACAAGTTGGAATTCACACACATGTATGTTCATGTTACGTTTGTAATTGGTTGACGTGTTATTTGACACCTCCTGGAGATAAATGAGACAATAACAAACATGCAATAAACTATGCGCCTAACCACTGCCTTTTACTAACACAACAATCAATCAATAAACAGTTGATATACGTATGAGAGTATATAAGTATGTGAAGTCTAGTCTACAGGTCACTGAACTCGCGAATTTTATCGAATCTCTATACACGGAATATTTAGGAAATAATTAAACACGTCATACATGGGGTGATTTCTCAAAGGTTTGATTCAAAAAGTGTGAAGAAACCAAGAATAGACAATACCAGAAAATGGACAAGAAAACTGCGACGGAAATGGGCATCTCGCAGGGAAGGCTTAACACGTTCAGACTTAGTGAACACATTTGTGTATATTATGCACATGTAGGGAATTTTTGGACTGTACTGTAAACTGCAAAACTCGATGACCAATGGTCTTACTTATTGGTAAATGGTTCGCAAACAGTCTTACTGGTCTAGATCATAATTGATTCATATAACTGTAACCGAACATATAGTATACAGTTCATTGACTGTGACAGGGGAAAAAAAAGTGTTGTATCGACTTAGGTACAGCACACATCACAAAATGGTATGTTTGCTACACCTGAAATCGTAAACTAGAGTGGGTCTGTAATCAAGGTCGGCACAGTTTTCCCACTGTATTGAAAGTACTGGTAAATCCCAGGATAAAATTATTCCAGACTTTATTATCTTTTTGCCAGTATTTTCAATTTGGTAGGAAAATTTGCCTGAAATCACTAAATGTTGAAGCGTTCTATAAAGTACATTTAAAAGTTTATTATAAAAACGAAAACATTTATAAGAGCCACAGTGTCTAATATTTTTAAATCATGTCTCAAGCATGGTGTATTTTTTATTATAGCGACTCGAATTTATGTAGGCCTGTTATAAAACTTTAGAATTTGTGTTTTTTAATCAAAGTTATTCTATTGCACTCCATTATCTAATGTGGCCACTTAAAGTCACAAACATTAAATTTCCCAACTAATCAGGGAATTATCAGGCTTCCTTTTATGAGTACCTACTGGAATAATTCTCACGGAATTACATTCACAAAATGTTAATTTATCGTTTTCAAACCTAAATCTGTATACGTATAACAACTATGAGAATAAACAATGACAAGCTGACTTATTTAATTGGTATTAATATGTAGATGCAAATTTTCATTAAAAACCAATAACTTTAACAAACAGTCTAATTTTTATTACACACACACATATGTCGGTAAAAACCAATATTTTAAGGTAAAACCAAGATTTTGTCAGTGGCGTGGAATTTACTGAAAATTGGTGGAACTTTCCCAACCCTGGTATTAAAGGGTTAAGTACTTTTTGCAGCTGGGTCAGTCTGGGCCGTAATGCCGTGGGGTCTTACGGCGAGAGGTTTCGAACCCGCCGTAAATCCCATTCCTCCCCGACGAAGCTCACACCTTCTCATTTCACATTCCGGTGGTGGGCGTCGCGCGCGGAAGGAAACAAGAGGGAGCGCTGCCACGTGGGTATGATCCTTCAATCAAAGGAACACAAAGACTCAGTGCACGGGAGTTTGCGGTTTTCACCCCCAACGCAGGGGCTTGCGTCGAGGGGAGGGTAAGCATGCGTGGATGGCGCATACGTGCCGAGACCCTCAAGGGATTGGGGATGAAGGGCGACACCCCCTACCCCTCCATCGCTCTCGTCCATGTGCGAGAGGACACGTCGCCCGAATAGCAAAGCAGGGGTTGGTACAGCAGACGTCAAGAACCCGAGAGGAAGACGACGACACCCGTCGATCGATCGATCGCCCAGTGGGCCAGAACCGGCACGCCCCCACTACTACGGACTCGCCCAAACATCCTTCTCAGTTCTGCCTCAAACTTCTTCAGTCACAAGTCATACACAGTTTTAGGCGTTGCAACAAACGATTTTGAAGTGAATACGTCTTTAAATTTGCGACTCATAGTGGAAGGCAATCCAGAAAATCCAATGATAACAAAATTGGGGGGGGGGGGATACAGTTTGGCATTGCAGCTCCGAATCTATCGTTTACATTCAAAATTCAATTACACTACTCGCTTGCCAAATGATCAAAGAATATGTTACGTTGAGTGAGGACTGCGAAACATCGAGTGCGTAAAAAGGGGGGCAATTTTTAGTTCGTTTCACCGCGTGTCATAATTTCCCCGTAGTATAACTTTCGACTAGAAGCTACGACGCTCGTTTGAGTTTCAATCGACAGCTCTCGTCAAGATAAATCGATTGCGTGTATAAAAACATTTGTGTGGCGTGGTTATGGGTGAAGTTGTATGCGTTTAATGTAAAAAATTATGAAAACTTAACACAATATCGGCCTATACTCGTCAAAAAGCCAAGTCTAAATACATAGATCGTATACGGTTGGAAAGAGCACCTGAAAAGAAATCCAATGATATCCATAAAACCCCATATGATCGAGTGAAGCAGTGCCGGGAACGTAAAATAAATATCAAGGCTTCCGAGCGCATCTACGTAGACGTTTTCAAGCAAAACAAACGGCCGTGTCGGTGTTTGACAACTCCTACAGAACGATGGCCCAATCGTCGCCTTCTACCGTGATTGCAGACGATTCATGCACAGTTGACAGCAGTATATCTGTGCATAAAACTGTAGAGTCTAACCTGCACGTCATTGATTTCGCGAATTTTTCAGGTCTCTAATTATTAGAACCGGGAGTTTCGCGAATGCATTTGAGGGCAAGTTAGGCTTCAACAACATTTTCATTTGAGTTGCTGTCTCTATTGGACCACGGCTTGTTAGGCACGCCCTGGACCGCTTTCGACCAATAACGAACTTGCAAGGGAAACAAGAACTGAATACCGCGGTACCTGCTCTGGAGTTAAATTGGAGCAACAACTAATGAACAATTAACTGAGGCTCCAGTACATAAAGGACTATGGAGTCCAGCCTGTTGCCGAATGAATCCGCGAAATTTCCGGTTCTTTAAAATATTCTGGACTACACTCGAGCTGAGTTCGAGCAACGCCAATTTAAAAATTTCTTCGTCCTTGAAAATGAAATTCGCCTGGGTATACAGCCATTGTCCCGCTAGTATTTAAAACAGGATCTTACAAGAACAATACAACCCAGCGGCTATAGTTTCCCTGCAGTAAATGTATTTTTTTTGCTATGCCCTGATAAAAGAACACGACTGACTGTAAACCTTTTACACAGTAAGCGATATTTGATTGGATCATATCAGCTCTGCGACCCCAGTGGCTGATGACCAGCCAATGATGAACGTCGTAGAGCACAGTAGGCACGGCCAGTGTGGTGTGGACCAATAGAAGAGTGGTAAGTGGGAATAAAGAAACAAACACAATAGACATTCCTGCTGTGGTGTATAGAGGTGATTCTATTCTATCTTGTCTTTAATTAAAGTAAATATGTGCAGTCCTGAATGTGTTAACCATTATTCAGCATCAATAAATGCACAGACCTAATTGTCACAAAAAATACAAATAAACTTCCGAAACAGTATTTTCGAAAGAAGGCAATCAAAACAGTGGGCGGACAAATAAAGATAGTCGATCAACAAAATGTTTTGTTGGCAGGCCAACTTCTTGTGGCCCAACAGAGAGGTTCGATTAATTTAAGCGTGTATTTTGTTAGACGAACAAAATTAATTCTGTTGCTTTTTTTGCCCTGAACAAACAAATATTTTGTTAGCTTTTCTCTCAGTCCGAGTGGGTTACAATGCGCTGATCTGCGAACGGCATTCGAACATGCTGTGAACAAGTGACGCCATTTTGTTTGCGAACACGGCTGCAGTTACGCATTATATTCGTGATAACTTTCAACTATAAGTTGTTCACTGTAAAATTAACACTTTTGATAACCCTGCTTAAGATATACTTAGTATTTCGCCTTATAACTTTATTTATACGTCGGTCGAGTGAAACTGTGAAATTATTAAAAAAGTAAATATTTTGCAAGTCTGTGAATTTTTACAATTTGCTGCATAAAAAAAACTGAAAGCGAAAGAAATATTTTAAGTTAGTACAAATGGTCGCCTAGCACGTTTTATTTAACGTTAAGATACGGAACTGCTTCCCTTTCAACGTTACCAACTATACAAGACGCATGCCACTAAGTGCGCCCGTTAAAATACATGCAGGTAGGGGCAGTGACAGTTTCCTAAGGTTTATTTCAAAAGTGCGTGTATGACGTGTTTGGTTGCTTCTTATGTGTGTCGTGTGTAGGGACCTGCAAAATTCGTGTCATTATTTGGCACCAGGCCGTCGAACCCTCATACGCCACCGGAATGATCTTTGGTGTCGTGAGACACTAGACTCCCATAATTCACAGGATGTGCTGAACTTCACAGCACTATATATACTCGCGTGTGCATCGTTTCTCCATTGGCTGCTGCACAGATGTGAAGTCTCGCCCTTTCTGACTGTTTGAAGTATTACATACAAAATGGTTTTGGATTTTTCCGTCCGAAGTCGGCAGCTTACATCACAGCTGACACTGAGTTGAGTTCGTAGCTGTTTTAATACACGGGCACCTCTGAAATAAATTTTTCCTTGGGCCTCAGAAATCCTACAGTCGCCACTGCATGTTTAGCATGTTCTCAAATGATAACGCGAATTTTGCAGATCTGTACATACGAGTTATCGTGCTAATATGGGAAAGCGCTTGTTCTAAACAGTTCCAGAAGTGTGGCAAGCATGCTATTGTCCAAAATATGCAGTGCTTCCATAACAAAGTTACGGCTTGACAGTGTGACATCGCTAACTGTGGAATGAGGCACGCTGAACTTGTCAGACGGAATGCCCGAATTTTCGGGCCCCTACAACCATGTTCTTTTCGAACGTACACCAGTATGCGTTAAATAACTTAAGTTAAGATTTCAGGACTACCTGTACTCTAAAACACTATAGAGTCCAGATCCACTTTTGTGACTGGATGATTTTCAACTGTCACGCTTTGCAGGTGTCTGCCCGCGAATCACAGGTACCCAGTGTCGGAGTTACTTAATTCTGATTGGCTCAGTCAGGTAAGTAACAGTCTCCAACAAAGACTCGTGGGCAGTAACTGGGGCACGTAAATTTTCGCGAAAAATAATCGGAGCGCTCAGTAGACTTCAATACTAAATGCACCTACGCTTCGGCTGTTGTCATATCTCCATTGGCTGCTGGTGTCGTTTCCGCATTTGACCGAGCCACTCAGAATTCTGTAGCTCCGACACTGAACCTTCGTGATTCGTGCGCTAACAGTTAACACGAACCAGAACATGTTTCAGGCAATCAGAAAAGGTGGATGACTCCGCGGTGCTTTTAACTGTATCTCGTCTCGAAATCTTTTCGCGAAACATCACTGCGCCTGCCAACGACCAAAGGAGAACTGCACGTATGCTATAGGACATTGGAGTCTAGCATTCGCGTGTATATTTTCGCGAAAAACAAGTAGCCCTACTCGCATGTCTATAAAAGTACGGTCAACTGCGTCATGGTCTGAAGACAGATGGCTCGAAGATCGTGGTATATGCTTCATGAACGTATTTAACAGCAAGAAACAGCGCACTGTGTAGACTCCTCATAGTTCATGTCTCGCAGACAAAGACACGCGATATGAATTTTAAAGGTGTGACCCAGATGGAAAATATTTCAGAAAAGTAGTCTTGCAGGGTGTTCAACAGAGACAGCATCAAAAAGATTTCGATTTTCCACACTTTGCAGAATTCAAACATCAGTTCGAAATGTTGTAATCTTTATTACATTTGCGTAGATTTCTTTCGCCAATTAACGGAGATATTAAAAAATAGCACCCGTCAGCAAGCATTTCTTGCGTGTGGAAATAGATCTACACGTATAGGGTTTGAACTTCAGTGGATTACAACGTGCTTTAAATCAGCCAAATGGGTCTATAAATCATCTCCAACTCCTTGGCCCTAAATTAAGAGAAAGCTGCTAGGTATTTCGTTCAATCGAACCTTTTTTTTTTTTCCTTCCTAATAATTCACGATGAATCACAGTGAATTTCCCTTCTGGGGTGTGCTGATTCGCCAGACGTCAACTGCAGAATTATTGACTTTTCACTCCGAGTTTAAAAACATGAATGCGCTGAATTACTGAGACCTCGACCAATTGTGATCTGACGGGATCATTCGCCAATTTAACACTGAAATACGAAATTTGCAATACAAACTCATATAATAGTTAGCAAGTATCTTATTTCCTTAGTAGCACCAGTGTTTTCAAAATTCTTAGTAAACATTTTTAGAAACGCAGTAAAATTTTATCAACTCTGTTGGTTCTAAAAATTTATTTTAGAAAATATGTTAAATAAATTATACAATATTTAAGATGTAATTTTAAATATTGAAGCCACTGATCACATACAATAATGAGACACATATTTCTATTCGGCCACAACCTCTAAAATCTGTTCACGATAAAGTGAGCATTTTCGAAATCAACCTTAGAAAATAACCACTGCCCCTGTCTGCATATATTATAACGGGCAAACTTGGTAACATACGCCCAGTAAAGTTGGTAACGATGGACGTAAAATAGTTCCATATCTTAAGTAAAATTAAAAGCGCCGGGTAACCATTTGTAACAAATTAAATTATTTATTTCGCTTTGTACTTTTATTAATGTACTGAAGTGTAACAAAAAGCAGATTTGTGAAATATTTACATTTTTTAATAAATTCAAAATTTTACTTGTTCGGCGCATGAATAAAGTGATGAGACCCATGGCTGTGTTAATTTTACATAAGGCGGGGAAATACACAACGTGCATACAAGTAGATCTAAAGCAGGGCTTTCAAAAGTGCTCAATTTACAGCGAACAGTCTTTAGTAAGGAACCATTCCAACAATTCGGGAAAACGTTGACAAATTAGAAATTATTATGGCCGGGAATCGAACCCGCAGCGTCTAGAATGGAGCACAGTGTGTTAACATAGCTCGGTTCGAAATTTAGGGTGTTTCGCCGCGATGGTTTTGGCAGCAACCATTCATGTCAAAAATGGTAATGCGATGTTAAAGACATGGGACTCACAAGGTACAGAGTATTCAGTGTTCGAAGAAAACTACTCTGGTCTCGAACGCATGTACTTCATCTTAAGCACGGACAGTAGTATATAAATGGGGTGATCTGTACCATTTTTGTATAATTATAATAATTTCATTTAAATTTTAAATGAAAAAATTGTTTTGGTATTAATAGATTTAAAAAATTGATTTAAAATTGAAGTAAAGAATACTAACTTAGAAATTAAAACTAAACACAATTTCCCGTAGCGATTTAAAAAATTTATATTCACGCCTCTAAATTTAAAAATAAAAAAAGGCGTCCCCTAGCATGACTAATAAAAAAAATTGTATAATTGAACGTAAAATAGAAAATTAAACATGAAATTATTGTGATATGCCAATTAAAATTTTAAAAAAATTATACTCCTTTGATTAATTCTAAAATTATTTTACAACCTAAATTTAAAATTTCAAAGTGGTAAATTCAAAAATTTACTTTAAAAACATTTTTTTGATTTCAATTTTTAAAATAAACTTTTTATCCATCAACACAATTTTTTATTTCAAAATATTATTTTACTTAATTATTAATAATATGAAGTGGCCTGAAACACCTCTTTATAATAATACTACTGAAAAAGTGCTTACAAAAAAGTCGGCAGCTGGCGTCGTTTCCGCATTTGACCGAGCAACTCAGGTTTATGTCACTCCCACTCCGAACCTTCGTGATTCGTGTGCTAACCGTTAACATGGACCAGAACATGTTACAGCCAATAAAAAAAGTTGGATCGACTCCACAATGCTTTGAACAGTATCTGTCTCGAAACCTTTTCGCGAAATACCATTGCCCCTATGCGTCAGTGCCCAGTACTTTGAGAGATGTCCTTGTGGATAATATGACTTGTAAAATGTTCTACACCTCTTTGAGATGAACAGTTAATGCCAAAACTATTGGTGCGAGAAAAATTCTGGACACAAGTACAGTCATACCAAAAAAACTACGTGATTACAACACTTGAATTTGGAAATTAATGTGTGACCCAACAGGTTAATAATTTGCCTATCAGATTCGATAGAAGCGTGACTTAAATAAATACGGTCCATAAGAATGTTGATTTGACATATGTCTGAGGGATAAAAAAATGGTAGAAATGTAAATTCCAAATAGGTCTTTCTAAAATGCATTGTAAAGGCGAACGTTCAATTACTGGCAACTGAAATCGACTTTCTATGCTTGTCAGAGTGATTTGAATTTATGTTAATATATTTACGTTTCCAAACTTTTCAGATTTACTTGATTAAAA
Organism: Dryococelus australis; assembly: GCA_029891345.1. Lineage (NCBI taxonomy): Eukaryota > Metazoa > Arthropoda > Insecta > Phasmatodea > Phasmatidae > Dryococelus > Dryococelus australis. The sequence goes on from CM057008.1 coordinate 33,554,667, forward strand.
CATTGTAACTGATTACTAGGTCCTTGCCAATATCAGCTGATACTTGCTACCAAAGGATACATAAAAGGCTGAAAGAGGAACCTGAAAGTGTCTTTCTAAGGGGCTTAGCTGAAGTACTGTGAATCAATTAGTATATATTACGTCAGGAAAGTCTGTGCAGTTCTCCGAGGTATCACGATGGTTTCGTCACTTTTAGTCAACAGAGAGCAGCGCCTCATTTCAGTAGTGTTTTCGATTATGCACTAGGGTATTATGGTTACTTGCTCTTTATCAAGGACCATGACAGTTCGCAAGTTCGTCTGAGGAAACATTGCGCATATACCGAATGGATAAAAACCTGCAAAAATAAGCCACCTGGTTAAGTGTGAAAATCGCTTTTCACTAGGGCAACAGCCACGCGACAGTCTTACGTGTCAGTAAACACATACATTTTTTTAGCCCCTACATATTTGATACTTCTGCTGCGTATTGCAAGCTAAAAGGGAATTGTATAACGTCGCTACACTTGTGATTGCAGGCACGATTAACTCACAGTTTTCAAGCATAAACTTTGAATTCATAGGGGGCATCACAGGGTCAACGTGAAAAAAAAAAAGATTAATTTGTAAACCACCGAATAAATGGATCGATAATGGGTCCAGCATGAACCTGGCACTAACGGGTGGATCACCGATATCCTGTAAATACCTGTGATTCACATGCCGATCACAGAAGTCCAGTAGAGTTCTAGGATTCATAGGTAAATATGTGAGGTACAGTACAGTTCCAGGATTCATGGATGAGTCACATAGGTGCAGAATGAGGTTAGGATTCACGGTTGGATTTCAGAGGTTCAGCATGAACTTGGGATCCACAAGGGTATCACAGGGGTCAACAAAAAATCACAGACTTCCAAGACTGACCTAGAATTGATGGGTGGATCACAGAGTTCCAGTAAATCATTGAACTTCAAAATATGCAACATCTTCTGGTATTGACACCTAATATGGACGATCTGTTCAAGGCAAATGACAAAGCTGTCATGGTTGCCAAATTCTGGACAACATAAGCAATTCAATTTAAATAATTTGATTAGTACATTTTACTTTGCGTGTCCTGGACACGCAATTAAAAACAAATTAGAATTTACAAATAGGTCACAACTGTTTAACATGAATGTTATATCCGTGCAAAGTATCGCAGGGATCCAGTAAACACATATGTTAGCGGTCTTAGTAAAGAGTTCCAGCATTGGTAAAGGATTCATTGGAGATCAGCATGAATCCAGCAATGACAGAGATCACCATGAACTTACTATTCACACAGAGTTCGCAAGTCCTCCGTGAATTCAGGATTCACGAGTGGGTCATAGGTTTCGTGCATTCATCACAGGAGACTATCATAAGGATCATGAGCAAATTTCAGGGGTCCATCAACTGCTTAGCACTCATGGGAGAATTACAGGAGTTACAATGATCCTACGATTCACAATATGGATTCCAGAGGCCCAGCGCATAGGAGAGCAAAATGGGTCCAGGATGGACATAGGATTCACCGGCGGATCACGTGGGTGTGGGCGGAACTACCCGAGCCGAACCTTGACTAACATTTCCGAGGAGGAACTACAGGCCTGTGTGACGAGCACTGGGTTCGCCGTCCTAACTCGAGCGACCACTGGAAATCCAGAAGTCGTCCGCGGGAGGGGCGGCGGCCAAGGGCCCGAATTGTTGGTAGGGAGGATTCCAAAGGTGTAGAGGGGCGAGGGGAGTATTTTTCTTCCAAAAATAAAAAAGAAAGTACACAGACAGGGCCCGGCGGGCGATAGCGATAAAACGGACACTTGCCGCGCGGCTATCAACAGTAATTACTTTGTGATTAGGCCTGGGCGCCTTTTGTTGTGGCCGCCTCACGACAATCAATTATCGAGGAGAGCGAGAGAGGAGAGGAGCGGATTTGATTTACAAAGCAGGCTGCCTCTACCCTCCACTTCCCCCATTCTATCTCTCGAAACTCTCTCTCTCTTTCTCTCACCATCTCCTTCGCGCCTGGCAGCGACTGGGGAAACAGAACGGAACTATCGGGGAGGTGTGAGGGTGAGAAATCACGTCGGTGCGCCGGCACTCTGATGTTGTTCGTGTGAGCCTCCCACACATCTGCCGTAATAGAGAGTAATAACAGGTTGGCCGCCTGGAGCAGCACTCGCGTGCGACTGCGTGCGCGTGAGAGGGAAAGAGAGCCAGATAGCGGTCCAGACTTGGATGCTGTGTGGAGACTTCGCTCCGGCCGTCTCCTCCATCATTCCCCAGAGCCCCGACACACATGCACATCTACCTGCTTAGTCTCCTGTTTAACTAAGCACTTCTTATTAAGGGTAACCTACTCCCGGCATGTAAAAATTTGGGTTTTTTTACAGCTTATTTATGTTTTTTTTTTTTTTTTTTAAGAACACTCCGGAAGTACTCCTATACGCAACCAGCTGTTGACCTTACACAGAAGTGCAAACTTAAAACACTGAAATATGAATTCGTGTTTTTCACAATAATTATTTTGCCAAATTTTGACAGAATTAGAATTCTGACGTAATTATGAGTTCGTAATCCCTTCTCTCGCCTGTGCTGCGACGTCATTCCGCCTGGCTGCAGCTACACTTTGCGCGTTAAAAGCGAGGGGGTGCTGTCATAACTTAGAAATAGCTAACTTGGAAACACCTAACTTAGAAACACATAAGTTAAAATTTTCTAAGTTATGCCTGTTCTAAGTTGTGTGGCTCTAACTTGTGAACTTTCTAAGTTGTGTGTTTCTATCTTATGACAATTCTAAGTTGTGTGTTTCTAAGTTATGATGGCTCTAAGTTGCGTGTTTCTAAGTTGTGATCATTCTAAGTTATGATTTTTAAGTTACGACGTTTCTAAGTTATGTGGTTCTAAGTTGTGTGTTTCTAAGTTATGTCATTTCTAAGTTATGAATTTCTAAGTTATGACTGTTCTAAGTTGTGATAATCTAAGTTATGTGTGGTTCCCAGAGACGTCGAAACGCTCGATCCGTAAGGCCGACTATTGCTCTGCCACTACTTATTTCATCTCCTCTTCGCGCAAGACGCTCGACTGGGGTGCGGTCTCTCCGTCGGCGAATCGTCCGAACGTGACTAAGCGGTGACCGTGTATGGCACTCCACTAAAGACAACCATGGTGTTTCTGAATCAAAAATGTTATCAGCTCAAACTGATCCTGAAAAAAACCCGCTTTAGATATTTCCACGCCCAAAAAAAAAATATAATCTTTGAATTGTAGTGGTACTTGAAGCTGGTTTTTGCAGTGTAAAAAAAATAATTTTTACTGAGAAATTCTTTATAATTTTACAAATGCTTCTAACAGTACAGAGATTTCTTTTGTGAAATTACTCGTTTGTAACACTACAAGGGTCGTGTTTGTAACAGACATTAATACATTTTTGTACTACACTGACTTCTATCCACGAGCTTCAGCAAAATGGCGGACACTCAATAACATAAAACCGTAAATAGCTGTTGGTGCAGCTGCGTGCAAAAATTAATGTATTGCAAGTTTTTAAATAGCATACACTACAGGCAAAAAAAAAAAAAAAAAAATACGTGACCGTACTGACAATTAGCTGTTAATTTTTCCTAACTATACAAAACTTTTAATATGAAATAAATGTATCCTTCTTCATCAAATGACTTATTAAAAATTTTGTAGGTACTTGCTGCTATATTTACTATAAAAAATAGAGGTAAGCTCCGAAGTCAATTTGATCTTATGGTTAAGATTAAGATTGAGGGCCAACAATACAAGGGGCGTAGGTTCTAATCCCCGTAATGACGACGTCATATATGTGTTGAATTTTTTTTTACTTATTCCTTGTTATTAATTCATCACTTTTGTTTTCTATAAGAAAAAACAGATAATATTGTGTACACTTCTCAATAATATAGGTTGTAATACAGTGATAACATTTGTAATGTTACAAATAAATGCTCTGCAGATTTTACAAGAAAACTGTCTGTAGTTATACAAAGGATTTGCTTGCCAACTGGGTTTCCAAGGATTTTTCTTGTAAAAGTACAGAAATATTTTTTTTTATAGAATGTTAGGGCACAAAACGTTTCGCAAACGCGTTTCGTGTTCACGATGCCCTTACAGAATATCCAACCCTTTTTTGATCACTTGTTTTTCTACCAAAGCCTCTGCGACACACTTCATGCGCCAGCCAGGCAGGGCCCTTAAGGCCGTTTTGAGCGTCAGAATATATATATATAAGATGATTTATGGTTTCGTGTCATAATATAGACAATAAATTCATAACAAGACTTAATTATTTATAAAATATCGTCCATCGTACCTTTCAAATACAACGAAATCTAAGCATAAAATCTTGATTCGTAAAGGCTGTTCATGGTAGAATGAGCACTTTTGAAAGCCCTGCTCACTATGTAATTGTACGCACGTTATGTATTCTTCCGCCTTACGTAAAATTAATATTGACATGGGCCTCATCACTTTATTCATACTTCAATCGAGCAAAACTATGAAATTATTAGAAAAGTGAATATTTTGCGAAACCTGTTCAATTTTACACTTCGATAAGCGAAAGAAATAATTTAAGTTATGACAAATGGTCACCTAACACTCTTTAGGTATTTGACGTTAAGATATGGAACTACTCTCCACCCATCGTTACCAACTTTACTGGACGCACGTCACTCAGTACTCCAGTTAAAATATATGCGTGCAGGGGCAGTGATTTTTTTTTCTAAGGTTCATTTCAAAAGTGCTCACTTCATCGTGAATATCCTTTATACACATTTCAAGATATATAATATATATATATATATATATATATATATATATATATATATATATATATATATATATACACACACACACAACACACACACACCTTTTTCCTATTATTGTAAATGTGTTCGCTACTGGCCGTATGTCGGATTACTCGTAACTATGATTATTTTTTGACACATTTGTTTCCACGCTTTGCGTTGGTCGTACGGTACACCTTCGGTGTCTGGTTTGTTCTTCGGGGAGTAAAAAAGAGAAAAGGAGATCTCGGCCACGAGAGATTATTCCTTTATTGCAACAGCGTTGCCGTGGGGTTTTGAGCAATGTTGCGGTTAGCGCCGGTTCTAGCGCTCGGATTTAAGCACTCAAATGTATGCCAAGGTTAAGAAATTACGAGGAAATTTTTTAATGAACCAGCTTGATGACTGCTGAAGCAATGCCCTTGTGTGGCGAGACGCGAGCATCGGATGGCGAAGGAAAACGGACGAAAAGCCACAGAATTTTCCAAACTTTTGGTGGAGTGCAATTATCGTCAGTTTGGGGAGGGGGGGGTGGTTATATGCCCTTTTAAATCAGCGTTTTCCGACCACTGAGACAAACTGCACGGATTCCTCTCGTCGTAGTCTGATCACGATAAAGTGAGCAGTTTTGAAAGCCCTCTCATTTGTAATTATGGTCACAAATTTTTTTTAAATTTTACCCTTAGACGTAAGCTTCCGAGTGCAGTTTTAATTACTTACAAGGTGATATTTATTTATAAATGTGGTTAAAGGATGAAATATGGCTGAAAGGAAAAAAGTACTTAGGGCCCCAGAAATGCTCTCTTTACCGTGAACAGCCCATGAAAAAAAATTCACCGGTGTTGGTCGTGGCATGGTTACTTCCAACTTTGGCGAATCTCTGCTGAAGTACTACTTTCAGGATATTCCTCCGCCTCACACATACAAAACTTAACTGAACCAAAGGGACAACGCACCGCAGTTAAATAATTTTTTTTTTCAAGAGAACTATTTCTTACGACGCATAGGCAATTTTTGTACTTTTACTAGAAAAATCTTTGGAAATCTAGTTGCAAAGAATATCCTTTGTAAAACTACAAACAGTTTTCTTGTGAAATCCGCAAAACATATATTTGCAATATTACAAATGATAGCCTTGTATTACAACTTGCATTATTGAGAAGTGTACGTAAGATTTTTTTTTCCCATCTAGAAAACAAAATGTGATAAATTAACAACAGAGAATATTTAAAAAAAAATATTTCATAATATAATCTACGAGAAAAAAATACAGATTGCCTGTACAGGGACTAGAACCCACAGCCTTTGTATTTTCAGCCCGCACCCTTAACCACAAGACGAATTTGACTTATAATTTTATTTTTATCTTAAATAAAAGTGCATGTTCCAACAAAATATTAAAGTTCCAACAAAATATTAAGGAAGTTATTTGATTATGGAGAATACATTTAATTTATTTTAATGGCTCTGTTGTTGAATTGAGAGCTTTGACCGACTGTTTACAACGAGTTCTTGGGAGCCGATTTAAGATACTATGTGTAGCTAGGTAACATTAACAGTTAATGAGTAATATAGTAACATTTTGTTAAAATTGTCGTTTTATTACGATTATTTGAGTTGATTTTCGTTATTAAAACTTGCAATACATTTCTTTTTGCACGCGTAAACAGCTACATACGGTTTATTGGGCATCCTCCTATTTGTTGAAGTTAATGGAAACGGGTCAGTATAGAACAAACATTTCTTGAATGAGCGAAGAGATTTAGGAGGCTCTTTACAGTGAGGTCTCGAGAGCCGATGATGGTGACCGAAGTGAATATGGCGCAGCGCCGCAATGAAGGGGCGGGGGGAAACGGGAGATCCCCGAGAAAATCCGCCGACCAACGGCATCGTCCGGCACGATTCCCACTTGCGAAAATCCGTTGACCCGGCCGGGGATTGAACCCGGTTCGCCTTGGTGGGAGGCGAGCGTGCTAATCACTCAGCCAACGTGGCCTCTCATTTATTGAGGTTTATTACAAACACGGTCCTTGTAGTTTTACAAACGAGTAATTACAAAAGAAACCTTTGTACTGTTGCAAGCATTTTTTTATTTACGAACTATTTCTCAGTAAAAATTACAATTTTTTTACAGTGTACCAATACACATATCGTACCTCTGTTCCTATCAATATTAACTATACATGAAATATTATAATTTATAGATAAAATATACGTAAAAGTTCAATTTGATCAAAAATAAGGAATACGTTTATGTTAAGAGAAGTTTAAAACGTTTGTGATACGTGAGATATTTAGGAACCAACCAATCATGTTCTACATGGAATTGTTTAGCAAAGGTGTGATTCAAAATGAGAAAAGATTCTGCTGGCTGTAAACAAATTGTCGCAAATTTCTTGTCACAAGTTATTGGCCGAGCATGGTAACCACTTGAGAGATTCATTAAAATTAAATTTGAGGTAATTTTAATTTTACTGATCCCCCCCCCCCCCCCAGATTGTACGAGCTTGTCCAGAGTCAAAGATGGTTTTGACTGGGTTTTTCTATTTCATTCTCGAAGATTCTTTTGATGTGCAGTAAACCAGAGTCGTGCCTTTTTAAGAGTTGTGAATGACCTATTGTAAGATTACCTGCAAAACGAGACCTGGTGATTTTTTTTTTTACTGGTCCTAACCAATGGTTAATTTATAAATAATTAGGAATAAGTAGGAATGACGTAAAATTAAGCGTTTTTGAAGAAAATAAAAACTTCGAGTGATTGCTAATTTTGTAGTTGGAAATTATTATAATAATTGTTGTAAGAATTTATATTATAGTTTTGGCCTGTTTCAATCGAACAGAAAGGTAAAAAATTTAGGTAAAAATTATTTGTTAAAGACTGAATAGTTATACAACAGTATAAATATGCTTCTGAGTTGAAACGTTGTATTTTCGAACTGGTTTTAGTGAGAAATTTAATGTGTCAGTAGAAAAAGCTGTGCCGATGGCATCCAGTAATGGAGTGGTGTGGACTTATACGAAGATAATGGATGTTGGAAATGTTGTATTTAATAGCCAGCCAGAAAGGGCAGTATATCTACGTTGCAGATACGTGGGAGATAAAACTTGGAAACCATTTTTATGTTTATTTCATAGCCCCACAGTGTTAAGATAGCTACCAAGCCCCTGCAGCCACAGAGGTTGAAATTGGGGAATCAAAGTTACAGAAACGCTTCAGTCCATCAGTTTTAAAGATAACCGTCTCAAACAAAAAGTATTCTGGGTAAAGTATCTTAAGGGATACTGACACGTTAAGAAATGTTGCCAACCTTTTATGTTTAATATTTTTTTCCTCATTGCATCATTAAAATTTACATTAAAAAGGAGAAGAATGATTTTTTTTTATTATTTAGCATGGCGGTGCTCTCTGAGAAAAGTACATTGGATATACTTTTTTCAAAACAACTATCGTTGGAATCGTAGCAATTATGTCGAAATTTCTTTAACATTGTTTCCATAAAAAAAATTCTGCGGCTGCAGGCTTGGTAGGCCTGTATGGTTGCCATATAGGCCTCACTGTAAGCAACTGCGTCTATTCCAATTTTAAAAAAAAACTTGCAATATTTTAATGTAAATATTTTTTCAGGACAGAAATGAAAGTCGATATTTTGTCACCCATTTATAAATTCTGTGATTGACACATAAATGTGATCGTTGAAAGGCGTCGAAATAAACACATATCGCTGTAAGCGGGCCTCAATTAACATTTACTTATTCTTCTGTAAAACAGTGATTCAAAATATGGCGACACATTTGTGTCTTTTCTGAACATATTACTGTATTGAAACCCTACAGTCACGGCTTAAAATCCTGAGGGAAAAAAACTGGTCTCCATCGCCGTCGCTATGCGTGGCCTTGTGGCGTTTAAGATATTTCACTGAAGAGGCCCTTTAAGGCTGGTGTTTTTTGGGGGATCTCAAACACAGACTACAGATGAGGTAGAGCGATCTCGGTGCTTTTCTGCCAACTCGTCTAGCAAAAATGGCGTGGAATGGGTTTGATGTTAGAATACTATTTAGTTAACAAGAGCTTTTGAGCTGTTTTTATACTTCCTCTAATCAATTTGTAATGCTTTTTGATTACATTCAAACTGGTAAAAGTATTTTATTAATATAATAATGCCTGTCATTTAGAAATTAGGATGTAAACAAACACGTTCATCACTGTTGACCATGAGATTTTGACATTTGTGTAGGACTGGGGTAGGTCAATGTTGGGTACATGGGCAGAAGACGAATAAGCGGTCTATCTCATCTTTAGTCTATGGTCTTAAACGGACCAACCTGTGAATCGGATCGACCATAGAGTAAATAAGGTGTATGCCATAGTGGCAACAGCAATGTTATTGAGCGGTCGCTAATTTTTTTTTTTTTTGGCCGTCTCCACGCATACCAACTTATTCTGCACAACTACTGCATTACTTAGAACTACGAAGTTGGCGCTACTGAGTAGGCCTACTTACAGCGCTCCAGGCGGATATACCTTGAACTTCTTAGAACTGCAGTACAAATATTGTTATAATCACACGTACCATTCAATATCTTTAGGAAAATTGAACACAGGTTCTGCCAAGAATTGCAACGCATTTCAGAAATTCAAAATTATCCTATCGTTACGCTTTCGTCATCAACGACAGTATCGCCAGGCAACATAATAAAAATTAATAGGCAAAACCTTTTTTTTTGTGTAAATCTACGAGAATGCATATTTTATATAAATGTATAAAGTAATTAAGCTCCCGCAGTGCAAAAACTACGAAACTATTTGTAATTGCTTTAATGGGTATCAAAAGATTTCACTAAAATGATGGCCTGATAAAATAAGCAACCTGTTGTTCCCTATCCTGTGAACACCCCCTGGGCACGACCACGTCTGCGGGGAAGACCACCCGACTGACGGCTTTATCGCTACGGGGTCGATATCCGTCACACGCCCGCGATCCGGCGGAATGCCGCGGTAAATTGCGCGTCGTTACGTTCGAGTAGAAGGGAGATGGGTGTTCGGGAGCAGGCGGTTTTGGAATGGAGGGGGGCGGGGGCAGCGCTGATCGCGGCGCCCGCGGGAACTAAAGGCACCGACGCTATCATGGGGACGACGTCCACGTCACGGAGTAGAGATGGAGGGGAGGAGAGGAATCAAGGCTAATAATCAATAACGAGCCGGCAACAAATCACGGGCGGGAACCGCGGGCCCGGGCGACGTGATGACTTATTGTTGCGGGGCGAAAAAAAGACTTCTGAGTGCCTAGAGAAGGGGTGGTAGGGAGTATGGTGGGGGGATAGTTCGCCCGTAATTACAAGCAAGTGAATTATGTAGTGACGTTGATTTAGGAGAATTAAAACAGGTAAGCGGGATGATGTATGGAGCGGCGCGGTGTAGCATTACAAGTTTTCGGGTCGGGCCCGAGGGGGCGTGCGTGAGCACGTAGCGGGTTGCGTGAAGGGGAGAGGAGGGGGTGATTGGGGAGGGGAAGGTGGGAGGGACGTTACCTTGCTCTGTTATTAGCGGGGCCCCGGCAGACCGACAGCCGAGGCCGCTACCTGCTGACGTCACACGCACGTGACTGGCAGCGCCACGCCGCGGTCGCTCTTGGAACCACAGCGCCGCCTCGCCAGGTGTGTGCGGACAGACGCGGTCCTTACCAGTGGCGTAGGCGGAATTTTTTTATTTTGGGACCAAGGAGGGTGAGAGTTGGTTTTTCATTTATAAAGCAGGGCCTATAAATTATTTATGAAATGAGGAGCAAAAGTATAGTCCATTCCTGATTGGAAGCAACTTATGAAAATCAACCTTTGAAAAAACACACTAGGCATAACATGACAACCTGTTTTTTTCAGTAACCTGTATTCCACAAATATATAACACTGTCGTTAACTTTAGAATACTGTATTATTAAATAAAAGAACCTTAAACTTAATATATTCTATAACTTGTAATATTTATTTCTTTTTAATTATGAATTTACAACAGCGAAAGCAGTTGGCAACGACCGGTAAGAAATAGTTCACATTAAAAATATTATTTTAACCTCGTTTTTTAGTATACTATTTGTAAATTAAACGGTGCCTATCGAAATATTTAAATATTTAAGTAGCTCCGATGGCAACATGTCACATTTTTACAGTTCAAAATAATCAGCGGAAAATATCGTGAGTAGGTCGTAATGGTACGGTATTGTTTTATCGAGCGAGAGCAATTTTTGAAGCAACTGTCTGCTGAGCGAGCTTTGTCGCTCTCTCTGTCTTCGTCTTCCACACTCGGGAAGTTTCACTTCGCTGGTACGCAGATATTGTAGATGTTTTCAATCGTGGCATATTTCATTCTTATTACAGCAAAATAATGATTTTTTATTTTGTAATTTACAACTGAAAAGAAATTTTAATGTATGAATACGTGTTTTAATATATTTATATATGATGGCGGGGCAGAAACAATGTGAAGTTGGCAGATATGGCGTGTTGCTTCTTGTCAACCGAAGCGTAAATTATACTTACTCCGAAAAATACTTCAAATTAATACATCACGTTTGTAGACTTTGTGTTTTTTTAAACCTATCTAGACAAGTTACGATGTTGTGATAAATATGTGACTCCACGGCAGTAATAAATATAATGTGACGTGTGTTTCGTTATTCATTGCGCCTGTGAAATGGCGTGCCCTTGTGCATCGTGGTCCATACGCTGGCCCTGTGTGTACGTGAGTTCAAATATTTAATTAGCACTATTTATACGTTTTAAATGTGAACTGTTTTTATGACGAAATTATTAATTTACATCCACGTCTGTTTATTTACCACGACGTTATACCTCTGCCCTAAGGCGTTTGAAACACAGTCGTGTAACGTAATTTGCCACAATCCCAGAAGAAATATACTTAGCCCAGCCCGATAAATTTCAATAAACCTAATAAACAGTAAGTAGCAATACATATAAATATGAGCGGAATAAAAATTATCGTAGGCTTATTTGTGTGCATGTTCACCCTATCTTTTAAAGTTTGTATGACAAAAATGAGCAACACAAGTTGCGTGCTTGAATTTAATGTGCCTTTCTCACTGGTTGTTCCTTCGTTTTAATATTTATTCCAACTGATGCCATCCTTTTAGAGAAATGACCCAACACATATCAATAACAAAAGGATAATTACAATTAGTACAGCCCTTTACCTCGCAGTTGTAACAGTGTTAAACACAGTCGCGGCAAAATACTAACGTGCATTACATGTATTGAGCTACGTCGTGGAAAACAAATATGTTAATGTAAAATTACTGTAAGAACTGTCGTCAATCCAGGCATTTTTAAAACGTCATAAATCTGACCTAAATAATGTTATAGGCCTAAACTGAGAATATTCATACGGAATGGTTTTTGGAATAAGACAAAATTCTTTGAAAGCTGTAAACAGTAAACAACACATTTGACAGGTATAGAAGTAGAAGTCACATTCCAATGTTTATTTTTAGGTGTAGCGAAAGTATAGGCCGTTCACGGTAAAGTGAGCACTTTTGAATCCCTAGTTACTTTTTTCTTTCAACCAATTTATATCCTTCCACCACTTCTTGATGTAAACCCTGCCATGTGAGTGATAAACACGGGGTATACATTCACCATACCCAAAACCAAAAGCCTGAGGCCACAATGAAATGTATTTATTGGTTATTATGTTTGATGAAACGGCTTCAAAAAGTGCTCACTTTATCGTGAACGGCCTATATACGAACATATGTACACACACGATGGAATTTAAACATTGATTTTGATAGATGCTACATGGCAGTCACATGGCAATGTTTGTTTACATTTGGCGGAAGGATGCGAAACGGTCCTGCAAGTAGATATTTAGCAGGGCTCCGAGAAAGTTGTTTCCAATGGGGAAAGGACTGTACACGTAGACAGTTGTATTTTTTATTACTTATTTTCACTGTTTTATTTACCTAATTTTTAACTAGAGTTTTATAAACGTTTTTATCTTAACTTTATGTTTCGGAAGGGAGAGTAATAGAACCCGTTCACCAGCTTCCCCCACCCCCCAACTCTTCCACTCCAATTAACACTTCTGGTCCTTTCAACACTGTACACGCTCTCTATCTCGTTTACTGGCCGATAGGACGCTGGGTAATCCTCGTTTTATTTTCTGAATTTGGTATTGTTTGATGGCTGTAATCGTAGAGGGGGAAACGTACACTCTAAAAATTATTTTGTTCTTTTACAAGAAAAATCCTCGGAAGTCCAGTTGCCAAGAAAATCCTTTGTAAAACTACAAATAGTTTTTTTTGTTGTAAAATCTGCAAAACATTTATTTGTAATATTACAAATTATAGTCTTGTATTACAACTTACATTATTGAAAAGTGTGTCTAAATTTTAAAAAAATTTTCTAGAAAACAAATTCAACAGAAAAATAAAAAGTAACGCTGTAAAACTTGAAATATTTATCCACGCATTATGTCCAGGATTTAAAATATAATTATATAAAATCATTCCAGTTTCACAAGTAGTCAGCTTGTTACATTCCAGACATTTCACAAATTACCGTTAACACGTTGGGCGCCGTTTTCAGTTAAATAAGATACCTATGCAAAATTTCTCAACTTCAAAATATTTTTTATTATAACCTGATCTTCTCCAGCGAGTTCAACCAATTATTCATCAATCTTCTCAAATACAATAAAATTCAGTTTTCCTTATCTTCTGTTATTACACCTTTACCTTAACAAAACATCTTAGTGCAATAAGTTTGATAAAATTCGCCTATATTCTCAATTATTATAACATTAAAACTTCTTGTAAGTATCCACGTCCGTCTAGGGAGGTGGTGAGAATTGTTCTAAACGAAAAAAAACTATACTCTATTTTACTTCTGCCTTACCTATGAGGTCTCCTGTCCTCCGATTGGCTGTCGTATGACCATGACACATCTCTCAGCCAATCAGCAATGGCGAGACGAGAGACAACCAGTATGTTTTATTTAGTACTTGTTTTAATGAACGTTTAATCTAACTACCCTCTAGAGAAGAAATGGAAAATAAAAAACTAAATATTATTACTGGATACTGCTTAGAAACAAACGAAAAATTTGTATATATGATTTGTATGTCAATAAACTGTTAAAATAACCAAAAATTATACTGTTAATTCGTGTAATAAGGCGTAATTTGGAAATGGCATTTAATAAATGCACAATATATGCAAGGTAATCATATATTATAGAGATTTCTATGACTAGCAGTAAACATACCACCAAAAATCCGCAATGTTATAAGCTTAGCTGAGGTTGCAAGGATATAGTGCCCAGGTGCAAACGATCTAGGATAGAATTCCAGTCGGGCTTAAAATCTTCTCTTACATTAACCGAAGCGATTTCATGCACGTGGAGTAAAACAAATCTTCAGTTGCACCAACCAAAATCTTATTTGGGGCAACCGAATAGCGACAAAATAGTTAGGTTTAAATAACAAAATATTTAATTTCCCCTACACAAACAAACTTTGTTTGATTCAACAACATTTTTTTTCTCTCTTTGTTAAACAAACGCCTAGGATGCTGCTCATTAAGGCATGATAGATGATCTTTCCTAACGAACACTTGCGATTTGCGATAACTATCGAGACGAAAACAATACTTAATTTCGCACTTAAAATTTCCGCACCTGAGTACTACGACCATACCAACGGTAATAATGACAGCGTCGATAATTACGTACTTCATTTGAATTCCAGAACACGTTTTTATTTCTCACTGCCATTTCTGTAGACGCGTGTGCGAAGTACTCTACGACGACAGTTTCGAAAATAAAGAAGATATAGTGGTAATTTGCAGAGTCTCATTTGTAGAAGCCTGAAAGAGTCGCGTTATTATTTGGAGATACGTTGAACTTCAAACACGTGTACACTCGCAATACGTTTGTCATTGGGCTATACTTTATATCACGCTCTGCGCCGATAGATAAACGCATCCACAGTTGTGTCCCCCAATCACGTGCTGGCCAGTCACGTGCAGGAGTGACTTCACATCTACGCAGCAGCCACTGAACAAGCGCCGCCTGCCCCGGTATATACAACACTGTGGAGTTCAGCCTGGTGCAGAATAATAACACGAATTTGCAGGTCTCTGCTCATTAGCAGGCCACGTATTTTTCACGGAAAGATTTGTGTTTATGCTGTACCTCAATATCCTACGTCCTCAACAACAACATCATTTGGTTATTGGCCGCGCGTCTACGTGAGAAGATATAATCTTATGTGAGTGGGCCAATCAGAATAAAGTACTACGGTACTGAACGTCCATGATTCGCGGGCAAGACACTTGAGGCACGTGCGCGTTTAAAATCATCCAACGACGAAAGCGCATGTGAACTAAAGTGTTTTGGAGTACAACTGGTATTGAAATCTTTTCGCGAAAATCAGGTGGCCCTACTCATTGGCACAGACATGCAAAAATCGCGTTATTATTTGGCACCAGGCTGCACTTCACAGTACTGTATGTACCGGAGCCGACATCGTTCATCCATTGGTTGCTGCGTAGATGTCAAGACACGCCCTTTCTAAATTAACCGCACGTGATTGGGGCGCACAACTGCGAAGTGCTCAATGATTGGCGCAGCGTTACCCAGGGCGTATCAGAGACAGTATGGCCCAATGACAGACGTACTGCAAAAGTACGTTTTTTTTTTTTTTTTTTTTTTTCGTGTCCCCAAGTAATAACGCGAATTTTGCAGGTCTCTACTCATTAGGTTAGAGGTTCTTCTACCCTGAATATGGCGTCTGAAACTGCCTTCGATACCACTCGAACTCAAAGCCAGTTGCACTTTTACTATGGCAATATTTGTTCTACTTATCGTCTCCGCAAATAGGCGTCGATTGTCAACACGATATTCCGCCATGCTGGGGGGCCACGGTGGCACAGCGGTTACACTACTCGCCTCCCACAAAGGCGAACCCGGTTCGATTCCCAACAGGTGTCGCTTCTGTATTTTCACGTGTGGGAATCTTCCCCGACGATTCCGCTCGTCGACGGGGTTTCCTCGGGGATCTCCCGTTTCCCCCCTACCTTCGCATTCCGACGCTGCTCCATACTCGCCTCGCTGTTAAGAGCCGTCCAAATCTCTCCACTCAAACTCCGCCATATTGCTACCCGGTTATGGCGCGTGCGTCTGGAGCACGGAAACAAAATGGCATCGCGGTTCCTTGGATGCGGTTGTACCAATTGTCTCGTTGGCTGCCCGAGGCTCCGAGAACGTACGATGCATATCAATGGCAGCTGCGTGCTGCGGAAGGCTCCCTGTTGGCTGGGCCGCTAACTGTCAATTTACCAGGCGCTGATTGGCGAACTGCGTTAAGACTCGTTGCCGGAAAGAGTCGCGATTTTGCTCGCCCGTGATGGGGAAATAAGCGGCTTTTTTTTTTTTTTCGCATTTACTCTGTGGCTGGGGTTAACCGTTTGAGGAGTGTGCACGTAAGTTATATACTCGGGACTAAGTTTATATGGAAATTTATTTGCTCTTGAAAACAAAGCCCACACTTATATAGTTTTACTATTTCGCTAGACTTTGTCGGAATCTAAGTAAAAAATAACAACTAGTCAACATTTCAGTTTGTAAGAATAAAACTGTCCTTTTTAATAAATTTTCAAACGAACACTTTGGATTGTAGAATTTGTTACTTCTGTCGCGATACATTAATTGGTACACAGCCAACACGCAACTTCATTGGTCGAAGGCCAACCAATAATAAGCGTTGCAGAGTACAGTAGGCGTGTCCGGTGTAGCCAGGACCAATAGGACAATGTTCAGTAGAAATACAGAGACCAACCAAAATGATATTGATGTAGTGTAGAATATAGGCAGCTCATTTCAAACTTGTCCTCGGTGAAGGTAAATCTGTGCAACAGCTGTCTGCATTCGTTTTCTCTTTTCTTGTGGCCGAGAAGCGAGGGAGCTGTAAGGACCACACTGGCACGCGCTAGAAGAGTGCCATAGCCTCTACGCGCAGGGCTCTGAATTTGCGCGCGGTGTTCTCGTAGTGCTGCGTGTAACTATGGAACTTTCAGCAGTGACCCTATCTTTGTATTGATGGAAAGTAGGCATCAACTTTCAATACAGGCTCCTATCGTAGATTGGCTCGTATCCGGCTAGTACGTTTTAAGATACAGCATACTATACTAGAAGAATCCAAAATAATGTTTACAGCACGTCTGGGCTATGATGTCTTTTCGTAGGTAAAGTACTGGGGCCACGTTTAATAGCTTCGTCAAAAAACTAGGATTTTAAACACACTTCAAGCAGATCAAGGACCAGGCAATGTACTGAAACGTTATCTGTGAACTCGTTGTGTGCGCGTAAATGCGTATTTCGGTAAATAAAAGTTCTGGAAATATGACATTTTGTCAGAAAATATTTTAAAAAAAGTCTTAATATATGGCCCTATTTTTTTTTTACCTTAGTCATATTAAGTGTATTTTTTGGAGGAAAAAATATAGTGAAAATGGTTGAATATCGCATTTTTTAAAACTCGCCTACGCAGTTTCCTTACGCGGCAAGAGAAAAATACGAAGATACGGACGTAGTTTAATTTGGAGGCTTTCATCGCGTGTAATAAAACCCCATTGTTACAGATATAAATTGCACAGTACAGCGTCACGACGGAAACACCACACGCCTTGCGCGTAGGAGCGATGAGGCGCCAGGCGTGAGCGTAACTGTAGCCCGTATCGCTCCCTCGCTTCTTTACCTTGGACGCTGGGGTACATAGTCCCCTTCAAGGGGAATGGAGCACGAAAATAGTATATTTAATCCGCTTTACATGGTAAGTTGTTTTTCAGGGGGTTAATACAAATTTTTGGCACGACAAGACGTAAATAATAATTGCGAACGCATTTTTGCATCATTAGTAGAGACCTGCAATATTCCCGTTAGTGTTTGAGGACATTTTAAACTTAAAACACTTTTCCTTTGCAATATGTTTGTCATTGGACCATTCTTTATTTGACATGCCCCTGGTAACTCTGGGCCAATAAATTAACGCTCCAAAATTGTGTGCTCCAATCACGTGAAGTTCGCTAAGGAAGGGAGTGACCTAACATCTAGGCAGCAGCCAATGGAGAAACAATGCCGGCTCGAGTATACACACTACTGTGAATTTTAGCTCGACGCCAAAAAATAACGCGAATTTTGCAGGTCCTTAATCATTAGCTATTAACTGCCTTTGCTACTCTCGGAGCACTGATGGAAGATAAGAAATAAGATATTCTTTATTAGCTTCCATCGGTGCTCTGAGAATAACAAAGGCGGTGAATATCTTGCAATGTAAGAAGGTTTTCAATTTAGTTATTAATGTCTTGACGTGCCGGAAATTTCGAAAAAAAATCCTTTGGAGAACCACATGCGACAAAAAAAATCTGGTAAATATGCAGCTTTCGCGCATCATTCCTCCTGACAAGTAGCTGGTTTTTATTCTGCGTAGTTAGCTATTCTACGACGAGGCTCGGACAGCGAGAGACTCGTCTAGTCAGCCATGTGCGAAGCGAGAGATATCCCATTTATCGGTGTCTCCAGGAGCCTATTGCTGCATCCCATCCACTCGCCCCCCCCCCCCCCCTCTGCAACACTTCCCTGGAGGCACGTTAACTACCCTTTCTTTATAGCGGCGGGCGTTAATGGGCATTATTTATGCGTCGCGCGCACACAGGCCATCGCCTGCGCGTCTCCTCGACGCGGCGTCCAAATTAATTATCCATAACGTCGAGAACGATATTGGTTTCTCGAACGATCCTTCCCCAAGTACTAATTACTCTCTGCGTGCGTACGTGCGTGGGAAATATTACGGCAGACTCCCCAGCCGAGTACAGTGGTGGTAACAGTCCGAGAGAAAATTTCCCCCTTTTTACCCGTCGCAGATTTCCCTTCTTAACCCTTTGAAGAGTATTCACAGGTAGAGATGGTGAATTTTCGCGAGAAAATATGAGTACAGGGTAGACTTCAATACTTTAAACCACCCGACAGCAGTTTCTCTATTGTCATTGGTTGCTGTCTGCTTCAGAAGGTGTCTCTATACATTTGGCCGACCACTCAGAATTCGGCAACATAGCCACGGCTCCTACGTGATTCGTGCGCAGACAGTTAACACGTGCAGAAAAGTAATTCAGCCACTCAAGATCGGTACCTATAGGTAGGGCCGCCTGTTTTTCGCGAAAAGATACACGCGGGGGCTAAATTTCAATATCCTATGTGCACACTTGCAGTCTTCATTTGGATACTGGCCGCGTGTCTTTGTGTGAAGACAGTCTGTTACATGAGTGAGCCAATCAAAGTTGAGTTTCCCCGATACTGATCGTCCGTGATTCGCGGGCGGACAGATAAGACGAGTAACAATTGAAATGACCCAATCGCGACACTGATTCTGAACTAGAGTGCGTTGGAATACAACTTGTCCTGGAATATTTTCGCGAAAAAAACAGGTGCCCCTACCTATAGGTAGAGCCCCGAGTATTTCGCGGATTCAGTTGGCAGCAAGCTAGGCTGGACGGCCCTATATACACTCGAGACATTATCGTTTGCTTATTGGTTGCTGTGATCAAGTGAGGCCTTTGTACATGACCGTTAAACACACACTTACGTAACTGCTTCCTGTTTATTACTGGCTCACAATTAAACGGGGCGTGTCCAAACAACTGTCGTCCAATCACAAGTGTTTGGAGTCTACCTCGCCTCCGAATGAATTCACGAAATACTCGTGTCTCTACCTATAGGCTATTCACAATAAAAAGAGCACTTCTGAAAGCCCTGCTTAAGATATACTAGTACGCACGTTGTATATTCCTCCGTCTTATATAAATCTTCATCACTTTATTCATGCGTTAGTAAAATTAAAATGGTAAAATTATTAATTAAGTAACAACTTAACAAATCTTATCGTTTTTACACTTCGATGCATTAAAAAAAAAAACAGAAAGTGGTAGTATTAATTTGAAGTTATTACATATGGTTACCTAACACTTTTTATTTGACGTTAAGAAATGGAACTACTTTCCATTCGTCGTTACCAACTTTACTGGGCGAATGTCACTCAGTGCGCCCATCAAAATATATGCATGCAGGGTCAGTGACTTTTTCTAAGGTTAATTTCTAAAGTGCTCACTTTATCGTTAACAGCCTTTACAAACACGTCTCTTGTAGTTTAACGAACGAGTAATTTCACAAGATAATTGTTTTCCACTGTAACAAGCAATTGTAAAATTACAAACAATTTCTCAGAAAAAATTCCTAATTATTTCACAGGGCAAGGAAGAACAACGGGAGAAACGAAAGACTTTTTAGAAGCGTCTGGCAAGTGATTTCTGTTGAGACCGGTCGTGAAATTGCTATTAACAGAACAGAGGGAAGACGGTTGATAGTTGACGAGGGGTTCGCAGACGGAAATATGAGAGGATTGCGTGCTCCGGAAAAAAAAAAAAAATCCAACTACTACGACACCTGGCCGAATTGCCACGGTACTTTTGGGGCAGACAGCCGCTTGACACCTACAAGTCGAGGAGGCATACTCACGCCTTATTAGGATGAAGACAGGGGAACTAGTGGATTAGGATAGGTAAAGAGAGAGGGGGGAGGCGGGAATATACACTGTAAAAGAAATCGAGTTAAAATTCCCTTACGTATAAGGGAAGCTAATTACCTCTTCTTGTAAGGTAAAATTACCTGTCGAATGTGGAGTGAATTTACGTTACGAGTAAGGTATTATTCCCTAATCGTACGGAAAAATTACCAGACAAAAGTTGGGGGGGGGGGGGAGGAATCCCATACAAGTAAGATAATATTAACTATATTGCATGGGCTGTTAGCGGTAAAATGATCACTTTTCATAGCCCTGCTTAAGATCTGCTTGTATGCACGTTGTGTATTCTTTCGCCTTATGCAAAATTAACATTGCCATGAGCCTCGTCACTTTATTCGTGCGTCCGTCTATTGCAACAGTGAAATTATTAATAAAGAAAATGTTTTGCCAATCTGCCCATTTTTACACATCGATGCATTACGAAAAGAGAAAGTAAAAAAAAAAAATTCAAATTATCACACAAACACACACTTTATATTCGACTTTAAGATATAGAACTACTTTCCATCCATCGTTACCAACTTTAAATGGCGTATGTCACTCAGTTCGCCCGTTAAAATGTATGCTGGTAGATATAGTGACATTTTTCTAAGGTTGATTTCAAAAGTGCTCACTTTATCGCGAACAGCCTTTACAATTAAATTATATTTAAAGATACACGGGGTATTAGTACTGTTAATTAATTTTATTATCTACATTCCCTGTAGAATAGTAAACGAAACCTCTACTCCAAAATCGTCGACACTTGCTGGTGGGCGGGCGCGAACCATGGACCTCTTTCACAGCAGGCCGCTACACCACATCGACATGACAACATAAGTGAATATTACCGTGTTGAAGGATTATTTCTTCTGCCCGTCCTTCCACTTAGCTGTTGACACAATGCTGAAGAGATGCGCGCGTCGTAAGGTAATTTTCCCATCCATGTATGGGATTTTCCACTACCACGTACGTGAATTTTACTCCAGAGTGCGACAATTTTACCTTACACTTAAGGAAAACTACGTTTCCCACACACGTTTGCGAATATTACCTTACACTTGTCGGGTAATTTTAACCATTATTTTTTTTTACAGCGTAAGACAGAAGAATATACGTTGTCAGCGGAGAAAATCATGCGATGCTACCTTTTCACGTCGCCGATCCTCGCCGCGAGAAGTTTGATTGGCCCGAACGTGATGGGCATATATGTTAAGAGTTCGTGTTTCCCGGCTCTGACGTATCGTCTGAGAGTGACAGGAATCCTGTCAGGCGAGCTTCGTGCGAAAGAACATCTGGCATAGCCACAGGCTCGATACGTCAAAGTATTCCACCATGTACGCCGGCAAGAGGGAGAAAGTTTCCAAAAAAGGAATTATTTATTTACAGAGGGTTTTTTTTTTTTTTTTTTCTTTTTTAATGCAGATCATACAAAAGAAATTTTGCAGGAAACACTCCCACGTATGTGAGAAAATAAACGCTATTCACAATTAAGTGAGCACTTTTGATATCAATCTTTGGAAAGAAAAAAAAAAGTCACTGCTCTTACCTGCATCTCGTTTAACTATGGCGCACTGAGTTTCATGCGGCCAGTAAAGTTGGTAACGAAGGATGGGAATTAGTTCTATATCTTATCGTCGAATAAAAATTGTCAGGTAACCATTTCTGATAACTTAGATTATTTCTTTCACTTAAAAATAATAAAGAATAGAAGAGTAAAAATTAGCAGATTTGTAAAATATTTAATTTTCTAATAATTTCATGGTTTCACTTGACCGACGCATGAATAAATTTATGAGGCCCGTGACAATGTTAATCTTGCATAAGGCGGAAGAATACATAACGTACATGCAAGTAGATATTAAGCAGGGATTTCAAAAGTGCTCATTTTATCGTGAACAGCCTATAGTAACTAAAATATGGCAAGAGATATACGTTTCCTTCCTTCGAATGCTAAGGTAATGGTAAATGAAATACGCGTGTATAAGAATTGAAATTAAGATCTCATGCAAATAAAGAACATTGCACACAGTCATTACGCTACCTCCCAAAAGAATTTGTGTCTCGTTAATTTTAAGTAAAATTTAAGTAAAATAAGATTTACCTCCGGAAGTTTAAAGTTAACCGTTTGAGGAGTATGCACGTATATAATCGAGGATAGCTTTATATGGAAATTTCTTTGCTCTTCAAGATAAAACCCACTCTTTTATAGTTTTACTGTTTCGCTGGAGTTAATCGGAATCTATGTAAAAAAAAAAAAATACTATTAGTCAAAGTTGCAATTTGTAAGATTAAAAAATTTCTGTTTAATAATTTCTCAAATGCACACGATGGATTGTAAAACTTGTTAGCTATGTCGTGACACGGTAATTGGCACACAGTCAACACGCGACTTCATTAGCCGACGGCCAGCCCATCGTAAACGTTGCAGAGAAGATTGTCCGTTGTAGCCAGGACCAACAGTACGATGGTAAGAGGAACTACAGAGACCAACACAGCTGATATTGCTGCAGTGGTGGATACAGGCAGTTCACTTCAACCTTGTACTTGGTGCCAGTAAATTTGTGCCGTCCTCAAAGGGTTGAATGAAGGCGTTTGTGAACTCCAATGCGAGGATGATAACTGCAAACTGTAGGAAGCTGTCGCTAATAAAATGACGTATCTGTCATTACTTTCCGGAAGTTCAAATGTGGAAGTTAAGTTCACCGATTTCCAGGTTTCTTAAAGTGTCGACCACGCTAGCCTGCGTTCGCACATTCCAGTTTCAAGCACGACCAATTTTTTTTTTAATGTTCGGCCAAGGTTTTGCACTCGATCGTAACTACAATGTGCGCTTTCCCAAAAAAAAATTGCATTTGTTTTTCGGTTACAGTTTTGTAGTTTTTATGGTAGAATTTAAGGTAAACTGCTGAAACTGGGAAGATTTAGATAGTTCGGTAAGTGCAAATTGTGAATACGGAGATAATGGTTACAACAACGAGCTTGCAAATAATAGTTTTTGCGGGGTGTAAATCTATTCCTGGTAGGATAAAATAATAAATAACTATAGGGATATTTGTCTGCGAAATTTTCTGTGGTTATGTAGATATTATTTCCATTTATTGGGGAGTTATATAATAGGGTTGTTTTAATTTAGGTCTCCAAAAGTTTTATTAAATAACCTGGAAAACGCAGTTATGAATTAGTCAGAAGTACCTCGAAACATGCGTGATATCATTAACTCATAGAGGTCTGCACATATTTACTGGCACTTCAGACAAAATAGAAGTGAGTCACCTATATCCAATACTGTAAGAACACCGGTTCTGTTGGTGTCTGTGTTAGAACTCATCGTCGTCCTATTGGTCCATACCACACCGGACACTACCCTGTACTTTGTAGCGTTCATTATTGGCCGTTCATCAACCAATGGGGAGCCGAGCTGATGTTGAACCAATCAAAAATCCTTTATTGTATAAAAGGATTTGCAATTAATCATGCCCCTTTGAGTCAACATATAAAAAAAAAAAAGGAAATTCTATCGTTAGCAATATAATTGTTACTGCGATGTCGTGTTCTTGTGAGTCCATGTTGAACACTAACCGAATAAAGACTGCAAATCCGTACAAGTTTTGTTCTGAACAACAAAGAAATTTTCAAATTAGATTTGCTCGAGCTACAATCGAGCATAGTCTACAAAGTCTTAAGTTCCGGGTGTACTTACTGAGCTTGCGCTAACTTCTCTCCACTCCATGTGATGAAAATGACCAGCCGTTCAGCAGACACATTCTAAAACGTGCATATTACAACAGATGTAAGCGTTGATTAATGATGACGATCAAAAACAATACGAGCTGACATCTTGCAAGAAGATGGCCACTAAATGTGTAATTGCGATTGAGATGTGACAGCGTTCCACTTAAGTGATGGTACAGGCAATGGTTACAATGGGAAAATATGTACACAGTTCGAATCTTCGTGGCAAAAGGTACTTAGCTCGCTTCATCTCTTAAAAAAATAAAGCTAAGTCATGCCCCTCGCCATTTCCAGAATCGCCCATTTAGGCTGTTTCTCAATTGTTAGTACATACTTGTTAAGTATATACATATTCGACAGGGCGGCGGTAGGAACTATTGGCTGTAGAAGGCTCCAAATCACTTGGATCTGTTAAAATTCTGACTCATGGCAAGGGTAGCCTAGACCTGCAACCTGTTCGGCCTTCTCCCGAGCATCGCATGGAAAACCAAATCCTTGCATGGTTGTACTGAGTAGATGCGAGGGTCGGTAGATCGTTGCCTACTCACGGAAGTACATGAGGAAACTTTCTAGGGCTAGCACGGCATCAGGCAGGTACAGCACGAGAACATGGCTCATCGGCATGGTGCACAAAGTCTTCTGTAACAGCGTGACAGCATTGGAGCCTTACTGCACTATCATGGCAGCATGTGGGAGTCTTGTCACGTGACACGACTGCATGTGGAGATCTCCATGCCCTTGCGGTAGATCATGCAAGGCTTCTCGCGTCAACGTGATAGCACATGGGGATCTTCTCAAATGAACAGGAAATAACTTCGATGCCTTCTACTCTCACATCGCTCCACGGCACTCTTCCCGCGTCATCATAACATAACATAGGTTTGTTATTGCTCCAGTCCCCAGCTGAACGCTATCACTGGAGTTATGATGTAAAATTCTTAACGTTTGTGTATTTGTTCGGCTTTATGGAATCTTAGCGAAGTAAATTCCACCATCTGCCTACCATACCGGTTCTGATTACCCCAAGGGTGAATAATGTTAAAATATCAATGATATTTATTGTGCCTGTCAGAGACATAGACACTTCGGTTGCGATTTTCAAACCACCGCCCGCATGAGTCCTTTCCCGCCTTGATCAAGTGCCAGGAGAACCCTTGACAAATGCTTGGAGGTCACCCCATGCTACTCCTTCCTTTCAATGACACTTGTGGGTTTTTCCCGAGGTCGTGTCATCACGGTAGAACATAAGAGTATTCTTGCGTGATCACCGATGCATGCGTGGGTTTCCCCTAGGTGTACTGCGGCAGCACGATGACATTCCCGAGCCAGCACAGAAGCACAGAGTAGATAAATGAAAGATACGACATGGTGTCGCTGTTCCTTTGACGTGAGAGTAATCATTCTCCAATTGGCCGAGCGAGTAGGTTGCTATGGGCTGATCGGCGAACAGCGTTACTCCATGTTGTCGGCCAGTGGTGCAGCGGGATTTCGCGTGGGGGGGGGGGAAGCGGCTCTCTCACGTTTGTACTCTCTAATACACGGCACTCGGGAGGGCTTCCCGCGCGAACACGGCGGGCGGCACACGGAGGGTCCTTCCCGCGGGAGCACAGCGGTGGAAGCGCTCAGCGGCGTGGGCCAGCGCGTCACACCCGAGGACAGGTAGTCTCTTAGCGCCTACCTGCGGTCTGGAAGTCTGCAATCATCGCACCTCGCGTCGAGCCATAACACCAATTTGGCCGGCGGGGCTTTCCAGAAACACAGCCAAATGCTCCGGGACCTCTTCTTTTCCCTCCCTCCCGACACTAATATATATTTTCCCCAAAAGGAAAAGACGAGACCGCCGGTTTGGGGGCGGGAACTTTTGAGGGGGGGGGGGGGAGGAAGGCCGAAGAGAAGCGTGGAGATGATGGTGTTAAAATATTGCGTGATTACAGGTTCGGTGCCGCTGGACAGCTCACCTTTCGACGACTGAGATCATCAAGGAAGGCCGTGTTACAAGCCGCCATGGTCTTCTCATCCGTGACACATGGTTACTTGTAAAATGCTGGGTCCGCAGAGAAACTACTCAGAAACAGTTTAGATTAAGAGAGGAGCTCAAAAATTTGACGACGGCTGTGATATATCATTATAAGGAAAAATTTTTTGCAAGTCTCTGGAAACACTATAAAATGTCTACAACAACAATAACAACATTGGCCAGTTAAAAGTCATTTTGAAGTTTACAACTGACGAAACCGTTCCACGATTGCAAATGTTATTTTCGCAGCTCTTCAAAATCGTAGTCGTTTTCGTTTGTCCCCGCACGGCTGTGCATTGTTGCACTTTCCGAACTGAACTGATGAAAGAGCTTAAGACTCTTTCAGACACGTCGCTCTGTCGGCAGCAATTGGGGACGCCAGTGTGCCATTTATCCCCGAATGTCCAGCCTCATCAAATACTGTCGATGCAGGCTCCTCTAAAAATTCTGCATTACTTACTGAAGAATTCGCTCTGTCTCAAGATATACTAATAACCTCACGTTCGTCAAACATCTCACTCTTAATAGCTGTGGTCTTTTTTCGCACCCCCAAAACGGTCGTGTTGCCTCAACTACAGATACGCGATTGAGAAATCAATCTCTGTTAGGTGGAGGGTCATTAGAAACAAACCATAGGCCTATAGGTTTTTTTTTCCTCAATACAACATTACCCAAGATGTTTAACATCTTTAATGCAATCAACAACAACGAAACTCCGGTTACTGCAGCCGTTTCGATGCGACTCTCAACATGGAGAACAGAATTATCACCCTGAACAATAACTATACCAAGAGATGTACACCATCCCAGACACTACGACGTACGGAGTACCCCCCCCCCCCCCTTACCATTCCTTTTTTCCAGGCATACATCCAAGTAACTCGCCACGTATGGAGCATGGGGTATGCAGCAGCACTGGAACGCGAGGGTTGGAGAAATCGGAGATCCCCGAGAAAACCCGCCGACCAGTGGCATTGTCCGGCACTATCCCCACTCGCGGAGATCCGGAGTGGACCGGTCGGGGATTGAACCCGGTTCGCCTTGGTGGGAGGCAAGCTGTCT
Organism: Dryococelus australis; assembly: GCA_029891345.1. Lineage (NCBI taxonomy): Eukaryota > Metazoa > Arthropoda > Insecta > Phasmatodea > Phasmatidae > Dryococelus > Dryococelus australis. The sequence continues at coordinate 33,581,918 of CM057008.1, forward strand.
AACCACCCTACCACCGTGCCCCCCCCCCCCCAGCGTGAAATTGAGTGCGTGCGAATTCGGTACGTTCTCCCTCTGGTGTAGTTTTCTAAACTCGGTTAACCTTTGTTTACACGTGGCGGGGGTATAGCTTGAAAATAAAAACTTAAGCAGAGCTTCAGAATAGTTGTAATTTACTGATAAATTTTTTTGTAATTATTCAAATGCGTGTAACAGTAGGTACATGGATTTTTCTAATCGTTTTTAAAACTACAAGGGCCGTGTTTGTAATAGACCTTGGGAAATGTTTGTACTATACTGACCCTTATCCACGATCTTCAGCAAAATGGCGGACACTCAACAACGTAAAACCGTATACAGCCGTCTGTGCAATAACTATGTGTGATGTAAAATGTAGCTGCGTGCAAACATAAATGTAGCCATATGTATGTATTGCAAGTTTGAATGACGTAAACCATTTGAAACAACTCAATTAACCATAATAAACGACAATTTCAATAAAACGTGATCGTATTGCTCATTAACGATTAATGTTTCCTTGCTACACAGAACTTTCGAAATGAAATTAATGCATTCTTCTTAATGAAATAAATTCCTTAATATTTTGTAAGTTCTTGTAATTTATTACAATAAAAATAAGTGCTGGGTTCGTAAGTCAAGTTGATATCGAGGTTAATGTTACAGGCAAATAAATCAACGGTTGTGGGTTCTAAGCCTCGTGCTGGCATTGCGTATATTTTTTGTTTTTTTTGTTTTTTGTTTTTCACAAATTAGGTTTCGAAATATTTTTCCAGTTATTCTGTTATTTACTCATTAAATTTTTAGTTTTCTAGAAGAAAAAATAGTTTTATGTACACTTCTCAATCATGTAAGTTGTAATACACGGCTATCATTTGTAATATAACAAATATATGTTCTGCAGATTTTACAAGAAATCTCTTGGCAGCTAGGTTACCAAGGATTTTTCACGTAAAAGTACAGATTTTTTTTTTTTTTTACATTGTGCAGGTATATTTAAAATAGCATAGGGACAAGGAGCACAAATCTCTATTTCTACGCCATGAAAGTATAGGTTCATCACTGAAAGTCATTTGAGGCGAATCTACAAGTGTTTAAAGAGTGGGATGGACACCCGTGGGAACCCCCGCGTCCAAGGACAAGAAGCGAGAGGGAGCGATACGGGCGACACTAACACGCACTTCTAGCGCCTCATCGCTCCTACGCGCAAGCCGTGTAGTGTTTCCGTCGTGACGCTGTACTGTGCAAATTAGATATGTAAGAGGTTTTATTACACGCGATGCAAGACCACAGATCAAACTACGCCCGTATCTTTGTACTTTCCTCTTGCAGATTAAGGAGACTGCGTAGGCAAGCTTCAAAAATGCGATGCTCGACCATTTTCACGATTTTTTTTCCCTCCAAGAATTCACTTGATATGACGATGCGCGTAAAGGAGACGAAACATTGGATGCTCGTAGCTACGATGTAAAAAAATGACGTTCAAAACTTACTGTAAAGCAAAGAAAGCCATTTATTTGACGCTGTTTGTTTCCCACTTTGAATTGTATACTTTACTTTAAAGAGAAGGTTAAAGTAACTTAGGTGTGTTGTAATAACATTTTTTTTATTTAAACATTTTTGTTTTATGGTAATATTACGTACTTTATAGCGAAAAAAGAATTTTCTTGAGGTTGTTTTGTTTACACGCAAAGAAATGTTGCTGTTCATGAAAGAAACAGGTTGAGCTATATTGGAACTTCTCTTTCGTTCATCATAGTTTTTAGTACCAACAAAACTTTCTAAGTTGTACGTTACCAAATAAAAAATCCCTTATATTGCAGACATAGTATCTGAATTGATCACATAGAATACTGCTGGAGAACTATAACCACAATGCAAGTTTATCATTGTTATTAATACATAGAACAAACCTAAAATTTTGATTGTGGAAAACCAACTTTGCAGTATGTCATATTTAACGATAGCTATTTTTCGGCAACAAGTCACGTAACAGGACAAAATATTAGGACAAAAGTACAAATTGATAAAGCGAGAAGATGTATTTTAACAGCATTTCGTGAGAAAAAAACTCGTATTCTTAAAATATTCACCTACTGAGGCATGCAGCCATGGCCAAACTCCCTTCTTACAAAAATTCTACTGGGAAATCCTCCTTGAAAAGTGTTGCTGTTGAGGCAAGTTTGTGATTACGAAGACAGCTATGAAATATAAGACTGAGCTCTGCAATTGTGCCCCCCCCCCCCCATCATGTTCAGTAATTGCATTAGATATTGCCGATACCTGAAGCTACAATAATATGTTACTTGTTGCTGCTGCAGCATATTTCCTTCCCCCATCCCGCTCCAGCGTGCGAGGCAGTGTGCAGAGGGCATTACAGGAAACACTAGGAGTGCGCGGAGATTTACAAAGACGTGACTGCCACGATAAAGCCTATCGGGACTCGCGACGCCTTCTGCCCTCGAGGAGATCACACGACCGGGGTTATCGTTTCAAGAATGTTCCGGCCATCGCCCCGACCTTTCTCAGCGAGACTCGGGGCTGTGGGGAACTTTCTCGATCGGGGCCAGCGAGAGACTCTTCAAGCAGCGACGGGGCCTACGAGCGGACAGGCTGCGAGTGGCAGCGTGAGTGATCAGCGGGAGTGGACGTCTGCGGACTGCGAGCATCGGTACAGTGAAGGGTGAGGCTGACAGACGGGACTACTGAACTGGATGCGTGAGTGTAATACATTTGGAATGATTGCAATATACAGGTTAAATATGTGTAAATAATGAGTGTGAATTAAGTGACTGTAACCAATTTAGAGACAGTTGTAAGCTCTTAAAATTTTAACTGAAATTAAATACTGCCTTCACTGCGAATAACAAGAATTAATATAGTCTGTTCAATGTTTCATCACTCTTTTTGAATAAAACTTTGGAAAAATCATCCCCTGTACGACGTATTTAGTTATTTCCTAAATATATTTCATTTATAATAAATATGAATAAAAATATGAAGTGAAGATATTTGGGCGGCTCTTAACAGCGAGGTCTTGCGAGCCGATGAGGGTGATTGAAGTGAAAATGGAGCAGCGCCGTAATTGGGGGGGGGGGGGAGGAAACGGTGGATCCCCGAGAAGACCCACCGACCAACGGCATCGTCCGGCACGATTCCCACTTGCTAAAATCCGGTGACACGGGCGGGGATTGAGCCCGGTTCGCCTTGGTGGGAGGCGAGTGCGCTGATCGCTCAGCCACCGTGGCCCCCATGAATAAAAATAGCGAGAAGAAATCTGTGTTTGTTGCGCCTAGTAAGAAATAGTTATCATGAAACATATTATTACAACTGAGTGCGCACGAATTCGGTGCGTTGTCCTTTGATGTAATTCTCTAGACTTAGTTAAGCTTAGTTTGCACGAGGCGGAGGAATATCCTGAAAGTAGAACTTTTAGCAAGGATTCAGAAAATTGTGAAGTGACCGCTAATCGATTATATCGATTATAGTTTAGATACATAGTTCGATGTTGTAAATAATATTTATCTGTGTTTTATAGCATTACAACATAATTTTATAAATTAAACTCAGCTAATAGTTTTTGTTAATAAAAGCCATCCGAGTTCTCTTCTTTTGAATATAACGAAGTGAAGAGGAAGATTCACCGATTTCATTATACGTGCGGAACAATTCGACGAACACTGAAAGGTAAATAAAGTCCGACAGGAGACTGAACTAAAATGTTATAAAACGATGGCTGTGCCGGCTCTGATGTACGGTAGTGAAACGTGGGTAAATAAAGCAGAATACAGAAAAAAATAAATAAAATCATCAGAAGTGAAGTTCCTTAAATCAGTGATAAGATATTACCTGAAGGATAGACGGAACGAAGAAATTCAACAACTGAATATAGTCTTTGTACTATAGAATTTCCCAAAAAAAAAAGGGGGGATAAATTGGAAATACCACGTTCTAATGATGGATAACGACGAATTTCGGAAGCGTGCCCTGGAATACCATCGTACTGGAAGAAGAGATATTGGCCGACCCATGAGGAGATGGTCTGAAATCTGAGGTCTGAACAGGCTAAGAGCCTATCCACAAAGAGGAAGTAAGTAAGTTTTCATTAATACCTGTATTCCACGCGCTCCTCTGGTGTTTTGATACATATCAACACAATGGTATGGGGTTTTTACAAGCACAGGAACCATTTCTATTTTAGTCATCACAGCTCGCACAACGATAACATTTAAGAGCGACCCACTACGCCGTACGAACAGTTTTCTTACAAAGTCGAGCAGACAGATGTTCTAATTTGTGTCTTGATGTTTTCCTGACTTAACATTCCCAACAGATCTCCAGAACTGTTTTTTTCTCTTAGGGATGGATGCCGCTGTTTCCAACAGATCTCCAGAACTGTTTTTTTCTCTTAGGGATGGATGCCGCTATTTCCAACAGATCTCCAGAACTGTTTTTTTCTCTTAGGGATGGATGCCGCTATTTCCGGCGGGATGACGGTACATTTATGATCATCCACGCAGTTGAATCTAGTAACAAAAAAATAATAATAATATTTCTTTGCGCTGCAGTGACTCAGAAATCTTTATGCTCTTGTTACACAACATTAAGTCACGTTCTTGATGTAATGACGGAATGAACATTTCTCTCTCATTTCACAACACTCCACAGTGAAGGTGTAAAAAATTGTTTTACGATATACAACCAATTCTTTGTCAACTTAGTAGCCAAAGTTTTTCCCGCGACTTCGCGAATAAAAAATGGCATCTTTACGAAACACTGTTTTATGAAACGTACAAAATTGTTTATGCAGCTCCATGTTTATATAGGCTATTCACGGTGAAATGAGCACTTTTTGAAAGCCCTGCGTAAGACCAACTTGTATGCACGTAGTGTATTCTTCCATATTATTACCAATTACGATTGCCGTGGGCCCCAACCACTTTATTCATGCGTCGGTCAAGTGAAACTGCAAAATTATTACAAAAGTAAATATTTTATAACTCTGCTCATTTCTACACTTCGATGCATTATAAAAACAGGAAGCGAAAGAAATAATTTAATTGATTAGAAATGGTTACCTAACACTTTTTATTCGGCACTAAGATATGGAACTACTTTCTCTCAATCTTTACCACCTTATCTGGGCGCGTGTAACTCAGTGCGCTCGTTAAAATATATGCACGTGGGAGTAGTAACTTTTTTCTAAGGTTGATTTTAAAAGTGCTCACTTTATCGCGAACAGTCTTTAGTTGTTCTATTGACTGACGATGGGCCAGTCAACGTTATAGACATGCCCAGGAGATGAAAATAGGTTTAGCTCATCTTTAGTCTACGATGTCACCGTACTCCAAAAATTGTTTGGTACGTTTACAAGAAAGATCCTTGGCAACCCAGTTGCCAAGAAAATCCTACGTAAAACTATAAAGAGCTTCTTTGTAAAATCTGCAAAACATGTTTTTGTCGTATTAAATATTATAGCGTTGTAATAAAACTTACATTATTGAGAAGTGTGCATAAAATTATTTTTTTCCCTAGAAAACAAATGTTATAAATTATTAACAGAGAATAACAAAAAGAAAAATTTTTCAAAATATAATTTACGAGAAACCACACTTTGCAAACACGTGGACAAGAACCCACACCTTTCGTCTTATTAGCCTGAACCTTAACCATAAGACCAACTTCAGTTACGAATTGAACTCTTATTATTTCTATGATAAAAATATTTGCTACAACCTACAAAACATTCAGAAAGTTATTTGATTAAGAAGAATACATTTACTTAATTTTAAGAGTTCTGTTGTTGAGTTGAGAGATTTGCACGGCTCTTAACAACGATGTCTTGAGAGCCGATTTGAGAGTTCTGTGTAGCTAGGAAACATTAACAGTTAATGAGTAACACGGTCACTTTTCATTAAAATTGTCGTTTTATTATGATTATTTGAGTATTTTTAAGTGTTTTACGTTATTCAAACATTTCTTTTTGCACTCAGCTGCTCTTTGCATCACCCATAGATAGGGACCTGCAAAATTCGCGTTATTTTTTTACATCAAGCTAAAATTCATAGCACTATATATACTTGAGCCGGCGTCGTTTCTCCATTTGTTGCTGGATAAATGTTAAGACACGCCCTTTCTGAGTGAACTGCACGTCATTGGGGCACACAGTTGCGAAGTGTTCATTTATTGGCGCAGATTTGCCCGGGGCGTATCAAATAGAGAATGGTCCAATGACACGCGTATTGCTACGGAAAAGTGATTTTTAAGTATATACGTTTTTTTGTTGAGTGTCCGCTATTTTGCTGACGCTCGTGGATAGATGTCAGTATAGTACAAACATTTATCTTGATCTATATTACAATCACGGTCCTTGTGGTTTTACAAACGAATAGTTTCACAAGAGAAATATTTGTACTGTTACAAGCATTGGTAAAATTACATAAGAATTTCTCAGTAAAAATTACCAATTTTTTTTTTTTGCAGTGCGTGAAGTCACTGCCGTTGTACAGTACAGTGCGTGAAGTCACTGCCGTTGTACAGTACAGTGCGTGAAGTCACTGCCGTTGTACAGTACAGTGCGTGAAGTCACTGCCGTTGTACAGTACAGTGCGTGAAGTCACTGCCGTTGTACAGTACAGCGCGTGAAGTCACTGCCGTTGTACAGTACAGCGCGTGAAGTCACTGCCGTTGTACAGTACAGTGCGTGAAGCCACTGCTGTTGTACAGTACAGTGCGTGAAGTCACTGCTGTTGTACAGTACAGTGCTGTTCCCGGGGCGGATATCCCAACTTTTACCTTTGACCAGCAGCAAAACCAGCACTGTGCTCGCAGTTAGCTGTAGTCGATTCAAGGTTATTTCCAACTTTCCTGAAGTCCTGCTAAAGTTATACTTCCAGGATACTCCTACGCCTTGTGCAAACAAAGCTTGACCGAGTCTCGGAAATGATACACCGAAGGGACGATGCACAGCGTTCTTGCGCGCTCGGTGTAAGAATATTTCCCATACGAACTGTTTCTTAATAGACATTGCCCACACACACACACACACACACACACACACACACACTTCTGAAAGCCCTGCTTGAGATATACTTGTTTGCAAAATGTGTATTCTTCCACAATATGTGACGTTAACTTTGCCGCCCCCTGACCACTTTATTCGTGCGTTGGCCAAGTAAGACTGTTAAATTATTTAAAATATAATAATTGTAGGCCTGAGTATAAACATTTTTTTTTTATTATGTGGATTTTAAAACAGAAAGCAAAATAAATAATTACAGTATTCACAGATGTTGATCTAACGATTTTAATTCAACGTTACAGAACGGAACTTCATTACCTCGGTCACTACCAACTTAACAGGTAAAGTAGGTAAAGGCTGTTCACGATAAAATGAGCACTTTTGAAATCAACCTTAGAAAAAAGTCACCGCCCATGCCTGCGCATATTTTAACGGGCGCACTGAGTGACATGCGCCCAGTAAAGTTGGTAACGGTGGATGGGACGTAGTTCCATATCTTAACTTCGAATAAAAAGTGTTAGGTAATCATTTGTGATAACTAGAATGCGTCAAAGTGTAAAAATTAGCAGTTATTTACTTTCGCTCATTTTAATTAGAAATTAACAGATATTTACTTTATAATAATTTTACTTGACCGACGCACAAAGAAAGCGACGAGGCCCAAGGTAATGTTAATTTTACATAAGGCGGAAGGACACACGACGTTCATACAAGTAGATCTTAAGCAGGGCTTTCAGAAGTGCTCACTTTAATCGTGAACAGCTTATAAGTGTGCTTAACGTCTCGTCGACAGCGAGGTGATTAGAGACGGTACAAGTTGTTCCACAGGGAAGAGGGATTGGGGAAGGATTGTGCCATGGCCTTCGTTTGGGACCCGTCCCAGCATTCGCCTGGAGTGATTTCGGGAAACCATGGAAAACAGAAATCAGGATGGCCGGACCGGGAATAGAGCCCGGGTTCTCCCGAATGCGAGTCCAGTGAATTACCGCTGCGCCACCTCGCTCGATCAAATTAACAGGACGCGTACAAGTATATGCAGGTAGGTGGTGGTGAAATTTATCGAACGTTGATCTCAAACGTGCTCACTTTACCGTGGACGACCTACACGAGCGGCTATTTCGCCTCTGTATTGTTATCTAGTCTGCGACGCCAGGGCCGACGTCAAAGGCGCTCATTCCAGCGGAGCGTACCCGCTTATTGCGAGGTCGTGCCTCGAGGCGCAGAGAGTGTCTGAGGAGAAGGTATGGGGCTTGCAGAGGTCCGGCAAATGAAATGGAAGGCGCGGCCGGGCCAAGTCGCTTCCTTGTGGTTCGGGTTCCGCCGCCTTCCAGACCGCGCCCTACACTCATGCGAATGTACGTGCTTGCGGTCGCCCCGCGCCCCTGGCGGTTTATGCAACCCTCTGCGCATCCCTGATCGCTCCTTCAAACGCTCTTAACAGAAGTGTGAAGTGAAACATTTTTTGTGAAATCTCGGTAAATATATATGTTCTGTAAACACGGCCTTTTGCTAGAAAAAATAAAATTATGTATGAGACTATGTTTTTACTTTTAACACATTAAGTATATTCATCGAGAAAAAAAACGTGAAACTGGTCAAACATCGTATTTTTGAAGCTTGCCTATGCAATTTCCTTAAGCAGCAAGAGAAAATTACAAACATGCAGGCGTATTTTAATCTGTGTGTTTTCATTGCAGGTAATAAAATCCCACTGTTACAGATCTGATTTGCACAGTACAGGACCACGGCTGAGACACTGCACGCCTTGCGTGTAGGAGCGATGAGGCGCTAGGCGTGCGTGTTAGCGTCGCCCGTATCGCTCCCTCGCTTCTTGACCTTGGACGCGCAGGTTCACACTCCTCTTAAAAGAGTAGCTGTGTTCGCGTAGTTTGCTATTTTTTCCCCTTCGTTCTAAATCGGAATTAGTAATTTTTTTACTGATTGTCAGTTGAAACTGCTCCATCCGGAATCAGTAGAAAAAGAAAACTACTAATCTCTTCAGTTAAATTAAATCCACTAATACAAACAGTAGAAAATCAATTATTTATAGTAGATTAATAAAAATCACAAGGATTAAAAACCATGCATTACGGTTTGAAATAAATTAAGTAGAATTATTTTGTCGCAAAACAAAATTATTACATGTACAAGGAAATCTTGGAAGTGGTTGGTATCGAACCGCCACCCCAAAACGCGACACATTCTCTTGTTTCTTTTGGCTGACGTTCTACCAACTCTGCTACTTTGCCACTGAGATAAACTGCCTCGCATTTGCGTAGTAACATAAACTTACAATGGCGAACGGCTGTAAGTTTCGTAATATGAAAGTACTTCATGCTGTTGAAATATACACACACTATGCGTACGTAGGTACATGTCTTTGTAAGGCACGAAAGTCATTCTATGTTAAGTTTAGTTCAGATTGTGTGATTTAAAATAGATATATAGTGGTTTTAACGGTGTTGTCGGGGTTTTCTATGTATCTGCCATTTTACAATGCAACGAGATTTTACAGAATGAAACTGTTATTTTGAAGATACAGATTGACTAGTAATAACTGTGCTAATTGGACAGTGAACCGTTAGGGACAATGCAATATTTTATACAATTTGTCGTTTCCTCATTATTTTATCTTTTAACTTGCAGACCACAAATATTTTGTTGGTGTAAATCCACCTTTCTAATTGAATCACCGCACTATCGAGTCAGTAAAATTATCACTGATCTATCTGTCACAAAAATAACAGTTTAAATCTGTAGTGTCAAGTTGCATTGTAAAATGGCGGATACTAGTGGACATCGATAGCTTCGTACATTGAAACCCCTATATTTATCTTTTAAAGCACAGAATACGAAATAAACTGAAAAGAGATTGACTTTCGAACTTTTGCAAAGACATGTACTTTCGCAGAAAGTCTATATATTTCGACAACAAGAAATTCTTTCATATCACGAAACTTACAGCAATATTTGACATTACATCTTGTGCTTCAGTACCCATAATACGAGCACACATTTGGCAGTAGTAAAGTAGGGCAGTGGATATGGCTGATCATGAAAGCTCCAGCATGCTTTGCTTTATGGGCGGAGGTTCGAGCCCAACCACTTCCAAAAACGCTTTTGTGTAGACAATGTTTATGTTCTGCGACAAAATAAATCGTACCTGTCTTACATCACATAGGAATGCTCTGTGCTTATGTATTAGCCAACTATAAATAACTAGTTTTCTAATGCTTGAATTAGTAGATTTCTTTTAACTGATGAATTAGTGATATCTTTTCTACAGATTCCGGATGGAGCAGTTTCAACTGACAATCAGTAAAAAATAACCGATTCCGATTTAGAGTGTTCTAACTACCCTACTACTATAGACTGTTCTCGGTAAAGTGAGCACTTTTGAGGCCCAAGTTACTTTTTCCTCTCAGCCATTTTTAGACTATAACTACCTTCTTAAATAAATATTGCCATGTAAGTAATAAACACAATGTGTACATTCCACCGTACTCGGAAGTTAACGTCTAAGGCTAGAATAAATTATATCTAATGACTATTATTGCAAATAAGATCGCTTTCTAAAGTGCTCACTTTACAGTGACCATCCTTTAATGGCGTATTCCAATCCCCTGCTTTGGGCGCGTACTCGGTGCACTGTGTCACGAGATTGCCAGAAACGAGTGCATATTATTTATACACTGACAACTGGAACACGCCGCGAAAACAGTGCAAAACATTTGCGACAACATATCACCTTTTGGAGAAAATGCTTGAAATACGATGTTGATAAAAGAATTTAAATTTAAATTAATAAAATTTCTTACGGATAATTTTCTCCCATTTGAATTTTTTTTTGCTCGTCGGCAAATGTATGCACGAGTCACTGGGTGAAATTAACCTCATCGCCACTATAATTACACACTATACCGTCAATATACCAAGAGCATATTTGTTCCATGTTAACTATTACTATGGATAGGAACATTTCGCGAGTTCATTTCAGGAGAGGGTAGACGTCAAACGTGCACACTGAAGTTGACATCGTAATTGGTTCGCAGTTTATAAGACATGCTCTGGACACCTCTGAGCCAATAGCGAACTAGAAAGGAAACAAGTAGCGAATCCCATACTGCCAGGCGTGGAGTAACACTGGCTACTCTCTGGGGAAGCAACCAGCGGACACACAGCTGAGGCTCGAGTACACACAATACTGTGGAGTCTAACCTACAGGTCATTGAACTCGCAAAATTTCCCTATCCCTATCTATTACATATTATTCAGTTGCCGATATATTAGATATTGTAGAATTCCCCACATCGCAAAATAATTATCGTGTTTGTTTTCATAATCACAGGTCGCCGCCACATTGCTCTGAAAAGCAGAACTGACTCCGGACTCGGTGCGGGAAAAAATTGTCCTCGGAGCGCACTCGTTCAGTGCAACTCGCAATTGGAATACGAAAATCCGACTGCTCCCCGAGCGACTTCCGGTAATTGGAACACGCGGCACTCGGCCAGTGTGCATCGGGTGCAGTCCAGAGCAGTCACTGGAATACGCTATAAGCGTTAAGTGGACATCCGTTGGGTAGGGCGGGATTTTATTGCGTCTCAGGGCTAACCCTTTTGCGCCTACGAGGAAAGGAAATAATGCAAGGAGACACGCATCGCGGCAAAGAGGGGTTGGGCAGCCACGGCCTGCACTTTGGGGCTACACTTAGGACTACCTCCCTAAGTGTACTTAGAACTAAGCTAGTCTTAACTATGAAGAGCGAGGGAAAACCCGTCAAAGACAGCGTGGAAACCCAGTCGACAGGAAAGAATTCAAAATTATTCACGCATTAAATGAAATGCTACGGGAGATAGGGGCTGGAACTCGTGCTTTAGTATTAGAGATGAAAGACTATAGACTATTCACAGTAAAGTGAGCCCTTTTGAAACCCCTCTCAAAAAATATATTATATTTTACCAATGGGCGTTAACTTCCGAGTGCAGTGGAATATTCATACTGTGTTTCTTACTTACAGGGCAAGATACAATTAAAAAGGCGATTAAAGGATAAATATATGGGAGAAAGGAAAAAGCAACTAGGGCCTCAAAAAGTGCTCACTTTACCGTGAACAGCCTTCAGTAGAGAGAGGGTGCTGTATTAAGACTTCTTCAAAAGTGATACTGGCTTCTGCCAGGGCGGTAGTTTGCTATTCTGCTAGTTTAGTGCTATTTCTGCTGTGTTTCTGCTTGTCGCCGCTCGTGTTACCGGAATCACTTTTTTTTGTACGCTGTTCGGGCGGCGGTAGCAGTTGCTGTTTGTGCTGTGAAAAGCAGCTACTTCTGCTCTTGCTTCGTCGAGGTACAGCAGAAATATCAAAAACGAGCAAGGTGAAAAAAAATATCCGCCGAAATAAAATCACAAACGTCGAAGAGACTTGAGAGTGACGATTGCGAAAAGCATTTTTTTTTTTACGCAGATTGATGAAGATAAGATGCTTGTGTATCCTACAAGAAGTACACAGGGTTATACACTTAGAAGCGAAAATAATTAAGACACATTTATCCTCGAAAGTGAGTTATCTTGAGTAGCCAAAATGTTTAATACACGTAAATTACACAGAGACAATAATGATTATCAACATATTTAAAATAAAATGTTGTTTATATATTTTTGACGTTCTAGTTTCCTACTGTTCGTTGTTCGTGTCACCCTGTCGGGAGTAAGAGCTGTTTTTGCTACTTTGCGGCTCGTGGAAAATATCACTTGTTCTCAGATAGTAGGTAAAGCATACCACGAGGACAAAGCTAGTGGAGCGGAGAGATTATAGAGGTCTTGAGAGCCGATGAGGGTGAAGTGCTGTGCGTATGGAGCAGCGCCGGAATGAAAGAGACCCGGGGGGACAGGGAGACCATTTCCACATGCGATCATCCGGGAGCGACGACCCCCTCCGGGAATCGCACCCGGTTCACCTCGGTGGGAGGCTCGAAAATTCGCTTGCATTTTCTGTGACAATTAGGGTAGTAACGGTGTTTGTTACCGCATTTATCGATCCTTAATAATGGCATAAACATGCTAATAAAATAAGTTCCACAGGAAGCTAACATATAAAGCCGCGGATCATCAAACAATTATTTGGGCACGTTGTCCACTATTAGAAATGCATTTATTTGAAGGGAAAAAACCTTCGAATTTCATTTCAAAGTGGACTCGCGACTATCCGTCGCATCCATCAGTCGCCCGTCCGTCAGGCGGTCACGTGATCTTCCACTAATCGCAGAGCAACTTTCTTTTTCCATCCGCCAAATACATCTCAAACTTTAACTTTCGACGGGCCTATAGATGATCCACCGCCTTCCGAGGACATTCCGTAGATGCGAGTACGCACTTTGAAATAAAATGCAAGGCGGTGGATTTGTGTATATTATCGTAGGTGGTAAATGCAGGAATTAAAAAATGCAAACAATAATTCAGTATGAATTATTATCGCGTAAAGAAATTATTTCCAAAAAATATTTTTTTCTCTTCAAAATGTATTTCCAACCAAAATATACCTCTAACGAAAGAAAGATCAAGATGTTACGTTGGCACACTGAAATTCTGACGCACGAAGGACAGTTGTGAGTCGCTTTTAACTGACGGATGGAAAAAACAGAAGAATGACTGACTCACGGGTACGAAGGATGGCTGTGAGCTCAGCTTTAGTAATTTTAGCCGAGGTTGAGAAGACGTAGCACTCGGGCGCAGATGATGCTGGTTCGAATCCCAGTCGAGCTTCCGATTTTCCTTATATTAACCGAAACTGTTTACGTAATATCCGCATAGCCAAACACATATTTGGTTGCACTAACGAAATCCTTTTTTTTTTTGGGCAACCTAATATGAACAACAAAATATTTCATTGCCGAGCGATCAGCACGCTCGCCTCCCACCAAGGCGAACCGGGTTCAATCCCCGGCCGGGCCACCGGATTCTCACAAGTGGGAATCGTGGGCGGACGACGCCCGCTGGTCGGCGCGGTTTTCTCGGGGATCTCCCGTTTCCCCCGCCCTTGCATTCCGGCGCCGCTCAATATTCACTTCGATCGCCCTCATCGGCTCTCAAGACACCCCGCTGTTAAGGGCCGCCCGAATCTCTTCCACCGTTCGAATCGACGAAACTTTTTTCCTCGGCGCAAAGTCTCAGGCATTTCCGTGCTTCAGTGGCATGCTTGTTAGCCTCGACGGGTCATAAAGACTCGGGCTATAATGACAAGAGTTGACAATCGCGAGAACCGGCGCAGACCCGCTATATCGAGTCATATCTGGCCGAGGTATCGCGAGTAATTTAAACCCTGGAAGTGGAAAATCCTGTTTCGAGAGCGTCGTGACACTTCGTTAATATGCTGGACCCCCTCGCGGCCCCGGGTATCATTCAAGGAGGTCGTTAAATCAAAACGAGGACTTGAAATACTGTCGTGCTGACACCATAGATGAAAGATGGACGAGGATTTTATTTTAATTTTTTTTTTTAACAATATTTATTAGTCATTGCACGAGGGAGCGCGTCCATAATTTTACTAATTGCGAGCGTTAAAAACGAGACGTAATTTGTGGCTTACCGGACGTGAAAACTACGTATTTACTTCACGTAGCTGAAATAATTGTGGGTGGGGAGGGGGAGGCCAGTTTCTCCGGCGGACTTCGGGGTTTATTACGAAGGTGGCGTAAGAAATTAACGGTGTTTTCGCGATGAATATTCATGAGCGGAATGATGGGCTGCGATGCGCGCTCGCCGTATGTGTGAACTTTTTTTTTGAAACTCAAAAGTTTTAAACAGGCGCGTTAACTCACTTTTTGAAAATAAACAAAAGAAAAAAATCAGTTATTTAATTTTTGATATTAATTTTTTCCAAACATAGAGTTTACTTTAGCAGAGGGGCAGCGATTGATAGAGCCCCGATTATTTCGCGTATTGATGTGGCAGCATGCTAGACTAGAAAGCCCTCTACAGACTCGAGACGCGATCGTTCGCTTATTGGTTACTGCGACCAAGTGAGGCCTTTGTACAGCACTGCTCAATACTCACACACGCTACTGCTTCCTGCTTGCTACTGGCTCAAGAGTTGAATGGGGCGTGTCCAAACAACTACGGCCCGATCACAGTAGTGGCAGAGAAGAACAAGTGTTTGAAATCTACCTCGGTACCGAACGAATTCGCGAAATACTCGGGGCTCTGGCGATTGAGGACAGCAGACACAGGACATAGTATTTTAGGCTACTTCAGCTCTGATTGTTGTCGAAACAACCCAGATGCTGTCGAAGTGATTCCGTTGGGGGCACTGCCTGTTTACCTAGCAGGAACGCAGTGATCTACTGAAGAAACCATACGTACACTTAGCACCTACAATCTCATACAGGAACACAATAAACAGTTCTGTTGATACGCCTATCTATGCTATACCTACACATCATCATAAGGTTGTCCCTATTTTAACAGTCTGCACTCCAAATCTGAATCAGTGAGAATTTCACTCTTTCAGTCAGTCAAAAGTGTCTGCTTGATTCAACAGTCCCTTCGGCGAATTTAACTAATGAATCAGTGAAAAAATGCCAAGTTTCCTTCACTTATTCATCCAGTGACATTTTCCACTGATTCATCAGTCATTTTTTTTTCGCTGGTTACTAAGTGGTTTATTTTTGACTGGTGGATCAGTCAGAAAGCGTGTAAAAATGGCCGTCAAACAACGTTTAAAAATATCCGTTAAACAACGTACATCAAGTGAAAAAACAACGGATAAACTAATAGGCTAAAACCAATACAAAATACTTTCTAAAATGTGTTTCTTCTTTCAAAACGCCATTTTACGAGGTAGGCCTAATATGAACACTCAGCTTTTCATTCCGCTTTTACGTCCTTCATTTCGGTTTCATGTAATCGTCACAGCGCTCTGTTTGAAGGTTTAAACTGCATATAATGTGGCGAAGAGAGTGCACTTATATATACTATTCGTTTTAACAATTCTAACGGTACCAATTACACCAAAAACGAAAAGTAAGAGCCAACATTTGAAATCTTCACAATATCGATATTTTCCACCTATTATCACAATTTGTCTTCGTAGAGCAGATAGTAAGATAACGGCTGAAGATTGACGTGGAATAGGTGTGCGAGTTCAATTCCGGGCACCTGCAAAGATCTCTTTTTTTTTTTTTTTACTTTCTAAGTTACGGTAAATTGCAAAATATATATAGTAAACTATCGTAAATATGTTTATTTCACGAAATTATTTGTCTAAATTCAATAAAAACCATATTTAATTCGCCACTGCAATCGGCCGTCACTTATTCAATCAGTAAAATTATATCACACTAATTCAATCAGAGATTTTTTTTTTTTCACTATAACAATTAGTGTTTTTGCACTGATCCTAAGTGGAGCCATTTTAACTGATTCGAGTAGTTGAATTTCACTGCGAATCAGCGGTTTCCCACTGATGCCAATCTAGAGCGTAGATGGTATATGTAATCATGTTATTTTTTCAGTACATGGTTTCAGGTTTTGCAAATAAGAAATTATTTTATGTATACTGAGCTTAAGCCGAGGCGGAACTTCCGCTTTTATTGTCGCGACCAATGAAGTGAAGGCTTTGTGATTTGTCACAACGAGATGATATGCTGGAGTAGTATCAATCCATTCATAACTTGGTACAGTAGTACGAGTTATTAATCAGTAGAGATCTGAAGAATTCGGGCTTTCATTTCGGGACAAGATAGAATTCAAAACCTCGTACGTTTGTATAGCTTATTTTATTGGTCCACCCGTTACCTTACACCTCATGGACAACTTTGAGTCAATAATAAACACACAATAAAATGCAGACCAAATCACCTCTAATACAACAAGCAACCAACGAACAGTGATATTTGCCTGATTTTACACGAGACAATGGAGCCTATAGGTAATTTAAATCGCGAATTTTTCAGGTCTCTACTTATCAGTTACCCACGGGGAATGTTCTTAAACAGTATCGACCAGAAGTAACCTTCCTTCTTGCAGATTACAGTTATACCTTGTCTATTCACTGGTTCTTCGCACTTTTTGAATCAAACCTTCGAAAAATCACCCCATATATGACGCGTTTAGTTTTATTTCCCAAACACGCCGTGTATCACAACCGTTTTATACCTCTGATAACTAGAGCCGCGAGTATTTCGGGAATTCATTCCGAGGAGAGGTAGACTCCAAACACTTTTTTTTTAATTTCTGCTGCTGTTGTGATTAGGGGACAGTTCTTTAGATACGCCACGTTTAACTGTGAGCCAGTAATAATCAGGAAGCAGTAGCGTGAGTGAATGTTTAACAGCCCTGTACAGAGTTCTCACTTGATCACAGCAACCAATAAGTAAACAATGATGTCTCAAGTGTATATAGGGCTGTCCAGCCTAGCTTGCTGCCAACTCAATCCGCTAAATACTCGGGTCTCTACTGATAACATAAAAGTATCTTATATTTAGTTAAATTAAAGTCTCAATTAGTGTGCACGAGGCGGAGGAATATCCTGGAAGTAGAACTTTAGCAGGGCCTCAGAAAAGTTCGAAGTAACCGTGAATGGATTATATATACTTTTTTCTACCCGTGTCTGAATTGTTTAAAACAATTCCCAGAGACGTACAAAATTTTGCATTTATTGTTTGATAATATGCTAGGCTTAAAGACATCATTAGCAGCCTACAGTACAGTTCGAAGTACGTAGTGGAGAGGTTTTGGACGATCCTTAACATGGAGGTCTTGAGAGCCGATGAGGGTGAAGCGAGGTGAGCATGGAGCAGCGCCGGAATGAAAGGGCGGGGGAAACGGAAGATCCCCGCAAAAAAAAAAACCGCCAACCAGCGGCATAGTCCGGCACGATTCCCGTTGCGAAAATCCGGAAGCGACCCCACCGGGAATCGAGCCCGGTTCGCCTAGACGGGCGGCGAGTAGTCTAACCATTACGCTACTACGGCCCCCAAGTTAAAGAAATATATTTAAAAAAAAATAGGCATTTGGATATAAATAGACCATCGATAGAAAAATCAACATAAAGATAAACATAGACTCCGATACAGCGAAGACAAAGAAATATAAAAGAAAACAAATGCCTCCGTTAACAAACTCCATGTATGGTAGAGCCCGGAGCAAAATGTAAGTCCAAAATTCATGAAAAAAAGTAATACTAAGCTGATAATAAACCGCAGCGCTACACAAGAAGACCTTAGTAACCAGTAAACCCGTAACTCCGGGATTACAGTAGCTTCACGTTACAAGTAACACGCATTACGTTACGTGAACGTGAACGTAAAACGAGATCATTTCGAGTGGTATAACATGACGCTTTACGTAACCACGTAACCTTTGTGGGCTGAATAAAAATGTCGGGGATAAGCATTGCTGCGTTTCAGGTCGAGAACGGTGAAAATCCATGTTGTGCGGGTATATTTGTGTTTTGACATTGAAGTGGCTAGAACAAGTTGAGAAAGTACGGCGTTCGTGAATTATACGAACTTTGAAAACAACTAGCAGATCGCCTTAACTTCCAGAACGAAATGCCTGGGGGGGGGGGGGGTAAGCACCGTTTTTCGTGTAAGGTATGGGAATATATCGTAAATAATAAACTTTGATGTGCTGAGAAAATAATATTTGTGTTTCACGAATTAGGCCTTACTAAAAAGAGTAAACTTAATTTTTAAATATTCTGTCTTTAATGAAATTATTTTTACACCTTTGAGAAACATAACTAATGAATTGTGGCATTTAAAGCTCCCTAAACATGTACAAATTAAATATAAAATTAATTCTAGCCTAACTTGTATTATGAATCTCTCGTCCTAATTTCCAGGGAGAAAATTATACAAGCCATACATTAATTAAATACGTGAGCACAAGGCATCGCGAAAACTCACACACAGTCGC
This sequence comes from Dryococelus australis, assembly GCA_029891345.1. Lineage (NCBI taxonomy): Eukaryota > Metazoa > Arthropoda > Insecta > Phasmatodea > Phasmatidae > Dryococelus > Dryococelus australis. Next base: position 33,600,864 of record CM057008.1, read on the forward strand.
ACACGAAAAGCAAGGACAACACATGATTGGCCGGCGAGACCACGTGGTGCAGGCACGTGCCAGGCGAAAGCTGCGCACTGACAAGCTTCTCCGCCACGCGAACGTTACGTGAAACGATCGAGATAGGTTTCCTTGCGCACCAGTCGAGACGTCACTAGTTACGTGCTACGGTGTGAAACGTGAAGTCCACGCAAACACATGCCCGAGTTCGAGATTCACGAGCCAATCCAAAAGGTGCACAAACAAGAAGACCACAAACGGCACAAAGAACTTCAACAAATTAGAGTCAACGCGGAAGAATGATAATATTGCCGAGACATTTCGACTATTGGAATCTGTTAACGTCGTCAGCGGCCGATTTAATCGTCAAACTTTTTTATTTTTTTTTATTTTTTTTTTTTTTGATACTGCAAGCAGAACTAGTAGACAGCAAAAATGTCTGTGCCAATATGTTTTCGAAAATAGTCCAGTGTTTATTTTTCTCCTTTCGTTATTGGACAGTGCATTTTTTTCTTCACATGACTTACTCTTCGCAGACAATACACAAAGTATTAGTGTGCTAGAATTCCCACACTGGCCCATTTAAATAGGGATACATCACCAAACACACATACACACACCTAAGACAGGAAATTCAATACCTAAAGTGAAGTTTCTTAAGTGAACACAACCTAGTATTACATATATAATGCTAGACTTAGCTGGCAGATAAAAAATGAGCTTGGTTATTTATTAAGAGATTTTTTCAGTTAATTGTATCATTAGTAACGTTTACTACAATTTTTTTTTTTTTTTAGCGTATGTCAAAACTGGTATTTCTCTGCATCAAATATGTTGTAACTATCTCTCAAGGTGACGGACTTTTTTTTCCCCCCTTTTTATTCCGCAGCTGGGTCATTACATTTTTCGTCAGTTACAAGAGAGCGCAACTCTTCCACATTTAGTCTCGCTTCGCACATTTGTGAAGCTCCGCTGAAGTTCTACTTCCGTGATATTCCTCCGCCCCGTACGAACTAAACTTAACTAAGCACGGAGAATTGCAACAAAGGGACAACGCACCGAATTCGCGCGCACTCAGTTGTAATAGTATTTTGCACGAGAACTATTTCTTACTAGACGTTACACGACAATTAGTTCAAACGAGCGCCGAATATGAGATGACGACACACAAAGAGCGATATGTAACTGGAGCTGGCAACTGCGTTGCGGTGCGTTAGAAACGCGTAATTTTTTAGTAGCCTGTTCGCGGTTTCTTCGCACTTTTTGAATTTAACCTTTCAAAAATCACCCCATATACGACGTGTTTAGTTATTTCCTTGCCATGTATCACAAACGTTTTATACATCTGTTAACATGGAAGTATCTTATTTTTCGTTAAATTGAAGTTTTGCCTGCATTTCATTTATAATAAATACGAAAAAAAAAAGAGCGAGAAAAATTGTGTGTTGGTAGCGCTTAGTAAGAAGTAGTTCTCGTACAAAATATCATTACAACTGAGTGCGTACGAATTCGGTGCGTTGTCCCTTTGCTTGGTTTTCGTACGAGGCGGAGGAATATCCTGGAAGTAGAACTTCAGCAGGTCTTCAGAAAAGTGTGAAATAGCTGCGAATGGATCATACGAAAATACTTTACGTGCGTCGTGGTGCGAGGTACAAAGACTACTTTGCGAGACACCGTACGCAGGTAAAAAAAAAAACACCGTTCCCGAGCTCTCCAACTGCCTTTTTACACTGTCTGTGGGCCACAGTGGTTACACACCTCAATATACAACCTCCAAAAACTGAAATAAATGTCATAAACATCATACTTTTTAATATAACCCAACTTTCATCCGTTAAAAAATGATAACTAGGTATAAAAAAATCCTTAATAATTTAATAATAAACCAAACGAAATCTGTAACTAACAGTTAAACCCGTAGAAAAATAATAAATGAAATAAGCAAATATTTCACAATAGGGTATGTAAAAATAAATAATAAATTAGAATAGTTTGACATTGAAAATCTATTTAAATACTTGTCAGTTGTTGGTCAAATATTTTATTTAAGGGCAGAAACGAGTACTTACTTTGATATTAGTGAAAGAAACATATTAACTTTAAATGGTAATGTTCCAGAATTCAGTTACGGAAAAACAAAGAAGTAGCCTGCAGTCACTGAGAGTAAATAAAGGCTTTTATTCCATACGCCATTGATATTCATTCAAGTCGACCTCCCGTGGGGCAGCCGGTTGGCGCGCCACCGATGCGGGAGGGCTCTGGGCTCGAATCCCGGGCAAGGCATGGGCGATAATTTAAGTTAGGCTGTAAGCCGTCCCCTGCCAAACCTTCCAGCATAAAACTGACGGACGTTTAAACAAGCCCTTTACATTAAACATTCTTGCAAAATGAGCTGGTGAGAAAAAAGTAAAATCTTTATTTTGATTAATCTTTGTTATTTTTAAGTTACGCGATATTTTTGGAGTCTTAAATTTATACTTATGACTTTTTTTATATACTTTCAAACTGTTAACAGGGGAAAATTTTTATCTAATGAAATTATAATGTCTCCTGTTAACTTAAAACGTATATTTCATCATTCTGCTAGCAGTAAGGAAAACAATTATATACATTTCTAAAATGACTCCTGTTAACTAACCAAAAAAGGAAAAATATTTAGTTGTAATGTATAAAATATTGTGACCATTGTACGGGAATTGGGTGTTTGAGCTCGACGACGTAGGGACACGTGCTGAACTTTTTAACGGACTAATAAAATGCTACGGACGCCATTGACAGTCGCATAGTTACAGCGGTACAAGTTTAACACAGCACGACATTTCAGAACCTAGCGTGTAGGTTCACCGAGCCATAGGTATGCGGGTAGATGGCGCCCTTATCTCCCCTTAACTTGTGTTTCTCGAATGACCATATCAGCTCCAGGTACATAGGATTACTAACAAATCAGAAAAATAAATAAATAAACGACAACAATTAAAAAAAAAAAGAATATTTATTACAAACTTACCGGTCAAAATCGGTCAGTCTTGAAGAGTCGCGGAAACCTTTGGCGAATGGATTGCTGTCGATTTTCAACTTCGTAATCTGAAACAGTAATCAAATCAACATTTGTAGCAAACTTTCATACATCTCAACGATGTACAAACATATATATGCTATTCATGGTAAAGTGAGCACTTTTGAAAAGTAACTAGGTCTCAAAAGTGCTCACTTTACCGTGAACAGCCTATAAAAATTATCATAGGATAAGTAGACGAATTTACAGGAATTACTGTTTATTGCGTCGCTAACAATATCTCGAGATGCACGAGTGCTTTGATAATGATTATAAGATTAACGCAAAATGTATAATTGATTGTATACTTGGGAATTCACAAACACTGCGATTTACTAACGACGCAATAGCCTAATCGGCTGTAATGTTGCGTTTCAATTCCAAGTTACACCGAAGTTAGCATTTCTGCAGCTATTTTCATGTAAAATAGACGAAATTTTTACATGAATAAAAGCAATTACTCGGATCTGACCACTCGTATTTTTTAAATCATGGCCAAAATACTTATTAAGAAAAAAATATATACACATGATGACTTTCACTTCACGACACCCACCGTCCTACAAATCGCCGTATTTTGACATGTGTTTAATTACATCTAACAAAGTTGGTATTCTTTTGTAAGTTTTGAAGGCTAAACTATGTTACACTTAGTCGTCAGTCTATGCTTTCAAATTTAAATACAGTGGTTTCATTTTACGAGGTCATCGCTGTTCACTAACATCAGCCATTTTTAAGTGTCAAGTCAGTGTAAAATGGTATTAGCTGGACATCACTGAAATGTTGTAGTAATAAAAATATTTTGTTCTTCCTGTAACTTTTAACATAAGACAACATTTGGTTGCGACAACATTACTTAGGGTCTTTGTTAACATTAAGGCTTCAAAAGTATGTTTGCATTATAGAAAACCACTATCTACTAAAAAGTAATTGGACACCCGTGAAGATAGGTAATACAGTTCGTCAGTTGACTTGTGTTTCACGGCCTTCGGCGTAGGACCGCTGGTGTTTGTCCGTGGTAGCATGAACACAGAGGCCTATTGTACCATTCTGGATAGTGAAATGCTCCCAACATTGTGGCGTTTTTACGGAATAGACCCATGTTACTTCCATGATAACAATGCCACGTGCCATTTTTCAAGGGCTACTATGCAGTGGTACGCCGACAACATTGTTCGCCGATTGGACTGGCCCGCCCAGAGTCCCGACCTCAACCCTATAGAACATCTTTGGGACTAATTGGATCGCCGGGTGAGGGCTCGTCAGGCGCGGCCAAAATCCATTGCTCAACTCATGGAATGGTTGCAAGAGGAATGGCGACGAATCCCCGTGGATGTCCTGCAAACACTCGTAGAGAGCATGCCAGACAGGGTGGCTGCTGTTATAGCCGCAAGAGGTGGCGCTGCGAGATTCTAACGGGGTGACAACCACCGAGCAAACATTGTGGACAGGTGCCCAATTAATTTTTGGTCGATAGTGTATAAGACTTTGTAAGTGGTTAACATTATTAACTTTGTCACGAAATTTTCAATTTACAACGTAAGCGGTCACAGAAATGGAAAAATAGTAAATACTTTGTTGCAACAATATTTGACTTTTATTTCTGTGATGGTTTTGTACAAAGGTGGTTCTGAACTCCTGAGAAACTCTTTATCCAGTAATAAAAAGGAACGAATGACGTGCCGTATCACGTCAAACAAGTTGGATGACAAGAGAAATCCACGCAACGTGGCGTCAGCCGATGAATGAACAACTGTCAGTGAGTGAGCGAAGAGATTTGGACGGCTCTTTAACATCGAGGTGAGGGTGATTGAGATGAGTATGGAGCAGCGCCGGAATGAAGGAGCGGGGGAAACGGAAGATCCCCAGGAAAACCGCCAACCAACGGCATTGCCCGGCACGATTCCCACATGCGAAAATCCGGAGCGACCCGGCCGGGGATTGAACCCGGAGCGCCTTGGTGGGAGGCGAGCAGGCTAACCACTCAGCCACCGAGGCTGTCGTGAACAATTGCGGCGCGAGTACGGGAATGAGTGAGAATTCTAGGCTGATGCCAAATAAATTCGCGAAATACACTAAACCTCTACTATTTATCAGTGCCCCAGAAGTTGAAATTAATTTACAATGATACTGCTGGTTGTAGGCCTGGAAAATCAGCAACTTTACATTAATACTTTAGTATATAGGCGGTTCACGGCAAAATGAGCACTTTTGAAAGCCCTGCTTAAGATCTACTTGTATGCACTTTGTGTATTAATCCGCCTCATGTAACGTTAACATTCGTAAAGGCCTCGTCACTTTATTCATGCGTCAGCCAAGAAAAACTGTGAGGTTTTTAGAAAAATAAATATTTTTCAAATCCGCTCATCTTTACACTTTCATGGATGAAAAAAAAAAAAAAAAAAAACAGAAAGCGAATAATTTAAGTTCTCACAAATAGTTACCTAACACTTTCTATTCGACTTTTAGATATGTAAATACTTTCTATCTATCGTTACCAACTTTACTAAGCGCATGTCACTCAATTCGCCCGTTAAGGCCACAATTTTCTATTTCTACAGCTTTTGGGAGAATTAATTTTTTTGTACTCAAGCGGGAGTCGATATTTTAAAATTCTCGCAAAATTTTGTTCCAAATTGTTTTTATTACGTAGTTTAATTTTTCAACACAAAAAAAAAACTGTATAATTTTAACTAATTATTATATAAAAACTTTCGTTAATTAATTAAATGGATAACAGTATACAGTTTTTGTGTTGAAAAAATTAGACTACATAAAAATAATTTATAAAAAAATTGAAAGAGGATTTTACAATATCAGCTACCGCTTGGGTTCAAAAAAATAATTCTTTCAAAAGCTGTAGAAATGGAGGATCGTGGCCTTAAAATGTATATATGCAGGCAGGGACAATGGCTTTCTCTAAGGTTGATTTCAAAAGTGCTCACTTTATCGTGAACAGCCTTTAGACTGATTGCTGTAAACTGAGCACTTTTAAAAGCCCTGCTGAAGAGCTACCTACATGCACGTGGTGTATTATTCCGCCATACGAAAACTAACATTGCCGTGTGCCGAACAAATGAAACTGTAATTATTAGAAAAAAAATATATATATATATTACGATTTTGCTCATTATTACACGGACACGGGTTTTTAAGGAAATTAATTTTAGCAGTTATAAATTTTTATCTTACGCTTTTAATTCAATGTAAGACATGGAATTACTTTCCCATCGTCGTTACTGGACTCATGTCGGCCAGTGTGTCGCTTAAAATATAAATACCTGTAGAGGCAGTGACATTTTTCAATCGCCGATTTCAAAAAAGCTCAGTCACTGTGAATGGTTTAAAACAACACTCCAATATTATTTTTGCGCAAGGAAAAAAAATGGAATTTCCTACTTGTAGAGTGCACTTCCTCGAATGAGGAAAGTAGTTTTTTTTATCTCTCAAAGATTCAATGGATAATAGTATTTGAAATAGACTTGAGGCCATGTCTAGTATCGTGATAGGATAGTTATTGTTGATAACTTTTTTTTACACGCTTGTCTACATCACAGGGGCCCAGTATCGAGGTAATCTGATTCCAATCGGCCAATTAAGGTAATGCGACACGCGGGATGTAGACAAACGAAACATTTCAAGAATTCACTGTAATTTGTTTTTGTATTTATACAAGGAATTATTCAGAAACTAGTTGCGTCGGATTTCAAAGAGATTTTCCAACATGGCACTTCTGCGACCTCAGCAGGTGCGAAATTTTGACAGCAAAAATCCAATGTCTGGGAAATTTCGCATCAGTGCGTTAATTTTAAAGATAGACGCTTCAAACAAAATGTATTATTTGCGAAATTGAAGTTCCGTACATCGGAGATGTTTTCATAACACGTACAGCCTGTTTGCAAGGAATTTTTAAAATTGATGTTATACAAAAAATTACATACTATCTATCTACAGCATTGATTACCAAAGTGGAGATAGACCGGGGGGGGGGGGGGCGTGGTGCGCCTAGCTGTTCACTTGTACAATTAGTAAATAGAATTCAAACTTTTTTAATCGGACAAAAATATCAAACTATTTGCAGCACCTGGGTGAAGAGTTCATAGGTTACTTTCCCAACTCGTGCGATAATATCCTTTACAGATTAGCGACGGGTCATTTCCATGTCGACATAGACTGGCTGCAAGAATCCCTTCAAGAGCACACGTTGGAAATAAAACATGATTCTGCTGCGAAATACGATTTTGAGAAGATTGACAAGGCATTGTTTTGTGTCAAGTACTTCAACGTTTATCCCTACACAGCAGAGCAAGCGCTGCGATTGTTATTTACCTTTCTCAATCATCTATTCGTGTGAAAGGGTTTTTTTTCAGCAGTAGTAGCGATAAAAACGAAGTATAGAATTAAACGCGACACTGCCAGCGATTTACGTTATGCAATTTCTTCTATTCGACCAAGAATTGGGAATCTTGTTAAAAAAAATATGCAAGCTCATCCGTCTCACTGATTGATTTGTTCACAACCATTTGTGTTCAATAAGCATTAAATTAAAATGATTAAATAAAACCTTTGAGACTTTTATTCGTTTTTGTTTTACCCTAATAATAATGAAGTCGTGACACGGGGGCTTAGTTACTTTTTTTTGTAGAAGGGAGACGTGATAAACTGAAGTTTGGGAACCCCTGATCTATAGGATGGTCCGTCTAACGTGTACATCCCCGAAATTTCCGGAACGATTGCAGATCACGAATTGCTGTTTGCGATAAATGAAATTACGTCTGGGGGCAAGTAATTTGCAACAAAGTATCTATTTGTAACACGTGTATGGACAGAACTAATTAAACCACATATGAATTTTCCACTGGAAACATACATTTAATTTATCGGCATCTGAAAGTACGATCCAAGAGAAATTCACTGATATAGCATATGCAATGGAAAATAACACAGAAATGCCAAGAAATAATGTGCAAATATGATTAAGTTAGGTTGGCAGGTAGCATTGGACAGGGGACCTGTACTCACAGCTGTAAGCATGCAGCACGCGCCGTGACTCATCCCGGCGGGACCGCTTCCTTATAGCAGCGTAGCGCTTACGTTAATGGGGCAAGGGGCGCGGGATGCAATATTGGGCAAAGGCAAGCACTGTAGAGGAGGGAAGATGGGCAATGTGAGTGCAAGTCTGATATCAATACATAACATTTTATATTCCACCGTAATTCAGGGGATTTGTTTCCTAGTCATTAACTGTGAAGGCTGGTCATGATAAAATGAGCACTTTTTAAATCAACCTTAGAAAAAAGTCACTGCCGCCTGCGTGCATGTATTTTAACTGGTGCACTGAGTGACATATGCCCAGTAAAGTTGGTAACAATGGAGCGAAAGTAGTTCCATATCTTAACTTCGAATAAAAGGTATTAGGTAACTATTTATAATGCCCTAAATTATTTCTTTCGCTTTCCGTTTTTTGTAATGCATCGAAGTGTAAAAATGAGCAGATTTGTGAAATTTTCCTTTTATGATGATTTCACAGTTTCACTTTACCGACGCATAAATAAATTATGAGGCCCATGGCAACGTTAATTTTACACAAGGCGGAAGAATACACGAGGTGCATACACGTAGGTCTTAAGCAGGGATTTCAAAAGTGCTCATTTTACCGTGAACAGCATATACTGATCAACGAGTGCGTACATATGCACAACAAAAATAGGACAAACCAACCTAAGGATAAATGAAATCGCATCCGCACGCATAGTACGAAAGAGCACAGTTATGGTTGAAACGTTTCGCATCAGGTCTTTCCACGACATGTGCTCGACGTGTTTACCATAGAGAACAATACACATCTGTAAACGCATATATGTAGCAAGCGACGAGCGGCCTGAAATATTTCTGGCGTAATGCCTCCGCAAGCTTCCGCAGTGCGTTTCTGCGTGTCTTCTGGCGTCGCGGGAACTGTGTCGTACTTCCTATCTTTCAGTATCCCCCGCAGGAAAAAAAAATCGAGAGGTGTGAGGTCAGGGGAGCGAGCTGGCCATCTTGCAACACCACCACGCCCTGGCCGCCGGTTTGGAAACGTTTCATTCAACACTTGCCTCGCCGCCAAAGCTAAAATGTGCAGGACAACCATCACGCTGAAACCAGATATAATGACGTATGTCGAGCTGTATGTCTTCCGGAAGTTCCGGTAAGGCCTCTCGGATGAAATTGCCGTACATACAGGCGGTCACAGTACCTTGAATGAAGTATGGCCCTGTGACGTAATCTCCAACGATTCCACACCACATGTTCGCTTTCCACTGTCGCTGGTGTTCTACGTGCCGGACCCAACGTGGATTCTCCGCCGCCCAGTAGTGCATATTTCGTGAATTTACGCGCCCATGGTTTGTGGAGGTCGCTTCGTCGATAAAAAGTATGTTCTTCAGAAAATTGCTGTCATCCCTTAGAGACATCAGAACGAACCTACAAAAATGGACACGCTCCTGAGTAGATGTCTATTGCAGATCTTGGCGCAACTCAATAATTCAACTAAAATTCTACCAATTTCAAGCTAAATTCAAACAAATTTCTAATTCCCCGTCAAATTTTTCAAAGCGCAACTCAAAATCAACAACTTGTGTTCACTCTTTGTGTGTAGTTCTTTAAAGACTCATTTTTGGAGCTAAATCATCATATTTATATGAAATTTCAAGAATTTTCATACTTGTCTTGTGATATTTTTTTCAAATTTAAAGTAAATATATGCCTTTTTTGACCTAAATTTAGCCGCATTCACCCTGAAAATGAACCACTGATCAACGAGTGAACAAAATAATTTTTTTTTTTATGTGCGCTTGATTGAAAACGCATATTTGGGAGTCAAATTATCTTGATTTTGGGTCAAATTATCTGGTTTATGTGGGTGAAATTGAAGAGATGAATCGTGTTTTCAGAAGAAATTGAAAGTGAGAAATTTGCCTGAATTTTAGTTAAATTATCGAGTTGCGCCGATATCTGCAATAGTCTTCTACCCTCCTGGATCACCCCTTCATGTAATGCCTGATGAAGAACCACATTTGACTTATTCCTACGAACCTGGAAAGTTCTCGCGTACACATGTGGGGTTTTGGATCGACGCGTGCCTACACATCGTGCTGATGCATCTCGCCCGTCGTAGTCATTTGTCGCACCCGTGTTGTGGAATTCCAATCACCTCGTGACAAGGGTGGATGAAGAGATCTGTGCGGCCCCCGACATCGAGGTCTTCAGAGCCGATGAGGGTGATTGAAGTGAATATGGAGCGACGCCGGAATGAAGGGGCGAGGGAAACGGGAGATCCCCGAGAAGACCCGCTGACCGACGGCATCGACCGGCACGATTCCCACTTGCGAAAATCCGGCGACCCGGCCGGGGATTGAGCCCGGTTCGCCTTGGCGGTAGGCGAGCGTGCTGATCGCTCAGCCACCGTGGCCCCTTTTGTGACACGAGACGTGTGCAAATTCCTCGTATAGGTTGTTCACGGTAAAGTGAGCACTTTTTTTAAGGCCCTTCTAAATGTTTACTTTCGCCCAATTTCTATCTTCCTGCTGCTTTTCAATATAAATATTGCAATGTGGCCGATAGACACAGTTTATACATTTCACCACTCTCAAAAGTTAACGCCTAAGGCTGCAATAAGATTTCTTATTAGTGATTAATGCTTATTGGGAGGGCCTTAAAAAAGTGCTCACTTTACCGTGAATACCCTATATCGTTTGCCCTGTGATGGGCGTCATGTTGTCACGAATTGGATTCATCACAGGGAAATTTTTTTTTTTTAGTTGCTTTTCGCCAGGGTTGGTATTAGATTATAAAGTTAGTATGGCATTGTGTTGTATTTTATCGTTTTATATATTTATATATTATAGGCTGGCCTACGAATATTTGATATGTATATTTATGAATGCAATTTAAAATATATTTATATCTGTGTAATCGCTAGGGGCGAATACGTTTTAATGTTTTATATGTATAGTTTACTGATGCGTTAATGTCAAGAGTCGCCGCCGGAGCTCGCCACCTGCGAGGCCGTGACGTAATTAGGTCGGGGTGTCGGGTGGCGTTGTTGCCAACTGTAGCGGAATTACGCTGTGCATAGCGAAATTTAAACCTTGGGGAGCAAATGGCGAAAAGCGATCAACACAAATAATGTAGCGACTTTCTAGCTAGCTGCTGGCATCCCCCACTGCAAAAAAAAAAAAAAAAAAAAAAAAAAAAAAAACACCTGCCACTGGTGGTTCAAAACTAATCGGAGCAAAGGAAGTTTTTTATTCAAGCTTAAGCGTTATGGTTAATTAGCTAGTGTTTTAATATTTTTTATAATTTTGTAATCATATATTTTTGTGTGAAGAGCACATAATTCAGCACCTGCCACTAACTACTGGCCTATTGCTACCACCACCATTGCACTGAAGACAGTAGAACGTTCAGATTTCTTCTTTGTTATGCAAAGAATGTCTGATATCTTTACTCTTCTGATTTTATCATCTGTTACCACGAAGGTAAGTTATTTCACCCATTAATAATTTAATTTTGTAGTAGTTCTTCTGTAACCACTGTCCATGATGGATCGGATTTTTCGACCTCGACGTCAAGGTTGTGACGTCATCTTGTGGGTGTGCTGTTTGATCATTTGGCGAGTTTACTGGACTTACGATTTTTCGATACTTCGTATGTTGGGGATTTTTTTTTTCATGTTTAATAACGCTTTTTTTTTTTCTTCTGGCAGTGCAGGCTTATTATTTTAGGCCAGGCGTATTTTGCGCCGAATTAAAGTAAAGTAAAAAATAATAATAATATATTTGTGTAACGAAATGCAGCGGAATTTTACTAGAGCTGTAGCGAAATCGCCTCTTTCCATGTTGGCAACGCTGCCCCGCGTGGCGGGCCAGTCCAGCGGCGGTAAAGGCTGTTCGCGATTAAGTGAGCGCTTTAGAAACCAACCTTAGAAAAATGTCACTGCTCCTACCTGCATGTATTTTAACTGGCGCACTGAGTGGCATGCGCACAGTACAGTTGGTAACGATGGATGGGAAGCAGTTCCGTATCTTAACATCGAATAAAAAGTGTTAGGTTACCATCTGTGATCATTTAAATTATTTCATTCCCTTTCTGTTTTTTTTTTTTTTTCCAAATCAAAGTGTAAAAATTAGCAGATTTGTTAAATATTAATTACTTTTCTAATAATTTTGCAGTTTCACTTGACCGACGCATTAATAAAGTGATGAGGCCCACGGCAATGTTAATGTAACATAAGGCGGAGTAATACACAACGTGTACAAAAGTAGTTCTGAAGCAGGGCTTCCAAAAGTGCTCATTTTACTGTGAACAGCCGATAACGAGTGAACCCTAAGGCTACTATCGCCGTAGCGTTACCATAGAAGTATGAAAATGTACTGGCTACAGCCGCAGCAAGAAAACTATTACGCGGCCAATGAGAAACGAGCACAAGCAAAAAGAAAGACAGGCTGTTCATGTATCGGTGATATTTACAAACAGTGTTAATCAACTTGTGATGAAAAAAGTTTCGCGGGAATCAGGTTTCATGATATTTTAATTGTGGTACCTATACATGTTAATTGTGGTACCTATACATGTTAATAATTGCGTTGACTATTTAAATGAACGTAAATCGGAACTGTACCGCAAAGTTAACTGAATAACTATGCCCTTGTTATAAGCTTGCACTGCACTGACTCTCGTGGTTGGAAACGTTTCCCCTCGATTGGCCGGCGTTAAGAACTCGACGTAAGAGAGTTGAAAATATTCAGTCCTTCCTGCTCCTCTGCCGCGACATCTTACGCCGTTATGTTGTGCTGTAGCTGGTCCCACATACAAGCGTGGGTTCGATTTTTTAGTGTTATTTCTTACGGTGATTGTAGCAGGGCCTTGCGGTAGACTGCGGAAGCCGGCGACCCCGTTTGACTACGCCGCCGCGTTGGTGCGGCGAGATATCAGCTGACCGGCTCGTTCCATTCTACGGCGCTCCCAGCGCGCTGTGAGGATCGCAGAGCCACGTCTTCCAGCGCGCAGAAATAAACAAGGTATATAGGCATTAACCCTTAATAGATTTATTTTATTGCAGTCTCAGTCGTTAACTATTGAGCGTAATGAAATATATACACTGTATTTATTAATCAAATTGCAATGTTTACATTTAAAAAAGGCGGGAAGGATTAATTGAAAGAACGACGCGTTTCTTTTAAGAGTTATATGGATCTGCACGTGTTTTTGTGAAATATTTGTTTGCGCGAATACGCGTAAATAGGTAACCATTTTTGTATAAAAAAATCGGGTCACGTGATCATTTTGTCAACAAAATCTGCCCATTCGAACACGGCCTGAAAGTAATATTTTTTATGTATAGATTTGTGGAGCCAAATAATTTTAAAATAGCCAGCGTCAGGGCGCGTTTACACCGCGATAGTTCCTATCGCGAGTGCTACTCTCGCAATACTATCGTAGTGTGAACTGCATGATAGTTACTGTCGCACCCTCGTGGTAGCACTATCGCCAGCTCGAGTTAGATAGTGATAGTAACTGACGTGACAGAACACGCAACTCTCGTAGTGTAAACCATGCATCATGACTATCGTGATAGTGCTGGTCACAGATTTGTACGCGTGTTCACTTTGACAGTAACATTGCAGAATTATTTGGATCCTGCTAATATCTGTGGCTGTTCTTACACTATGTGACGGTATGACAGGACACGTATATTATCATATCGGTATGACACGACAATATTGACAGCATATTTACTGTCATATAATAAACTACGGGAACAATGTATGTTTACATGCCGTTAATATCCTGTCACGATATTTAATTACCCCAACAAATATCAACCTCTTGACAAAAGGACATATCAATGTATTTACACGCGTGTTGTCGGACATGTCGCTTTTGAGGTTAACCTTCACAGCATGTCTCGATCGTGTTTGTAAATAGTAACTATCGCGGCAATTACTTCCACACACTTCCGTGATTGCTGCTATCGTGGTAGCTACTATCAACGTGTAAATGCAGCCTTAATAAAACATTTAAAAGATGGCGAAAGTGGCAAAGTGTATAATTTGGCTAAACTTTTAATAGTAATTTTAATGAAGAGTGTGTTTATAAAAGAGGTAAGTTCTTGTAGGCCAGCTACGTACTGTTATGAAGATTAATCAACCAATCAAGTTGAAAGTTGGCGAATTGAATCATTGTTATGTTGCCGAAAACCCGATAGCGCATTTTAATAATAAATTGCTCTGCTACGCAAATAACACTAAGGCAGTTCACGGTAAAGTGAGCAATTTTTAAGGCTCTTCCAACCGACTTAAACCTTTAATAAATACATTTTATTACAGCCTCAGACGTTAACATTTGAGAAGGGTGAGATGTATACACTATGTTAATATGTAACATGACAGTGTTTGTATTAAAAAGTGGCGGTAAGATATAAATTGACCAAAAGGAAAATTTTTTGCAAGACCTTAAAAGGTGCTCACTTTACAGTGAACAGCCTATGGTAATTGTATTGTATGGCATTATAAGAGACGTAATGGGCCGGGATACAGGGCAACTCTAAGACATGGCTCCTTTTTACACCGCGGGCGTGTGTAATATTAGGTATTGTTTTGCGAGTGAGGTAGAATAGCTACCTAACACCCCGCTGGGGTAGAGGGCGTCTCAATATTACCTTTCCCCATACATTTGGACAGCTTGTTTGGCATTTCATGCCACACTCACCGCGGATAAGTAGGGCGTCCAGTTTTTCCTCATTCGTGAACTTCATCGCTTACGTACAGCCACAGACTGCAATACCACTTGCCATAACAGATAACGAGGACTGGTGCAGCGCTGCTATTAGGAAGCTGTCCCGCCCATAGCCCAAAAATGAAGTAGACGTATTTCGCTGGCTGCGCACAACCAATCTCCGTGTCCCAACATTGAACTGCTTTTCTGCCTACACGTCTAGCGAAAATGGCGTGGTTTGGAATTAAGGTTAGAAAACTGATTCCTGAACAAAAAAAAAGCTTTGAGATGAATGTACACTTCCTCTAACCAATTTGTAATGTATTTTGATTAGATTAAAACAGGTTAAAAGTATTTTATTAATATAATAGTGCTTGTAATTCAAAAATTAACATATAAACAAACACGTTCATCATGGTTGCCCACGTGACTTTGACAGTTGTGCAGGATTGGGGTAGGTCAATGTTGGGTACATGCGCAGAAGACGAATAAGCGGTCTACCTCATATTTAGTCTATGGTCCCGCCACGGTGTGTCACGGCGCGTGCTCCTTGCTTACAGCTGTGAGTACAGGTCCCCTGTCCCATGCTACCTGCCAACCTAAATTAATCATATTTGCACATTATTTCTTGGCGTTTCTGTGTTACTTTCAATTGCATATGTTATATCACCGAATTACTCTTTGCACGTACTTTCAGATGCCGTTGAAATATATGTATATTTCCAGGGGGAAAATCATATATGGTTTAATTATTTATGTCCATGCACGCGTTACGAATAGTCACTTCGTTGCAAATTACTTGCCCCCCAGACGTAATTTCATTTACCGAAAACAGCATTTCGTGATCTACAACCGTTCCGGAAATTCTGGGGATGTCCACGCGATGCCTCGTCCACAATAGCTCGCCCGCAGTTGAATGGCCCGCGGATCTACTTCGTCCGCGTACGCGTGTCCCAACGTGCGTGTCTACAATAACGTAACGACGTCCGAAGCTAAGCTTTCGGATACTGGCACCAGAGTGTACCACATTCGACGCCGTCCGAAGCTAAGCTTTCAGACAGTGAAACTAGAGTGCACCCTAATCGGCTCGTCAATATATTGTATGCGATTACTCGTAAATATTAATATCTCTAACTTGTTTTATTTTGTTTTATAATTCTAGTTAATGCGAATAGAGTACTTTTTGATTTTGCTTTAATTTAACTCCATTTGGACAACAGTTTTTTAAATAGCGAATTCGAATTATTGTATTTTTACTTATTAAAGTTTCGAAGTTTTGATTTCGCAGTTACGAGACTGAAAGTTATATTGCTTTGAACAAATAGCGAGTTTTAATAATAACTAACACACCCGCAGTTTACAAAAACAATTTGGAAAACGTCCGCGGACCAAAGTTGAAGTTGGCGAATGATCTTGGGACATTGGGACGGCGAGCTGTGACGTCAGAGGGTCACGTGCACCAACCAGCAGTTAAGCGTCCGCGGACCGCCAATTATTGTGGGCTAGTCCTTAGGCGGACCATCCTGTATATCGAGGACATACGCTTAGGGATCTTCTCCTAAAATAATTCGCGCAAGAATAAATTTTGTTTGAAACGCCTATCTTTAAAATTAAAACGCACTGGGGAGAAATTTCCTTAGCGTGGGATTTCCTATTATAATTTCGCGGTTGCCAGTCGGTGGCATTTTTTTTCATTGCGAGCCGAGCTTCGTTCTTTGGCAGTGTGACGGAAGTGGCGGTGGAATTTTCGACTGCAAAGCCACGTGTGACGTCACCGTAAAGCCCTTCCTGTCAAACTGTCAAATTTTCGCCTCCAGTTATATTTGACAACAAAATTTGTAGACAAAATACGGCCATCAAATTTTTCCTTCCAGAAAGTTTTATCAAATAATCTTGAATGTGTTTGTAAATGTGTCACACTTGTCAAATTTTTTTAATTGAGAGAATCAATTTTTAAAGATTATTTAAAACATATTTTCGTAGTGAGATATTGCTGTTGTTTTTCTATGCGGTCCATCATAGGAAGAAATGTAAGTAGTATTGTAAATTATTTTCGTTTCTTTACTAAATTAAAGTTTTAGTTATTAGATATGTTTCCTGCACAATGAAATTTAATGCCTCTGAGTTCGTAATATCATGTACAATATTCACTTGAAAAATAACATTCATGCCCAGGCAGCTTCTACATAAATTAATTATGTTCATAACTTACTTCGTTTCCAGCAATTGTTCGTTAATTTAAGGTTCTTGGCAACCATTTTTGTCGTGAGCGTTTCTGATTGGCCAAGACTTTCAAGCATAAAATAAAGTTTATAACCGGTCCAATTTTCAAATGTTTGATGGAAACTGAAGCCATCCAACTTTTTCAGACAAATATGGCGGCATTTATGACGTTTCAATGACGTCATAACTGTCCAACTATATTTGGTCAAACTTATTGGAAGCAGTTTGACGGAAAAATTTGACAGTGCAACAGGGGCTTAAGGGCTACTCACCAGCTGGTTCTGGTAGGCGGTGACAGCCGTGAAGACGGACTCGGGGAAGATGTAGGTGCGATATTCCTCCGCCTCCAGGTCGGTGATTGGCCCGCCGTGCTCGCGATACTTCACCAGGTGGATGCGCGGCTGGTAGCGGTGCATCGAGTTGAGAACGATCTGCAATCACGAAAAAGTTTTTTCAGTCCGCAGTGCATTTGTGCACGACTTTTCAAATTGCAGTGCACTTGTGAACATAGTATTTATCTGCAGTGCACTTGTGAACGTGATTTCAAGTTGCAGTGCACTCGTGAAAATGATTTCAATTTGCAGAGCATTTGTGAATGTATTTTAAAATTGCAGTACACTTGTGTACGTAGTATTTATCTGCAGTTCACTTGTAAACGTGATTTCAATTTGCAGTGCACTCGTGAACGTTATTTCAATTTGCAGTAAACATGTGAACGTAATATTCGTAGTTTGTTTGCAAAGTACGCTTTATGAAATCAAATTTCAATTTACGTTGAACTTATGAACGCAGTCTCAAATTGTAACGCATTTGTGAGCGTGATTTCAACCTGCCGTTTTATTAAGTAAAATATTATGGATACCATTGCTACACTACAACGTCACAGAAAACGAAGCCTGAAACATGAAACAAACACGAAAACCGAACCAAGAGTAGCTGTGGTCAAACTATGTAAAATAAAAAACTATAACAAATCCCACAAGGAATTTTGTTATATAAATAAAATAGAAAAACAAAAGACTACAAACACGTCAGGTGTTTGCAAGAGTGCCAAGCTCTTTGGGAGAAATCTAATATATATTATCTAAACAAGAATGTGAAAAGAAATACAATGGGTCGTACACAGACAAACCAGAATTATCGCCGGTTTTTTTTTTTTTTTTTTTTTTTTTTTTTTTTAGGGTATCGCAGGAATTCGGCATAAACCCACGATGTCTAATTGAATTACAGATGTCCAGTGTAGACGGCAATACGCGTGTGTGTGTGTGTGTTTGCGTGTTTGTTTTGTGCGCATGTGTGCGTGTGTGTGTGTGTGTTCATTTGCTTCACCGAGGCGAATTTAGCCGGTCATACTGGCCGCTTTCACAAATTTACTGCAGTTTGAAATCTCGTGTCGAGGTCAAATGTTTCAAGAACAGAATCTGAACTACTTAACATATTAGGATTATATTTATTGACGCGATATTTGAACCCTCGGCAATGATTGATACAGTATAAAGTTTTCGAAATAAAGATGGCCAACTTTCGGAGGAAAAATATGTACGTGGACTACAAACACTAGTGCATATCACAAAATAATTGTCTTAAAAGTAACAAAACAAATATATAAAAACTATATGACTTAATTTTTTTCTAATAGTGACGTTCAAGAAAATGAAATTCTGTTTAAATTAAGAAACTTTATTTTTTATTTTGTTATCCTAAATGCTACATCATAAAAGTTTGTAAATATTAAAACAATTTTTTTCTGTTTAGTTACTAATTTTCATATTTCCATAAGTTATTATTAAAAATAATATCAACAATTTTTTAAATATAAAACAATACACTGTACCAAGTATTACTGTAGGCCTATTATGATAGTTTTGTTAATTTGAACACACAGTACAGAAAATAAAGAATCCCCGTCTAACATACCATGTCGTTCAAAATCTGTTCTTGATTTTATATCTCGGGAATTCGGACGCTGCTAAATCTTTCCACACCCATTAAATTTCATAACGTGACAGCACGTTATGCAACCTTGCTTAATACCACAGAGACTGGAAAACATTCGTTTCTGCAATGGCCCGCAGGCAACTTCCACTACAAGGAGAAACATGTTTGATTTTAACCTGATTGCACAGGATATATATATATATGGGGGAGGGGGAGAGTTATATCATTGGCTTAGAATCTTCCACAGGCTATCAAATAACCCCAGACTTGTACTTTTACGCTGTCGTCTGTTGGACATCACCCACTACATTTTGATTTTTTTTTTGTTAATAATCAATGCTGCTATATGTCTATTTGCAGTTTCTTCACATTTTTAAAATCAAACCTTTGAAAATCACCCACCATTGACATCTTAAGATATTTTTCTAATTGAACCATGTATCACAAGCGTTTCATATCTATGTTAACATAAAAGTATACTATTTTCCGTCAAATTGAAGTGTTCCCAATATTTTATATATAAATTATAACGTTTCATTTATAATAAATATTGATAAAAACAGTGAGAAAACATGTGTGTTGGTAGCGCCTAGGAAGCAATAGTTCTCATACAAAATTTCATTACAACTGGATGCGCACGAATAAGGTGCGTTGTCTTTTGGTGTAATTTAAGCTTTGTATGAGGCAGAGAAATATTCTGGAAGTAGAATTTCAGCAGGACATTAAATAAGTGCGAAGTAACAGAGAATCACCTGCATATACTATTTCAACGGGTGCACTGAGTGACACGCCCCCAGTAAAGTTGGTAACTATGGATGGCAAATAGTTCCGTACCTTACCGTCGAGTAAAAAGTGCTAGGTAACCATTTCTGATAACTTAAATTATGTCTTTCGCTTTTTATTTATTTTTTAATGCGTCGAAGTGTAAAAATGAGCAGGTTTGTTACATATTTACTTTTCAAATGATTTCACAGTTTCACTTGGCCGAAGCATGAATAAAGTGATGAGGCCCACGGCAATGTTAATCTTACATAAGGCGGAAAAAAATTCACAACGTGCATACAAGTAGATTTTATGCAGAGCTTTCAAAAGTGCTCATTTTATCGTGACTAGCCTTTATCAAAACTTTTTAAAAGGTTATTCACATGTTTGCTTTCGCCAAAGCAAATAAAATAAATTTGAAGTATTTTAAATTGCTGTCCATTTTCGAAACATCTTAATCTGATCTGTTACGAAAATCAATTATTAACAAACACCGCCAACTGACGGACTCGACGCAAAATTTATTTGGCTATAATTCATACATATTCTTTTGAGAATCAGTTTCGCACTGGAATTCTGGTCGTATGAATGATACACTGTTATGGTTCACGTTCTGTCTCTGTGTATTTTGATTGAGAACACACCAGAAGTGCGCGAGTGTGTGTGTGTATGTGTGTGTGCAGCGGGCGCTTTGTAGCCAGGCTCGCGAGACGCGCCGCTGCCCCGCGCGCTTCTAGTACCGGCCGCCGCGGATAGATGGCGTGGCGAGCGGCGGACCGCCAAGACACTCGACCTTCCGTTTCCCCAGATCCAGGTACGAGCGCCTTACTGAGGCCGTATACTTGCGTACTTGCATTCTTGCATACTTCACTTGCCCTTGGCACCAAACTTGATGAATTCGGATAGTCAGTCGTGTTGGCTTTTGGTAACAGTTATTAGCCAGCTAACCACTTTTAATGTGTGTGTATCCCGAATAAGAATTTGATAATATTGCCGAAAATTTTAGGGATTCAATGAAGTATAAAATAATATTTCAATTTGATTTACATTAACATATATTTTGCCTTTTATTATTGCATGTCAGTGCAATTAAAATTGCTTATTTATCATAGCTTCTGTAGGTTAGGAACATATACCTAATACGAATTTATTGCTAATAACTTTTTTAAAGTGAACCTTGCGATAATTATTCGCTCAGTTCAAAATTCTATGTTTACGTAGTAATGTTGCCCTATAAAACTTTAAATAAAATAACTGTCGGAAATCAATAGGAAGCTACAAATTGCTTCTCAAAATGGTGGCACATATTCCACAAGTACGCGAGAAGTACGCAACTTCGTTTACTTGTATATTTGCATACTTCACTTGCAGTTCAGACAGCACTTACGACGTCACTGCCTGGCATAGGTACGCACAAGTATGTACTTCACGCGAATTCGGACACAGCCTGAGCACACAGCAAGTTGAGTAAAGTGCGCAGTTTTGAAAGCCCTTTTATTTCGAATAGTAGTCAATAAATAGAGACACCTAATTCTCGCGAAAAGATTCCACGGCTCAGTGTTGCCAGATGAGGTAAATTATTCTGGTGCTGTGGTCCCCAAAATTCTGGTATTCTTCAAAAAATTCTGGTATTCTAATCGAAGCAAGTCCCTTCCATCCCCCCTCCGTACAGACACTAATATTTTTAATTATGTTGCAGTAATTTCAAATCCCAAATGAAATGTCCATAATTTTCAAACATCACTTAGTATTTTATTTGGGAATTTGGATTGCTATTGGTTATGTTTTTCCAGGAAGTACAGAAATTTATTACCAGCACTCATTTTACGAAACTAATAATTCACTTTAAACATATTTTCTCAGAGACTAAAAAATACATAAATCATTTTTTTTTCAAGTCTTTCTGACTATATAGTCTTATCAACACTACGCATAGGTACAAATTATAAGTACAATATAAAATAAAATACGTTTATGCAGTTGTGACATACAACCAATTTTTATTTTATTATACAAAATCATTTAAATTAACAGATACTTTCACAACATCAGTAAATTCAACAGATTTTTTTGACCAACAAAAATCCGGTATACGTGAGTACCATAATTATGGTACATCTGGCAACAATGTTCTCGCCTGGAGAGCTCAGAGAGAGAGAGAGAGAGAGAGAGAGAGAGAGAGCACGAAGTTGTATACTCGCTGGCGCTCTCTCGCACTCTCTGACCACGCACCGTATTTTTGTTTACATTATTTCCGTGTTTGAATAAGGTTATAAGTAGCTTTCTGAGCGAAAACTACGTTGCATTTGAACAGAAAATGGATATTTTCAACTGTTTTAAACGACGAAATAACATATGCATCACGTATTTATAAAAATGTAAATACGGGATTTTGACTAAGTTTCGTTTTTATTCCCACTTTACTGCTACATGACGGTAAAATACAAAACAAAAATAATAGCATTTTATACGCTAATGTTTATTTTGGTATCGCTATAATTATTTCTGAATTATTTTTAACGCGCATTTATTGCTTATAATAGCTATGACCACGATTTTAGCTTAACATGATTTCCCGCCTTTCGACATCAGCTGTTTAGCATGACGTCTGAGAGAAACGAGAGAGCGGTTGTCTCAATTACACAGAGCGAGAGCACGAGAGAGCGCGAAGCAGTGTTCTCGCAAGGTTGCGCGAAAGAGTGCTCTCTCGGAAGAGTATTCATTATATTGAGACACGCCCTAGGGCGTACAGTATCGGAGTAGGCCTAACCCGATTCTGATTGGCCAGACAAGTAAAAGACCGCCTTCTCTCAAATACACGCCACCAATAAGCCAAAAAGAATACTCCTGTATGCCCGTTGGGTATTGATCTCTAGCACGTGCGGAAATATTTTCGCCAAAAACAGGTGGCCCTATCAAAAAATATATTGTTTTATTTTAGCCTTGGACGTTAACTCCCGAGTGCGGTGGAATACACACACTTAGTTATAGGATGTTCACGGTGAAATGAGCACTTTTGAAAACCCAGTTTAGTATCTACTTATACTCGCGTTGTGTATTCTTCCGCTTCATGTAAAATTAACATTGCCATGGGCCTCATCACTTTATTCATGCATCGGCAATGTGAAACTGTGATATTATTAGAAAAATAAATATCTCACAAATCCGTAAATTTTTACACTTCGAAGCATTAATAACAAACAAAACGAATGAAATAATTTAATTTATTACCAGTGGTTACCTAACACTTTTTATTCGACGTTAAGATATGGAACTACTTTCCATTCATCGTTACCAACTTTACTGGGTGCATGTCACTCAGGGCGCCCGTTAAAAAGTATGCAGGTAGCGGCAGTGACATTTTTCTAATGTTGACTTCAAAAGTGCTCACTTTATTGTGAACAGTTTTTACAATAGTATATGCAGACGTCTTTGTGGTGTTGGAAATGGCACTGCGAAAACAAATTTTACTCGCGAAAACAACCGCAAAGCCAATAAACCGCCTATAAATTCGTACTCTACAAACCTGAACCGGTGGAAATTAAACTCAATCAGTGGGGAAATATTACCAGAATTTAGTGTAAAAATTAATAAAGGACATTCGAAGAAAATAACTGTAGCATCAAAAACGCTGATTGCTTTTGTACACAACGTTTCTTGAAAAATTGTGTTCTCTTTCAATTTATTTATTTTCCTTGTTTATTTATTTAGCTTCCACTTTTACACAACAAATGTAACGGGAATTGGCATATACTACATAAACATTAATATATATATGTAAGATACAAAAATTACATAGCAAAATCCCAAAAAACATTACAATATAATAATTATGACAATATAAACGTAGTACACTAATTTATTGATTGCAATGCATAATACTAAAAACATTACACTGCTACATAATTTATAGCACATCATGTTCGCTAAAAATATTCATCTACACTGTAATATGCATTTTCTAAGAGATACTTTCCAAGCAGTTCCTTGAAAAAGCTGTTTTACGTCATAAATTCGTTGATATAGGCTGTTCAAGTTAAAGTGAGCGCTTTTGAAGACCGAGTTACTTTTTCCTTTCAGCCATATTTATTTTATTTTTACCGCCTTTTTAAAACAGATATTGCCCTGAAAGTAATAAACACAGTGTGTAT
Organism: Dryococelus australis; assembly: GCA_029891345.1. Classification (NCBI taxonomy): domain Eukaryota; kingdom Metazoa; phylum Arthropoda; class Insecta; order Phasmatodea; family Phasmatidae; genus Dryococelus; species Dryococelus australis. Next base: position 33,624,750 of record CM057008.1, read on the forward strand.
ATTCCACCACACTCGGTAGTTAACACCCAAGGTAAAAATGAAATATGTTTGTTGACTATTATTCCAAATGAGGTGGCTTTCAAAAGTGCTCACTTTACCGTGAACAGCCTATACTTGTAGGGTTAGTACAGGTGCAGGCTATCCTCGTAACATCATAAGCATTTCAACATACGGAGTGCACAGTGTTGCAAAATAATTGCTATAAGACCATTAACAGTTACTTACAATCTTTCTGAAGTCCAACTAAAGTTCTATGTACTAAAGGCTGTTCATGATAAAGTGAGCACTTTTAAAATCAATCATAGAAACAATATAATTGCCCCTACCCGCATATATTTTAACTGGCGTACTGAGTGACATGCGCCCAGTAAAGTTGGTAACGATGGATGGAAAGTAGTTCCGTATCTTAACGTCGAATAAAAAGTGCTAGGTAAAAATTTCTGATAAATGGAATTATTTATTTCGCTATCTTACTTCATTTTTTCTTTTAATGAATCGAAGATAAAAAATTAGCAGATTTGTAAATTATTTACTTTTGTTATAATTCCACAGTTTCACTTGACCGACGCATGAATAAAGTTGTGAGGCCCATGAAAATGTTAATCTTACATAAGGCGGAAGAATACACAACGTACGTGAAAGTAGATCTTAAGGAGGGCTTTCAAAAGTGTTAATTTTATTGTGAATAGCCTATAGTAGAATATTACTCCGCGTCATGCAAGGAAACCTTGAACAAGCATAGAAAATTACACCAAAGGGACAGCGCACTGCATTCTTGCGCACTCAGTGTAGTTATATTTTGGATACGAACTATTTCTTAGAAGGTGTTACCAACACACCTATTTTCCCTCTGTTTTATACATATTAATTATAAATGAAATAATATTATTTATAGATGAAATATAATTAGAAGTTCGATTTATCCAAACAAATAAGGCAATTTTATGTGAACATAAGTATAAAACGCTCGTAATTCATTACTTGTTTAGGAAATAACCGAACATGTTATACATAGGGTGATTTTTCTAATGTTATATTCAAAAACTGCGAAGAAACCGCGAATATGTTAAAGAATGTCAAAGTAATGTAATGTTGCCACTCTAAATCTGGACCAGTGAGAATCCAGCCAAACCAGTGAACTCCAGTGAAAATTGAGCAACTAATAATCAATACCATCTGACGAATTAATATGATAGCAGAATCTCACTGATTTGTTTGTGATTCTCATTGTACATCGATCGTTTCAAAGTCGTAAATAACTTGTTCCCAGATCATTTGCCTGAATGGCCAGTCGGCAGTTGCTTATCAGCTGACTTTCAGTGAATGTTATTCCACTGATTCGGGATAAGAGTGTGTTTAATGATTTTCATTTCTGCTTGAATTAGCGGATTTTTTTTTTTAACTGGCGATATTTGTAGTTTTTTTTTTTATTATTATTATTAGATTCCGTACGGAGCAGTTTCAACAGGCAATCAGTTGATATCCACTCATTCCGATTTAGAGTGCCTAAGAATACTGCTGGAGAGTTTATGGTTCTCCGATATATGTATGCCTTCATTTTTTTACAGGCTATTCAGGGTATAAATGAGCACTTTGGAAAGCTCTGCTTAAGATCTAATTGCATGACGTTGTGTATTCTTCCGCCGTATGTAAAATTAACATTACCATGGATCTCAGCACTTAATTAATTCATCCGTCAGGTGATACTGAGGAAATATTAGAAAAGTAAATATTTTACAAATCATGGTAATGTTTAAACTTCGATGCACGAAAAAAAAAAACCTAAAGCGGAAGAAATAATTTAAGTTATGCCAAGTGGTTACCCAACACTTTTATTTCCACGTTAAGATATGGAACTACTTTCCATCCTTCGCTGCCAACTTTACTGGGCGTATGTCAATATATACGCAGGTGGGAGCAGTGACTTTTTTATAAGGTTGATTTCAAAAGTGCTCACTTTATCGTGAACAGCCTTCAGTCAATTATACTTGAACACACAGTGGAACATCCATTATTGAGATTCCTTAAACACGCTGTTTTTTTTATGAAAGTTAGGTAGGTACCTATGATTATTTCGAGAGCCGTTTCGCTGCCGCATCCATTTTTGATACATTCGGTGGCTGAAACCGAGGAAAACTGTTATCCCTTGATAAAACAACTTGCGTTATCTTAGGGAATTTATTTCTTGCAAAATGTCGTTCATATAAGCGCTAGTCAGAAAAGTTATTACGTTTTTGAAGACCAGAGAAAAATATTACAGTGCAGAAACAATAATATTGGAAGCCTCATTTTTTACTTTCTTTCTTATTTAATTCAATGCGCACTGGAATATGCCATATATATATATATATATATATATATATATATATATATATATATATATATATATATATATATATATATATATACTGTAATTGTATAATACAGTACAGACCGAATAATATTCTATTCAGAGTGAAGTATTCTGCGCTACGTAATAGCCTACACTAAATAGGACTTTCGAAAAAACGAACGCGCGTGTACAGTAATTTTTCAAATATAAAACGCTAATATTCGCACAGCCAATTCCAAAACGCCTCTTACGCATTTTTTTTCTGAATACATTTTTTTCGTCCATTGGAATCCTGACTTTTTTTGTTGATAAATCTGCATCATTTAGCTGCAAAAACGTCCTTTTTTTATTCTGTTAAAATAAACAATGACAATTACTTGCGGTTCCAAAATGCCTCTCCTTCTGGAGCTTTATACGAAATGGTGGTTGAAGAATGCACCCCATGGTTAAGAAACAAAACTACCTCTCTGTCAACATGGCTTCCGTGTTTCTTTATCCCCCCCACGTACATAATGTCTCTTTGCCCAACGTATACTATTCCAAAGTATCTGTTGTCCAAAACATAGGCCTACATTTCCACAATGTCTCTTCCCCTATGTACTGTTAAAAATCGTCCTTTATTTAACTTGTTTTTGTCCTTTAAGCGAACTATTCCGGTATTGGTATATAAACTCCATTAAATATCCCCTACCTAATACTGGTGCATGAAAGTATTGTCTTATTTGGTTTTTCTTTACTTATCACACAATTTTTGTTAAGTGGACAAAAGACGTTTCAGGATTGGCCTCCCAAAAATAACCTATCACAAGACAGTTGTGGTAATCAATATGAATGTTTTAATATTATTTAATTTCGACCAGGTTGACGAACTTCCTTCATGCTAAAGGCTGTCCACGAAAAAGTGAGCACTTTAGAAACGAACCTTAGAAAAAAAAATCTCTCACCCTACATGCGTAGCCCTATATTCACCAAATAAAGCTGGTAACGATGGATGGAAAGTAGTTCCATATCTTAACGTCAAATAAAAAGTGTAAGGTAACCATTTGCGATATTTTCACGGATTCATTTGACCGACGTGTGAATAAATGGAAGATATCAATGTCAATATTAATTTTACATAAGGCGGTGGGATACAAAACGCGTATACAAGTAGATCTTATGCAGAACTTTCAAAAGTGTTATGAATCAACAAAAAATATTGCAAAATATGGCAGGAAACGAAACTGTCAGACAGCCAGTCAAAACGAAGAAGCGGGTGTGTTTTTTTTTAGACACGCGGTCTATCTGTACGCGAAGAACAGTCTATCTGTACACGAAGAGTTTTTAAGGGCGGTGTGAAGTGGAGTGACCCATTGTTGCTCGTGGCCATTAACGTGTCCGATGCAGCTACGACACCGTACTTCACTGTCGTCTTATCGCATTGGACACGCGTATCGGGTAAGGACTACTTACTGACAAGGATACCGACAAGGAAAGAGTTACGCGGACGTTGAAAGCCTCGCGAAAGGGGTACAATGCGGACTTTTACAAGCGACGCGATAGCCGAGGCGTAACTAAAAAAAAAAAAACGGGAGCAGGTGTCAAAAAAAAAAACGGCCTGAAAATGAACTCGCGGAGGACGTTTACAGATTACACAACAGGCAGTATTTTTTTTTTGTAATATTTAATGAAAAACAAGCGACATTAAAAAACACAGGGGTTTGAGTCAGTAATGTAAGACAGTGTAAATTTATTTACTACTTTTTACTTTATTATTTTATATTTCGTAGTTGGCATAACGTTGAAGTGCACTACACAGGAAATTATGAATGCACCTGAAAAATTAATAACGTAATAATCAAATCGCATGCTTGTCTTTGCAGGGATTTTATCTATTTACACTAACGTTTGTGAAAGCTGCAACACCAAGAAGGATACATGTGATTGAAATGAACTTAACACCACAGATTAGGTGTACATGACAATACACAATTAATTTATTATGGTTACAGAACTGTACGTGATCTCTGCCCTTAAGGATTCAGTATGGTGTGAAGACACTAAACGTCGTGCCATGGAATCGAAGAGGACCTGGATGTCTCCCTTTACGCGGGTTGTATGAGAGTTCACGAAGCATCAACAGTGGTCGCTGGAGGTCCGCGGGGAACAAGTCGCCGACCAACCATACCCCAGACATGTCCGATGGGCGGCATGTCAGGCGAACGTGCAGGCCAAGGAAGCAGTGGCGCCCGTCGTTCATTGAAGAAGGCTCGCACATGCCTCGCCACACGTGGCCGGGCATTGTCCTGCTGAGATGTGGCGTGTGTAGTCGTCTGGAGGAGAGGCAGTACCTCGGCCTCTAGAACCTCCCTGGTGTAGCGGTTGCTGTTCGGATTGCCTTCGGATATGTAGGAGTCGGTATCGCATGTTGTATCCAATGGCGTCCCACACTATCACACTTGGCGTTTGTCCAGGCTGCCAGATTACGGTCACCACAGCAACGTCTGAAGGCCGGGCTACAGTTGACATATACTTATCACATTCACAGTTAGGCCTATGGCGATAAACACATACAGAACACAACGCAAGCACAGTGGCCAAGATACAATTGATGTAACGACAGTAAAATTAACTTGTTTATGTTGCTAAATTTATGCTGAAGAAATTAAGTTCTGTATGGTTGGTCGTCGCTTTTTGTCAAAAATAAATATTATTTTCGAGTGATCTGAGATGTTTTTAAAATTATAAACTATTTTCATTTCAATTTTTTACTATTAACGTCACCTAAAAAGGTACAACACAAAACTTCCGTGGTTGCGATTATCCAGAAAAAAACAACAAAATAAAATATCTGCTGAGGAATGAAGTCAAAATACACACTTTCTTGATTCGTAAATAAGTTTTTCATTTGATAACGTAGTACAAGTATCGGGGCTTCTGATTGTCTGAATATTGACGCACAGCGATAGTATAGGCTGTTCACGGTAAAGTGAGCACTTTTTAAGGCCCTGCTAAATTTTCCTCTTAGTCAATTTCTATCTTTCCGCCACTTTTTAATATAAACTTTGCCATATGACTAATAAACAGAATGTATACATTTCACCTCTCTCAAAAATTATTGCCCGAGGCTGCAATAGAATACATTTATTAAAGGTTAATGCCTGTTGGGAGGGCCTTAAAAAGTGCTCACTTTATCGTGAATAGCCTAAAACAAGGAAAGTTAAACCAAATTGAACTTGCCTTGTTACTATAACTGTGCCTAAGTAAGTGCTTATCGCTACGCGTGACTGTAGCCAGTCTAACTGATAACAAAGCAGTTTAACTCTTATTGTGTCAGTGATGTGGTTAGAGCAATTCTTGTAGCCCGGCATCAACACGTACGCGGCCGTCGCCGCGGGACAGGTTGAAGCGGGACTCGTGCGGAAACACCGCATCTGGCGTGTTTGCGTGCCCCATTGCAGTCGGAGGCGTTTTGTGGCTCCTGGGCAGTCGCAGACGCGTCAACTCCCGTTGCAAACGGTCAGTTACGGCCCAAGATGGCGGTCTTGCCCGTGCCGTGGTTACGCTGTGTCGGCGTCTTCCATCCGCCGGTTCCACTAGCACGCGTCACTGCCGTAGCAGCATTCCCCCCCCGCACGAGACGGAATGTCACGGCGTGACGATTCCCTTTCCCGGAGACGGATCACTCTGCCCCCCCGCTCTAACTACTCACGTGCTGGTGTAGGCGACCTTTGACGCCGAGGCTTGCTGTCCCTTGCTCTCACTTCGTTTCACGGCTCTTCGCTGACTGAGCTCGGCGTAACACTGACCTTTCCGGCCACACAAGAGAGGGCGCTGCTGGGCCTACATTGTTAAAAAAAAAAAAAAAAAAAATTCCTTCATTTTACGGAAAGTGCTGGTGTCCGTAAACTCTCCGTAAAATAACGGACACATTGATTTTCAGAAATGGACTTTCCGTAAATTTCACGGTTCCAAGTTATTTTTCTGTACTTTCCGTTTAAAATAAAAAGAGATAATGAAAATGTCTTTAATTTCCGTTATGGGGGGTATAAAAATGATATTAAAAAAGTTAAAATATTTAGTACTCAAGTGAGGTTTGAATCCGTGTAAAAAAAACCAGCCTGTCACTTAAATAATGTGGTATAACTTTTATATTTATATTCGAAAGACAAAAGCAAAAATTCAGTTTCTATTAAATTTAGTGTATTTTTAGTGTTGCCAAATGTTACAGACGCCTGATGCTATTTTATTTATGTTTGAAAGAATAGGTCATAGTCGCGTGGTTAACTTTAACTGCCGCAGAAACGATAATTTTATTGTTACAGTGGCGAAGAAATCTTCGTGTATAATCGGCATTGTTCGTCCCCGTTAACTCGGAGCCAAAGAGAATACGGAGATTTTCCGTAATTCGTATTTACGGACTTTTTAACTCAGTTTTCCGTCATTATGGATTACCTTTCCGTAAGTACACTGTACATTACCAGTAAAACATTCCGTAAATATACGGAAATCGTAATCACTTATAGCTGGTACACTGTTATACGCATCCCCCGAGTTTGAATACATTCGGGACATTCTTTCTGGATGTTGCGATTTTCACAAACAACAGTGTATTAACTGCCAAGGTTGTATCTTTGTAAGGAAATAAATTACATCGTAATAAAAAAAAAATACTGGGGTTGGCACTGGTATTTGTATTGCAGATCACTTGTTTGCTTTCAACAGCCCAGCATAGTTTATCATTTCTATATATTATGAGCCATATCGCCAAATGTAAAAGCTAATCTTCCTGTGGGCTTAAGGAATAACTTCCGCAGAGAATCAAACAAATGACAGGACGACGTTGTTTTAGGAAAATCGTAATTAAAACTTATTTCGCCACAAGCACCATTAAAAAAAAAATCGCTGTCTTTTTTTTTGTAGGAAATTCACAAAAAAAAATTTTTTTTAGGAACCTCGTCAAAAAAAATTTACGAGAGGTTTTCTTGTAAAAGTGCCATACACATGATACCTATATTTGTAATAAGTTATTTACGACTTATAGGCTTGTATTACAGCATTTATTTTTGAGAAGTGGAAATAGAAATTATTTTTCTTGTGCTTGCAATACAACTGTAATGTATACACGAGAGAGAAAACAATTTTTTTTATTTATATTCATGAAAAAATGGGTGTGTAATCATCAATACTCAGATCAGTATCCCTGATGTTACAGCCCAAAGACCTTAACTACATGAACAGTCTTCCTTAGAATGTGCTTATTTCTATTAAGCGGAAGGTAAATTAACTTCCGCAAAAATAAAATCAGTTTACGTGTTGGGATGGAGTTGAGGGTAGTATTTAAGAGGATTTCTTCACTACGGCATTGTACAAATGAAAACATTTAAAGGCTGTTCACGATCAAGTGAGCACTTTTGAAATCAACCTAAGAAAAAAGCAGCTGCTCCCACCTGCATATATTTTGAGAGGCACGCTGAGTGTGCATGCGCACAATAAAGTTGGTAACGATGTAGAGAAAGTAGTTCCCTATCTTTAGGTCGAATAAAAAGAGTTAGGGTAACCATTTCTGATCACTTAATTTATTTTTTTCGCTTCCTGCTTTTTCTAAATCATCGAAGTGTATAAATTAAAAGATTTGTAACACCTTTACTTTTTTTTTTTTTTATAATAATTCCGCTGTTTCGCCTGACCGGCGCACGAGTAAGGTTATGAGGCCCATGACAATGTTAATTCTACATAAGGCGGATGAAATACACAATGTGCGTACAAGAAGATCTTAAGCAGGGCTTTCGAAAGTGCTCATTTTACCGTGACCAGCCTATACAGCGCTAACTAATGCCATTGGCTAATGCTTTGACATGTGCATATGTACACTCTAAAGCCGAATGAGTGATGTTCACTGAAAGTCAGTTGATAGCCTACTGCCGACCGGCGAATCAAGCAAATTGACTGGGCACAGGGGATTTACAGCAGTGACATTCTTGACATTCAGCAGTAAATGACAAATAAATCAGTGAACTGCAACCACTATACTAATTATAGTTGTCTGGCTTTGACTTATCAGTTGCTCAATTCTCCCTGTCTTCACTGATTTGGCTCAATGCTCACTTATTCAAGTTTAGAGGATAATCAGCAAACGGCAGTTCCTGAATATTTAACCAAATGTTTAAAATATGCAAATATTTATTTACGTTTAATTTTTTTTTTCGTATGTATGGCCTGTCATTTGGTGATTACATATGTCACTCGGTTGCCTACGGCATTTATTTATATTGTAGTTTTTTTTTTTTTCAACTTATACAACGTTGTTAGCATTTGTTATTGTGGCTGTAGTAAAACAGAAAAATTTAGGATTTGACATCAAATTAATCCAAAATATTAAGTGTAATTTTTTTAATTCGAGAAAAATGGCATTGCAAGCAATGCACCCAAGTTGAAAAATGTTTGGTACAAATATAAAATGATCAATTTTTTTGGTATCCAACACCCTTTAAGGTTGAAGTAAAGCAACTGCCTATGGAGCACTGCACCCGACTATACATCGTGAAGAACTCATAAAAAAAGTAGTACAGACACCAGCAAAATTGTCAGAAAAGTGCGATTGATGCTGTATACGAAAGAGGAATGTATATATTTTGCAACACTACAAAATATTTAAATTAAATATATTCTTTTAAATGAACAATAAATCGATAAAACGAGTCTGTATTTTTTGACAAAATTTAAGTATATTTCCATTCTGGGTGCTTCAGAAAGCAGAATTTGCAAGAAAGTTTTCGTCATGGGATATCATGTGTTTGCTACGATTGTGTGTAAGAAAATTGAACAATAATGTAGGAAATCATTTGTATAATTGATTTTATGTGCGTCCATTCGTCACAAATATTTATGGCTGAAACTGACATAAATAAAGTTAATTATAAAACTGATATGATGCATCATTACTGTGATTTTATTACACATGATCAAAGTAAATATTATGACAACCTTTCTTGAAGAAGATTGTCTTGCAAATTCTGTTTTCCGAAGCATACAAAACGGAAATGCACTTAAATTTTGTTAAAAATGCGGACTCTTATCGATCGATTAATTTTTTTTTTTTTTTAACAGTACATTTTAGTAAACTATTTTTTAATGTTGCATAATACATACATTATTCTTTTATGAACAGCATACATCACACTTTTCGAACAATTTTTATGGCGTCTGTACTAATTTTTCATGAGTTCTTCACATTGTACAGTCAGGTGGAGTGCTCCATAGGCAGTTGTTTTAGTTCAAACTTGACCAATAATTAAAAAAGGTCTGAAGGGGTTGCCTCAGTTCACAGCATTTGTTTTTGGCAGTTTTAATTGGAAACATGATTTTCTGTTAATGGACTCAGAAATCACTTTCTGTGTTTCGGACTCAAAAATTGTCTTACTGTGTTTGAACTTAAAACTGTCTTTCTTTTTTGCACTCAATTATGCCTTTTTTTGTGTTTGGACTAAAAAAAAATGCCTTTCTGTTTATTTTACTTAGGATTGTATCTCTGTGTTGGAGCGCAAAACTGTCTTTCTGTGTTTGGAATCAAAAAATCATTTTCTGTGTTGGAAACAAAATACTTCGCAGCTGGCATTCGCTTTCTATGCATAATCCTCTGTGAAGCATTTAAATGACTTACACCGCTAATTCAAATCAAAGTGTAACATTGATCAATCTTGTCGCTGAAATATCCGCAGGCTTTCGCTGGTGTAATTATTGTTGATTCAAATTAGTTGCAGTTGATTTATAATAGGCCTACGTGCTTTTTTATATTCATTCCGAAGTTATCTCAGTGAAATCGCACGTTATATTTGCGAGTAAGAATTCGTATTTACTATAGAAACAAACGATTATATTCTTTGATCATGTGTATTCCATAATTTTGCCGTATTGAATACTGAGAGATTCTATACATGAGCGCTGTAGGCCCTACATCATAACGTGAATGTGTAAATGAAATGTAATGATAAATGTTGCATTTTAGACCAAAGCAGCATTAAGCTTTGTTTTTGTAAAACTTGAGTACAGAATTTTTTTAATTTAAGAAACTAACAAACGTTTTAAACAGTCTTAAATTTTTTTCAGTCGCACAGACATACATTAATAGAAGTTTTTGTATTTGATTAGGCCCAATGCGTGTATATTGCCTGTCGAAGTAAATTATTTACAAATATCCACGTGAAGATTTAATTTTTTCGATCAAGATTATTCGAAAATATTCATTTATGTTTTTTTTTTTTTTTGAACGTTTTCTGTCCTGCGGTCGGAAGTCGGGATTCCCGAGGAGACCTGCATGTACACTACGCAGCATTCGGCAAGAATTTTTTTTTTTTTGCGCGGCTCGCGCTGCCCTTTGTTCCGAAGTTTTTCCACATCGCGCCCAGCGGCGATGTCGAGCGGTGCTGCGACTTCCTGCGGCGAAGGGATATTTCGCCGTTCCAAACCGGCAGAGCTGTGCCATAATGACGCCGTCACTGCACGACGAGAACATCAGAAAAATATACACTACGTTCGCTTCGGCGCGAAAAAAAAAACGCACACACACACACACACACACATCGTGCAGAACTGTAATAATCCCCGGACTCTGCGGCGGGGATAAAAAAAAAAAAGTAATTTACATCGGCACAACAGCGGCTGGAGAACGTTCGCAGAGCGTGCCGGCGTTAGCTCAATACCGTTTCCGGTTGTTGCACACGAGTTTACGCAACAGCAGGCGTAGAAACCCGGTCCTTAGGTTGATCTCAAATCAGACAATGTTTCACTATAATTCCACACGAACGCTGTGGGAAAAAAAAATTCCGTAATTTTTACTGAGAGATTGTTTGTAATTTTACAAAAGATTGTAAACCCCGATCACGATAAAGTGAGCACTTTTCAAGCCCTAGTTACTTTTTTTTTTCTTTCCGCCAATTGATATCCTTCCACCACTTGTTAATGTAAACCCTGCCATGCGAGTAATAAACACAGTGTATACATTCGCCATACCGAAAAACAAAAGTCAGAGGCCGCAATGAAAAGTTATGATGTCTGATGAAACGGCTTCAGAAAGCCGTGAACGGCTTATAACAGTACGAAGATTTCTCTCGTAAAACTACAAGGACCGTGTCTACGAGCTCCAGCAAGATGGCGGACACTCGACAACGTAAAACCCGCATGTAGCTGTTCGTGCGAAAACTATGGGCGATGTAAGACGTGGTTTCGCGCAAAAAGAAATGTATCGCGAGTTCGACTTAACGTAAAACATTTCAAACAACTCGAACGATCATGATGAAACGGCAATTTCAATCAGGCGTGACCGTATTACTCATTAACTGGTAATTTTCCCCCTAGCTACGAGGAACCCTTGAATTGAAATTAATGTATTCTTCCAGTTAAACATTTTTGCAGGTAAAAGTAAGTGCTTAGCTCGTAGGTGAAGTTTGCCTCGTGGGTAACACTTCTCAATGATGTGAGATGTGATGCAAAGCTATAATTTGTAATATTACAAATATATGCTTCGAAGATTTAACAAGAAAACTGTTTGTAGTTTTACAAAGAATTTTCTTGGCAACTGGGTTTCCAAGCGGTTTTCCTGTTGACGTACAAAACATTTTTGAAGAGTGAAATATGTCTCGGTATTATTTTTAAAAAAATATTATAAATTGTTGTTTATTTTTAATTGGATCGTCAGAAAAATTTGAAAATTCACAAAAAAAGATATACGTATATTTTTAATAATCATACCATTTCTTTAAAAAAAAATTAGACTGCTGAATATTTGATTTACATTTTCGGCAAGATTTTATTGCCAGAATTGACCTCACTGTTACTCTAAATTCCATGATCAACTGATAATTTATTTAGAGGGCAGCTTATCTACAGGCTGTTCACGGTAAAGTGAGCACTTTTGGGGCCCTAGTCACTTTTTCCTTTCAGCCATTTCTTATCCTTTAACCCCCTTTTAAAATAAATATTGGCATGTAAGTAATAAAGACAGTGTATACATTCCACTGCAATCGAAAGTTCACGTCGGACTAAAACAAATTACTTCTATTAACTATTACTCCAAATGAGAGGGCTTTCAAAAGTGCTCACTTTACCCTGAACAGCCTCTATACGGTCGCGAGAAGAATAAAACGGTCAGCATTTTCTTGGAACAAAGAAAGTAAGCGTGATATTTTATTTAGCTTCGGGGATACGATTACTATGTCACGCCAGTTACAACATTATGTAGGGACCTAACGTTTCATGTGCATAAAACATTTTTTCACCCTCGACTTATATAAAAAAAATGTATACTTACTTCAATTTGAACGTGGCAGCTACGACATCAATCGTAATGTCTGCTACGATAAATTGTGTATAATCTGTTCACGGCAAAATGAGCACTTCTGAAAGTCCAGTTTTAGATATACTTGTATGCACGTTGTGTATTCCTCCGCCTTAAGTAAAATTAGCATTGCAATGGGTCTCATCACTTTATTCATACGTCGAATAAGTCGAACTGTAAAATAATTATAAAAGAAATATACTTTACATAGCTGTTAATTTTTACACTACTGCGCATTAAAATTAAAACAGGAAGCGAAAGAAGAAATAAATTTAAGTTATCACAAATGCTTACCTAACACTTTTAATTCGACGCTAAGATACGGAACTACTGTCTGTCCAACGTTACCAACTTTACTGGGCGAATGTCACTCAGTGCGCCTATTAAAATATATGCATGGAGGAGCGCAGTGACATTTTTCTAACGTTCTTTTCTAAAGTGTTCACTTTACCGTGAACAGCCTTTAGTACGTAATATTGGAGATAGACAATCCAATTACAATGACTGCCACACCCACCACACTACAATATTATGATATGAAAAGTAATTCATTATTTCATTCCTAAACCGTTGCTCTTGCTTGTTTTATACTTTCGAAAGAAAAAAAAGACATGAAAAAACTCAAGCTGCTTGTCTCACAGAGTTAAGTCAAAGCATTGCGAGATTTCAACTGATGATTTGTAATTTATGACACGCCCGTTACAAAAAATTGTATCACGATTATTTATTGAAACTAACACATTTTCATTTGTTTATTTTCTTTCTTTACGCCTAAATCTTTACATTTAAAACCTTAAAGGTAAGCAATTTTTTTTTTTATTATATGTTTTATTGCCTTGTCTCGCAGAGTTATGTCAAACCATTGCGAGATTGCAACTGATGTGTTGTAATTTATGACCCCCGTTACAAAAGTTTTATCACGAATATTTCTTGAAACTATAGCTACTTAAACACATTTTCATTTGTTTATTTCTTTCTTCACGCCTAAACCTTTGCATTTAAAACCTAAAGTCAAGTAAATTTTTTTTGATTCTATATGTTTCATTGCCGTTCTTTACGTTAGACTTAATGCACATGCCACACCCATTTCAATGGAGTAACCTTTTGTCGAGCCCATGCCCCGTAGTTCTACCAAAGAATAACGGTTAAAGAGATCGCTGCAGGTAAATTACATTATTTAAATTATAGGCTGTCCACGGTAAAGTGAGCACTTTTTAAGGCCCTGCTGAATCTTTCCTTTTAGCAGATTTCTGTGTTCCTGTCGCTTCTTAACACAAACATTGTCTTGCGACAAACAAACGCAGTGTATACTTTTCTTCACTCCCAGAAGTTAATGTCTGAAGGTGTAATAAATTGTATTTATTAGTCGTTAACGCCGATTAGAAGGGCCTTAAAAAGTGCTCAATTTACTGTGAACAGCCTATAACACGTTTGTTGCGAGTAAATCAAACTAATTCACTAGCAAACATAAGATCATTTACATCGGAAGAAAATTTCATGTAGCCTACTCTGTATATGAAAGAGTGTTTTCAAAACAGTGGAACAATTTTTATTGGAACAGTTAATGAGGCGTTACTTTAGGCTGTTCACGGTAAACTGAGCACTTTTAAAAGCCCTGCTTAAGATCTACTTGTATCCACTTTGCGTATTCTTCCGCCTTATATAAAATTAACACTGCGTGGGCCTCATCACTTTGTTGATGCGTCGGTCAAGTGAACATGTGAAATCATTAGAAAAGTAAACATTTTACAAATCTGTTCTTTTTTACACTTCGATGCATTAAAAACAAACAGAACGCGAAATAAATAATTTAAGTTATCACAAATGGTTACCTTACACATTTTTTTCGACGTTAATATATTAAACTACTTTCCATTCTTCGCTACCAACTTTACTAGGCGCATGTCACTCAGTGAGCACGTTAAAATATATGCACGCAGGGGCAGTGAATTATTTTAAGGTTGACTTCAAAAGTGCTCACTTTATCGTGAACAGCCTTTAAGCGTCGCTCCAATGCAACTCACGCAGGCCGTGTCCGAATGAATTCAGGCATGTACTCGTGTACTTGTATCCTTGCATACTTTACATACCTTTGGCACCAAAATTGATGAATTCGGACAGGCAGTCTTGTTGGCTTCGGCAACTTCTATTAGTAGTTGAATACTTTTAATGAATGTGTATCCCTACAAATAACTAAGTAATTGCAGAAAGTTATCGGGTAAAAAAAAAAAAGATTAAAATAATATTTCAAATTGATCCACATAACTTTTATCGTCTTGCTGATTGTACTTGAGTTTTCAATTTCGTTTGCTTGCTTTGCTGTGGCTTTGGTAGGTTATGTACACTGTCCTAATTAGAGTTTATTATTTAGATATTTCTTTAAGACACACCTTACGAAAATTATGTACGCAGTTCAAAATTCCAAGCTACCAAGCCCGTAAGGTAGCCCTACTAAAATTTAAATAAAATAATTACGTCTCCAGTAACCTACAAATTGCTTCTAAAATGGCGGTACATTTACTGCAAGTACGCGAGAAGTATACATCTTCATATACTTGTATACTCGCGTACATCACTTGCAGTTCGGCCGGCATTTGTGATGTCACTTCCGGGGACAGGCACGCACAAGTAGGTATTTCAAGCGAATTCAGACACAGTCTTAAGAACCAGTAGAAAAAGATGTTAAATCAGCCAATAGCAGCAATTAAAACAATTCACCAATTATACTACTTGAGACTGAAGGATAGAAAAAATCTGTTTGTAAATCGTTCCTTGCGAGCTTTCCCCGGTGAAGAGAAATGACGTTACGGCACTGCTTTATCAACATTATGCCATCAACCTCACAGAAACTCGTAGTCTAAGATGGGACGAACTCGAATCAACAAATTAACAGCACGCTTAAGAGTAAATACATGTCACTTTCAGTAGCTTGGCGGTGGGCCACCTTCTCCAAACTGCTTGCCACACGAGCAGATCAAACAACTTGCAAGTTTCCTCTGGTGGCTCAGTTGGTAGAGCGGTGGACTGTATATTGTACGACGTAGGTCGCTGATCTAAATCCGGCCCGGAGGAGCGTTTATTTCATCCGGTTCAAAAAAATATTAACTCTTTACTCAAGGCCTCGAAACAACTTCAGATTTTCAGAGCGATTGTTTAGGCCTAATTATAGTGTTATTTTAAGAAACTATAAAACTTCGTTCATTTAAGCATGTATTTGCTCCATTTTGCTATTAATTATTTCTAGCACCTAAGAAAGTAAAATCTGTGTTCCTTAAAAATATCCGTAAAACGTAATACATACATAAACTAATACACTTATTATTAAAGCGAGACTTTAAAAGCACAAGACAATCCGCCTTGTATTTAAAACTGTCCCCACTAACATTAAGCAATTTTTTTTCGTAGATCGCGGATGGATTATTTTTTTATACAAACCTTCGTCTTGCTGTACTGGACAACCAATAGGAAGTATTTTGTATATAAGTGAGTGATAAATAATCATAGAATAATGAAATTCGAATTATTCACACGAATACAGTTTTATTTGCGTGAATAAACGCAGAGTATTTCTAGTTGGGTAAAATGGACGGACGAATATGGAGTTCAATAAATACTGTTCCACCTTCTAACAACTGTCGCAGGAAAACTGTCATGTTTTCGAGAGAAAAAAAACTGCTTACAGCATACTTCCTCAACGAGAGTGTGCAGTTTTAATTTGTAGGCCTTTTATTTTTTTTATTTTTGATTGTACATGAGTGCACTCTCTTCACCACATTATGTGTAGTTTAAACCTTCAAACATAGCGCTGCGATGGCTACACATTAAGAAATTATTCGGAAATTTACCATACCAGTGTAGGCCTATATGCTCAGTGAGAAAGCGGGAATAAAATCCCCCCCCCCCCCGTCCCTTGTACATTCATTGTAACTTTCCTATGTTTACTCAGGAAACAGTCAAATGCGTAGGGAAATTTCCAACTTTGTACAGTAACGACACTAAACATTCCTATAGGCATATCTGCAGCTTAATGCGTGCTATTATTTCCTTATAGTGTATACATTAAAAACTTAAATTACTGTTTAGGAAGTTTACCTGCAATTTCTCTAGTGGACACGAAAACGAAATGAAACGCTTAAAAATGGCATGGTAGACTTAATTGTTCATTTTACCCCACAAACTGGTGTTTTGAAAGACGAAACACATTTTAGAAAGTATTTTGAATTGGTTTGATTAGTTTATGCGTTGTTATTTCACTTGATACACAATTTTTTAACAACGATTTTTACTCGTCGTTTGACGGCCAAAAAATCACTGGGAAAAAAAAGGGGCTAATGGATTAGTGAAAAATTTCACTAAATCAATAAGTGAAAGAAAACTGGCAATTTTTTCCACTGATTATTCGGTTACATTCACTGAAGTGACTGTTGAATCAGTCAGGTACTGTTCACTGATTGAAACAGCAAATTTCTCACTGATTCAGATTTAAATTGCACACATAATTATAGCCACAGTTACAGTGAAAATCTGCGTGCTACAACTACAATTCGTAAAATTAGGCCTATGTAAATTATATTAAACGTAACTGGTGGCGTTTTATCTTCGTACTTGATTATTCTAATCTCAAACTATTCTTAAAAATAAATTGTTAAGTTATCTGTGGAGGCAATAAAAAATATTTATTCAACTCAGTGTTTTCCACGTTCTTAAAATAGCGTTAAAACATCTTAATATACTTTAAATACTTTGAGGGTATTTATATTTCGCAACGTCACAGTGGGGGTATTCATATTTCGCAGCATCACAATGGGGGTATTCATATTTCGCAACGTCACAGTGGGGGTATTTATATTTCGCAGCATCACAGTGGGGGTATTTATATTTCGCAGCATCACAGTGGGGGTATTCATATTTCGCAGCATCACAGTGGGGGTATTCATATTTCGCAGCATCACAGTGGGGGTATTCATATTTCGCAGCATCACAGTGGGGGTATTCATATTTCGCAACGTCACAGTGGGGGTATTCATATTTCGCAGCATCACAGTGGGTGTATTTATATTTCGCAACGTCACAGTGGGGGTATTTATATTTCGCAACGTCACAGTGGGGGTATTCATATTTCGCAGCATCACAGTGGGGGTATTTATAGTTCGCAACATCTCGGTGGGGGAATTAATATTTCGCAACATCTCAGTGGGGTATTTATATTTCACAATGTCACAGATAAAAATTCCACATGAACAAGAGAAGTTACTTTTGGCGCAATGTCGTAAGCGTAATTATGAAACATTTAACTTCACTATAAAAGGTATAAAAATTCGTACCGAAGATTTAAGAGTTCCCTTAGGCAATAAGTTCTTGGGAATACGCTTAGTTTGTCTGAAATAACGCTGCAACTTCTGACTAATTTTATCCCAGTTCGCGAATTTTACCGCCCAACTTCAAAATGGAGTCTTGAGCAACCATTAAACGTAAGATATTTTTTACGATTATGAAATTTGTTTGGACTAAGATGTAGATTAATTTAAAATTACCATATATAATAATTAAATTTTTTAAAAAATTAATCTCATCTTTTTGCACTTTAATGACGCTGCAATAGCCCGACGAACACGACACGGCAAACAGATAATGACGTCAGAGCTGGACGGAACTTCATATTAAATTTTATCCAGTATTCTCAATACCACGATAAAATTTCCCCAACAAGTAATTTTGTTGGCTGTTGGAAAATTCTAAAACGGCAGGCTATCGTCATAATATTCAATATTTACTTTTTCAAACTCGCGATAGAGTGAATGATTAATTTGCTTATGACAATGGGCCTATTTGAATTTACAAGAGAATTAAATAGTACATAGAAACAAACAGGAATGGTATTATTTTGGCGGCAAGTTAGTTTATTATTTACTACAGTAGGAAAATACACACGAAATTTTGTCTTATGTTGTATTCATATTTTTTTCACGCCCCAACGAGTCCGACACGATGGAAAGTATATTATCGACCAAAAAGTAATGGGAACCCGTGAAGATAGGTAATACAGTACGTCAGTTGACCCGTGTTTCACGGCCTTCGGCGTAGGACCGCTGGTGTTTGTCCGTGGTAGCATGGACAGAGAGGTCTATTGTAACATTCTGTATAATGAAATGCTCCCAACATTGTGCCGTTTTTAAGGAATGGACCCATGTTACTTCTAGGATGACAATGCCAGGTGCCATGTTTGAAAGGCTGCTATGCAGTGGTACGCCGACAACAATGTTCGCCGATTGGACTGGCCCGCCCAGAGTCCCGACCTCAACCCTATAGAACATCTTTGGAACGATTTGGATCGCCGGGTGAGGGCTCGTCAGGCGCGGCCAAAATCCATTACTCAACTCATGGAATGGTTGCAAGAGGAATGGCTACGAATCCCCGTGGATGTCCTGCATACACTCGTATAGAGCATGCCACACAGGGTGACTGCTGTTATAGCCACAAGAGGTGGCCCTACGAGATTCTAAAGGGGTGACAACCACCGAGCAAACATTGTGGACAGGTGCCCAATTACTTTTTGGTAGATAGTGTAGAAATAGAATCTACTTTTGCCGGGTTGTCGAGGCTGCGGTTTTGTCGGACTGGCGTCACAGTGACCTTGATTTTCATTGGCTGCTACTCAGATTTAGTCGTGTCGGGTTCGTTGGGATATTGCGAACAGCTTTACATGTAAAAATATTGTAAATTATTGAGGACTCACCTACATTTCTATTGGTCGTTTATGGTTAATTAATATGTTTTTAAACAAACCTTTGAAAAGTTTCAGTGGCTATTAATGCATGGAATATTTTAACTCGAACAGTGACTGGAGTACACCCAGTAAAATTGATAACGACGGAGAGGAATTACATAGTTCCATTTCTTAAAGTTGAAATATGTGTCAGATAAACATTTGTGAATAAGGAAAATGTTTATTTTTAAGAACAAGTGGATCTGTAAGACGTTTAGGCATACTTTTCTAAAAAAAAATTCACAGTTTCACTTGACCCACCCATCAGTACAGTTTCACTTGACCCACGCATCAGTAAAGTGATTAGGTCCATGGCAATGCTAATACGGTAGAAGAATATGCATACACGTAGATCTCAAGAAGGGTTTTCAAAAGTGCTCAGATTACCGTTAACAGCCTACAGGAGATGTAGTCTACGGTATTTAATGTAAAATGAGCACTTTTGACACCTTAGTTATTTTATTTTCCTTTCTACATTTTTTTTTTTTTGTAAATAATGCCATGTGAGTAATAAACACAGTGTATATATTGCACCGCACTTGAAAATTAAAGTCTAAGGCAGGATTTACAATAACCCGTCACGTCCGTCCGTCTCCCAGCCGAGTGATTTACAACCAGACTTCGTACGTCCGTCGTAAGTTCATTGCTGCAAACTAATAAAAATAAAACTTTTTACAAACAGGAAAAAAATTCTCCACAAAAAGTAAAAATCTTTTAAGCGGAAATTGTGTTTTAAATACCCAAAACGCACATACACGTACATAACGGAAATGAATCGACGCAAAAAAAAATTACAAATATCAAATAAAGCGTTACTTTATTATTTTTACTGTTGCACAAAAGGAGCTCGTGTTTCCAAACGTAACTATCAATTAATCTTCAGGAAAAATGTGGGTAACTCGATTTCAGTTTACAAACCAACATATGAAAACAAAACACTGCACACACTACACAGCCTTGTAATTAACTCGAGTTGAACGAGTAACAAAACTTGCAAGTTTAGAAGGCTGTAATTTCATCCGTCAAACGTTAAAGCTTGCCAAGGTTTTGACCGACGGATAGAATTAATGGCCACCTCTGATTGGCTGTTGGTCACGTGATTGATGTGCCTAATTCAACAATAAAATATATCTGTCGGACATTATTCCAAACGAGAGGGCCTTTAAAAAAAGAGTGCTCACTTTACCGTGAACAGACTATACCCGCTGCACGCCATCGTTCGCTGTCCCCTACGGCCTGCAGCACTGGAAATGCCCCCCCCCCCCCCCCCATCGAACTATCAACCGGGCAGCCGAGGTAGCGACAGCGCCCCAAGCGGCCCTCTCAGGTAATGAATGGAAGTTGCTTGGTAGCAGGCCGCCATTGGGCGCTAATCATCATTGGCCGGGCATTATGAATGCTCCGTTGCCTAGCAACTAATTGTTGACACGGACAGGGCGTTCTCGCAACCTTACCCTCCCTCTAAAACCGCACCCTCCCTGCCTCGTTAAACACCCTCCCCTCCTCACATTTCCAACGTCCTTTAATCATCGCTTGGCGACAATAAGTGCCCTACGATGCCACGCCGTACGATAATTACAGTTTTGTGTTTCCTTTTTTATTTTTCTCGTGCGACATACGATAACTCTGCGAGAGTACCATAATTTCGTTTTTGCTGGCGGAATTTGATTTCGTTACAAACAGTGGCGCAGTGATCGCGGTTGGGGGAGGTTACAAGGACACATCGTACCCCCTAATTTTTTGGGTGGGTACAACATAGCGTTCGTACCCCCTTCCTCCCCCCACCCCCACCCCCCTCCCACCAAGAAAAACATTCTCATGTCCTTCAGTACCTCAGTACACAAGTATTATTTCCAGCAAAAGTGCAGTGTCTCAGCAATGTAGGCCTATCTGCTTGTTTTAAACCAATAGATGGGTTGGGTTACAATAACTTTAAATGATCATGTAACCTTCACTTTGTATATGGAACCTAAATAACTAGTGTCGTCACTTGAAAATATTCAAAGAACTGGGAGTTTTGAATTTAATTAAACAAAAGGCGTTCGAAAAGGTTGTCATAATGACATGCAGTGTCAAATATCGATCACAATAACGAAGGTAAATTGAACTCTAGAAGTTTCAGTATTTTGAAAATTACGTTGGTTACAAATCAGTATAGCTCTTTTCATCTATCGCTAGCTGCGTTTCGCATGCATATTTTTACTACTTATATTTATACTATGAAGAATAACCTATGCGCCTATTCGTTGAAATGTGATATATATATACACACACACTCACACACACTCGTGCTAATGCAAAAGTAAAACGTAGGTCTATACTAAACGCATACCTATTGCTAGAAAATAAACATAAAATGTTCTTAAAGATTTTTAGTCTTCCAATTAGTAAGAGTTTAATTCATCAGTTTTTTTTAACTTATTTTCCTAGATTATGTTAGTTACATGTCATATTTTAGGGACGTATATGTAAAATTGAATTTAAGTAATAAAAATCGCAAATAAATAAATCTCGTAGATAGTTCGGTTTTACACCGAGTAACTAAGCTATAGAGAAAGTTAGCGAAATTTTGCGGATGTCATCGTTTTACAAAGAAGTTTGTGCTTAAAAGTACGTAGTGCTATAAAATTATTTGCAGATAACTTATCTTACTCTTGCACTGGCTCAGTGATTATATACATGTGTTCATATTATATAGACGCTTATACATTATATAGAATATATATAGAAGTAATCTGCAAAAGACAGCCGATAGGTATTGTCCAATGAAATGACAGTATTGGTTAGTTCTATATTTATCTCATTTTTTGGAAAAAGACTAATTTACAAAAGTATGCAATGTTACCGAACATAAATACAATGTAAAATTTACAATTAGGATAAACTGAAAAAAAAAAAAAATTAATGATCGACTTTACGGAAAACAATCTAATTTAGGGATAACTGCAATCTAACCTAAGCATTACTGCAAACTTCAATTTGCACCATTTCTGTAAATCACTATCACTATCATCAATGTCAATCAGAAGTAAGTAATTCTGACACTGTAAGCGACAGACAATCAGAAACATTAGAGATTTCAATAACCGCTGGTTAAAATCAAATCTCTCCACCTAAATATAGTGGGCTGCCTTTCAAAACGCCAACGAGGCTGGTCGTCATTGGTGGAAATACAGGCGATTGCAAAAGAATTTCCACGTGCATTCACAGCTTTCGATATCATTGCTATTCACGGTGAAATGAGCACTTTTGAAAGCCGCGATTAAGACGTCAGTGCATGAGCATTCTACATTCTTCCACGATATGGAAACTAAACATTGCCATGGGGCCTGATCGCTTTATTCACGCGTCGCCGGTCTAGAGAACCTGTGAAATTGTCAGAAAAATAAATACTTTAATAGTGAGCTAATTCTTACATGTAGTAGACGTAAGCCTGAGCACTAAATAAAAAATTGAAAACGAAAGAAATCGATTTTGGCGTTCACAAACATTAACCTAACATTTTTTTTTAGTTGAACGTTAAGACGAGGAACTGCTTTTCCTTGGTATGTTGCCAACTTAACCGGGCACATTCCAATCGGCGTGCCTGTTAAAACGTGAGCAGGAAGGAGGAAGAGACATTTTTCAAAGGTTGTGTTCAGAAGTACTCAATTAACCGTCAACTAAAGGCTGTTCACGATAAAGGGAGCACTTTTGAAATCAACCTTGGAAAAAAGTCACTGCCCCTACCTGCATATATTTCAACGGGTACCCTGAGTGACAAGCGCGCAGCAAAGTTGGTAACGATAGATAGGGAAGTAGTTCCGTAACCTAAATTCGAATAAAAAGTGTTAGGTAACCACTTCTGACAACTTTAAAAATTTCTTTTGCTTTCTGTTTATTTTTTAATGCACTGAAGTGTAAAAATGAGCAGATTTGTAAAAATTTTCACTTGACCGACGCATGAATAAAGTGACGGGGTCCATGGCAAAGTTAATTATACATGAGGCGGAAGAATACACAACGCGCATACAAGTAGATCTTAAGCAGGGCTTCCAAAAGCGCTCGTTTTACAGTGAATAGCCTATATGTATAGTTAAGAGACACGCGTAGGCAACACATTCAAAAATAGTGGTAATGTCAGCGTTGGTAGAGAGAAAAAAAAAAATGTCTACGTGCATTACAACTTTCTCCGCTACGTAGTAGTTGAGAGACGGCCACTGCGCGATTGCAGCGCTGCGTGCGTCCGACATACGTGCGACCAGGCGAGGCATATCTCACGGAAGGAAACGAGCTCGGGAAGACGTACGTTGCATTCCTGTGGACCCGGGAGGCTGTGAAGAGTGGATAAGGGGGGAAAGGGAGGTAAGACGCTAATTGCAGGGGCGGGGTGCTAAGGAAAGGATCGACTGCGTATCTGGTATGGGGTGGTGTAAGGGGGGTAAAAGAAGGTGCGAGGGCCCTTGTTGTCCCCTCCAGGGGCGAAAGCGACAGTGGGGGGGCTTCTGGGCGCGGGATATTTACTGCCCTGGTGCCAACAACTCAGAACCGCTGGTTTGTAGAGGGGCGAAGGGGGTCACGGACCCCCCTCCGCGGTGTTGGAGGGGGGGGGGAGAGATATCTCCCCCCTTCTTCTTTATCCACGACTCGCTCGCTTGACTCGCGGCCTTGTCTGACGCTGCTCAGGCCAGACAGCACCGTTTGTCACGTGGAAAAGTGTTGGAAAGAGTCAAGAAAATGCGCTCGCCCAGCTGGATTGCTGTGGAGGGCGTGGTCTAGTGTGTCGAACACTCCAGCAGTTTATTTCACAGTGCAGACGCTTCCGAATACACCGAGAAATTGAACGGGAGAGGTGGGGAAAAAAAAAAAAAAAATCGAAATTTGGCTGTGTCGGGTCAAACAGCCGTGGGTTTCACGTTAATATATTCTTTGGGATACGGGAATTAAATCAAATTGACAAAATAGAGACTCGGCTTGTTATTGCTTGAATCGTCATATCTAGACGAGAGCTTTAGGCTGTGTCCGAATTCGCCTGAAGTACATACTTGTGCGTGCCTGTCCACGGAAGTGACGTCTTAAGTGCTGTCCGAATTGCAAGTGAAATATGCATGTACACAAGTAAACGAAGTTATATACTTCTCGCATACTTGCGGAATATGTGCCGCCAATTTGAGAAGCAATTTGTAGGTTGCAATTGATTTCCGACATAATTATTTTATTTATAGTTTAATATCGCAACATTACTACATCGTAAACATAGAATTTTGAACTGAGTAAATTATTATCGCAAGTTTCATTAAAAAATATAATCGGAATCGATTCATTCGAATCACAAAATTACACAATTATCCCAGCATTGCAAGGGTTATTCACACGAATTTTGCAGACAGAAATGACCGTAGTAAGTTCAGATGCTGGGCCCTTCTTATCGCTCATTGTGTAAGGGCGATACTGCCATGCTTATCAAGCGTGCCATCGCCACTACGCGCAGGGGCAGGGTTATCGTCGCGCTGCGTGTACCTGTCTAAACTTCGAGCCTTGACGTTCTTATTTTATCTAATAGTGCGAAATCTGCAGCAAGGTTTAATGTAGGTCCTTAAGAGAATGTACTTTTTTATTTATCTAACCCGAATATTTCGAAATACCGCGCTTTGATAAAATCCGTTCCCAGCTATGTTTGAGTGCTCTGAATTAGCGGTTATGACGAGCATAGTCTGAAGTGTGTATTTTTTTGTCTATTAACACTATGGGTGCACGTTTAATAGGTTCGTAAACACTTCCCGCGGCTGAGCGGTTAGCCTGCTCGCCTCCCACCACGGCCAGGTTCAATCCCCGGTCATTCCGGATTTTTGTGTGGGAATCGTGCCGGACGACACTGTTAGTCGGCGGGTTTTTTTCGGGGATCTCCCGTTTCCCCCGCCCTTTCGTTCGTGCGCTGCTTCATACTCACCTCAATCACCCTCATCGGCTCTCAAGACTCACTCAAACATTCTGCAACGTAAATCAACCGCCTTTATGCGGGTTCTTAGAATTAATACATTAACGCAGCCTTCACATAACTTTATAAAACTGTTTTTAAAAAATGATCAGCGTATATCTGTTTAAATTTCAAAACACAAACATATAAACTCATCACATGAATAGCAGAAGCAATTATTGTCATACTAGTATTTTTTTAACAACTCATAGTGTACTGATAAAATCCCTTGGCTTGATTCCGAAAATACGTCATATAACAAAATGATAGCAGATTATCAGTAATAGGCTAGTTACAAACTTAAATGCCGCGTCTTTCAACTTTTTAACTCGGTTGCGTATACTTTTTTCTTTCTACAAAAACGACCATTTAACCCCCGTGTATGGATTCTATCGTGTGTATGATTATTCGTAATGAAATTTACATTTGCACTTTTATAAAATAATGTTTTTTTTTAATAAAGTTAATTATTTCATAGCCGTTGTTACAGTAGCATTTCACATAATTCATATTCTTAACTTTACAACGTCTTACTGAAAGGAACGGGATAGTTTCATGAATTCATAAAATTATAAAATTAACCTCTACTTTTGATATACTTCTACTTTCTGAAACACAATTAATTAATAGAGACCAGTAAAATTCGCGTTCTTTTAGGACATTTTAAACTAAAAACACTTATCCTTTGTTATACATTTTTCACTACACCGTTCTTTATTTAACACGCCGCGGGTGATTCTGCGCAAATAAAATAACACTTCACAATTTTGTGACCCAATAACGTGCAGTTAACTCAGAAAGTGAGTGACTTAACGTCAAGGCAGCAGCCAATGGAGGAATGACGCCTGCTCGAGTATGCACAGTACTGTGGATTTTAGCTTGACGCCAAAAAAATAACGCGAATCCTGCAGGTCCCTATGTATTAACATACAGTATATATGAGACATCCTGGAACACTTTAACCAACCTCCGAAAAAAATAAACTGACGTCATATCGTGCCGCCTAGTCTGAGGCGAGATTGTCACTCACTGGAGTAGCAGCCGACAAGTGGAAACCTAAAAATTTGCCGGATTCCGGATTCATTTGGCAAGAAGATAAGACTCCGCAATCATTTGCGTGGTCGCGTATCATTCCGTCGTCCATTGGTTGATGGCCCAGTTTCAAAGAAGACAGCAAGTAGGTAACAGCCCTCGCAAAAACGTTGTCTACACGGCATCCTCCAAGCTGACCGTGTGATCCTCCGCAGAACGGTTCCGGCAGAAACCACGCTGAAGAGGCGATAAAAGCTGCCAGGTCTCAGGGCAGGATATGATAGAAGTGCATTAACCCTACGCCCCATGGTTTTATACGAGATCAGGTGTCATGGGATTCGGTGCTTGTTTTATTGCAGGTTTGTTATTGGCTGAAAGAGAGCACTCTTTCGCACAACCTGGCGAGGGCGCCTCCTCGCGCTCTCTCGTGCTCTCGCTCTGTGTAATTGAGACAACCACTCTCTCGTTTCTCTCCGACGTCATGCTGACAGCTGATGCCGAAAGACGGGAAATCTTGTTAAGCTAAAATCATAATCATAGCGATTTTTTAAATAACATACATGTGTTCAAAATAATTCACATATAATTACAGTTAAAATGCAACGTGATTTTGGCTAGGAAACGACTATGATCTTCTTCAAACACGGAAATAATGTGAACAAATATGGCGCCTGCGAGAGAGCGCCAGCGAGTATACAATTTTGTGGTCTCTCTGTGTTCTCGCTCTTACGCGCCCTCTCCGGCGAATTGAGACGACCAGAGAGCGCTCTCTGGGCCAATTGAGACATGCCTAAGTCTGTCTTGCCTCTAGCGACGACCTTCAAATACCTGAGGCTCAATCATTTCAAGACCACGGATTCTAACCCACGGGCCACTGAACTCGCCGAAATTTTCCTGTCGCGCGTACCGAATTCCGCGTGAAAATCCGCAGACTCTCAAGTTGATCAGGACGCCAAAAAAAAAAAAAACACATGCTTTCAATGAGACACCACGCCAGCATCAGAAAACTAAGAAGATGCGGTAGCCACAATTTCACCTGAAATTTATTAGAAAATATTCGAGCAGCAGGTCCTGACAAGTTTATACCGAAATGCTGAAACCGTCACGAATCGTGCTGAATTATCCCTTCCCCCCCCCCCCCCAGTTCCGGCCAACGGGTCGCTGGAGTTGCCACTGGAATGCACTGTCGCTAGTTCCTGCCCGTACAGTAAACCGTAATGATTTACGTCTTAAAAATTCCTGAGGCGAATTAAAAAAAAAAAAAAAACAGCTTTTCAACTACATCTTCATGGGAGGGTTTTAAAAAAATATTCTTCTGCTCCCCACAACCTGTAGACCTACCGGGCGTGATTTACTATGTAATAATGGGCAAACAAACAAAAACAAGACTCCCTCCCCCAACCCACCATCACCTTTTCCAGAAAAACTTCTGGGTAAGTTCGCCAAAAGAAGGAAAGTGGAGGACTGGAAAAAAATTTATCCCCACCACGGTATGGATATCCCGTAAGTTACGCCCGGTAACAAGCGAAGCTAATTAATAACGCAAGCTTATATCATCTCCTAACAACCCCCCCCCCCCCCCATTTTTTTGGACACACCTTCTTGTCCTTGCTCGTATGTGTTGAACAGTCGGGGAGAGAGTAAGAGCGGGATATAATAAAAACAACAATAAAACTGGGAGTGTTTAAATAAGGCGTGGCCAGTCTGTAAATCAATGCTAAAACTGTCCCACCATGTGGCCTATTATGCTCTTGCGGTAGGGGGTGAGAGGGGGAAGCTGTGGGTCCAGCATCCGTAATGCTTTCCCCCTATCCCCTGTCCCGGAGACTCGACCATTATTCGAAATAAAATTCGAAGTGAGTGTGTCTGAGGAGTGAATGGTAGAAAAGAAGGGGGTGGGGAAGGGGAGGAATGAAAGGCGAGGAAGATGAAGTAAGAAATAAATAGAATGTCCCCTCCAGATTTAGGGGCAGGGGGGGTGATAAGGGGGTGTGTAGGTGAGAAATTTGTTGTATGCGCGCAGTCGGGAACACAACCACGAACGCGACGGGTCGCCTCGTGTCCCTCCAAGATAGATAGAGAGAGATAGAGAGAGATAGAGAGAGAGAGAGAGAAAGAGGGAGAAAGGAAGAGAGAGAGAGCACAAGCCACCCTTGCAGCAGCCACCATGGGCCCATATCACGCACACGAAAGACATGTGCACAGACCACAGACCAAAGATGAGGTAGACTGACTGGAGAAGTGTATACGACTGCGCAATCCCAACCTGCGTCTTAGGATTGGTGTGCACGCGACCCTCTGACGTCACGGCGCTCTCCCAAACTCCTGTGTCCCCAAGTTGAAGCATTCAGGAAACTGAACTCTTGCCCCAAGTTGCGTCCTAGATTAATAGAAAAAGAAGAAGACTTGCAATACTTTCGCGCGCTTTCGTGGAATTTTTACGTTGTTAAAGGTAAACAATGGATAAGCAAGGTGGGCTTTCTCAAAACAATCTTAATTAAATGCTAATAAATAATTAGTGATGTCTTCGTCCTCTCGAAACTATTTAATATGAACGCTAAAAAAATAATAATAATAGAAACTTTGTATGACTGTTGGCGAACTTATTTAAAATAAAACAGTTTTAAGGCGTGTATTTTTAATAAACGTTCAAATCACCCATCTCGTAAACATCAAATAATGTGCCAAATTTTTTTGAGACCTAGTGTCAGATTCTGAAAGCTTACCTCGGAAAAAGCATTTGTCGACCAGATTCGGACTGCGTCAATATGACGTCACTTGACGCCCGAATTTCGGACTCGTCCACGTCCACAGGTACGGCCGATTGTAGACACAGGTCTATATTGACGTCCTCGTGACCGATACAGCTGTCAAAGTCACATGGTCAACGGTGATGAATGAGTTTGTTTACTGAAATGTGTAATCGCAGTCGTTCTTCGTCAAGGGCGGCAGGTTATCTTTAAGCCTGCATGCCACGATAAAATTATCCGTACAAGCTCGACTGGAGTCTTCCACGAAACCTGCTACCCGACCCCACATGCAAGCTTTTATGGAGGGTTCTTTGGAATGCAGAGACATGCAAAATTCGCTTTGTCATTTAGCATCAAGATGAACTTCACAGTAATGTACGTACCGGAGCCTGCGTCGTTTCCCCATTGGCTGCTGCATAGATGTCAAGCCGCGCCCTTTCTAACTGGACTGCACGTGATTAGGACATACAACTGCGAAGTGCACATGTCAAATACAGTATGGTCCAATCACCGACGTATTACAAAGGTAGGCGTGTTTAAAGTTTGGCGTGTCCCCAAATAATAACGCTGATTCTGCAGGTCTCCAGGAATAACCTATCCAACGATACTTCTGGCCGCACAAGTAAAGACAAGTGAAATTTTTATGATTTTTACTTCTGCAAATGTGGTTCAGTAACAATCTTCACTCACGACTCAAAGATTACGCGTTTATCCACAAAGCTCATGGAAACGTTCGTGATAAATAAACACGAAAGTTTACTATAATTTTCACACAATGCAGTTTAAAATCAGTAAATATTCTTGTGTTTATAATTTACTATTTATTCGTGTTTAATAGTCATAACACTATTTCTCTAAACAAAATAACCAAAACGAAAATCGCCTTCTCTCCGATTGGCTAAAATTTCAACCTTGTATGAAACGTTCCCTCGAAAATTCAACACGACCAGTTAGATTACTAGAGACCTGAAGAATTAGCGGATTCGATTTGGGACAAGCTGGAATTCAAAACACATGTGTTTATATAACCTTAGCTATTGGTCCAAGCGTCGTTTGACGCCTCTTAGAGAAGAGTGGCCCAGTAATCGCCTCCCACTCTGACCACAGACAACCAATGCACAGCTTACATCGGCCTATATGTACATACGACTGTAGAGTCTAACCTGCAGGTCACTGAACTCGCGAATTTCCCAGGTCTCTGCTAATTACGAAAACGTCCATGAAAACGGCCGGTGGGCCGCGGTGGTGTTGTAGTGGTTAGACTACTCGGCTGCTATCGAGGCGAGCCGGGTTCAATCCCCGGCCGGGTCACCCCTGGGGATTTCAGCATGTGGGAATCGTGCTGGACAATGCCGCCGGTCAGCGGGTTTTGTCGGGGATCTCCCGCTTCACCCGCCCCTTCATTCCGGCGCTGCTCCATGGTTACCTCGCCTCACCCTCTACGGCTCTCAAGACGTCGCTGTTAAGAGCCGCCCAAATATCTCCACTCGCGTATATTATTTATTGGTTTTCAGTCAGAAATGCACATGTTTGAGTTCTGATATTAACCCTTTGAGGAGTATACACGTATATACTCGGGGTTACGTCTATATGGAAATTAATTTGCTCTTGAAGACAAAGCTCTCACTTTTATAGTTTCACTATTCCGCCAGACTTTATCGGAATCTAAGTAAAAAATGACAACTAGTCAACATTTCAGTTTGTAAGAATAAAACTGTTATTTTAAATAATTTTTCAAACGAACACGATGGATTGTAAAACTTGTTACTTCTATCGCGATACAGTAATTGGTACACAAACCAACGCGTGACTCTATCAATAATAAACGTCGCAGGGTGCAGTAGGCGTGTCCGGCGTAGCCAGGACCAATAGGACGATGACTAGCGGAAATACAGAGACCAACCAAAATGACATTGCTGTAGTGTGGAATATAGGCAGTTCACTTCAAACTTGTCCTCAGTGCTGGTAAATTTGTGCCGTCCTCAAAGGGATAAATCTCAACAGTAAGTTATAAAGGGATATATATATATATATATATTCGTGATGGCGACGATGATACCGCAATCATGATTGCTGTTACGCGACGCCCAAGTGTTGCCGCTACTAACTCAAGCCTCGTGCGTGCCCCCCCCCCCCTCCCACTCTAAACTTTTCCAGCGACGAAGCGCTCCCGCAGGCTAGAATGACCGGTTTGTCAAGCAAGTCCAGCGAGAGATCGCAGCTGACAAATAACTTGTCAACCCTGACTTATTATCTCCTCGTTGTTCATCCAGCTGCCCCTGGAGGGGATGGCCCTTGGCACATTTCTCTCCTTTGCCATACAAGGGCGGTAATAAGTAATTTTTAATTTATTGTTTTTATTTTCGGTGACCGGCCCATCACTCGTCAGTTACACCCGTCGAGGTCATCGCTTGTTATCGTGTGTGCGATCAACCATCTTGCAAAACGTCACCCAAGGCGACGTCGGTGCAACATAGTCATTTTTTTTTTTTTTTTTATTTACAGTTCCTAACTTCGAAACTTAACCCTTTCATTCGCACCTTAATTTAATGTTTCCTATGTTGCACAAATAAGTAATTTTTGCGCGTGATGTGCTGAAGCTGACAGATACCCTGTTTCGTGGATACAAACGATGAGCTGTAGACGTTTTTAGTGGTCGCAGATACGAACCAGTCTTAACGTAGGGTAGTAGCACGGTTTGCGGTTAGGGGTGAGTTGCCCCCAGGTAAGACAACTGGGCACTGAGCCTTTCGCTATACAGTAAAGGCCGTTCACGATAAAGCGAGCACTTTTGAAATCAACATAAGGAAAAAGTCACTGGTCGTAACTTGATACATTTAAACGGGCGCACTGGGTGACACGCGCCTAGTAAAGTTGGTAACGATGGATGGAAAGTAGTTCCATATCTTAACGTCGAATGAAAAGTGTTAGGTAACTATTTGTGGTAACTTAAATTAATTCTGCTGCTTTCGGTATTTTACTGCATCGAAGTATAAAAATAACCAGATTTGTAAAATATTTTCTTTTCCAATAATTTCACATATTCACCTGACCGATGCATGAATAAAGCAATATTACAATACATGAGGCGGAAAAATTCACAGCGTGGAGACAAGTAGATCTTAAGCAGGACTTTCAGGAGTGCCCATTTTACCGTGAACAGCCTATACCGGTCAAATATTAAAGTTCTACTTTCAAGATAGTCCTCCGCCTCACGCAAACTAAGATCAACTAATCACACCAAAGGACAAAGCACCGAGAGTACCTAGTGTAATAACATTTTTCATGAGAACTCTTTCTTACTAGGTGCTGCCAACCCCCGCGTTTTCTCACTGTTTTTATTCATATTTACTGTATTATGAATTAAATATTATAATTGATAAATAAGATGCAGGTAAAACTTCAATTTAACGAAAAATAAGATAATTTAATGTTAATAGAAGTAAAAAAGATTGTGATACAGGGTATAATTAGGAAATAACTTAACACGTCATACTTGGGGTGATTTTTCAAATGTTTGATTCTATAAGCGTGAAGAAACCTGCGCATATACTATAGTGATAATTCTTGGACTCTCTTTGCCATCGGCAGAGACCTGAAAATTCCGCGCTTTCATTTCGGGACAAGCTAGAATTCAAAACATCGTACGTTTGTGTTGCTTATTCTATTGGCCCACCCGTTAGTTTACACCTCCTGGACAACTCGTGAGTCAGTGATAAACACACAATAAAATGTAGACCTAATCCCCGTTTCCCGTTAATACAACAAGCAACCTATGAACAGTGATATTTGCATGATTTCACATACGGCAATGGAGTATAGCCTACAAGTCATTGAACTCGTGAATTTTTCAGGTCTCTAGCCATCACGCCTTACCGGAACTACTCATTTCATTATAACTTTTTTTTTCCGTGGCCTAATTTAGTCGCACTAGGGAAGGAAGAGCTATCTCCCAGGCCACAGCTTTATGTCACGCGCTGTACATATCTAGGGCCAGGAAAAAGTTTTGCGAACTAATTTTAGTACAAGCTGTACTCCAAACACGTCTGTGTATCTGCTATATGTGCAATTGGATCACCGCTAACAGACTTGCAAGGAAGAAATCAGCGAATGTAGGGCGCGATTGACGATTTGAATTTAATTCCACTATTATTGTCATTCGGCACAAACAAGTCTCGAAGTGGCAGGGTGTAAGGTATACTATTTTATTAATACTACGCTGAAAAAAAAATTGCAGAGATGTGACAGCAGGGTAGTTATGTAATCTAGTTTCCTGCAACCAAACTTCACACTTTTCAAACTCAAACACAAGAAAAAATCTCCCCATGTACTCTAAAAAGGGGTTGGTTGTATCTTAAAGGCTGTGTTCACTATAAAGTATTTGAAATCAACCTTAAAAAAAAGTCACTGCTCCATCCTGCATATATCTTAACGGCCAGACTAATTGACATGCGCCCAGTAAAGTTGGTAACGATGGAGGTGAAAGCAGTTCCATATCTTAACGTCGAATAAAATGTGTTACATTATAAAAAAAATTCCTGGTAAACTTCATAGACTGTAATGGAAGTTTTTAACATATACGCTGTATGGTAATAATACCACATATCAAGCTGCAGACACAGGAATGTTTAGCAGTATGCATTTGACTGTTTCCTGGGCAAATGTAGGAACGCTACAATGAATGCATAGGGGAAAATATTACAATTACTTCTTTATCACTAGGTGTATTCCGAATAATTTCTTAAGTGTAGGTAACCATTTGTGATAACTTAAACTATTTATTTCGCTTTCTTTTTTTTAAATGTACCTAAGTGTAAAAATTGGCAGATTTATAAAATATTTACTTTTCTAAATATTTCGCCATTTAACTTGACTGACGCATGATTAAAGTGATGAGACATATGTCAGTGTTTATTTTATTTAACGCGGAAGAACACACAACGTGCATACAAGTAGATCTTAAGAAGGGCTTTCAGAAGTGCTCAGTATACCGTGAACAGCATTTACACATGTCGTAAGTATATCGGAGGGGTTTTACTATTCTGTTAACATCAACGTATCACATGTTTTTGTTAAAACTGAACATTTTTCAGTTTTTGTGTATAAATTTTAATGTTTCATATTAATAAAACCAGAGATCATATAGGCGCGTTGGTAATGCCTGGTAAGAAATAGTTCTCATGCAAAATATAATTAAAGTGAGTGCGCACGAATGAGGAGCGTTGTCCGCTGAAAAAAAAAAAAAAAAAAAAAAAAGTACTTTGTTGCTGCTACGAAATGTTTTGTCGGTATACACACAGCCAAATAATTTTGTGGTGAGCACAAAATATTTTGTGGCCACCACAAAATAAATTTCTAGAGGCCACACATGTTTTGTGGTGACAACTAAAATAATGGTGTGTTCAGCACAAAATAATTTGGCTGTGTGTGTATGCCAACTAAACATTTTGTAGCAGCCAATTCGTAAAAAAAAAAAAGTTGAGTTAATATCCCCGTGCATGTAAGAGAAGCTCTGCATGTAAGATAAATTATCTCTTAAATGTAGAGTAAATATACATAACAAGTAAAGTACTATTTCCTAATCGTACGGGAAAAGTACCGGACAAAAAAAAAGGGGTGGGGGGTTCCATACAAGTAAGGGAATATTAACTATATTGTATAATAAATTAATATTTTTAAATATCCCGTAGTATTAGTAGGCCTACTGTTAATTTTCTTTTACCTATATCCTCTGACGAATAGTAACCGAAATTCCGACTCTAAAATCTTCGACTTGATCATGACATCATCAGTGAATATTAGCGTGTTACAGGATTCTCTCTTCCACCTATCCTTCCACTTAGATGTTGAGACAATATTGAACAGATACGCGCGTCGTAAGAAAATTTTCCCATCCATGTATGTGATTTTCCACTACCATGTACGTGAATTTAACACCAGAGTGCGGTAATTTTACCTTACCTGTAAGTAAAACTATGTTCATCCCACAAGTATGCGAATATTACCTTACACTTGTGAGGTAATTTTCCCATTATTTTTTACAGTGCACGAAGTAATTTCTTTTTTTCTAGTGTACTTTTGGTGTAATTTTCTAGAGTTAAAATTGTGATCTATTGCCACAAACGCAATAAAAATTTTGTTTAAAATGTTTTGCTTCAGATTGTAGTTCAGTATATTTCTGTACACAGAAATATCTTAATCATGATAACGGGCCGCTGTGGTATTGTGGTTAGACTACTCGCCTCCCACCAAGACGAATCGGGTTCGATTCCCGGCGGGGTCACCCCCGGATTTTCGCATGTGGGAATCGTGCCAGTTTTTCTCAGGGATCTTCCTATCCAACGCCCGCCACTCCATACACACTTCTCTTCACCCTCATCGGCTCTCGAGACCTCGATGTTAAAAGCCGCCCAAATCTCTCCACTCACTTTGAGCGACTGCAAATAAACGTCCGGAAGAAGTCTAACTGACTGTATGAAATGATATAATTTGAAGCATCCAGGCAGACAAATGTTTCACGTAAAAATTAAAATAATGACACGAAAGATGTTCGACATCCCTAAGGCGCGAGATTAAGACGGGATAAAAAAATGGTAATAAAAACCAACGCCGTGAACACGGGAGTGTGCCAGCGAAGGAATGTCTCTGAATAACATTAACCTCGGAGGAATTCCATTTATTCTTCACGTGGGCCTCCTGGACGGAGGACAAATTTCCTCGCGTATTTATCGGGGGATGTCATCTACGTTCGAGGGTCCTCGTGCACGATGCATCCTGTGAGCTGCGTTGCTTATATCTCTCCGATCAACGACAATGGCGAGTTATGTTTGTTTTATGTCGCCGCCACGTTGTTTCCCCATTCTACAATCGCCCTCTTCATTATTTTAGACGTCGCCCTTATTCTCATCCATCATATCTTACACAATGAGCGAAAATCTAACAAAATATTTGTTTGTAACTACCTACGTAGTTGCCCTAACAAAATGTACTGTTGAGCAAACGAAATTTAAGAAGCAACAAAATTATTTTTTTCGTCTAACAAAATTTGTATTTGAATAAACAAAATCTCCGTGCTGGGCCTAAAGAAATTAGACTGTCAACTAAATATTTTGTTGAATCAAATGATTATATTTGTTTGGCCACTCATTACAGCTCGAGAGTTTGTTTGTTTGTGGATCTATTGATGCTTATCAATCGTAAACACATTAATAAAACAATGCAACTCGTAACTGACGAGTAAAGCTGTAAAACTTGAGATATTTGTTTGCACACGTTGCCCACTATATATATATATATATATATATATATATATATATATATATATATATATATATATATATATACACACAGCTATTTAAAAGCTTTGCGCCGTCATCAGTTGTCACATTAGCTGAGATTACTAAGGCGTAGCGCTTGGACGCAGGTGATCTAGGTTTGGAAACTCGGTCGAGCTTGTAAAATGCAGTTATATCGGCCCAAACTGTTGAATGTACGTGTAGCCAAAACAAATCTTTCGTCGCGCCGACCAAATATTACAGTTAGGGGCAACCAAATGAGAACGACACAATTATTTGGTTCCAGGAACAAAATATTTCATTGCCCTTATACTAACAAATAATTTTGTTGCACCAAACAAATCTGGTTTGATTCATGAAACATTTTTCTCAGTGAAATTTTCATCAATAAAACTTTAAGGCAGGCCCTACTAATCACGTGGTGATATTGGAAGTCCCGTATTCTTTTAGAAATTTACACGCGAAATGGGGAGAAATCCCAGCCATTTTGGAGTCGCGGTGGTGTAGTGGTTAGACCACTCGCCTGCCACCTAGGTGAAACCGGAGTTCGATTCCAGGCAGGGGCCGCTCACGGATTTTTCGCATGTGGGAATCGTGCCGCATGATGTCGCTGCTTGGCGGGTTTTCTCGAGGATCTCCCGTTTTCCCCCCTCTCTTGCACTCCGGCGCTGCTCCATATTCACATCACTCCACACTCATCTGCTCTCAAGACATCGATATTAAGAGCCATCATAATCTCTCCCCTCAACCCCTCCCCCCCTTTTTCGCCATATTGAAATTTTGGATATTTTTTTTTGTAAAACTGAGACTGTGTCCGAATTCGCCTGAAATGCATACTTTTGCGTATCCGTCCCGGGAAACGACATCATAATTGCTGTCCGAATTTCAAGTGAAATATGCAAGTATACAAGTATATGAAGATGTATACTTCTCACGTACTTGCAGTATATGTGTCGCCATTTCGAGATGCAATTTGTAGGTTACTATTGACACGCGACGCAATTATTTTATTTAAATTTTATTAGGGCTATCTTACTGCTTGGTAGCTTGGAATTATGAACTGAGTAAATAATTATCGTAAAGTGCACCTTAAATAAAGGTACATATAAGAAATAGATTTATACTAGGCCAATGTTCATAACCTAGAAAGGCTACGGTCAAACATGCAATGGAAATTGCAAACTCACGTACGATCAGCAGGGCAGCAAAAGTTATGTACATCAAATTGAAATATTGTTTAATCCTTTATTTAACCCTGTAACTTTCTGCAGTCATCTAGTTATTCGTAGGAATGAACATTAATTAAAAGTGATCAGCTGGCTAATAACTGTTGCCGAAGCCATCAAGACTTGATGCCTTAGGCAACAGCTTCAGCAGAATTGACTGATACTCAACAACGTAAAACCGTACACGGGATGATTCATCATCTCTGCAACGAACGGCGACAGGACGTTCCTTGCAAAATTTCAGTTAGAAAATGTCTGGCAACGAACGCTAGGAAGCCACTCCTAAGGGCAGGAAACCCTTGTGAAGATGGGGTTGCAAATATGAACTTGATTTAATAACACTGAAACCATGCGATATTAAGGGATGAATTTCTGTAAGCACGACAAACAATTCAGTCACTGTAACATGCAATTACGCATGTTGACCTACCGCATACCCTACATAGTAAAATGGGGGTTGCCACCCCTTCAAATAGTGAAAAGAAAGGTCTTCGTAGATCGTTACATAAATTATGACCATGGCGTATGAATTACCATCGCAAGACGTGATAAAAGTCCTCTTGATAAGAAAACCTGTGACGAATGGTTTGCGAGAAAACAGACCTCCAAGATATTAAATGCCTCATGAGCATTACGTGGCATTTAATATCTTGGAGGTCTATTTTCTCGCTAACCATACGTCAGAGTTTGTCTTACCAAGAGGACTTGTTTTTGAGTCTTGGAATGGTAATTCATAGGCCGTGATCATAATTAACGTAACGATGTACGACGACCCTTTATTCACTGAGGTGGCAACCCCCATTTTACTATATAGGGTATGCGGTAGGGCAACATGCGTTATTGCATGTTACAGTGACTGAATTGTTTGGCATGCCTACAGAAATTCATCCCTTAATATCACATGGTTTCAGTGAAATTAAATCAAGTCCATAATTGCAACCCCATCTTCACAAGGGTTTCCTGCCCTTAGGAGTGGTTTCCTGGCGTTCGTTGTCAGACATTTTCTAACTGAAATTGTCCAAGGAACGCCCTCTCGCTGTTTGTCGCAGAGCTGATGACTCACCCTGTATAGCTATGCAAAAACTTTGGGCGATGTAAAGTGTAGCTGCGTGCAAACATAAATGCATTGCAAGTTTGAACAGCGTGAGATGCTTCAAATAACTCTAGTAATCTTAATAAAACGACAATTTCAATAAAACGTGACCGTATTACTCATTAACTGTTAATTTTTCCTAGCTACGCAGAACTCTTAAAATGAAATTAATGTATCCTTCTTAATCAAATAATTCTTTGATATTTTGCAGATACTCGTAGCTAAATTTACTACATAAGTAAGTGCTGAGCTCGTAAGTGAAGTTGATCTTGTAGTTAAAATTGAAGGCTGGTGATACAAGGGGTATGGGTTCTAGTCCCCGTGCTAGCAAAGTGTAATTTATTTTTTGGGAATTATACTCGGAAATATATTATATATATATATATATATATATATATATATATATATATATATATATATATATATATCTTTTTAGTTATTCAGTCTTATCAATTTATCGCATTTGTTTTCTAGAAGAAAAAAAATTATGTACATTTTCAGTAATGTCACTTACAATACAAGGTTAGCATTAAATGATAACCTTGTATTAAAATTTATTAGCTACACAAACAAATTTGTATGTTCCCCAAAATAACGTGTTGTAAATACACTATCTTTAGAGATAGTAATTTTTCGCGAAAGAAAAATGCGATTACACGGCATACTTCAATACTATAAGCACCGACGAGCAGTTTGTCTATTTCCATTGGTTGCTGTCTGCTCGAGTAGGTGTTTTCATGTTTGACCGGGCCACTCAGAATTCACTAACAACAGCATGGCTCATACGTGATTCGTGTGTAGACAGTTAACACGTGTGAAAGAGTAACTCAGTCAATCAAGATAGGTATACGACCTTACAGCGTATTTGTAATACAACTTGTCTTGAAATCTTTTCGCGAAATTTCACTACCTCTACCTATGTGATATATGTTGAGTTACAATAAACTCTTTTGCAGCGAGTTTTGAAAGAATTGCAATTGTAACAAGTACAGACTTTTATTTTACTGCACACGATATCTTTAAATTGGTCTTTATGGTCCAATCACGGTTTCTTCGGCCTTTTTGAAGCAAAACTTTGAAAAATCTCCCCATGTATGACGTGTTCAGTTTTGTCATATGAAGCTAGGAAAAATTAACAGTTAAATGAGTAATACGGTCATGCTTTATTGACATTTTCGTTTTATTGTTATTACTTGAGTTGTTTGAAGTGCTTTACGTAATTCAAATTTGCAATACGTTCTTTTTGCACGCAACTACACTTAACATGTCCCATAGTTATTGCACAAACAGCTATATACGGTCTTAGGTTGCTGAGTGTCCGCCATTTTGCTGAAGCTCGTGGATAGGGGCCTGTATAGTACTAACATTTCTTAAGGTCTGCTACAAACATGGCGCTTGTAGTTTTACAAGAGATATTTTTTTAATGTTACAAGCATTTGTAAAATTACAAACAATTTCTCAGTAATAAATTACAGAATTGTTTTACAGTGACGCTTCTACAAAGATTTACGGCTCATTTCATAATGCCGAGAGCGTGTTATTTAGGTACAGTTCTGACCAAAATTCTCATTTATCGACAAAATTTCAACCTATCTCCGGATTTTTTATTCCGTAAAAATAGGCTAAAAGAAAGTAAATATTTTAGCTCGTTGGAATCATTTCAAAAGTTTGCGCAGCACAAAAATTTATGAAGCAGGAATGAAGAAATATGAGAAATAGAAAACTGCATGAACTGCATGAACTGCGGAAATTTATTTAATAGGATCGTTTTGTTGTATGAAGGTAAATTTTTAAAACTGCAAAGTGCTAAGTAGCTATTTATCAACATAATCTAATCATTATGTATATACTGTCTTTCCAAATGCAAACCATATTCGAGTTTAAAGTAAAAAATAAATGGATAAATTAGAAGTACGTTATTGTACAAATGTTTGTTAAACTGTTCTAATAAAAAAAATCGATTTCATTCGTAGTTCCACTCATATAGCAGACTATGTGATTTAAGACATTCGTGTAGTGGCAGAGTTTTTTTTTTTTTTTTTTTCTCCCACTTTAGACCAAGAATGTAGATTACACAACCTCTTAAATATCACATTTTGTATAAATTGGCTCAGCGGTAGGCAAATATTCGGCCCCCAAACACTCATTAACGCACCCATGAATATGCTCTCATTAGCCTTATTTCGAAAGGAAAGTAAACTAATAAAATCCACAAATATGAAAATAATTACTTCTTGTTGTATCTGGAATTATTGTCAAAAACTAAGAGTGGGCGTGTTTTATTTTGTTCTCGCTATTGCGGGCTGGCGCTAAGCAAATTAATGCTCACGGCAATATAACATTTATGTAGATCTCGCTATGGTACAAATACAGCGTTTTTATACTCGTGTGGACATTCAAGTTCTTACAAACGCAGCGTGCTGTTAGTCTACATCCTGCCAATGACTATCTGACGTGATTCTCAGAGTAAAACTGCGCGTTAAAATTGCGATGAAAAGTTCAACCAGGAAAAAAAACGTTATTGTAGAATGATAAACTCCGAGATACGAGCGTTCTATTGGAAATTACTTTTCATTAATTGGTAGATGAATTTCCCATCGTCGGTAATAAACGCGAAAATTCTAACTGTCTGTCTGGGATATTTTACAAGACTGTTATTTTCTGGAAACCTTGTCGTGTATTTTTTTTTTCTTAAAATGTTCGGCATAAAAGAGAAAATCTTAGTATTGAGGTGTAATTATCAAGTTGTTTGGACCACCTATCATGCATGCAAACATCTGGAGGACAGGAAAAAAGCGACATGCCTCTGCGTTATTATCGCATCCTTGGAAAAATTATAAAAACAGAAAAATCCGCGAGCTTGTGAACAAAGGGCAATTTAACGCGAGGCATGCGCATAACGAGGAAATATCCTGGCGCAAATTTTATCCTATTAGCAAGAGGGGGGAAAAAAACTACCTGCTTGGTTCGCGCGGAATTAATTGAAGACGGTTTGGAGGTAGTTTCAAATGGCTTGGCGATAGTCGTCTAATGAGACACATTAATACGAGAAAAAAACAGCGCCTGGTAACGTGAATTATGTGGGTAGCAATTACGCAGTTGAGTTGTTTCATTCTGCGAATAACGATAACAAGGAGTGGACTGCTATAGGCTGTTCGCTTTAAACTGAGCAATTTTGAGGACTTAGTTACTTTTTTTTATACCGGCCTTTTTTTTTTTATCCTTTAACTACAATTTTAAATATAATACTGCCCTCTAAGAAATTAACATAGTGCGTATATTTCATCGCACTCGAAAGTTAATGTCTAACGCGAAAATGATATATATATTTATTGACTATTATTTCAAATGAGAAGGCTTTCAAATGTACTCACTTTACCGTGAATAGCCTAGAGTTACAAATTATATATCAGAATTTATAGATCTAATATTTAGCAAAAGCAAAACAGAAGAGTATAATGTTTGCGATGCATGACATATTTAAAAGAGAATCACGCACGTCATGGAATGAGGGGTGATTGTTCAAAAGTTTGATTTTTAAAAGTGTGCGAAGAAACCGGAGATAGACTATATAAGCAGCTGCTTCACTTCTGCGTTGTTACTTATTCTGTGACCCGGTTAACCGAGAAGCAACTGTAGTCTTCCGCTCCCCTCCCCGCGTTTCATCGGTTTAATAAACAGCCTGAATTTATTGCAAAGGAAGTCGTCTTTATGAATTTTTTTTTTTGTTGCCTCCTTGCCTCGTGACGACGATGCGGGAAACTCACATGGGTTACTCGTAGTATGCGTGAGGCGGTCTCGTTAGAGGCTTCCTTAATCTTCACTCCGCGCTTCGACCGTATTTAAGGCCCGTGTGTTCCACGACGGCGGCTGAGCCCCCACATGCCCGCCATTAAAGGGGCCGCCTACCTGACGCGGCGTGGCACAGGAGCGAGCGGACGCCAAGGGCGACACTGGCACGCGCATCAAGTGCCGCGTCGCCATTATGCGTGAAGCACTAAACTAGCGCGCAATCTTTTCGTCGAACCGTTTTTTCCTATGGGACTTTAAGCGGCGACCGTATTATTTTACTGATGGAAAGTCTGTTGCAAAGTTCAATGCAGGATTGTATCTAAGTTCCTTTAACATACGGCAATCTGAATATGCTGTTTTTAGCTATGTTGGAGAGCTTGGAAAAGTGGTTCTAACATGCGTAGTGTCATGAAAGCGACATTACGTCATCGCCTGAAGTTTGTTTTCTTCACGTGGAATAGTTTCGTCAAAAAAAAAAAAAAAAAGGATTTCCCAACACACTGCAAAACATTTCTAGCACCTAGTTGGCGACCCCTTAAGTCCTTCTCTGCGGTTTTTAAGGGTGTTGGACACAAAAATTTTCATTATATTGTATTTGCGCAGAACACACTCTATACATTTTTTAAAAATACTTTTACAATATAAACCCTTGGCAACCCAGTTGCCAAGAAAATCCTTTGTAAAACTACAAACCGTTTTCTTGTAAAATCTGCGAAACATATATTTGTAATATTGCAAATGATAGCCTTGTACTACAACTTACATAATTGAGAAGATTACATAAAATAGTTTTTTTTTTTCTAGAAAACATATCTGATGAATTAATAACAGAGAATAACTTTAAAAAAACTTCTCTGGCACGGGGTTTCGAACCCACACCCCTTATATCATTAGCCTGCAAGACCAGCTTGACTTACGAACACAAAATATTAAGGAAGTTACTTGATTTAAAAGAATACATTTGTTTCATTTTAACACTCTGACGACTACGCCCGTGTGTACGTCGTGCAAAACCATATTCGCGATCATTTTTTTGTTTACGAAGAAAGCTCGCACGGATGCAGATACTTTGTTCCACTTGTACGTAAACCAAAGTCTACAACAAAATTTTAGAGCAGTAATAATGATTTTCAGGACTAAAAAATAATACTTTCTTATACCGACTCAAAAGGACACGTTTGACTGCAAACATTTTTACTCAGTGTAGGACACTTGATTGGAGCGAAATCTACTTGCTATCCCATTGGCCGACGACCAGCCAATAAGGAACGTTGTTGTGTACAGCAGACGTGCCCGACGTCACGTGAACCAGTAGGATGGTCGCGAATGGAAAAAAAATACTAAAACCAATAAAACCTTTGATCCTAAAGTACTGGAGACGAGCGATTCACTTCTAACTAGTCCTGAATACCAGACCATTAGAGACCTGAACAATTCGCGGATTCATTTTGAGATAAGCTAGAATTCAAAACACGTGTGTTTGTATGATTTTTTGAC
Organism: Dryococelus australis; assembly: GCA_029891345.1. Taxonomy (NCBI): domain Eukaryota; kingdom Metazoa; phylum Arthropoda; class Insecta; order Phasmatodea; family Phasmatidae; genus Dryococelus; species Dryococelus australis. Next base: position 33,668,804 of record CM057008.1, read on the forward strand.
ACCTCCTGGAGCACGCTGGCCCAATAGTCGCCTTCCACTGCGGCAGCAGGTAACCAATGTGCAGTTGACATTGACAAATATGTAAATAAGATTGTAGAGTCTAGCCTGAAGGTCATTTAACTCGCGGATTTTTCAGGTCTGTACAGATAATGTGTACAGACTTCAAAGTGTTAAATCCCAATTAGTTCACGTAGCACGACGTCAACACTGCACGCCATTTCAAAGCCTTCCGCATAGAGGCACTGACGCACTTCATGCAAGCGGCAATTAAGGAAGCTGATATCGGGGGAAAATATCGATATTACTTATATTTAGAAATATGCCAAATTCGCGTTATTATCCGGCATCAGGCTAAACTTCACAGTGCTGTATGCACTGGAGCCGGCGTCGTTTTCCCCATTGGCAGCTACGTATATGTGAAGTCACTCCCTTTCTGACTGAACATCATTTGATTGGGGCACACAATTGTGAAGTTTTCACATATTGGCGCTGAGTTACCTAGTGCGCTTCATATAAAGTATGGTCCAATGACAAACATACTGCAAAGGTACACGTGTTTAAAGTTTAACACGTCCCCAAAAAATAATTCGAATTTTCCAGGTCCCTAGTTATATCGGTTATTTATTAAAATATCGTTTAACACCTCAAGGACTATACTCGAGTATAGTTCGGGCAAAACTTGTTTGAATATTCCATTCCACTAAACAAACAAAACTGGTCCGGGTATACTTACATAAATTCACTGTTTCATAAGGTTTTTAAATAGGAACTAATACAGCATCAACAACGATCTTCGTAAATTAACAACACATTTTTGTATAGTTTCGGAAAGCAACACGATGGACTGTACATCTTGTTATATACGAAGGAACATTTGGTTGGAAAACGATAAACTCGGCACTACATTGGTTAGCAGCCGGCCAATGCGGAAAGACTGGTGTCGTTTTGACCAGTAGGATTGCGTTAAGTGATAATAGGGACCAATAGAACACGGTGTCCCTGCAGCGGTATGGATATAGGTGACTAATGTCTAGCTTGTCTTTAAAGCTGGTAAAAGTGTGCCGACCTCAAAGTGTTAACGAAACGGTATACAGATAGAATTTTTTTTTTCCTCGGTACATCGAAATCCGATGTTTTATGTACTGAAGGATTTGCCAAATATAAATTTGCTCGATAATTTATGCATTGATAGGGGCATGCAAATTTCGCGTTGTTTTATGTCATCAAGCTAAAATTCATAGTACTGTATATATTCGAGCCGGCGTCGTTTTTCCATTGGCTGCTGCCCAGGCGTGAAGTCACTCTCTGAGTGAAGTGTACGTGATTGGGGCGCACAACTGTGAAGTTTTCATTTATTGGCGCCGAGTAAACCTGGGGCGTGTCAAATAAAGTATGGCCCAAATGACAAACGTATTGGAAAGGTAGAAGTATGTTGAGTTTAAACTGTCCTCAAATAATGACGCGAATTTTGCAGGTCTGTGCACATTGAGGGCATGACGCATTGCAGAGAGACGTGGTTCATTTTTTTTTTTTATTGGTGCATGATGCCAAAGTAAACCTATAGTCCATTCACGGTTTCTTCAGCCTTTTCTAAAGCCCTACTAAAGTTCTACTTCCAGGATATTCCTCCGCCTCGCGCGAACTAAGCTTAACTAAGCCTGGAAAATTACACCAGAGGATGGTGCATCGCACTCGTGCGCACTCAGTTGTAATAGTATTTTGTGTAAGAGCTATTTCTCACTAGGCGCTACCAACCTACCTATTTTCTCCCTGTCTTTTTTTTTCTTCAAATTATTTATAAATGAAGCATTATAATTTATAGACACGAGACGTGAAAAATTCGCGAGTTCAATTACCTGCAGGATAGAATCTATAGTCGTGTGTACAAATATGCCCACATCAATTGCACATTGGTAGGGATAGGAACATTCCGCGAGTTCAATGCCCTGTTTGCTAGACTCCACAATCCTTTATATAGTCGAACCTCAGATGTTTGTTCATTGGCTGTTGCCCCAGTGTTACCCAACATTTGACAGTACAGGATTCGCTTCTTGTTCCTTTGTAAGTCGGCTATTGGCGCGGAGTCATCCAGGGCGTGTCTAATAAACTCTGATCCAATTGCAAAGGCGACGTCAGTGTACACGTGCTTAAAATCTATCTTGTCCTGAAATGAAGTCGCGAATTGTTCCTATCCCTGCACATTGGCTGTCTGCTGTCACAGTGGAAGGCGACAATTGGGCCAGCGTTCTCCATGAGGTGTCAAACACCGTGTGGACCAATGGCTGTAGTAATAGAAACACAAGTGTTTTTTGAATTCTAGCGTGTCCTAAAATGAATGCGCGAATTCTTTACATCGCTATTGATAGATAAAATGTTAATAACATATCAATTTAACAGAGAAAAAAAAGAACTTTTTATGAACACAAGTATCCTATAAAACGCTTGTGATATATGGAATATGTTGGAAATAACTAAACACGTCATACATGGGGAGATTTTCCAAAGGTTTGATTCAAAACGGCTGAAGAAACCGTCAATAGACTATAGTAATTTTTAAATTCGATTTTGGTATTCAAAACATAGCTTATTAAGAGAGCATTAAACCCATTCGGACCCGGTGTACACAATTGTGTACATTACGCACGTGCAGGTAATTTTAGTTCTGTACTGCACACTACGAAGCTCAATGACCAATGATCTTACGTGCGTGTAAATGATCCTCAAACCGTCTTACTGGTCTGGGGCATAATTGGTTCATATAACTGTAGGCGAACACATGGCCTACATCACCAAACAAAATGTTGATTTTAACACCTCACACCGTAAATTAAAGTAGGTCTGAAAGGGTAAAAAATAAAATAAAATAAAATTAAATTAAAAATTATTCCCGATTGCTGGAAAAAGATATCGTTGAAATATAACGATTTATATCGATATATCGTCGTTTCGACATATCGATTTTTTTTTTTCAACGCTGGCAGTGTCGTCCGTACCGCCACCGCGCTCCAGGTGTAGGCAAGGGCCTTAAAAACGTTTCAATGCTCGCTCTTTCGCGCGTTATCTTCATCTCTCGCCGCCCCATGCTACGTCAACTCCCCAAGCCACGGCGCCGCGCCGAGGCGATTGAGCCTTTCTCCCGTGACGTCACGTCCCGGGCAGGTGCGTATGCTTCCGCGGGAGGGACCCCCTCCCCCTCGCCCCTTCTCATCGTTCACGAGCATGCGCGGGTATAATTATCAGCGCGCGAAGCGATGCGATAGACTATTCGCGGTAAAGTGAGCACTTTTGAAAGCCCTCACCTTTGGAATTATTGTCGACAAATATATTTTATTTTAGCATTAGACATTAAATTCCGAGTGCTGTGGAATGTGCACACTGTGTTTATTACGTACATGGCAATGTTTATTGAAAAAAAGGTGGTTAGAGGATTTAAAAAGGCTGAAATAAATAAGTAACTAGGGGCTCAAAAGTACTCACTTTACCGTGAACAGCCTATACCAACCGCAGGGAAGACGTCCCTGCGCGCGTTAGGGATCCTCGGCAATTTTTCCTGAACTACGTAGGAACGTAGATGAAGAGTTTCGAATCCAGCTCGAAAAAAAAAATGGCAGAAACAAGAAACTCAAATTTTAATAATAAATCATTTCGATTATTAATGCACCTGAATATCAGCAGCCCCATTCACGGATACTTCCAGCTTTTTGAAGTCCTGCTAAAGCTCTACTTTCAGGCCAAACCTACGCCTCATGCAAACAAAGATTAACCAAGTCTATAAAATAATACCAAACGGACAACGCACCGTATTTATTTGCGCTCAATTTAGTGTTATTTTTCTTGAGAACTCTTAACTGACTAGACATTACTAACACGCCTAGTTTCCATCTGTTTTTACTATCTTAATTATAAATGAAGTATTATAATTTGTAAATAAATTATTGGTAAATGTTAAATTTAACCAGAAATAATATAGCCGAGCTTGTAATGCGCAGCTTAATTGGGAAATAACCAAACACGTATTACTCGGAGTAAGAAAATACTGCGGACATACTATAGGCCTGCACGATCATGTTACAAGACGGTACGTGTCAATTACATGTTAATCATAATACAACACCGCTTATCTAACGGAACTGCTTGATACATTCTGGGATAAATGTTCACTAATTACGCATTTTGAAGTTAAATTAGTTTCCAAAACAGTTTGGCTCTTGCAAAAAAAAAAATGCGTAAACGCTCTATCGTATTGAAATGCACTAACATAAAGAATTTTTGTTCCATGACGTGACGCAAAAAAAAAACTAATTAACATAATGGTCAGCACTTTTTTAATTCACTGATAACATTTAGTACTCTTGTAAACGCTCGAAACGAGAACTACAGAACTTCAGGTACATTTTCTCGACAGTCGAAATTTACGATCTTACGGCACTTGGCAACACATGTACACATGTCTGCTGGTAAGTGTACTTATGTGCATGACGGTTTCGCTGATTAGTTTGATCTAGGACACCCTGTATGATAATGTGAAACAGTTTACAGTCGTTACAAAATTTCTTTTGCTCATGTTCGGGACTTTTAAACGCCGGGACGTGACTTTTATGGCTACCGTAGGGACATCTCAAGTGACAGCAAGGACTCGGCAAACACAGGGTTGGCAACACTGGCGCGATGACCAACTGAGCAAGTCAAATAACGAGGTGGACGTTTGCCACACAAGATAGAAACTTCATGGCTCAATAAAAAATATAATTTTACTAGTTTATTTACAGGAAAGATTACGGTGTACTTTAAATAATTGATTATAATACAAATTCACTATAGGTGTTTTTTTTTTAATAATTATTTTCAACGTTTGGGAGGTGATTGCTTATGACAAATTAGATATAAGATATAGGTATGATTACAAACGAGGCATGTAACTAATTAAAGGCTGTTCACGATAAAGTGAGCACTTTTAAAATCAACCTTTAAATAATGCCACTGCCCCTGCCTGCGAATATTTTAACGGGCGCACTGTGTTACATGCGCACAGTAAAGTTGGTAACGAAGGATGGAAAGTAGTTCCATATCCAAACGTCGAATCAAAAGTGTTATGTTAGGTAACCATTTGTGTTAACTTACATAATTTATTTCGCATTCTATTGTTTTTTAATGTATCGAAGTGTAAAAATTAGCAGATTTGTAAATTGTATTCTTTTCTAATAATTCCACAGTTTCACTTGATAGACGCATGAATAAAGTGATTAGGCCCATGACAATGTTAATTTTACATAAGGCGCAAGAATACACAACGTGCATACAAGTATATCTCAAGCAGGGCTGTCAAAAGGGCTCATTTTACCGTGAACAGCCTATAGTAAACCCTTGCTACCGGTCGCTACGGCCCCTTGTTTTTCGCCAGAAGATTTCAGGTCTACTTGTACTCCAAAACACTAGAGCACAGATCCACTTTCGTGATTGGATGATAATAACTGTCACGCTTTGCTGGTGTCTGTCCGCGAATCACGGACACTCAGTGCCGGAGTTACGTAATTCTGGTTGGCCCAGTCAGGCAAGGAACTGTCTCCCGACAAAGACACCTGACCAATAACCAAAAAGAATACTTCACATATGACATAGGACACTGGAGTCTAGCCTACGCTAAAACAGGTGGTCCTACTGATCGTCTAACATAAAGACCACAGTTCATTGACTGCGGTAACGAAACGAGTTCTTTGTCAGCATAAGTACGGAACTGATCAAAAAACGTCTTCTTAAAAACACAATAAAACGTGAATCAACCCTTTGAGGACTGCACAAATTTACTACAGGCTGTTCAGGATAAAGTGAGCACTTTTGAGGTCCTAGTTACTTTTTTCTTTCAGCTATTTCTTATCCTTTAACCACCTTTTTAAAGAAACATTGCCGTGTAGGTAATAATCACAGTGTATATATAATATATATAAAACCGCACTCGGAAGTTTACGTCTAAGGTAAAAATAAAATTAATTTATTGACTGATATTCCGAATGAGAGGGCTTTCAAACGTGCTCACTTTACCGTGAATAGCCTACTATAGCAATGAGGACAAGTTTGAAGTGAGCTGCCTATATTCTTCACTACAGCAATATCATTTTGGTTCAATGACATGCAGGATAGATTCCACAATCTTATGTGCACATATGCCTATACCAACTGCACATTGGTTATCTTCTGTCACAGTGGAAGGCGGCAATTGGATACCGTTCTCTACGAGGTGTAAAACACTGTGTTGTCCAATGGCTGAAGTTATATGAACACACGTGTTTTGAATACTAGCTTGTCCCAGAATGAAACCGCGAATTCTTCAGGTCTCTACCTATTGGTCCTGGCCACATCGGTCACGCCTACTGCATTCTGCGACGTTTATTACTGGCTGGCAGTCGACCAATGAAGTCCCGCGTTGGCTGTGTACCAATTAATGCATCGCGATGGAAGTAACAAGTTTTACAATCCATCGTGTTCGTTTGGAAAATTATTAAAAACAACAATTTTATTCTTACAAACTGAAATGTTGACTAGTTGTCATTGTTTACTTATTCCGATAAAGTCTAGCGAAGTAGTAAAACTATAGAAATGCGAGCTTTGTCTTCAAGAGCAAATACATTTCATTATAAACGTGTCCCCAAGTATATACGTGCATACTCCTCAAAGGGTTCACGTGGGAATGGAAGTGATAATTGGGCTTCAAGCGTGGGTCGGTGCGGGGTTCGAGTGTATCGGTAGCCAGGTGCCAGCGAAGGCCAGAAGCGGGCTAGAAGAATGCGGGACTTCAAGCGTCGAAGAATTATCGTCCACGGGCTCGTAAAAATAAACTCCCCGCTCTGTGAATGGCTCCTCGCGAGAGAGCCTGGAAGACCACACGTACAAGTCCGAAAGGGGATAGGATGGGGAGAGCCGAGGGGTTTAAAAAATTTATATGTGTATATATATACCGGGCGATATATTATCAACCGGGAGACTTGCACCGGAGTATGGGCTCATGTTAAAAGAGTGTGTGACGCTTGTCTTACAAAATATCCCGCGCTTGACGGCTGGGCAGAAATGACTTCGAGCCGAGAGCCCATCGGATCCGTTGGCTAAGGGCGATGGTTGCCTGAAAAATTCACTGTTTTATGGGCAACGAAAACCTACTGCTCAACTTGTTGACATTACTTATGACTACAGACATGCGAGATTCGCGTTACTAATGTGGCTTCAGGCTACACTTCACAGTACTGTATGTACCGGAGCGGACGCCGTGTTTCCATTGGTTGCTGCGCAGATGTCAAGCCACGCCCTTTGTAAATGAGCAACTGTGAAGTGTTCAATTATTGGTGCAGCGTTACCCAGGGTGTGTCAGACACAGTATGGTCCAATGACAGGCGTATTGCAAAGGCACGAGTGTTTAAAGTTTAACGTGCCTCCAAATAATAACGCGAATTTTTCCGGTCTCTACTTATACGCAGCGATAGGAAAATTTCGCGAATTAATTTGAGGACAAGATAGACGTCAAACACTTGCACACTGGAGTCGCATTTGTAACAGTAGCGAGAGCCATACTGCCAGGTGTGGAGTAACATTGGTATAGCTACCTGTTTTTTCGCGAAAATATTTACGCCAAGGCTAGACTCCAATCTCCTATGGCATCCGCGCAATCTTGCTTTGGCTACTGGCCACGTGTCTTTGTCGGGATGTAGTTCCTTACATGAGTAGGCCAATCAGAACTAGGTAACTCCGACACTGAGTGTCCGTGATTCGCGGGAAGACACCTGCGAAATGTGGCAGCTAAAACCATCCAATCACGAAAGTGGATCTGAGCTCTAGTGTTTTGGAGTACAAGGAGTCCTCAAATCTTTTCACGAAAAAACAGGTAGCCCTAAACATTGGCTACTCTCTCAGGCATCAGCCAGTGAACAAACATCTGAGGTCCGAGAATACCCAGGACTGTGGAGTCTAGCAAACAGATCATTGAACTCGCGAATTATTCCTACATCCGAATTTCGCGAAAATATTTCCGCACATGCTAGCATTTAAGTACCCTACGGACATGCCAGCAGTCTGGTTTTGCTTATCGGGGGCATGTCTTTGATAGAAAATGTTGTCTTACTTGACTGACGAATCAGAATTAGGTTACTGCGACGCTATACGTCTATGATTCGTGGGCAGACATTTAGGACGCGTAACACGTAAAGCACCAATTCACGAAAGTGGACCTGAGCTAACGTGTTATGAAAGAAATAATTCTGGCCGTGAAATTTTTTTTCGCGAAAATTGAGTGTCCCTACTTATAAGTAGAGAAGTGCAAAATTCGCGTTATGATCTCAGGAACGACTAGACTTCAAACTCATCTGATTTTGTATTGTCTTTGCCGTTGGCCGTCGGTTCGTTCGGACACGCTCAGGGCGGCCTTGGACCAATAGGAAACCACTAATGAGATGCTGGTCCAATCACGTCCAACCAAATCGAAAGGATCAATTGGATCGCAGTTTGTTAGCCACGCCCTAGAAGAATTTGAGCAAATAACTAGGGGCACCTGTTTTTCGCGAAAAGATTTCAGGACAAGTTGTATTCCAACGCACTTTAGTTCAGAACCACTGTCGTGATTCGGTAATTTGAGTTGTTACTCGTCTCATCTGTCCGCACGTATTGTACGGCGAATTTCAGCGTGCTGACAGAAAATAATGCGAATTTTGCAGGTATTTTCGCGAGAAGTTTTACGTGAAGGCTATATAGACTCCAATGCCCTATGGTATGTGTGAAGTTATCTTTTGGTTATCGGTAGAGACCTTCGAAATTCGCTTTATTATTTGGGCACACGTTTAACTTAAAACACATCTAGCTTTGCAGTGCATTAGTCATAGGACAATAATTAATTTGACACGACCTTGGTAACCCGGCGCCGATAAATGAACACTTCGCAATCGTGTGCTCCAATCACGTGCAGTTCAGTCGGGAAGGGGGTGAAATTTTCTTGTCAATAGTATTCTACGCACGAAAGAACCTTTCGACTCGACGTTATATTGGGAGAAGTCCCGCCAGTAATCTACGTTCTGTTATAGGCCGTTCACGGTAAAGTGAGCATTTTTGAAGCTGTTTCATTAGACATAATAACCAATAAATACATTTCACTGTGGACTTGTACTTTTCGTTTTGGATATGATCAATGTATACACTGTGTTTATCAATCACACGGCATGGTTTACATCAAGAAGTGGCGGGAGGATATAAATTGGTAGAAAGAAAAAAGTAACTAGGGCTTCAAAAGTGCTCACTTTACCGTGGACGGCTTATATATAGTATGTCCAATAGGACTATTGTAAATAGGAAAAAAAATGAGATCAACAGAGCAGATGGTTAGGGACAGGTGTTTTTCGCGAAAATATTTACGGCATGCTAGACTTCAATATCCTACATCCACAACCATGACTTCCTTTGGGTATTGCCAGCGTGTCTACGTGAGAATTCATATTCTTATTTGGCTCGGCCAATCGTAATAATAGTACTCAGGTACTGAACGTCCATGATTCGTGGACATACACTTGAGGCACGTGACATTTTACAATCATCCAACCACGAAAGTGCATATGAACTAAAAATGTTTTGAGTACAACTGGTCTTGAAATCTTTTCGCGAAAAACATCTGACCATACTGACGGACATGCAGTCGTGAATACACACGACGAACTTCTAGCTTGTCTTAAGTGTTCGTAAATCTGTACATCATTCAGTGTGTTAGGCATAAGGCCAAGGAATCTAAGACTTTTTTTTTCGCGCGTTAACTACATGGTGCCCAAATAAGTGTGTTAACATTGTAACGTCATCTCCAGTTTCTGCTTTACCAGGATAAAAAAAAAAACAAGCACGTTATTATCAACGTATTTAACACTTTGAGATTGGAACACTTTCACCAGCTTTATAGTCAAGCTGCATGGACACTGTGTTCTATTGATCCCTATTGTCACTTAACGACACCAGTCTTTCCGTATTGGCCGGCTAACAACCAATGGAGCACCGAGTTTGCCGTTTTCCAATCAAATGTACTTGCGTAAGTAACAGGATGTACATCCCATCGTGTTGATTTACGTAACTATAAAACAATTTGTCGTTTATTTACGAAGATCGTTGTTGATGTATTAGTTCCTAAAGTCCTCATGAAATAGGGAATAGAATTAAGTTTATTCGGTCCAGTTTTGTTTTTTTAAGTGGAATGAAATATTCAAACAAGTTTTGCCCGAACTACACTCGAGTATAGTCCTCAAGGTGTTAAATATGCTACACCTTTTATAATATGTTAAGGATAATATGTACTGATTTCTGTATTTTGTTACTGGCACTGCAGCTACTCTCTAGTAGTTGGAGCTATACGTCGTAGTTATGAGTTCCGTAAATGTCACGAATTCATTTAGCAGCAGCCTAAGACTTCTCAGCCCGTTACATATTCGGGCCACAACTGTTTATTCACTGGCAGCTCATGTGTAGAGAGGTGCGAAATTTGCGTTATTATTTTGGCACACGCTAAACTTTAAACACGTGTACCTTCGCAATGTGTATGTCATTGGACCACGCTTTACCTGACACGCCCTGGAGTAACTCGGTGCCAATAAAAGAACACTTCGCAACTGTGAGCACCCAATCACGTGCAGGTCAGTCGGAATACTAACGCGAATTTTGCATGTCTCTATACTCATATGGTGTGAGGATTTTTTGATATTCAACTTGGTTACGCGTTATACAGTCACGTTATTCCTTACAGTTTATTTCTGGCTTAAGAGTTGTCTAGAATCAGGCGATACCTACTGTGCTCCAATCATGAAAGCTGCACAAGAGTATACGTGCTTCAAGTATAGCCTGTAACCGAAAAAAATTTGCAATATTCGCGTAATTTAGTTACAATTATGTGAGAAAACGCATAAACTGATTTTATTGATTTTTAAAGTTGCCAAAACTTGAGGTCAGCCCATCATATTACACTTGATGGAATTTAGACTGGATAAAAAAATATAAATAGATATGAAGAATTTATCCTTGATATAAAGTTGCGTATCGTCCGAAAAGAAAGCCAGATGAGAATTTTAGGAAACTTGAAAGACCTCCGAAGTGTTGGCAGCAGTTTTGAAGATTATCTTGACCCACACGACCTCACAACGTATGTGACAGGACTTTAACCTAACCTTGGTAACTTCAGACATGTATCTACACAAAGGAAATACATGTTTTCAAACTTCGCTGAGTAATATCTTCAAACAATTTTTTCTGTATACCGTTTTATAGACATAAGTCTCCGAAGCTGATGTGGCGAACCGCGTTACTGAAGTGGGTTCCGAACCACAATTCTACTCATGTGGTTCTCAGAAACTCTGCTAGATTTGGGCCCAAACCATTGCCATTTTATTTCGATTTCATGCAATATCTGAACATGGGAAGAACGTATATAACTAGTTTACAGATAATCCAGGGATTATGAAATAAATACTTGTAAAAAAAAAAAACAATCCCTGCTGCTAAGAACTCAGCTATAAATAGAACAGAACCAGTTGCAGCGTCGAGATTTCTAACTATAGGCAACTTAAATCAATTAAAATTCTCGATAGTTAAGGGCCACATGATTTCCGCGATAAGGGCTACGCGGAGGCTAGACTTGAATACCCTGTGTGCACACTTGCAGTCTTCATTTGACTATTGGCCGCTTGTCTTTGTGTGAAGACAGTCTGTTACACAAGTAGTGAGCCAACCAGAATTAAGTTTCCCCGGTGCTGGACGTCCAAGATTCACGGGTAGACAGATAAGACGCGTAACATTTCAAATAATCCAATCACAAAGGTGGACCTGAACTAAAATGCGTATGAACATAACTAGAGACATACAAAATTCGCGTCATTATTTGAGGACAGTTTAAACTTAAAATACTTCTACCTTTTCAATACGCTTGTCATTGGGCCATACTTTATTTGACACGCCCCTTGTAACTCGGCGCCAATAAGTGAAAACTTCACAATTGTGTGCCCCAATCACGAACAGTTCACTCAGAAAGGGAGTGATTTCACATCTCGGCAGCAGCCAATGGAAAAACGACGCCGGCTCGAGTATATGTAGTACTATGAATTTTAGCTTGATGGCATAAAATAACGCGAATTTTGCATGGCCCTAAACATAATTTGTTCTTAAATCTTTTCGCAAAAACAGGTGCCCCTGGTAAAATAACCCACCAGGCGAGACCCGGTATATTGACTTAGGAATTCTGTGGTCACCAAGGAAATTTTTTGGTTGCCGAAAAACATTTTTTTTATTGTCGCGAAGGATTCTTTCAGGCGTGTTCATTGAACCGTACTTGAAGACATTCAGAACTGCACATATTTACTACTTATAATTAAATACAATCTAGAAGTGAATCGCCTGTATACACCAAAGCAGGAATATATATTGTGTTGGTTTCTGTATCCCCACTTACCACTCTTCTATTGGTCCACACCACACTGGGCGTGCTTACTGTGCTCTACGACGTTCATCATTGGCTGGTCATCAGCCACTAGGGTCGCAGAGCTGATATGCTCCAATCAAATGTCGCTTACTGTGTAAAAGGTTCACTGTAAAAAAATCTTGAGGTATTATTGCCTTACATGTAAGGGAAGCTAATTACCTCTACATGTAAGGTAAAATTACCTCTTAAATGTAGAATAAATTTACATAACAAGTAAAGTAATATTACCTAATCGTACGGGAAAAGTACCTACCTGAAAAACGCGGGGGAAAATCCCATAGAAGTAAGGGAAAAATCTCATAAAAGTAAGGGAATATTAAATATATTGTTTAATAAAATTATACTGAAAAATTCCCTGCACTATTAGTACTGTTAATTTTATTATTACCTACATCCCCTGACGAACAATAACTAGATACCTGAATAATTCGCGGATTCATTTTGGGACAAGCTAGAATTCAAAACACGAACGGTTATAAAACTTAGCCATAGGTACACGCGATGTTTGACTCCTCCTGGAGAATAATGTCTAAGAGACCTGAAAAATTCGCAAGTTCAATGACCTGCAAGCTAGACTCTACAGATTTATCTGCAAACATGCCAATATCAACTGCACATTGGTTATCTGTTGTCACAGTGAAAGGCGACGATTGGGGCAGCGGTCTCCAGGAGGTGTCAAACACCGTGTGGAACCAATGTCTAACATTATATAAACGGATGTGTTATGAATTCAAGCTTGTTCAAAAATGAATCTGCGATCTCTTCAGGTCTCTACCAATAGGACGATGGTTAAGTTCTAACACATACACCAACAGAACCGGTGTGCTTGCAGTAGTGGATATAGGTGACTCGCTTCCAATTTGCCTTAAGTGCGAGTAAATGTGTGCAGACAGCAATGTGTAGGGATAGGAAAATTTCGCGAGTTCAATGACCTGTATGGTAGAATTCACAGTCCTGTGTATACTCTCGCCTCAGCTGTGTGTCCGCTGGTTGCTTCCCTGGAGAGTGGCCAGTGTTTTCTCCACGCTTGGCAGTATGGGATTCGCTACTTGTTTCCTTTCCAGTCTGCTATTGGTTCAGAGTTGTCTAGAGCGTGTCTTATAAACTGCGAACCAATTACGAAGTCAACTTCAGTGTGCACATGTCTGACGTATATCTTGTCCTGAAATGAACTCGCGAAACGTTCCTATCCCTAGCAATGTGTTAAGGCGCCGCCTCGCGTCGCTTGTGCCCCTCTCGCCCCAAGGCTTCGCCGCCCGCGCGGGGCGTATTTATTATCCAGCGAGGTGCAATAATTTAGGGAAGCCGGTGTTGAGGTTGAAGTTGCGCGAGTCTTCCGCCGCTTTGTTACGGTCCCTACTGGAATTACACCCCCCCCCCCTTTTTTTTCGACTGACAGCGGTTTACTACCCCCTTCCCCCTCCCTTCATTCTGGGGTCATCTCTGGCCATTCTGGACCCCAAGACGTCAAGGTTCGTATACATCCATGCGTTAAGAATCCTGCCTGCCTCCGTCGTTCCGCCCCCCCCCCCCCCTGTTTTTGACCAAGAAGCGCTGGAGCTATAAGGGTCACACTGGCCAGCGTTACAAGAGCGCTATCGCCCCTACGCGCAGGGCTCTGAACTGGCGTGCAATATTTATCGTAGTGCTGCGTGTTCCTACGGGACTCTGAGCGGAAATCCTATAATATTATTGATGAAAAGTCTGTAGCAAAGTTCACTACAGTCTCCTATCAGAGTATGGCTCGTGTCCGAAGAGTATGTTTTAAGATACAGCAGAATGATAAAGGCATTTGTCGAAGCATGAAATTTAAAGTTATGATATTTAAAATTACAGAAGCGTAAATGATGAATTTCGTTAAATTCCAAAAGAAAAATTTACGTTAATTTATAAAATTAAAGGTGAATGTTAAAATCGGGGCCTCTTTCTCCTTACCTTGGATATCGCATCCTTCCCTAATATCTTCCCTAAGCGGTGACAGAGGACTAGCATTGTTCGTTTGATGTGTCCATGTTATGTTGCATTGGTGTCAGGGTTATGTTGTGAATATTGATGTTATGTTGTTGTTGTTATTTCTTTATGTACTGTTGAGGTGTTGTGTACAATTATTTGCCTAATAGTAAACTTTCGGCCGTGTGGTAGCTTCATTCCTTGTGGCTGGGAGGAACAAGGTGACGAGTTCTGCCTGTCGGATCAGCCAATGAACAAGTGTCTTCTGTTCGAGTGTGTCGAATACTACGTGGAGACGTTTGTGCGGATCTCAATCCCCGATGTCTTGAGAGCCGATGGAGGGGTTGAAGCGAGGTGAGTCTCGAGCAGCGCCGGAATAATACAAGGGCGAGGAAAACGGGAGATCCCCGAGAAAACCCGCCGTCCGGCACGATTCTCACGTGTGAAAATTCGGGGAGCGACCCCCCCCCCCCCCCGGAAATCGAACCCGGTTAGCCTTGTAGGGGAGGGGGGAGTCATCTGACCACTGGACCACCGCGGCCACCTTACCGTAATGAGACACTGATCAATTGGAACAAGGCGTCAATGTTGGAAGGACATTTCGGTCCGCGGTTCACGAACGGACAAGGGACTCGGGACTCCAGACGGCTGGCAGGTCCGACGTCGAAGGCGTGGATGTCCGCCCTGGCCTCTCCCGACGGCAACTGCCGGCAGTCCATTGTGAACAGCGCCATAACCTTGTTAATAGTCCCGGTTTACCGCCCAGTTGTTCCACGCAGCTGCAGTCGTGACCGCCCCCCCGACCTGGAGTTCTGCCCCGTCGGCTCCAGTGTCGGCGGTGGCTGAGCGGTTAGCCTGCTCGCCTCCCACCAAGGCGAACCGGGTTCAATAACCGGCCGAGTCTCTCCCGGATTTTCGCATGTGGGAATCGTGCCGGACGATGCCGCTGGTCGGCGGGTTTTCTCGGCGGGAATCTCCCTTTTCCCCCGCCCTTTCATTGCGGTGCTGCTCCATACTCACCTCTAGCACCCTCACCGCCTCTCAAGACCTCGCTATTAGCCATTGAGGAATATGCACGCATATACACGGCGCTACGTTTATATGGAAATTTCTTGCCTAGTCAACATTTCAGTTTGTAAGAATGAAACTTATTTTTAATAATTTTTCAAACGAACACGATGGATTTTAAAACTTGTTACTTGTATCGCGAAACATTAATTGGTACACTGCCAAGGCGTGACTTCATTGGTCGAAGGCCAGCCAATAATAAACGTTGCAGAGTGCAGTTGGCGTGTGAGTGTGGCCAGGACAAATAGGAGAATGGTAAGTGGAAATACAGAGACCAACCAAAATGATATTGCTGTAGTGTAGAATATAGGCAGCTCACTTCAAACTTGTCCTCGGTGATGGTAAATTCGTGCCGTCCTCAGAGGGTTAAGAGCCACCCAAATCTCTTCACTCACTCCAGTTTCGGCCGGTGGGTGCCGTCTACACCTAGGTGCCGAGCATCAACTTGAGATTACAGACGCGAAACACCACACTGCACGCGCTAGGAAAATTGCGTCGTTGGCCTGCATCACGTCGGTGATGGAGGAGGGGGGGGGGGTGGGGCTGCCGTTCGGCAATCAACATCCGCAATGAGAAAAACTGGGGCCTACGCGTAGGGGCTGTGATATTTCGTGAATAATATTTCGAGACAAGACACAGTTCGAAGAATTGTGTGGAGTCGTTCGCCTCTACTGGTTGGGCTCAAATATGTTCTGGTCCGTGTTGGCTGTTAGCGCACGAATCACGATTGCTGTGTTGGAATTACAGAATCCTTAGTGGCTAGGATCAAATGCGGAAACGGCACCAGCAGCCAATGGAGGCATGGCAACAGCCGAGGTGTGTATAAATAGTATTGAAGTCTACTGAGTGCTCCGATTTTTTTTTTTTTTTTCGCGAAAAGTCGCTGACCTTACTTATATGGCTGTACGTGCCATCTAGAAACTTAAAACAATGACAGCAGTCTGATGGACCGAAGGTACCATCTATTTACTATTAATATCCTGTTAAATTTGATGACACCCGATGGGCGAATCTGAGTTCGCGATGGATAAATAAATTAATAAAAGAAACTAAATTTTATTTCTAATTTTTTCACTCTGCTATTCTCTACATCATTGAATTATATGTCTCCACTTTTACTATTTTTATTTAACAGTGAGCACAGTATTAAATTTCTTTTTCAACTCCAATTAACTTCCTTCTTAATTGTCTCTGTTGGGTAGAGTCAATTCATTCATTCTCATTATGAACACGTGTTCAGTCTATCTGCTGCCAACTTTTATAATGCCTTTCACTCACGCATCTAGTCCAATAGTCCAGCCTGCCAGTCGCGTCCTTCAAAACATTGAAACTCGAAGTCGCCGCCTTCCCTTCTTCATTGTTCGTCTTCTATCGCTCGAAACTCAGCTACTCATTCATTCATCAGCTCCAACTCCAACTCAACACTCAGCCCGGAGGCCTGTTACACTTATATAGGGCTTCCCTGCCCATCTCGAAGGTTGAGCACACCCCGAGTTAAGCTGAGAGAACATGGGTCAGTAATTCAGAACATTCTTCAGATACCGGCCAAAAACAGAACGACCGGAGTCAGCAAAATTCGCTGCTACAGAGATTATCTTGTCGGCCTACTCTGTGTAACTAATACGCCGCTCTGGTCGCCTGCCGCTATCTTATAACTCCTGTCCTTTTCGTTCGCCCGCTCGGTGCATACCAGCAACACGTAACATTACATAGTAATGCCAACAGAACTATTTATTGTATTACTCTATGTGATTATATTTGCTACTGTACGTATGGTTGCAACAGCGGAGCACTGCATTCCTACTGCAAAATTGATACACTGTTAGAATTTTCCGTATTTTTACGGAATTTTTTTACGAAAATACGCAGTAAATATACGGAAACACTATCCGTAATGACGAAAAATGGAGTTAAGTGCGTAATTACAAAATACGGAAAATCTTCGTACTTCCTATAACTTCGGGTTTCGGGCACGAACAATGCCGAGTCCACACGAAACTTTCTTCTCCACTGAAACCAGAAAATTATCGTTTCTGCGGCAGTTAAGGTTATCCATGTCACTAAGACCTGTTCTTTCAAACACTAAAAAAGTAGCAACATGCGTATGTAACACTTCTCATCACTTAAAACACTAATTTTAACAGAAACAAAAAAAGTTGCTTGTGTGACTACTATAGAAATTCAAGAGTTATATCAGATTCACCGCGTGAGCATTCTAGGTAAGTGGTTAGGGTCGTGAACTTGCAACTTTTTGACTCGGGTTCAAATCTTGCTTAAGTATAAAAAAATTTAACTTTTTTAAATATAGTTTTATACACATTAGAACACCCGCATAGTAAAAAATATAATAAAATAGATATTTAAAATTATTTAAACCAGAAGTATCTACAGAAAATTAACTAGGCAATTAACGGAGAGGTTCCGTAAATTTTACGGAAAGTCTGTTTTTAAAATCAATGTGTTCGTAATTTTAAGGTGAGTTTACGGGCTTCTTTGGGTAAATTTTTGCCAGCACTTTTCCGTAAAATGAAGGAAATTTTTTTTACACTGTAATACCTCAAACAGAAGTACTTGAACAATATTTGGATCATGCCCACCACACTAGCAGAACAAAGACTGCACATCCATGCGAGTTTTATTCTGAACAACAAAGAAATTTTCAAATTAGCTTTGCTCGAGCTACACTCGAGCATAGTCTACAAAGTGTTAAAACTAATAGGAGAGTCGAAGGCCCTGTGGTAGGGATAGGACCTAAGTGCGTCTCAGGGCTGAGACGCTTACGCCTAGACATGCAGGGGAGTTTCTAACTACAAGGCACATGCTCGCGGCTTTACTGGGATTGGGCAAACTTGGCCGCGATTGGGGCCAAGTTCACCTCCCATGTCAACTTAACCTGTATTACAAAGGGAGGGCGGAATCCGACAAAGGTGCCCCAAAAGGGAAGTTTTAAGGAAAAAAGGGAAATTTTTAGGGAAAAAGGAAAATTGTTATGGAAAATAGTCGCCTGGAGACTTGAATATTTAAATACTTTTTTAAAATAATTTTAAAATATTTAAAAAATTTTTTTATTATTTTTTACTAGTTTTTAATAATAATTTTTAAATATAAATTTTTTGGATTTTTTTTTATTTTGTGGGGTTAGAAGTCAACGGTCATGGGTCAAGGGTTAAAGGTCAACGAACAACTGACACTGGCTTCCAAGATGGTCCCTGGGGCTTCGTATTGACAGAGCAGCGGATTGACAGAGCAGGAACAGCTCAGAGCTCCGGTTCCTGGATCCGATGGCCTAGAATCGGCTATATGATTCTACTGTTGTTGCTTAACTTCCATGTAAAAGGGCGTGTTAGACTGCAGATGTGAAAAGAATTTACTATTGCATGAAGGTAGTTAATTTATTTACCACTCCCGTATCATTTACAAAATCTAACATTTCTGCAGGAAGTGCGCTCAAGTGAAATTCGTACTTAAAGTTGTGATTTTCTAAAGATTTTTCGAGGAAATGATTGGTCAGTTTTATTGTTGTTTGTGTTTGTGATCAATATATTTATAGGCCGTTCACGGTAAAGTGAGCACTTTTGAAGCCCTGGTTACTTTTTTTCCTTCAGCCAATTTGTATCCTTCCACCACTTGTTAATGTAAACCGAGCCATGTGAGTAATAAACACAGTGTATACATTCACCATACCCGAAACCAAAAGCCACAATGAAATGTATTTATTGGTTATTATGTCTGATGAAACAGCTTCTAAGAGAGCTCACTTTACCGTGAACGGCCTATAAACAACAAACCCACGTTTTAATTGCTGCCAATTAAACCTTCAAGTACCAGCCAGGGTTCTTCAAAGTTTTAATCGATCTTCAAGTCAAATCTTGTTTATGCGTATGAGAATGTGTGAGTCTCGGAGGGGACTGGAGATACAAAAGAACATTTCTTGAGATGTAAAAATTTGCAAGAATTATCAGCAAACCGTGACCTCACGGCTAGTTGGTCACGTTATGGCGCAATCAGGTGAATTTTACTGCTAATTACATGCTTGAAGGCATACTCTCAACTTTTGTTGAGGCCTGTTACAGGTTGTGTTCACGGTAAAATGAGCACTTTTGAAATCATTTGCTAAAGATCTACTTGTATGCTCTTTGTGTATTCTCCCGCCATACGTAAAACTAGCATTGCCATGGGCCTCATCGCTTTATTCATGCGTCGTTCAAGTGAAACTGTTAAACTATTAGGATAGCAAATATTTTATAAATCTGCTCATTTTTACGTTTCGATGTATTAAAAAAACAGAAAGCGAAAGAAGTATATTTAAGTTATCGCAAATGGTTACCTAACATTTTTCATTCGACGTTAAAATAATTAACTACTTTCCATCCATCGTTACCAACTTTGCTCGGCGAATGTCACTCAGGGCGCCCGTTGAAATAGAGGCAGGCAGAGAAAGTGACTTTTTTCTAAGGTTAATTTAAAATGTGCTCACTTTATCGTGAACAACCTACACCCCGCAGTTACTAATTTACGACGCAATTTTGCCAACCGGTGCGTGGGGTCGAGTCGTGCTGCAATTAACGCGCGGTAGACGTAATTACAAGACCGGCGAGCATTTTTTTTTTCTTCAACGTAACTGTCTGCCGCGAACGCGCACCTCTGCTAGATGCTTGCAAGATGTCGTCTGCCGTAACGGGCGAGTGTGATTGTTCACATTTTAAAACGAAAATTGTTCTGAACTTTTTTCCGACGGGCAACTGCTCCGGTACATAACTTCGCTAACAACGTTGAACACGGCCATTTTTTTTTTTTTTTTTTTTTTTTAGTCTTATTTCATTCTTGGAAACCGCTGGAACGGCTTGAAATGCCAACGAAGGTTTCACTGAGAAAAAAATGTTTTGTTTGAATAAAACGAAGTTTGTTTGGCGCAACCGAATTAATTTGTTTGTGTAGTTAAAGCCTAATTATTTTGTAGTTCTTCGGTTGTCTCAAACTGCAAGATTTGTTTCCTCCAACTGTAGGCTGGTCATAATAAAGTGAGCACTTTTGAAATGAAAAAAGTCACTTCTCCTACCTGCGTATATTTTAACGGGCGTACTGAGTGACATGCGGCTAGTAAAGTTGGTAACGATGGAGGGGAAAGTAGTTCCATATCTTAACACGTCGAATAAAAAGTTTTTTTTGGCAACCATCTGTGATAAATTACAATATTTCTATCACTTTCTGTTTTTTTAATGCGTTGAAGTGTACAAATTAGCAGTTTTTTTTTTTAATTTTTACTTTTATAATAATTTTACATTTTCACTTGACCGACGCGTGAATAAAGCGACGAGGCTCATGGCAATGATAATTTTACATAAGGCGGAAGAACACACAACGTGCATACAAACAGATCATAAGCAGGGCTTTCAAAACTGCACATTTTACCGTGAACAGCCTATATAAAAATTTGTTTCATTCCACCTACATTAAAACCGTTTGGTTTATTATTTAAAAATATATATAAAAATGTCACACGAATCTTTACCATTTGCATCCGAACGCTACTTCCTCCCTGGCAACGTCAGATAAATTGGCCACTTGCGAAATTAGACCGTTTTTTTTTTCTTCCAAATACATGATCACGTAAACAAACACTTCAAGTTTTACAGCTTTAATATTTAGTTTCTCGTTTAACTTGTTTTGTTGGGACGTTCATGCCATTATTAAGCATCAATAAATGTACTAGCAAACACTGTTGTTATCCTGTTTGTCACAAAACATTTCAAACTATTTTGCTATTTTCAAACTATACAAGCTCTTTTGAGTTGCGTTTTCGAACGAATTGCGTGTCAGGCACTCTCCGCGAGCAGGTAAAGGCCCTTACACAATTGAAAACTTTTAACGTTTGACTTTACCATTTGACTTTACGTTTACTTTCCGACCAGATCGTTTCTTCTGGAACTTGACACAATGGAACTGTCAAAGATAAAGTCAAGCACTCTTTGACTTTACGATTTCGAAAAGTTGAAATTTAAAGTCAAAGTCAAGCAGCCATTTCTCCGAGAATCTAACAGAGGTAATGTGGAAAGTGAGTTATTTTATTGCAGGGCGATTTTAATCTCGGTATATGAAACAAAATTCGTATTCAATTAAATAAATGGCAAACAAACATAACCTGAAGAGGAAATATATGAATTGACATATTTTAATAAAGTAAACAAATTAGTTTTTGGTATTGAAATAAAATTTTAATATAAATTTTAAGCCTAGTTTAAAAAAAATTAAGTAAAATGCATTCCTGGATAATATAATTATTTACATAACAAGGTACACAATTTTTTGAAGCTCGCAGAACCGATGTTCAATTGTCTGAACTCTGACCTTACAACTGTATTGCATATTTGTGGCTTCGTCGGAGGAAAGTAAATGAAAAGTCAAATGCTAATGTTTTCTATTGTGTAAAGGCTGTTCACGATAAAGTGAGCACTTTTAAAATCAACCTTAGAAAAACGTCACTGCCCCTACCTGAACATATTTTAACGGGCGCACTTGGTGGCATTCGCCCAATAAAGTTGCTAACGACAGAGGTAAATTAGTTCTATGTCTTAACGTTTAATTGAAAGTGTTAGGTTACCATTTGTGATAACATGAATTATTTCTTTCGCTTACTGTTATTTTTAATACATCGTAGTGTAAAAATGAGCAGATTTGTAAGGTAATTTACTTTTATAATAATTTCACAGTTCCACCTGACCGACGATTGAATTAAGTGATGAAACCCACGGCAATGTTAATTTTACACGAGGCAGCAAAATACACAACGGGCACACAAGTAAATCTGAAGCAGGGCTTTCAAAAGTGCTCATTTTACCGTGAATAGCCTATAAGAAGCTTCACTCTCCACTACGCACGCGCGACCAGCAAGATCCAGTACGAACACCTGCTGGCGGGTCTTCTTCAGAGCGCGCAGTCAACCTCAACACTTTAATGGCCGCGGCTCTTCCGACACACACACACGCACACACACAAGGAGACGGCTAATTACTATGTCACTTCTCGCGCAGGGCTACCACACCACGACACACGCAGGATGTCTCGCCGCCAAACATCCCACCGACGCCTGCTTCGTGGGCGGACAGTATGGGCGTGGAGAGCGGAAACAAAACACAACCGCAAGACAAAAGCATCTAACAACTGCGGATGAGAATACGTCCGTTAGAGAAACGCGACCTTACGAACGCGGCGCCCGGGCCACAAGAGTATCTGATGCCCGGTTGCACCATCGTGGTTCGAAACTCGATCCGAGATCGGATCAAAGATCGACACGGAAAACTGTTGCACCATTCGAGTTCAGAGCTGTACTGGAGATTGAGATGAAGTTCATTTCGAACGGCTGAAATTGGTGGTTCGAAATCTCATCCGAGATCAGCAGCCATCGTCGACAAATATAGTTTGAAAATACGCAACTGCGTTCGATTGTTTTCTTGGGAAATTAAAACAACATGATACAAACTTGAAAATTATTCAGTTATATATATATATATATATATATATATATATATATATATATATATATATATATATATATATATATACATATATATATATATATATATATATATATATATATATATATACACACACACACACACACACACGCGCGCGCGCCTACTTCCATGACGTCATATATTACAAACCAATAGCAAAATTTGTCTCAAACTTAATCTCGATCTCTCACTTTGGAACCAAGATCGACGAATCGGAGATCCAGGATCATGAAATTTCATTGGTGCAACACTTTTACATTGGAACCAAGATCAAACTGGATCCTGCTTCGGAACTAGGATCGGATCGTTCGATCTCGGATCGTGGAAGATGTCGGTGCAACCGGGCATTAGTTATGGCGCTGTGCCCGACACACAAGGAGACGGCTAATTATGCTGTCACTCCTCGCGCAGTGCTACCACCACACACACACACACACAGGATGTCTCGCCGCCAAACATCCCATCGTCGCCTGCTCCGTGGGCGGAACTAACACAACCACACGACAGGAGCATGAAACAACTACGAATGAAAAATATGCCCGTAAGAGAAAACCGACCTTACGAACGCGACGCCTGGGCCAACAATTTGGTTTCAGCAACAAATTATTTCATTGACCCTATACAAACAAATAATTCGGTTGCACCAAACAAATCATGTTTGATACAACAAAACCTTTTTCTCAGTATACAACAAAGTACAAAAAAAAAAAGCGGACTTCAACATTTAAATACTGTTTTAAAGTGAATGGAAGACTTAAAAATTTACCCACTGAACAAAGTACAAAACATACAATTTTTTTTAAAATAATGTAATATATTTAGGCCTGATTAAAGACCTACTAGCTATTGAGTGGTATCAGCGTAATGAATAAGTTTTAGTCGTTGTATCTTAATGTGTATTTTGGGGATATTTTAAAGCGCCATTGTATTCTAAACTTAAGTAATTATTTCATGTTACTAAATAAGTTCCTCTGTGTCACTTTTCTCAATGGCCGGTTTGCTATATTTTCAAACAGGCGCGATTAAAAATAATTACGCCTAGCCTGAACAAGTTTAAAACCCGTTAACTGGAAATATAGGCTATTACAAAGGGTGCGGTTACACTTAAGTCTGAACTTGTAATGTGAGTATGTTGCAACATCCATATTTAAACGCGTCCAATTAAATGGTTACTGAAATTAACGTTTCGCATAGTTAGACCTCTGTAGTAGAATGCAGAGAAGTGGGAACACTAGCATCAAAAACACGACCCCATAATTATCTATATAATCGCTTGCTACACTATTAAATATCGAATTGATCTCAATATATTTGACCTTGCTCTTTAATTACAGTATTTCAACGAATTCTACAGTTTCATTAATCACCGGCCTAATAACCCCCATAGCAACCGATCGGTAGAGACCGCAAAATTCGCTTTTTTTATTCGGGGACACGTTAAACTTTAAACACGTGTATCTTTGCAGTATGTTTGTCATTGGACGATACTTTCTCTGACGCGCCCCGGGGTAACCCTGCGCCAATAAATGAACACTTGAAAATTGTGTACCCTTATCGCATGCAGTTCAGTCAGAAAAGGGCGTGGCTTCACATCTGTGCAGCAGCCAATGGAGAAGCGAGTACTGTGGAGTTTAGCCTGGTGCCAAATAATAACGCGAATTTTGCATGTCTCTGCCAATTGGAGAGCAGACGCAGAAGAAGTGTATTTTATTTTAAGTTTATTTTGAAGAAGAAGCGATAGCCATCGGGGAAAATTCGGAGGCAATGTATCGACGCACAGAGCCGAACATATTTTAAGAGGATTATTTTTCCCAAGTATTGTTTTCAAAATATTACTGAACCAATAGTGATTTTTCGATGGCTGTCGACACAGGACTTGCACTTCTCATGTCGTCGCTTCATCATTAATTCAGACGTGTTGATAACCCTGTTAAGTTCATTATTTCTGTCAAGCGACATTGTAAATTACTATTCGTAACAAAAACATGTTTCAGATACGTCAACTTACATCCTTAACGGGCCTGCCTACCAATCCGGCAGCCGCGAACTTCAAATGGGGAATCAATGTTAAACGAAATTCCTTCTTAATTGCTCCAATTTTAAAGATAGCTATTTCAAACAAAAAATATTTTACGTGAAATTTCTTAAGGAATGATGCAATGTTAAAATATTTTGCCAAAATTTTATGTTTAATATATATTTTTTTATAAAATGTAATTATTGAAATAATCACGTGACAAAGAAAAGATGGATAAATATAGTTTTTTTTTTTTTTTTTTTTTTTTTTGTGTAGCAATATTCTCTGAGAAAATCGCGTGAACGTGTTTTCTGTTTGAAATAGTTCTCTTTGAAATTGACGCAGTGAGAAGGAATTTCACTTAACATTGATTCCTTATATGAAGTTCGCGGCTGCCGGATTGGTAGGCAGGCCCGTCAACGAAAATTCAGCGAGAAGAGATCTCCCCCCCCCCCCCCTCCTTCATCCTCTACAACGTATTTAAAAACCAATTTTTTCAAGGCACAGGGGATTTTTAGCCTGCTCGCCTTCTACCAACGCGAACCGGGTTCAATCCCCGGCCGGTTGATTCCAGGATTTTTGCAAGTGGGAATCGTGCCGGACGATGCCAGGTTTTCTCGGGGATCTCCCGTTTCCCTCGCCCTTTTATTCCGGCGCTGCTCCATACTCGCCTCGCTTCACCCACGTCGGTTCTTAGTCGGAGCTGCGCGTCCAAGGTCAAGAAGCGAGGGAGCGATACGGGCGACACTTACACGCACGCCTAATGTATCATCGCTCCTACGCGCAAGGCGTGCAGTGTTTCCGCCGTGGCGCTGTACTGTGCATATTAGATCTGTAACACAGGGGGTTTAATTACACGCGATTAAAGCCCACAGATTAAACTACGGCCGTATCTTTGTTTAAGGAAACTGCACAGGCAAGCTTTGAAAATGCGATATTGGACCTTCTTTCGCGAATTTTTTTTTCTCCATGAATATACTAAATATGACAAAAGTAAAATAATAGGGACATAGATAATTGATTTTTTAAAATCTTTTCTGACAAAAAGTCGTATTTGCAGAGCATCTATTTACCGAGATACTCGTATTCGCGCAAACAACTACAGGCTGTTCACGATAAAGTGAGCACATTTTAAGGCCGTTGCAACAGGCGTTAACCGCTAGTAAACATAGGCCTATCTTATTGCTGTCACAGGAATTAAATTTTGATGAACGTGAAATGTATACACTGTGTTTATTAGTCACATTGCAATTTTTTTATATTGAAAAGCAGCAGGAAGATGGAAATTGGATGAAAGGAAAAATTTACAAGGGCCTTAAAAAGTGCTCACTTTAACGTCAACAGCCCAACAAACGTGCAGGTCCTTATAACTCTTAAGAGCCGATCAGATCTCATCGCTCACTATTCTTCCATCTACTGCAGTAGTCGATGATACTTAAAAAAAACACGACAGCAGCTTGTATGCGTGTATAGAGAAAAATCTCTTGGTGCGACGCACCGTTAATCTGCGTACTGAAGTTTCGACGACTCCAGCCCACGTTAAGCGCGGGCAGAATTACGGCCTTGGCGCGCAATGGGCGTCTATAAAAGGCGCGGTAACGCTAGACCCGAACACGGAGTGCCTTAGCGAGTCATAAACGTCATCGCGCTCCCCGAAGTTACAACCCGAGCAAAGGCGCCACATAACCCATTCGCGGTTACTTGAGCCTTTCCTGAGACCCTGCTAAAGTTCTACTTCAGTGATATTCCTCCGCCTCGTACAAACTGAGCTTAGCTAAGTCTGGAAAATCACGCCAGGGGGACGACGCACCGAATTCGTGCGCACTCAGTTGCAATAGTATTTTGGATAAGGACTATTTGTTACTAGGAGCTACCAACACATATCTTCTCACTGTTTGCATTCGAATTATTTATAAATGAAGTAGTAGAATTTATAGATAAAATATGAATAGTATTTCAATTTAACAAAAAAAAAATTAACTTTTATGAACACAAGTATAAAACATGGGGAGATTTTTCAAAGGTCTGATTCAAAAAGGGCGAAGAAACCGCGAATAAACTATATAGTCCATTCACGGTTTCTTCGACCCTTTCGAATCAAACCTTTGAAAAATCTCCCCATGTATGACGTAGTTAGTTATTTCCTAAACACGGCCTGTATCACAAGCGTTTTGTATTTGTATTCATAAAAGTTACTTTTTTTTATTTGTTAAATTTAAATGTTATTCTTATTTTATCTATAAATTATAATGCTTCATTTATAAATACTCTGAATGAAAAACAGGGAGAAAGTACGTATGTTGGTAATGCATAGTGAGAAATAGTCCTTATACAAAGTATTGTTCCACTTAGCGCGCACGAATGCAGTGCGTTGTCCTTAGTGTTAATTCTCTAGGCTTAGATAACGTAAGTTTGCACGAGGCGGAGGGATATCATGGAAGCAGAACTTCAGCACAGCTTCAGAAAAGGCTGAAGTAACCGTTAATGGACTATACGCTCGGATCCGGGTTAAGAACACGCAGTTTTTTTTTTTTAATTAGCGCGGTGATCGTGCTTTATGTTCCTGGAATACTGGTTCTGTGGTCAGACCACTTGTTTCCGAAACACGCGAAGCTTGTTTCGATTCCCCCAGCGGCGTCGCCCCTGGGAGAAATCGTGCCTGACGATAACACTGGTCGGCGCGGGTTTTCTCGGGAGTCTTCCGTTTCCCCCGACCTTACATTCCTGCGCTGCTCCGTACACATCTCGCTCCCCCCCTCGATGTTAAGGGCCGCCCAAATCTCCTCACTCGCTCCAACGCTGCATCAGTGCTTACGGTAAAATCAGCACTTTTTAAGGCCCGTCTAAATTTTTGCTCTCGCCCTATTTCTATCTTTCTGCTGCTTTTTAATATCACCATTGCAATGTGACAAATTAACACAGTGTATACATTTCACCACTCTCAAATGTTAACGCCTAAGGCTGCAATAAGATATATTTATTAGTGGGTGATGCCTGTTGTGAGGGCCTTAAAAAGTGCTCACTTTACCGTTAATAGCCTATATAGGCTGTCCACGGTAAACTGAGCACTTTGAAAGCCCTGCTTAAGATCTACTTGTAGGCACGTTGTGAATTCTTCCGCCTTAATGTAAAATTAACATTGCCATGGGGCTCATCACTTTATTCATCTGTTTGTCAAGTGAAACTGTGAAATTATTAGAAAGGTAAATATTTTACAAATCTGCTAGTTTCAAAACACTTCGGTGCATAAAAAACAAACAGAAAGGGAAATAATTTAAGTTATCACAAACAGTTTCCTAACACTCTTTATTCGACGTTAAAATATGGAACTACTTTCCCTCCATTGTTGCCAACTTTACTGGACGTTACTCAGTCTAACCGTTAAAATATATGCAGGTAGGGGCAGTGACTTTTTTCTAAGGTTATTTTCAAAAGGTGCTCACTTTATCTCGAAAAGCTTTTATCAGACAATCGTCCCTGCTGTTGAGCACCAAAACTCAGTATAAGACCCTGTATCGGATCCACGTTGGTGTGTGTGATCCCTCGGCTAACTACACACCGAGATAAAGTTTTTTATTGAATCGAACATAGTTGGTTTGGCGCAACCAAATTATTTGTCTGTAAGTGGCAGTGAGATTTTATTGTCGCTGAAACCAAATTATCTTGTTGTTATTGGTCTGCCCCCAGACAAAGATTTGTTGGTGCAACTAAAGATTTGGTTGGTGCAACTAAATACGTCTTTGGCTCCACCTACATTAAACAGTGTGGGTCGATATAAAAAAAACCTAGATCATCTGCGTTCAAACACTATGTGCAAGTAGCCTCAGGTACAATCCGTTCGCGGCTTCTTCACACTATATTTCCCAGATATGTCATGTATCACAAGCATTTTATGTCCCTGTTAACATGAACGTATCTTATTTTTCGTTATATGGAAGTTTTAACCGTATTACATTTATAAATTATAATATTCATTTATAGTAAATATTAGTGAAAACAATGAGAAAAACATGTGTGTTGGTAGCGCCTAGTAAGAAATAGTTCTAATGCAGAATATTATTACAACTGAGTGCGCAGGAATACGGTGCGTTG
Source organism: Dryococelus australis (assembly GCA_029891345.1). Classification (NCBI taxonomy): domain Eukaryota; kingdom Metazoa; phylum Arthropoda; class Insecta; order Phasmatodea; family Phasmatidae; genus Dryococelus; species Dryococelus australis. The sequence goes on from CM057008.1 coordinate 33,697,923, forward strand.
TCCTTTTGGTGTAATTTCCTTTTAGTTTGCACGAGGCGGAGGAATATCCCGGAGGTAGAACTTTAGCAGTGTGAAGTAACTGTGAATTGATTATAATGTGACCGCTGATGAAGCCGGAATGTTTTTTTAATAGATAAGTTCTAAATACTTAACATGCGCAAAAAAAATATTTCAAGTTTTGTAGTTTTACTTTTCAGTTTCCTTTTTTACGTGTTTTGTTAATGTGTTCATACGATTATTAGGCATTAATACATGCGCTAACAAACACCCTTACTATTCTAATTGTCACAAAAAAAACTACAAACGAACTATCGAAAAGGATTTTTGAACAAAGGCAACCAAATGAGGGGCCAAACAAATATATAGTCATTTTATTTTGTTGACAGTCTATTTTTTTTTTGGTCAAATACAGAGATTTTGTTTAATCAAATGTGAATCTTCTTGGATGAACGAAAGTTTCCCCCCCCCCCCCCCCCCAAAAAAAAACAAATGTTTTGTTCAGGCAACTAAACTTATTTTTGGCCCTCAAATATTTTGTTCAATTTTCTCTCAATGTACGTAAGTTTTCGGAGTTCTCTTGCCAAGACTGCGGTATCAGACGGAACAGAATAGAACATATTAAAATAGCACCAGTGCCCAGCCGAAGGCCATAACTGGTCTCAGTTACTTGAATTTAAAATAAATTTATAAAATAGCCGAAACGTAAAATTTGTCGCGTTATAACATTTAAAGATAAGTTAAATTTTAAAACAGAGGCTTACATTTTTTTTTTTTTAATTGAAAAGAAAAGTATAATTTTAAAATGTCACGAGTTAAAATTCCTCTGCCTCCACCCTTGAACCCTCACCCCGCCATCCTCACCGGAGACAGAAGGGCCGACGGTTGTTGTCGTTTTGGTGAGGTGTCCGTCGTGTGTTTGATGTCTGTGTCTGTGTTGTGTTGATGTCAAGTTTAATGTTGTTTGTGTAGGTGTTGTATAATGTTAACTGTTGTTTCTTCAGTTTATTTTTTATTGTTGTATCTGTATTATTGATGTTTGTGTGGGTCTTTCGACATCAATATACTGAATATTACTGTTTGTATTGATACGTGATGAATTATTTGTGAGGGCTCAAGAGGAACATTTAGTAATTTAGTTTCTAATATTATACTAATAGTAATTATTATTCACACTCTATCTACTATCTAGATTGGTAGGATTTCTTTGGTTAGTGATTATATTTCAATAAGGAAGATATTTCTAGAAACCACTGCCAGGTGAACATCACTACAGGAATAGATAGGTTAACTATTTTGAAGGATTTCTACGGTGGGCTTGCGGTATCAGTCATATCCGCGGTTCAACGCCATAATTCCGCAAAGAATCCTAAATGGCGTCCTCGAACGCGGAAACTGGCGGTCGTGGTTTCCCGCCTTCACGAAAGGCGCATCATCCGAGTCAATTTATCGCCCGCAAACCCGAGTGAAGAGATTTGGGTGGCTCTTAAAGGTGCCGCCTACTAGGCTCTAGAAATGTGTTGCAGTGTGTTGGGAAATCCGTTGTTTTTTTTACGAAACTATTCCACGTGCGTCCAATGTGCTAATTTAAGAAAAGAAAACAAACTTCACACGACGACGGGATGTCGCTTTCACGACACTACGCATGTTAGAACCACTATTTCCCAAGCTCCCCGACATAGCTAAAAACAGCATATTCAGACTGCCATATGTTAAAATGTGCTTACTGGATCTACGTGAAACTCAGATACAATCCTGCATTGAACTTTGCAACAGACTTTTCATCAGTAAAATATTATGGTCACCGCTTGAAGTCCCATAGAAAGAAAACGGTTCGACGAAAAGCTTGCGAGCTAGTCTAGTGCTTCACGCATAGTGGCGATGCGGCACTTGATGCGCGTGCCAGTGTCGCCCTTAGCGTTCGCTCGCTCCTGTACCATGTCGCGTCAGGTAGGCGGCCCCCTTAACAGCGAGGTTTTGGAGCCGATGAGGGACGAAGCGAGGCGAGTATGGAGCAGCGCCCGGAATGAAAGGAGTCCGGGGGGGGGGGGCGGCGACCCATACGAAAAATCTGAAATCGACCCCACCGGGAATCCAACCCGGTATTCGCTAATGTGGAAGGCGAATAGTCTAATGCCGGAATCACATAGCGCCGACCAACACAGCACGACACGACCAAAAACGCAACCACGACACATTTTAATGTGACTACTTGAATTTACAGCACGACCGACACCACGTTCTCGGCATTTAACCTAACTAAGGCGCTGATAGACTACCTTAGTTTCAAGGGCGGTGACCAAGAGGGAAATTTGTAATACATGCTGGTGACGAATTGGTATCGCTAATGCATACAAAGGTAAAATTATTATTTTTAAGATTTAGAAACTGTAGTTTTCAATTTATTTTTCTTTTAAGCTGCGTATTTATCATTGTAGGGAAAACTTGCAATACAATTTCATTTTGCAATGTTGTGCATTCTGTTCGTCGTGCCACACGACACGACGAAGAATAGAAATCTTTTCTAATCCAAAATTGCTGGTCGGACGAAAGAATCGGCCAGGCTTACGACGATCTATGTTGTATTTCATTGACTGTTGGCCGTCGTGTCGTACGCGTCCGGGCTATGTGATTCCGGCGTAAGGCAGGATTTACAACGGCGCGTCGCGTCCGTCAATCACGTGACCAACAGCCAATCAGAGGTGGCCATTAATTCTATCAGTCCGTCCGTCGAAACCTTGGCAAGCTTTAACTTTTGACGGACAAACGGATGAAATTACAGCCTTCTAAACTTGCACGTTTTGTTGCTCGTTTATCCCGAGTTTTTAATAAGGCTGTGTAGCGTGTGCAGTGTTTTGTTTTGGCTGGTTTTTTGTTTTCATATGTTCGTTTACGTAACTGTAAAATGAAATTACGTCAGATTTTTGCTGAAGATTTATTTATAATTACGTTTGGAAACACACGCTTCTTTTGTGAAATAGTGAAAATGATATGCTTTATATTCTATTTAATTTTTTTCCACGTCGATTAATTTCCGTTAGGTACATGTATGGTTTTTTTTATAGTTAGATACACAACTACCGCAAAATATTTTCACCTTTTACGGAGATTTTTTTTCCTATTTGCAAACAGTTTTGTTTTTATTAGTTTGCAGCAATGAACGCACGACGTACGGACGACGGACGGACGGTCGACGGACGGCCGGACGACAGACAGTTGTAAATCCTGCTCCAACATGGCCCCCTCCGTCGTGGAAGACAGGGAGACCACACACGCGCGCGCCTCCGACACGTGAACGTGTGATGTCTTCCGCCAAGAGTTCTTGTGCTGAGCCGGGGAACGCGATTGTCTGATGCCGACAGCCGCGTGGGGTTGGAACTCGCGACCGCAGGCACATGCGTCGTAAAGGCGAGGGACCACGCACGCACGCGCACACACACACCCACAAGCACGTCGACTTTGGGAGAGAATCCCCGAAGGAAACAGAAGGAAGTGAGTGGCTGGACTCGGGCAGGCGGCGCGCGAAACGGAACTAACCGTGAGGCGCCCGGGAGGGCCCCAAGAAGACGCCTGGAGGAAGCACGAAGCGTAAAAGAGGTCGTCCGTCCCTTTTTCGCGGGCGCCTCTGTGCGACTAGTATAAATACTTTTTACTGCCGCCCCAGTGATGGTCCGTGTTAGAGAGAGTGAGGAGGGGGGGGGGGCTGCAGGCGGCGTCGTATCTGTACACCCCCAACCACCCAGAACCGCTTCTGCGTCGTCGACGGCGACCCTAACTGGCACATGTGCGTCTTCGTCTCTCTCGCCGCGACTAGGTTTATGACGGCGCCCGCCAAATCGCTCTCCCCCCCCCCCCCACCCCTTACACCCTACGTTCTTTCCTTTACCAGCCGCCTTGGAGGAAATACTGCCGCTCGTAAAAAAACAAAGAGCCCCTTGCATCATTTTCAATATCATAATACCGTTCCCCGAGTGTTGTTTTGGGACGGTGAGGGTAAAAGGGTGGAAGGGGGCGGGGGTTGGCCTTCGCGCGCCTTGTGCTCTTATGCCCGCGGTCGTTAAATGATAACACGCTCTCAAACTTTCCCTGGCGCAGGGAGTAAAGAAAAAATGAAATTTTCGGAACACATCCTATTTCACGTCGGTGCGATAAAGAAAATGTGCGGTACTTAACGTCTTCCTCTACGCTTGTCTCGGGAAGCGGAAATTACTGTTACCACCCCTTATTTAATTATCAAAAAAGGATTATTCTATTAAGGTTTGCAGGCTTTTGCAGCAGTGGTCTGGATGATTTCGTCATCTGGCATGCAGACACGACGCTTTCGTTCTTTTTTTTTTTTTTTTTTTTTGCGACGTTTCGGATGACGCTGTGGCCTCCATCTTCACGAGTAAAACAGCAACAGTAACTGTTACCTACACAGATAACTGTTACCTAATCAGATAACTGTTACTGCTGCTGCTATCACGTTGTCTACATAGACTAAATATGAGGTAGGCCGCTTATTCGTCTTCTGCGCATGTACCCAACATTGACCTACCATAAAGGAACACAAATTACCAAGTCACATGGTCAACAGCAGTGGCGTGTAGTGTGTGCTTTTTTTTTTTTTACAGAGTAAGCAATTTACACTACCAATGTAACTTCCAACTTTGCTTACCCTCCACATGTATTTATTTAACGTTTTATAATACATAACAATAGTTATAAAAACGGAAACGAAATAAATTTAATAATAATTAAACTGAATATTATTTAGAGAGCATATTACTTATTATAACAAAACTCCCATTTTCCCGAACACTTTCATCCACTATCCAAGGAAAAATGTAGGACTGAAGGAAGCAAACAGAGCGACTGCTTACCCTGCCAAAGGAACGCAAGCAACAAAACGTCACATCTCGAGCGAGTTCGATTCATCGCTAGTTGCTCCCGTCTGTGGAAATAAATACTAGATAGCAGCACTACGCGTGCGCAGTACGGGAGTTACGAAAACACTGTTTCTCGAATGGGAAACAGGAAACTCAGAATTAAATGTGTTTTAAGTTAAGGCGTTAACTATAAAGAGTCAAACATTTCCAATATGTATACGATAAGCACTGCTTACCTTGCGTCCATGGAATAAACGTCGCTGGTCAACAGTGATAAACGTGTTTGTTTATTTCTTAACTTTTAAATGACAAGCACTATTATCTGAATAAAATTCTTTTAACAATTTGAGTTGAATCTAATTGCATTTAAAAAATGTCAGAGGAAGTTTAAAAACATCTCTAAGCACATGTTTACTAAATAGTGGTCTAACCTCAAACTCAATCCACGCCATTTTTGCTAGGGATACTGAGATTGGTTGTGCGCAGCCAGCGAGATCGGTCTACCTCACCTTTACTCTATGGTTGCCTCCGTCTTCAAGATAATCAACAGAAGCAGTCGGGTAACAGGTACATACTCAGGTAACAGCTTCTGCTGCTGCTATTTTGCCCAAAATACGGAGGCTGCAATGTCTACCGAATCGTCGGGACGAAAACCATAAGCATTTTTAAAAACCATTATAAAAAAAAATACTAGAAACATCAGCAAGTCTCATCTGTAGCCGCCATTTGGAAATCCGTTCTTCCTCTTCCAGATTCCTTGCGATCAACATGACCAACCGTTTAGCGTATTCTGTGGCTCCACAAGATCGAGGTATCCCGTGGAAAGACGTTCTAGAGCAAGATATCGTAACGCTCCGCCTGGGACATTCGTCGAGCGAAGAACCAGGGAAATTCTTCGCGTTTGTGAACGTTTTAGCTGCACCACTTAACGTAGAACTTCCCACCGTCACTAAACACAAACGGAATTACAAAATAATCGTCCACTGTGTCCTGCCTTGCAAGGCCTTAATTTGTTTTTTGTCACCTTCCGCAACACCTGTAGTTGTTGACAATTGTACTTAGCCAGTCGAATGAACAGCTATTGTCATGTCAAACGCGCGGGATGGAGAGAATGCGCAGAATGTCATTTATGTGTGGCTACACTGGAAACTTGATGTTATAGCGAGTATTGCGAGACGTATCTGTAGAGACCTGCAAAATTCGCTTTATTATTTGGCATCAGGCTAGACTTCATGCTGTATATACTCGAGCCGGCGTCGGTTCTCAACTGGCCACTGCATATGTGTGAAAGTCACTCCTTGTTTGACTGGACTGCATGTGATTTGACTTACACATTTGTGAAGTGTTCATTTACTGGCACAGAGTTACACAGGGCATACGAAACAAAGTATTTTCCAATGACAAACGTATTGCAAAGGTACGCATGTTTCGAGTTGTCCTTGTCCCCAGATAATTTTGCAGGTCTCTAGGTATCTGTAAACAATAAATAACATATATTTCAAAAAATTATGTTTGTATACACTTGGGAAATTAATTTACAATAGCAGCGTCACAGGGAGAATGCAAACAAAAGGGAATGGTTTACGTAAGCTATGGAATTTCAAAAAATATCTTATTTTTGTCTACTACCTGAGAGTGTGGCGGCTATAGAAAAGTAGAAAAAACCAACTCGGATTCATCTAAGTAACTTGTCAGTTATTTTTTTCTCGACAAAGGCATGATTTTATTTCTGTAGAACTATTAATTATTTTCTTTAAATAATTTCACTGGATGTTTCTGCAGCAATAGAGCGAGCATTGCAAACATTCTTTTACAGCTACTTTATTTGGGCATATTAGTAAACCAAATCTGCGTATTTGTGAGATCATAGTTTCGTCAAAGAATTTCAGTGATTTATGACTCTAAACAATTGCGTGTGATAATTACTGTATATTTGATTCGCACAAGGTATTCGACGTGTGCCCGTTTCAACGATCGGGATCCTCAGCCCTGAAGTAGATTAAGCCGAAAGCCTAAGTGGAAATATTGGTGGGCTCCATAATAATCGGGGGAAAATACCCTGACATTTACTCGTTCATTTTCCCAACATTGGCCAGCACATTCACCATACTAACAGGTACTAATAATAGCACAAGCACTGATTTCACATAACGCCACAGCAGAAGTAAATGCTATTATCTCACCTACTCGCCCAGAAAAATCATTTCAAGTTCACAATATTTTCGCGAAGCAAAATGGTTCACACACTTAGCATTACGGTTAATTTGTTAATGGGATTTGTTTAAATACTGATATTTTCATTAGCTACCCATGCATAATATAAGAACTAGTTTTGTAAAAAAATATTTACACAATTTTATTTTATAAAAAAGTGTATATTTGTATGTTATAATGCATAACTCATCACGATAAAGCAAGAAAGTAATGGCAAGAAAAACTCTGTCCACAGTAGTACAATTAGCTGATCATAGAATGTGCTAGTAGCAAAGGAATCACCCAAAGCTGTTTTCTTTATTTGCCTGACTTGTTCACGTTAGGCCTATATATCATACGGCATGAATGATTCTGAGTCAACATAGAATTGCAAGGGGGAAAAAGCACAGAATCCTGTGATACCGATAAAGTATAAAACTGGCTTCGCACAGAAGGAACAGCAAACAAAAAAAAAAAAAACCTGAACGTCAAGTACACAGAGGAATGAAGAATCTTTGCTACATTTTTCTCAACACAAGAAATTTTCCAGTCCCTAGAAATAAAGGTTGTTAAAATTAAAGTACTCTTATAAATAATATAGCAATACTCACCTGGCCGTTCTTGTCCATCTCGTTGTTGGTGAGCTTGACTTTCTCGAACGACACGACCTGCTTCCTAAGCTGCTCCCCCGTGAAGGGAGAGTCCGGGTGCATGTAGAGGCGAGATGGCGCCGGAGGGTCAGCCTTTCCCGCCACCAGCCAAGACGAGCGGTGGTAGGCATAGCGATACCTCTTGTTGTCCACAGGTACGATGTCCATCAGTACGGCGTACCGCTGCTCCGGCCTCACTCCGGTGAAGGACACGCGGCATGTGGGGAACATGCGCCTGCAACAACAACACTGTGTATGAACAACTGCTGCTACTGCCTGTCACATAGGCAACAACACTGTGTGTGAACAACTGCTGCTACTGCTTGTCACATAGACAACAACACTGTGTGTGAATAACTACTGCTACTGCCTGTAACATAGGCGACAACACTGTGTGTGAATAACTACTGCTACTGTCTGTCACGTAGGCAGCTACACTGTGTGTGAACAACTACTGTTACTGCCTGTCACATAGGTGGCAACACTGTGTGAACAACTACTGCTACGGCCTGTAACATAGGTGATAACACTGTGTGAACAACTACTGCTACTGCCTGTAACATAGGCGACAACACTGTGTGTGAATAACTACTGCTACTGCCTGTAACATAGGCGACAACACTGTGTGTGAACAACTGCTGCTACTGCTTGTCACATAGACAACAACACTGTGTGTGAACAAATGCTGCTACTGCTTGTCACATAGACAACAACACTGTGTGTGAACAACTGCTGCTACTGCCTGTAACATAGGCGACAACACTGTGTGTGAATAACTACTGCTACTGCTGTAACATAGCAACAACACTGTGTGTGAACAACTGCTGCTACTGCCTTTCACATAGGCAACAACACTGTGTGAACAACTACTGCTACTGCTTGTAACATAGGCAGCTACACTGTGTGTGAACAACTACTGCTACTGCCTGTCACATAGGTGACAACACTGTATTTAAACAACTGCTGCTACTGCCTGTAACATAGGCGACAACACTGTGTGTGAATAACTACTGCTACTGCCTGTAACATAGGCAGCTACACTGTGTGTGAACAACTACTGCTACTGCCTGTCACATAGGTGACAACACTGTATTTGAACAACTGCTGCTACTGCCTGTAACATAGGCAACAACACTGTGTATAAACAACTGCTGCTATTGTTTGCTTCACAGGCGACAACACTGTGTGTGAACTGCTGCTACTGTCTATCACATAGGCGACAACACTGCGTGTGAACAACTGCTGATACTGCCTGTAACATAGGTGACAACACTGTGTGTGAACAGCTACTGCTATTGCCTGTCACATAGGTGACAACACTGTGTGTGAACAGCTACTGCTATTGCCTGTCACATAGGTGACAACACTGTGTGTGAACAACTACTGATACTGCCTGTCACATAGGTGACAACACTGTGTATAAACAACTGCTGATATTGTTTGCTTCATAGGCGACAACACTGTGTGTGAACAACTACTGATACTGCCTGTAACATAGGTGACAACACTGTGTATAAACAACTGCTGATATTGTTTGCTTCATAGGCGACAACACTGTGTGTGAACAACTGCTGATACTGCCTGTAACATAGGTGACAACACTGTGTGTGAACAGCTACTGCTATTGCCTGTCACATAGGTGACAACACTGTGTGTGAACAACTGCTGTTACTGCCTGTAACATAGGTGACAACACTGTGTGTGAACAGCTACTGCTATTGCCTGTCACATAGGTGACAACACTGTGTGTGAACAACTACTGATACTGCCTGTCACATAGGTGACAACACTGTGTATAAACAACTGCTGATATTGTTTGCTTCATAGGCGACAACACTGTGTGTGAACAACTACTGATACTGCCTGTCACATAGGTGACAACACTGTGTGTGAACAACTACTGCTATTGCCTGTCACATAGGTGACAACACTGTGTGTGAACAACTGCTGTTACTGCCTGTAACATAGGTGACAACACTGTGTGTGAACAGCTACTGCTATTGCCTGTCACATAGGTGACAACACTGAGTGCGAACAACTACTGCTATTGCCTGTTACATAGTTGACCACACTGTGTGTGAACAACTACTGCTATTGCCTGTCACATAGGCGACAACACTGTGTGAACAACTGCTGCTATTGCCTTCTTCATAGGCGACAACACTGTGTGTGAACAACTGCAGCTACCGATTGTCACATAGGCAATAACACTGTGTGTGAATAACTGTGGCGACTTTCTGTCACATAGGCAACAAAACTGTATGTGAACAGCCGTACATGTTATACAGTGCAACTACCTGGCATCTGAACAACTGCCACCATGAACAGAGGGGACAACACTGCATGCCTGGTGTTATTGCCTAGGCCATAATTTGGCACCAGTGTGCGTGTATGTGCTAATTACTAGTACCTACATTAGATAAGTACAGCAATTCTGTGGCCGAATTTATTCTACCAGGAGCACACACAACGGTAATGTGGGTTAAGAACTAATAGATACCCGAATTGTTGACAATTGTACTGTGTATGGATAACCAGCGCCTAGGGCATGCAGTGAAAGTGCATGTGAATAATTACTGCCTATAAATTAGACAAAAACAATACTTGAGAAGTGCTAGTTCCTGCGGCATAGGCAGCAGTGAGGCATGTGATGTATTAGTGTCTGGGTTATAGGTAGAAATAATGATTGTGAATGTACTAGTGCCTGGGGCATACGCAGCAAAGATACATGGACGTCCCAATGCCTGGTACATGGACAGCAATTACTTATGTAGTGCCTGAGTCATAGGCGGCGATGACGCATGAATGTTCTAATGCCTGTACGTGGGCATTAATTACGATATATTTGCGCCTGAGGCATAGACAACAATGATTTACGGTTGAATTAACGTATGTAGATATGCAGCTGTTATGCATATGATTTACTAGCGCCTGGAACATATGCGGCAATGAGACATGCGAAATATTAATATCTGAGGCAGAGTCAACAACACTGTGCGTGAAATGATAGTGATGTGGGATATAGGCAATAACACTGTGTAGTCAGTACTATCGCCCCAGGGTATATATGTCATCAATGCATGGTTTCTAAGTTCTGTTACAAATACCTAAAATCGTCAGTATATTACTACAACATACAAATTTGAAAATGTGCAGTTATGTGGGGGAGATTAAATTGTGCATACAGTTTATGCTAGATATTGTCCTCGAAATGTTGTTTTATACCTTATCATTAACAAACACAGCAGCACAAATCTTTTCAGTGCGCTATAATTTCTTTAGTTTTTTTTTTTTTCCCCCACCTGTTGATATCCAACAGAATATTGAATTGCAGTAGTTTTAATTGAAAAAAAAGGCATCGCTTTTATTTAAACTGAAAACGGTCTCATATAGTGTTGATTACCAATTATTCGTAGCATTTCTATACAAGCCTATTACTAATTAAAAAATATATTGTAAAGGACTTATTAACGTCCCCCGGTTTTATGCTTGAAAGTTTAGCAGGGGACGGCTTACAGACTAACTTATCATAACTTAAAATTAATTCCCAAGCCTTTCCCGGGATTCGAACCCAGAGCCCTCCCGCACCCCAGATCGGTGGCGCACCAACCAACAGTGCCACGAGAGGTCGGCTATATCAAGAATATATTTTCTGTAGACATATATTGATTTATTGAATTTTTAGAACACGAAAAATATTTACGAATAGTTTTACATATTGTATTTACTTAAGCGCTCTCCATTCTTCATCGTGATTCGTTAGTTATGAACATCGGTATGGTTTACACTGAAACTAAGAGGCACCATTAAATTTACACTTTCTGTACAAAATCGTAAGCCGCGATTCTGTTTGTAGATCCTTACATCACTCGTTATTCATTTCTGTGACAGCTCTGTTCCAGTTAATTATTTTATTTTTATATTATTTCACTGACTTTTAACGCAACAGCTTTTGTGTCTGAGCTGTAATGAGTAAAATAAAATAAATGGCTTATGACCGGGACCTAAACCTAGAACTCTGCTGAACGGATTGGCGCACGACCATAGAAGGACAGGTCTGAACACTCGCATATTTCCTACCATGGTAATCTTGACTCCTTTATGGACTAGTTGGTTCACAAGACACCTGTGCTCCCCATGTTATATTGGGGCCACGTTGACTGAGCGGTCAGCCTGCTCGCCTCCCACCATGCAATCCGGGCTCAATCCCCGGCCGGGTCACTCCAGATTTTCGCACGTGGGAATCGTGCCGGACGATGCCGTTGGTTGGTGGATTTTCTCGGGGATCTCCCGTTCCCCCCCCCCCCCTCCTTCCATTACGGCGCTGCTCCATACTCACCTCAATCACCCACTTCGGCTCTCAAGACCTCGATGTTAAGCCCGTCCAAATCTCTTCACTCACCCACCCACGTCATATTGATCCGATTTAAATCCATGGATTCCTTCTGATACCTCATAAGTTTTTAATAATCAACCGAATGCGCCACAGAAGGTTGACATCTTTAGGACACTTACAATTTGCATAACTTAACAAGTCATCTAAGCCCTCAACTTCTTACGCTAGTCCCCAAACTTATTCTTCTAAAACTGGGCTTGGCCTTCGTATTACGGTCGGCAAAGATTGCCAGATTCATTAAAGTTAGCAAAAACTTCATTGTAGCAATGGTAACGCGCTTCTTTTAATGAAACGTTTCCAGTAACAAAAAAAAAAAATGTCGCCGACATTTTCCGAACATATCTGTTAGATTCGTAACTTGCGAAAACCTTAGGATCTTATTCCTGTTCCTGTTCTTTTTTTACTTCAGACAGATCATAGCTTTGCGAATGAAACAAAAAATTTTCATCCCAAGAGAGTGGGAACAACTCCGTTGTGCGTGTACTGTAGACTTACAGACACACGACACGTAAACAAACGAGGAAGGCCTTAAACAACTCGCACCGTACATTAGTTCGTGGCACAGCTTCTGATAACAGTCGCATGCACAGGAGAGAAAAGAGAGAGAGAGAGAGAGAGAGAGAGAGAGAGATACTACGTGCCAAGGAAAAATAAAACAAAAAAGCGCGTGCGTTTGTGTCAACGGGCGTACGTATCTCGCTGCTAAATATACAGGCGAGATTACATCTCCGCCGGAATTATAAAAATTGGGCTGTATTGGGGGGGGGGGGAATAAGGAGCATAAAATAAGAAACAATACGGTAGGAACATTAAGTAAATTATTCTACTGTGCTGAATAAACTCATGTTGCGTGTGAGCATATGCATCGAAGACAAGAGGGGCCAAATTTTTTCAAGAATATCAGGACTTGTACAAAACAATCTGCGAGAGCAAGTATTATAGGCATGCACTGAAAACTCGAGAAAATTTTTCACCTATTTTCTGAAACGCTGCAGCCGCCTTGTCCCTTTACGTTAAGTCGTGCGGGAGTCGCATAGCCCCGACAAACACAGCACGACACGACAAAAACCGCAACCACGACACGAGATTCATATTTTCAGTGTAACTGCTCGAATTTACAGCTCGGCAGTTTACTGACGCGACACGAAGAGTGGAATTTTTCCGGAGCCGTTTAGAAGGCGCTGATTAACTACGCTAGTATCAAAGGCGGTGAGAAGACGGAAAATTTGGAATACATGGCGGCAACAAAGTGTTATCGCTAATGCATATAAAGGTTAAAATATTATTTTAAGAGTTAAAAACAGTAATTTTCAAAATCTTTTTTTCTTTTAAGCAACGTATTTGCCATTGTAGGGAAAGCTTGCCTTACAATTTCATTTTGGAAAGGTTGTGCGCTGTATGTGTCGTGCCGGACGACAGAATTTATCGGGTTTACGTCAGATCTATCTTGTATTCCATTGGCTGTTTAGTTTTAAGTGTCGTGTCAGGGCTTTCGTGTCGTGCTTGTCGGGGCCGTCGTGTCGTGCCTGGGACTGTCGTGTCGTTATTGTCGGGGCTATGTGACTCCGGCATCGCAACAACCAACGAGCACGACAGGACAGCACAACATGACGTCAGAATACGATGAAATTCCATACTATACTTTATTAGGTGTTCACAATAGTCCGACAGTATCTGCCCGGCTGTCAAACTGCGCTGTTGGAAAATCCTAAAATTGCAAGTCACTCATATAACATACAGTACTTAGAGTATGGCATAAAACTCACGATAAAGTGGATGATTCTATGCTTCAGAAAAAATTTGAATGGCACACGAAGAAAGAAAAACTGTAACATTTGGGGGGTATTTCAGTGCCAATTTAGTATGTTTATTATTTACTACAGTAGGTAATATATAGAAGAAATTTTGTTTTCTAATGTTGTATTTGCATTACTTACGTACTCTAAAGAGGCCAAAATAACGCAGAAACAGAAAATTACACAAGGACATTGAGTGTTTATACAAAAATTGCTTATAGGCTGTTCACGGTAAAGTGAACACTTTTGAAAGCCCTCTCATTTAGGAATAATAGTCAATAAATGTATTTGAAATTTGCCCTAGACGTTAATATTCAATTGCGATGGAAAATGCACAATGTGTTTATTACTTACGTGGCAATATTTATTTAAAAAAGATGGTTAAAGTATACAAACTGGCTGAAAGGAAAAATTAACTAGGGCGTCAAAAGTGCTCACTTTACCGTGAACAGCCTACAGTACCAATAACACATAATTTTGTTTAGTATCTACAGAAAGAGCGTTTCACACATATAGAAGCCTATTTCAAAATAGGCTATGTTTTTTAACCTCAGCATAATAGTTGTTAGACTGTTATTTCATACAGGGACGGCCTAGGCGATCAGGGTGTACCAATAACACATAATTTTGTCTAGTATCTACAGAAAGAGCGTTTCACACATATAGAAGCCTATTTCAAAATAGGCTATGTTTTTTAACCTCAGCATAATAGTTGTTGGACTGTTATTTCATACAGGGGCGGCCTAGGCCATCAGGGTGTACCAATAACACATAATTTTGTTTAGTATCTACAGAAAGGGCGTTTCACACATATAGAAGATTATTTCAAAATAGGCTATGTTTTTTAACCTCAGCATCTGTTATTTCATACAGGGGCGGCCTAGGCGATCATGGTGTACCAATAACACATAATTTTGTTTAGTATCTACAGAAAGAGCGTTTCACACATATAGAAGCCTATTTCAAAATAGGCTATGTTTTTTAACCTCAGCATCTGTTATTTCATACAGGGGCGGCCTAGGCGATCAGGGTGTACCAATAACACATAATTTTGTTTAGTATCTACAGAAAGGGCGTTTCACACATATAGAAGCCTATTTCAAAATAGGCTATGTTTTTTAACCTCAGCATCTGTTATTTCATACAGGGGCGGCCTAGGCGATCATGGTGTACCAATAACACATAATTTTGTTTAGTATCTACAGAAAGAGCGTTTCACACATATAGAAGCGTATTTCAAAATAGGCTATGTTTTTTAACCTCAGCATCTGTTATTTCATACAGGGGCGGCCTAGGCGATCAGGGTGTACCAATAACACATAATTTTGTTTAGTATCTACAGAAAGAGCGTTTCACACATATAGAAGCCTATTTCAAAATAGGCTATGTTTTTTAACCTCAGCATCTGTTATTTCATACAGGGGCGGCCTTGGCGATCAGGGTACTATACCCGGTGGAGGTGGCTATGTTTTTTAACCTCAGCATAATAGTTAGACTGTTATTTCATACAGGGGCGGCCTAGGCGATCAGGGTACTATCCCCGGTGGAGGTGGCTATGTTTTTTAACCTAAGCATAATAGTTGTTAGACTGTTATTTCATACAGGGGCGGCCTAGGCGATCAGGGTACTATCCCCGGTGGAGGTGGCTCCCGGATTTTCGCACGTAGGAATCGTGACGAACGATGCTGCTGGTCGGCGGGTTTTCTCAGGGATATCCCGTTTCCCCCGCCGTTGCACTTTGCAGCTGGTCCATACCTCGTTTCGCCCGCATCGGCTCTCAAGACCTCGATGTTAAGCGACGGCCGAATCCCTTTATTCCACTCGACTGCACGGAAAGTGGTTTCAAAATATATGCTGTGCTTAGAAGAAAACTGTATCCAATAAAGCAAGTCGTTTACGATTAGGCGACATCATCCGTTGTTACGCTACCTTACATTCCACAACCTCGTTAATAGCTTCTGACAATAACGTCAAGTGCAGACACATTTCTGTTGGTCAGTATATACAATATCCACCAAAAAGTAATTGGGCACCTGTCCACAATGTTTGCTCGGTGGTTGTCACCCCTTTAGAATCTCGTAGGGCCACCTCTTGCGGCTATAACAGCGGCCACCCTGTCTGGCATGCTCTCTACGAGTGTTTGCAGGACATCCGCGGGGATTCGTCGCCATTCCTTTTGCAACCATTCCATGAGTTGAGCAATGGATTTTGGCCGCGCCTGACGAGCCCTTACCCGGCGATCCAATTAGTCCCAAAGATGTTCTATAGGGTTGAGGTCGGGGCTCTGGGCGGGCCAGTCCAATCGGCAAACATTGTTGTCGACTTACCACTGCATAGTAGCCCTTGAAACATGGCACCTGGAATTGTCATCCTGGAAGTAACACGGGTCCATTCCGTGAAAACGCCACAATGTTGGGAGCATATCATTATCCAGAATGTTACAATAGGCCTTGTATTCATGCTACCACGGACAAACACCAGCGGTCCTACGCCGAAGGCCGTGAAACACAAGTCAACTGACGTACTGAATCACCTATCTTCACTTTTTGGTAGATAGTGTATTTCAGAGCGCTGTATTATCAGTAGTAAGGTCCTAAAAAAAAAATCAATCGGTTAGCTGTAGCGCCTAAGATCGCGTGCGAATGCGTAACTGATAGTGGTAGTGCGTATCTAAGTGAAGAAATTTGGGTGGCTCTTGATATCAAAGTCTTGAGAGCCGATGTGGGTGAATAGAGTCGACTACGGAGCAACAGCATAATGAGAGGGCGGGAAGAAACGGGAGATCCCCCAGGAAAACCCGCCGACCAGCGGCCATCGTCCGGCACGATTCCTGCACGCGAAAATCTGGGATCAACCCCGCTGGGAATCGAAGAGAACCTGTTTCGCACAGGTAGGAGGCCAGTAGTCTAACCACTCAATCACCGCGGCCCCTCCCGTGTCTGAAAGGATTACCTGGGCATCGAAGTACGTTACGTTTCACGAGAAGTATTCTCTTTATGAATTGTAATTTTGTAGGCCTACTTTCAGTACTATCTTACCAACCCTTAAGCCCTTGCCACACTGTCAAATTTTCGCCTTCCACTATATTTGACAGTAAAATTTGAAGATAAAATAAAGTCATCGAATTTTTTCTTTGAAACAAATTTTATCAAAACTTGAATATGTATGAAAATGTATCGCACTGTCAAATTTTTTTACTGGGATAATCTAATTTTAATTATTGTTCAAAAAGTCCATTACACAAAAAAATGTAAGGAGTGTTGTAATATATTTTCGCTTCTTTAATAAATTCAAATTTTATTTATTAGAGATGTTTCCTGCACAATGAAATTTAATGCCTCTGAATTCGTAATATTATGAGCAGTATTCACTTAAAACAGCATACATGCCCAGACGATCCTGATTGGCTGAGACTGTCGAACATCAAATATATTTCATAACTGGTCCAATCTTCAAATGTTTGATGGAACATGAAGCCATCCAACTTTCTCAGGCAAATATGGCGGCGTTCATGACATTTTGATGACGTCATAACTGTCCAATTTTATTTGGCCAAACTTATTGGAAGCAGTTTGACGGAAAAATTTGACAGTGTTACAGGAGCTTTAGACATATTTGAAACCGTAATTAAAATCGACTACGCTTGTCTTGCGGTACCTCGCGGAAATGCTTCGGAAATTATTTTCTGCGCCTGTGTAATTATAAAAAACTAGGGGTTAACCCGTGACTGTGTTTTCAGTATGGTCACATACTTAGAATAGTTACGATGTTAAAGATTTTTTTTTTGTTATACAAAGAGTAAAGAAAACGATGTGAAATTAACTCAACATTGGATATTGTTCTATCCACTGAGACTCTGCGGACTCATTTGGAATCGCTCCATCCACTGAGCCACTAAGGCCCCACTTCGAATCGCTCTAGTTACTTTGCCACTGAGGCCCCATTTCATACATATCTAGCCACTGGGGCACTGCGGCCCCACTTGGTATAGTTCTATGAAATGATGTGAAATTAACTCAACATTGAAGCGAGGCATATAAAGTAAACAAAAATGATAATCCATTGCCTTCATATCTCTATGCAATAAAACAAAATTTTCATAGGAAAAAGTAATTAAAAAAGAGTTTATAGGGGTTAAAATTCATGATTGCGTAATCTGATCTTCCTGAAAACAGAACTTGACCTGTATTAGACCCTGAGGATTCGCTCTGCAAAATTCGAAGAACTTTTGTTGAGTTTCGAAGGACTTAGGAGTATGAAAGACGGACATACAGAGATCGGCTTCTCATATAGGATACTTCACTGTGTGCCCTGCATTTCCTGTAAGAAACCTGCTCCGCTATCAACTGACAATCGGCGTGGTCGTACCAAGCCACTCGTACACGGCAGATGCCGGCCGGGGCAATAATTAATTTATGAACGCGTGGGGCTGTGGTTTTTTGTGCCCCTTAAGAAGCGCGTTTTGACAGCTAGTTTACAAGCAGAGAGATAAAAAAAAAAAAAAAGAATAACGAAAGAGCGTCAGAGAAATATAGTGGAAGAGGAGAAGTCTAGATGCGTCAAGAACGATCATTTTCTTTTCTTTCCACCAATGACGAAGAGACGTTGGCACTATACAGCCGAGCAGCGGTGCTAAAAGTACTCAACATCGGATGATTATCATGTTTTAATAATTTTTTTTTTTATTACTTTTACCTCGCGCACCCGCATGGCAGATGCACTCCTCGGTAGTGTTTTGCATAATAATTGTTTATACATGCAGTATATTACGACCTGGAAAAAGCTTTTAAATTTCCTACTTCCTTGCGTCGTTCAGCTTTCTCACTTGTTAACTGTCACGGGCACATTTCTGGTTCTGTTTTGTCCTCGCTTGTCCGTACGAAGACACGGGACAATGCAGGAGTGCTGATAGCTGGCGTGACGTTATATCGGCAAAAGAAATAAAAATAGGGTTTTTACTATGTTGGGTGTCACGGCTGTTTGTTCTGCGTGCATACGTCTACATTGACGCGCTTGGACGCCTTGGTGTTTATTTTAACGTTCCCGGCACCGCTTCACTCGATCGTATGGGGTTGTATGGGTATCACTGGATTGCTTTTGATATGCTCTTTCCAACCGTATACGATTTCTGTATTTCTACTTGGCTTTCTGACTAGTATACGCCGAAATTGTGTTACCTTTTCTTATTTTTTTTTTTTTTACATTAAACGCATACAATTTCACCATAACCACGCCACACAAATGTTTTTATACGCGTAGTCGATTGATCTTGACGAGAGCTGTCGTTTGAAACTTAAACGAGCGTCGCAGAACTCCTTTTTACCCATCCTCTCATTCTAATCAATAATTCTCAGCAATAAAGTACTTATTTGTTCTACAGTCCCCACCAAAAGTACATCAAGACCTGTTACAGAAATATTTATCAGGTATGTTCAACCGTATGTTTAGAACCATAACATCTTTATCTTAGATCTGCTTATGTTCTTCAAACTTTTAGTCGGGCCTGTACCTCCTTCCAATAGAAAGATGCATACTCATACTATAAACTACAGTACAATAAAATGTTGTAAAGTCGGTACAGTTGTATCTGACAAGAATTTCTTGCAAAGGTTACGAAGATTTTTTTATTTTGTTGTATTGCCTAGAATTTTTGACAAGTACTTTCCAAACTGCTTTTTATAAAAGATGAAAAAATTTGTATACAAATACTTTAAAACCTCGCGATTTTTTTTTTTTTTTTTTATCATTCAATCCCTTAGGAGATGAAAAGGAGTGAAATACGTTTTCTAGGATTCCGTAATAGCACGTTTACACGATGAGATAGCGTTATTTTCTTTGTGTCAAAAGGCTACCTGTAAAAATGCCAAGAAGATACTTAAAGGATTTTTGGAAATTCAACACCTTGAAAGCCGAAAAGGAGAACGATGTGTTTTCCAAGACTCCTCAAAAAATCAGTAACCTGATAAAGGACATCAAAATTAAAGCTATATAGTTTCCACTTTATTACAAACCCTTCATTCATCACAAAATTATGTAGCATAATATTGTTACGCGCTCGCTGCTTCGCATCCCACGCGAGCGAGTGGAAGTGAAGGACAGTGGTTATATGATAGCAGCGGCAAGTCGATGAAATGTTTTGAATTACAGGCGCACGGCCAAGAACCAAGTGTTTATTACCGAAAACCGAGCCGACACGATAATCCTTTTGCGGCGCGCCCTTCTGACGTTGGTTTATTGAGGTTCTGCACTCATTTAAAGAATGTTCTAGTGGTTTACTGCCCTAGTTTCTCTAGGCGTGACTCGGGGGGCCATCGAACTTTCCAAGTCAAGGCCAGCGGAGTATAAATTGTGCGACGGGCCTCCTGGTCGGGAGTAGTTGAATGGATGAGCGACTGAGTTCCGGCGATAGACGACGAGCGGCGAGGGAAGTGACAGCAGCAAATGGGAAATCTGCGACTGCGAGCATCAAGCGGTGAAGGGTGCGGCTGGCAGGCTGGACTGTTGGATTGGGTGCGTGAGTGAAAGGCACTACAAATGATGGCAAAAGACAGACTGAAAGTGTGTTAATTAATAGTATGGGTTAACAGACTATAACCAAAGAGAGACACTAAGAAAGACGCTAATTAGAGAAAAAAGACATTAAATATTGCGCTCATTGAGAAATGAAAATAGTAATAGTGGATATAGACGGATTAATACTGTCAACAATAGCTGTGTGAATGAACTAAAATAAAGTTTATTTCTTTTATTTTTACTAAGCCATCGATCACTCACGAACTCAGATGCGTCCCTCGGGCATTCATGTAACAATATAAATAATCAAACGACTCACTAGTATCATCGCTAGCAGCAGTTTTTCAAAATAGCCTTATCCACTGAAAGCGCCGATAAGCACCAGCATCTTTAACAGTCTTTTACATGATGAAAATATGGTAAACAACTTATGCATTAAACAAAGAGAAGAAAACCCCGTCCTTTAAATGAAGCTACCAACTTACTGAAAATTCCCCTGAAGTGGAATATGCACAGTAAAAAAAAAATAATTGTAAATTTTACAAAAAAAACTCTCCCTTAGTCAGTTGCCAAAATTTATCTTGTGTCACTACAAGTCAACACGCAGTTAGGGGCAGCGGTGGCGCAGTGGTTAGGGCGCTCGCCTCCCACGAGGGCGGTCCGGGCTCGATCCCGGCGGGTTCACTCCCGGTTCCTCGCACGTGGGAATCGTGCTGGACGGGTGTTTCCTCGGGGTACTCCCGTTTCTCCCCACGCCCTTGCACTCCAACGCCGCTCCATCCCAGGGTCTACAGTACCTGATTATTAAAATTAAACTTCAGTTTTACGTGTTTTAAAATCGGCTCTGATTTATTTGCAATGTTACGAAAAATTTTCTTGGAGACAAGTTTTCAAATTGCAGTGTAGACACATCCAGCTGACTTCGTGATGTGTGTACGATCATATCTTTCTTTTTTTTTTTTTCTATACGAGAAAGAGAGATCGAACAGTAAGGGCTCTGTTTACGCGGATACGTGACAAAACGATCTTTCATCGACAGCTCGACCGATGTTTTGCCTTCCAAACATAGACCGTCTCTCAGTTGAAGTGCTGCGCGAGTCGGGGTGGGCGACGATTCGGGGCCGAAACCCCTGACTCACGATCGAGTATGTTTTGACAGGAACGTCACGGGGCGAGGTCGAGCCTTGTTCGCTCGGCCGAACCAACGTTTACTCTCCAGCACGTGTGTCGCCGTCCGTAATGAACGTCAGCGAATCGGAAAGCAAAAAAAAAAAATCTCCAGGGCGACCAGGGGGACGAGCTACTCCGGAAACAATTGTTCCCTTTATTCGCAATCCGGCAGTTCAGAAAAAAAAAACAGAGAAAGACAAAACAGTCCTATTTAAGGAATAATGGCTCCTGTCGGCATGTTAACGCGAATTACGGCAAAAACAATGAGCTAGATTTACAACAACCCGACAGTCCGACAAAACAGCCCCGACATCGGCGGAAATTTCTCATTGACCATTTAAGAGCAAGGTCACCGCACTGTTAAAATTTCCCGTAATTTTTGCGAAAATGCACAGTAAATATACGGAAACGCAATCTGCAAGGACGAAAAACGGAGTTAAGTGCGCGAATACGAAATATGGAAACTCTCCGTATTTTCTATAACTTCGGGTTTCGGGCACGAACAATGCCGAGTCCACACGAAACATTCTTCTCCGCTGTAACCAGAAAATTATCGTTTTTGCGGCAGTTAAAGTTAGCCCTGTCAATAAGACATTCTCTTTCAAACATGTATGTAACACTTAGCAACACTTAAAATACACTAACTTGAACAAAAACTAAAAAAGTTCCTTATATTACTAATATAGGAACTCAAAAGTTCTGCCAAAATTGAGCATTGTAGGTAAATGATTAGGGTCGTGAGCTTGCAACTTTTTGACTCAAGTTCAAACCTTACTTAGGTATTAAATATTTTAACTTTTTTAAATATGTTTTTTATACACAGTAGAAGATCCGCATAATAAAAATTATAATAAAATAGATATTAAAAATGATTTAAACTAGAAGTACAGAAAACTAACTAGGGAATTAACGGAGAGGTTCCGTGAATTTTACGGAAAATTCCGTTTTTGAAAATAAATGTCTCGTAATTTTACGGAAAGTTTAAGGGCACCTCTGGATAAATTTTCACCGGCACTTTTCCGTAAAATGAAGGAAATTTTTTTTTAAACAGTGCACGACAAAATCGCGGCCCCAACAGTCCGACAAAAGTAGATACTATTTCTACTTTCGTCGGGCGTCGGATCGGTCGGACTCGCTTGGCAGAAGAAAAAAAAAACATAAACATAACCTTACAACACAAAAGTTCATGCCGATTTCGCTACTGTGGTAAATTTCACACTAAAAGTATTTTATTTTTGTGTAGATCCTGCGGTTATCTCTTAACAGAAAGCTGTTGAATTGACGAAAATAAATATTTGTGGGAAAAAAAACTGCTCCAAAATATATTTAAAAAAAATATATTTTCTTTACGAAGTTATTAAGAAATGATAGTTTACAATAATTTGTGATTTATCTACGTTCCATAGCAAGTTACTGGCCATTCTAGGGTTTTCCGAAAGCCACGCAACACTTGGATGGAAACTGTCGGAACGAGCTCTTCCTGGCATTGTAAATCCAGCATAATAATATTTTTTTGTAAAATATATATTTTTTTATTCGAACCTGCTGATATATTCTTCTCGGATTGGGCAGCTCTATGATAACAGTTTGGCAAATATACATTTTCGCTCTAACGCTCTAAAAATAATATGTTCTTTTACATAGAAAATCCTTGGAAACTCAGTTGTCAAAGTCATTCTTTGAAAAACTACAATGGTTTTTCTTGTAAAAAATTGCAAAGTATTTGTTCGTAATGTTACAAAGTATAGGCTTGTATTACAACTTGCATTGGTAAATAAGTGAATTAAAAATATTTATTTCACCGTACTCCTAAAAATCAACATATTTATACAATAATTGTTAAATAAAATTTTTTTTTCACATAATAATTTTGAAAAAAAAAATTGATCCACCGAGTTTTGGACTCGCACCCAAGCGTTTGTAGACTGCGCACTTGAATCCTAAAACAGTTCCTCTTGCATACTTGGTGGATCTTTTTGTTACAATTTATGACAAACAGTCCACTTATTTAACGTTCATTTAACTATAGTTTGTTGTTCGTACACACATTCACACGATTTCAGGCAAATACATATCACAGAATGTGATTTGTCTGTAATTTATCATTCCCGAATAAAAGTGCGGTTTGAGTTGACTACAAAGCTTTAAGCTTTATTAAACACACAGCTATTGTAACTTTTAAAAATAACTGATTTTAAAAGGAATATCGTTGTACTTTTTACAAAGGTTTATAAAACTACAAAAAAAAATTTGTAAAATTTACAAAAAAAATTTTAGTGTGCAAGTAGTGTTTATGTTGCACGTGTAACGAATTTACCGTTTCGTATGTAAACAATAAGACAATTGCATTCTCGTGTATAATTGTGCAATATCTACCTACATGTATTATGTAAGAACCTTTGTAATTGATGGACTTTTTTTCTTCGCACAAGGATGGAAATTTAACGAAATATGCCGACACGTTGTTTATTATTCAATCATAAAATCGGATTTAGCAAAGCGTTGTGTTACACAATTACTAAATAATAGAACGATTTCTTTTCTATTTCAGCTATCTACTTGTTTCTCCTTAATATCGTAACATTTTTTTGTACTAAAAAAATCATTTTTACGAAAACATAATTTTGCCGCAAGACAAATTTTTTATTTTATTGGTGTTAAAACTTGCATTTCCTTTGCTTTAAATCAACATTCCGATGTAAAATAAATAGAGTATTTTGTAACAAAAACTACCTACAAAAAAAAACCCAAGCGGAAGAATCTAATCCGCCCCTTGTATGCGCCACAATCTCTACTTCACGAAACCCCACCACGTTCTCAATTTTGACATGTACGACTTAATTTCATATTGTGGGTATTCCACAACAAATAACGACAGAATGCAGTTCATTTGCACTATGTGAAAATACTTTACGTTCTAGAAATATATGCATGTTAGGTACACTAAAAAAAAAGTTTTGCACCTTTACAAGAAAAATTCTTGGAAACCCAGTTGCCAAGAAAATCCTTTGTAAAACTACAGAAAGTTTTCTTGTAAAATCTGCAAAACATATATTTGTAGGCCTAATATTACAAATTATAGCCCTGTATTACAACTAGCATTATTTAAAGTGTAGATTTTTTTTTTTTTTTTTTTTTTTTTTTTTTTTTTTTTTTTTTTTTTTTTTTTTAACAAATGTGATGAGTTAATAATAGAGGGTAACAAAAAATATTTCCAAACATAATTTATAAAAATAAAGAACTTTACCGGCACGGGGGGTTAGAACCCATACCCTTTATGTTATTAGCCGCACCTTTCACAGCAATACCAACTTAACTTACGATCTTAATGCTCCTTTTGATGGTAAATATATTACTAAGTGCCTATAAAATAATATGAAGTTATTTGATTAAGAAAAATATCTTTGTTTCATTTTAAGAGTCCTGTTGTTGAGTTGAGAACTATGGACGGCTCTTAACAACGAGGTTTTGAGAGCCGATTTAAGAGTTCTGTGTAGCTAGGAAACAGTTCATGAGTAATACGGTCACGTTTGATTGAAATCGTCGTGTTATTATGCATATTTGAGTTGTTTAGAGTATTTGATGCTATTCAAACTTGCAATACATTTCTTTACACACTCAACTGCACTTCGCGACACCCATAGTTTTTGCACGAACAACTATATTCGGCTTTACGTGGTTGAGTGTCCACCATTTTGACGAAGCTCGTCAGTGTAGTGCAAATATTTCTTGATGTATATTACAAACACGGACTTTGTAGTTTCACAAGATAAATA
Source organism: Dryococelus australis (assembly GCA_029891345.1). Taxonomy (NCBI): domain Eukaryota; kingdom Metazoa; phylum Arthropoda; class Insecta; order Phasmatodea; family Phasmatidae; genus Dryococelus; species Dryococelus australis. The sequence goes on from CM057008.1 coordinate 33,723,282, forward strand.
GTTGTACTGTAACAAGCATTTGTAAAATTAGAAACAATTTCTCAGTAGGAATTTTACGGTCTGTTTTTACTCCGGCGGTCACAATTTTTTTTCCGTAAGTGCGAGAAGTGCAACTGAACAATAACACACGCGCGGCCATCCGCACACACTCCTGCCACGCGAGAAGAAGCGTTTTAGATAAAGGAGGGAAAAAAAAAGGCCATTCCTTTACCGCCCGCCCTTCGAACGGGTTACTTGAAGTGCGGGCATGCCCCTCGATAATCCTCTATCGTCTGGCCAGAGAGAAACAAATATGCAAATCCTAAAAGGTTAGTGCCCGGTTGCACCTACATCTTCCCCGATCCGAGATCGGATGATCCTAGTTCCGAACCAGGGTCCAGTTTGATCTCGGTTCCAGCGTTGCACCAACGAAATTTCATGACTCTTGATCTCCTATTCGTCGATCTTGGTCCCTAAGTGAGAGATCGATATTAATCAAGAGACAAATTTTGCTATTGGTTCGTTATATGACGTCATGGAAGTAGGCGGTTTTTTTTTTCACTATAGATAGAACTAACTAACTATAAGTGCGATGTTTTATCTCTTTTAAGTGAATTATTGTTGTACGAATTTTACTGAATAATAATTGCATGTAATGTTGTTTTAACTTCCCAAGAAAATAATCGAACGTAGTTCTATCTGTTGGCGTATTTTCAAACTACATTTTTCAACGATGGCAGCTGATCTCGGATCGAGATTTCGAACAGCCAATATCGGCAGTTCGAAATGATCTTCATTTAGATCTTCAGCTCATATCTGAACTCGAATGATGCAACAGTTTTCCGTGTCGATCTAAGATCCGATCTCGGGTCGAGTTTCGAACCACGACCCTTCAACACGTCCAGCTTCGCAGTGTTTTTCCTCCGTTCGATCATGGCTGCTGTGTAGGGTGGTTTACACCAATTTGTGTTTCAATCAACGATTTCTGAATAAAACCTTTGAAAACTCACCCCATGTATTACGTGTTTAGTTATTACCTAGATACGCCATCATGCATCACAACCGTTTTACACATCTGTTAAACTAAAAGTAACTTATTATTCGTTAAGTTGAAGTTTTACCTACATATTAATATATAAATTATAATATTTGTTTTGCAATAAATATCAACGTAAACAGTGGGAAAACGTGTATTGGAAGCGCCTAGTGAGAAATATTTCTCATGGAGAATATTATTACAACTGAGTGCGCACGAATTCGGTGCAACGTCCTTTGGTCTAGTCTTAGTTAAGCTCTGTTTGAACGAGGCGGAGGAATATCCTGGAAGTAGAACTTTAGCAGGGCTTCAGAAAAGTTGGGAGTAGTAACCGCGAATGGAGTATAAATATTGAATCCGTTGACCGCGATGTGGGTACTCAAAACGTCGTCTTCGGTGTATGGTTACCAAAGTCGTTAGCGGTCACCGTTCGTCAGCAGTGCCCGAAACCTCAACGAGTGATATATATTTTTTTTTGTGATACAGCCCATTCACAGTTACTTCAACCTTTTCTGAAGACCTGCTTAACTTCTACTTTCACTATATTCCTCCGCCTACTGCAAACAAAGCCTAAAAATGTCTAGGTGATTATATGACGTCCACAGTAAAATGAGCACTTTTGATAGCCTTCCTGAAGATCTACGTGTATGCCCGTTATATATTATTCCGCATGAAGTAAAATTAACACTGCCATGGGCCTCATCACTTTATTCATGCGTCGGTCGAGTGAAACTATGAAGTTATTAGAAAAGTAAATATTTTATAAATGTGCTCATATACATTTCGATGCATTAAAAAAAAAAAAAAAAAACAGAAAGTTAAAAAATAATTGAAATTATCAGAAATAATTACATAACACATTTTATTCTACTTTAAGATACGGAACTACTTTCCATCCATCGTTACCAACTTTACTTGGTGCATGCCACTCAGTGCGCCCGTTAACATATATGCCGATAGCGGCAGTGACTTTTTCCAAGGTTGATTTCAATATAGTGCTCACTTTATCATGAACAACCTTTACGAGTCGAATATCGAAAAGAGTAAAAATTGTAATTTACTTAGAGGTCGTCATACAACGATGAAAACTTATTTTTTCAAACCGGAAATGACATCAACATGCAACGTCTACAAGTTAAACGGCGTAAGGCTCGAGTAAAAATAAAATTCATTTTTTTATTATACGGCGTCTTTAAGCGGAAATTAGCGCGGTTGTATTCACGAAAGCTCTTTCCGCGAGCGGCCGGGTGTACTGCAACAATGTTGTTCCACGACAACTCGAGGAAACAGCTGCTTTTATAAGTTCCGCCTGCATGAGAAGTTATGAGGGCAGCCGAATTATCCGGTCGGAACAGAAAAAAATAAATAAATAAATAAATGTAGCCTACATTGAAAATTACTCAACACGTCTGACCATATTTTAGCTCTTCGAGAGCTACGCCCGAGTGTAGCTTGATCGAAGGAAACATGGAAATATTCGTACACCTGCAGACAAAACGCAAACAAATATAGTTTAACTGACTATAGTTTTATCATGATTTTACGTGAACATTGCAACTGATCAACGAACGTTTTCATGGATAAAGTAAAACATTTTTGTATTACTGTGCAGATGAACTTGATGGACTGTAAATATTTTATCCATAGAATCAATTTTATTGGAAGAGTGCCAACTCGGCATTGTATTGGTTGAGAAACGGCCAATCACGAGCCATGTACAGTACGGTGTGTTGTACAACGTAGCGTGGACCAATATCACGGGCAGCATGCGTGGTAAATTAAAAGTATAGGCTGTTCGCTTTAAAGTGAGCACTTTTGAGGTCCTAGTTACTTTTTCCTTTCAGCCATTTTTTTTTTTATCCCTTAACCACCTTTTTAAAACAAATATTACTATGTAAGTAACTAACACAGTGTGTACCTTCCACCGCACTCGGAAGTTAACGCCTAGGGCTAAAATAAAACATATTTATGAGCTATTATTCCACATGAGTAGGCTTTCAAAAGTGCTCACTTTATCGTGAATAGCCTATACCTAGGGATAAGAAAATTTCGCGAATTCATTTCGGGACAAGATAGATGCCAAACACATATATGGCGAAGTCAACTTTGCAATTGGGTCACAGTTTATTAGACCCGCCCTGGACGACTCTGAGCCAATAACAGACTGGCAAGGAAACACCTTGCGAATCCCACAACTGCCAGATGCGGGGCAACAACCAATGATCACACAGCTGAGGCTCCAGTAAGCAGAGGACTGATGAGTCTAGTCTACAGGTCACTGAACTCGCGAAATTTTCCTGTCCCTATCTATACCTAGGCACTTGCAAAATTCGCGTTATTATCTGGCAGCACGCTAAAATCCACCGTCCTGTACATATCTGAGTGGGTACTATATGTGTATTGGCTTCTTCAGCAACGAGTAAACATTTTACCTGTTGACTTGGTTGTGCGTTATTGAGCCAGCCGCTCGTTAAAGGTTTCATATTGGTTCAAAGGCGTCCATGGTGTGTCCGGACAAATTATAATCCAAAGACAAAAGCACTACAAAAGCACACACATTTAAAATCCCCTTTGTCTTGAAATAATAATTCTAATTTTGCACGTAAATTTTTGCACGTCACTACCTGTACCGTCTTGTAGACTTGCTACCAGATCCAAGTCATGCACAGCATGCATGCACAAATAAAAAAGAAATTTTTCAAAGTAGTACGAGGACACGAATTACTTCAACCACATGCACCTCTACGCACTGTCTATCACATATGAGACGGCAAGATTTTGACAGTCAGTGAGTGGCAACTTGACGTTTACGAAACAAAACAAAGTGCTCTATAAGACGATTCAGAGCCGGATTAAATGCGACTTTAAACCTTAGATCAGTTCATTTCGTATTCCCACTGCCCATCCATGCTTTCCATGTGTGCTTGATACTGATTCCAAATGCCTACAGAAATATTGCATGATATTATTGAATTATTTTTTTTCAAATAATTTGACGAAATATATTTCAAATTTGTGTCGTTTCGAGACAGTAATAGGAGAAAAGTCAAGTTTAAAAAAGCAGGATCTAGTGGTGGCGAAACAGCTGCTATCTGTCGGCTCACACACTTAACCATGTCGTGCGCGTCATCTGCGAGGTCTTTCTCGAACCTAACCAGCTATAACGCTCAAATGAATATGTTTCGTATGTAAAATAACAAATATACGAACAGATACCAATAGTTTTATTTTTCCGCGAGCTCTGCATAATTTTTAAAGCAACATATATTTCATGTACAGCGATTTTGATTGCTAGTAATTTATATTGGGCCAGTAATTGTCCGTCTATGTCCTAAACACGCCATGTTTTTTTCCCGAAATCCATTTCTTTGTTTTCGTGTAGCATCCAACTGACACACCAGCTGATGGCGAAAGGCTACATAAACTAAAAGTAAACATTAGTTGAACTGTCAAAAACTTGTCATTTTATATGAGACAGACAGTAATGTTTTCAAAGCAACACAGTTGGCAACACTTGAAGGCGTAGTTCAGCAGCGCGCTATGCGTGTGTTCAACGTGAACGTTGTACGTGTAATGTTGGCCGCACTGCCAGCCATCAGGCGAAACAATCAGCAAAATAAAAAAAAAATAAAAATAAAAAATCGCCGGTGTGAAAACCAGCAAATTTAATTTTTTATCGGGGGATCCTGCGATACGACAAGCGGCACGCGAATGTGGGATCCATCATGGCGACCGCGACAACCTTTCCATCGATACGAGCTCCGCAGACCGGACACCTGCCCGCGTTTGTGTTCGTCGGGTTGGCGTCCCTGGGCGGCGCTATGCCTCCCGCTTGCTGCAGAAACTGCAGTTAAAGGCTGTTCGCGATAAAGTGAGCACTTTTGAAATCAACCTTAGAAAATGTGCATATATTTTAACGGGCGCACTGAGTGACATTCGCCCAGTAAAGTTGGTAACGATGGAGGGAAACTAGTTCCATATATTAAAGTCAAATATAAATTGTTAGGTATATGCTATTCACGGTAAAGTGAACGCTTTTGAAAGCTCTCTCATTTGAAATAATATCGAATAATATTTCATTTCAACCTTAGACGTTAGCTTCCGAGTGCGGTGGAATATGCGCACTGTGTTTATTACTTACATGGCAATATTTATTTTAAAAGTTGGTTAAAGGATACAAAATGGCTGAAAGGAAAAAGTAATTAGAACCTCAAAAGTGCTGACTTTACGTGAACAGCCTGTAACTATTTGTGATTAATTAAATAATTTCTTTCGTTTTCTGTTTCTTGTAATGCATCAAAGTATAAAAATGAGCAGATTTGTAAAATATTTACCTTTCTAATAATTTCACAGTGTCACCTGACCGACGCATGAATAAAGCGACGAGGCCCATCACAATGTTGATTTTACGTAAGGCGGAAGAATACACACCGTGTATACATGTAGATCTTAAGCAGGGCTTTCAAAACTGCTCATTTTACTGTGAATAGCCTACACACGCAGACTTTGCACATCATCACACGTTTCCGTTACTATCACTGGACAGATGGCCGATCGCATCATTTGTTGTGAAACTCACAAAGTGACAGATGTGAATGTAAGAGGCCACACAGAGTGTATTCACGTAGGAGACCATTGCAAAATGCGTATTCTACACCGAACAAGTAATTTTACCGCGAAATATGTGTGTGTTAAAAGAAAATACTTGAAGATTTTGATGAATCGCAATCTACGGTAACACTAAAGGACGAGGTAGTGATTTTTCGCGAAAAATAAATAAATAAATGTGAGTGCACGATAGACTTCAATATTATAAGCACCCAACAGCAGTTTGTCTATTGCCATTGGTTGCTGCCTACTTGAGAAGGCGTTTTCATATTTGACCGGGCCACTCAGAATTCGGCAACATCGGCACGGCTCCTGCGTGATTCGTGTGCAGACAATCAACACATGTCAATACGATATTTAGCCAATCAAGATAGGTTAAGTAATCCGAATCAACCTTAAAAAACTGCAAAATCTCGTTCAACTGTCCACCTGAAGGTGGACATAAAATATATAGGCATATTTTGCGCAGAGGAACAGATCTCCACCGTGCGCGAGAAATGTTGTATCTCTTGTTTATCTTCCAATACAAATATCAAGTGTTGTTTTAATCACATGTTTCCGAGAGGGACTATGGTGAAATATACTTTTGAGGCTTCAACGGGTAGGTAAGATATATCATGTTGTCCTGTTAACTGTTAAACGACCGAACTAAACTTCGAAAATCTTTGAGTAGCAGTTGAAATACTGCAGGAACGTGGTGTGTAAAAATTTAAAACTGTTCCGCGAGTGGCTTCTTTCAATGTATAATGACAAAAAAAAATTACTCCCGCATGGCACTGATATTCAAATATAGTAAGCACACAAAAGTCACACGTTACTGCCATGTCAAAAGGAGAGAGTGAAATTGAACATATTCACGACCGCTGGTTAAGGACAGTAATGTTGCAAGTAATATGAAGAAAAAACCAAAAAGACACATGGACGAGTCAGTTTCCCTTCTGAGTAATTTGATCCCGAAGATAGGGGACCTTACGGCTAGACGCATCCAAATTCGCGTTGTTATTCGGTGACACGTTCCAACTTTAAACACGTGTACCTTTGGAATATGTTTTTCATTGGATTATACTTTACCTGACACGCCCTGGGTAACTCTGCGCCAATAAATGAACACTCGAGTATTGCGTACCCTAATCACACGCAGTTAAGTGAGAAAGGGCGTGGCTTCACATCTGTGCAGCAGCCAATGAAGAAACGGCGCCGGCTCTGGTACATACAGTACTGTGAAGTTTAGCCTGATGGCAAGTAATAACGCGAATTTTGCATGTCTCTACTTACGGAAAACGAATTTTACAACCAAGGTGTTAACCCTTTGAGAAGCACGTACGTATATCATCGGGGATACATTTATATTGACATTTATATGCTTATCAAGAAAAAAACTCACACTTTTATCGTTTTTTCTGTTTCGCTGGGGTCTACCGGAATCCAACTAAAAAATTATAATTCCCTAACATTGCTATTTGTAAGATTAAAACTTTTCTTTTTAATAATTTCTCAAATGCACACGATGGATTGTAAAAACTTGCTACCTCTGTTCGTGACACGGTAATTGGTGCACAGTCAACGCGCGACTTCATTGGCCGACGGCCAGCCAATTATAAACGTTGGGAAGTAGAGTACGCGTGTGCGGTGTAGCCAGGAGCAATAGGATGAAGGTAAGTGGAAATACAGAGATCAACACAACTAATATTGCTGTAGTGGAGAATATAGGCAGCTCACTTCAAACCTGTCCTTAGTGCTGGTAAATATGCGCCGTCTTCAAAGGGTTAATATGATACACTGTCCATTGTGGGAACCTTGCAACAGGAGACGGTCGAAAAATGCACCATCCGTGCCAACACAGCCTTGCAGATGTCTTTCAATGTATCTTACACAAACATGTCGCGTCTGGCGCGGACGTGTTCCAAACTAATCCACAACGTGCCACCGGGCATTCACTGCCAACACGTGTCGGCTAAAGTGTTTCTTTGAGTCCCTGAAGTGCACACGTTGCAGTTTATGCGAAACCCGAACAATTGAATCACCTGCACTAGTGGTTTGATTTCGAGCTATTTAGAATTTGCATTTGATCTCAAAAGTTTAAATTGCAATACGATAAAGTGAGCATATTTTAACTCAACCTTAGAAAAAAAAAGTCACTATCCCTACCTGCACATATTTTAACGGGCGAACTGAGTGACATGCGCCTAGTAAAGTTGCTAACGAAGAATGGAAAGTAGTTCCATATCTTAACGTGCCAGGTAACCATTTGTGATAAATTACATCATTTATTTCACTTTATGATTTTTTTTAATGCAACCAAGTGTAAAAACGAGCACGTTTGCACGTTGTTTTCATTTGGAAAACTTTCGCAGTTGATCGACGCATGAATAAAGTGTTGTTGGCCCATTTCAATGTCAATCTTACATGAAGGTGGCAGAATACACAACTCGCATACAAGTAGAGCTTAAGCAGGGCTTTCAAAAGTGCTCATTTTACCGTGAACAGCCTATACCAAATTTACAGGTAAAAATGTTCTCATGACGTTTTGGCGACACTGACAATTTTGAGATGAAGCCAAACGCATTAGCGCTGTTCAATTTTAATATTTGTAAGAAAAAATACGTTTTTTTTTTTTTTAATTTCTTCGATTCTTTTTATTAGTTTTTAAAAATAAATTTACGTCCTTGTCATTCTTTTTTCACACTATAATTTAATATCACAACGAAAATATACGTAATATGGCGAAGTTGTAAAAAAATAAGAGGCCCGCCGACTTGCATCGTTTTTCTCCTTTTTTGACCGAGAGGCGCGGGAGCTATAAGGGTTACACTGGCACGCGCTACATGTGCGCCATCGCCTCTACGCGCAGGGTGCGGTGTTCTCGTAGTGCTGCGTGTACCTATGGCACTTTCAGCGGCAACAAGTCTGTAGCAAAGTTCAATACAGGCTCCTATAGACAGGGATAGGAAAATTTCGCGAGCTCAATAATTTGTATACTAGACTCCACAGTCCTGTGTATACTCTTGCCTCAGCTGTGTGTCCACTGGTTGCTTCCCCAGAGAGAGGCCAGTGTTACTCCACTCATGGCAGTATGGGATTCGCTACTTGATTCCTTTCCAGTCTGCAATTGGCTCATAGTTATCCAGAGCGTGTCCAATAAACTGCGAACCAATTAAAAAGTCAACTTCGGTGTGCACGTGTTTGACGTATATATCTTGTCCTGAAATGAACTCGCGAAATATTCTTATCCCTACCTATAGGCTGTTCACTGTAAAATGAGCACCTGTGGAAGCCCTGCTTAAGATCTACTTGTATGCTCATTGTGTAATCTTACGCCTTATATGTAAAATTAAAATTGCCGTGGGCCTTATCACTTTATCCATGCGTCGGTCAAGTGTATCCGTGAGATTAGCAGAAAAGAACATATTTTACAGATCTGCTCATTTTTACACGTCAATGCATAAAAATAAAATAAAGTGGAAGTAATAATTTCAGTTATCACAAATGGTTACCTAACGCTTTTTTTCGACGTTAAGTTATGCAACTACCTCCCCTCTATCACCAACTATACTGGGCGCATGTCACTCAGTGCGCCCGTTAAAACACACACAGGTAGGATATGGTTGATTTCAAAAGTGCTCATTTTATCGTGAACAGCCGTTATCGTAGTTTGACTCGTGTCCAGATAGTATGTCTTAATATACGGCAGTGTAGAAAGCTGTTTGTAACTATGTATACTGGAGGGCTCCAGAATAATACTTACAGCAAGACTCTAGGTAACTTCAAAGTACCATTCTGTCCTCGTCTTGGGGTATGATGTATTTTCGTAAGTTAAACATACGGGGGGCACGTTTAATAATTAGGTATAAAAAAAAACACACACACACACTCCGCATCACAGTTCAGGCGCCAAGTAGGACGAAACACGAACTACAAAGAAAAAAGTGACAAAGCGTTATTTGCCGAACTAATCGAATATTTACTCGCGCGTCGTGTTCCTACAACATACGCCGGCGCGAGGTGTTATCGTAAGTGGTCAATTATCCCTTCCGAAAGCGGTTTTCGGCCTTTATCGACAAAGTCCGCGGGTAAATACATGGGGAGGCGACACAAACGCACCGCCTCCCTACATGATTGTCTACGGCAGCCTGTCAGCTGGTTTTTCCGACTAGAAACCCTGTGTGTGTGTGCGCGCGCGCGCGCGCGACGTCGATGAACATCGTTCGATCAACAGATCAATTACTGAAAGTCGATACCGTCACTAAAAGCCAGTACTAAAAAAAAAAAAATTCTTAGAATGGGACCATAGAGGGGGAATTGTGTATAAGAGTGCGCACGCAAGCTGCACATTACCCTTAGCTATACTTTATGAGGAGCCCCCAAATAAAAAAAAAAAGGTCGCTAATGACTATCCAATCAATTTGTTCGTACGTATGCGTGTGTGTGTGTCTATATTATATATATATACATATACACACATATGCATGTGTGTGTTCACTGTATAATGAGCACTTTTGAAAGCGCTGTTTGAGATCTACTTGTATGCATGTTGTGTATTCCTCCGCCTTACGTAAAATTAACATTGCAATGCTCATCACTTTATTCGTGCGTCAGTCAAGTGAAACGGTTTAGCTATTATAAAACGAAATACTTCACAAATCTGCTAATTTTACACTTCTGCGCATAAAAAAAAAAAACAGAAAACGAAAGAAATAATTTTCAATTACCACAAATGGTAACCTAACACTTTTTAATTCAACGTTAAGATATGAAACTACTTTTCATCCGTCGTTACCAACTTTTACTGGGCGCATGCCAATGGGTGCGCCCGTTGAAATGTATGCAGGCGGGGCGCAGTGACTTTTTTCTACGGTTGATTTCAAAAGTGTTCGCTTTATCGTGAATAGCCTGTACGCGTTTTTTTTTTTTAACGGCGAACCGAGCCTAAGAGATTTCAAATGTTTTGCACGTTTGAAAAACAAATCTTAGAAACCAGTAGTCCAAAAGGTTGTTCATGACATTACAGGTAAATTATTACATATAGTCCGTGTCTGCTTACTTCGCAATTATCTGAAGCCCTGCGAAAGTTCTACTTCCAGGATATGCCTCTGACCCATGCAAACAAAGCTTAAAACTGTGTTTAGAAAATAACACCAAAGGATGCATAATAACTTTTTCTTATTAACGATTGCCAGTACACCTACATATTTTCTGTTTCTATTCATATTTATTAAAAATGTAATGTAATAATTCACACATAAAAAATATATATATACAGTCGATTTAACCAAAAAATAGTGTACTTTTATGTTAACAGAAGTATAGAATACTTGTGATACGTAGAATATTTAAGGGAACAAACAAACACGTCATATGAGTTCAAACCTCGGCCGGGGTCATTCCGGATTTTCACGTGTGGGAACCGTGCTGGATGGTGCCGTTGGTCCGCGGGGTTTTTCTCTGGGATCTCCCGTTTCCCCCCGCCTTTTCATACATACCTCAATCACCCTCATCGGCTCTCAAGACCTCGATGCTAAGAGCCGTCCATATCCACTCACTCGTTTTGTTGAGTTAGCAAAATTATCTCGGCAACCGTTTTTCCAAAAATAAAATTTTATAAGAACAAAAAAAAAAATATTGTTCAAACGAACGAAGTCGGTGTATAGACCGTTCACGGTAAAGTGGCTACTTTTTGACGCTGTTTCATTGGACATATTAACCAATACATAAATTTCATTGTGGCCTCGGACTTTTTCTTTTGGGTATGGCGAATGCATACACTGTGTTTAATACTCACGTGGCAGGATTCACATTAACAATTGGTAGAAGAGTATAAATAGGTTGAAAGGAAAAAGTAACTAGGGCTTCAAAAGTGCTCACTTTACCGTGAACGCGCTGTAGCAAGCCTACGAAAACACTCGTATGGCTGCGTCTGCCACGTGTGTTGACACAGGACTGCTTGTAGCGGAAGCAGGACGCGTGCTGTCTCCATGACAACGCCGCGACTTCAATAACAGCCCGTTCCGACGCCACGTTATCTGCCTCGCGATGGTACAGTCCACTCACCAAGTTTGGGGGGAATTTAATTTTCTCCTGCTTAGGATGGGGAGTGTACGGGCTAGGGGAGGACCCACAGAGGCCGTGCGTGCAATTCTCCCTGCCACGGCTTCGATTCCCGGCGGATCCGAATTAGTGTGTGGGAATACGTGGCGAACGATTCCGTCGACTGGCTGGGATATTATCGGGGTGTTCGCATTTCCCTCCCTCCTCGCCCTCAGCTCGGCCGGACCAAGGAGCACTTCGGGAGGAAGAGTTCGCACATCCAGATTACGACTCGGCTACAATCGACTCGGCTACAATCGACTCGACTAAAATCGACTCGACTAAAATCGACTCGACTACAATCGACTCGACGCAAGATGGTAATGCCGGAATCGCATAGCCCCGACGGGCACAGCACGACACGACAAAAACCGCAACCACGACCATTTTCAATGTGCCTGCTGGAATATTTACAGCCCGACAGTTTACCGACGCGACACGAGTAGAATTTTTTCTCGGGTCCATTTAGAAGGCGCTGATTAACTACGCTAGTTTCAAAGGCGCAGGGCAGACGGGAAATTTGGAATGCATGATGGTTTCAAAGTTTTGTAGCTAATGCATACAAAGTTAAATTAATATTTATAAGAGTTAAATACCACAGTTTTCATAATTTGTTTTCTTTTGAGCTACGTATTTCCCATTGCAAGAAAAGCTTATCATACAATTTAATTTTGCAAGGTTGTAGACTCTGTGCGTCATGCCGCACGACACGACGAATAGAAATAACTTCTAATCCAAAACTGCTGGTCGTATCACAGAATTGTCCAACTTAAGTCAGACCTATCTTGTATTTCATTGGTTGTTTAGTTTTAAGTGTCGTGTTTTGCTGGTCGGGGAATAAACGCTGTACGTGTCCATAAAAAATCTGGCATGTCTACATACACTGGACGTTAGCAGAAATAACGCTAAAAAGAATGTAGGAAAAAAATACATACATGTATATATATATTTGTGTTTGTAATTTAAAAAACCCTTAGTGAAAAAAGATTCCGCAGACCTTAATAGTTACACTTAATTGTTAGTAAATGCGTTTTCTGTTATTTCCATATTAATTTCGTATAACATTAACAGAATAAAAACTTACGCTGATAGTGTAGCTATCTGTTGCCAATCATCTGTAGCATTTGTTTACACTTGTTTGAGACGTCTTGAATTCCGATTGGCTGGCTTTAAACGCAAATACTTAAATGTTGGCCAACTTTTAAAACGTCGTGTTTGACGTTTAGCGCCGCTGCAACGTTTTACGTCGATTGTGGCCCGTGCAATTACTCTCCATGAATTCATAAGTTATTGTAACAGGTTATTGTAGCGCCAACGCGATTGTAGCCAAGCCTTTAGGCCTTGGTTCTTATTCGCCGGCTGGATTTGGGGCTGTAAACGGTCATTTGCTGCCAACCACGCAGCGTTGAATATATTATTTAATAATACACTGAATTGTTATTAAACATTTTACGACCAGAAGAAAATTATTTGGAGAGAAATTTATTAATGCGTTACGTAGCTAATTCTTTTCGTAATATGATTTTTTCTCTCAAATGTCCAAGAGGAAATTTGCTTTTGTTCCTGCAGGTCGTCATTGATGGCTACATGATTATGCAAGATTGTAAACCATTTTGTTAAACTGACTGAGGTGACTGTTGAATCAGTGAGGTACTGTCGATTGATTTAAGCATTGAAATACTCACTGATTCGGATTTAGAGTGTACTTCAAAGCCAGGGCAACTTGCATATGTTATTTATGGGGACAGGAAAAACAACGTGAATTGATTTGATGAGAAGCTAGTCTCCAAATACCGTAATTTCGACGAAACTATTAACCATGTCTCCAATATTTGTACCTACGTAAAAAAACATAGGCTTCTCCAGACGAAAACCGAATACTTTCACGATATTATGCATACTACAAATATGATTTTCCAGTCATTAAATCGGGTGTTTCGGACTGTTGTATTTGAGTCTTTCCACCCCCCCCCCCCGACATGAATTTATAACTTCTGGTGTTGCAAAGTAGAAATTTTTAGACACATGCTGTGCTTTAGCTGGAAACTTACTTGTTTCGTTATTATAACCGATAAGCTGTAGTCATTGTGCCTGATGATCAGTGATATGATTCAGTCATAATGTAGTAGCACAGTAGCATGGTTTAGGAATCAGTAGAGATTAAGATTTTACCGGGAAAAGTCGACAGTTTGCTAGTATTCAACGTAATGGATATACAGAATGTTGCAATATTGCACGTCGCTACTTCGGGGGGAACATTCCTCTCATCTGGAGAATGAAAAAAAAAAATGTTATACGAACATAGGTCCGCAAATGCTTTATTTCCGTACTACACCCCATAGTACATAACGTACAGTGTTATGGCTTGCGGGCTGGATCAAGGAGCTGCGGAATGCCATCCCCCCCCCCCCCGAATGATCACCAAATTTTAATCCACTGGACTTTAATTTGTGGGGGCATTTAAAGGCACTTGAGTATGCCGCCCCAGTGGACAAAGTGGGCACCTGTAACCGTATAGTGGCGGGCTGCGAAACAATCAGGAATTTCCTAGGGATTCATCAACACATCCGGGTGTCCATGCAACGGCGAGTTGATGCATGTGTTCGTGCTGATGGAGGGCATTTAGAACATTTCCCTTTAGAGTCTACGATAAGCCTTCACACACGTGTAACTACTTCCTGTGCAGTTCCTACTGTTCTAGGTGTAGTGACGTAGTGTGAGAGGTGTCGTGTATCATGCAAGCAAACGAACGCTGCGATGGCATTACATAGTAACACGATCCAGCCCGCGGGCCATACACCGCACGTTACGTATTACGGGCTGTAGTGAAGAAACGAAGCGTTTGCGGACCTGTGTTCATGTAACAATTTTTCATCCTCCAGATGTGAAGAATGTTCCCCCGAAGTATTGACAAGCAATATTGCAACAACCTGTATATCCGACAGTTTTCTTTCTTTATTACCTGCCGTGCATGCATGAAACTGCTACCCCATTTCACTGGGCCAATGAGGATTTTGATACTATAAGGCAGAACGTTTGTGATTGGTCTGCAAACAACTTAGCTGAGCCAAAACCTTGTTCGTCCAATCAAGAAAGAATAAACTAGTCAGTGTTATAGAAGATATGCTGCCTCAAACAATTTTCGCGATTTCCCATCATCTCTAGTAATCAGTTGTCCACAGGGGATATCTTTGGGTACTGAGTCTTGCAGAGTACAGCACATGTAAAATATAAGCTTTCTGTGCAACATGTGGACACTTGTCTACCGTGGGAACGAAAGGGTTAAAAATATACTACCCGATGTTACGGATATGACGTAAGGTCATATCAGCACTAAAAGGGTTTAGGGGCATAGCTGAAATGACAGTTAATGGTAGAGCCTTTATGGTAACTAGGGGGTTTATTATGGCTTATAATATAATTGTTTTTATTTTATTCTCAGCGAACTGTCTATAAACTTCAATCCACGCTTTAAAGTTATTTTCCAGCAATGTTTTATTTCCCTGTATTCCTCTTTGCACACCTCAGATTATAATTTTCTTTTACTCTATGGTTGAATTTACAACAGGTCACATGACCAACATACAAGGACCAATAGGATCGCAGCTTGCGTCACCTTGCACGAGAAAACTAGGACCTGCTCTATCTCCTCATTTCGTGCGAGACGTGCCTTGCACACAAACTAGTGCAAGAAATTCTCTTGCAAGGTCGGCATCACGCGCAAGTTTGGCGCTCATCTTGCATCGTGTGAAAACTGCTTTATGGCTCTGGCGATTCTGGGCGTCGAGAGAGGAGAAACAGATCCAGGTGGGCGGGCCTTCTGCGCCGGTTGACCGCGACAGCTCATCGAGCACGGCGAAGATGGAGGAGAGAGAGAGAGAGAGAGAGGGATAGAGAGAAGGAAGAAAGGGTGTGTAACCGGTGGACCAGCGGCAAGCGGGAGCCGACAGCCGCAATCCCCCGATAATGACGTGTCGCCGGCGGCTCTCACATCTCCCTCCTCCTCCTCCTTTTCCACTGCCGTCAACCCCGGATGCTGGGCTGGATCAGGGATCTCAGTGCCCGGGCCCGGGCTTATCGCGAGAGCAGGCTGTCCCGGGCTCCCCGCCTGACGCCCACGCTCGTACACTCGCTGCCAGGACACTGTGGAACACTTTTTTTTCTCTACGCTACATTAATATAAGTGTTACGTGAATTGAAGGCCCAAAGGTAGGGCGGGATTTTATTGCGTCTCGGGGCTAACCCCTTACGCCTACTAGGAAGGAAAAATCATGCAAGGAGACATGCATCGCGGCAAAGAGGTATTGGGCAGCCATGGCCTGCACTTTGGGACGATGACTACCTCCCTAAGTGTACTTAGTGCTAGTCTTAACTAGGAAGAGCGAGGGAAAAACCGTCAAGAGAGATATAAAAACCCTTGCGACAGAGAAGAAAATCCAAAATTATTGCATGCATTAAATTAAATTTAATGCTACAGGAGACAGAGTGGATGGGATCATGCTCTTGGTTAGTGGAGTTGAAAAGACTAATAGAGAGGGGGCGAGCTGTGGAACACCCCTTACCTTCCCCGCCACTGACAAGGGCCAGTGGTTCTTATATGCTGTTCAGGGTAAAGTGAGCACTTTTTAACCCTTTAGGAAGGCACATATTATCTGGCACTGAAGACACGGTTGAAGTGAGCTGACTATATTCGCCTCTACAGTAATATCACTTGTGTTGGGATCTGTGTTGCCACTTACCTTCATCCTATTGGCCCTGGCTACGCCGGACACGCCTACTGTACTCTGCAACGTTTATTATTGGCTTCTCGTCGGCCAGTGGAGTCGCGTGTTGACTGTGTACCAAATAATGTGTCGCGACAGCTGTAAAAGGTTTTAGAGTCCATCATGTTCAGTTGTGAACTTATTATTAAACCCGTTTTATTCTTATGAATTGAAATGTTGACTAGTTGTAATTTGTTACTTAGACCCCGATAACGTCCAGCGACACTCTAAAAATTGCGAGTTTTGTATTAAAAAGCAAAGAAATTGCCATACAAACGTAGTTACTCCTCGAAGGATTAAGGCCCTCCCACCAGCCTTTAGCCACTAATAAGTATGTTTCATTGCAGACTCAGACATTACCTTTTGAAAGTGGTGGAAGTATAGACCGTATTATCAGTCACGTGGCAACGTTGATTTTAAATTTGTGGCGGGGGAAAATAAAAATTGCCAACAAGGAAAAATTCGGAAGGGCCTTTTGAAAAGTGCTCACTTTACCATGAATAGCCTATAGCGTTGCATGAATGGTTTTTACTACCGTTATTGTAAAGAGCAAGGCACCAGTGCCTGTTCTTCCTAGTCGCTAATCTGATCTGTTTGAATTTTCCATGCATGTTTGATATGAATTATTAATGCCAGAATAATTGAGCATATAGCATGTTGCATAACAATTAGAAGACAAGTGCTGAATGCAAGTGCAGCACATACAAAAAAAATTACATGAATGCAATACTAGAACTCAGAAATTAATGCGCGAACTAATGGGTTGAAAGCATTACCATAACACATGGGGGAAAAACCATAGGGGCCTGTGTTTAAATTTTTTACAGAATTCTCGGCCACAAGATAATAGATTTAGCACCTAAAACCCATAGATATATACAGCACTGCAAGAACGCTGCACGCAAGTTCAGAACCTCGTGCGTAGTGGCGATAATGCACTTGATGGGCAAGGCAGTGTAGTCCTTATCGCGTCCATGCTCGTGGGTCTCGAATGTGGAAAACCACTTGAGCTCCAGGTAGATAGCCCCTCCGCTGGTTGACTGCGACAGCTTATAGCGAGCTTAGCGACGAAGGAGCGGACAGAGAGACAGAGAAAGTGATGTAAGGAGGGGAAGGAGGGGTAGGATGGGGTTTGTATCTGTGGCGGGTGGGAGTAGACAGCCGCAATCCGCCAATAATGACGTGTTGCCAGCCTGCTGTCACATCTCCCACCTCCTCCACTGCCTATCAACCCCGGATGCTGGTTGGATTGGAGGGATGCTGGCTGGACCAGGGGTCTCGGTGCCCAGGTCCGGGCTTTTCGCGAGCGCAGGCTGTCCTGGGCGGCGGTGGGTTTCCGCCTGACGGACACACTCATACACTCGCTTCCAGGACACTGTGGAACACCCCTTACCTTCCCCACCACTGGCAAGGGTCAGTGGTTATAAGCATTGCATGAATGATTTTTACGACCGGTGTTGTAAACAGCAAGGCACCAGTGCTCGTTCTTCTTTGACATGAATTATTAACGTCAGGATCATTGAGCACATAGCATGTAGCACCATAATTAGAAGACAAATGCTGAATGCAAGTGCAGCTCATAAAAATAAATTTCACTGTTTGCACTATTTGAACACAGAAATCAACATGTGACCAACTACTACCAGGATGCACGCGGGGGAAAAAAAAAAGATAGGGGCCTGTATTTTACTTTGTTGTAGAATTATACCAATAAAATGGTAGGGTCAGTACCTTAAGACCCACACAGCACTATGAGAACACTGCATGCCAGTTCAGAGCCTCGCACGTAACTGCGTTGTTGCACTTCATGTGCGTGGCTGTGTATAAAAGCTGTTCACAGTAAAGTGAGCACTTTTTAAGGCCCTTCCAACAGGCATTAACCACTAATAAATAAATATATATATATATATATATATATAATTACCGCTAAAGATGGTAACTTTTAGGAGTGGTAAAATGTAGACACTGTGTTTATTAATCACATTGCAATGTTTATATTAAAAAGTGACAGGAATATAGAAATATTATTAAAAGATAAATTCAGCAGGGTCTTAAAAAGTGCTCACTTTACCGTGAATCGCTTATAGTCTTTATCATTTCCCTGCTTATGGCCAGTGGGAAACAACTCCTGTTACATAAGCCATTCTGTCGGTTGACTGCGACAGCTTATAGTGAGCATGGCGACGGAGGAGCGGACAGAGAGAGAGAGAGAGATGCAAAAAGGGGTGTAGGGATAGGAAGGGGTGTGCATCCGAGGCTAGCCGCTGGTGTGGGAGCAGACAGCCGCAATCCGCCGATAATGACGCGTTGCCAGCTCTCCAATCTGCACCCACTTCCTCTGCCTGCCAACCCCGGATGTTGGCTGGACCAGGCGTCTACGCGCCCAGGACCAGTCTTATCACGGGAACAGGCTGTCCGGGGGGGGGGGGGGCGCAGTGGGCTCCTGCCTGACAGCTATGCTCGTACACTCGCTTCCCGGACATTGTGGCACACCCCGCCAAGAACTCGTTTACGAGTCTGGCGCTACTACTCCAGTCAAATGATCTGTGCAGCCGAGGAGAGGTGCGAGCCTAGCACTAGCATAGCTGTTGAGAGGGGATGATGAACTCAGAGTATGGGGTACAGTAGGCACCAACTGTGAGGGGAAGTGAAAGAAGCGAAAGGGAAAATATGCGAGTGAGATAGCCCGACTTACCTTTCACGCTGATGGTCTATCCAAGATTTCCCGAAATCACTCTGAGGGAATTATGCGTGGTGGCTCTTCGAGGGGAATTCGTGGTAAAATTTTAAGGTCATGTCTCTTCACAAGGAAACATTGCGACAGGCCCACTCAAGACTGCGGGTACGCATTCCCGGGAAGCTGAATTTCATGCAAAATTATATCTGTAACGATGGATTTTTTTTTTACACGCGATTGAAGACAACGGATTAGTCTCCAAATGCCACTCTGTACTTTTCTCATTTACCTTAACCCATTCAGACCCAGTGTACACAGTTGTGTACATTGCGCACGCGTAGTTAATTTCTGGGGTTTGTACTGCACACTGCGAAGATCACTGGCCAATGATCTTACTTATGGGTAAACGATTCGCAAACCGTCTTACTGGTATAGGTCCTAATTCGTTCGTATCACTGTAACCGAACGCAATGGCTAACGTTATATAAATACACGCGTTTTGAATTTTAGCTTGTCCCAAAGGGAATCCACGTATTCTTCAGGTATCTATTAATAGGTTAAAAGCAAGTTGAAATTAGTTTTTTTGTTTGTTTTATATGGATACATGATATATTCCCAGAACGTAATGAGGTAGACCGATCTCGCTGGCTGCGCACAACCAATCTCCGTGTCCCAGCATTGAACTGCTTTCCTGCCAACGCGTCTAGCGAAAATGGCGTGGATAGGATTTGAGGTTAGAACACTGTTTAGTAAACAAGTACTTTGAGGTGTTTGCATACTTACTCAAACCAGTTTTCAATGCAGTTAGGTTAAATTATAGTTGATTGAAGTATTTTATTTATATAAAAGCGTTTCTCGCTTCAAAATCAAGATTTAAAAAACACATTTATCACTGTTGACCTTGTTACGTTTGACAATTGTGTTGCTTTAGGGTAAGTCAATGTTGGGTACATTTTCAAAGGACGAATAATCGGTGTATCTCATATTTAGTCCATGGTATACGCGCAGAGCTGCAGAAACTGATTTTACAGAAAATATTTTACTATAGATTACCTAGAGCTGTTATCCGCGTTTGAAGCAGAGGAGCTCGGGAGCGATAATGACTACACTGCTACGCGCATCAAGTACGTCATCGACCCTAAGCGCAAGGCTCTGAACCGGGGCGCAGTGCTTCCGTCGTGCTGCGTGGACCTATGGTTAGAGGCAAGCAAAATTCGCGTTGTTACTTCAAGACATTCTAGACTTCGAAGACTCGTCCTTTTGTATTGCAACTGCCATTGGACTGCAGTTTGTCCGGACACGCCCTTGAAGGCTTTGGACCAATAGCGAGCAACTAACGAAACGTTGGTCCAGTCACGTCCTATCAAGTGAAAAGTCAAGATGTGTCCTCACTGCTGCAGAAACCAATAAACAAATGGCATCGACACGAATATGTATAGGACGGTGAATTATAGCATGTCGCCTGAAAATAACGCGAATTTTGCACGTTCCTACCTATGGGATTTAATTGGAGGAAAGTCCATGACAAGGTTCGAAGCCGTGCCCTGGAATATTTTTGAACACTCTAAAAAATTTTTAAATCTACTTTTACAAGTAAAATTCTTTGGAAACCCAGTTCCCAAAAAAAATACTTTGTAAAACTAAAAACATTTTTCTTGTAAAATCTGCAAAACCTATATCTGTAGTAGACCGAATGCAAATGATAGCCTTTTATTACAACTTGCATTATCGAGTTATGTAAATAAAATTACTTTTTCTCATATAAAACATTTGTAATGAATTAATAACAGAGAATAATTTTAAAAATGTTTCAAAATTTAATTTTCGAAAAAAAAAAAAAAAATATATATATATATACTCCGCAAGAAAAGGGGGTAGAACCCACAAGATCAACTGTATATACAAGCATAAGAATTATTTTTGTAATAAATCTATATCCAAGTACGTATAAAATAATACAGAAGTTACTTGATTTAAAAGAATACATTTGTATCATTTTAAAGAGTTCTGTGTTACTAGGAAACATTTAAAGTAAATGAGTAACGAGGCTACGGATTACTGAAGTTATTTTATTATTATTATTAAGGTGGTTTTTAATTGCTTCACGTTATTTAAACTTGCAATACATTTCTAATACATACAAACATTTATTTTTGCACCAACTATAATTTACATCACCCATAGTTTTTGCACAAACAGAAATATACGGTTTTATGTTGTTGAGCGTCTGTCATTTTTCTGAATCTCGTGGGCACGGGTCAGTATATTACAAACACGGCCCTTGTAGTTTTACGAACGAGTGGTTTTACAAGAGAAATCTTCGTACTGTTGCAAGAATTTGTAAAATTACAAAGAATTTACTAGTTGAAAATTACAAATTTTTTGTCACAGTGAAGCTGACGCGCGTGTTTTGTTTCCTCGAAATTTTAAGCAGCGACTATAGGTTGAGGAAACTTACAGAGATTATTTCGGACGTCCACACTTTTCAAAGACCGCATTTGTGTTGCAGTAACAAGATTTGTGAATTGGGAACACAATGTCGACTTTCATTTCTGTCCCTGAAAAACATTTCCATTGAAATATTTTATAATTTCCTTAAAAAATTGTATTATACCTAACTGGTTATAGTGAGAGCCATATGGAACCCAGTTTTGACACTTTGAGGTCGACACTCTTTTACCATCTTTAAATACAATCTAGACGTTAGTCAACTATATCCTTACTGCTGCAAAGACACCATGTTCTATTGGTCCCTATTGTCACTTAACGCCATTCTATTGGTCAAAACGACACCAGTCTTTCCATATTGGCCGGCTGCCAACCAATGGAGTGCCGAGTTTACCGTTTTCCAACCAAATGCTCTGTAGTATGCAATAGGATGTACATCCCATCGTGTTGACTTCCGTAACAATACAAAACATTTGTCGTTCATTTACGAAGTTCGTTGTTGATGTTGTATTAGTTATTAACGAAAAATCTTATGAAATAGGGAATTAATGTAGGTATACCCGGAGCAGCTTTGTTTTTTTATGTGGAATGAAATGTTCAAGTAAGTTTTTCCCGAAGTACACTCGATAGCATAGTAGCCAAAGTGTTAACAGGCATGCCGAAAAACAGAATTTTATTAACCCTTTGAGGAGTATGCAAGTATATATTCGGGGATATCTTGATATGGAAACTTCTTTGCTCTTACTGACAAAACTTGCACTTTAATGGGTTTACTGTTTCGCTGGAGTTTATCGTAATCTGAGTAAAAAGTTACAATTAGCAAACATTGCAGTTTGTAAGATTAAAACTCGTCTTTTAATAATTTCGCAAATGCAAATGTAAAACTTGTTACCTCTGTCGCGACACGGTAATTGGCACACAGCCAACACGCGACGTCATTGGCAGACGGCCAGCTAATTATAAACGTTGCAAAGTAGAGTAAGCGTGTCCGGTGTAGACAAGACCAGTAGAATGTAGGTAAGTGGAGATATATAGGCCAATACAACTGATATTGCTGTAGTAGAGAATATAGGCAGCTCACTTCTATCCTGTCCGTAGTACCAGCAAATCTGGCCGTCCTCAAAGGGTTAAACATGTTTTCGCTATACCTAGAGACCTGAAAAATTCGCGAGTTCAATGACCTGCGGGATAGAATCTACAGTCGTATGTACAAATACGACGACGTCTATTGCGCATTGGCTGTCTGCTGTCACAGTGGAAGGCGACTATTGGGCCAGCGTTCTCCAGGAGGCGTCAAACATCGTGTGGACCAATAGCTATGGTTAGGGACACCCAAATTTCGCGAAAAGATTTTCGCACATGCTAGATTTCAATACCCTACGAGCGTACCAGCAGTTTTCCTTTTGATTATTGGCGGCGTGTGTCTGTAAGAGAACATTTTCTTATTTGACTGGCCAATCAGAATTAAGTTACTCCGATACTGTAGGTCTCTGATTCGTGGGCAGGCACTTTAGACGCGTGACATCTAGATCACCCAATCATAAAGTGGATATGAGCTAAAGTGTTATGAAATACAAACGGTTGTGAAATCTTTTCGCGAAATTCGGGTGTCCCTAGCTATATAGGCTGTTCACGGTAACGTCAGCACTTTTGAAAGCCCTCTCGTTTGGAATAATAGTCAATAAATATATTTTATTTTAGTCTTAGATATTAACTTTCGAGTGCGGTGGAATATACACACTGTGTTCATTACTTACATGGCAATATTTATTTCAAAATGTGGTTAAGGGATAAAAAAAATGGCCGAAAGAAAAAAATAGCTAGGGCCTCAAAAGTGCTCACTTTACCGTGAACAGCCTATAGTAATAGAAACACAAGTGTTTTGAACTCTAGCGTGTCCTAAAATGAATCCGCGAATTCTTCAGGTATCTAGCTATACCAAATCCTCACTGCTTTCAAACCAGGCTACAGCCCTAACAGTGTACTTTGGAAATGAGATATAACTCTGCGGGCATTATGGTGAGATGTCGGCGCCACACACACACACACACACACACACTCTCTCTCTCTCTCTCTCTCTCTCTCTCTCTCTCTCTCTCTCTCCCTCTCTCCAGCATCCCGGATGGCGCCGCCGACGACGCATTTTTGCACTTGCGCACTTCGCCCTGCCTCTCTAGCCTCCTCGCTCGTTCATCCCCCCCCCCCCCCCCCCCGACACACCTCCCCCGGTCGTCGGCGACCAACCCCCTGGAAGCTCCCTCGCGCAGATGGCGCGGGAGGACGCCTCGCTGGATCGATACAGCCGGCGCAGCCCCCGACGCCACCACTCGATCCGGGACGGCGTCGGGGGCGTCCGCCTCCAGCCCTTCGTCGCCGACGAGCGCCGCCATGGCAGTCTTGCCCGCCCCGCCGACGCCGACCCCTGTTTACTATCCACGAAGCGATCCACGCAGTATTCTTACACACACGTCTCTGGAGACCACTTCCCAAGGCAATATACTGTAACCGGCAGATATCTGGGCGCGTGAGGGGAAATACTCATAACTAGAGCCCCGAGTATTTCGCGGATTGAGTTGGCAGCAAGCTAGATTGGACAGCCCTCTATACACTCGAGAAATTATTGTTAGCTTATTGGCTGCTGTGATCAAGCGAGGCCTCTGTACAGAACTGTTAAACACTCATTCACACTACTGCATCCTGCTTATTACTGGCTCATAGTTAAAAGTCGGGCGTGTCTAAAGAACTGCAGTCCAATCACAACAGTAGGAGAGAAGAACAAGAGTTTGGAGTCTACCTCGCCTCCGAATGAATTCGCGAAATACTCGTGGCTCTACTCATAACTAAGAGACCTGCAAAATTCGCGTTATTATTTGGGGACACGTTAAACTTAAAAAACGCGTACCTTTGCAATACGTCTGTTATTGGACCATACAGTATCTGACACGCCCTGGGTAACGTTGCGCCAATCATTGAACACTTCACAGTTGTGTGCCCCAATCACGTGCGGTTCATTTAGTAAGGGCGTGTCTTGACATATACGCAGCAGCCAGTGGAAAAACGACGCCGGCTCCGGGAAATACAGTGCTGTGAAGGGCAGCCTGGTGCCAAATAATAACGCGATTTTCGCATGTCTCTACTTATAGCTTAGAAAATCACAACTTAAGACACTCATGACTTAGAATTTTTGAAAAAATCACACAAGTTAGAACTCTCATAACTTATAACTGTAATAACTTAGAAATTCATAACATAGATATGTCATAACTTAGAAGATCCCAATTTAGAACAGTTTCAATTTAGTAAGTCATAACTTAGAACCACACAACTTAGAACTATCATAACTTAGAAACACACAACTTAGAACCACAAAGCTTACAAAATTATAACTTAGAACGATCACAACTTAGAACTGTCATAAATTATTAATACATATCTTAGAAAGTTCACAAGTTAGAGTCACATAACTTAGCACAGGTATAACTTATAAAATTCTAACTAATGTGTTTCTAAGTTATGTGTATCCAAGTTAGCTATTTCTAAGTTAAGACAGTACCCTCGCGTGAGCTCCACAGTCGTGAGGGGTTACCCCTTCCCCAACCGATTTCCCATTTCTTCTGTGACACCGCTTCCCCTCTTCACCATCCTAGCTCTGAGATGCTCCCAGATAACTGCCGGTAGCAGTAATGTTTCGTACCTCATGTTAAAGGCTGTTCGCCATAAAGTGAGCACTTTTGAAGTCAACCATAGAAAAAGTAACTGCTCCTGCCTGCATGTATTTTAACGGGCACACTGAGTGACAAGCGCACAGTAAAGTTGGCAACGATGGAGGGAAAGTAGTTCTATACCTTAACGTTGAATAAAAAGTGTCAGGTAACCATTTCAGATAGCTTAAAATTATTTCTTTCGCTTTCTGTTTTTTTTTCTTCTAATGCACGAGAATGTAAATATTAGCAGATTTGTAAAGTACTTCATTTTCTAATAATGTTACAGTTTCACTTGACCGATGCACGAATCAAGTGATGAGGCCCGTGAAAACGTTAATTTTACGTAAGGAGGAGGAATACACAACGTGCACGCAAGTAAATCTTAAGCAGGGCTTTCAAAAGTGCTCATTTTACCGTGAACAGTCTATATTCCTACACAAATGTTTTTTAATCTGCTGTTTTTTAATCTACTAGTGTTGCACTTGGGAGGACAATGTTTAAACGCTTGTGTTCTTATTATTAATTTTTCCGAATAATGTGTAAACAGTTGTAAAAACTAAAACAAATGCGAGACGAGAAACCGTATTCGATGGTGGAATTTGAAGTACCCATTTAATGGTTATAACTATTGCATGCTGCTACTAGCAAAATAAAATAAAAAGTTTATCACAAATGAAATTACTGACAGTTGCCTTACAACACGCCGGAACAATTTTCGGCAAATACTTTAAAGTAATTTTTGACTCGTAAAAATACAAGGAAAAAAATGTAAGCAAAAAAATAAAACTAAGCTGTCGCTTTTTTTTTTTTTTCCCAGAACTATTTGCACGGCGCTCGTCAAACGTCCCGCCGAACACATTGCCCCCTGGTGTAGGCGACGTGGCCTCTTTACACCATGTTGGATTTTAATTTCGTGTCGAAGGGGCCTTAAGTACTCGTTGACAATTAAGGCCCTTGAGTTAACGCCGCGGCGACGGACCGACCGGAGCACTCGACATTCCACGACAAAGTGCCTTCCAGGCTCTTAAAGGAGATACTTAAAACTTCTATTAGCTCGAGGAGCCTGTATGCGTTTATCTGTTCCAGCCAGCGAGAGCCCTGCTTCCTCAAGAGCGGGACGGACCCCCGTGGGAACTCCCGCGCCCAAGGTCAAGAAGCGAGGGAGCGATACGGGCGACACTAACACTGCACGCCTGGCGCCTCATCGCTCCTAGGCGCAAGGCGTGCAGTGTTTCTGTCCTAACGCTGTACTGTGCAAATTAGATCTGTAACAGTGGGTTTTTATTACACGCGATGAAAGACCACAGATTAAACTACTTGTACTTTTCTCTTGCCGCTTAAGGAAACTTCACAGGCAAGCTTTAAAAATGCGATATTCGACCATTTTCACGAATTGTTTTCTAAGAGAATACACTTAATATGACAAAAAAAAAAATAAAAAAAAAATAAAAAATCAGGCCATAGATAATAGGTTTTTTTAAATATCTTTTCTGACAAAATGTTGCATTTGCAGAATACTTATTTACAGAGCTACGTGTATTCGCGCAAATAACTATTTCACAAAAAAACGTTGGGGTCCATCCCACTCTTAAAGCTATCAACACTCCTAAGGGGTAGGACTGTTCGATGTCATAAAAACTGAACATCGATATTTTCTCGAACAGTTACTCGGTATTTTCGATACATCGATAATACCGAAATTCTCGGTAATACCGAAATTCTCGGTAATACCGAAATTATCTATAGTACCGAACATTTCAATAGTACCGAAAACTTATATAATATCGAAATACTGATATACCGATATTTTTCTAAGTTACATATCGTTCAATTAATTATTCTTCATGTCGATAATTATTGATATATCGATATTTCGAACATAAGGGGAGGCGTGTGGATATATGTATGTATTTTTATCTCGCGCGCCCACTTTTTAACTTCCCATGTAAACACATACTTCTTTTTGCAGAAGCTCTAAGGGTTTTGGGAACGCACGCACGTGAGGAACAACGAACGTCTACTCCCGGATGACGAGAAGTTCATCACGTCTACTCCCAGATGACGAGAAGTTCATCTCGACCGTAGAACCATTGCTCATTGGGGATTCATTTAACTACAGGCAGGCAATAACCGACAGTTTTCGACACGTGTTCTTACGTCCGTCACAATAAAATATATATTCAGTTGCACGAGCAAAATACTCGGTAGAGCAAATAAATATTGAAAAGCAACAAAACTGATTTTGTTCGTCTAACAAGACAACACGCTAAAACAAACAAAGACAGACCTCTGTGCTGGGCCAAAGGAGGCTAAGCCGTCTTGAGTCAATTTCAATAACGGCAGGAAGTTCAACGTGAAACTAAAAAGGAGATTGAAAAATTTACTTGAACACGTTGGCCAGTATTTGAAATGCGTGTAGGAAAAAACATTCAAGTTTAATCAGTAGTCAAGTCGCGCTCGGACGCAAACGATCTCGGTCCAAATCTCAGTCTGTTGGACTTCCGCTTCATTTATTTACTTAAACTGTTTAAGGTACGTAGAACAAAACAAATCTTTAGTTGCACCAAACAAATCCATAGTTCGGCTCTCAATCACTCGCTGTTAAGAGCCCCCCCAAATCTCTCAACTGCAGATCTTAGTCTGCGGCAAAAAAAGAAAAGAGCGAGAACAAAATAATTTGGTTTCAATAACAAAATATTTAGCTGCCCCTCTACAAAATTTTAATTTGGTTGCGCCAAATGACAAACCTTGATTGATTCAACAAAAAACATTTTTTTCTCGGTGTAACTTCAAATAGCTGAGGAAATTCTACAAGAACGGTAAAATTATAGTGTTCGAGCATCGCCTGTTCATGATCAATCGAGCGCTTTTTAAATCAAGCTTTGAAATATTTCACTGCGCCTATGGATATTCGCGGTAAATGCTCTGTCATTTGGATCAGTAATCAATAAATGTATTTCTTTGTAGCCTTAGACGTAAAATTTTGAGTCCGGTGAAATATATGCACTGTGTTTATTACGTACATGGTGATATTTATTTTTAAAAAGTGGTGGGAAAATAAAAAATTCTAATATGAAAAAAAGTAACTAGGGCCTCAAAAGTGCTCACTTTACCGTGAACAGCCTATGCCTGCATGTATTTTAACAGGCACACTGACAAGGAAAGCGAACAGTGGGAAACTAGTTCCATGCCTTAACTTTGATATAAAAGTTTTAGATAAAAATATTTGAATACGAAAAATGATATATTTTGATGTGTTCTTTAAGTCCATATAAGTGTGAGTATTAGCAAATTCGTAAAATTGGCAACATATCGAAATAATTATGAGCGTCACCAGACAGTCATAAAGAAATTCTTTTTGGAATTCATAATATGGTTCGTGTGAAAATTTATTCGAAGTATTACAATAACATTAAATATATATATATATAAAAAAGCTGTAAGTTGAGCTCATATCGTAGGTGCAATTCAAGAAAATTGTTTGTTAGCATCATCATGATTCCGCATATCCAAGTCAAATGGGGTCGTGGTTATTCAGTGGCTAGACTACTCGTCTTCCACAAAGGCGGACCCGGGTTTCGATCCCTAACGGGGCCGACCCCGGAATTTCGCATGCGGGAATCGTGGCGAACGATGCAGCTGGTCAGTGGGTTTTCTCGGGGATCTCCCGTTTCCCCCCACCCTTGTATTCCGGTGCTAATCTATACTCATCTCGCTTCACCCTCATCGGCTCTCAAGACCACGATGTTAAGAGCCGCCCAAATACATTCACTCACTTCGTGTCAAATAATCGTGTTTTAATTAACTTGTTTGAAATTTGTCTGAAGAAAGCTATAACTGCGTCCAAAAATGTGGTATAAGCTGTTTGATGTTAATGTCATTATTTAAAAAAATATATAAATATCATAGTAACCTGGTATAGGCTGTTCACGGTAAAGTGAGCACTTTTGAAACCAACCTTAGAAAAATGTCACTGGGTCTTCCTCCATATATTATATACCGGGCGCAAAGTGACATTCGCCCAGTACAACTGGTAACTAAGGATGGAAAGTAGTTCCAATCTCTCGTCAAATAAAAAGTGTTAGGTTACCATTTGTGATAACTTAAATTATTTCTTTCCCGTTCAGCTTTTTATGCATATAAGTGCAAAAATTAGCCGATTCGTAAAATATTTACTTTTCTAATAATGTCACACTTTCACTTGTTAATTTGACATAAGGCTGAAGGATACACGACCTGCATACAAGCAGATCTTAGGCAGTGCTTTCAAAAGTGCACATTTAACCGTGGACAGCTTATAACAAAAAAAAATGTTTGGCAAATGAACGCCTTTAATTTCACGCGAGAGAAAAAATTTCAACGTTCCAAGGTCGTTACGCAAGGAGCTAAAAGGGAGGGGAAATGAAACAACTTGGCATGCGCCACATTAACTCCCGCCTCCAGGACCGTAGAGAGAGGGAGACATAACCAAGGCTTTCATCCCCCCCCCCCCGCCACAAACCCTGCATACCACGAGGGGTTGTAAGAGAGTGTGTGGTGCAATATTCAGCAGTGATTGCCGTGATAGGTCGGGCGCTAGGGTTGGTAACGGAAGAGCGTGAGGGGGAGGGGGTAATCAAGATATCTTTGTGGGGGTTGGCGCACAGCTTCCAGCGACCCTCGTCCCGATGTCTCTCCAGGACCCCGAGAGGGTTGGTTAACTTCATTTGTCACGGAGGGAGAGGGGGCGAAACGCTGGGAGAGACTCCACTAATTGGCCATCATGTCGGCCGCCGAACTCTTCCTGTTTAGCAAGTGATTTAATAAAGATGGACAGCCACCCCCCCCCCCCCTTCTTCACTACGTCGCCTGCAGCCGACGTTGGGTGGAGAGGACGAAAAGGACTTTTCGGGCTGTCAAAATATCCCCCCGCTGGCTAGAAACCAAGCGGCGGCAGGGCAAAATTCCCACGTCGTCTGGTGGGAGGGGAAAGAAAATATGCTTTATTATTCTAGTCTCGATATTATAGAAAGGTGTTTCATTCCTTCGTTACTCGATTTGGTTCAAATGAATCGCCACGTACAGTATGCATCTGGTAGCAAATGGAGCACCTATAAAATTGGGTAATCACGCATTTTTTAAAAATTAAATTAATATATTTAACTCTATTTCCTCAGTATTACTTTTTTATTATTAAATTAATACGTCTGAAAATTCTTAGGCAACTAAAAACAATTAATACAAATGACTTATTTTCATGTTTTGTGAGACACCATAGAGTTGTAAAACTATAGACTGCTAGCAGTATCTCCAAATGTTTCGAATTACGCATTTGAAAAAGAGCTAGGCTGTTTTCTAGGCATTCCACCTAGAGATTCCAACAGGAGGAATGAGTAATGTTTCCGTAAACCACTTCGTTGGCTGTTCGTGTCCATTGTTCGCGTGTATATAGGCTGTTCACGGTAAAGTGAGCACTTTTGAAAGCCTGCTCATTTGGAATAATGGTTGAAAAAATGTGATTTATTTTAGCCTTAGACGTAAACTTCCGAGTGCAGTGGAATATACACACACTGTTTATTACTTAGAGGGCAATATTTATTTATAAATGTTGTTAAGGAATAAAATATGGCTGGAAAAAAAAAGTAACTAGGGCCACAAAAGTGCTCACTTTACCGTGAACGGCCTATAGACAATACAGTCCACACACGCGAGAAACAAAACTAGCAGTATTTACTTTTGTAAATCCATTCTACCACGGCTTTTTTTTTTTTTTTTTTTTTTTTCACAGGCCATTTGCACTATTTCCTAGTGCAGGTTGTGTAACTATGGCAACCTGTTTAGTGGACACTACGAAATAACTTCGTGTAAACGACAGAAGAATTTGG
The DNA here is from genome assembly GCA_029891345.1 of Dryococelus australis. Classification (NCBI taxonomy): domain Eukaryota; kingdom Metazoa; phylum Arthropoda; class Insecta; order Phasmatodea; family Phasmatidae; genus Dryococelus; species Dryococelus australis. The sequence continues at coordinate 33,754,445 of CM057008.1, forward strand.
CAGGATAAATCTATACGAGATCATTATTGTTCCAGTGAATCAGCCAGTAACGACGCACCTAAGACTCGGAAACATCCATGCGCTTGGAATCCAATACTATATTTTTTAATCCTTTTAAGTTATTTATTTGTTTTTACCGTTCATTCCCGGAGTTTCTGTGCAGCTCGCGTTAATTCCCAAGCAAGCGGCCCGGATTTCGGGAACACGAAAATAATATTACCAAAGCCGAAGATATTATAGCGAGAGATGCAGTCGAATGTCCCCCGTTTGGATTCGTCCGTTTCGTTCGTGTGACGTCAAAAGGTTTTTCTTTCTTTCTGTTTTTTTTTTTTTTTTTTTTTTTTTTTTTTTATTGTTCTAATGGAAACGGACTGGCGTCGAAAAGCTTGCAATCTATGTACAACAGGTTAAGGAAACGCGGGGAAATTCTGGACGGGTATGTTTCCCCCCAGCCCCCTTTTTTTCCCCATTTGATATCGGGCTTAACATTTTAAATTTTTGTTTGGTGCAGGTTCTCCCCCTTTCCCTTACGAAACGTTGTAAATCGCTTCCCTCCAGCCACCTTTATTCTCTAATCTTCCCTGCTTATTCACGTTTATCGGCTGTCGCGAGCGATACGGGCCACGGACACCATCGCGTGAATCTGCCGCCGGCTCTATCGTCGTTTTAGTTGGCGACGCGATGGTGCTTGATTTTTGGTTTGTAAAGGTTGTTCGCGATAAAGTGAGCACTTTTTAAGGCCCTTCCAACAGGCAAAATATATTTTCAGACGTTAACTTTTGATAGTGGTGAAATGTATACACTGTGTTCATTACTTACATTGTGATATTTATATTAAATAGTGACAGGATGATAGAAATCTAGTGAAAATAAAAATGCAGCAGGGCCTTAAAAAGTGCTCACTTTACCCTGAATCACCTATACCTGCATATATTATAACGGCGCACTGAGTAACATACGCCCAGTGAAATTTGGAACGACGGAGTGAAAATAGTTTCTTATATTAAAGTCGAATAAAAAAGGTGTTGGTTTTGACGTTCTTATCACATACGCGAATGTGCTATTAAAACATTATATAAAAACATTTAACTGTTCGAAAAATACACTAGGCATGTTTCAAAAAGCAAGTACTGTACATAAGTGCCGTGCTTTGATTTTGTATTTCGCAAGGAAATTTTTTTAAAAGTCGTTAATGCATAATTTATTAACACATTCGCAGCATTTCAGTAATGATTAAAAATATTACGTCCGTTTTAAGCAATAAATTTAGACAAAAAAATGTAAATGTACGTTGTCGTGAGAAGTAACTGCCGACATCATCCGAATTGAAACTTACAAAATGACAAATTACAAAATAACCATTTGTGACACCTTAAATTATTTCTTTCGCTGCCTTTTTTTTTAATGCATCGATGTGCAAAAATGAGCAGATATGCAACATATTTAATTTTTCTAATAATTTCACAGGTTCACTTGATGACGCATGAATAAAGTGTCGAGGCCCATGGCAACGTTAATTATACATAAGGCGGAAGTATACACAACGTGCATACAATTAGATCTTAAGCAGGGCTTTCAAAAGTGCTCAGTTTACCGTAAACAGCCTATATAAGCAGAGGAGATTCAGAGACATAGAGAAAGGGAGAGAGCTCTGACAGTACTGCCAACTCTGTGGCGTAACTACATCATTCGGAAAGGGGGGGGGGGGGATGAAGAGTGAAGAGATTTGGAACGGCTCTTAAAGGCGTTTGATACCAAAATATTAATTATTTAATAATTGTACCAAATATCGTTGAGCTGATTCGCATTGTATGTATAGGCTATTTTATGGTAAAGTGAGCACTTTTGAGGCCCTAGTTACATTTTATTTTCAGTTATTTTTTAACCTTAGCCATAATTTTTAATAAATATTGATATGTAATTAATTAAGACAGCGTGTATATTCTACCGCACTCGGAAGTTAACGCCTAAGGTTAAAATTATATATATATATATATATATATATATATATATATATATATATATATATAGAATAATATTCCAAATGTGACGGCTTTCGAAAAAGTGCTCACTTTACCGATAGCCTATATCCCTATACCTATAGTGGGTTGTAGTGTATTTTCACCTGTGGCCCAATGGAATTCCCTGCCCAAGTGTTGGTAACAGAGAGTAGTCACAGGAGGGGTGGGGGAGGGTGTCAGGGGATTAGCATATGAAATTGGGTTGACGCCCGGACGATTTCGGCCTTGTGATTACGGCGCGAACCTGCCGCAGGTTTATCCCGCTGTTGGCACTAATTGCGTCAATTACCGATACCAGACGCACTCGCCTACCTCTCTCCTTCTCGGGCTCCTCTTCTCCGCCCATCTTCCTTCCTTCCTTCTTTCTCTCTCTCTTCGTCGCGTTCTCTCCTAAGTTCCTTTCGCTCCCGATGTAGCAGACGCCGACCTCGGGAAGCCGCGACAAAGTGGGGCGGATTCCGCCTCGATATACAGAGCGTTCGCCGATTCTCCACACTTTCGACGTGAATACGCCTTTAAATTTGCAACCGTTGTCTAGGCAAACCAGAAAATCCGATGACAACAAAATCGGGGGGATACAGTTCGGCATTGCAGCTCCGAATCTATCGTTTACGTTCAAAATTAAATTTAAATTAAATTACACCGCTCGATTGCCAAAGGATAAAAGAATATGTTACGTTGAGTGAGGACTATGGAGCATCGCGAGACCGTGGGGGGAGGAAGGGGGGGGGGGGAATTTTGAGTTCGTTTCGCAGCGTCTTATAACTTCCGCGTAGTATAACGTCTGACTAAGAGAAGCTACGACGCTCATTTGAGTTTCAATCGACAGCTCTCGTCAATATCAATCGATTGCGTCTATAAAAACATTTTTGTGGCGTGGTTATGATGAAATTGTAAGTGTTTAATGTAAAAAATTAAGAAATCTTAACACAATTTCGGGCTATACTCGTCTAAAAGCCAAGTCGGAATACAGAAATTGTATGCAGTTGAAAAGAGCATCTCAAAAGCAATCCAGTGATGCCCATAAAACCCCATATGATTTTGTGAAGCGATGCCGGGAACGTAAAATAAACATCAAGGCGTCCGAGCGCGTCAACGTAGACGTATTCACGCAAAACAAACGGCCGTGTCCCCAACACAGCCAAACCCAATTTTTTGAATTAAGAGTGGGATGAAGCTGCGCTTCCAAGGTCAAGAAGTGAGGGAGCAATACGGGCGACACTAACACGCAGGGCCTAGCGCTTCATCGCTCCTACGCGCAGGGCGTGCAGTGTTTCCGTCGTGACGCTGTACTGTGCAAATTAGATCTTTACCAGTGGGGGTTTCATTACACGCGGTGAATGAACACACATTAAACTACGCCCGTATCTCTGTACGTTTCTCTTGCCGCTTAAGGAAACTGCAAAGGCAAGATTTAAAAAATTAGATATTCGACCATTTTTCACGAATTTCTCTCTCCAAGAATACACGTAATATTACAAAAATAAAAAATAAAAATAAAAAAAATTGGGACATAAATTTTTTTTTTTTTTTTTTTATGACAGTCGCATTTACAGATCATTTAATTACCGATATGCGCGTATTCGCTCAACCAACCATTTCACAGGAAACGCATGGGTCCATCTTTCACCGTACGTATGATGTGCTTGGTCCCGCCATTTCTAATCACTGCCGAAGCTCAGAGCGGGGGTAGCCCGGGCCGTTGTGAGGGCCCTTTACCACCCAGGCGGTTCTCATGTGCAATGCAGGAGAAAGGAGAAGCGAACCCTCTCCCCCTCCCACAACCATCAAAATATTTTATGCCAGTGCTATATTTCTTAAAGCCGAGTACTCCCAGCAAACCCTGGTTCCCAATGCAGTTCCCCTCCCCCCCCCCTGCCATGACACAGGTTCGTGGGAGGAGGTAACAGTGAGGCTGTTTCCTATTTTTGTCCCTTGAATTACGTTAATTTAGAAAAAAGCAGGTTAAGTTATAGACTGGACGAGAGTTTGTTAAGACTCCCGGCCAGTCTTTCCTTGTAAAAGCTGAAGGTAAGCCTGAATAGTTGTTTGCTAAACGTTCCATGTTTCGCAAGCGTTTTATACTAGTGTTGACCTGGAACGACCATATTTTTGGTTAAAATTTAAATTTTGTTTATATTTTACATAGGAATTATAATGTGTCATTTATAATTTTATATTAAGAAAAACAACAGTGAGAATACAGATGTGTTGGAAATGCCTAGTAAAAAATAGTTCTCTAAAGGGTGTTCGCGATAAAGTGAGCACTTTTGAAATCAACATTATAAAAAAATCGCTGCCCCTGCCTGCATATATTTTAACGGACATACTGAGGCAGAATACGCACCCAGTTGTGTTGTTAACGATGGATGAAAAGTAGTTCCTTATCTCAACGTCGAGTAAACATTTTCGGTTAAACCTTTTTGTGATAACTTTATTTATTTATTTTTCTTTCAATTTTTTTTTTTTTAATACGCATAAGGTGAAAAAATTTTAAGATTCGTAATTTTTTTTCTTTTCTGATGATTTCACAGTTTCACTTGACGCGTGAACTTGACGCATGAACAAAGTGATGAGGCCCATTGCAGTGTTAATTTTACATAAGGCGGAAGAACACACAACGTGCATACAAGTAGACACTGTAGGAAAGGCTCGTATTTTCAAAACCCTCAGACGTGGCAACTTCACAAGGGCGACCATTTCGTATTGTTTCCGTGTGGAGTATGTCCCCCTCGAAGAGAGGGACGAATACCACAAAAAATAATTCGTCTCACAGAGTTGTGGTGGAAAAGGGGGGGGGGGGGGGGACTCCGCTTGTTCCCATCCACTTTCTCGTAATTTTCTTTTGTTCCGTTTCCAGAAAACTTCAACCCCCTACCTCCCCCCCGCCCCTTCGCATCATTCTGGTCCCGTCGCCCGCCTGAACACACGCGAGGACAAGGTGTGGGCGGGGAGGACCTGTTAGCGGTCGAAGCCGGCCCGACACGACACGTTTCGGAAAAGCATGCTTTCCGTGAGAACTGGTAATAATCCCCTACGTGGGTTCCCCCCCCCCCCGCCGACGCCCTTTTTTTCCCCCCCTTTCTCCAGCAAAACTTTTAATTCCCTGATCGCCCTCCCCCCTTGGTCGAGCCCAACCCAACAATTCATTTTCCGCGACAACGGTCGACGCGGTTGGCATGCTTGCGTGTCGCACCTCCGCCAGGTGGCCACTGCTACCAACCTCCCCTCCTCACTTTCCCGACCAACGTCAACCCCCCCACCCCCCCCCCCCCCTTCCCGAGCCACTTCGCCGTGTGCCGCGACACCTCGTTCCCTTGTCGGGACGCTTGTTGAAGAAGCGAACGTTTGTTTGTTGTCCTTTATCGGGTTACCTCGATGAACTTCTCAAACTGATTAAATGAAATTTATTTTCTCATTTATTTACTTCCGATTTTTTAAGCGCAGTTAGCACATTCTGGACTACGCTCGAGCTGAGTTCGAGCAACGCCAGTTTAACAGTTTCTTCGTCCTTAATAAAACTCACCTAGGAATACAGCCATTGTTCCGGCTGTATTTAACAGGATCTTACAAGACCAGTACCACCCAGCAGCTATAGATTTCCTGCACAAAATATCTTTTTTTCTATGCCCTTATAAAAAGACACGATTGTCTGTACACATTTTACACTGCAAGCGACATTTGATTGGAGCATATCAGCTCTGTGACACCAGTGGCTGATGACCAGCCAATGATGAACGTCGTAGAGCACAGTAAGCACGCCCAGTGTGGCGTGGACCAATAGAAGAGTGGTAAGTGAGAATACAGAAACTAACACAATAGACATTCCTGCAGTGGTATGTACAAGTGATTCATTTCTAGTTTGTCTTCAATTTAAGTAAATATGTGCAGTCTTGAATGTGTTAATAGAGAACTGAAGAATTCGCGAATTCATTTTGGGACAAGGTAGAATTCAAAACACGTGTTTATATAACTTATACCATTGGTCCACAGGGTGTTTGGCACCTCCTAGAGAACGCTGGCCCAATCGTCGCCTTTCACTGTGACAGCAGATAACTAATGTGCATTTGATATCGGCATATTTGTACATAAGTCTGTAGAGTCTAGCCTGCAGGTCATTGAACTCACGAATTTTTCAGGACTTATTAAAGGGGCCGCTTGGTCGAAGGATTTCTGCACGTCTGAGACTCAAAAGCGTGGGAGCGCTAGGGGCGACCGAGTCATGCGCTTCAACTTTCTCATCGCCTCTACGCGCAAAGCACTGAACTGGCGTGCAGTCTTGCCGTCGATAACGCGCCTCTATGAGACTTTCAGCTCCAATCAAATTTCGCTTACTGTGTAAAAGGTTTAAAGTCAATCGTGTCCTTTCATCACGACACAGCAAAAAAAAAAAAAAAAAATACATTTCCTGCAGGGAAAATATAGCTTCTGGGTTGTATGGTTCTTGTACGATCCTGTTTTAAATACTATCGGAACAATGGCTGTATACCCAGGCGAATTTTATTTTTTAAGGACGAAGAAATTTTGAAATCTGCGTTGCTCGAGCTAAGCTCGAACGTAGTCCAGAATGTGCCAAACCTTTGCCTTTTACGGTTTACAGGCGTTGTGTTGAAAATGTTGAGCGCATTTGTCGAAAGTAAAGTGAAGTCCCTCGTGCAACAGGGGTCGGCCAAAGGGTAAAGCAAACCTTTCCGGGCTCCGAGGTAAATCCGGCAACAGCGCCGAGTCAGCGCGCATGCCTGCACATCGATCCGGTCGAGTCCCCCCGGGTGTCTCCAGTGGTGGTTTGCAGCGGAAGGGGAGGGTATGTCGCGGGGGAGGTGGGAAGGGTTGAGTACGAGCAGCAAGTGGTGTCGACTGATTGAGACATATTGGAGAGCAGGTTTCCGGTGGTAGGGGGGGGGGGGGGGTTCCGCCATTACTGCGCTTGTTATCGTGCTGCTTAACCCCCCCCCCCCCCCCCCCAACCGAATTGAACAGTCGCGCGCGCCGAGGAACTTAACAATTTGTAGACTATGCTCGAGTGTAGCTTCAGCAAAGCTAACTTATAATATTTCCTAGTTGTTCAGAACAAAACTCGCATGGATGTGCAGTCTTTGTTCGGCTATTGTTCAACATGGCCTCACAAGAACACCGCAGCTAAGTAACAATGATATTGCTAACGTTAGAATTAATTTTTATATAGACACTCAAAGGGGCATGATAGATTGTAAATCCATTTGTACGAGAAAGGACATTTGATTGGGTCGATATCAGCTCGGCTCTCCATTGGTTGATGACCGGCCAATAATGAACGCTGTAAAGTAGACTACAAGGTAGTGTGCGGTGTGGTATATGACCAATATGACGATGGTGAGTTCTAACACAGACACCAACAGAACCGGTGTTCTTGTCTAATAATATGTCTAAAGTGCCAGTAAATGTGTGCAGACGCACGTTTGGCGACGCGGGATCGACGCCAAAACGACCACGTGACCCGATTTTGCAATACAAAAATGGGTACAGGCTGGACTGTACAGTCTTATGTACAAATATGCCGTTATTAACTGCACGTTGGTTGTCTGCTGTCACAGTGTTGAAGGCGACGATTGGGCCAGCGTTCTCCAGGAGGTGTCAAACAACGTGTGGACCAATGGCTAATGTTTAGAGACCCGCAAAATTCGCGTTATTATTTGGGGACACGTTAAATTTAAAAAACGCGCATTTTTACAATACGTCTGTCATTGGGCCATACTGTCTCGAACACGCCCTGGGTAACGCTGCGCCAATCATTGAACACTTCACAGCTGTGTGCGCCAATCACGTGCGGTTCATTTAGAAAGGGCGTGTCTTGACATCTACGCAGCAACCAATGGATAGACGATGTCGGCTCCAGTACATACAGTAGTGTGAAGTGCTGCCTGATGCCAAATAATAACGCGATTTTTGCATATGTACTAATGTTATATAAACACACGTGTTTTGAATTCTAGCTTGTCCCAAAATAAATCGGAGAATTCTTCAGGTTTCTAGTTATAAAGGAACCATCACGCCGTTTCGCGTCTATGTATAGTCTGATTTCGCCTTCTCACAACACTTTTTTAATCAAACCTTGGAAAAATCACCCCACGTATAACGTGTTTAGTTATATCCTAAATGTGCCAAGTATCACAAGCCTTTTATACCTTCTTTAACAAACGTATCTCATTTTTCGTTAAACTTAAGTTTTACCTATATTTTATTTATGAATAATAATATTTGATTTGTAATAATTATGAATTAAATCGATCAGAAATCGTCTGTGTTGGTAGTACCCAGAAAAAAAAAAATTCTCGTGGAAAATATTATTACAACTGTGTGCCCACGAATTCGGTGCGTTGTCCTTAAGCTTAATTTTCCAGAGTTAGTTAAGCTTAGTTTGCACGAGGCGGAGGAATATCCTGGGAGTAGAACTTTAGCAGGGCTTCAGAACAGTGTGAACAGACCGTGAATGAAATTATACTTATCTGTAGAGACCTGCAAAATTCGCGTTATTTTTATTATGTGTCATGCTAAAATTCACAGTACTGTATATACTCTAGCCGGAGTCGTTTCTCCATTGGCTGCTGCCGTGACTATAAGTCACGCACTTTCCGAGCGAAATGCACGTGATTGGGGGCACACGGTCGTGGAACGTTCATTTATTGGCGCAGAGGTACCAGGGGCGTGCCAAATAAAGACTGTTCCGATGACAAACGTGTTGCAAAGGAAAAGTGTTTTTAAGTTTAACAGGTCCTCAAATAATAACGCGAAATTTGCAGGTCTCTACTTTATCTGTTCTCTGGCCTGAACTGTCCCCAATATTCTGCGTGACCCTGTGTCTGCAGGTAATGGGGTGGGACGCCGCCCCGAAACCCCTTCACTTTCGGAGAGGACTGTCGACGTCCATATATCACGCCGGTGTAAACAGGCATCGGACACGGTTCCCATGGCTACACAAATCGTCCACCGCCCTCCCCCGCCCCCATCAACAACCAGACCTATCCCCTCCTAGCCGGCCGCTCAATTCAACCCCTTTCGTCCCGCGCAACTCGGGGTCAGATACGCCACGGTTGAAACATTCGGCAGCACCAAGTAATTTACACCTTCGGGGTTTCTTCAGGCCGTTTACGCGCGAACAATTCCCGGGGAGATGCGATCCAGATTTTTCGCCGGTTTTCTGGTTTACAATGATCATTCCTCACACGAAACCCCAATATTATTATTTTATTATAATAATTTTTCTAAGTCCTGGGGCTTAAACCAGATTATTTATCCCACTCAGACCCGGTGTACACAATGAGTAAATTACGCACGAGTAGGTAATTTTAGTTCTGTACTGCACGCTGCGAAGCTCAATGACCATTGATCTTACCTATGTGTAAATGATCCTCAAACCGCCTTACTGGTCTGGGACATAATTGGTTCATATAACTGTAGGCGAACACATAGCCTATATCTCATTGGCTGTGACAACGAAACAAGTGCTAGGTTGACTTAAGTACAGCACGCATCATAAATTTTTTTATCAACACCTTACACCGCAAATTAAAGTAGATCTGAAAGGGTTAAGGGAAGGAAGTCTTTATCAAATAAAATAGTTAATTGTAATTTCTTAATTTTATTTACAATACCTACAACGAAAATACTCTCGACGCCGTATCTCGCAATATAATTGCTATCACATCTTATTTACCGTTGATATAGGCTATTCAAGCCCTGCTTAAGATCTACTTGTTACACGCTGTGTATTCTTCCGCCTTATGTAAGAGTAACATTGACATGGGCCTCATCACTTTATTCATGCGTCGATCAAGCGAAACTGTAAAATTATTATAAAAGTACATATTTTACATATCCACTCATTTTTATACTTCGATGGATTTAGAGAAATATAGAGAGTAAGAAATAATTTAAATGGTTACCTAACCCTTTTTATTAGACGTTAAAATACGAAACTACTTCCCCCTCCATCGTTACCAACTTTACTGGACGCATGCCACTTATTGCTAGGGATAGGAAAATTTCGCGAGTTCAATGACCTGTGAGCTAGACTCCTCAGTCCTCTACATAATGAGGCCTCAGCTGTGTGTTCTGTTGTCACACACCTGGCAGTTATAGGATTTGCAAGGTGTTTCCTTGTCAGTCTACTATTGGCTCAGAAGCTTCCAGGGCGGGTCTAATAAACTGTAGTCCAATTAACAAGGTGACCTCACCGTATATGTGTTTAAAGTCAATCTTGCCCCGAAATGAACTGGCGAAATTTTCCTACCCCTACTTATTGCGCCCGTTAAAATACACGCAGTAAGGGGCAGTGACATTTTTGTTCAAAAGTGCTCACTTTATTGTCCTCCCGAGTCGTTGGCTACTCCGGCAGGTGGAGGACGGGCTGAAACTCCAGCCAGGTCAACTGCCAATCATTCCCCCCCGGCCGCCGGGCGACGGAAAAGCGAGCGCGGGTCTGTCTACGGGTAGGGGGGAGGTCGAGGTGGGGTCATCCCCTACAGCGCTGGACTGCGCTTATCCACGTGAACGAGTCCACACGCGTAACCTTATGCTTAATGCACTCTGAACACGAATCAGTGATATAGTCTATTCGTGGTTTATTCACATTTTTTTTTATCAAACGTTTGGCAAAACACATCATGTAAGACGTGTTTGGTTGATTCCTAAATATGACATGTATTACAAATGTTTTACACTTGTGTTAACGTAAAAGTATCTCATTTTTGGTTAAAATAAAATTTTACTCATATTTTTTCTATAAATTGCGATATTCCATTTATAACTAACATAAATAAAGACAGAGACAAAGTACGTGTGTTGGTAACGGCTAGTAAGAAATAGTTCTTGTGCAAAATATTATTACACTGATTGCGCACGAATGCGGTGCGTTGGCCTTCTGGTGTAATTTTAGCTTTATCTGTGTGGGGCAGAGGAATAGTCTGAAAGTAGAACTTTAGCAGGGCTTCAGAAAAGTTTAAAGTAACCGTGAATGGACTATATCGGACAGTCAAATACTAGTCACTGAAAGTAGGTTGAGCTGGTGGTGCCCATAGACTTAAGATGAGGTAGGCCGCTTATTCCTCTTCTGCGCATGTAACCCACATTGACCTACCCCAGAGGAACACAACTGCCAAAGTCGCATGGTCAACAGTGATGAACGTGTTTATTTACATCTTAATTTTTAAAGGACAAGCATTATTATATTAATAAGATACCTTCGCCATTTTGAATTTATTCAAAAATAATTACAAGCTGGTTAGAGGAAGTATAAAAACATATCTAAGCAGTTGTTTTACAAATCAGTTTTCTAACCTAAAATCCAAACCACGCCATTTTCGCTAGACGTGTTGGCAGAAAAGCAGTTCAATGTTGGGACACGGAGATTGGTTGTGCGCAGCCAGCGAGATCGGTCTACCTCATCTTTAGTCTATGATGGTACTCTTGCAGCTTGCGATTATTTACTGTATATCTCTTTATACCGAACTGTTAAAAAAAGTGTGTACTAGAAAATATCTTTTAATATGCTCCATGCTCTGAAACACTTCATTTTTAAATATTTGACCTGAAAAGTAAGCGACAGTGAAAGAAAAATAAAATAAATTTGGGTCGGAAGGGATATTGCATACTTAAGATACTAACTAGCCAGTAAGTCGAATTAAAAGGGAATCGGGTGTCACGGCCATGGCCGTACAAGACGGGTTTGGACACTATCTTGAAAAGCTGGCGCCCTTATTGACCCATTTAGTTCATGAACCCAACCGCAGAGCCCTGCTACCGAAGTAAAGCTGTTGACATGGTTAGCATAGGGAGGGGAGTTGCAATTTTTGCTTAACATGGGAAAATGACTTTCACATATCTATGGTGTTATCCCTATACTAGCAATGGTAACAACACTCAACGTTCTGCGGCTACTGCATGAACTAAATCGATCAGGGTCAATTCGCTAAAATTGTTAGATAGGCGAGTGTCCAGACCTGTCTTCTACGGCCGTGGTCACGGCACAGAGCACTGCGTTCCTACTAGTGATGGGATAATTGCTTGCAAAATAATCGATTGTTCAATTATTGAATTATAATCGATTTATAGATTATTTAAAAAAAATTCGATTAAGTATTCAAAATTCTCAACTATTTTTACTTCAACAAAACAAGACATTGCAGATACCTACATGTTTCAAATTTATTAAAAATATGAAATATAATTTTCAAACAACAAATTTTCAAGATAGCAGAAATTATTAAAATAAACAGAAAAATTTTAAGTGAGAATAGTTCTACACAAATTGATAGGCATATACAGTATTTGCGGTCAATTTTTATGTATGGATTAGAACAAGACAATCGATGATTTTTACAGATTATTCATTAGATTAAAAATATGATCGTAATCGATTCGTTCCAATCACAAAATTATGCCATTATCCCGTTCCCACAACAACCAGAACAGTAATAACCTGACAGAATGTTCTGTTGATAGTACTGAACAGTTTATGTAATCGAGTTTGAGGGCAGCAGCAACACTAGAACATTCTGTTAGGTTATTGCAATACTGATTGTTGTGGCACCAATACAAACATTGTAAAAGCTGTTCTGTTGAAGGTATTGTCTTTTTTGTTGTAGTAGCGCAGTGCTCTGTTATAGCAACCGTATACAGTAGCAAATACAATAACAGGCAGGAATACACCAGAAATTTCTGTCTATGTTAACAATATTTAGATTGTACCTACAACCCATTAGATGGTTGTCTATATTTTACTAGTCAAGATGGTTCCTATAACCAAATTTTTTTCACAATGCACGATTCATTCCCGCCTTCCGTACAGGCGTGTCGGCTGAATGGAGGTCCAATAAGGTTCGTGAAGCGAACACATGCCTTTATGGCACCTAGCCTGTCACAGAAATACGCTATCTACCAAAAAGTAATTGGGCACCCGTGAAGTTAGGTGATTCAGTACGTCAGATGACTCGTGTTTCACGGCCTTCGGCGTAGGACCGCTGGTGTTTGTCCGTGGTGCATGAACACAGAGGCCTATTGTAACATTCTGGATAATGAAATGCTCCCAACATCGTGTCGTTTTTACGGAATGGACCCGTGTTACTTCCAGGATGACAATGCCATGTGCCATGTTTCAAGGGCTGCTATGCAGTGGTACGCCGACAACAATGTTCGCCGATTGGACTGGCCCGCCCAGAGACCCGACCTCAACCCTATAGAACATCTTTGGAACGATTTGGATCACCGGGTGAGGGCTCGTCAGGCGCGGCCAAAATCCATTGCTCAACTCATGGAATGGTTGCAAGAGGAATGGCGATGAATCCCCGTGGATGTCCTGCAAACACTCGTAGAGAGCATGCCACACAGGGTGGCTGCTGTTATAGCCGCTACGAGATTCTAACGGGGTGACAACCACCGAGCAAACATTGTGGGCAGGTGCTCAATTACTTTTTTATAGATAGTGTACAATGCGTAGAGAAGGTGGAAAATCGCGAAAATTGTTTGAGCTAACATATCGTCCAACACTGTAACTAGTTTATTCTTTCATGATTGGATGGACAAATTTTTGATTCGGCTAAGTTATTTGCAGACCAATCACGAACGTCCTGCCTTATAGTATCAGAATCCTTATTCGTCCAGTGGAAAGGGATAGTATATTCATACACGCATGCCATCCAATAAGGAAAGAGAACTATCGGACATGTGTACAGTATGGTATGAGGAATCCTAAGAAACAGACAACTTTTCCCGCGACAAACTACCATCTCCAACAACATTTTCAACAATCAGTCCAGTTTCATCATGAATTGATTCCTGTTAGCATTACAGTCCAGATTCGAACGTTGATTGCCATGCCCCGTTCAAGCTCGGGCCTCGCTAAAATGTTATTTTACAAACACGATAGTTTCCTATGAATTTCGTTCTCGTCCTTGACAAATTTGTGTTTTTTTCTTTCAAAGTTTTTACCCGAGGTCGTTATTTTATTTTTCATCGTCTCGTGTGCTACAAACTCGACAAAGCCATAACGCGAAGTGATAAGAGCGTGTCGTTGTATTCCGATTGGTTGTTGACCGTAGGGGCGTGTTTGCGGTTATAAACACCGGCTTTATGGCCTTCAGCTGCGCTCGCGCAGCGGTGGAAATAAACGTAAACGAGAAATGTCATTAAAGTGGTGGGCTACTCACACGTGGAAAGAGTTTTCAAATGACATTCCCACCTGACACACTCCTTCGCGTCCGACAACAGACGATAGTAACCAATAAATACACAGTAATTGAGTGTCGCCAACTATAATACAGTCAGGCTATAACTTTTGATTTCTTCGCGTAAAGCGGTTACAGAGTCTCAAACTGCAGTTCAAGAGTATGATTTCCAGCAAGGTTTTCCCTCGTGAAATGTTTAATTTTTGTAGCATCGCAAAAAAAAAAAAAAAAAATATGCCTCCGAGATAAAAACCAGCTACATAAACTTCCTCTGAGTTCTTCAAATAGCCACTATACAAAGTGAGGACAAAAAAAAAACGTGGTTGGCAGCTTGTTGAAATCCTGTTAAATGTAAGTAGGACAGTGGCGAAGAAAATCTGATTCAGCAGTCATGCCAAAAAAAAAAAAGTAATCTTACTTATATGCTGTTCACGGTAAACTCAATACTTTTGAAAGCCCTGCTTAAGATCTGCTTGTACGCACGGTGTGTATTAATCCGCGTTATCTAAAATTAACCCTTCTATGGACCTTATCACTTTATTCATGCGTCGGTGAAGTGAAACTGTGAAATTATTATAAAAGTAAATATTTTACAAATCGGTTGATTTTTATATTATTTGCATCAAAAAGAAACAAAAAGCGAATGAAACAATTTAAGTTGTCACAAATTGTCACCTAACACTTATAATTCGACGTTAGACATGGAACTACTTTCCCTCCATTCGTTACCAACTTTACTGGGTGCATGTCACTCAGTGCGCCCTTTAAAATGTATGCAGGTAGGAGCAGTGACTTTTTTAAAATGTTGATTTCAAAAGTGCTCATTTTATCGTGAAAATCCTTTACAAATCATTTATACCTAGCAACCAGCCACCGACCTTGAAAATTACAGGTGCGTGTGTGTGTATATATATATATATATATAATTTTAAAGTTCGTATGTTCTATCGCAGACACCTACAGAATTGCTAACGTTAACGTTGGCAGCGAAAAACTGCAATATTGTATTGTGCGAAGTTATGCAATGTTCCACTGTAAACAATCTTGAGGGTGACTGCAAAATTACGAAGTTTTGCTGTAAGTGTTGAGGACTGTAAACGTGCTATCCGCCACTTCTTTCGATGGTTGCAAGTACAGCCAACTTATAATTATCTGTTTTCTGTACTGGTGGGTTTATAATAAAATCGGATGACACACACAAAACTCTCCCCCATCATATTGACAGTTGGTGCGTTTTTTTTTTTTTTTTTTTTTTTTTTTTTTTTTTTCAATAGATGGCTAAACGGCGAATAGCTTTTACTCTTTGAAAATTAACTCTATAGTGATCTCAGTGTCATTTTCAAATTTAAATCAATGAATTGTACTGAATTATGATTAATTAATATAAGTTTCTTGGACTGTAGAATATTAAGTCTGCAATTTATAATGGGCATGCATTGTTTTATTGTAGGCCTGTCTACTATTAACCATTTTATCACAGACTTTTTAAAACGTATATCTCCAGGCGCTAAGGAATTCTCTACCTCTCCATTCCTTATCTTAGTTTTGAGAGAGGCATATATATATATATATATATATATATATATATATATATATATATATATATATATATATATATATATATATTCGCCAACTCCCTCCTCGTCGTCAAACCAAAGTTGGTATGGATCCGTCCTTGGAATAATGATTATGTTCATTGCTGCGGACATTTGTTTCTATTTTTTTAATACATTTCGGAGTGAGAACTGCCATCATCACAAGTTTGGTTTTGGTTCAGAGTAGAGGCCTGCAAAATTCGCGTTATTATTTGGGGGCACGTTAAACTTAAAAAAAGGCGTACCTTTGCAATACGTCTGTTATTGGACCATACTGTATCTGACACGCCCCGGATAACGTTGCGCCAATCATTGAGCACTTCACAGTTGTGTGCGCCAATCACGCGCGGTTCATTTAGTAAGGGCGTGTCTTGAAATACACGCAGCAGCCAATTGTAAAAACGACGCCGGCTCCGGGAAATACAGTGCTGTGAAGGGCAGCCTGGTGCCAAATAATAACGCGAATTTTGCATGTCTCTATAGATAGGTAGACACACGGAAATTTCAGGGGCCGCTGCGGCTGAGCGGTTAGCCTGCACGTCCCCCACCCAGGCGACCCGGGTTCAATCCCCGGCCGGGTTACCGGACCTTTACATGTGAGAATCCTGCCAGACGTGCTGGTCGGCTGGTTTTCTCGAGGATCTCCCGTTTCTCCCGCCCTCCCATTCCGGCACCGCCTCATACCTCGCTTCACCATCATCGGCTCTCAAGACCTCGATGTTAATAGCCACCCAAAACTCTTCACTCACCGTCGCTTCTTTTAACCGGATGTGGCACGACATCCATTAAATTTGCCGTTCTTTCAACCTTGTGCAGCTACTCAGCCAGGCTTGTATAGCACAACATTACACCAGCTTCCGAGGAGGTGCAACTGGCGTTGGTGCAAATAAAAACATGCGGATTTCACATTTGTCACTTGTTTATTCATGGACTGAGGAAACATAACGACTATGGGGAAACATTGACGAGATGAAAATCTGTAATAGTTCTGTAGGTTATGTTTGAAGAAATTTCATTAATGAAAACAGGGAACAAAGTATGGTTTAAAGCAATATAGAGTTGATGTAACCTTTAATATTCCCTGTTGTCTCTTTCGATGTGAAATGACATTAGAAATTAACGTGAGCCTATTAAATTTTCTGTACAGTACATACAAAATTATTGGGTTATGTTTGTGAGGCATGTCGCATTCCTGCAGACATGATTTTGCAGATTGGAGGCAAAATGCATCGTAATAAAAATAAGGTACTCAAATTTACTTGTACTCTCGTACTAAAGAGAAAATAGGCTCACAAAAATACGTGTTAATTATGTACAGCCCCTGTCACACTGCCAAATTTTCGCCTTCAACTAAAAATAATCATTGCTTTTGTTTTCCCACGCAGTGCATTACAGGAAGAAATGTAAGGAATGTTGTAGGTGTAATATATTCTCGCTTCTTTACTAAATTAAAATTTTATTTATCAGAGACGTTTCCTGCACACTGAAATTCAATGCTTACTGTGTTCGTAGTATTATGTGCAATATACACTTAAAATAGCATTCATGACCAGACAGTTTCTACATAAATTGATTATCTTCATAACCTGCTTAGTTCCAGAAATTGTTCGTTATTCAAAAGTTTTTTGGCGTCCATTTTTTTTCGTGCACAATTCTGATTGGCTGAGGCCGTCAGTCATCAAAGAAATTTTAGAACTGGTCCAATTTTCAAATGTTTGATGGAAACTGAGGCCATCCAACTTTCTGAGACAAAATGGCGGCGTTTATGAAGTTTCGATGACGTCATGACTGTCCAATTTTATCTAACCAAACATTTAAGAAGCTATTTGACGGAAACATTTGACAGTGTGGCAGGGGCATAACAAAACGGCAGAGAGAATTGCCCAGAAATCGTTTCTACCAACCCTGCATTAAGAGGTAAGTTGGTGTAGCTGCACTACACTACACTACACTAAAGACTGTTCACGATAAAGTGAGCACTTTTGAAATCAACCTTAGAAAAAAGTCACTGCCTATGCCTTCATCTATCATAACGGGCGTACTTGGTGACATACGTCGAGTAAAGTTGGTAACGACGGATGGAAAACAGTTCCATATCTTAACGTCAAATTAAAAGTGTTAGGTAACCATTTGTAACAACTTAAATTATTTATTTCGCTCTGTATTTTTTTAAAATGTATCGAAGTATAAAAAAAAGTAGATTTGGGATATATATATATTCAAAGTTCCACTTGATCGACGCATGAATAAAGTGATGAGGCCCATAGCAATCTTAATCTCACGTAAGGCGGAAGAATACACAACGTGCTTGCAAGTAGATCTCAAGCCTATACACTACACAGGCCACACTTTTTTTTTGTTGAAAGAAACGAACAAATTGTCAGAGAATGGGTTCGCCCACAGCTAAGGAATCGATACCGCCATTTCGCCTCTGTGTTACTTAAATGCTCTTGTGTCTCTGCGCTGTGCCTCGAACCCATGTCCAGAAACATGTGTATGCGACTACCAACATACCTCCCTTCCCCGGCAACTCCCCCCCCCTCCTACAATCCCATGCCACTCCTTAACCCTTCCCCCAACAAGCTTCGTCGTCGCGTTTTGACCCTGCGCGACCCCTTCCAACATTCCACATTCCTCACGCCGCTACAAAACATTTTCAGACTGCTTAAAAATCTCTCAAAAGACCGCTGGCTTATTTACAGCACCTTCCTTCCCGCGAGCACGAGCGAATGAAGATTTTTGTCTGCGCCCGTGCAAGTTGATTTAAGGGCATGCCTTTTCACGAGCCTACAAGTTTCCAGAAAAACATCGCTCCAATCAACGCAAAGGCAAATATTTTATTCAAACAACTCCACGAGGCGTACACCCATTTCCCGTGCGTTAAGACCAGAACTATGTACGTACGTACATTGCGCATTCTTCCGCCTTATGCAAAAGTATGATTGCCATGGGTCTTATCACTTAATTCGTACGTCGGTCGAGTAAAACTATGAATTAATTTAGAAAAGAATAGTTTATATGTGGGCTCATTTTTACACTTCAATGCATTAAAAAAAAATAATAAAAAGGGAAAGTAACGATTTAAGTTTTCACAAATTGTTACCAACACTTTTTTTCCACGTTGAGATATTGAACTATTTTCCATCCATCGTTACCAACTTTACTGGGCGAATGTCACTCGATGCAACCGTTAAAATATATCCAGGCAAAGGCGACGATTTTTTTCTAAGGTTCTTTCCCAAAACTGCTCACTTTACCGTGAACAGCTTTTATTGACATTAAAAATTCTGGTCGTAGAGGTGTAGAAAATCACACATCTAATCAGACTGATTAGCCGTAAGAAGAGACATGCAAAATTCGCGTTATCATTTGGCATCAAGCTGAACTTCACAGTACTGTGCGTACCGGATCCACGTCGTTCTACTATTGGCTGCTGCAGAGATGTCAAGCCACGCCCGTTCTAACTGAACTACACGCGATTGGGGCACACAACTGTGAAGTGTTCAATGATTGGCGCAGCGTTACCCAGGGCGTGTCAAATACATTATGGTCCAATGACAGACGTATTACAAAGGTACGCGTGTTTAAAGTTTGACGTGCCTCCAAATAAATAACGCAAATTTTGCATGCCTCTAGCCATCCCATAAGGAAGACAGGATGCCGATGTCTTGCTGTGTACAGTCAGGTCATGAACCCAGGGTGTATCTACATTCCCATTACACAAAGTAAGAGCTCGTAGTGGGGACCAAGACGGTTACGTTATGTATAGGAACTTATGTGCGGGAATGTACCGTTCCCCCGCGACAAACAAACCCCCACCACATCACATGTTGATCTCTCCCACGTCTGCAACACTCTGTACGTTGTTTTTCTTCTGGGTCCACTTACAAGAAGGACTCGATGTGACGACCAGAGACGTCTACACAAACACGGTAAAGGATATTCACGGTAAAATGAGCACTTATGAAAGCCCTTACTTAAAATCTACTTGTTCGCACTTGCGTATTCTTTCGCCTTATGTGAGATAGCCTTGTCGTGGGCCTCATTGCTTTATTCATGCGTCGGTCAAGTGAAACTGTGAAATTATTTGAAAAATAAATATCTCAAAAATCTGCTCATTTTGACTCTCCAGGTGCATTAAAAAATAAACAGAAAGCGAAATAAATAATATAAGTGATCAGAAATGGTCACCTAACACTTTTTATTCGACGTAAAGTGAGGGAACTACTTCCCATCGATCGTTACCAACTTTACTGTACACATGTCATTCAGGGCACCCGTTGAAATATATGCAGGTAGGGACAGTGACGTTTTTCTAAGGTTGATTTCAGAAGTGCTCACTTTATCGTGAACAGCCTTTACTTACCCGCATTGTCTTCCACGTACTCTCGCGTGTGACCGAGTGCTTGGCCTGCACGTTCGCCCGACTTGATTCCGCTAGACTACTTCCTGTGGGTCCACGTGAAGGGCTTGATTTACCAGACCCCGTGTGGAATCAGAGGAAGACCTGCTGGCGTGGATTATGGCTGCGGCTGATCTTGGACTTCCACGTATGTACCACGTATGTGGTCGTGTGTACCAACCAGAACATGGTACGTAGGTACTGTGTTTGTGTAAGATTTCGTTGGTCGTCACATCGAGCCCTTCTTGTAAGTGGACCCAGAAGAAAAAAAAAACGTACAGTGTGTTACAGACGTGGGAGAGGTCAACATGTGATGTGGTGGTGTTTTGTAGACACATCCTGTATAATTCACGTGCAACGAGTCCACGATCGTAATACGCGGTGACCGAACGCGTTTTAATTTTCTGGCAGTGGCATAACAACTCACGTCTACACATTAAACAATAATCAGTAATAACTTATATAAAGTATAATAATATATATTTTTTCTAATTTCTTGGAAACTAGAGTCAGAAGAAGGCGTAACTAGGGGCTGTGATATTTCGCGGAAAGATCTCGAGACAAGACACAGTTCAAAGAAATGTGGAGTCAACCAGCCTTTTTCTGATTGACTGAAACGTGTTCTGGTTCGTGTTAACTGTTAGCGCACGAATCACGAAGGTTCAGTGTCGGAGTTACAGACTCCTGAGTGGCTCGGTTAAATGCGGAATGCGACACCATCAGCCAATGGAGGTATGACAACAGCCGAGGTATATATGTAGTATTTAGGCTGTGTCCGAATTCGGCTGAAGTAGACTACATAGGTACTTGTGCGTACCTGTCCCTGGAAGTGACGTAAGTGCTGTCGGAATTGCAAGTAAAGTATGCAAGTATACAAGTAAACGAAGTTGTATACTTCTCGCATACTTGCGGAATATGTACGGCCATTTTGAAAAGCAATTTGTATGTTACAATTGATTTCAGACATAATTATTTGATTTAAAGTTTAATAGGGCAACATTACTACTTCGTAGACATATTATTATGAACTGAATAAATAATTATCGCAAGTTTCACCTTAAAAAAAAGTCTAAGCAATAAATTCATATTAGGCCTATGTACCTAACTTACAAAGCTAAGATAAAAAAAAAGCAATACAAACTGCACTTACATAAAATAATGCAAGACAATAAATGTTAATGTAAATCAAATTTAAATATTATTTAATACTTTATTTAACCCCTATAAACCTTCGGTAATTATCAAATTCTTAGTCGGAATACATGAACATTTAAAGTGGTTAGCTGGCTAATAACTGTTACCGAAGCCAACAAGACTGCCTGTCCGATTCATCAAGTTTGGTGCCAAGGGTAAGTGAAGTATACAAGGATGCAAGTACACAAGGATATACCTGAGTTCGGACACGGCCCTTAAGTCTACTACGTGCCCCGATTTTTCGCGAAAAAACAACGGGCCCCCTAGGTATAATTTAAAACATATTTTTCGGTTTCGAATTGCGTTAAGAGCCGACCAACAAGTGGACGCATTTGCAGATTACCTTATTAGCCTGTCGTGGCACTACGAAGGCGATGTTTAAAAAGGCACCATTTTATAACCCGGCAATGGAGGTATAGGCCGTTCACGGTAAAGTGAGCACTTTTTGAAGCTGTTTCATCAGCCATAATAACCAATAAATACATTTCATTGTGGCCTTGGACATTTGGTTTTGGGTATGGTGAATGTATACACTGTGTTTATTGCTCACTTGGCAGGGTTTACATTAAAAAGTGGTGAAAGGGTATAAGTTGGTTGAAAGGAAAAAAAAGGTAACTACGGCTTCAAAACTGCTCACTTTACCGCGAACGGCCTATATTTAGATAGTCCGCGTCGCGAAGACATGTCGTGTGGTTACCGGACGGGTTTTGTTTGGACTAGTCCACAGTAACTGGTCCACGGAAGACTAACTGCTGATTGGTGCACGTGAACCTCTGACGTCACAGCTCGCCGTCCCAATGTCCCGAGATCATTCGCCAACTTCAACTTTCGTCCGCGGACGTTTTCCCAAACTGTTTTTGTTCATATTTTATCGCGCACAAACGGTAAAATTGCATTGCGGGTGTGTTATTTTTTTTATTATTATTATTATTATTATTATTATTATTATTAAAACTCGCTATTTGTTCAAAGCAATAAGCTTAAATTTAAAAAAATTATGATGCGTTCTGTACTTAACTCAACACGACACGTGTATCGTTGTCCCAGCCAATGAGCTTAGTCTATATATTCGACTGCAGTTATATGAACCAATTATGACCTAGACAAATATGACGGGTTGCGAATCATTTAAACACAGGTAAGATCATTGGTCATTGATAGGGGCAATGAAACTTCGCGGAAATATTTCAAGACAAGTTATATTACAAAACACTGTATGGTGGTATACCTATCTTGATTGACTGAGTTACTCTTCTACACGTGTTAACTGTCTGCACACGAATCACGTAGGAGCCGTGCTGTTGTTAGTGAATTCTGAGTGGTCTGGTCAAACATGAAAACACCTGCTCAGGCAGACAGCAACCAATGGCAATAGATAAACTGCTTTTTGGTGCTTATAGTATCGAAGTCTACCGTGTACTTGCATTTTTTTTCGTGAAAAGTCACTAGCTCTAGTCACTGAGCTTTGCAGTGTGCAGTACAGACCAAACATTGTCTGCAAGTGCGTAATGTACACAATTGTGAGCACTGGGTATAAATGGGTTACTGTGGCAATGAAGGGGTTTATAAAAAAACCCTGAAATTTTCATTCCTCAAATGCCCTACCCGAAAGTGCTTTCCCTGTGAATTTAGGGAGTGAACCACTAGGTTGGCAACACTCGAGGGCGCTGCGGGGAGTTGTAAAAAGGGGAGAGGCAGGGCGAACGCGAGCAAGGAGGTGGAGGAGTGAAAGAATTTGGTCTAGGGGACTCGTCGCCGGTGGAGTAGAGGAGAATAGTGGCGGGTTGCAGCCGTTTACGAGGTCCGTCGCCGCGGAGGGTCCTGCGTTTGTCTCCCGGGGGAGCGGCTGTCGAAGGGGAATCCCGGCCGACCGCCCACGAGTGTACTTAAGGAATACAGAGATAAAACCTCTTCTTACACCGCGCACTTTAGTCTATTCGCTGTTTCTTCACGCTTCATTTGAACCAAACATTTTTAACCCTTTGAGGAGTATACACGTGTATACACGGGGAATGGTTGTATGGAAATTTATTTTCTCCTGAAGACAGAGCTCACATTCGTATAGTTTTACTATTGCGCTAGACTTTATCGGGATCTAAGTAAAAAAATTACAATTAATCAACATTTTAGTTTGTAAAAATAAAACTCGTTCTTTTAACAATTTTTCAAACGAATACGACGGATCGTAAAACCTGTTACTTCTATTGCGATACATTAATTGGTACACAGCCAACGCGTGACTTCATTGGTCGACGGCCAGCCTATAATACACTTCGCAGAGTACAGTGAGCGTATCCGGTGTAGCCAGGACCAAGGACAATGGTGAGTGGAAATACAGAGACCAACCAAAATTATATAGCTGTAGTGTAGAATATAGGTAGCTCAATTCAAACTTGTCCTCATTGGTAGTAAATTCGTGCCGTCCTCAAAGGGTTAGAATTACCCTCATGTATAACGTGCCTGGCGGTTTCCAAAATATGACATGTATCACAAGCATTTTATACTAATGTTGATATAAAAACCACCGTATATTTTATTAAATAGATTTAATTAGCACACTTGCAAATTTAATTTGCACACTTGCCAACAACAGACCAACATATTACACAGACATCACGACACTCACGTTCCCTCCAGCCGGGAGGTTGAAGGGGAGCTTCACTGCCCGCCGAATACAACTACACGTAACTTTACATAACACATTCTTGACTGCACATATTTCCTATAATTGAATACAAGCTAGAAGTGAATCACCTGTATACACCACAACAGGAATATATATTGGGTTGGTCTCTGTATGCCCACTTACCACTATTCTATTGGTCCACACCACACTAGGCGTGCTTACTGTGCTCTACGACGTTCATCATTGGCTGGTCATCAGCCACTGTGGTCGCAGAGCTGATATGCTCCAATCAGATGTCGCTTAATGTGTAAAAGGTTTACAGTCAATCGTGTCCTTTTATCAGGGCATAGCAAAAAAAATACATTTTCTGCAGGGAAACTATAGCTGCTGGACTGTATTGTTCTTGTAAGATCATGTTTTAAGTACTAGTGGAACAATGACAGCCTTAACACGGGTCCGGTGCCCAAGAAAAAGCAGCTACACGGTGCCCCGCCGCCTTACCCGATGATTTGAGTATGTGTCGGGGAGCAATTGTCTTTACAACCACCCTGTGAGTTATGGGAGTCTAGGCTCCCGGTCTCTCGACATACAGGCCATCCGGTGGCGTATGAGCGTTCAGCGGCGGTGGATTAAATAGCAAACTAAAATTTATTTTACCTGTAAATTATATAAGTCATGTCTCATGTATAATTAATAGAGATATGAAAAATTCGCGGTTTCATTTCAGGACAAGCTAGAATTCGAAACCTCGTACGTTTGTATTGCTTATGCTATTATTCCGCCCATTACGTTACACCTCGTGGACAACTCTGACCCTGTAATAAACACACAATAAAATGCAGACCAAATCACCTTCCTCCATTAATACAACAAGCAACCAATGAAAAGTGATATTGAACTCGCGAAATTCTCAGGTCTCTAATAATTAATATGAATAAAAACTATTGTGAAATAGGTGTGTTGGTAACGCCTAGTAAGCAATAGTTCTCATGCAAAATATTATTACACAGGATGCGCCCGAATGGACTGTGTTGTTATTTTAGTGTAATTTTCTAGACTCTGTTAACACTTTGTAGCCTATCCTCGAGTGCACCTCGAGCATAGCTAATTTGAATATTTATTTTTTGTTCCAAACAAAATTCACACGGATCTGCAGTCTTTGTTCGGCTAGCGTCTAACACGACCTCACAAGAATCCTAAAGCGCATTAACAATGATATTACTAACGATAGAATTTTTATAGCAAATCAAAGGGACATGATTGGTTGTAAATCCTTTTATACGATAAATATATATGATTGGGTCAATAAAGTCGGCTCTCCATTGGTTGAGACCGGCCAATAAGAAAGGCTGTAAAATACAAGGTAGTGTCGGGTGTGGTATGGATTAATACGTAAGGATAGGAAAATTTCGCTAGTTCAATCACCTTTAGTCTAGACCCCACAGTCCTGTGTACACTCGAGCTTCAGATATTTGTTCATTGGTTGCTGCTCCAGAGAGTAGCCAGTGTTACTACACACTTGGCAGTATGTCACTCACTACTTGTTTCCTTGCAAGTCTGCTATTGGTTCAGAGTTGTCCAAGGTGTGTATAATGATCTGAGATCCAATTACAAAGCTGACTTCAGTGTACACATATTTGGCGTCTAACTTGTCCTGAAATGAACTCGCGAAATTTTCCTATCCCTACTAAAAGGACGATGGTGAGCTACCAACAGAACCGATGTTTTTGCAGTAGTGGATATAAGTGATTCGCCTCTAATTTGTCGTACGTGCCAACAAATGTGTGGAGACCCCAATGTGCCAAGTTTTGTTTGCATGAGGCGGAGCAAGATCCTAGAAGCAGAACTTCAGCATTGCTTCAGGAAAGTTGGAAGTAACCTAGAATGAACTATAGCAAATAGCCGTTCACTTGCCAGTAACAAGTTAGAACGGTGAATAGGCAGAGCCTCGAGTATTTCGTGGATTGAGTTGGCAGCAAGCTAGACTGAACAGCCCTCTATACACTCGAGACATTATCGTTTGCTTATTGGCTGCTGTGATCAAGTGAGGCCTCTGTACAGGACTGTTAAACACTCGCACTACTGCTCCCTGCTTATTACTGGCTCATAGTTAAAAAGGGCGTGTCTAATGAACTGTCGTCCAATCACAACAGTAGGAGACAAGATTAAGTGTTTGGAGTCTACCTCGCCTCCGAATGAATTCGCGAAATACTCCTGGCTCTAGGGATTGGCAATCAGCACCAGATAACAAGAGACATGCTAAATTCGCGTTATTATTTGCATCAGGTTGAACTTCACAGTACTGTACGTAACTGAGCCGGCGTCGTTTTCCCATTGGCTAATGCATAGATGTGAAGCCACGCCCTTTCTGACTAAACTGGACGTGATTGGGGCACTCAACTGAGAAGTGTTCCATGATTGGCGCAGAGCTACCCAGGACGTGTCAGGTGCAGCATGGTCCAACGACAGGCACGCGTGTTTAAAGTTTAACGTGTCCCCAAATAATAACGCGAATTTTGCAGGTCTGGACAGATAACTTACGGTCCTCACACAGTTGATGACTTTACGACGATTTGGCATTACGTTTGCTTGTGGAAACGTTGTTTCCTGCGGAGCTTGAGGTAACGGAAATGTCGAAGATAGAGTCAAGACTTTACGATTTCTGAATGTTGAAACATGAAGTCAAAGTCAAGCAGGTTATGTGGAATTTATATTTGTTTTATTGCAAGGCTATTTTCATCTCGGTATATTGAACCAAGCTTTCTAAATTAAAGAAATAGCAAACGAATGTTACGTGAATAGAAAACATATGAATACCTAAGCTTATTTTAAATACAGGTACGTAAAATTTATCCCTGAGTGATATATAATGATTTACATAGCAAGATACAAATTTTTTGGAAGATTGCAGAACCGATTTCCAATTGGCTGAACTTTAAATTTACAAATATATTGTGTAAGGGTCTTCAATTCGCCAGCCTATATTCTACTCGTGGTTTCTTCACACTTTTTGAATCCGACATTTGAAAAATCGCCCCATGTATGATGCATTTGGTTGTTTACTATATATATATATATATATATATATATATATATATATATATATATATATATATATATATATATATATATATATATATCGTGTATTATAAGCATTTTATACTTAGTTGACATGAAAGTAGCTTATTATTTGTTATATTGAACTTTTACTTGTATTTTATCTGTAAATTTAAATATTTAATTTATAATTAAAATGAATAAAAAACGGGAAGAAAATGGCTGTGTTGGGCTAAGCAATAGGTATTATGCAATCAGGAGTTACACTGAGTGCGCACGGATGTGGTGTGTTGTCCTTTGGTTCGAATTTCTGCACTCTAAGAATTCATTTGTCAATTTACCACATCAGTGTAGACGTACAGCTACAAAGCGCGAATAGTCAAACTTCGTATAGTAGCGATAATAAACACATTCCCATATTTTCAGCCTGACTTGTAGTACCATTGCCATACATTGTACAGGTTAAAAATTTCCTTTACAGTTTAGGAAGTATACCAGAATTTTTTTTTACAGTGTAGACTTGTTAAAACTTTGTTGACTATGCTCGAGTGTAGCTCGAGCAAATGTAATTTAAAATTTCTTTGTTGTTCAAAACAAAACTCGCATGGATGTGCAGTCTTTGTTCCGCTAGTGTTTAACAGCGCAGTAACAATGATATTGCTAACGATAGAATTGTTTTTTTTTATAGTCTCTCACAGGGACATGATTCATTGTAAATCCTTTTATACAATAAAGGACATTTAATTGGGTCAATATCAGCTGGGTTCCCCATTGGTTGATGACCGACCAATGATGAAAGCTATAAAGTACAAGGTAGTGTCCGGTGTGGTATGAACCAATAGGACGATGGTGAGTTCTAACACAGACTCCGACAGAACCGGTGTTCTTGCAGTAGTGGATATAGATGTCTCACTTATAATATCTTAAGTATCAGTAAATGTGTGCAGACCTCAATGTGTTAAAGAGTGGAATGGACACCCGCGTTTTTTGTGAAAAAGTTGTTTGCGCGAACACGCGTATCTCGGTAAATAAATTTTCTGCAAATACAACTTTTGGTCAGAAAAGATTTAAAAAAAAATTACTTACGCCCCTATGTTTTTAATTTTGACATATTAAGTGTATTCTTGGACAAAAAATTAGTGAAAATTGTCAAATATCGCATTTCTAAAGCTTGCGTATGCAGTTTCCATAATCGGCAAGAGAAAAGTACAAAGATACGGGCGTAGTCTAATCTGCGGTCTTTCATCGCGTGTAATAAAACCCCACTGTTTCAGATCTGAGTTGCACAGTACAGCGTCACGATGGAAACACTGCACGCCTTGCGCGTAGGAGCGATGAGGCGCTAGGCGTGCGAGTTAGTGTCGCCCGTATCGCTCCCTCGCTTCTTAACCTTGGACGCGGGGATCCATCCCACTCTTAAATTCCATTCGTAAGCAGACCTCACTCAGGCACGCTGTACGGTTCTTTTCAATAAAACTTATTCTGCTGGAGCTGTGGACAACGTTCGGCGGCCTACCCAGGCGGCCGCCTTAACACAATAAGACAATTAGGTCTGCACACATTTACTGATACTTATGGCATATTAGAAGTGAGTCACCTATATCCATTACTGCAAGAACACCGGTTCTGTTGATGTCTGTGTTAGATCTCACCATCGTCCTATTGGTCCATACCACACCGGACACCACCCTGTACTTTATAGCGTTCATTATTCGCCGGCCATCAACCAATGGAGAGTCGAGCTGATATGGACCCTATCAAATGTACTTTATCGTATAAAAGGATTTGCAATCAATCATGTCCCTTTGGGTGGCTATAACAAAAACAATTTTGTCGTTAGCAATATCATTGCTACTGCGCTGTGGTGTTCTTGTGAGGTCGTGTTAAACACTAGCCGAACAAAGACTGCACATCCGCGCGAGTTTTGTTCTGAACAGCAAAACAATTTTCAAATTAGCTTTGCTCGAGCTACACTCGAGCATGTGTGGTCTGCAAAGTGTTAAAAGTGCTCCTGTGTTGTGTGGCGACGAATCTTTCTTCTTCCCCCGAGGTCACCGCCGGCTACGCTCCTGTTCCGCTTCCTTTACGACTCACTGTTATTCAATAACTGCCCCGCGCGCGGGTTTGGTTTACTGCCCGAGTCACGCGAAGGGGGTGTGCAAGATGCGTTTTTTATGTCCCGCCCGTCCAGAAGAGGACCCCCTCGGGATAATTGGACATTCGGTTGGCGGCGGGCGCCGTCATGACCACCGCTGGGGTAATGCCCCGTCGTGGACACCTACTGTGTTACCGGACATGGTTTACAACACTTCTCATGCCCGGGGCATCCGAACAACCACATACGGGATTATAAAGCCTCCCGTGAGAAGTTATTTGACTAGGCATAGTTGATGACCACCGCTGTGCTGTTATGATGTTGATGAATACTTTGTGAATCACAGTGTGTGTGTGCGTGTTTGTGTGTATATGCATATATTATATATGCATATTATATATATATATATATATATATATATATATATATATATATATATATATATATATATATATATATATATATATATCTGAACAATTCGTGAGTTCAATAACATGTAGGCTATACTCCATTGCCGTATGTAAAATCATGCAAATATCACTGTTCACTGGTTGCTTGTTGTATTAGTGGAAGACGGTGATTTGGTCTGCATTTTATTGTGTGTTTATTATTGTCTCCGAGTTGTCCAGTAGGTGTAAAATAACGGTTGGAGCAATAGCATAAGCAATTCAAAAGTACGAGGTTTTGAATTCTAGCTTGTCCCGAAATGAAACTGCGAATTCTTCAGGTCTCTACCTTTGGTTTGTTGTCACTTGTCTACGGTAGAGGCGGTACTGTCTTCCCCCCCCCCCTCCTCTTCAACTATCCTTTTTTACGTATCGCCGGAAACCCGGTAATTACGCGTTTGCAACATGCGAACAATTTTTAAGTTCGTTCCCTTGCATTAGTCGTCGCCTCGACTTCCCCGGTGTAATTAAACGTCATTAGCCGAACAACTTAAGGCTTGCTGCCGCGAGATGGAGTGTCACAGATAACCGTAGAGTAACAACTTTCTGCCCATCAACAACTCCCCCCCTCCCCCTCCATAAAAAGCAACAAAAAACACAACGTTCTCGTGAAAATATTAATAAAATAAACCGACTTTCTCTCCTGAAAAAACCCGGCACCGTATTGCTTTCGCGCTGTAAACGAGTTGAAGTTATTGCGAAGCCACGCGGACGAACGTAAGCCAGCGGAATTTTAAAATTTTGGTTCCCCCCCCCCCCCTGCAACCTTTGACTAGGGATAGGAAAATCTCGTGAGTTCAGTGGCCTGTAGACGTGTGTGCACTCGAGCCTCTGATGTTTGTTCATTGGCCGCTCTGCCCCAGAGAGTAGCCGGTGTTACTTCACACCTGGCGGCATGGCGATCGCTACGTGTTTCCTCGCAAGTCTGCTATTGACTCAGAGTCGCCCAAGGCGTGTCTGATGAACTGCGATCCAATTGCAAAGCTGGCTTCAATGCACACATGTTGGACGTCTAGCTTGTCCTGAAATGGAACTCGCGAAATTTTCCTAGCCCTACTTTTGACTTAACCGGCGAGGTTGTAAAGTAGCGTATTAACTGGGCGTGGATATCGCCTTAAATGGCCTGGGTTTCCATCACGGGACTGCGCAATTTCTCGCTAGCAAATTGCCTGGAATAAATGTTACAGTAAGTAGGTAGAGCTGAAGAATTCGCGGATACGTTTTGAGACAAGCTAGAATTCCAAACGCGCGTGTTTATACAACTTAAGCCATTGGTGGTGTTTGGCACCTCCTGGAGAACGCTGGCCCAATTGTAGGCTTCCACTGTGACTGCAGAGAACCAATGTGCAGTTTATATCGGCATATTTATACATAAGACTGTAGAGTCTAGCCTGCAGGTCAATGAACTCGCGATTTTTTCAGGCCTTTATATATATATATATATATATATATATATATATATATATATATATATATATATATATATAGTATTATATGTTCTGAATTTCTTTCGACTTCGTTTGCTGGAGTGATGAACAACCACTGTTTTTCAACCTTTAAGGGGCGACACCCCTGCTGGATGAATGGTAGGGGTAGGAAAATTTCGCGAATTCATTTCAGGGCAAGATAGACGGCCAGCATGTGTACACTGAAGTCAGCTGAAGTCGCAGATCATCAGACACACCCTGGACGACTCTGAACCAGTAGCAGACCTGCATGGAAACAAGTAGCGAGTGCCATACTGGCAGGTGTGAAGTAACACTGGCTACTCTCTGGGGGGGGGGGGGCATCAGCCCATGAACAAACATCGGAGGCTCGAGTGTACACAGGACTGTGGAGTCTAGCCAACAGGTCACTGAACTCGCGAAATTTTCCTATTCCTAATGAATGGCGTAGGGTTGATCGCCTTTTTCCCTACCCCAATACTCGGCGCCTATGCTCCGGGGTCGCTTCCCATCTGCAGACATGCGGAAAAATCGCGGATTCACGTGGCAACAAGCTAGACTCCAAAGTCCTTTGTTTACTCGAGCCTCAAGTTATTCATTGGCTGCTCAAAATACAATTCACAAAAAAATGTTACATCTTGTCAGCACGGGGAAATAGCGTGTACGTCCATTGTGTTATTTCCCCATGCCCTTAAGGGGGTAGTATAGTATCCACTCCATCGTCAAATTTTCTTACAAAACTTCGTTATGAAAATGCATAACCAGAAATTAAAAAATCAAAGCTAGACATGACATGGACGAATACTTAAGAAATTTTTTTTATTTGTAGGGTTTCAAATATACTTGTATTTTCCATGTGGGACTGAAATTATTAAATAATTAGATAATGTTTTATTGCGGTTACAGATATGACACTAATCATGTAAGAAAAATAAGTGGGATTTAGAAATAACTGTTAAAATGTTCCCTATGTCATGAATAGCTTGGATTTTTTTTTAAATATTGACTCCGAAAATGAAGTTAATGAGGAAAATACGTAAATCCAAGATAGCAAGGATACTTCCCCTTAACCATAATACCAACTTGACTTAAAAGCTTAGCAATTATGTTTGTACTGAAAATACACCAGTAAATAACAAAATATAAGTGACGTTATTCGGTTAAGAAAAACTCATTTATTTAATTTTAAGAGCTCTGTGAAGATATGAATCATTAACATCGACAGTTTATGAGCAATAGAGGCACGTGTTCTTAAAATTGTAGTAGTATTGTGATTTTTTGTATTGTTTTAAGTGTTTTACGTTGTTCAAACTTGCAATATATTTCTTTTCGCACGCAACTACAATTTACATCACCCTTAGTTTCTGCATAAACAGATACATACGGTGTTTCGTTGTTGATTGTCCTCTATTTTGCTTGATCTCGTAGACACGGGTCAGTATAGAACAAAACATTTCTCGAGGTCTGTTACAAACATGGCTCCTGTAGTTCCACAAACGAGTAATTTAATTTTTTTTTTTTTTCACTGTAAGAAACATTTGTAAAATAACGGAACAATTTGTCAGTAAAAATTACCTATATTTATTTTCAAGTAGCAAGCCTTACATCCGAGATAGGTGACATTCTCGACGATTGCTCGGAATCGGAATTCGCGACGGGGAAGAATGGAAAAAGTTTCTGATCTCGGAGCATCAAAGGATCTCCGAAGACTTGCGTAAATCAAGAATACGAACCCCCCCCCCCCCCGCCCTTTCCAGACAAACAGTCAAACTTCCTGGGCTGTCGTGTCATTGATTACTTTGGGACCACCATCGTCTTCATTGTCCTTGCAATAGCGTTCATTCCACAGACGCACGTTAAGCAATGCTTACCCTATACATATGGTAAATGTTTGAGCCTTTATGGTTTTCGCCTTAACTTAAAACTTAAACACATTTAAATCTCAGTTTTCCCGTTTCCGATTCGAAAAACAGAGTTTTCGTAGCTCCCGTACTGTACACGCACAGTGCTGCTATCTAGTATTTATTTCCACAGACGGGCGCGACTAGCGATGAATCGAACTCGCAAAGCTGCAACACGCCACACGCTCGACCGCGTTCCTTCTGCCGGGTAAGCAGTCGTTCCGTTTGCGTCCTCCAGTCCTACATTTTCCCTTGGAATGTAGATGAAAGTGTTCGGGAAAACGAGAGTCTTCTTATAATTTATAAGATACTCTCTAAATATTATTAAGTTTAATTATTATTGCAGTCATTTCGTTTCCGTTTTTATAACTAATGTTAGGTATTATGAAACGATAAATACATATAGAGGATAAGCAAAGTTGGAAGTTGCGTTTGTTAGTAGAAATTTAAAATGGAACCACCGTACAGCACTAGCAAATGTTATCTAAAACACTCGAATATGTGGGGCTATTATATTGCTTACCTTGTAAAAAAAAACTCACTACATCACACTAGCCCCTTCATCACCACCCACGAATGGGCGGTCACAAGTGTGGCGTCAGGGTCACGATTGGTGCATGCGGTCTTGCAAACTACACTGTAAAATTTTTCCGCATTTTGCAGCACAATTAATTCTTTGGCGACTGCTCGCCAGATATATTCTTGTAATACTAAAATAATGTAGAATAAACCTCTAATAGTGAGTTGTAATTAGGGCATATCGCAAGTAATAAAGAGTTCAAGTGTATTATGATTATTGAGATACCTTGGTTTTTTAATAATGCGTTGTAAATATATACGTTTACTTTACAATTTCTGAAGCCCTGCTAAATTTATAATTCCAGGGTATTCCTCCACCTCGTGCAAACAAAGATTAAGTAGATCTAGAAAATTAGCACCAAAGGACAACGCACTGATTTCGTGCGCACTCTGTTGTAATAATATTTGGCACGAGAGCTATTTCTTACTAGGAGCTGCCAACACATGTGTTTTTCTCACTGTTATTTTTTTTTTCCATATTTATTATAAATGAAATATTATAAAGTATAAACAAAATATAGTTGGACAAAAATCTAAGGTACTTATTTGTTAACACAGGTATAAAACGCTTGTGATAAAATGACAAGAGACCTTTAAATTCGCGTTGTTATTTGGGGACACGTTCATCTTTAAAAACATGTACCTTTGCAATTTGTCATTGGAAAATTCTTTATCTGACGCGCCCTGGGTAACACTGCGTCAATAAAAGAACACTCGAGAATTGTGTACCCCAGTCGCATGCAGTTCAGTTATAAAGGGCGTGGCTTCACATTTGTGCAGCAGCCAATGGAGAAGCGACGCTGGCTGCAGTACAGCGAGTACTGATTAATAACGTGTATTTTGCATGCCTCTATAAATTGACCTGTTTAGGAAATAACAAAACACGTCAGACATGGGGTAATTATTCAAAGGTTTGATTCAAAGAGTGTGAAGAAACTGCGAATAGACTATACATAGGGACAGGTGCTTTTCGCGAATATATTTCAAGATCAGCTGTACTCCAAAACCCCTTAGTTCATAACCACTTTCGTGGTTTGATGATTTTAAATGTCACGTGCCTCAAATGCTGGCCCGCGAATCATAGACGTTCAGAATAGGAGCACTTTACTCTGACTGGCCCAGTCAAATAAAAACATGTCTTCTCACGTAGACAAGTGACAAAAAACCAAAGGAAGTTGTGGTTGTGGTCGTACGATATTGATGTATAGCACGGCCATAAAATATTTTCGCGAAAAACACATGTCCCTTACTATACAATAGACTATTTAGAGCTAGTGATTTTTCGGGGGGAAATATTAGTACCCTATAGCTACCCAACAGCAGTTTGTCTATTGCCATTGGTTGCTGTCGGCTTGAGAAGGCGTTTTCAAATTTGACCGGGCCATTCAGAATTCGGCAACATCGGCAAGGCTCCTACGTGATTCGTGTACAGACAATTAACACTTGTCGACAAGTAATTTAACTAATCAATATAGGTAAAAGACCCAACAATATTTAGAAATATAACTTGTCTTGAAATCTTTTCGGGAAATTGCAATACCTCTAACGACATTATATTTTCTGCGTTACAAGAAGACTTTTGGCAACTAGTTACCAAGGGATTGTTTTTAACAAGCACAGCAATGTTTTACTGCGTATAATGTAAAAATTAATTTTCGTATATTGACTGAGACGATTACAGAAATGCAATGTCACTATACGGAAAGGCAACCCGTGTTGGCGAAGAAATGCGGCGACGACATCCGGAATTACAAAACGTAGAACGTCTTCCGAATTTCCTACGCCATCAGGTTTCAGGAACGAACTATACCGAGTCTACGCGAAGCTTTCTTCAACAATAACCAGAAAATTATCGTTTCTGAGGCACTTTAGTTATCGACGCTACTTAGAACTATATCTACAAACATTAACACTTCGTAGACCACGCTCGAGTGTAGCTCGAGCAAAGATAATTTGGAAATTACGTTGTTGTTCGGAACAAAACTCGCATGACTGTGCAGTCTTTGTTCGGCTAGTGTTTAACACGACCTTACAACAACACCACAGCGCAGTAACAATGCTATTGCTAACGATTGAATTTTTTTTTGTAGCCACTCTGTAAATCCTTTTGTACGATAAAGGACATTTGATTGGGTCAATATCAGCTCGGCTCTCCACTGGTTGATGACCGGCCAATAATGAACGCTGCAAAGTACAGGGTAGTGTCCCGTGTGGAATGGACCAATAGGACGATGGTGAGTTCTAACACAGACTCCAACAGAACCGGTGTTCTTGCAGTAGTGTATATAGGTGACTCACTTCTAATCCGTCTTAAGTGCCAGTAAATGTGCGCAGATCCCAATGTATTAAAAAGTAACCCTGTAACAGTTCGCAGCATTTGTAAACCTCAAAACATTACTAGAAACTGAAATGTTACGTACGTCAATCTTTTATAAATAACATATTTATATTACAAATACAAAAATGATGTAGTAGATGAAAGGCGAGTGTCACACATTAGAGAAGTTTTGATTCCTGTTCAAATCTCGCTCTAGAATTAAATAACTTATTTAAACTTTTCATATTAAATTTTTTATATGCTGCATTAAAACATCCGCATAGTGAAAACTATTTGTTTTTGTGATATGCTTTAATCTTTAAACAGTAAGTACGACAATAATAACTAACCTGTAGTCAATACACGGTTACTGTCAACTTTTCTGGAACTTCGCTTACGCTATTCCTTCGCCTCGTGCAAACAAAGCTTAGCTAAGTATAGAAAACTGCACGAAAGGGACAACGAACTGTATTCGTACGCACTCATTTTGCAATAAGAACTATTTCTTACTAGGCATTAGCCACACTCCTGTGTATTTAGATCCTGTTTTTTACACACATCAGTTCTAAATGAAATATTATAATTTATACATAAATCATGTAGAGACATACAGAATTCGCGTCAGGCTGCACTTCACAATACTGAATGTACCAGAGACGGCACCGTTTTTCCATTGGCTGCTGCGAGGATGTCAAGCCACGCCCTTTTTAAATGAACCGCACCTGATTGGGGCACACAACTGTGAAGTGTTCAATGATTGGCGCAGCGTTACCCAGGGCGTGTCAGACACAGTATGGTCCAATGACAGACGTATTGCAAAGGTACGAGTGTTTAAAGTTTATCATGTCCCCAAAAAATAATAACCCGAATTTTGCAGGTCTCTATTGATAAGTAACCAGTAAATATAACCAAAAATAGGGCATTTGTATTTAAACCCAAGTATAAAATCCTTGTGATACACGATACCGTGACGGGGCCGCGGTGATGCAGTGGTCAGGCTACTCGCTTCTCACCTAGTCAAACCAGGCTCGATTCCCGGCGGGGTAGCACCCCTCCCCCCGGGGGATTTTCGCATGTGGGAATCGTGCCGGCGGGTTTTCTCGGGAATCTCTCGATTTCCCCCTCCCTTTCGCTGATCCACACTCATCTCACTTCACTTTCGTCTTTCTTACTTAATCGGATCTATTTTAATATCATATTTGAGAGAATTTGAAGAGGAATCCAACGGTATGTAGCTCTTTAAAATCGGATAACTGGTTCGCGAGATATGAGGGTTTGAAGTTCATCGAGGATTCCCTTCACGTACTCACAATTTAGTTTTCCCTTTTTCTCGTCTTCATTTTGCCAGACTGTGCAATTAAGATGGCATATTCCTATAATTCTCGCGGTTTCCTGTAGTTAGGGATACACGAATTTCGCTAAAAAAAATTTACGACCAGTTGTACTTCATAACACTTTAGCTCAGATACACCCAAGCGATTGGATGATCAAGGTCTTACGTGTCTGCCCGCAAATCACAGACGTACAGGGGTGGAGGAACCTAATTCTGATTGGCCAGTCGAGTATGAAAGTGTCTTCTCACAAACACACTCCGCCAATAAGCAAAATAAGACAGTTGGTATGCCCGTAGGTAATTGAAATCTAGCATGTGCGGAAATCTTTCCGCGAAATTCGGGTGTCCATATAGTTTTCGATGTTATGGGTCCTATAAACTGAAACGTTTTCTGTGAAATCGTTGCTTGCGCGTGATCGAGTGTCTTGGCAAATAAATGTTCAGGAAATAAGAAATTTTGCCAGAAAGGATAAAATACTAATTGTCTAAATCCCTATATTTTTACTTTTAACATATAAAGTGTATTAATGGAGAAAAAAAATCGTGATATTGGTCAAATATCGCATTTTTAAAGCTTTCCTATGAAATTTCTCAAAGCGGTAAGAGAAAAGTACGATTATACGCAGGTAGTTTGATCTGTGTACTTTCATCGCGTGTAATAAAACTCTACTGTTACAGATCTAGTTTACACAGTACAGCGTCACGACGGAAACACTGCACGCCTTGCGCGTAAGAGCGATGAAGCACTAGGCGTGCGTTATAGTGTCGCCCGTACCGCTCCCTCGCTTCTTGTCCTTGGACGCTCAGCTACATAGCCCCCTTAAGAGCCGCCCAAATCTCTTCATTCTCTCACTCACTTTACCATGAACAGCCTTTACCCGTTTGACACTTTCAGGACTATGCTCGAGTGTAGTTCGGGAGAAACTTGTTTTAACACATAATTCCACATAAAAAACAAAAACGGGTCCGAGTATACTCACATAAATTCCCTATATCACAAGGATTTTAAACAGTAACTAATACAACATCAACAGCGAACTTTGTAAATGAACGACACATTTTTGTATAGTTACGAAAATCAACACGGTGGGATGTACATACATCCTATTACAAACGAAAGAACATTTGGTTGGAAAACGGTAAACTCGGCGCTCCATTGGTTGGCAGCCGGCCAATACGGAAAGACTGGTGTAGTTTTGACCAGTAGAATGGCGTTAAGTGACAATAGGGACCAATAGAACACGGTGTCCCTGCAGCGGTATAGGATATAGGTGACTAACGTCTAGCTTGTCTTTAAAGCTGGTAAAATTGGGCCGACCTCAAAGTGTTAAGAGCTGGAACCACCCTCGGAAGTAATGACCTCGAGTGCGCATCCCCCCCCCCCCCTTCCCGCTCCTCATCTTCCTCCTTTGTACACGTACTTATCTTTCCTTACCGGTTTGTTAACCTCTGTGCCCCTCCTTCCCAGCGACGGAGACATCCTCCAACTCCCGAACAAAAGAAGGAACTACTATGAGCACGCGCCTCAGTTAATTACCCGAACAGTTTTCTTCGCGCCTCTTCAGACGATGATAACTCACCCACGGACGTTTTCCTCTCACCTTCGTCTTTGCAGAGCGCTTCGCGGACTTGGCGCGATATGGAGATAACATCGCTCACGTATTAGCTAGGGACAGGTGTATTTCGCGAACTTATTTATGGTCCTGCTAGACTTCAATATCCTACGTCCACAACCACAATTTCCTTCGTCTATTGCGTAGGGATAAGAAAATTTCGCAAATTAGTTTCAGGACAAGATAGACGTCCAACACGTGTACACTGAAGTCAGCTTTGAAATTGGATCGCAGTTCATTAGACACACCCAGGAAAACTCTGAACCAATAGCAGACTTGCAAGGAAACAAGTAGCGAGCGCCATACTGTCAGGTGTGTGGTAACACTGGCTACTCTCTGGAGCAGCAGCCAATGAACAAACA
Organism: Dryococelus australis; assembly: GCA_029891345.1. Lineage (NCBI taxonomy): Eukaryota > Metazoa > Arthropoda > Insecta > Phasmatodea > Phasmatidae > Dryococelus > Dryococelus australis. Next base: position 33,793,631 of record CM057008.1, read on the forward strand.
TACGAGGCTCGAGTGTACACAAGACTGTGGTGTCTAGCCTGCAGGTCATTGAACTCGCGAAATTTTCCTATCCCTAGGCCTATTCGTAGAGACCTGAAGAATTCGCGGATAAATTTTTGGACAAGCTGGAATTCAAAACACGTGTGTTTATATAACACTAAACATTGGTCTGCATGATGTTTTACACCTCCTGGAGAACGCTGGCCCAATCGTCGCCTTCCACTGTGATAGCACATAACCAATGTGCAGTTGACATCGGCATATTTGTAAATACGACTGTAGAGTTTTAGCCTGCAGGTCATTGAACTCGCGAAATTTTCCTATCCGTAGCTATTGGCCGCAAGTCTGCGTGAGAAAGCATATTCTTATTTGACTCCGATACTTAACGTCCATGGTTTACGGAGAAACACTTGAGGAACGTGACACTTAAAATCACCCAACCACGGGAAGTGCATATGAACAAAAGTGTTTTGGAGTACAACTGATCTTGGAATCTTTTCGCGGAAAACACCTATCCCTACGTATAGGCCATTCATAGACACCCGCAAAATTCGCGTTATTATTTAAGGGCAGACTGAACGTCAAGTTACTGTGCGTTTCACCCACTACAGCCATTGGCAGGAAATATGTATGTCACGCTTAGGAGAATTCTTGAGCCAGTAATATATAAGATCAGCAGTGGAGTGGCCAATCTGTTTTAAGGAGACCAAGCAGGTAGGCGGCGTTCATTAAAGTGAAGTGGCCAATGACATCACAGACTGTGGTCACTTGTTTATAAGGCAGTGGAGAAATCACCCCATGTCCCTATGACACGCTTGGTTGGTTCCTAAATATGTCACGTGTTTCAAGCCTGTAATACTTAATTTAACTCTTTGAGGAGTATGCACGTATATAGCTATTCGGGGATACGTTTTTGTGTAAAAGTTTTTGATTTTGAAGACAAAACTAACAATTTTATATTTTTACTGTTTCGCTGGACTGCACTGGAATCTACGTAAAAAATTATAAGTAGTCAACGTTTCAGTTCGTAAGAATAAAACTGTTCTTTTCAATAATTTTCTCATATGAGCACGATGGATTATAAAAACTGTTACATCTGCTGCGATACATTAACACGCGACTCCATTGGCCAACAGATAGACCATAATACATGTCTCAGAGTACAGTAAAGGAGTCCCGGTGTAGCGAGGTCCAATAGGACGATGGTAAGTAGATATACATTCACCAACACAACTGATATTGCTGTACTGGAGAATATAGACAGCTCACGTCGACCTTGTCTTCAGTGCTTGTAAATCCGTGCCTTCTTAAAGGGTTAAATTAAAACAACCTTATTTTTGTATAAACTGAATTTTACTTGTCAATGAACTTGAAACAGTGATAATAGAGCGAAATCAGTAAAAATAGTGAAAATTGAACAACTCATAATCAATGCCAGATAACTAATATAGTGGCTAAATTACACTGATTCATTTGTGATTCCCACTGAATGTCAAGAATTATTAGTTAATTTGCTTGATTCTCAGATCAGCAGTAGCTTACAAAGTGACATTTAGTGGAGGTTAATTCACTGATTGGTATCACTGATTCAGGTTTGGAGTGTAATATTTAATTTGTAATTGATAGAGTAAAGTGAGCACTTTTGAAGCCCTAGTTACTAGTTTTCTTTCGTTCAATTGATATATACTTCCACCCTTTGTCAATGTAAACTCTGCCATGTGAGTAATAAACACAGTGTATACATTCACCATACCCAAAACCACAAGTCCCAAGGCCACAATGAAATGTATTTATTGGTTATTATGTGTGATGTAATAGCATCAAAAAGTGCTCACTTTACCGTGAACGGCCAATATCAGAACTATGCCAGGGCAAAGCCCGGGCGAAGCAAATCTAGAAAAATCCCAAAATATTAAACTGCAGCTCATTAATAAAAATTTTCGCGAATAAAATATGACACTTTTCTTGTAGAACTATGTATAGCAAATTATCACGACGGAAAGTAAATCATATTACATGCTATTCACGGTAAAATGAGCATTTTTGAAATACCTGATTAAGATCTAATTGTATGCACATTGTGTATTCTTCCGCCTTAAGTAAGATTAACATTGTTATGGGCTTCATCGCTTTATTCATGTGTTGGTCAAGTGAAACTCTGAAATTATTATAGGCCTAAAATTGAAATAGGCTATTTTACAAATCTGCTCAATTTTACACCTCGGTATATTTATAAAAAGAAATAATTTAATTTATCACAAATGATTGCCTAACACTTTTTATTTTAAATTAATATGTGGAACTACTTCCCATCAATCGTTACTAACTTTACTAGGCGCATGTCACTCCGTACGCCCGTTAAAATATATGCAGATACGGGCAGTGACTTGTTTCTAAGGTTGATTTCAAACGTGCTCACTTTATCGAGGACAGCCTTAAAGCATAAAATAGCATTTGATTGGAAGACTGTGAACTCGGCACTCTATTGGCTGGGGCCGCGGTGGTGCAGCGGTTAGACTTCTCGCCTCCCACCCATTCGAACCGGTTCGATTCCCGGCCGGAACTCTCCCGGATTTTCGCAAGTGGGAATCGTGCCTGACGATGCCGCCGTTCGACGGGTTTTCTCGGGAATCTCCCGTTTCCCCCCGCCCTTGCATTCCGAGCGCTGCTCCGTTCTCACCTCTATCACCCAAGTCGGCTCTCAAGACCTCGCTGTTAAGAGCCACCCAAGTCTCTTCACTCACTCACTGTCTTCTAGATCGTCTTGAATATCTGTAAATATGCCCGGTACTCAAGGGTTTAACATCGGAAATACTTCATTAGGCGACAATATACTTCATACTGCAAAGTTGTCGTTAAGGAGAATGGTGCACGAAAGCCATGGATTTACCCTAATTTTGGTCAAAAGTTTTTTTTCAGGAATTTTTAAAGTTTTTGACACAAGACGTAAAGAATAATTCCGAACACCCTCTAAAAGTGATAGATATTCACTACCATTACTACTATCGGAGAACTGATGGGAGATAAGAAAGAATATCTTTCTCATCTTCCATCAGTGCTCACAGAATAATAAAGGTTGTGAATTTAACAATCTAAGACATTGTTAAAATTAATATTTACGTCTTGTCTTGCCAAAAATTTCTACAAACCCTCTGAAAAACAAGTTATAGCGAAAATCGGGTAAATATACTGCTTTCGTGCAACATTGACCTTAATCAGTTTTACGATGTCACCGAAAGATATGTCGATAAATTCAAAGTTTTTTTTTAAACATGAATAATTTTGGTACCGTTATCAGTAGGGATAGGAAAATTTCACAAGTTCATTTCAGGACAAGCTAGACGTCCAACATGTCTACACTAAAGTCAGCTTTGCAATTGGATCGCAGTTCATTAGACACGCCCTGGACGACTCTGAACCAATAGAAGACTTATAAGGAAACAAGTAGCGAGTGCCATACTGCCGGTTGTGTAGTAACACTGGCTAGTCTCTGGAGCAGCAGCCAATGAACAAACATCTGAGGCTCGAGTGTACACAGGACTGTGGAGTCTAGCCTACAGGTCATTGAACTCGCGAAATGTTCCTATCCCTAGTTATCAGTCACTTTGTTTACTGACATTTTGAATTTTCTAAGTCGTCGATCTTTAAGATACAGTGCCATCAATTTCCCGTAATTTAAGGAAAAGATACAATGTCATGTATCGACACTGTGGATTATGACCCGCAGGCCACTGAAACATTCACATCATAATAACGGAAAATTTTTTTTCACTATTCCGTTCTGCGTTAATTTTTAACGAATCTGAAATCTTCAGAGAACACCGTCATCCATCTTGAGGATGGCTGAGTTCATTCAAGTTGACGTTTATTCGTATTAAGGATAGGAGTGTCAAGGGGAAGCTATCTAAGGGGGCCGTTCTCGACTTTTTTTTCTCCTCCCTTAGCGAGCTAAAAAAAAAAAAAAAAAAAAAAATGTGTTAGTCGTTTTACAAGCTGTTAAGTTTTCGTAGTTGAAACAAAACCAGGCATTCCCCCCCCCCCCCCTCCCTCCCCCGACCCAACCATTCTTGGTGTAAATTTTCCCTCCACGACGTCTTGTCACGCGGATCTTCGCGTCTGTTAATTATTAATGAGCAGCGGTAGGATCTGTGGAAGGCTTATCAACGTCACGTTTTGGAATATTCCCGGCCTTATTACTTTATATTATTTAACGGGCGTTTTCGCGGTCGGTGGGGGGGGGGGGGTAGGAATCTTCATAACCTGTTTCGTACGAGTCCTGTCCTAGCGTTCTTGCCATCACGCACGCGCACATTTTGCCTCCACCTGGCCCCAAACCCCGAGGGACCGACGAGATAAAAATAATAACCGCCTTTGGGAAGCTCCCACAACGTCGCCTTCAAGTGTGATAATTTTAACGATCTTCCCTGGAAGATTATTCATTTAAAAAATAATAATAATAACAGCAACCTGCCGGCCTCCGTTCGCGAAGTCTATTACAGAGTTGGGCCGTTTTTCACCTGTTTATGTCAAGATGTCGAGGCGTTATCTATATTAATAGATGATCCTTTTTAGTGTCGCGTTTATGTTTATGTTGTGTTCTTCCGCTGCATCTAAATTTGACGTCACCTAGTATCGTATCCTTCCGCTGAAATGTGACATTCTGGTGAAGATAAAAAATAAATAGTAATTTCCTGGTTTTTTTTTTTGTAGTTAAAAATGACATTCCAGAAAACTATTGCCAAAGTAATTTTCTGTAGGAGTAAATTTTCTATCAGTGCTGTGGTTTACACATTAATTTTTAATTCCAGGTGTTGCGAAAGAGAATATTATTTATCTGACAAGTGCTTACGATTTCCTAGTAATATCTTGAGACGCTGGATCCTAAGGAAATAATTTATATTGGCCTGTGACACTGGCAGCAACTAATAAAAAATTGTCGTATCCTAGCAAAAAAACCAATAGCATTGTTTAGGAAAAGTAAGCTGTCATTATTGGCGCTAACTTCTGACGTTGTACAGCACCGACCATGACCTCCACACCTCTGCGACATGACACACGTGATCAAGTATACTCAGGAGTTAAGCAGTTAAGGAGTTAAGCAGACTTGCTATCTCTCTCTTTCTCTTCTGTGTGTATATATATATATATATATATATATATATATATATATATATATATATATATATATATATATATATATATATATATATATATATATATATATATATATATATATATATAGGGTCCTCCCAAACATTTTGGATGTACTTATAGGCCCATTTAAAGGACTTTCCACTTGCTGAATAAGTGTCTAATCAGAGAACTGCTCTTTATTTTCATTTTGAAATAGTAACATCATACGTTCAAAACCTGTAAGTGAAAAAAATTTCCACAGACAAAAATATAAAAACAACTGGTGCCATTTCTGTTTTGCGGTACTTGCCTATCAACATTTTTTTTTACATTTTTTACAAGCAATTTGTTATGGCAAGATCCTGTCGTTTCCCCCTTGAGTTTTATGTGTTTGGTTTCCATTGTCGATTATTAGTAACATAAAATCATTAGATCGTTAGCGAGTGTTCGTTATACGTAAGTGTCTTTTAAGGAGATCACGCTTGTAGAGGAATTCGGTTCACGTGCTTCCTTATGAGAATATTCTGTAATGAGGGCTGAGATCGCTTGAGAAAGGTCGCCAAAAAGCACATTTTTCCAGTTGGGGTCTATCTTAAAAAGAGGGGTTTTGTAACCATACTCTTCGATTTCTACGCCCACGCCTATTAGAAAACAAATAAGGAGTTAGTAGCCAAGCTTTAACACTTTGTAGACTATGCTGGAGTGTAGCTCGAGCAAAACTTATTCGAACATTTCTTTGTTATTCAGAACAAAACTCGCATGGATGTGCAGTCTTTGTTCGGCTAGTGTTTAACACGACCTCCCAAGAACACCACAGCGCAGTAACAATGATATTGCTAATGATAGAATTTCATTTTTTTATAGTCACTCTGTAAATCTTTTTGTACGATAAAGGACATTTGATTGGATTAGTATCAGCTCGGCACTCCATTTGTTGATGAATAGGCCAATAATGAACGCTGTAAAGTATAGGGTAGTGTCCGGTGTGGTATGGACCAATAGGACGATGGTGAGTTCTAACACAGACACCAACATAACCGGTGTTCTTGCAGTAGTGGATATAGGTGACTCACTTCTAATTTGTCGTAAGTGCTACTAGATGTGTGCAGACTTCAATGTGTTAATTTCAGATGTTTTTTTTTTCTTTGTCTTCTGATACCTCATTCCGAGTGCATACCTAAAAATATGTTCAAACAGAGTAAAAGTAAATGTATAAACTAAAATGAACCGCTATTTTAAGAGATGTACAGTTAACAATGAACTCCGGTATAAATATGGTTCAGGGGTTCATGATGGTGAATGTTATTCCAGTGAAGGTCCATCTCGCCAGTGAGGGTACGGACCACATGAACAATCAAGCGGCTTGAGCTTTTCGTCCTTTGGGTAGGGATGTCAACAAAAATCGATTTCATATCGATATTAAGGATTTCGATTTTTTTTTTCCCCCCCGGGATCTACGAATTTTTTGTAGAACCGTTTTTCGATTCAGCGGCACCTTTACGTGTCACTTAACTTTACTGTATGAATTTTCTCGAGTTTTGAATTTTCGAATGTATGGATTGTTCTACTTTAATGGAAATTCCTCGTTAGATAATTGGTATTTCCATGAGGTTTTGGTTATAGGCTGTTCACGGTAAAGCGAGCACTTTTTAAGGCCCTTCTAACAGGCATTAACCACTAATAAATATATGCTATTGCCGCTTCAGACGTTACATTTTAGGAGTGGTAAAATGTATACTCTATGTGTATTACTCACATTGCAATTATGATGGAAAAAAAATTCTTCAGGGCCTTAAGAAGTGCTCACTTTAACGTGTATCGCCTATAATATTATTTCTGGCTATATAAGTCTGTACCCAGGGCCACGGCACAAAGAATTTGCGTTATGTTCGCACAACTAGCCCGAAAAAAAAATCGAAAATAGATTTTTTTCGTCTGTTTTTCCTATGCGTATCATTTACTCTGTGATTCTTTTTAGATCGATCCAAGGTATCGATTAGTTAGGTAAAGACAGGCATGCCTACCTTTAGGCGTACGATTCACGCCAGAAGCTGTGTGACCAGGAAGTGGTTTACGCTTCAGGAAGTATACGACGAGGACTAGGAGGGGGTAGTAATTTACACCCACAAATTTCTCTGGGTAACGCAAACAGGTTTACAGCATCAGCTTACGAACAACGACAACAACGCCCATAATTTCTATTTATCTTAAATAAAATTATTATAATAATTGATCATATGCTTAGCTATTATCGACACATTCAGATTTGAACGGAAATGTACAGTTAAGGACCCCGCCAGGCTGGCGCGCAGAAAACACATTGTTGAAAAAAAACGGTTAAATATTTTGTAGTTGTATCTGAACATGAAACTCATTTACGAAACGTTTTTAAAAACTATGGAATATTTCAATACTAATCTTTTTTTTTTCAGGGCAGAAATATAAGTCAATATTTTGTTGGCAATTTATAATATCAATAAATATTTATAATAAAAATGCCAAAGACAGCATAAAAGTTGTTGCAAGTAGCCTCCTTTTTTAAAACGATATTTATCCTTTTGTAAAACAGTGTTTCAAACTATATCGGCAATGCTGAATATTTTTCGAACAGATTGCTGTTTTGAAACCCTATAGATGCCGCTTAGAATTCTGACGAAACAGAACACAAGCGGTTTGTTCACAATTTTTTAAATCAAACCTTTGAAAAGCAACACATTTATGACGTGATGGTTGTTTCCTAAATACGCCATGTGCCACAAAAGTTTAATACTTGTGTAAGTATATTATTTTTAATTAAAAGTAATTTTTTTTTATTATTTTCATATATAAATTATAATATTTCATTTATAATATATACGAATAAAACGTGGATCAAATATAGGCTATTCACGGTAAAGTGAGACTTTTTAAAACCCTCTCACTTGGAACAATAGTCAATAAATATTTTTCATTTCAGCCTTAGACATCAACTTCCAAGTGCGGTGGAATATACAAACTCTGTTTATTACTTACATCGCAATATTTATTGAAAAAGGTGGTTAAAAGTATTTAAAAAATGGCTGAAAGTAAAATGTAACTAGGGCCTCAAAAGTGCCCACTTTACAGTGAACAGCCTATAGGTGCGTTGGTAAGGCCTGGTTAGAAATAGTTAATATGCAACATATTATTACACCGAGTACGCACGAATGCGGCGCGTTGTCCATATTGTGTAATTTTATAGGCTCAGATAGGCTTTGTTAGCACGAGGCGGAGTGATCTCCTGAAAGTAGAACATTAGCAGGGCTTCAGAAATGCTGGAAGTGACAGTGAATAGACCACAGGGAGGATGCAGGAGAATTCGGCTACGGTTGGCAACACTGGGAGGAAAGGGTTTTGGTTGACGGAGGGGGCGTTTTCCTTCCAGAGTCACAACCTTTAGCCGTTCCAGTGCCTTGCACTCACACAAAAGCTCGCCGCAAGTCTCTTATCTCCCGACCTCAACGATCACAGCGACTGAGCACCGTCAGCAAAAATAACAGCCACGTGAGCATCTGATAGTTCCCAGCTAAGGACGACGCGAGGCAAGCATGCCATATAGCTAGGGGTAGGAAAATTTCGCGAATTCATTTCAGGACAAGATAGACGTCCAACATGTGTACACTGAAGTCAGCTTTGCAATTGGATCGCAGTTCATTAGACACGCCCTGGTCAACACTGAACCAGTAGCAGACGTGCAAGGAAACAAGTAGCGAGTGCCATACTACCAGGTGTGACGTAACACTGGCTACTCTGCGGAGCAGCAGTCAATGAACAAATATCTGAAGCTCGAGTGTACACAGGACTGTGGAGTCTAGCCTATACAGGTCGTTGAAATAGCGAAATTTTCCTATCCCTACGTATGGCTACACCCGCGGCCGAGAATGATAGCTAGAGCCACGAGTATCTCCGATTTCATTCGGTGGCAGGATATATTTCAACAACTTGTTCTTTTCTCCTGATACTGTGATTGGATAGCAGTTATTTATACACGTCACGTTCGACTGTGAGCCAATAATACGCAGGAGACAGTAGCGTGAGTGTTTGTTGAACAGTACTGTACAAAGGTCTCACTTGGTATCAGCAACCAATAAGCAAACGATACTGTCTCGAGTGTATACAGGTCTGTGAAGTCTAGCTTGCTGCCAAATCAATCAGCGAAATACTCGTGGCTCTAATGGCAGCAGATTCGCCTGAATTTGAGAACACTGCGGGAGCTATAAGGGTGACACTGGCACGCGCCACAAGTGCGCCATCGCCGCTACGCGCATGGGCTATAAACTGGCGTGCAGTGTTCTCGTTGTGCCGCGTCTTACCTACAAATAGAGACCTGCGAAATTTGCGTACACGTTAAACTTCTAACAGTCGCACCTTTGCAATACGTCTGTCATTGGACCATACTGTCTCTCAGACGCCCCGGGTAACGCTGCGCCAATCATTGAACACTTCACAGTTGTGAGACCCAATCACGTGCGGTTCATTTAGAAAGGGCGTGGCTTGACATCTACGCAGCCGCCAATGGAAAAACGAAGCCGGCTCCGGTACATACAGTACTGCGAAGTGCAGCCTGATGCCAAATAATGACGCGAATTTGGCATGTCTGTACCTATGGAACATTCAGCGGTGACCCTAGCATTTTATCGATGAAACGTCTGTAGCTGAATTCAATACAGGCAACAATAGGCTGTTCACGCTAAAATTAGCACTTTTGAAAGCATTGCTTAGGATCCATTTGTATGCACGTTGTCCCCTTCAGCCTTGTGTAAAATTAACATTGCTACGGGCCTTAGCACTTTATTCATGCGTCGGTGAAACTGTAAAATTATTAGGAAAGTAAATATTTTACAAATATGCTCATTTTTACACTTCCATGCATTAAAAAGGCAGAAAGGTAAAGAAATAATTTGAGACGTCACAAATGGCTATCTTAAACTTTTTATTCGACGTTAATATATAGAACTACTTTCCATCCTTCGTTTCCAACTTTACTGGGCGCATGTCACTCAGTGCACCCGTTATTATATGTGCAGTCAGGGGTGAGTGAGTGAGTGAAGAGTTTTGGGCGGCTCTTAACAGCGAGGTCTTGGGAGCCGATGAGGGTGATTGAGGTGAATATGGCGCAGCGCCGGAATGAAAAGGCGGGGGAAACGGGAGATCCCCGAGAAAACCCATCGGCCAGCGGCGCCGTCCGGCACGATCCCCACATGCGAAAATCCGGTGACACGGCCAAGGATTGAGCCAGGTTCGCCTTGTTAGGAGGCGAGCATGCTAACCGGTCAGCCACCGCGGCCCCTATGCCGGCAAGGGTAGTGACTTTTTTCTAAGGTTGGTTTCAAAAGAGCTCACTTTGTCGTGAACAGCCTTTATAGTAGTTTTACTCCTGTCTGGCTAGTACGTTTTAAGATACGGCAGTCTGCAGAAAAAGCCGTTCGTAAGCATATTGGAGGGGTCGGAAAGAGCATTTATAAAATAATGTACGTGATGTATTGAGAGCATTATTATCTCATTGGAAGGGTGTAACGTTCAGTGTTTTCGGGGAGGGGGGGGGGAATAAAAAGGAATTTCAAACACCCTGTTACGTATTTCAAGTGCCAGGAAGGCGGCGTCCTCTAACACTTTGAAGTCTGCACATACATTTAGTGGCATTCAAGACTATAGGCCGTTCACGGTAAATTGAGCACTTTTTAAGGCCCTCCCAACAAACTTTAACCACTAACAAATATACAGGATGAGTCACCTAAGATGTTAACCTCAAATATTTCCGGAACCGTTAAAGATACCGCTATCTTGTTTTCACCCACGTAGATTTCCACAAATACCTTACTAAACTGCTTGTAGCATCTTGTCGTAGGAATGTTAATTATATAGATATCGATAGCAAATTGTATTTTCCTGATGGAACTATAGTAATGTTTGCTGCTGGCAACGCCAATCTGAAAGAGACGTATTGAATGGCGCGTCACTCTCCGATATCGAGTAAGTAGTTTGGGAGAAATTACAGTAAGTAGAACATATAGGGTTTATCTGGTTGTACCATCAGACTGCACGCCCTCTCATTTTAATAATGTTTTACTTAAAATGTATTATGCCACTTATAATAAATATGAATACAAACTGGGAGAAACTAGGTGTTGTGTTGGTAATGCCCAGTAAGAAATAGTTCATATGGGAAATATTGTTAACCCTCTGAGGAGTATGCACTCGGGGCTACGTTTATATGGAAATTTATTTGCTCTTGAAGACAAAGCTCGCACTTTTACTATTTCGCTGGACTTTATCGGAATCTAAGTAAAAAAAAAATGACAACTAGTCAACAATTCAGTTTGTAAGAATAAATCAGTTATTTTGAATAATTTTTCAAACGAACATGATGGATTGTAAAACTTGTTACTTTTATCGTTATACATTAATTGGTACACAGGCAATGCGTGACTTCATTGGTCGACGGCCAGCCAATAATAAACGTTGCAGAGTACAGTAGGAGTGTCCCGTGTAGCCAGGACCAATAGGACAATGATTGGTGGAAATACAGAGACCAACCAAAATGGTATTGCTGTAGTGTAGAATATAGGCAGCGAACTTCAAACTTGTCCTCGGTGCAAGTGAGCACGATTGCAGTAGGTTGTCCGTCGTGGTTATTTCTAAATTTTCTGAAGCCTTGGCCAACAGCTAGTCAGTGATACAAGTACAGTAAGTGAGTCCCGGTGTACAAATACACTCACCAACATAACTGATATGGCTGTATGGGAGAATATAGAAGGCAGCTCGCGTCAACCTTGTCTTCAGTGTCTGTAAATATGTGCCTTCTTAAAGGGTTAAGTAAAAGGAATTAACAGAAAATAGTTCCTGGTGTAACATACAGGAGATTATCCCCCCCCCCCCCCGGAATACAACCTGCAGCTAAATTTGGGGTAGGAAAATAGTAAAAAGAAAGATACATGTGCCAACACAACTGATTTTGTATTGGAACATATAGGCACCTTACTTCAAAACTGTCTTAAGTGCCAGTAAGTTTGTGCTGTGCTCAAAGGGTTAACTACTACTGTTCATCAAAAGAACCGTCACGTGGTTTTCGCTTACGTCTACTTGTGGCGTCCGTGAATCAAGTTAGGGTCGCACGAATTTCCGATTTGCGGCGTGGGCGGAAATTCCAACTACCCTTTTCACGAACTTTCCACTTCCCAACCCCCTGCGCTCGTTTCTTTTCAAGACCGTGATGAAGTATCGTGTGCTCACAAGGTGCCAGTGTTGCCAGCCCGTACCATAATTATCGTTTGGTACCATATTTTTGCCCTCTTACCATAAACGATAGCCACTTGCTGATACAGCCAAATGTACCATAATTTCGTTGCGGAAGGAGAATTCCTTCCGAGGCAAAATGCTACATGTGCATTTGTGATTGCCAGTCTTTGGGGTACTTTTTTAATCAGTGGTATAAAAAATACTGTTTGGAGATTGGCAGCCGGCTTTGGCGTTAGAAGCAAGGCATATTATATTTCCTATTTGGCGGTTAGCCCCTCCTGTCGTAGTTTAATCACTACTGCTTCATATTACCACCTCTCCCTTCCTGATTATTTACATGTTTCAGTCTTTACAAGGGGTTGGCACGTACCTACCCCCCTTCGTTTTACGTCGGAAACCGCATGTTTATTACCCTGGTTTCCTTACCCGTCCCTTCCAATATCCTGTTCGGAATACGGGAAGCGATTTAATGCAGGGGAATCGATGTTTCAGGGACGCCATATGCCCACTGCACGCGAGCACGCCCGTTCGTGTTTACCGCGCTGGGCAATTAATTTACCAGAGACATGCAATATTCGCGTTATCATTTGGCATCGGACTGAACTTCACAGTACTGTGCGTACCTTAGCAGACGTCGTTTACCCGCTGACTGCTGCATAGATGGCACGCCAAGGCCCTTTCTAACCGAACACCACGTGAACGGGACACACAGTTGCGAAGTGTTCAACGATTGCCGCAGCGTTACCCAGGTCGTGTCAGATGCAGTACGGTCCAATGACAGGCGTATTGCAAAGGCACACGCGTGTGTAACACATAACGGAGTACGCTGCGGCTACGTTCGAGCAACGCCAGTTTAAAAATTTCTTCGTCCTTGAAGATTAAACTCGCCTGGGTATACAGCCAGTGTTCTGCTAGTATTTAACAGGATATTACAAGAACAATACAGCCCAGCAGCTATAGTTTCCCTGCAGATAAGTCTTTTTTGCTATGCCCTGATAAAAAGACACGACTGGATCTGTAAACCTTTTACATAGCGAGCGACATTTGATTGGAGCATATGAGCTCTGCGACCCCAGTGGCTGATGACCAGCCAATGATGAACGTCGTAGAGCACAGTAAGCACGCCCAATGTGGTGTGGACCAATAGAATAGTGGTAAGTGGGAGTACAGAAACCAATAGAATAGACGTTCCTGCTGTGGTGTATACAGGTGATTCACTTCTAGCTTGTATTCAATTAAAGTAAATATGTGCAGTCCTGAATGTGTTAAAGTTTGACATGTCCCCAAATAATAAAGCGAACTTTGCAGGTCTCTAGCAAATACACCTCCTTGCCAACCAGCTCTAATTCCCCACCTTCCTTCTCCATTTTCGTGGGAAAATAGGTGTGATATATATATATATATATATATATATATATATATATATATATATATATATATATATATATATATATATATGCTAATCACGGTAAAGCGAGCACTTTCTAAAGCCCTGCTTAAAATCTATTTGTATGATGCACGTTGTGTATTCTTCCACCTTATGTAAAATTAACATTGCCATATGCCTAATCACTTCATTCATGGTACGGTCAAGAGAAACTGTGAAGTTATTAGAAAATTAAACATTTTTTTTATAAATCTTCTAATTTTTATACACTGAGGCGTTAAAAAAACAGTAGGCGAAAAAAATAATTTAAGTTATCACAAATGGTTACCTAACACTTTTTATTCGACGTTAACATATCGAACTAATTTTCATCCACCGTTACCAACTTTACCGGGTGCATGTCACTCAGTGCGCCCGTTAAAATATATGCAGGCGGAGGGCAGTGACTTTTTCCAAGGTTGATTTCAAAAGTGCTCACTTTATCGTGAACAGCCTTTACACTGAGTGCGCACGAATGCGGTACGTTGTCCCTCTCGAGTATTTGTCTTAAGCCTCTGTCACGCTGTCAAATTTTCGCCTTCAAATATATTTGACAATAAAATTTGAAGACAAAATACGGCCATCAAAATTTTTCCTTCCGACAAATCTCATTGACAGAGACCTGAAAAATTCGCGAGTTCAATGACCTGCAGCCTATGCTATGCAGTCTTATGTGCAAGTATGCAAATGTCAACTGCACATTGGTTGTCTGTTGTCACAGAGGAAGGTGACGATTGGGACAGCGTTATCCAGGAGGAGTCGTACACCGTGTGGTCCAATGTTTCATGGTATATAAACACACATGTTTTGAATTCTAGCTTGTCCAAAAATTTATCCGCGAATTCTTCAGGTCTCTACTCATCGAAGAATCTTGAATGTTCTTTAAAAATATGTCACACTGTCAAATCTTTTTACTAGGAGAATATCATTTGAATTAGCCTATAATTTAACAATTATTTTCATAGTTAGATATTGCTTTGGATTTGCAGTCCATTGCAAGAAGAAATGTAAGGAATGTTGTAATTTATTTTAACATCTTTATTTAATTATCATAGATGTTTCCTGCACAAGGAATGACATTTAATGCCTCTTGAGTTCGTAAAATTATGAGCAATTTTCACTTAAAACAGCATTCATGCCCAGACAGTTTCTACATAAATTAATTATCTTCATAACCTACTTCGTTTCAAGTAGTTGTTCGTTAATTTAAAGTTTCTTGGTCTTGCACAATTCTGATTGGCTGAGACCGTGAAACCTCAAAGGAATTTTAAAACCAGTCCAATCTCCAAATGTATGATGAAAACTGAAGCCATCCAACTTTCTCAGACAAATATGGTAGCGTTTATGACGTTTCGATGACGTCATAACTGTCCAACTTTATTCGACCAAACTTATTGGAAGCAGTTTGATGGAAAAATTTGACCGTGTGACAGACTTAAGGGGACTATGTACGGAAGCGTTTTCTGTGAAATCGTTGTTTGTGCGTAAACGCGTATTCCGGTAAATAAAAGTTTGTGGAAATGGTCGAATATCGCATTTTTAATGCTCGCCTTGGCAGTTTCCTTAAGCGGCAAGAGAAAAATGCAACGATAAGGGCGTAGTTTAATCTGTGGCCTTTCATCGCGTGTAATAAAACCCCACTGTTACGGATCTAATTTGCGCAGTACAGCTTCACGACGGAAACGCTGCACGCCTTGCGCGTAGGCGCGATGAGGCACCAGGCATGCGTGTTAGTGTCGCCCGTATCGCTCCTTCGCGCCTTGACCTCGGACGCGGGGTTCCATCCCTCTCTTAACATAGCCTGAGCTTTTGTTTGCACGAGGCGGAGGGATATCATGGAAGTAGAACTTGAGCACGGCTTCAGGAAAGTTGGAAGTAGCCACGAATGAATGGTGTATACTCGAAAAACGCGAATGCAGTGATAGCGATCTGGCTCCCTCATTTTTACTGTCCGCACTTGCTCGCCGCTGGTTCACACGCCTACCATTATTATTATTATTATCATCAACATTATTATTATTATTTTACCTGGAGTTCGCTCGACGCCTGTTGTCACGCGACGGTCCGCACGCCACGGAAAACACGCGTGCACGCGTATCCTGCCCGTAATTTTCTCTCCTTGTCGTATCCGTTATCATCGTGGAACGTGGTAACTTAACGCCTGCGCCGATCGTAGTCTAGAGGGCCTTACAAAATTTAAAACTTTTAGCATTTGACTTTACGTTTACTTTCCGACATGTTGTTTCTTATGGAGCTCGACACAACGGAACTGTCAGAGGTAAAGTCAAGCACTCTTGACTTGACGATTTCGAAAAGTTGAAATTTAAAGTCAAAGTCAACCAGCCATTATGACGAGAATCTAACAGAGGTTATGGGGAAAGTGCGTTACATTATTGTAGGGCGATTTTAATCTCGGTATATTAAACAAAGCTTGTATTAAATAAAATAAATGACAAACGAATATAACGTGAAGAGGAAATACATGAATTGACAAATGTTATTAAGTAAACAAATGAGTTTTTGGTTTTGAAATAAACTTTTAATGTAAATTTTAAGCCGATTTTTAAAAAACGGTACGTAAAATGCACTCCTGGATAATATAATTAATTACGTAACAAGATACATATTTTTACGAAGCTTGCATAACCGATGCTCAATTGTCTGAACTCTGACTTTACAATATTGAATTGTGTATGGGTGGTTTCGTCAAAGGAAAGGAAACGTAAAGTAAAATGTTAAAGTTTTCTATCGTGTAAGAAGCTTAAAGATGAGGTAGACCGCTTGTGCTCTGGATTTACAATACCACGACGAGGTCGCCCCGACAGCCAGACTTGAAGTTACAGCCGGACCATTCCCGCCACCTTGGGGCGACGGTGGTTTAGCGGCTAGCCTGCTCGCCTCCCACCAAGGCGATCCGGGTTCAGTCCCCGGCCGGGTCACTCCCGGATTTTCGCATGTGGGAATCGTGCCGGACGATGCCGTTGGTCACGGATCTCCCGTTTCCCCCGCCCTCTCATTCCGGCGCCGCTCCATACTCACCTCAGTCACCCTCATCGGCTCTCAAGACCTCGATGTTAGGAGCCGTCCAAATATCTTCACTCACTCATTTCCGCCACCAAAATTAGTTCAATGTTTTCAATACCACGATAGTTTCCTTCCGACAAGTGTTGAGTGGCTTTCGGCAAATCCTAGAACGGCCAGTAACTTGCTATGGAGTGTGAAGAGAAAACAAATCAGTATACATTATTTATTTTTGATAACTTTGTAGACGAAGTATTTTTTGATTTTGGAGCAGTTATTTTTCCACCAATATTTATGTTCGTCAAATAATTAGATTTCTGTTTCAAGATAACCAGGATGTACACGTAATTAACACGTGATTAATGCGAAATTTACCACAGCAGTGAAATCGGCACGACATTTTGTTTTGTAAGGTTGTGTTTATGTTTTTTTTTCTACTACCAAGCGAGGCCGAGCGGTCCAACACCAGACGAAAGTAGAAATTGAATCTACATTTGTCAGGCTGTCGTTGCTGCGATTTTGTCGGGATGACCTTGCTCCTGATTAGCTGATGAAAAATTTTCGTCGGTATGGGGGCTATTTTGTCAGGCTGTAGGGTTATTGTAAATTCAGCTTTGTTCGTCTTTCGCGCATGTACCCAACATTTACCTACCCCAAAGGAACACAACTGTCCAAGCCGTATGGTCAACAGTGATGAAAGTTTGCTTTTATGTCTTAATTTTAAACGACAAGCACCATTATATGAATAAAATGATTTCATCGATTTTAATTTAATTAAACTGCACTACACATTGCAATTGGTTAGAGGAAGTATACATAGCCTACATCTCAAAGCATTTTTTTTTCCAATCAGTTTTACGGAGCGAGGTGTACTCGTATTCGGGAGGTACCCGGGTTCGATTCCCGGTCCAGCCATCCTGATTTCGGTTTCTCATGGTTTCCCGAAATCACTCCAGGCGAATGCTGGGATGTGTCCCTAACAAAGACCATGGTCGATTCCTTCCCCAATTCTTCCCCAGTCCCTGTGCAACTTGCGCCGTCTCTAAATAACCTCGCTGTCCGCCCAATTACTAGGGATAGGCAAATTTCGCGAGTTCATTTCAGGGCAAGCTAGACGTCCAACATGTGTACACTGAAGTCAGCTTTTCAATTGGATTAAAGTTCATTAGACACGCCCAGGACAACTCTGAACCAATAGCAGACTTGCAAAGGAAACAAGGAGCGAGTGCCATACTGCCAGATGTGACGTAACACTGGCTACTCTCTTGAGCAGCAGCCAATGAACAAACAAACATCTGAGGTTGGAGTGTACACAGGATTGTGGAGTCTAGCCTACAGGTCGTTGAACCACGCCGTTTTCGTTAGACGTGTATGCAGAAAAGCCGTTTAATGTTGGGACACGGAGATTGGTTGGGCGCGGCCAACGAGATCGGTCTACCTCGTCTTGAGTATATGACGCCAACAGCTCCGAACCACGTTTCGCAGATAACACTTTGACCACTATGGATGAGTGTGGCTCGAACGGAGAAATTATGAAAATATCTCCGCAACTGACAATAAAAGACAAACAGATATAGTATTTAATATATTTTAAAATTATTTTACGATACACTTCAACGCATCAACAAACATCTTCGTGAACAAAATATTTTTTTTTTTTTTTTTTTTTTTTTTTTTTTTTTTTTTAGTACTAGGCACACCCGAATTTCAAGAAAAGATTTCCTCACACTCTAGATTTCGATGCCCTACAGACGTCCCAGCCGTTTTCTTTTAAGTGTTGGCGGCGTGTCTTTGTGAGAAGACATTGTCATACTCGATTGGCCAATCAGAACTCGGCAACCTCAATACTGTACGTCTGTGATCCGCGGGCAGACACCAAAGACGTGTAACACGAGAATCATCCAATCACGAAAGTGTATCTCATCTGAAGTGTCGCGAAATACAACTGGTCGTGAAATCTTTCCGCGAAAATTGGGTGTTTCTGTGTATCACGTTGAACTGCAAATCATGTTGACAAATGGAAGACATATGCCCGAGTATAGCTTGGGCAAAATTGTATGAATATTTCTCTGCTCATAAAAAACAAACCCCGTCGAAATGTAGCTACGTTGTTCGGCTATTTTCGACAGAATTTTACTACCCCCTTGAGGACGGCACTAATTTATCAGTCCTGAGGACAAGTTTGAAGTGAGCTGCCTATATTCTACACGACAGCAATATCATTTTGGTTGGTCTCTGTATTTCCACTTACCATTGTCCTATTGGTCCTGGCTACACCGGACACGCCTACTGTACTCTGCAACGTTTATTATTGGCTGGCCGTCGACCAATGAAGTCACGCGTTGGCTGTGTAACAATTAATGTATCGAGACAGAAGTAACAGGTTTTACTATCCAACGTGTTCGTTTGAAAAATTATTAAAAATAACAGTTTTATTCCTACAAACTGAAATGTTGACTAGTTGTAATTTTTTACTTAGATTCCTATAAAGTCTAGCGCAATAGTAAAATTATAAAAGCGTGAGCTTTGTCTTCAAGAGCAAACACATTTCCATATAAACTTAGCCCCGCGTATATACGTGCATACTCCTTAAAGGGTTAAGAAACTCCGTAATAACAAAAACAACTTTCGCAAATATAACACACAATTTTCGTGCAAATACTCAAATTAACACGATAGACTATGCATCCTGTTATATTCTAAATAAAATTTCATTGGAGCACGGTTATCTCAGCGTTTCATTGTTTGTCAGCCATGAAAGCATGAGAACATTGTTGACCAATAGCACGGCGGTAAGTGAGAACAGAGGCCAATAGAATATTGTTACCTGGCAGGTGTGGATAACGTTGGCTCACATCCAGCTTGTCTTTAACGCTAGTAGATGTGAGCCGACTGCAAAGAGTTAACCATAAGATAATACTTTATTATAAGACTGTTAATTTCGCATTATTACTGGCTGAGAGCCGGCCAATAATGAACGTTGTACAGTGGAGTGTTAACGTCCAGTGTGGAGTGGATTAATTGCACAGTAGA
This sequence comes from Dryococelus australis, assembly GCA_029891345.1. Lineage (NCBI taxonomy): Eukaryota > Metazoa > Arthropoda > Insecta > Phasmatodea > Phasmatidae > Dryococelus > Dryococelus australis. The sequence continues at coordinate 33,813,501 of CM057008.1, forward strand.
GAGAGTGAATGCGTAGGCCAAGAGAATTGGTTTTTACTTCTATGTTTGATATAGATGACTTTCTTCTAACTTGTCTTGAATAGCTGTATATACGTCCAGGCCTCAAAACATTAAGGTCCCCGTCTACCTGGAACTTTTTGCTGCGTTCGAGGCCGAGAAGTGCGGGAGCAATAAGAGCGACATTGCCATGCGTATGGAGTGCGCCATCGCCGCTAAGCGCAGGGCTCTCAACTGACGTGCAATGTTCTGATCGCACTCTGTGTACCTATGGGACTTCCGGCGGTGGCCCTATTATTTTACTAACGAATAGTCTGTAGCAAACTTAAATACAGGCTGCTATTGTAGATTGGCTCGTGGCCGGCTAGTTGAGTTGAAAGATTTGGGCGGCTCTTAACAACGAGGTCTTGAGAGCCGAATAGTGTGAAGCGAGGCGAGCATGGAGCAGCGCCGGAACGAAGGGCCGGGGGAAACCTGAAGATCCGCGAGAAAACCCGCCGACCAGCGGCATCGTCCGGCACGATTCCCCGTATGCGAAAATCCGGGGGTGACCCCGCCGCGAATCGAACCCGGTTCGTCTTTGCGGGTGGCGACTACACCACCGCGGCCCCTATGCATTCAAGCAATTTCCAGGTCTATATTTATGATCCCCCCGAATTAACCCCTTAACGTACGTATTAATTTTTCAGTTCAGGTGCTGTTTCTTGCTCATGCTTTTCACACGTGCATGTAATTAGTCGTAAACTAGGCTTAACAGACTGCAAAAAAAAAAAAAACAAAGAATAAATGGAAAATTGCGATATTGCCTTAGGCTGTGTACAGATTTACAGATATTGTTGAAAAGTAATGATAACACATATTTTGTTATTTGGTATTTGATTTATGTATTTAACGAAACTAGTGAAGGTTCGAAATCACCAAATTACCAAATGGCCATGCTGTCATAATCAAAATAGAAGAGGGCATTTTGGTGGGAACAGTACCTACGACGCTGCGTAGCCTGTGGAAGGACTTTTGGTTAGATGCTTTTGGTTAGAAACAACCAATGATAAAAATAGCTGGTATATCAGTGAGACGGAAGTATTGTCAAGGTTAATGTGATGATGTTCGTATTGGTGGTAATTTTTGGACTTTTACAGCAAAGACCACGACATTAACCTATTCTTAGGGATAGGAAAATTTCGCGAGTTCAATGACACGTAGTTTAGACTCCACAGTCCCGTGTACACTCATGCCTCAGATGTTTGTTCATTGGCTGCTGCCCGTGTGACTTCACACCTGCCAGTATGGCACTCGCTACTTGTATCCTTGTAAGTCTGCTATTGGCTAGGAGTCGTCCAGGGAGTGTCCAAGGTGACCCAATTACAAAGGTGACTTCAGTGAACACGTGTTAGGAGTCTAGTTTGTCTTGAAATGAATTCGTGAAATTTCCCAATTGGCTATTCGCGGTAAAGTGGGCACTTCTCGAAAGCCCTGCTTATGATCTACTTGCACGCACGTTGAGTATTCTTCCGCCTTATGTAACATTAACATTGCCATGGACCTCATAACTTTATTCATACGTCGGCCAAGTGAAACTGTGAAATTATTAGAAAAGTAAATATTCAACTAAATCTGCTCAGTGTTACACTTCGATGCATTAAAAAGAAAAACAACGAGCGAAAGAAATAATTTCAGTTATTGTAAATTGTCACCTAACACTTATTATTCGACGTTAAGGTACGGAACTACTTGCCATCTATCGTTACCAACTTTACTGGGCGCATGCCACTTAGGGCGCCCGTTGAATTGTATGCAGGCAGGGGCAGTGACTTTTTCTAAGGTTGATTTCAAAAGTGCTCGCTTTACCGTGAACAGCCTATATCCCTACCTATTTTGCAACATTTCAGACGTGAGCGATTATACTCGGGATAGCACATTGAGGGGTTAACCCTTTGAGGAGTATGCGCGTGTATACTCGGGGCTATGTTTATATGGAAATTTATTTGCTCTTAAAGACAAATCTCACACTTTTAAAGTAAAAATCAAAGTAAAAAATGACAAGTAAGTAACATTTAAATTTGTAAGAATAAAACTGTCCTTTTTAATATTATTTCAAACGAACACGATGGATTGCAAAACTTGTTTCTTCTATCGTTATACATTAATTAGAACACAGGCAATGCGTGACTTCATTGGTCGACGGCCAGCCAATAATAAACGTTGCAGAGTACAGTGGGCGTGTCCGGTGTAGCCAGGACCAATAGGACAATGGTAAGTGGAAATACAGAGACCAACCAAAACGATATTGCTGTAGTGTAGAATATAGGCAGCTCACTTCAAACTTGTCCTCGGTGCTAGTACATCTGTGCCGTCCTCAAAGGATTAATAGCCTTCAAGTATATTTTTATCGGCTGACCGTCGGGTCGACAGGGTACTTTGTCTCGGGCGGTGGTGGTTGTCCGTCTTGCGATAACAGCTGGGAGCGATCTCGCAATTAGCCGCGCATGTGACGTCACGCAATCAATTAAAAGCCAGGCCGGGCGACGTAATTAGAGTTGTCGACGGGCCGACGGAACTTCCGGTGCGCCGGGCAGAAGGAAGGATACTTTACGTCCTTCGTAATTATAGACTTAGCGGGACGACGGGCCCATTAATCCTACCGGTCGATCGCCGTTAATTGGCCATATTTCGAAAAAACCCTGCTTATAGGATGTACTTTCTTACGTGTTACATGTTTTGTAGCATTCTGCCATTTGTAAAATTAACACCGCCACGCAGCTGAGTAAAGGTTGTTCACGATAAAGAGAGCACTTTTGAAATCAACCTCAGAAAAAAAGTCATTGCCCCTACCTGCATGTATGTCCAGTAAAGTTGGCAACGATGGAGGGGAAGTAGGTCGATATATTAACGTCGAACAAAAAATATTAGGTAACCATTTTTGATAAATTAAATTATTTCTCTCGCTTTCTGTATTTTTTAATGCATCCAAGTATACAAATGAGCAGATTTGAATAATATTTACTTTTCTGAAAATTTCACAGTGTCACTTGACCGACGCATGAATAAGGTGATGAGGCCCATGGCAATGCTAATTTTACACAAGGCGGAAGAACACAAAACGTGTATACAAGTAGATCTTAAGCAGGGCTTTCAAAAGTGCTCATCATTTTACCGTGAACAACCTATAAGGGAGTAGAGAGGTTTCAATCTTGAGGGCCGGTGAGGAATGCTATTGAAGGGAAAGCGGGAGATCCCCGAGAAAACCCACCTACCAGCGGCATCGTCCAGCACGATTCCCACGTGCGAAAAACCCGAGGCGAGTAGCCTATCCACCGCACCACCGCGATCCCACTAGAAATGAGGTTCGCATTGTGGAGTATCGCTAAAATATAAACTACAGGCTGTTCGTGGCACTTTTGAAGGCCATGCTTAAGATTGACTTGTGTGCATATTGTGTAGTCTTCAGCCTTATGTAAAATTAACATTGCTAGTGGTCTGATCATTTTATTCATGCGTCGGTCAAGTGAAACTGTGTTATCATTATAAAAGTAAATATATCACAAATCTGCTCATTTTTCAGTTTGATGAATTCAAAAACAGAATGCGAAAGAAATAATTTAAGTTATCACAAATGGTTACCTTATCACTTTTTACTCGACGTTAAGATATGGAACTACATTCTACCCGTCGTCACCAACTTAACAGAGCACAAGTCACTCAATGCGCATGTTAAAATACATGCAGGTAGGAGCAGTAACTTTTTTCTAAGGTTGATTTCAAAAGTGCTCACTTTATCGTGAACAGCCTTTACCTGTGAAGCGTGTAAGCACAGGCAATTGTCTACAGTGGGTAGGGGTAGTGAAATTTCGCCAAAAGATTTCAGGACAAGCTATATTTCAAAACACTGTAGGTTCGTCTTCCTGTCTTTAGTGAGTGAATTACTGTTCCGTCACACGTTAACTGTCTGCACACGAATCTAGTAGCCTTACCGATGTTGCCGAATTCTGAGTGGCTCCGTGAAATATGAAAACGCCTTCTCAAGCAGACCGTCCACTGTGACAGCAAACAACCAATGTGCAGTTGACATCGGCGTATTTGTACATAAGACTGTAGAGTCTAGCCTGCAGGTCATTGAACTCGCGAATTTTCCAGGTGTCTCTACCTATAGCGACTGTATTTAGTACAGAAACGATGTATTTCCGTAATTATCATAGTGGTGATTAAAATGTGCATATATATTAAGTTTGTTTTGTTTACCGTACAATTAAATACCTTAGCATCTGAGATACTTTTCTTAGAGGCCTTACGACTGTTTGATCTTACGGGAATTATGCTTGTGTATTTTGTACAGCGTGAAACCGACTTGGAATAACCGTATCCAATCTGGTGGGAGGAGGAGGTGGTCTCGAAACAATTGTGATGAATGGATAAGAAAAATGTTAATATAAAGTGATTCATGAAAGAAACGAAATTGCGCCCTGTTGGCACAGAGAGCCGAACCCAAGTCCGTTCCGTTACACGTCACTCCATTAACCATATAATCAAATTGTCTTTCGAGGTATGGTTATTTTTACAATATATAGACTGTTATGTACTGTCTAAACAAGGATACAACGTTGTGATTGTTTCAATGTGAATACTTAAGTTGTTTTAAGTGGTCCACTTTATTTACGCATCATACATTATGTGTCTTCTTGTATGTAACTACGTTTTACATCACATCTTGTTTTCACACACACAGCTATAAACGGTTTAATGCCGTTGAGTGTCCGCCATTTTATTTGAGCTCGTAGATACGGGCCACTGTAGTACAAACATTTCTTGGCGTCTATTACAAATCACGGCGCTTGTAAATTTCACAAGCGGGAAATTCTTGTACTGTAACAAACATCTGTAAAATTAAAAACAATATCCCTTACAGGCCGTTCACGGTAAGGTGAGCACTTTTTGAAGCTGTTTAATCAGACATAATAACCAATAAATACATTTCATTGTGGCCTTGGGACTTTTGGTTTTGGGTATGGTGAATGTATACAATTGTGTTTGTTACTCACATGGCAGAGTTTACATTAACACCTGGTGGAAGGATATAAATTGGTCAAAAGAAAAAAGCAACTATACAGTGCAGCAATAGCCAGTCAGGCTCCAGATCTGTTTCCACAGCATTGCGTGGCCAATCAGCACACGAGTTCGCGCTATTCAATGGAAACGCCATGCAATTTTTCGTGCTGGAGTCACAATACTCCCGACAAACCGACACGACAACCCTGACACGACCAAATTTGAGTAGCAGCCAATGAAAAGCATACTCACGGTGATGTCAGCCAGACAAAATTGCACACCCGACAGTCCGACAAAAGAAGGTTCTATTTCTACTTTCCGTCGTGTCGGGCACGTCGAAGTGTGCAAAAAAAAAAAAGTAAACATAACAGTGTAAAACAACATTTTGTTCTTATTTCCCTACTGTAGTAAATAATTAACTTGCCGCCAAAATAACGTTCCGGATTTTTTTTTTTTTTTTTAAATACGTAGATTCAAATATTGTCAGAAGCAAAATAATCATTCACTCTATCGATGTTATAAAGTTAACTTGCCGTTTCAGGATTTTCCAACAGTCAACTAACACACTTGTCGGGCAGATTTCGTCGCGGTACTGTGAACACTGTATAAAATATAGTGTTCAATTCCGTCGAGCTCTGACGTCGTGTCGGTCTGCCGTGTCGTGTTCGCCAGGCTATTGCGGCTCCGGCTTTATAGTAACTTATGCTGTAGCTGCGCGGAAATGGGCGTGATCGAGGAAAATTAATGTGCACCTGGCGACTTCGGTATTTCCTCCTCGAGTAGCACCCTAACGACTTATCTCTCAGCCCCTATACACCTACTCGCGCGTTGGGCGATTAATACGTTACATTAAATGCGCGTGTGTGTGTGTATATAAATAAAAAAAAAAAGAGAACGCGAGCTTTTAATATATATAAAATAAATAAATGGCGGCGGCGGCAGCTTGCTAAAGAGCCCGCATCCTTTTGTTCGACTGTTCGAGCTGCGAGCTGCTCCACCGAAGTCAAGTTTGTAATCGCGTCGGGTGTCGCACACTCGTCCGGAGTTTTTTTTTGTAGTCGCCGCCAATCGAAATTGTCCGACGCATGCGATGCTGTAAGTTTTCCGCCAACGTCGGGCGACAAATTACCGCCAAATGAAATCGCTAATTGGGACTGCGAATCCGTCCATCGATCGCTGAAAAAGATAGTGTGGCACGTCACAAGGATGATGGTTTGGGGGGGGGGGGAGGGACCTGTAGTCGTCTATTACCAATTAAAACAGTTTTTTTTTTCTCTTACACTTCGAAGATATGCGTGTGTGCGGCTAGAGGATCGATATACGGGGATGTATCTGCCCTGAAGGAACATTACGGCACAGAAGCAGTAATTTTCGCGAATTGTATAGTCTGTTGCAAATGAAAGATCAATCGACTGTGTCATTGTAAACTTCGCTGGTACAAGCCGTTCACGGTTAAAGTGAGCACTTAAAAAAAAAACCGGCTGAAGATCTACTTCTTCTTCTCACTTCGTATCATTCCGCCATATACAAAACGTTGTATGGCAACGGCAAATAAATTTATTTACACGTCATCGTAGTTAAAACGCGAACTTATTAGCAACCGTTGGTTTGCACTTTAATTGATGCGTATAATTAAAAAAAAACATGATTTGCCATAAATTTTAATATAACACTCGCAATAAAACAACATCAAGGCTTATAATTATTTGATATGCCGTTCACGGTAAATTGAGCAACTTTGAAAGCCCTGCTTGAGATCTACTTGTACTCACAGTGTGTATTATTCCGTCATATGTAAAACTAACATTGCTGTGGACCTCATCACTTTATTCATGCGTCGGTCAAGTGAACTGTGAAATTATTAGAAAAGAAAACATTTTTAAAATTTCCTAATTTTTAAACTGCATTAAAAAACTTAAAACGAAAGAAATGATATAATTTATCACAAATGGTAACCTTACACTTTTTATTTGACGTTAAGATACGGAACTACTTTCCCTCCATCGTTACCAACTTTACTGGCCGCATGTCACTCAGTGCGCCCGTTAAAATATATGCAGGTAGGAGCAGTGTCTTTTTTCTAAGGCGGATTTCAAAAGTGCTCACTTCATCGTTAACAGCTTTTAAAAGTATTCCATTCATATCAAAGTGTTTGTCTTTTGAAAATCAATATGTAAACAAACACGTTCCTAACTGTGAACCATATTACTTTGACAAATGTGTTCCTTTGGGGTAGGTCAGTGTTGGGTACATGCGCAGAAGACGAATAAGCGGTCTACTTCATCTCTAGTCGAAGCATGCCAGTGTCCACGGTAGTATACAAGCAGTCAAGGCCAGTGACTTTTTTTTTTCAGAGGTTGATTTTTAAAAAATGCTCACTTCACAGTCTATAATAATGAATGTGCACATTGCATTTAGTTTGTCCGGTATGATGTGTCTATTAGGACTGTGTTAACCTGTTATCACTCTCAACAGAGATCCAAGAGTTACGAGTTTCGACCTTATATGCTAAGGTCTCAACTCCACCGGACAAACACATTCATCCGGCGTTTTCCAATTTCTTTGGTGAGACGAAATTTTTTGCCCCCACTGAATTTCATAGTTTTGGCAAACTTGAAGCCTTTGTTAGTGATATCTTTTCGTATCGAAAAGGTTTACCAGAAGCACTACTATCGATCCAAATATTTTAGTTCAGGGTTCGTCTACTAAAAGCACTGCACAAATACAGACAATTTTATTTCTAAGTCCTGTAGAGAATGACCCGGAATCGAACCCGAACCTCACCGACCTCATAGTTCTAACATTTCAGATCGATACTGAAGCCTTTAACGAATCGGCTACTATGATGCCTGGGAATAAATATTTCTCCAGTTTGTTTATTGAAATTCGTATAATATCTTTGTATTTCATAATATTCAATATCAAATAAAGGGCTAACTGAGACTCCAGACACCCGACAAATATAGACAACTTGCCTATCACTCGTCTTCGGTGTCTGCAAATGTGAACTGACTTGAAAATGTCAACTCCTTTTATCAGTGGTCAATATGAATGACGTTGCAAGGGGAAGAGATGTAAATTGTGTATGTATGTATGTACTGTGCATGTTTAGCATATTACATACTTTTTCGTTGTCGTATGTATTGATTTTCCGAAAACTGAGTATTGAAAGTTACGAAAAATTAAATTAAAAAAAAAAACTAAAGAAAGGCAATACAGGAATGATCAATTTTTACTATTCTTTCGTAAAAATCTTAAAATTGTATAAAATTAGACTAAAGGTTGTTCACGATAAAGTGAGCACTTTTTAAATGAACCTTATAAAACAGTCACTTCCTCTGCATTCGTACATTTCAATGGATGCACCGAGTGACAATAACCCAGCAAAGTTGGTAACGATTGATGGAAAGTAGTTCCATATATTAACGTCGAATAAAAAGTTTTAAGTAACCATTTCTGATAACTTAAATTATTATTATTATTATTTTTTAATGTATCAAAGTGTAAAAATGAGAAGAGTTGTAAAATATTTACTTTGCTATTAATTTCAGTTTTACTTGACCGACGCACGAACAAAGTGATGAAGCCCATGGCAGTGTTAAAAAAAAACAACAACATGCATACAAGTAGAACATAAGAAGGGGTTTCAAAAGTGCTCACCTTTCAGTGAACAGACTATAGTATGTTAGGCTGTCCATGTCCCCAGATCTCCATAAATAATATTTTCTTGTAAAATTGTTGTATGTAGAGTCTCCTGATTCCGCGAAAAGATTTAGACTCAAGCTAGACATCAACTTGTCACGAGCATGCTTGCAAATTCACTTTCGCAGTCGGCCGCATGTCTGTGTACGAAGAAATTTTTTTTTCTCGACACGGCGAGTTAGAATCAAGTCACCCTGACACTGAACGTCCGTGATTGGCTTGCAGGCACTTGAGACGCGTGCAAGTTAAAATCATCCAATCATGATGTTGATTCTGAACTAGGTCATTTTTGAGTACTGTGCATGTTGTATGCGGGAGCTTTATGCTCAGACTGACCGTAAGAAGTCGGTATTCCTCTGAAACTGGCTCCCGCTCATTAGTCACATAGTTGCCTCGCCTATTATCTTCACAATTCTAGGTGTCCTTGATCGTTAAGACGTCACAATTCTCGTTGCAAAGACTCCGAGTTGGTTAACACTTTGAGGGCTATACTCGAGTGTAGTTCGGGCAAAACTTGTTTGAATATTTCATTCCACTTAATAAACAAAACAGGTCTCGGTAAACTCATATCAATTCCATATTTCATAAGGATTTTCAATAGGAACTATTACAACATCAACAACGATCTTCGTAAATGAACGACAAATGTTTTTACAGTTATGGTAATCAACAAGATGGGATGGAAATCCTGTTTCATACGCACGAACATTTGCTCGGCACTACATTGGTTGGCAGCTGGCCAATACGGAAAGACGTGTCGTTTTGACCAGTAGAATGGCGTTAAGTGACAATAGTGTCCCAGCAGCGGTATGGATATAGGTGACTAACCTCTAGCTGGTCTTTAAAGCTGGCAAAAGTGTGACGACCTCAAAGTGTTAATTGGATCTGTACCTTCTCACAACATCTGTAACGTCCATGCGAATTAACACCTCCGTATTAACACATTGAGGTCTGCACACATTTGCTGACACTTAAGACATATTAGAAATAAGATACCTATATCCACTATTGCAGGAACACTGGTTCTGTTGATGTCTGTGTTAGAACTCACTATCGTCCTATTGGTCCATACCACACAGGACCCTGTACTTTATGGCGTTCATTATTGGCCGGTCATCAACCAATGGAGAGCCGAGCTGATGTTGACCCAATCAAATGTCATTTATCGTATAAAAGGATTTACAATTAATCATGTCTCGTTGAGGGACAATAAATAGAGATCTGCAAAATTCCCGTTATTAATTAAGGACAAGTTAAAGTTGAAAAACTGTTCCTTTGCAATAAATTTGTCATTGGGCCAGTATTTATTTGTCATGCCTCTAGTCACTATGCGCCAATAAATGAACACTCCACAACCGTGTGCCCCAATCACATGCAGTTCACTCCAGAAAGGGAGTGACTTAACGCCAAGGCAGCAGCCAATGGAGAAACGACACCGGCTCGAGTATATACAATAATGTGAAATTTAGCTTGACGCAAAAAAAAAAAAAAACGCGAATCCTATCGTTATCCATATCATTGTTATTGCGCTGTCATGTTCTTGTGAGGTTATGTTAAACACAAGCCGAACAAAGACTGCACATCCGTGCGAGTTTTATTCTAAACAACAAAGACATTTTCAAATTAGCTTTTCTCGAGCTACACTCGAGCATAGTTTACAATGTGTTAAACAGGCGATTAGTCATAATTTGTGTCGCATCCGTCCTTTTTTCCTTCCTCACAAGGAATATGCCAGAGAATAGGCAAGTATACAGAATCGAAAAGGCGTGGTTGTTCGTTTGTTGTAGTGGGCAGTGGTGGAGTAGTGGTTTGACTGCTTGCCTCCCAACTAGGCGAACCGGATTCGATTCCCAGCGGGGTGGCTCCCGAATTTCCGCGTGTGGGAATCGCGCCGGACGATGCCTCTGATCGGCCGGTTTTCTCGGGGATCTCCCGTTTCCCCGGGCCTGTCATTCCGGCGCTGCTGCATACTCACCTAGCTTCACCGTCATCGGCTCTTAAGATCTCGCTGTTAAGAGCCGCCCAACGTGTACGAATAGCATTTAAGAAATGTTACGCGTCTGTATAGGCCTTCGTTTTTCAGTTCTTCCATTTCTTTATAAAGCAGGATTTTGTGATAGTGAAAATGGCTCAAACGGATGTTTTCGCGGTAATTTTAGGTATGAATAGTCCTTTAATAAAACGTTTAAACATGCGTCAAACTTTTATTTTTATTACCGCGTGATAAAATGCTAGAGTCTTCGCTGAAAGTCTCATAGAAGCGCGTTATTGACGGCAAGACTGCACGCCAGTTCAGTGCCGTGCGCATAGAGGCGATAAGAGATCTGATGCGCATTTCTCGGTCGCCCCTAGCGCGTACACGCTTTAAGGGCCTCGGACGCGCAAAATTCCTTCAACCGGCGGGCCACCTTAATAGGCCTAGATCCTTGGCCTCATTAAGTCTTCTGCGTGAAGTCCTCAGGAGGAAAGAAAGTATGATGAAGAAGCTAAACAAGCTAGAAGGTTTTTACTTCTGTTCTCGTTGACGTTATCAGCTCTTTGGAGAGCAATCTGCGAGGGTGTCAGTCGTTTATAAACCGCCCCCCCCCCTTCTCCTTAACACCCCAGCCCCTCTACACAAGTGGTGTACGGAAGCCTCGCGCATTGTGTTGCGATAGTTGGAAATGAATTAACGGTGCAGGAGCTAATCGCTTCAACAAACGTGCCGCCCAGATAAGGATCCTACGTGTTAATTGCTTCTTTATCTCGACAGAAGAAACTGATTCGCACATGCGATCATTGTGTGCTCTCGTGCGACTGAGTCGGGAGCTGTTGTCGAGTGTTGCAGTTTCTTCAGCGTCCTTGCGTAACAGACGATCCAACCCTTCCACTCCCGCATTAATTTATAGTCGGTGTTACAAGTTATAAATTGTTTTGACGCGTGCTGTACTCAAGCTTACAAAGCCCTTGTTTCGCTATAACAACCAATAAGCTGTAGTCATTGTTCTTGGTGATCAGTAGAAACATGCAAAATTCGCGTTATTATTTGGCACCAAACTGCACTTCATAGTACTGTAATTACCGGAACCGACGCCGTTTTTCCATTGGCTGCTGCGTAGTTGTCAAACCACGCCCTTTCTAAATGAAACGCACGTGATTGGGGCTTACAACTGTGAAGTGTTCGAAGATCGGCGCAGCGTTACCCAGGATGTGCCAAGACACAGTATGATCCAATACCAGGCGTATTGCAAAGGTACGAGTGTTTAAAGTTTAACGTGTCCCCAAATAATGACGCGAATTTTGTAGATCTCTGGTGATCAGTGATAAGGGCTGTTCACGATAAAGTGAGCTCTTTTGAAATCAATCTTAGAAAAAAGTCACTGCCCCTAACTGCATATAATTCAACGGGTGTTCTGAGTGAAATACTCCGGGTAATGTTGGCACCATAGGATGGAAAGTAGTTATATTTCTTAACGTCGAATGAAACGTAATATAGGTAACCATTTGTAATCATTTAAATTATTTATTTCGCTTTGTACTTTTTTTTAATGCCACAGTGTGTAAAACTTAGCAGATTTATAAAATGTTTACGCTCCTAATAATTTAACGGTTTAACTTGACCGAAGCATGAATAAAGTTATGAGGCTCATGGCAATGTTAAGTTTTCATAAGACGGAAGAATACACAACGTGCATACAAATAGATCTTAATGAGGGCTTTCAAAAACGTTCAATTTACCGTGAACAGCACGTACGAACTAGTCACAACGTAGCGCAGCAGTATGGTTTAGGAATCAGTAGACACCTGAAAAATTCGCGGTGTCATTTCTGGACAAGTTAGAATTCAAAACCTTATACCTTTAAAATGTTTATGCTATTGGCCCACCCGTTAGTTTACACCTCATGGAAAACTCCGAGCCAATAATAAACACACAATAAAATGCAGATCCAATCACCGTCTTCCGCTAATACAAGAAACAACTAAAAACAACAATCCATGATTTTGCGTATGACTAGGGACATGCAAAATTCGTGTTATTTTCTGGCAGAACGCTAGAATCCACCGTCCTATACATATTTGAGTCGGTGCCATTTGTCTATTGGCTTCCTCAGCAATGAGGGAACGTTTTAACTGTTGACTTGGTTGTACGTTAGTGGGCCAGTCTCTCGTTAGAGGTTTCCTATTGGTTCAAAAGCATACACGGTGTTTCCGAACAAACTGTAATCCAATGACAAACGCAGTACAAAAAGAAAATGTTTGAAATCTACTCTGTGTTGAAATAATATCGGGAATTTTGCACGTCTCTACATATGACAATGGAGTGCAGCCTAGAGGTCATTGAACTCGCGAATTATCAGGCCTCCGGGAACCAGTTATCCACAGGGAAAATCACTGGGTACTTTGCGTCTCGCAGAGTACAGCACTGGTCAAATATAAGCTTCCCATGCAACATGTTGACGATTGTCTACAGTGGACACGAAAGGGTTAACCCGTTCGGTCACACATTAATTCCCTCCCCCCTCCTCCCCCGGGTTCAAGTGCTGCAGTCACCTAATTTTTTTGGCACGCTTTGTACTTTCGCTCAGCATTTTTCTCGCAGTCAGTGAAAAACGTGCTCCGAGCTCCGCGATATTGGCATTAACCACTCACATCAAAGAGGTATAGAAAAACTCACACATTAGATTAGCTAGAAGGAAAACTCTCAAAATTCTGGGTATTCATAGAGACATTCATAATTCGCGTTATTGTTTGGTTTCAGGTTGAACTCCACAGTACTGTATATACCGGAGCCGACATAATTTCTCCATTGGCTGCTTCATAGATGTGAAGCCACGCCCTTTATGACTAAACTGCATGTGATTGGGGGGTACAGCTGTTAAGTGTTCATGTATTGGTGCAGAGTCGCCCAAGGCGTGTCAAATACAGTAGGCCCTGAAGTCCAATGAAATACTTATTGCAAAGATACATGTGTTTAAAGATCAACGTGTGTCCGAATAATAACGCAAATTTTGCTAGTCTCTAGGTATTAATGTTTTGCTTTGTACTGTGCCGGCCATAACATTCATTCATTTGCAACATCGTGACTGATCGGTAGAGAGAGGTGTTTTTCGCGAAAAAATTTCAAGACCAGCTGGACTCCAAAACACTTTAGTTCATATGCACTTTCGTCGTTGGAAGATTTTAAATGTCGCATGCCTCAAGCGTCTGTCGGCGAATCATGGACGTTCAGTATCGGACTACTTTATTCTGATTGGCCCAGTTAAATAAGAACATGTCATCTCATGTAGACACGCGGCCAATAGCCGAAGGAAGTTGTGGTTGTGGACTTAGGATATTGAAGTCTAGCATGGCCATAAATACTTTCGCGAAAAACATTTGTCCCTTCAGTGATCGGTAGACAGACGCAAATTTCGCGGATTCATTCGGCAACATGCTAGACTCCAGAATCCTTTATGTACTCGACGCTCAGTTCGTTGTTTTACTGATTGTTGCTCCAGTTTTATCCCGGACAAGGTAGCACGGGATTCGGCGCCTGTTTTTCTTGCAGGTTATTTATTGGTTTACATCCGTCCAGGGCGTGCCTAACAAACTCTGGTCTAGAAGTAGAAATCCAATACACAAATCTTTGCAGTCTAGCTTGTCCTCAAATGGATTAACGAAATCTCAGTATGTCTAGTGATCGCCTTGAAGAGAGCATAAGTGGTTGAATTAGTTTTATATACTTTTTAGCAAAAAATACTTTTAATTCGTTGAGATGTGAAATAGCAGCCTGAAATAAATATGACCATGGAGGAAAATGACTTTGTCATAAACAAATGGAACGAGATATAAAACTTATAAACTTATTGTTTTTTATTGAATTTAAAATAGAACAAAATTAATAACGTCTCGCTACAGCACGAAATAATAAATGTGCATGTTACAAGTATGCCACGAAGGAAATTTTCTCTTCAAGATTTGTATTATTCGCTAGTATGTTCACGGTTTCTTCAAACCTTTCGAATCAAACCTATGAAAAAAAGACCCATATAGGGCGTGCTTGGTTGGTAGATAAATATGTCATGTATCACAAGGGTTTTATACTTCTGTTAAAATAAAATTACTCTTTTTTTTCGTTAAATTGAAATTTTACTTATATTTTATATATAGGAATGATAACATTTCATTTTTAATCAATATGAATAAAAACAGAACAAAAATTGTTGTCTTGGTATTGCCTGGTAAGAAACAGTTCTCATGCGTTATTGCACTGGGTGCGCACGAAATCGGCACGTTGTCGTTTGATGTAATTTTCCGGGCGTTGTTAAGCTTTGTTTTGGACAGGCGGAGGAATACCCTGGAAGTAGAACTTGAGCAGGCATTCAGGAAAGTTGGAAGTAAGAGGTGAATGGGCAGTAGCTGATTGGTAGAGACAGTTGTACTCCAAAACAGCTTTTTGTTCACGTGCACCTTCGTGGTTGGATGGTTTTAAATGTCACGTGCTTCAAGTATCTGTCCGCGAATCACGTACGTTCGTTATCGGAGTGCTTTATCACGATTGGCCCAGTCGAATAAGAACATGTCTTCTCGCTTAAATACGCGGCAGTAGCGAAAGGAAGTTGTAGTTTTGGACGTTGGTTATTGAAGTCTAGCGTGACCATAAATATTTTCGCGAAATACACCTGTCCCCACTGATTGGGCACGCGGGGCTCTCGAAACATGCCTTGTGTCTCTCTGGCTACCGCGTACTGCAGACGATTCCCCGTTGGTCCGGCGTTGCTGTCTGTCTAGTTAAAGCTTCTTCCACAATAGAAAACTTTAACATTTGACTTTACGTTTCCTTTCCTCTGACGAAACCACCAATACACAATGCAATATTGTAAAGTCAGAGCTCAGACAATTGAACATCGGTTCTACGAGCTTCATAAAAATGAATATCTTGTTATGTAAATAATTATATTATCCAGGAAAGCATTTTACGTACCTTTTTTTAATAATACGTTTAGAATTTGTATTAAAAGTTTGTTTCAAAACAAAAAAACTCATTTGTTTATTTTATTAAAATATTTCTATTCATATACTTCTTATTAATATTATATTCATTTTCCATTTTATTAAATTTAAGATGAGCTTTGTTTAATATACCGAGATTAAAATCGCCCTACAGTAAAATAACACACTTTCCACATAACTTCTGTTAGATTCTCGGCAAAATGGCTGCTTGATTTTGACTTCTAATTTCAACTTTTCGGAATCGTAAAGTCACGAGTGCTCGACTTTAACTTTTGACAGTTCCGTTGTGTCGAGCTCCATAAGAAACAACATGTCGGAAAGCAAACGTAAAGTCAAATGCTAAAGTTTTCAATTGTGTAAGGGCCTTAAGGTCTGACGGACGCCGATTGGCCACAGGCGATCCACTTTGTCGCTGGCCGGCGGAACCGGTTTGCTGGCCTGCGTGTGTGTGTGTGTGTGTGTGTCTGGAGCAGACTTGTGCACTGACGATTTAAAAGTTAACACTTTGCAGACTATGATCGAGTGTAGCTCGAGCAAAGCTAATTTGGAAATTGCTTCCTTGTACAGGACGGAACTCGCACGGATGTACAGTTTTTGTTCAGCTTGTGTTTAAAACGATCTCACAAGAACACCGCAGCACACTAACAATTATATTACTAACATTAGAATTTCTTTCTTTTATAGCCACTCAAAGGGCCATGATTGATTGAAAATCCTTTTGTACGATAAAGGACATTTGATTGGGTCAATACCAGCTCGGCTCTCCATTGGTTGATGACCGGCCAATAATGTACGCTCTATAGTACAGGCTAGTGTACTGTGCGGTATGGACCAATAGGACGATAGTGAGCTCCAATACAGACACCAGCAGAACCGGTGTCCTTTTAGTAGTGGAAATAGGTAATTCACTTCTAACTTTTCGTAAGTGCCAGTAAATGCGTGTAGACCTCAATGTGTTAACTTTTAACTTAACTGAGATATAAATTTTACAATAATAACTTACCTCTAACTAGCCACTTTTAACGGGTAACTTGTAAAAGTCTGGCGCTGGAGGAGAGATTACTTAAGATTACAGAGGTGAAACAGCATCTTTTGCCGCGAACTTTAATTATACACACGTCAGCAAAATGGCGCCACTTGCAAGCAGCATGTTAGAATGTCGCCGTGGTGGTGTAGTGGTCAGACTACTCGCCTCTCACCGAGGCCAAGCGGGTTCGATTCCCGTCGGGTTCGCCAACCCGGATTTTCGCATGTGAGAATCGTGTCGGACTATGCCGTTGGTGCTGGAGGGCTTTTTTTTTTTTTTTTCGGGGGTCTCTCGTTTATACGCACGCTTTCATTCCGGCGCTTCTCCATACTCACCTCAGTCACCCTCATCGGCTTTCAAGACCTCGATGTTAAGAGCCGCCCAAGTCTCTTCACTCACAAATTCCCTCACAACACTTAACATGCGAGAACACCGTTCGCCAATCAGCGTCCGGTAACCAGCCCGCCATTACGGCAGCCCGGCCAATACAGAACCACCACGTGGCACGCGGCGGCCAATCAGACATCGCGCCTGGTCCCGGAACGTCGCTCGGCCAACCACAACCGCTGGTACGCCCACTTCAAAGGTGCCGGCACTCGTCTGCTCCGCGGGCGGAGTCCGCGAAGCGCGCCATCGTTTCGCTTCTGTATTCTCATTATATTCTGTTACGATGTCGCGAACAACCGTTTAAGACCGCGGGACGGCGGTGGGGGAAGCGGGGACACGTGATATGGGCGAAAGCGCACGCGAATCCAACAGACCGCAGCGCTGTGACGGCAGGTTTCCTCAACACCTGCTGGCTGGCGGTGGAAAAAAAAAAAAAAAAAAAAAAAAAAACCGATGACATAGAGCTTTCTTTCACTCCAGGTGCCCAGGTGCAAGCCAACCCGCTGCACAGCCTGAGCAATCCCAGTGCTGATATGTAAAACCAGTGAGTAAATGTGTATACAGCCTGTTCACGGTAAAGTGAGAAGTTTTGAAGCCCTAGTTAGTTATTATTCTTAACCATTATTAGGGACCTGCACAATTCGAGTGTTTATTTTTTTCTACAGACTGAACTCCAAGACGTTGTATGCTAGTTTTTACTTATTCCATTGGCCAACTGTTGGAGTGACCCGAGTAGTAGGGGCATGCCGGTTCTGAAACACTTTTGATTAATCGGATTATTGATTTCATACCAAATTGATTGACACAATTAATCCGTAAATTAATCCGATAATTAACCCGATCAAAATTGTATTAATTAAATCTTAACCAAACAAAATTAATGAGCTGAAATATGATTGATTGATAAAAAAAATCTTAAATGTTTGCGTGATTGTATATTTGGTATGTATAAGACTGTCATAAGGGTACTTCATATTTTAATTTAATTTTATAATTATCAATCTACAGCGAAGCGAGCACAACAGTATAACTACGCCGTACAGGTTCCAGTAGCCAATGAGATCACGAATTGCGCTCAGTCAGTAAAAGAACAAGGAATTATAATAAGTCACGAAAAAAATAACACGAATTTTGCTGGTCTCTAGCCATTACTAATCCTTCAACCATATTTTTAAATAAATATTGCCGTGTAAGTAATAAACTCAGCGTGTAAATTTCACCGCACTCGGGAGTTAGCAAGTAAGGGTAAAATAAAATATATTTATTGACTATTATTCCAAATGAGAGGGTTTTCGTAAGTGCTCAGTTTACCGTGAATAGCCTACACTAGAGTGGCCGTGTGGTAGAAAATATTCTAACCAGTTTTTTTTTTTTTTGTATTTCATGGGATGATTCACTGGAGCGCTAGTGTTCTCAACTTGGAGGAGCAGGTAGCAGACGAAACAACTCGACATCCCCTGCGTTTTTGCCAGTTCTTCAGCCGGCAAAGGCGGGTCTTTACCCTGCCCAACAGACTCTTCTGTGGTGTGCGTTCGTTGTGCTGAAGGCGAGGGGGCTGCCCGCTCTCGCGATTTTAACCCTTTCAACACAGTGTCCTATATCTGAGACGTTACATACGAAGTTATGAAGTAGTTTGAATGGTCCACACTGTACACAGCAGAACGTACCTTCCAATGAGTAAGGTTCCCTACCTGAGAGAATTCATTCGCAGCTGGAACTATGTTCCCAAGCCTTACAAACCTCTGCTGCCGGAAACATAAAGGACAGATAGGTTTATATTGGTCCCGATGTAAGACAAGGCGTCGTCTAGATATCAGTACAATTCTGAACAAAATATTTATTTGTTAACATTTTCTTTTCAGCACAGTTCTTAGTACTAAACTCATGTTCCACAAGTGGCGACCACGCAGTGTATCAGTTACTCAATGATTAGGGACGCCCCGTTTTCACACAAACGTGCAGTATATAGCAGTAATCTAATTTTGAATGGCCAGTCAAGTACGAAAATGTCTTTTCGCAAAGACACGCCGCCAGTAGACAAAAGAAAGCTGTTGGTGCGTCCGTAGGGTATTGAAGTCTGGAATGTCCGGAAATCTTTTCACGAAACTCAGGTGTCCCTATCAATGATGAAACTTTCACACGATCCGTCAGAAGGTAACAGACGAGCTGGAGTGAAACGGAGAGAGGTTTGGGTGACTCTAAACATCTTCATTAGAGCCGGTGAGGATGAGGTGAGGTGAGCATGGAGCAGCGCCGGAATGAAAGGGAGGGGGAAACGGGAGATCTCCAGGGGAAAAAATAAACATGCTAAAATCCGAGATGTAGCAAGCCAATTTTACCCGGGCGATCATCACCCCCTGAATGCCTGAGTAGCGGCATGTGTCTAACCAGCTTGGCGTTCCTCTGACAACTGCGGCAACAGTATGATACTGTTTACAACCCTTGGCTGACCACAAGACATTAGGTTGACACTAATCCCCGAGAGCGTTAGCCTCGGTACTTAATCGCCAGGATGTGTCCCTTGGTAGAATAACAATTTAAGGAACAACCATAGCTCCCTCGCAAATAAAATTACTGTTCAAGCGTAGCCAAAAAAAATACGCACCAAGACAGAGTCCTCAGCGCCAGCAGGGGAGTTAATACCCAAAACAGTGTTTCAAGGCGCGCCGGCGGTTTTTTTAGGTGGTGACCGCGAGGCGGTCACGCGTCAGCGAAATTTGGAGTTTCCCCAGAAGTGATTTTCAAGCGTAGTAAATTCATGCTCTATGCGTAATTAGTAGAGAAGAATCATACTACTTTCCGCCGGAAAAAAAAATGTATTTTTCCGAAAAGCTCTATTCCGAACACTTTCTGTATACCACCCTACTGTGCCGAATTTTCATTAATGATATAGTTCATTCACGGTTTCTTCGGCCTTTTTGAATCAAACCTGTGAAAAATCTCTCCATGTATGACATGTTTAGTTATTTCCTAAATACGCTGTGTATCACAAACGTTTTATACAGTACTTGTGTTCATAAAAGTTAATTTTTTTCCTGTTAAATTGAAATGCTATTCTCATTTTATCGATCAATTCTAATGCTTCATTTATAAATAATGTGAATAAAAATCAGGGAGAAAATAGGTATGTTGGTAACACCTAGTGAGAAATAGTCCTTACACGAAATACTGTTACACTGAGTGCGCACGATTGTGGTGCGTTGTCCCTCTGGTGTAATTCTCCAGGATTAGTTAACGCAGTCAGTACTGCACATATTTACTACAATCGAAGGCAAGCTTGAAGTGAATCACCTGTATACACCACAGCAGGAACGTCTATTCTATTGGTTTCTGTATCCCCACTTACCACTCTTCTATTGGTCCACACCACGCTGGGTGTGCTTACTGTGCTCTATGACGTTCATCATTGGCTGGTCATAAGCCACAATAAATATTTTTTTCAGGAAACCTTTAGCTGTTGGGTGGTATTGTTCTTGTAAGATCCTGTTAAATACTGTCGGAACAATGCCTGCATACCCAGGCGAGTTTTATTTTCAAGGTCGAAGAAATTATTTTCAAACTAGTGGAGCTCGAACTCAACTCGAGCGCAGTCCAGAATGTGGTAAGCTTGGTTTGCACGAGGTGGAGGAATATCCTGAAAGTAGAACTTTAGCCGAGCTTCAGAAAAGGCTGCAGTAACCGCGAAATGACTATATAATAATGTATCTTCTTAGTACGTTCTTTTCCTGTCTCCATCGCGAGGGTGTAAGTGTTTTCCTACCTAGGGGGGGGGGGGGGCAAGATTCGCCGGTTACACCGGGAGCTCCCTAGTCGGGAATTGGGCCTGGTTCGCCCGGGTGAGAGGCGAGCAGTCTAACCACTACGCCACCGCAGCCCCCTTTACTATAAATAGGGATAGGAACATTTCGCGAGTTCAATGACCTGTAGGCTAGACTCCACAGTTCTGTGTACACTCGAGCCTCAGCTGTGTGTTCATTGGCTGCTGCTCCAGAGAGTAGCCAGTGTTACATCACACCTGGCAGTATGGCACTCGCTACTTGTTCCCTTGCAAGTCTGCTATTGGTTCAGAGTTGTTCAGGACGTGTCTGTTGATCTGTGATCCAACTGCAAAGCTGACTTCAGTGTACACATGTTGGGCGTCTAGCTTGTACTGCAATGAACTCGCGAAATTTTCCTATCCCTTACTATAAATAACAGGCGATTATTACTGTGTGTCTAGGACAGCGACGTCCTTGCATGCATGGACTGACGACTTCACGATAGGAGCCTAGAGCGCAGATAACTTATCACTCGAGGTGAGTTCGTATCGGTCTTTCGTGGCAATAGCTTGCGGCACTCCGCGATCCCACAACGACCGAGCAGCGGCGCACGGTGAACTGTTCCGTGGTGAACTGGTGTTAGCTCTGTGCTGTACCCTGCTGCTCTCTGGTTTACACTTCCGCCACTAAAACGTAGTCCGACAAGTGGCGCCCACAGGACGTGTTTGATGGTTTTCGCACCTGATCGTTGTGGATGGTCGAAATACGTTCAGTTTTCATACGCTCCGCGATGGTTACAGGCTCCTGCGTGCACCGAGGAAGTACAGTAGTGAGCAAGCACCAGCTTACCTTGCAACACTTCACCACGCCCTACTGCGACCAGTGGCGTTTATTCCATAGATGCAAGATAAGCAATGCTTACCCTATACATATTGGAAAATGGATATGTTTGGCCCTTTTATAGTTTTCGCCTTAACTTTCAACACATTTAATTCTGAGTTTCCCGTTTCTTATTTGGGGAAAGAGTTTTCGTAACTCCCGCACTGTGCACACGTAGTGCTGCTATCTAGTATTTATTTCCACAAATGGGAGCGACTAGCGAGGAATCGATGTCGAACTCGCAAGCAATAAAACTCCACACACTCGAGCGTTCCTTCGGCAGGGCAAGCAGTCGTTCTGTTTGCGTCCTCCAGTCCTACATTTTTCTTTGGAAAGCGAATGAAAGTGTTCGGGAAAACGGGATTTTTCTCATAATTTGTAATGTACACTCTAAATAATATTAAGTTTAATTATTATTACATTCATTTCGTTTCCGTTTTATAACTAATGCTAGGTATGATAAAATAGTTAATACCTGTGGAGGGTAGGCAAAGTTGGAAGTTGTGTTTGTTAGTAGAAATTTGCTTACCCCGTAAAAAAAAAAAAAAAAAAAAACTCACCACAAGCCACTGTCTGCGACCGAGGCTTATTTCCCAACCGCGGCCGAAACTTCCGTTCGATCACACATTGAGTCCAGAGTTCAAGTGTTGCAGTCACTTAATTTTCTGGTGTTATTTGTACTTGCGTTAAACATTTTTTACCTGCAACCGTTGACTGGGTGTTGTTATTTGAAAAGTGTTAAGACGTTTCCGCGCGATCAACATTCACGAAACTTTGTGTCCCGCCTACTTCATGATTTTCTTTTTGACCGTCTCTAATGTGCCAGTTTCGGAATGGATAACGACCGAAACGAGTGTTTTCACAACCAGTTTCAGTTATGAAAATTCCGATTTGGGGACGCGTTAAACTTTAAACACGCGTACCTTTGCAATGCGCCTGTCACTGGACCATGCCGTACCTGACACGCCCCGGGGTAACGGTGCGTCAATCATTGGACACTGCATAGTCGTGTGCCCTTACCACGTGCCGTGCAATTAGAAAGGGCGTTGCTTGACATCTATGCAGCAGCCAATGGGAAATACGACGCCGGCACCGACACGTACAGTATTGTGAAGTTCAGCCTGATGACAAATGATAACGCGAATTTTGCATGTCTCTAGTGAGATAATATGTAAAGTAGCACAGGGTCGGGCAGAGCACTCTTATCATGCCATAAAATACAAGGCCACCACTGCGAGCCTTTAGATAAGGACTGGAAAATTTCGCGCGAGTTCTTTTTTTAAGACAAGCTATGACTCAAACACATATACGTTTCCGCTATGTTAGCAAATTAGTAGAGACCTGCGAAATTCAAGTTATTTGAGGACATGTTAAACTTAAAACACTTTCCTTTTACAATACGTTTCTCATTGGGCCAGTCTTTATTTAACTCGCCCCAGGTAACTCTGCGCCAATAAATGAACGCTCCACAACCGTGTGTCCCAATCACGTGCAGTTCACTCCAGGAAGGGCGTGACTTAACGTCAAGGCAGCAGCCAGTGGAGAAACGACGCTGACTCGAGTGAACGTGCATATGAAGCATATTTGTGACCTGTGCTGTACACAGTACGGAGTTAGTCAGTACACAAAGACTTGAGAGCCTGTCAGACGGGTAATGTGATTAGCAGATACCTGCAAGATTCGCGTTATTATACGAGGACAGGGTAGACTTGGATGCGTTATAGCCTACATTTCTGTTGGTTTTATTACTGGGCGACAGTTAGCCTGACAATTACCAGGCGTATCTTAACCAGTGAGAAACAATTAACGATACAATGGCCCAATCGCGTCCAACCAAGTCGATAGGGAAAATGGCACCTGACTTCTGCGATAGCTAGTAAACAAATGGCACTGACCCGGATTTATATAGGACGGTGAAGTTCATCGTGCGGCCAAAAAATAACGCGAATTTTGCAGGTCTCTTAATGATTAGTGAAAAGTTGCTACACCTCTCATTTATGAATGGCAGATGATAACGCCTTTGAACACGTAATACGTCGTTCACGGGTTTCAAAATGTAGACTACTTTAGACACAAGTACAGTACGCATCAAGATATCACACTATTGCAACATTTCGGCTCAGAAATTAATTCGTGACCGAACGGGTGAAAAGATGCACATAACTGCAGATTTAACTTGTGGCATACGCGCCGAGGCCTGAACACCTGAACCTAGGTGAACCGGGTTCGATCACCGGCGGAGTCGCATCCAGATTTTCTCATGTGGGGAATCGCTCTGGACGATCCCCGCTGGTCGGCGGGTTTTCTAGCGGGTCTCCCATTTGCCCCGCTCTTGTGTTCCGGCGCTGCTCCAATACTCACCTCACTCCACCCCCATCGGCTCTCAAGACCTCCGTGATGGGGATGGACCCCTACTTTTTTTTTTTTTTGTGAAATAAGTTGTTCGCGCGAATACGCGTATCTCGGTAAATAAATGTTCTGCAAATACTATTTTTCGTCAGAAAAGATAGAAAAAAATTATATATGCACCCATTTATTTATTTATTTATTTACTTTTGTCATGTTAAATGTATCATTGGATAAAAAAAATTCGTGAAAATGGTCAAATATCGCATTTTTAAAAGTTGTCTCTGCAGTTTCCTTAAGCGGCGAGAGAAAAGTACAACGCTACGGGCGTATTTTAATCTGTAGTCTTACATCGTGTGTAATAAAACCTTACTGTTACAGATCTAATTTGCACAATACAGCTTCACGATGGAAACACAGCACGCCTTGCTTGAAGGAGCAATGAGGCGCTAGAAGTGCGTGTTAAGTGTCGCCCGTATCACTCCCCCTCGCTTCTTGACCTTGGACGCGGGGGTTCCCACGGGGGTCCATCCCACTCTTTAAGAGCCGTCCAAATTTCTCCACTCTCCACTCTTATAAACATGCAATCCGTTCTCAATTTATCAAGGATATCCCTGATGGATTCGTTCATAACCTGATGCCGCGAGGCGAACACAAACGTGTTCGTAGCCAGACCAGAAGGCGACCACTTCTAACACGCCGTCGCGCATGCGGGGGAGGTACCGGATGTAGTTTTGCAGTCGCAGAAAAAAAAAAAAGTTTTATTTGGACGACACGCGCGCTATTTCTGGCAGCCAAATATAACTAAATGGGTTTAGTACATAATCCAATGTTTTATTGTCCATCACAACTAAACGTATATTGTACGAAATCATTTCGTGGTTTTCCATTGTCTTGACTTCTTTTCTTGCCTACATCATTTTTCTCCTTTTTTTTTTGGCCGAGAAGCGCGGGGGCTATAAGGGTTACATTGTCACGTGCTACAAGAGCGCCATCGCCTCTACGCGCAGGGCTCCGAATTAGCGTGCGGTGTTCTCGTGGTGCTGCGTGTACCTATAGGAATTTCAGCGGCGACCCTATCCTTTAATTGATGAAAAGTCTCTAACAAAGTTCAGTACAGGCTTCTATCGTAATTTGACATGTGTCCGGCTAATATGATTTAAGGCACGACAGCATGAAAAAGTAGTTTTTTTTTTTTTTTTTTTTTTTTTTAAACTATATTGGAGGACTGCAAAATACGCCTAATATTTACAGCAGGTGTGGTAACTTTAACGTATAGGCTGTTCACGGTAAAATGAGCACAACTTGTATGCACGTTGTGTATTCTTCCGCCTTATGTCATGGGTCTCATCACTTTATTCATGCGTCGGTCAAGTGAAATTGTAAAAACATTCGAAAACGGAAAGTATAGCAAATATGCTGATTTTATTTTCACTGTGATGCACTAGAAAGAAATCAGAAAAAAAGAGAAATGATTTACGTCATTATAAATGGTTACCTAACTCTATTCGACGTTATGGAACTACTTTCCATCCATCGTTACCAACTTAACTCGACACATGTCACTCGGTGCGGCAGTTGAAATATATGCAGGTAGGAGCAGTGACATTTTTCTAAGGTTGATTTCAAAAGTGCTCACTTTATCGTTAACAGCATTTACCGTTCCTTCCTCGCCTGGATTACGATGTATTTTCGTAGGTAAACGTACCGGGGGCATGTTTGATAAGTTTCGTAAAAAATAAGAAGAACAGGACTTCCAACACTGTGCAACGTTTGTTCGAAAGAAAACTTTTGTTTAGTACGCTAGGGCAGCTTTCTCGCTGGATATATCGTCCAATGTTCGGAACAAAGCGATCCGCAGGAGCAAGGTATCAATGACGCCCTCCCTTGTGCAGCAGGAGTTCTTATCCCGGACACCTGTTATCGCCTCTTATCGCCACTCGACTTTAATCAAAGGCCCTGCCGCCAATAGGTGCCGACAACGTCAAACACTGATACCACTGTGTCTGAAGTAGCGGGATCTCCAATCTCTACCGAGGCTTGCCTGCTCCCACGCCGCATATATATATAATACTGTAGCCTGCGATCTAGAAACAGTCCCGTCTATTGTCAACCAACGTTCCTCGACTAAGTTTTACGATTAAAGTTAAGGAAGCAATAATCAGGATGGACTCCTTTTCAGGCGTAAATATATCGCTACATTCTGACGCCTGAGAGGCGTATCTGAGTTCGTAAGGGATGGAGGTCTTAATAAAAATAAAAAAACTAAATTTAATTTCTACTTGATTCACTAAGCTAGTATTTACAGCATTAAATTTTCCGTCTCCACTTTTACTCTCTATTTAACAGTGAGCGCAACATTTGATAGCTATTTATACTCTAATTAACGTTCTTCTTAATTGTCTCCGTTGGTTACAGTCAATTAACTCATACTCATTATCAACATGTGTTCAGTCTACCTGTTGCCATCATTTATAATGTCTTTCAGTCACGCATTTAGTTAAATATTCCAGCCTGTCAGCAGCACATTTCACTGCTTGATACCCGCAGTCGCAGACTTCCCTTTCGCTGGTCGCTTCTCGGCTTTTATCGCGCGGAACTCAGCCACTCATTCGCTCAGCTCCAACTCCACTTTCGGCCCAGAGACCTGACGCAATATTTATAGTCTTGGCCGTGACCGTCTCGAAGGTTCAACGCACCCCGGGCTGCGCTGAGAGAACAAGGTCAGTATTCCAGAACATTCCTCAGATAAACACGGGGGGGGGGGGGGGGGGAACAACCAGGAATCGCGACGCGCGTCTGAATTTCGAAACCCGTCATTAACTTGCCTCCACCGTCGCTATCACACAATGACTCTCTCTCTCTCTCCTCTTCGCTCGCTCGCCAGGCACACCAAGGTCAGCAGCGCAGGCCAGCAACATGTAACAATACTATTAAAAGAAAAGATTTGCTAGTGATTACAATAGTTATTAGATACATGCTTCCCAAGTTGCCAGTAAAAAAGACGGAACAACCTTCGTTATCACACGATACTAATTGTTTGTGGAATAGAAATTACAAATTTTGTTCGCACAAATTTTTTTTCACGATTCTGCAGCATAGACCTATCTAACCACGCCTCAAATTTAGTAAATGTGATGATTTCCAGTTTCACGCACCTTTCTTTAGTCCCCCCTTCCCCCCAAAAAATAAAGGCCTTTCGTGTAAAATGCATTAAATTTATGGCTTCACTGCTCTGCATCGTACGTAAAAGAAAACACTTTAAAGGCTGTTCACGATAAAGTGAACACTTTGGAAATCAACCTTAGAAGAAAAGCCACTGCTCCTACCCGTAAATATTTTAACGGACGCACTTAGTGGCATGCGCCCAGTAAATTTGGCAACGATGGAAGGGAAAGTAGATCCACATCTTAAACGTAGAATAAAAAGTTTTAGGTAACCATATGAGAGAACTTAAATTATTTCTATAGCTTTTTTTTTTATGCGCCGAAGTGTAAGAATTACCAGATTTGTCAAATATTTTCTTTTCTAATAATTTCACAGTTTCTCCTAACCGACACATGAATAAAGTGATGAGGCCCATAGCAATGTCGATTTTGCACAAAGCGGAAAAATACCCAACGTGCCTACAAATAGATCTTAACACTTTGTAGACTATGCTCGAGTGTAATTCGAGCAAAGCTAATTTGGATATTTCTTTGTTGTTTGGAACAAAACTCGCATGGCTGTGTAGTATTTTTTCTGTTAAGTGTTTTACACGACCTCACAAGAACACCACAGCGCAACAACAATGATATTTCTAACGATATATAGTCCATTCCCGATTGGAAGCGACTTATGAAAATCAACCTTTAAAAAACACTCTAGGCAATACATGTCAACCTGTTTTAAACATGTCAACCTGTTTTTTCAATAACCTGTATTCCACAAATATATAACACAATGGTTAACTTTAGAGTACTGTATTATTGAATTAATGAAACTTTACCTTAATATCTTCTATAACTTGTAATATTTATTTATTTTTAAAATATGAATTAACAAACAGCGAGAGCAGCGACGTGTTGGCAACGGCCGGTAAGAAATAGTTCACAGTTAAAAAATTCTTTTAGCATAATTTTTTTTAGTATGTTATTTGTAAATTAAACGGTGCCTATTAAAGTATTTAAATATTTAGGTATCCCCGATGGCAACATATCACATTTTTACAGTTTAAAATAACAACGGAAAATATCGTGAGTAGGCCGTATTGGTACGGTGTTGTTTTATCGAGTGAGAAAGCTATTGTCTGCTGAGCGAGGCTTGGAGCGCTCTCTCTTTCTCTCTCTCTCTCTCTCTGTCTCTTTCACACTCGGGAAATTTCACTTCGCTAGTATGCGATACAATTGTACATGTTTTCAATTGTAGCATATTTCATACTTATTACAGCAAAATAATTATTTTTGAATTTGTAACATACAACTGAAAAGATATTTCAATGTTTGAATACTTATTTTAATATATTTAGATGCGGTGGCGGGGCAGAAACAAAGTGAAGTTGGCAGAAGTGGTGAGCCATGACATGGCGTCTTGCTGTTTTACCAAACGGAGCGTAAATTATACTTACTCCGAAAAATACTTCAAATTACCACATCACGTTTGTAGACTTTGTGTTTTTTAAACCTACCTAAGCAAGTTACGATGTTGTGATAAATCTGTGTTTCCGCGGCAGTAATAAATATACTGTTACGGTGTGTCTCGTTAGCCGCTGCGTGTGAAATAGCGTGGCGTGGCTGTTTGGTGATAGTTACGCTGGGTCTGTGTGTGCGTGATTTCAAATATTTGATGTGAACTATTTATACGTTGTAAATGTGAACTGTTTTAATGACGAAGTTATTTATTTACATCCACGTATGTTTATTTATCACAACTTTGTACCTTTGACCTGGATGTTTGAAACACAGTCCTGCAACGTGATTTACCACCAAT
Source organism: Dryococelus australis (assembly GCA_029891345.1). Classification (NCBI taxonomy): domain Eukaryota; kingdom Metazoa; phylum Arthropoda; class Insecta; order Phasmatodea; family Phasmatidae; genus Dryococelus; species Dryococelus australis. The sequence continues at coordinate 33,842,580 of CM057008.1, forward strand.
CCCAACAAAATAACCAAGCCCATCCGCAATAAATTTCAATAAACCTAATATACAGTAAGTAGCAATACATATAAATATGAATGGAATAAAAGTTACGGTAGGCTTATTTGAGTGCGTGTTCATCGCTATATTTTAAGTTTCTATAACAAAAAATGAGCGACACGAGTTGCGTGCTTGATTTTAATGTCGCTTTTTCGTTGTACTGTCTATTCCTTCGTTATTCGAACTGAGGCCGTCCTTTTAAAGAAATAACCCAACACATCACTAACAAAAAGTTAAACACTACAGTTCATTACACCGCAGTTGTAACAAAGTTTAACACAGTCGCGGCAAAATATTAACGTGCATTACTTGTAATGTGCTATGTCGTGGAAAACAAATATGTTAATGTAACGTAACCGTAAGAACTGTCGTTAATTCAGGCATTTTTAAAACGTCACAAAGCTGGCCTAAATAATGTTATGGGGCTAAACTGTGAATATTCGTACGAAATAGTGTTTGAAATAGACCTAAGACAGAATTCTTTGCAAAGCTGTAAACAGTAATCAACACATTCGATAGGTATAAAAGTAGAAGTCACATTTCAGTGTTTATTTTTAGGTGTAGCGAGAGTATACGAACACATGTACACACACAGTGGCATGTAAACATTGATTTTGATAGATGCTACATGGCAGTCACATGGCAATGTTTGTTTACATTTGGCGGAAGGATACGAAACGGGCTTGCAAGTAGATATTTAGCAGGGATCCGAGAAAGTTGCTTCCAATGGGGAATGGACTATAATTTCTTTTTTTTTTACAGCCACACGAAGGAAAATTATTGATTGTAAGTCCTTTTATACGATAAAGTACATTTGATTGGGTCAATATCAGCTCGACACTCCATTGGTTGATGACCGGCCAATAATAAGCACTGTAAAGTACAGGGTAGTGTCCGGTGTGGTATGGACCAATAGGACGATGGTGAGTTCTAACACAGATACCAACAGAATCGGTGTTCTTGCAGTAGTGGATATAGGTGACTCGCTTCTAATTCGTCTTAAGTGCCAGTAAATGTGCGCAGAGCTCAACGTGTTAAGCAAGGCTTTCAAAAGTGTTCATTTGACCGTGGATGGCCTATACAAGAAAACAGAAGAGTACCTGTGAGAAACTGGCAGGGCAGGAGAAGCTTACAACACTTTGCAACAACGTACGAAGAGGGACGACCGTACAACTTACGGCGAGCATGTCGCTTGTGAAATTAGGAAGCTTTCAACAAGAACGCAGACAATCACAACACATTTGATCAATAATATTTTATTTGAAGCATGGCATGCGTGAATTTGACAACGTAGTTAAAAACTTATCCTCTTTCTGTTTCTACAGAATACCCTTCGCACCGATCAGGATCATTTTCTACGACTTCAAACTACACTGTACTGTCTGCTCGTAGCGAGATAAGCATTTGTTCCCATCCAAACCTCTGTAGAGTACTACCACACATGGTAGAAGCTGTTCACGGCAAACTAAGCACTTTTGAAAACCCTGCTTAGAATCTACTTGTATGCACGCTGTGTATTCTTCCGCCTTATGTGAAATAGACATTGCCGCGGGCCTCATCATTTTATTCATGCGTCGGTCAAGTGATACTTTGAAATTATTATTTTACAAACCTACTCATTTCCACACTTCGATGCAATATAAAAATCAGGATGCGAACGAAATAATTTAAAATATTGCAAATGGTTGCCTAATAGTTTTTATTCGACGTTAAGATATGGAACTACTTTCCCTCTGTCGTTACCAACTATGCTGGGTGCATGTGACTCAGTGTGCCTGTTAAAATATATGCATGTATAGACTGTTCACGGTGAAGTGAGCACTTTTGAGGACCTAGTTACTTTTTCCTTTCAGCCATTTTTGATCCCTTAACCACCTTTTTAAATAAAAATTCCCATTATAAGTAATAAACACAGTGTGTATATTTCACTCCACTCGGAAGTTAACGCCTAATGCTAAGATAAAACATATTTATTGACTATTATTCCAAACGTGTCGGCTTTTAAAAGTGCTTAATTTATCGTGAACGGCCTATAAAAGCAGTGACTTTTTCCAAGGCTGATTTCAAAAGTGCTCACTTTATCGTGAACATCCTTTACCTACGATCATTCAGAACTATCCTCATCCTCATCATCTTTCATTACTCAGCAATTAAATGGCAATAATGAACGAAGTACATGTCAATGAAGCTCTATTACAACAAGCGAGGGTTCACATGAACATCATTTTAACATATATGGGTGAATTTCTTAACATTGCAAATCAGGCGTCACCACGAACAGATCTCTATTAAATGCGCTATTCCATAGATTATCGGCTATCGGTATCGCTAATTATTGATGTCAGTGTCTTTGGACTGTGATTATACTGATGTTTACGAGTGATTTCCAGAAACTGTTAACATTTGCATTACACTAGCTTAGTATATGTCTAAGTATTTGATGGTGTATCTCATGTTATTTTTGAGTTTTGTATTGTAGTTAGACTTGGTTATTTTTAAAACTCCGTTTCACATTACATTTATAATAATAAACAATATTCATAGCAAATTCAAGAATACTTAGCAATGGTTAATTGTTGATTGCCGTACTGATGGAAAATAAATGACAACAGACATTTCCACTTGCAAACGTATTGTATAAGTAGGGGCCTGCAGAATTCACGTTATTATTTGAGGACATGTTAAACTTAAAACACTTTTCCTTTGCGACACGTTTGTCATTGGACCAGTCTTTATTTGACACGCCCCTTGTAACTCTGCGCCAGTAAATGAACGCTCCGCAACCGTATGCCCCAATCGCGTGCAGTTCATTCGGAAAGTGCGCGACTTATAGTCAAGTCAGCAGCCAATGGAAATACGACGCCGGCTCGAGTATATACAGTACTGCGAATTTTAGCTTGACACAAAAAAAAAATAACGTGAATTTTGCAGGTATCTATGTATAAGTATAGCTCAACTTACGTCCTCAAAATCTTGTAGAACTTCGAACTTGTAGAACCTCTGTTACCAATAATCTAACATTAAGTGGCAATTGCTGATCGACGATTTGTGTCTGATATTCTTGTTATTCGTGCAGAATTTTCCCAGGAGATATTCCAAATCGTTTTTACTCATTCTAGAGAAATATTTTTAAAGAGTTCTAGATCTTCGGCCATCTTCGCCAAAAACTCGTCTTGAATTGCCGGACTCCTGCGAATATCTCTCGTCTCCGCCAATGGTGTCTTCTCTTTCGCTCAGCAGCGGCAGCTTTCGAAACCAATTGTTTTCTATTGACATTCTGATGAACGACGAAATGTATTTGTGGAAACAAATGCACACGCTTAGGCGAAAGTCAACATGTCGCCCGATACAAGCAACAACAGTGTGGACTGTTATTGTCGAATCGACAGGATACATATTTGTTTGTTTTTTTTTCTTTCTATTTATTTAGACCTGCCCTAAAGAGATGAAAGCTCATGGACCCTACAAACAAATTTGACCAGTGAGCATAACAAGTTACATAATAATTAGAGATGGTGGTTTATCGCGGGAAAAGTTGGCTGTTTGTTAGGACCCAACATACTGTACAAATACCCGACAGTTTTCGTTCCTTATTGGCTGCCATGCATGTATGAAGCTTCTACCCTAGATTCTGATACTATAAGGCATAACGTTCGCGATTGGTCTGCAAACAACTTGGCCGAGTCAAAATCTTGTTCAGCCACTCACGAAAGAATAAACTAGTTAAGAGTGCTATAGAAGACATGTTGGCTCAAGAATTTTCGCGATTTTCGATCATCTCTAATAATAATATACCTTCTAGCAGTCTTATGTGATGACATAATATACCATATACATAAACTAAACAATTCTCTTTTATGACAGTCATCTGCAAGTACCTCACAGTATTTACAGACAAGAACTAATTTAAACAATTATTATCTAACACAATCATCTGTGAGTACATAACATACAACTGAACTATTCTCTTCATCAGTAAACACATAACATAAAATTTACATAATGCAACTAGACAATTCTTTTCCTGAAGTATAGGTAACCTATACATAACATGTTAGAACCGAAATTTCAGTTAGAACAGATTTAACTCAATTACTTGGCGATACCTACGTTTTATTATTTGATGTGTAATACTATAAGATAATAAAAAAAGCCATGAGTTATCACATAACAATGTAGTACATAAAAGAAGAGCCTGAAACTTACGTGTTTTAATGTTATACATTATGAAATACACGTTGCCTTTTCAACATGTCGCATTGCATAATGCCGCATGGCATTGTATAAAGGTGACACAAATGTCGCCTTTCGCCTGTTGCCCCAGTAGAATCCCGCCTTTATGACGCGTGCTGCACTTAAGTCAACGCAACTTTTGTTTAGCAGTCACAGCCAATTAGCTGTAGGCTATATGTACAGCTACCGAATATCACTTTAACCACTAAGACGATTTGCGAATCACTAACCCACAGGTAGCATCTTCGGTTATTAAGATTCGCAGTGTGCAATACAGAGAACGTGCGTAATGTACACTATTGTGCACACTGGGTCTGAATCGGTTTAGGAAACTAGATACGAGATGTACTCATCAACGCTAACAGTAATGTTTCACGAGAGTTTCTGGATACACTTTTTTTTTCCACAGAGGCGGTTTGGTAAATGAGGGGGGGGGGGGGATGGTTGGCGTGGCCTACGCGATCGCCGGACCTCACGCCACTAGAAGTTTCCTTGTAGAGCTACATGGAACAAAGTGTGTACAGTGTTCTAGTCAACAACAACATCGCGCAAATGGAAGGAAAAAATCAGAGGGGCTCTTCAGTCTGTCAGACCCTGTGTTCTTCGTCGTATATACCAAGAACTGGAGGATCGACTAGACGTACGTGGGCCAACAGATGGGAACCACAGAACTGGCATAATTACATAAGAAAGTTGGTATGATTGTCTCTTACAACGCATGTCTTTTGAATGTTGACTGTTACGGTTAATTTAATATAGACTTTCGGAACCCCGCCATGACTTTACGAGCATCCTGCATAGCAATAATTCGAAAACCTGAAAAGTCAATTTGCATTCAGATGTTTGTAACGTCGCGGAGGCTCTGTGTTGACACACGGTACTACTGTGCATCGCATTGAAGTCCGATGAATAAAAAAAAAAGTGCCGATGTACATAAGTCACGGCAACTCTTCGCGCCTGATTTTTTTTTTTTCCACGTTCAGATAATATTTCCCGCGCCACAATCGACACGCGATAACGATAACATCGGATTTCCATTAACCCGACAGGCGCGTAGATACACAAATGTGTGTTTTGCGTGTCGCCTGCACCTGGACAAATGGAATTCGGAGGCGAGTTTTGATTATTCGACGACTTATCCTTTACGTGGCGTATTCGTATGCAGCGTCTTATTACCTTGTATTGCGTACTGGCCTCGAATAGCGAGTCGAGAATGTTTACAACGCTTTTAGATGTTCCTTCTAGTTTATTTCAGCACGCTGACATCTACGCAATTCAACTGGAGTTCAATAAGAATTGACACTTGAAGATTTAGGAATTTCAATTCGATAAAAGCTGGACTTCAAGAAGTTGTTCTTCTCAGTTACTTGCAGTTGGTCGAAGTCTCATTCGAGATCACCTGCACAGAACATAAGACGATATGTCGATATCAAGGCCAACAAATCGATGTCGACACATCGAGGACGAAATCGTCGAGACCTAGGTGTCGAACTTTAGTCAATATGTCCCTGATGTCGAAGCGCGACATAAAGTTCCGAACGTCGCACAACCCTATGCTGTAGAAAGAGCAGTATATTGTATGGAAATGAAACACTGAACACACCCTTGCATAAAGGACCCATGGGTGCAGATATGAAGAATTCACGGATTCATTTTGGGACAAGCTAGAATTCAAAACACGTGCATTTATATAACGTTAGACATTGGTTCCACACGGTGTTTGGCACCTCCTAGAGAACGCTGGCCCAATCGTCGCCTTTCACTGTGGCAGCAGTTGATATTGGCATATTTGCAACATAAGCTTTTAGAGTCTAGCCTGCAGGTCATTGAACTCGCGAATTTTTTCAGGTCTCTACCTATGGGTGGGTTTGCTACTCCGCTTAGCTTGAAATACAGGAGCAGAAAGCGGACGTCGAAAATCAAATTAATTTTTGTAGTCTTTGGAGCGAGCGGCCGGGACACATGATGGGGCCGCGGTGGCTGAGCGGTTAAACAGGTCGCCTCTCACCATTGCGAACCGTTTTCACTCCCCGGCCGCCGGTCGGTGGGTTTTCTCGAGGATCTTCCGTTTCCCCGCCCTAGCATTCCGGCTCTCGGTACCTCGTTGTTACAGGTATCCGGCTGGTTGAAGAAATTTTACACGTCTGAGGCCTGAAAGCGTGGGAGCGCTAGGGGCGACCGAGACATGCACATTAACTCTCTCATCGCCTCTACGCGCAAAGCACTGAACTAGCGTGCAGTCTTGCCGTCGATAACGCGCCTCTATGAGACTTTCAGCGGAGACCCTACCATTATATGACGTAATGATAAAAACAAAGGTTTAATGCACGTCAATTTTCCTTTTCAAATGTCTTTTTAGCGGAACGTTCAAACCTAAAAATGACCGTGGAAACACCCGTTTGAGCCATTTTCACCACCGCAAAACCATGCGTTTGAGGGAGAACTGGAACACGTATGCAGATACGTAACGTTTCTTAAATGCTATTCGTAATCAGACCTCACTCAGATACATTGGACGGTTTTTTTTTTAATAAACCGTTTCTGCTGGAGCTCTGCACACGGTTCGGCGACCAACCCACGCGGCCGCCTTGACCCTCTGAGGATGTTACAAATTTCTTGCCGTCGTAGACAAGGTTGAAGTGAGTTGCCTATATTCTCCACCACAACAATAATAGTTTCGTTGGCATCTGTATCTCCACTTGTCAGCGAGACACCTGACACGCCTACTGTACTCTGCAAAGTTTATTATTGGCTGGCCGTCGGCCAATGAAGTCACGTCTCGGCTCTGCAGCAGTTAAAGTGTAGCGACTGATGTAACAGGTTTTACAATTCATCGCGTTCATCTGAGAAATTAATAAAAGTAACAGTTCCATTCTTAAAAGCTAAATTGTTGACTATCGAAACATTGAATCTATAAAATTGTGGGTCTGATCTTTAACAGTAGAGAAATTCCCACGAAAAGTAGCCGTGGATATACACGTGCATACTGCTCAAAGGGCTAAGAGCCGCACAAATTTCTCAACAGCGACAACAGATAACCTGTCACGACGACGCGGACCAGACACTCGCAGCTATCTAAAAGCAGTTGCAGACGGACACCCGTCGTGTTTCTCGTCGGCGTATTGCGCCGATGTGACGGCCCCTCGAGGGACCGACGACGGCGACGTATCGCGACTGTCGGCCGCCAGGCCCTCCCTCCCACGACGCGGACATGTCTCGACCAGACAGGCCGTGATGAGGAAAAAAAAAATGTTAAGCCCCGCTCGGGATGATAACAACCCCTCCACGCGATTTCGGTTCACATCGGCCTTGTTTAAATAGTACAGCTTTCACCAACCTAGAGCTTTTTTTTTTCCGCGTTTGAAACCGAGAGGCGAGGGAGCGTTAAGTACATTGGCACGTGAAAGCGTTATATTTATACAATTTATGTCATAAGTTGTTTCACAGGGGATTTTTTTAAAAATTTCTGGCATCTCAAAATGTAAATAACAAATTTTAGCACCTACTTACGTTGTTATTCGCAGAGCACCGATTGCAGATAAGAAAACAAAAATTCTTTCTTTTCTTCCATTAGTGCTCCGAGAATAATGACGGCAGTGAATATCTAACAACGTAAGAAGGTGTTAATAGTTGTTATTTACGTCTTGAGATGCCAGAAATTTTGAAAAATCCCCTGTGAAACAAGTTATAACACAAATTGTATAAATATACTGCTTTCATGCACCAATGGCCTTAAAGGCGACACTGCCACGCGCATCCAGTCTCCCATCGCCGCTAAGCGCAGTGTTCTCGTCGTGCTGCGTGTACCTATGGGACTTTCAGTGGTGACCCTATTATTTTATTGGTGGAAAGTGGGTAGGAAGGTTCAATGCATGCCCCTCGGCTAGTTTTGTATGGATCTGACACGTACATTTTGAGATACAGCGCTTTGAAAAAGCCGTTTTTTAGCCATTTTGGCGTGCTCTAAAATGGCGTTTCTAATTAACGTGAGATCTCGAAAACACTCAACAGCCTTCGTCTGAAATATGTGTTCTTTCGTAGGTCAGTACACTGGACGCACGTTTAATAGTTTCTTTAAAAACGTGCATTTCGAACACTCTGCAACTCACTTCAAGTGCCAGGTAGACGGGCGCCTTAATGTGACATTTCTACTTATTTTGGAATTTGGTTATCTGAGAGAGGTTTCGAAAAAATGTCCCCTTAATGCAGTTGGTAGTTGTCAAATCATTATAATTTTCAAAATATAACATTCAAATTCCAACACAAGAGTGTTATGGGTAGGTTCAAAAAGCTGAATGTAGAATCTAAGCACGGCATACTGCATTTGTGTTACAAGCTACGAAAGGAACAAAAACTTGTCCTCTACAGTTTATGGTTTAAACTATTTATTTAATAAATGTTAAGAGTTTCATTTGAATGAATAAAAATATATTTATAACAAGTCTAAACCCTATTTTCAAGGAAACTCATTCAGTTTGTCAATACTCGCTCACCTGTTTATAAATCGCACTCTTACTGAATCATTAAGTTCTGCACACCATGTAGATTGAATTAATTGCAATTTGATTGAAAAAATATATATCTAGGAGGAAAGCCTAGTATGCTGCAGAGTTCGGGAAATTAAGACTTTTGAGTGTTGTATTTTGAAAACTATAATCATTTGCCAACTAATAACTAGGGATAGGAAAATTTCGCTAGTTCAATGACCTGTAGGCTAGACTCCACAGTTCTGTGTACACTCGAGCCTCAGTTGTGTGTCCGTTGGTTGCTTCCCCAGAGAGTGGCCAGTGTTACTCCACGTGTTTCCTTTCCAGTCCGCTATTGGCTCAGGGTTGTCCAGAGCGTGCCTTATAAACTGCGAACCAATTACAAAGCCAACTTCGGTGTGCACATGTTTGACGTTTATCTTATCCTCAAATAAACTCACGAAATGTTCCTATCCCTTTTAATAACTGCATAAATGGGGCACTTTTTGAAATCGCTTTCAGATGACCAATTAAAAAAAAATTGTGAAATATCACCTTAACAAATTGTAGTCTATGCTTGAATGTAGATCGAGAAAAGATAACTTGAAAATTTCTTTGTTGTTCAGAACAAAACTCACATGAATGCGTGGTTTTTGTTCGGCTAGTGTTTAACACGACACCGCAGTAACAATTGTATTATTAACTATAGAATTGATTTTTTATAGCCACTCAAAGGAACACGTATGATTGTAAATCCTTGTATACGATACATGACATTTGATTGGGTCAATATTAGCTCGGCTCTCCATTGGTTGATGACCGGCCAATAATGAACGCTATAAAGTGCAGGGTAGTGTCCGGCGTGGTATGTACCAATAGGACGACGGCGAGTTCTAACACAGACGCCAACAGAACTGGTGTTCTTGCAGTAGTGTATATAGGTGACTCACTTCTAATTTGTCTTAATAGCCAGTAGATATGTGCAGACATTAACCCTTTGAGGAGTATACACGTGTATACTAGCGGCTACGTTTATATGGAGGTTCATTTGCTCATGAGACAAATCTCGCGCGTTTATATTTTTGCTATAGGTTATTCACGATAAAGTGAGCACTTTTGAAGGCCCTCTCATTTGACATAATAGTCAATAAATATATTTCATTTCAGCTTTAGACGTTAACTTTCGAGTTCTGTGGAATAAACACACTGCGTTTATTCCTTACATGTCGTAATTAATTTTAAAAGGTGGTTAAAGGATTAAATATGTCTGAAAGGAAAAAGTAACTAGGGCCTCAAAAGTGCTCGCTTTACTGTGAACAGGCTATATTTCGCTAGACTGTATCGGAATATAAGTAAAAAAAAATGACAACTAGTCAACATGTCAGTTTGTAACAATAAAACTGTAATTTTTAATCATTTTACAAACGAACACGACAGTGTTTGAAAATTGTTACTTCTATCGCGATACGGTAATTGTTACACAGCCAACGCGTGACTTCATTGATCGACGGCCAGCCAATAATAAAAGGTTGCAGAGTACAGTAGGCGTGTCCGGTGTAGCCAGGACCAATAGTACGATGGTAAGTGGAAATGCAGAAACCAACACAACAGAAACTGCTGTAGTGGAGGATATAGGCAGCTAACTTCAACCTTGTCTTCAGTGACATTTAAGTTTTGCCGTCCTCAAAGGGTTAATGCATTTACTACTTGTCAAATCATTATATTTTTCAAAATATACCACTCAACAGTTTCAATTTCCCGAATTCTGCGGCATACTAGGCTTTGTTCCTAGGAATTTTTTTTTACAATAAAATTGTATTTAATGCAATATGTGTGGTGTGCGGAACATACTGATTCAGTATGAGTGCAATTTATAAACAGGCGAGCGAGTATTGGCGCTGTGAATTTTGTTGAAAATAGGGGTCAGACTTTTCGTAAATATACTTTTCCTTCATTCAAGCGAAACTGTTAATATTCGTCTAATAAAGAGTTTAAACCATAAACTGTAGAGGACAAGTTGTTTTTGATCCTTTCGTAGCTTGTAACACAAATGCAGTATGCCGCGCTTAGACTCTGATTCAACTTGGTAAAAATGTATCCAGAGGTATCCGTAAACTCTCCGTAAAATTACGGACACATTGATTTTCAAAAACGTACTTTCCTTAAAATTCACGAAACCTCTACGTTAATTCCCTAGTTAGTTTTCTGTACTTCTAGTTTAAATAATTCTTAATATCTTTTTTATTTACGTTTTCATAATGTGGGTTTCCTACTGTGGATAAAAAAGATATTTAAAAAAGTTAAATTTTTTTATACTTAAGAAAGATTTGAACCCGAGTCAAAAAGTTGCATGTTCACAACCCTAATAACTTACCTACAATGCACACAGAGTCAATGTGGTATAACTTTTGAATTTCTTTATTCGTCACATAAGCAACTTTTTTTTAAGTTTCGGTTAAGTTAGTGTATTAAGTGATGCTAAGTGTTACATACGCGTGTTGCTCCTTTTTTAATGTTCGATAGAACAGGTCTTAGTGACATAGATAACCTTAACTGCCGCAGAAACGATAATTTTCTGGTTACAGAGGAGAATAATGTTTCGCGTAGACTCGCCATTGTTCGAGCCCGAAACCCCCAAGTTATAGGAAATACAGAGAGTTTTCGTATTTTGTATTTACGCACTTAATTTCGTTTTTCCTCATTACGGATTGCGTTTCCGTATATTTACTGTGCATTATCGTTAAGATTTCCATAAATATACGGGAAATTTTAACAGTGTAGGCTGTTCACTGTAAAGTGAGCACTTTTGAAAGCCCTCTCATTTAGAATAATAGTGAATAAGTATATTACATTTTACCCATAGACGCTAACTTCCGAGTGCGGTGGAATATACACACTGTAGTCTATCTATTACTTACATGGCAATATTCATTTAAAAAGGTCGTTAAAGTATTAAAAAAAGACTGAAAGTAAAAAGTAACTAATGTGTCAAAAAGTGCTCACTTTGCCGTGAACAGCCTATGCTTGTGGCCGGATGTGTCCTTGCCGGGTTTAATTTTGTTAACTAGGTATTTCACGTAAGGGCTGTTAATGGTAAACTGAGCACTTTGAAAGCCCTGCTTAAGATCTACTTACATGCGCAACTTGTATCCTTCCGCCATAAGTAAAATTATAATTGCCGTGGGCCTGATCACTTTATACATGGCGTCTGTCAAGCAAAACAATGAAAATATTATAAAAGTAAATATTGAACGTATCTGCACGTTCTTACTCTTGCGTAGAAAAATAAAAACAGGAAGCGAAAGAAATAATTTCAAGTATTCACAAATGCTTCCCCAATTATTTAAGTCCAACGTTAAAACAATTGAATACTTTCCGTCTGTCGTTGCCAACCCTACTGTGCACACGTCCTCTAAAATATATCCAAGGAAGTGGCAGTGACATTTTTCGAAGGTTGATTTCGAGGGTGCTCACTTGACCGTGAATAGCCTATGCCTAGAGACCTGCCAAATTCGCGTTATTATTTGGGGACACGTTTAACTTCAAACACATGTAGCTTTGCAATACGTTTCTCATTGGACAATAACTAATTTGACACGCCCTTGGTAACTCTGTGCCAATAAATGAACACTTCACAATCGTGTGCCCCAAACACGTGCAGTTCAATCAGAAAGGGCGCATCTTCACATGTGTGCCGCAGCCAATGGGGAAACGACGCCAACTCGAGTGTATATAGTGCTGTGAAGTTTAGCCTGATGCCAAATAATAACGCGAGTTTTGCAGGTCCCTACTAACGCCTAGAGACCCGAGAAATTCGCGAGTGCAATGACCTGTAGGCTAGACTTCACAGTCTTATATACTATCATACATTTATCAACTGTTTATTGGTTTATAGTTGTTTAAGTAAAAGGCGGTGATTGGGCGCTCAATGTATTGCATGTCTGTTATTGGCTCATTTATCTCCAGTAGGTGTCAAACAACGCGTCGACCAATTACGAAGGTAACATGAACGTACAAGTGTGTGAATTCCAACTTGTCTAGAAATGAACCCGCGAAATTCTCGGGTCTCTACCTATGCCTATGGCCACACGTTTTTTCGCGGAAATATTTCTGGACTACTTGTAGAGCCTTCTCTAAACCACTAGAGCTCATATTGACTTTTGTAATTGGATGATGTCACGTGTCACGCATTTAAGGTGTCTGCCCGCGAATTACGGACACTCGGTGTCGGAGTTACGTAATTCTGATTGGTCCAGTCATGTAAGGAACTGTCTCCCGTCAAAGAAACATGGCCAATAACCAAAAGGAAACTCCACGTATGCTATACGTACAGAACTGCAAAATTCGTGTTATTATTAGGGAACACGCGTGTACCTTTGTAAAACATTTGTCATTGGACAATACATTATCTGACACGCCCTGGGCAACTGCGTCAATAAATGAACACTGACAGCTGTGTGCCCCAATCACGTGCAGCACAGTAAGAAAGGGCGTGGCTTCACCTCTACGTAGGAACGAATTGAAAAGTTACGCCGGCTCTAGTGTATATATAGTACTTTGAAGTTTAGCCTGATGCGAAACAATAACGCGAATTCCGCATGTCTCTAGCATGTCCCTCCTAGGGATAGGAACATTTCGCGAGTTCATTTCAGGACAAGATAGACGTCAAACACGTGTACACTGAAGTTGACTGCAATTTGATCGCCTTTTATTAGACACGCCCTGGACGTCTCTGAGCTCATAACAGACTTGTAAGGAAACAAGTAGCGAGTGTCACACTACCAGGTGTGAAGTAACACTGGCTACTCTCTGGAGCAGCATCCAATGAACAAATATTTGAGGCTCGAGTATACACAGGACTGTGGAGTCTAACCTACTGGTCAATGAACTCGCGAATTTGTCCTATCCCTAGTCCCTATCTATACCTACCTACGGCGGGGAATGAATAAACAATTAGATTTCGAAGGCCGATCGTAGTAGAGGACGGGAAATTTTCCGTAAGGCCAGGGTACGTTGTGGTGACTGAGTGAAGAGATTTGGTCGAGGTCTTGAGAGCCGATGGGGGTGATTGAAGTGAGTATGGAGCAGCTCCGGAATGAAAAATAAGGGGGGACCGGAGATCCCCGAGAAAACACGCCATCCAATGGCATCGTCCGGCACGATTCCCACATGCGAAAATTCGGAGTGACCCGGCAGGGTATTGAATCCGGAACGCGTAGGTGGGAGGAGAGCAGGCTAACCGCTCAGTTAGCGTGGCCCCGGTACGTTGTGATTTATTGACTTCGCGTAAGGGGATGGTTGCATGAGGGTAGTTATGGGGACTACCTCGCCTTTCCCTAAAGAGCATCTCATTTCGGGCGGCGGGTGATGCCCGTAGGGGTGGGTGTGCGTGAAGGGGGTTGGTGGGGGAAGAGGGGGGTTAATATGCAGCGCGTGTTATAAATAATCGGCCGCATTGAAGCGCCCTTGTTAACACGACTGTTCAACACCCGCCAAACAGTTGGCCGGCCGGCTCCGTGTCGCGCTTTTATATCAGATGGGAGGAGGCTGGGATAGGGTCCATTCAGGGGTGCCCAGATGCTTCGCAACAGCTCCGTGAATATACCAGGACACTCGGACCTCATGCAGAGCTGTAGTCCCACTTATTTTACATGTAGTTAAGGTTGATATAGGCTGTCCACGGTAAAATGAACACTTTTGAAAGTACTGTATAATCCTTTCAGACCTACTTTAATTTACGGTGTGAGGTGTTGAAAACTAAATTTTTTATGATGTGTGCTGTACTTAAGTCAACTTAGCCCTTGTTTCGTTGTCACAGCCAATGAGATGTCGGCTGTGTGTTCACCCACAGTTATATGAACCAATTATGTCCCAGACCAGTAAGAAGGTTTGAGAATAATTTCCAAACAGGTAATGTCATTGGCCATTGAGCTTCGTAGCGTGCAGTACAGAGCAAAAGATTACCTACACGTGCGTAATGTACACAATTGTGTACACCGGGTCCGAATGGGTTAAGATATACTTGTATGCACTTTGTGTATTCTTCCACCTAATGATAGGAAAAATTCGTGAGTTTAATTACCTGTAGGCTAGGCTCTACAGTCCTGTGTAAACTCGAACCTTTGCTGTGTGTCCATTAGTTGCTTCCCCAAAGAGTGGCCAGAGTTACTCCACGCCTGGCAGTATGGGATTCGCTACTTGTTTCCTGTCCAGTCTGTTATTGGCTCAGAGTTGACCACAGTGTGCCTAATAAACTGCAAACCAATTACTAAGTCAAATTCAGTGTGCACATGTTTGACGCCTATCTTGTCCCGAAATGAACTCGCGAAATTTTTCTATCCGTGCAAAATTAACATTGTCACGGACCTCGTCACTTTATGCATGCGTCGGTCACATGCAACCGTGAAATTATTATAAAAGAAAATGTTTCGCAAACATGCTCATTTTTACACTTCGATGCATTAAAAAAAAAAAAAAAAAAAAAAAACAGAAAGTGAAAGAAAATGTATAAGTTATCACAAGTGGTTACCTGACAGTTTTTTTCGACGTTAAGATACGGGACTACTTACCGTCTATCGTTACCTAATTTACTGGGCGCATGTCACTCAGCTCGCCCGTTAAATATATGCAGGTATGGTTAATGACTTTTTTCTAAGGTAGATTTCAAAAGGACTCACTTTATCGTGAACAGACTTTAGTTCTCAGGTTAAAGGCTGTTCACGATAAAGTGAGCACACCTGAGGACAACGTCTGAAAAATGTCACTGTCCCTACCTGCGTATAGTTTACCGGGCACACTGACTGTCATGCGCCCTGTAAAGTTGGTAACGACGGAAGGGAATTAGTCACATTTCTAAACGTTGAGTTAAAAGTGCTATGTTAATACTTGTGAATAATGTAATTATTTATTTGGCTACACGGATTTATCGTTTATTTATACGCACAAATTAAAACATTTAAAAATTTAATTTTCTGATAATATCGAAATTTCCCTTGACCGAAGCACGAGTAAAGTGATCAGGTGCAGGGCGATGTTAAATTTACATACGGTGGATTAATACGCAATATGCATGCAAGTAGATCTTAAGCAGGGCTTTCAAAGGTGTTCATTTTAACGTGAAGAACTTATAGGAGCAAAACGTGATTTCTCATGGGAGAGTCTGGCATAGGGAAATTTTCCGCAGTGTTCCGAAAGGTATAAATTACAATTAAAATTTTAATCTTTGTGGATAAAAAAAAAAAGTTAAATATTTTATTTAGTTACTATATTATTTAATATAAGATTTATGATTATTGCAATTATCCTGGTTTTTTTAACGTTGAAAACACAGAAAATCTACTACACTGCCGACACTAGAGGTTATAAGTAAGTACCTGGCGGCGAAAATTTTTGGTTGTCGAATGGTGTGCAGAGCGCCAGCAGAAAATGTTTTATTAAAATACCGTTCAGCGTCTCAAAATGAAGCCTCCTTATGAATAGCGTTTAGCCCTTTCAGACCCCACTTTAATTTACGGTTTCAGATGTTGCAAAGAAACAATTTTATGATGCGCGCTGTACTTAAGTCGACACAGCACTCCCTTTCGTCGTCACAACCAATGCATTGTAGGCTACATGAAGGGACCTGAAAAATTCGCGTTATTATTTGGCATCAGGCTAAACTTCACAACACTATATACACTCGAGTTGGCGTCGTTTCCCCATTGGCTGCGGCACACGTGTGAAGACGCGCCATTTCTGATTGAACTGCACGTGTTTGGGGCACACGATTGTGAAGTGTTCATTTATTGGCGCAGAGTTACCAAGGGCGTGTCAAATTAGTTATTGTCCAATGAGAAACGTATTGCAAAGCTACATGTGTTTGAAGTTAAACGTGTCCCCGAATAATAAGGCGAAATCCGCAGGCCTCTAGCTACATGTTCCATTATAGTAATATGAACCTATCATGACGTAGACTAGTAAGACTGTTTGCGAACCATTTTCTCATAAGTAAGACCATTGGTCATTGAGTTTTTGCTGTGTACAGTGCAGTCCAAAAATTACCTACACGTACGTAATATACACAAATGTGTACACTAGGTCTGAATAGGTTAAGAAAAGTTACGCGTCTGTATACGTTGTTCAGTTCATCTATTTCTCTCTAATGCACGTTTTTGTGATAGTGAAAAATGGCTCAAACGGATGTTTTCACGGTAATTTTTAGGTATGAACATTCCGGATCACACAATATTATAAAAGGTATGGGGACATGTACCCAACCTTTACTTTTATTTTTATGACTTTATTTATGTGACCACATTGGTTTGGCGGTATTTTCGTATGCTATGGACACGGGAAAGCGTTAATAGAAGAAACGTGTTTGTATTCAGTTTTGAAGTTATGTGTGAACTCACCCAAACTATTTGAAAAACATTGTCAGTACACCTCTGTTTTCGTTCTTTGCCTTGGCCAGTCATTTTGTTTTGACTATTATTTTTTTATTTTCGTGTTCCAAAATTTAAGCAAGTGTAATTACAACAATCTTTCTTCGCTATACTGAGATCATTGTTTATTATTTTCGCCAGCTGTCACAAATTGAAATAGCTGTCGGCGCTACTAGTTGACAGAGTAGCTCGCAAGGAAACCCATATCGTGTGCGGAAATACCAGTGGCGTATACCGCGAGTATAGGCTGTTCACGGTAAAGTAAGCACTTTTTAAGGCCCTTCTTAATTTTACTTTTCACCAATTTTTATTTTTTTTTTTCCATTTGTCGGTATAAAATTGTTATGTTACTAATAAATACAGTATATGCATTCCACTAGTTTCAAGAAAGTAATATCTGAGGCTACAATAAAATACATTTAGTTGCCATTATTCCTGTTGTGAGGTCCTTAGGAAGTGTTCACTTTATCTTGAACGGCCTATACCCAAATTACATTGCTCTTTGCCTAGCTTTCAAATCATAAATATCTTAAGGCCCTTTCACACGATCAAATTTTTCTTCAAATTACCTTCGGTTTTTTTTAATTCGATTCATCGAATGGTATATGATGTCATATAAACGTCTTAATCGTGGCCATTTTCTTTTTCGATTTCTTCAGTGTCTAGTTTTTCTTCAAGATTTTCGTTTAGAACATGTTATGAATTTTCTTGAATCTATAATTTCAATCGCCTTACAGCAGCTTTTCTGGGAGTAATAATGTAAGTAATCTCGCAATAATAGATATGTGTGCGCACATTTAAAGTTTTTGCAAAATAAGGGCGCAAAATTTTTACTATACGAAATGTAAAATGAAAGAGAAGAAAATCATTTGGTGCTTTGTAAACAGTTATTTTCGTGTCGTGCACGAGTCGTAGATACTTCCAAAAATTTACTTTTGTTATTTTAAAACTGGTTTCATTAAAATGTTTGTGACGAATTTTCATGTGGAAACGTGAATGAAATTCATTGAATGGCATATTGATTTTTTTTTTTTTTAGTAAATTGAATTCAATGAATATTTGATCGTGTGAAACGGCCTTTAGCGAAACTCGCAGGAATAATCGTCTCGTGTGCGCCGGGCTTAAGTTGGCCGCCTACTAGGCGCTAGAAATGTGCTGCAGTGTGTTGGGAAATCCGTTGTTTCTGACGAAACTATTCCACGTGCGCCCAATGTGCTAATTTACGAAAAGAAAACAAACTTAAAGCGATGACGGAATGTCGCTCTCATGACACTACACATATTAGAACCACTATTTCACAGTCCTCCTACATAGCTAAAAACAGCATTTTCTAATTGCCTTATGTCAAAATGTGCTGATTGGATCTACGTGAAACTCATATACAATCCTGCATTGAACTTTGGATCAGACTTTCCAGCAGTAAGATAATGTGGTCATCCCTTAAAGTTCTATAGAAAAAATGGTTCGACAAAAAGCTTGAGCGCTAGTTTAGTGCTTCGCGCATAGTGGCGATGCGGAACCTGATGTGCGTGCCAGTGTCGCCCTTAGCGTTCGTTCGCTCCTGTGCCATGTCACGTCAGGTAGACGGCCCCCTTAACACTTTGTAGACTATGCTCGAGTGTAGCTCAAGCAAAGCTAATTTGAAAACGTCTTTGTTGTTCAGAACAAAACTCACATGGATGTGCGGTCTTTGTCCCCCTAGTGTTTAAAAAGACCTCACAAGAACACGACAGCGCAATAACAATGATATTGCTAACGATAGAATCTCGTTTTCTTGTAGCTAGAGACCTGAAGAATTCGCGAGTTCAATGACCTGTGGGCTATATATACCCCATTGTCGTATATAAAATCATGCAAATATCACCGTTCATTGGTAGCTTGTTGTATTAGCGGAGGACGGTGATTTGGTTTGCATTTTATTGTGTGTTTATTATTGGCTCAGAGTTATCCAGGAGGTGTAAAATAACGGGTGGACCAATAGCATTAGAAATACAAACGTACGAGGTTTTGAACTTTAGTTTGTCCCGAAACGAAACCGCGAATTCTTCAGGTCTCTACTTATAGCCGCTCAGAGGGACATGATTGATTGTAAATACTTTTATACGATAATTGCCTTTGATTAAGTCACTATCAGCTCGGCTCTCAATTGGTTGATGACCGGCCAATAATGAACTCTGTAAAGTAGACTACAGGGTAGTGTCCGGTGTGGTATGGACCAATAGGACGACGGTGAGTTCTAACACAGACACCAACAGAACCGGTGTTCTTGCAGTAGTGGATGCAGGCAGGGATAGGAAAATTCCACGAGTTCATTTCAGGACAAGATATACGTCAAACATGTGCACACTGAAGTTGACTTTGTAATTGGTTCGCAGTTTATTAGACACGCTCTGGACAACTCTGAGCCAATAGCGGACTGTAAAGGAAACAAGTAGCGAATCCCATACTGCCAGGCTTGGAGTAACACTGGCTACTCTCTGGGGAAGCAACCAATGAACACACAGCTGAGGCAAGAGTATACACAGGACTGTGAATTCTAGCATACAGGCCATTGAACTCGCGAAATTTCCCTATCCCTAGATATAGGTGACTCACTTATAATTTGTCCTAAGTGCCAGTAAATATGTGCAGACCTCAATGTGTTAACATTTTTCCCCAGTGCTCCCCGCGGAGATCGCGATGGGTGGCACCCCTGGCGCGGTGTGATGGGAAGCATGCTGAAGGGGGAGGTAGTAGGGGGGGCAGAGGGGGGATGTAAGGGGGCGAAACCGGCGATTTGGGCCACTTCATTACGGATATTGTGCACGGGCGGCGGTAGGAGATACCACTCGCAGGCAGCGACGCGTTGAAAGGCGGCGCTCGCGAGACTTCGTGTGTTCGGGGCGGCATTGTGCGATCGCCAGCCGACAACGAGGCATGCTGAGGGGGCGACGCGGGTAGGGAGAAGAGTGTGCTGGACCACGGATGCTGCGCAACAGCGACCGCGGTCTGAAGATGAGAGAGACCGATTTTTCGGCTTCCGCTCGCACGTCAAGAAATTTGTGCTGCTCTCAACAGCGAGGTCTTGAGAGCCGATGAGGGCGATTGAGGTGAGGATGGAGCGGCGCCGGAATGACCCCCGACCAACGGCATCGTCCGGGCACGATTCGGAATTGCGAAAATCCGGGGATTGGTGGGAAACGAGCACACTAACAGCTCAGCCACCGCGGCCCCTAAAAAAATTGTTTTTTGCTGTGTTGGGGACACGGCCGTTTGTTTTGCGTGAATACGTCAAAATTGACGCGCTCGGACGCCTTGATGTTTATTTTACGTTCCCGGCACCGCTTCACTCGATCATACGGAGTTTCATGGGTATCACTGGATTGCTTTTGAGGTGCTTTTTCCAACCGTATACGATTTATGTATTTCGACTTGGCTTTTTGACGAATATAGGCCGACATTGTGTTAAGTTTTCTTAATTTTTTAACATTAAACTCACTCAATTTCATTATAACCACGCCACACAAATGTTTTATACACGCTTTCGATTGAACTTGGCGAGAGCTGTCGATTGAAACTCAAACGAGCGATGTAGCTTTTCCTAGTCAAAAGTTATACTACTCGGAAGTTATTATGAGACGCGGCGAAACGAACTCAAAATTGCCTCCCCTCCCCCCCCCCCAACGATACTTCGCAGTCCTCACTTAACGTAACATACTTTTTTATCCTTTGGCAATCGAGTGGTGTAATTGAATTTTGAATGTAGACAATAGATTCGGAGCTGCAATGCCAAACTGTATCCCCCGATTTTGTTATCATCGGACATTCTGGATTGCCTCCCACTATGGTTGCAAATTTAAAGACGTGTCCACGTCAAAATATTTCGCAAATTTATCATGTAATTGTATCCGCATCATAGTCGCGCCGGCCTGAGAACGGACTTGGCACAGTCTACTGCAGTGAAAGAGAGAGACGGAACGACTTGCAAATCACCAACCTTATCCCACTACAGGTTCACCTTCCCACCCGTCGACCAATTGATAGCATTCCCGGGGATAAGCGGTCTGACACTGGCCGAGCTCCCAAGTCCTAAGTTACAGCGTTTCGCTACTATAATCATACGGCGCGAATGGTAAATTACCTTTCCCCTCCCCCCATACACCCATGGAAACGACACCGGATACCGTAAATTAACGCGTGCAAGACGGGTTAACCTGTACTTTGTATGGAAATAATACCGCGTATATAGGCTGCAAAAAATAAGAGAGTACTCGAGCTATGGTTGTTTAGTCATGGTTGGGGACAGGAACGTTTCGCGAGTTCATTTTGAGGACAAGATAGACGTCAAACACGTGCACACTGAAGTTGACTTTGTAATTGGTTCGCAGTTTATTAGACACGCTCTGGACACCTCTGAGCCAATAGCGGACTGGAAAGGAAACGAGTAGCGAATCCCATACTGCCAGGCGTGGAGTAACACTGGCCACTCTCCGGGGAAGCAACCAATGGACACACAGCTGAGGCTCAAGCGTACACAGGACTGTGAATTCTAACATACATGTAATTGAACTCGCGAAATTTTCCTATCCCTAGTCATGGCTAGGGGCACGTGTTTTCCGCGAAAATATTTCAAGACCGGCTGTACTCCAAAATACTTTAGTTCTTATGCTCTCTTTTGTTTGGATGGTTTTATATGCCACGCGCGTCAAGTGTCCGCCGCGAATCATTGACGTAGTACAGTATCGGAGTACTTTATCCTGATTGGCCCAGTCTAATAAGAAATATCTTCTCGCGTAGACTCGAGGCCAATAACCAGAGGATGTTGTGGACGTAGTATGTTGATGTATAGCATAAGGATAAATCTTTTCGCGTATCATACATGGCCCTAAATATACTGAAACATTTTATGTGAAATCGTTTGCGCGAGCACGAATATCTCGGTAAATAAATGTTATGGAAATATGATTTTTTTTTTTTTTTTTTTTTTTTTTACCAGAAAAGGTGTAATTCAGATGTAATGGCCAAGTCTCTTCCACGCGTTATCTGGTAGTCCTGAAATGGCAACAAAAAAAAAATCTGCTGACGATTATTAAATGATGCTGCATGAATTACGCTTTAACGGCTGTTCACCATAAAGTGAGCACTTTTGAAATCAACCTTGGAAAAAAGTCACTGCTCCTATCTGCAAATATTTTAACGGGCGCAATGAGTGACACGTGTCCTCTAAAGTTGGTAACGATAGAGGAGAAAGTAGTTCCTTATATTAACGTCAAACAAAAAGTGTTAGGTAACCATTTGAGATAACTTAAATTACTTCTCTCGCTTTCTGTATTTTTTTAATACAGCGAAGTGTAAAAATTAGTATATTTGTACCATGTTTATTTTTCTAATAATTTCACAGTTTCACTTGACCGACGCATGAATAAAGTGACGAGGCCCATGGCAATGTTAATTTTACATTAGCCGGAAGAACAGACGACGCGTATAGAAGTAGATCTTAAGCAGGGCTTCCAAAAGTGCTCATTTTACAGTGAACAGCATATATGATTACTTGACTGAAGTTCTATCGGTGTGTTTGTTCTAAAGAATAATGTGTATTGCCAGAGAGGTAGGTGGGTATAGTTCTAGTTTCAAAATAAGTGTCGTTTAGCAACAGGAATAAAGTAGAAACCAGTAAATTCAAAATGGCGTGTGAGACACTTTTCTCCAGGAAGACCTGTCTCCGAGGACATTTCCGTCCACGTCATTTTTCATTCCATCATTTTCCACAAGTTTCTTTTTTTCCCTTCGGTTTTTTTTTTTTAACCAACCCTCCTATCTCTTCGTCTGTCTATCCCACGATGGCCTCGCGGTGGTCCTAACTGTGAAATTACACCTAATAAACAAACATTAGCGGGCGAAGAAGGCAATTTCTTGGCACCTTTGTCCATCTGTATTCTTTTTCGTGACTTTTCGTTCTACCCCCTCTCTTGTCGTTCCTTTGTTCTTCGACCGCCGCCGAGGCAGAATTTATGGGCCCTCCACCCCTTTTCCCTCTTTCTGGGAGAACAAATATGCGTTTCCCCTCCTGAAGCAAACAAACGAAAATACTGACGCTATGAATGCTGAAATCGAAGTTAAACGAAATTGATTTATTCGTTTGAACCGCCAATACACAGGAAGTAGACGAATCCGGGGTACCGCAGAGTGTTTCTAGCAGTGATGCGTAAATCGCTTGTAAAAAATCGATTATTTAAGTATAATCGATTAATCGATTATTTAAAAAATCGATTATTTCCAATTTCCTGCGGTTAATACTTAAACATTATTTTTTTTTCACATATCTAGATGTTCCAAATTTATTATAAATATAAAATGTAATTAAGAAAAAGGCGTTCAAATTTGCAAGTACGTAATGTAAATACAATGTGTACATATTGCTATTAAACAATTAGGCCAATTAAATAATAGGTGATGGTAAATAAACACAAATCTTTAAAACTACAACGTAGGCTATGTTTGTGAAACAACGTTTTGGACCCGTTTTATTTGTGAAACTTCCTCACTAATTTTTTAAAAATAGATAAAATTATTAAAAATAAACAGAAAAATTTTGGGTGAGAATAGTTTTAAATTTTTTATAGCACTAGTGAGTAATTTAAGTCAATTTTTATTTATGGACTGGAGCAAGACAATCGATTATTTTTGCCGATTTCTTATTCGATTACAAAACAATGGTAATTAGTTCATTAGAATTACAAAAGGGTTTGCTCACGGTAAAATGAGCACTTTTTAAAGCCCTGCTTACGATATACTTGTATGCGCGTTGCGTATTATTCCGCCATAAGTAAAAAAGAAACATTGACATGGCCCTCATCACTTTATTCATGCGCCGTTCAGGCAAAACTGTGCAATAATTAGGAAAGCAAATATTTTCCAAATCTGCTCATTTTTACAGTTCGGTGCATTAAAAAAAAAAACAGAAAGCTAAATAAATAACTCAAGTTATCACAAATGGTTACCTAACACTTATTATTCGACGTTAAAATAAGGACCTACTTTCCATCCATCGTTACCAACATTACAGGGCGAATGTCACTCGGTGCGCCCATAAAATAATATGCGGGTAGGAGCAGTGACGTTTTTCTAAGGTTGATTTCAAAAGTGCTCACTTAATCGTGAACAGCCTATAATTCGTTTAGTCGCTGTGTCAGTGACCACGGGGTAAATAAGCATACGGGGTTGAAACAGCATCTTTTCCGCGAACAAAATGGCGTCGATAGCTTTTGAGTGCAGCGATTTGGGCGGCCGCTCAACAACGATGTCTCGAGAGCCGATGAGGGTGAAACGAGGTGAGAACGGAGCCGTGCCGGAATGCATTGGCCGGTGGTGGGGGGGGGGAGTCTGCACAGGTGGGAGGCGAACGGGCTAACCACTCAACCACCGCGGCCTCTTCTCTTCTGTATAATCGCCTATTCTTTGGCGGGAGACGGTGAGAAATTTTTTGGTCTCCAGTGTCGTCTGGGGAAGTACAAGGCTCTCGCAAGTGTCTGTCATAACGACACACGGAAGTGGACTATAGTCGGAGTAGCAGCTAACCGCACGCGATACTTCCATCAGGGTGTCCTGTTGGGAAAAGGTTGTGAGGGGGGGGGGGGGGTGGAGAACGACATTTGGTCAGTCAGCGCACGATTGAGGATGAAAAAAAAATTTCTTGTGGAGCGGGTGGGGGGTTGGAACCCACCGGCAATGACTGGCAAGTGTCGCGAGGGGGGAAGGAAAAAAGTAAAAAAACCGCAACACATTTACACAAAAACATATTTTTTTTTTTTGTGTGTGACGGGAGACAACAAGCCCGCGGACAATAAGAAAACGGGGGCCCAAGCACGAAACCTGCCATTAGGGAAATTGGATAGTAGCAAGACTGTCCCACCTTCGTTTCCGCTGCAGACATTGGGGGTGAGTTTTATTTTTTTTAACCTTAGAAATTGTCTTCATTTGTACACTTTCGGAAGAAAATTTCTCAATGAGGGAGGTGTGCGTTCTAGTCGTTAGTGAACTGGAAAACTGCACCAAGTTGTCCAGTCCCCAATACTCGTAAAAATGGCTTATTCAGGGAGACGTGTGGCCGGTTTAGAAGACGTGTTTATTACTATTATTGTTATTACTAAGCTGGAGGAGAAAAAAAGAAAATATCTTAAAAGTATAGTTGCTTGACATCATAACGGAAACACGTGATCATTTCGTATGGGCACTCTCCTTTGTCACTGATGGAACTACAAAAATGAGAACGTGTATTTCTAATTTCCGAAATGTTCGATTGAGAAACCTATGTAGGAGAGATTTGGGCGGCTCTAACATCGAGGTCTTCAGAGCCGATGAGGATGACTGAGGTGAGTATGGAGCGGCACCAGAATGAAGGGGCGGGGGAAACGGGAGATCCCCGAGAAAACCCGTCGACCAACGGCATTGTCCGGCACGATTCCCACGTGTGAAAATCCGGAGTGACCCGGCCGGGGATGTAAAATTTATGCTTTTTTTTTTTTTTTTTTTCAAGGAAACCTGTAAACGTGCGCCCAAAATGCTTACCTATGAAAAATAAAACACACATCAAGACTAATAGTGTATGGTAGACCTACTTTCAAGACATAACTCTCAGTAGAAACATTATTTTAAGATGCTCCAACATGAGAGAAAAGGGCATTTTCAGACTGCTGCTTCTCAAAATAATATATACGAATCGGATTCATGCGAAAATACTACATAGGAGTGATCCTATGTTAGACCTTACTAAAGTATCACGTACGTTAAAATGATGGGGTTACCGCTTAAAGCGCAGGGCTGTCCAACTGGCGGCCTGTGGGCCGATGCGGCCCGAAGGCCGTTTTTGTACAGCCCGCAATGGCTTAACAAACTGAAATCTTGCTTGATGTACTAATTATTTTATTTGGTAGATAAATATTTAACACTTTGATTTCTCAGTAATTAAACAAATAAACATGTTTTTAAAAATAATATTCAATGAAAAATATGTTTTTTTTTTCTATAGCCTAGCGGGCAAGCCTTATTATCTTAGTAAAATATAAGAAATTTGCCATAACTATGGTACGGCCCGCGATTTTGCTAGAATTTGAATTGTGGCCCACGAGCTCTTTCGAGTTGGGCAGCCCTGGCTTAAAGCATAGTTCCAGAGGTAGGAGGTCACAACTTTGTGCGTTGAGGTGATATCGCTTTACATAAGCCGGCTGGCGTTAACCGTAGCGCTTCGTCGATTTTCGCCTCACACGGAAACACACACCTTAATAGGCGGCAGCATTAAGGAAGAGCAAATGAATTGTTTAAGCCTCGATCGGAGCCAAGAAAATAGAAACATTTCTAAGTTCTCATACAGTAGATTTATTCGTTTGAACCGCCAAAACGCAGGAAGTAGACGAACCCGAGACATCGCTGAGTGTTTCTAGCAGTGATGCGATAATCGCTTGTAAAATCGATTATTTGGTCAGTATAATCGATTCATCGATTATTTTCAAACAATCCGATTATCTCCAATTTCCAGCCGTTTATACTTAAACAAAACAAAACTTTACGTATTTCTACTGTAGATGTTACACATTTATTAGAGCTATAAAATATAATTTGGAAAAAGGCGTTCAAATTTGCAAGTACGTATTGTAAATACAATGTATATAGAGTGTACATATTGATACTAAAAAATTAGGTCAATTAAATAATAGGTTATCTACACCAAATAAATAAAATAGAAGTGTCTGTCTGTGAAATTCTAATTTTCAACTTATGATTATTTTTTAATATAGGATAATTGATTACTAAGCCATATCTAATGTTAATTATTTTCATGTCCGTCTGTTCGACAATATTTAACTCAAAAACCACTGATCGTAATGACATGAAATTTACGTAGTCTATAGATAATAACACCCGGATAAAATTAGTCTTCGTTTCATAGAGATATCTCAAACGGTTCCACAAATATGATGGTGATCAGGGATGCATATAGGTATTGGTTTAAACTTTTCGTAGGATTACTGCATAAAAAAAGCATCGTTAAAGAAAGTTCCGTCATTTCTCCTTTCATTTTTGTCTATGGGCTTGTGACGAGGTGGAACATGTCGCCAAACGCCCTCGAGAAATTTATAATGAACTAATTAATCAGTGGGCTGGACCACGTCGTCAATCACCCATTCGAATAAAAACAGTGTTTGCTTACCGGACATTTTGTTTCTGAGAAAGCCCAAAGGCACGAACCTTTAAACACGCTGGTTTTGGTGTTAAAACCCTCTAATAAGGCTTAAAATTATTAAATTATTAACCTGCAATGTTCTCGCCATGTTCACGTTGCTTTTAAACGACATTGGAATACCCGGGGCAACAGGAAATAGTGTATTAATGCACGTGCTATTTATCGACGTGCAGCAGCGACCGGCCTTGGCAGACAACTGTGTGGCGGAAGGGGTTTGGGCTGTTCGCCACGTGGGAGTAATACCTTCGGTGGCAGGCGCTGAGACCTGCCCGCACCTGTGCGCGCGAAGTCCCAACATGTGATGTCTGGCTACGCCTGTTCCGGCAACTCGGTCAACATGCCGGAAGGGTGTTTTCGCATCTCAGTATTATCGGTGGTTTATTTTTCAATTATGTAGACCCCCCCTTAAGGGAAATAGGTGTCCGTTGCGTTGGTTCGCCTTATTTGGTAACATCAACCGCCAATGGTCGTGAATATCACGACCCCGATAGGAACAATAGAAATTGCCATGTATTTATTGGAAATACGTTGTTTTCTTAGGAAAATAATGCGCCACTGGTGTGATTGGCGGCGCTATGTGGCAGAAGTGTGTATATAATCACTGCACACGCTTCGCTCTGGGTCAGTCAGCGGCCTCGAGGGGCGCAAACTCCTACCAGATAAGTAGTATTCTTGATTTGATACACAAAATGTAGGCTCGTCAAGCTAATAGGATCTTCACGTCATTTTGACTTTAGACGAGTGCCATGGTGTCCGGAATTTTTTTAATTTCTTTTAAAATGATAGCGAAATGTTGGTCTCTTATCCGAAATCTGGCAATGGGTGTAAAGTAATTTACTTTTTGTATCCAGATTGTTCGCCCTTCCGATAATCTGTACCCAAGTAATACTAGAGTGGAAATTGTGGTTGTAAACGCTTGTGACCAAGATAATAATTATGAAAGTTGGTCTTAACATTTTGAAACCAAGTTACGCCTTATTCAGGTGGTAATATTTTGTAACCAAGTCACGTTTGGTGCGGCTATGGTAGTCGATATTCAGGACTTTGTTGTTTTTAGAATATTTGTAAACAAATTAAAAAACCTTACGAAGTTTGGGAAGTCTTTACATACTAGCATTTGCTCGCGGGAGTTAAGGCTGGGGATTGCCAGCAGTTGCTCCTATCCACTTGGGATCGCGAGCAGATAAAGGAAAAATACTATGTTAAAATTTTTGAGTATACAGTTGTTGATTGGTTCATGACCAGTAGAGTAATATGTGTCACCATATTGGGTTTTCCTGTGTAGGAATAAAATTTAATTTTCTAAAGTTCAGAGTAAAACGTCGGCACAACACCATTTAATCGCCATTTTGTATGATTGTAATTTTGGGGTAATTTGCCCAGTGTAAATTGTAATGGCCTTCTGTCTTGCTAAATGACCAGTTGTTCGTGTAAATATTACCCATATCTTATTGTGAAAAATCAAATTACTTGCTGGGTAACAGCGAAGTTATGTACCTGAAACGAATATTTGCATTTTACTCCTTTCTTATGGTAACTTGGTGTTTTATGCATATTTTAATCGATTTGGAACTAAGGGGTAAGGAAGTTTATGTTTGCTGTTCCACTTGTCATATGGAGAGCAAATTAAAAGAATTGATAGAAAACTTAACAAAAAAAAAGAGAACTACCACACTTCTTTATTCCTGTTATAGATTGTTTACCACTAATCAACTCAGCCTTACATTGCACAAAAACAATGGTTCTTTTGGATGATGTTTAAGGCCATTTGGTGTTCTGTGGATTTTGCTAGGTCTTAAGCAAATCCGGCCTTGCCACGCCCTTGGCTTAGGACGTAACACGGCCAGAGACTGTCCTCCTTTCCTCCCCAAGAGCCGTAGTGGCCCAGTGGCTAGAGCTTTTCCAAATGGGGCCGCAGTGGCCTAGTGGATAGAACTATATCAAGTGGGGACTCAGTGGCCCAGTGGCTAGGTATATAGGTACCTACTTCATTAAGACTCCACAAAACATGTGCGAAACGATGAAAGGGTGTAATTTAATAACTCCATTAAATCTGAAAGAAGCAATATTACTATTTTAAACATCAAGCCTTAGTGAAACGTTGGTGGGCTTTATTTTAATAAGTTCATAAAACCTAAGCGAAGAGAAATTTCTATTTCAAAAATAATAAAACAAGTTCAAAATTTCATGCGAACGAAGTCACGTGGTCAGCTAGTCGTAAATAATCACAAGTCTTTAAAACCACAAGGCATGTTTGTGAAATAACGTTTTGGACAAATTTCATTTGTGAAATATCCCTATCATTTTTTTTAAATAGCATAAATTATATTTTAAAAAAATTGGGTTGAAAATAGTTTCTATTTTTTTTTTTATAGAAATAGACAGTATTTGAAGTCAATTTTTATTTACGGATTGGGGCAAGACGATCGATTATTTTGGCCGATTACTTATTGGATTACAAACATAATCGTAATCGATTAATTAGAATTACGAAATTATCCGATTAGCCCATTACCTGTTTCTAGCTGGGTCCAAGAAACACAAAATAATCGGACCAACTTCCTCGCGATGGAAAGCGCCCGACGTAAAAGATATGTTTTTGTTTTCTCTGCCAGATAGGCGGTGACCTCTCCTCGGCCGTAAATCTCGGGGTGCCAACTTTAACAGCTCCGCACCTTCACTTCAGCTCCCACGGTTTACAAACCGGGAGGTCGTTAAAGTTGGCAGTCTTGCGTGCCCGGACGCCTAGAAAAGCTACACACAGGCATGCGAGTTCCGTGACTCCGAACACACGCCGAAAGAAAAAAAAAATAAGTTTTGCACCGCACCGGGTTTACTGACCAGCAAAATTCGCGTTATTTTTTTTTGCGTCAAGCTAAAATTCACAGTACTGTATATACTCGAGCCGGCGTCGTTTCTAGATTGGCTGCTACCTTGACGTTAAGTCACTCCCTTTCTGGAGTGAACTGCACGTGATTGGGGTACACGGTTGTGGAGCGTTCGTTTATTGGCGCAGAGTTACCTGGGGCGTGTCAAATAAAGACCGGTCCAATGACAAAAGTATTGTAAAGGAACAGTTTTTTAACACTTTCTAAGACTACGCTCGAGTGTAGCTCGAACAAAACTAATTTGAAAATTTCTTTGTTGTTCAGGACAAAACTTACATGGATGTGCAGTCTTTGTGCGGCTAGTGTTCAACAAGACCTCACCTTTCATTGGTTGCTTGTTGTATTAGCGGAGGACGGTAATTTGGTCTGCATTTTATTGTGAGTTTATTATTGGCACAGAGTTATCCAGGAGGTATAAAATTACGGGCGAACTTACAGCATAAGCAATATACAAACGTACGAGGTTTGGAATTCTAGCTCGTCCCGAAATGAAACCGCAAATTCTTCACGTCTCTAATGAACAGGCATGTGATGTGAGCGTGGGTCGTCCTTCTAGGCCTCGGACACAAAAAGAAACCCTGAAATGTACGCCGCCAGCTGTTAAACGCGCGTGGAAGAGGGTGTATCGTCCGACAAACGCGGGGCGTAAAGGAAATGATGCCACACGGATTGGACCATACCAACCCCCATTCTAACACGAGCCGAAATAAACACCCTGCCAACCCCCTACAACGCTACAACGGCGTGCCGAATGCATGAATTGTGAAGTGTGAAGGGTAAAAAGGGGGGGGGGGGGGAATACGGGTACGCCTTGTTCCGGAACGTTGAAGCTGAGAGCAGGGAGAGTGGCCGTGATTCATGACGGGCATATTCCCGATGGTACGCTAGATACACGTCCCCTCATGCCCCCCCTCCTCCTTTCCCCTCCATCCCCTTCAATTGAAGCCAAAACCTTGCCATACGGTACCCAGAGCTGCACCGGGACACAGACTTTTTAAAAATTATTATTATTATTATTATTATTATTATTATTCACCCTACTTAGCAGTACAACCATCCAGGGAGTTCAATTCTATCATGACTACTACAATTTAACAAACAGCATATTAGTTATAGGTCATTCACGGTAAAGCGAGCACTTCTGAAGCCCTAGTTACTTTTTTTCTTTCGACCAATTTACATCCATCTGACACTTGATAATGTAAACACTGCGATGTGAATAATAAACACAGTGTACACACTCTCATCATACACAAAACCCAAGTCCAAGTCCACAATGGAATGTATTTATTGGTTATTATGTCTTATGAAACAGCTTCAAAAAGTGCTCACTTTACAGTGAACGGCCGTATATATATATATATATATATATATATATATATATATATATATATATATATATATATATATATATATATATATATATAAACTTTTTTTGTGGGAGGGCGGCTGTTCGTCTGGGCACCCGTAATTTAAGCTCACCACATTCCTAGGAAGTGTGCTTCTTAGGAAGGTGGTGAGCTATTCTGCCCCGACTGAGACAGCTCCCCGACGAGTATCCTTTCGGCCGCCCCTGCCGGAACAGACCAGGGACCGGGATTCCCACGAATCCGCCTGCGCGACCAGGCGACGCCGTCGGGCCCGCACACAGCTAACTAGCCTTTCGGCCGGTCCGCCATGCCACCAAACGGTCGAATGGCCGCGCACACAGACTATCCAAGCGGGCGGAAGCGGAACTGCAATGACAGCCGCACAACCCCGGCGAACGCCCCTACCTGGCTGTCGCTGCTTGAATCGCAGGAGGAACTTTGTATTAATAATACTCAGAGATGATGGGAAATCACGAAAATTATTCGAGCCAACATATCTTCCGTAACACTCTAACTAGTTTATTCTTTCACGATAGGATGACCAAGATTTTAACTGTTTGCAGATCACCCACGAACGTTTCAGTCTTGTAGTATCAGAATCCTCATTGGCCCATTGAAATGGGGTAGTAGCTTCACGCATGCATGACAGCCAACAAGGACAGAAAACTGCCGGGCATATGTACGGTACGTTGAATACTAGCAAACTGTCAAACTTTTCCCGCGGTAAAGCGTCAACTCCACTAATATTGTCCATTCGCGACTACTTTCAACTTCTCTGAAGTTCTGCAAAGCTTTAACTGAATCCAGAAAATTAAACGTTAACTCGTAATCAACGTCTGCAAGTTTAACGGAATTTCGTTCGAATACAAAGAACGATTTTTTTTTTAAATGGCTAGAGACTTTTAAAGAAGTTGTGATGCCACTCGTCACCTCAGCCGCAAGGCACTTCCGAGTTAAATACAAAACGTGTAAATAATATTTCCGTGTATTTTATGCCAACTATAGTCTAAGACTTTATGTGAACATCAGTTTTAATGAAAAAGGCGTGTTGTTAATTTTTAAATCTAAGGCGTGTAAGACATTGAATAAACATGAAAAAGCTTGACTGGCACTCATGATTGAATTTCTTTTAAAATATCTAGACTATCGTTTTATTCAGCTTAGTTACTTTGAAGAGTATAAAATGGTGGGCTAAGTGTTAATTTTCCTTTCTCAGCCACGTTTCCAGAAGACCCCGGAAGCCTAACTCTGCCGCGAGTTAAACACAGGAATCTCTCAAGCGTGCCATGTGGGGCCGCGGTGATGTAGTGGTTAGGCTACTCGCCTCATAACCAAGGCGAACCGGGTTCGATTCCCGGCGGCATCGCTCCCGGATTTTCACACGCGGGGATCGTGCCGGACAATACCACCGGTCGGCGGGGTTTTCTCGGGGTTCTCCTTCTACCCCCGCCCCAGCATTCCGGCGCTGCTCCATGCTCACCTCGCATCACCCCCATCAGCTCTCAAGACCTCACTGTTGGAGGCCTCTCAAATCTCTCCCACTCCACCGAATGAGTTGATCAGTCATTCGAATTTTAAAAAAAATTACTGAAAACTTGAGTACACATATAAAAATGTAACTGAAAATATGTTATTAATAGAGACCTGCGAAATTCGCGTTATTATTAGGGATATGAATATTTCGCGAGTTCATTTCAGGACAAGATATACGTCAAACATGTGCACACTGAGGTTGAATTCGTAATTGGTTCGCAGTTTATTAGACACGCTCTGGATTACTTTGAGCCAATAGCAGACTGGAAAGGAAACAAGTAGCGAATCCCATACTGCCAGGCGTGGAGTAACACTGGCCACTCTCTGGGGAAGCAACCAATGGACACACAGCTGAGGCTCGAGTATACACAGGACTGTGGAGTCTAGCATACAGGCCATTGAACTCGCGAATTTTTCCTATCCCTAGGTATGGGACACTCAGCGTTGACCCTATTTTTCATTGGTGGAAAGTCTGTAGGAAGGTTCAATGCAGGACACTTGATTAGTTCCTCAAGTCCCTCACGCATATAGTTTGGGATACGAAGCTTCGGAAAAGCCGTTTCTAGCCTGCTTGGAGTGCTCTGGAATGGTGTTCTTAATGTGCGTGACATTCTGAAAGCACTCGACAGCCCTCGTCTGGAGTGTGTGTTCTTGTCGTACATCAGCACATTGGACACATGTTTCATAGTTTCGCTGAAAAACGTGTACTTCTACAGGTTGTTCACCTTAATTGAGCACTTTTAAGGCCCTAGTCATTTTTTTTCTTCCAGCCATTATTTATCTTTTAACCGCCTTTTTAAATGACTATCTCCATGTAAGTAATAAACACAGTGTGTAAATTCCATCAAACTCGGAAGTGAACGTCTAAGGGTAAAATAAAATAGATTTATTGACTATTATTCCAAATGAGCGGTCGTTCAAAAGTGCTCACTTTACAGTTAATAGCCTATAACACTCTGTAACGCATTCCAAGCGCCAGGTATAGTATATTCGCCATTTATTAACACTTACGAATGAAACCTTTGAAAAATCATCCTATTTTCTAAATATTCCAAATATCACAAGCGTTTTATACCTCTGTTAACATGAAAGTATCTTATTTTTCTTTAAATTGAAGTTTTACCTGTATTTTATTAGTAAAGAATATTTCATTAATAATAAATACGAATAAAACAGCGGGAAAACATGCACATTGGTAGTGCCCTAGTAAGAAATAGTTTTCATGAAATATATCATTATAACAGAGTGGGAACGAATTCGGTTCGCCATCGTTTGGTGTGATTTTCTAAACATAGTTAAACTTGGTTTGCACGAGGCGGAGGAATATCCTGGAAGCAGAACTTTATCAGTGCTTCAGAAAAGTGCGAAGTAACCGTGAATGGATTATAGGCGAGGGCCTTAACCCTTCGAGAACGACACAGATTTACAGCCACTGAAGACAAGGTAGAAGTGAGCTGCCTATATTCCACACTACAGCAATGTTAGTTGTGTTGGTCCCTGTATTTCCACTTACCATCGTCCTATTGGTCCTGGCTATACCGTACACGAGTAATGTACTATACACCATTTGTTATTCGCGGGCCGTCAACCAACGACATCGCGCGGTCACTGTGTACCAATTCTTTATTTATTTATAGCCTATGGTTCATCAACACAATTTTGGAAAGAAAATAATAAAAATAAGATATTAAGTGACCTCAGCCACTTTATCGCGTCAAAAGACAAATCTTTGATATCATCGGTGGATCCAGGGTATGATAGCTGAGGGCATTCTAGGAGAAGATGACACATGGTCGGATCTCCATGTGTACCAATTAATGCGTCGCGACAGATGTAACAGGTTTTACAATTCATCGTGGTCATTCGAAGAAGTATTTAAAATAACAGTTCTATTCTTACGATCTTAAATGCTGACAAGTTATAATCCTTTGATTAAATTCCGATAAAGTCCAAAGAAACAGCAAATATATAAAAGTCTGAGCTTTGTCTTAAAGAGGAAAGAAATTTCCATATAAACGTAGCCCGGTGTATGCATGTGCATACTCCTCAGAGGGTTCATGCGAAAAAAAAAATGCGGTGAGAAGGGGGTGAAATCATATAAATGTTCGTGGCATTCGAAGCCCCCGGAAGGGAGTGGTATTCCCTGCCGTGAAAAAAAAGAAGGGGGGGGGGGGGGGGGCTTTTAGAAGTTGGTTTTACAAGGTCTCGGGTGTCAGCGACCACATTCCAACCCCCCTTGACGCTCAGCGCTGTAAAAATTACCTGCGCGGTCTTTCGTGGCGTGGCGGCGTTGTGGGGCCGCACCCTCGTCAGCGGACCCTAACCTTCACGGGGACCCCCGCGTTCCCGTCAATCTCTCGCGGGACCACACCTGAGAGGAGGGGGAGGGTAGAAGGGAAGCTGCGGTCCTGGTCCAGACGCGGAAAGATATCACTGGACGAGAAACACGGCTTGTGTTACACACGCGTGTGGAAATAAACGAATGTAAGGAAGGAGGGAGAAACGGCCTACAACTTCTCCTGACCACATTTTTTTTTTTAATTATTTTATTTTTAACTCTATGTCTTCGGTTAGTTGTAGTTTTAAATTACGCTGTAAAAGTCCTATACTAACAGAGTTCACTGCCTGCGTATATTATTTAACGGGCACACCGACTGAAATGCGCCCAGTACACTGTAAAAAAATGCAATTTTTACTGAGAAATTGTTTGTATCTATATAAACGCTTGTAACAGTACAAAGATTTCTCTTGTAAAATTACTCGTTTGTAAAACCACAAGGGCTGTGTTTGTAATATATAGAGACCTGAAAAATTCGCGAGTTCAATGACCCACAGGCCGATATCAACTGCATGTTCGTAAGTCAAGTTGGTCTTGTAAACAAAGGTGCAAGATGTGCTAATGCAAGATGTGTGAGGCTCTAGTCGCCGAGCTAGCAAAAGCGTGATTTTTTTTTTCTTTCGTAAAATTACATTTGAAATATTTTTTAAAGTTGCTCTCCACTGTTCATTCATCACATTTGTTTTCTAGAAGAAAAAAAATTATTTTATGTGCCATCCTCAATAATCTAAGTTGTAATACAAGTTTTTAATTGCAATCTTTTGCAGATTTTACGAGGAAACTGTTCGCAGTTTTACAAAGGATTTTCTTGGCGACTGGGTTTCCAAGGATTTTTCTTGTAAAAGTACAAAACATTCTTTTCTGTGTAAAGTCAGTAACGACGACGGAGGGAAATCAGTTTCTTGTGTATAAAATAAACATGTAGAAATGATTGGGAGGGGCTCCTGTTTTTTTAATGCGCGTAAGTGTAAGAATCAGCAAATTTGTAAAACATTTACTTTTGTAATATTTTTCACAGCTTTACTTGACTGGCGCATGAATGAACTGCCAGGCTCACGAGCAATATATTTTACACGGTGGAAACTGAGCAACGGCTCCGAAATAGATGTAAGGGCTTTTACAGTGCTAGTTTAAAGAATCTTTTCAAGATTGTAAAAGCTATCTACTTTTTACATCAGTTTACGGCAGCTTAGTTTAAGACTGTCGATGAATGATCAGGTCGGCTTGTCCATTTGAAGATGTACACGACTGAGGGTCTGTCGTCATCTAAACGACGTGTACCGATTTCTCACCTAAAAACTGGGAGCAGAGTTGGTATCGTCTTACAGCCTTGAAAGAAAATTTAATTTTGATGAGGTGTTAACAACGTCTCTTTCATAAACACGCGACTTAAATTTTATAAAATGTCGCTGCCTTACAATACAACTTTATTTGGGCTTCAGTTTTTCTGGATGTTGCCAAAAAAAAAAAAAGGACAGCTAATTATTTAAACACAGATTGTAGTTATGGGCAACATCTTCATGTATATTAATTTTCTATAACACAATTGTCATGTTCCTTGCAAATCTTAACGAAATTAACAGAAAACTCTGCACAATAAAAGCGTATGCGGTGATCATACATCGGAATGGTTTTCCTAGCAAATTCAAACACATTCTAGATATATAACAATTATAATTATATTATAACTTATGCGTATGCAATGAAACGCTTATGAAACAAAATACGAAAGCAATATTTCTAACGTTCTCTACTTGGAAGTTACTGTATACTCTTCAATATTTAAGCTACTCTGAAATATTTAATCATGGGCAAAATAAATTCTATACTTTTCTAAACATTTCGTATACGTGAAGCTATAAGTAAACCATAAATGACCAAAATAGTTGTGCATTTTTTTTTTCGCTCGTCAAAATATTACGTACCAGTTTATGTAGGTGTGTACACTGTTCGTACAATGTACCGCTTTATGTTAACGGTATGTGCAAGTGAACTCTGTTAATATAGGACTTTTGCAGCGTAATTTAAAAATAGGCCATACAACGTTACGGTTCAGATTTTCCTACCTGTAAAAAACAAATATAGGCTGTTCGCGGTAAAATGCGCACTTTTGAAAGCCCTGCTTAAGATCTACTTGTATACACATAGTGTATTCTTCCGCCTTATGTAACATTGACATTCTCATGGGCCTCATCACTTTATTCATGCGTCGGTCAAGTGAAACTGTGAAATTATTAGAAAAGTAGATGTTTGACAAATCTGCTCATTTTTACTGTTCGATGCATTAAAAACATAGAAAGCGAAAGACAATATTTAATTTATCACAAATGGTTGCCTAACTTTTTTTATTCGACTTTAAGATAGGGAACTACTTCCCATCCATCGTTACCAACTTTACTGGGCACACGTCACTCAGTGCGCCCGTTACAATATATGCAGGTATGGGCAGTGACTTTTTCCTAAGGTTGATTTCAAAAGTGCTCACTTAATCGTGAACTGACTTTACTTCCTTACCATGTAAGCTTAACAACTTCCATTAGAGTTTAGGAAGTTAACAAGGAAGTTTTTTTTTACTGTGATAACCTTAAAATGTCACTGAACTCGAGGAAATCTTCACATCTTCACCTATAAGGTAGGGCACAGTTTTTTTTGCAAAAATTATTTGTAGTTAAAAACACATTTAGTAGCTCAAATCCACTTCCGTGTTACGATATTAACTGTCGGCGTTTTAAGATGTCTACCCACGATTCACGGACGTCCAATTTCAGAGTAATTTCATCCTGGTTGGTTGCGCCGTGTTAGGCTGTTCACGATAAAGTGAGCACTTTTGAAAGCCCCCTCGTTTGGATTAATAGTGAATAAATTCATTTTATTTTAGCCTTAGGCGTTAACTTCTGAGTGTGGTGAAATATTTACACTATGTTTATTACTTACATGGTAATATTTATTTTAAAAGGCAGTTAAATAATGAAACATGGCTGAAAGTAAAAGTAACTAGGGCTTCAAAAGTGCTCACTTTACCGGGAATAGCTTATAAGAAAATGTCTTCCGGCAAAGACACGCGACTAACAACCAAAGAAAAAAATTGCAAGTTTTCACGTCGGATATCGAAGCATAACCATCGCGGAACCATTCCCTACTGGTAGGAAGAACAGATTTCCGTGCAAAGAAACTTGCAGTTTTTTCTACGTGTGATGACATTGTGGTATAGTCTGCTCACGGTCAATTAAACACTTTTTGTTTTAACCTTTGAAAAATGCCACTGCCGCTATCTGCATGTATTTAAATGGGCATACTGACCTGTATGCGC
This sequence comes from Dryococelus australis, assembly GCA_029891345.1. Lineage (NCBI taxonomy): Eukaryota > Metazoa > Arthropoda > Insecta > Phasmatodea > Phasmatidae > Dryococelus > Dryococelus australis. Next base: position 33,881,399 of record CM057008.1, read on the forward strand.
CCGGCGAAGTTGGTAACGACGTTAAAACGGTAGTTCTAGCTCTCATGTCTTAACGTCGAGTTGAAAGTATTAGGTAAACATTTGTAGGTGCTGAAATTATTAGTTGTTTCTGACGTAACGACATCTTACAACTCAGCCCCTTCTGTTTAGAAAGTGAGCTTCGCGAAAGCTTGCTCTCGGGTCCGTGGCAATTACTCGTTGAGAATGAGAAGTACGTTATAATTTGAAATGCACGATAGTATAGTTGGCTCCTTTGGCTTCATGCTTCACAAACAAACTTATCGTTCTGACGTCATCACGCCGCGGTGCGAATCTCTGGTTGTAGCGACCTAACGGTTCATCCGTTCGGAGAAATTCTGGTGTTAGTTTGTGCGTAAAAAAAAAAAGAGTAACTAATAAAATAACAAGCAGAGCTAGTGATTTTTCGCGGAAAAATATGAGTAGACGATAGATTTCAATACGATAAGCACCCAACATCAAATAGTCTACTGCCATTGGTTGCTGTCTGCTTGAGGAGGCGTTTTCATGGTCAACCGGGCCACTCAGAATCCGGCAACATCGGCACGGCTCCTACATGATTCGTGTGCAGACAGTTAACACGTGTCTAAAGGTAATTCAGCCAATCAAGACAGGTAAATGGACCATACAGTGTTTTGGAATACAGCTTGTCTTGAAATATTTTCGCGAAATTTCACTACATCTAATAACCAAGAATCATAAATATTAAATACACATTGTGACTTTCTAACTAATAGTCATTTTCTTTGCAGATTATAAATCAAAATAGTTAAAAATTACGAGTTTGGGGGAAAGGACACTAATGATATTAACAACGTGAACAGTGCTTGACAATACAAATCTAATACTGAAAGAATGACTCACCTACCTCAATCCATTCTGGAGTTATATGAAGAAGAAGTTGACAATTCTACGCAAGAGCGAGATGCAGACGTGGCGATTGCGTCATCATCACCCAGTCCACCATTTTTTCCTCTCAATTCCCATAGACGTCACGTAAATATACCTACAGCCGTGTAGACCACACACCCTACCTCATTTTTACTTTGATATTTTTAATGCATATGTGTGTAAGAATTAGCAGATTTCTGAAATATTTACTCTCCTAAAAAAATTGTACAGTTTTATTCACCGACGCTTAATAAAGCGACTGCGCGCGTAGCATTGAAAATTTTTCATGCGGCGGAAGAATATAGAATATGTATGAAAGTAGTTCCAAAGCAGGGCTTCCAAAAGTGCTCGTTCAACCGTGGACAAGCTTTTATTTTGCTAGTGAACGCTTTTGATTCGCGAGCGAGCAAGCACAGTGTCCAACCGTGGAAGAAGATTTGAGCCCAGCGTTTTCAAATTCCACTATGCACGAATATTTTCTCGTGATATGCTGTAGTCCCTCTCCATAGGTTGCAAACTATACCCTAAAATGTAACTTTGACATCTAAATTTTATGAAAAAAATAGAAAAGAAATAAATAATGAATCACTAATTTTTATTTGAGGATTTCTCAACTTGCCAGTATTTTCTGAGAGAGTGCCGTTGAATAAAATTTTTTTTAACATTAATTCTACATTTTAACTCCATGGCCGCAGTTTTGATATGCAGCTCCCCAAAGGTTGTCGGATATCGAAAAATTAATTATTTTAAAATTATATCAAAGATTGTTCAACATTGCATATCATAAATGTTTTCACGAATAAAAAAATTTTACACTTTATATTTTTCGAAAAATTTTATATCAAATTCAACATTTTTCTGTTTTTCTGCAGCCAAAATAACAAATACTAACTAAGATGTAGAACTGAAAAAAAAAAATTACAACATAAACTAATGCCCTGGCTACCACTTGATATATATATATATATATATATATATATATATATATATATATATATATATATATATATATATATATATAAATATATATGCATAAAACAATTTAAAAATAATAATTTACATATTTAAACCATTATATATATATATATTATATATATAATATAATATATATATATATAATATATATATATATATATATATATAATATATATATAATATATATATATATATATGTAGAAATATTATATTATATATTATTAATATTGTTTTTAATTGCATGAACGGTTAATGCGTGCAAGTTGAACAATGTTGGATACAAACATAAATATAAAATAATTAATTTTTGGTATCCAAACACCCGTAAGAGTTTAGGAAGTGTAATGAAATATTTTTATAGGCTGTTCACGGTAAAGTAAGCACTTTTGACGTCCTAGTTACTTTTTCCTTTCAGTTATTTTTTATTCTTTAACCACCATTCTAATTAAATATTGCCATGTTAAGTATTAAACATAGTGTGTATATTCCACCGCACTGGAAGTTAACGTTTAAGGCTAAAATTAAATATATTTACCGACTGTAATTCCAAATGAGAAGGCTTTGGAATGTGCTCACTTTACCGTGAACAGCTTATAACAGTGTAGCGTGTGTGAGTTAGGGACGAACCTGCCGGTCTTGGTGATGATCATCTCGGTGCCGAGGTCGTGGAACTTGTCCCACAGGTCCTTGGTCTCGAGGTGACAGTCGACGAGCAGCAGCTCGGCGCAGTTGCAGCGCACCTTGACGCGGCTCGACGCCGTCGCAGGGCCCGGGGAGTCCCCCTCCCGATCGCCGCAGTCGCCCGGCTCCGAGCCCGACTCCGAGCGGGACGCCTGGCGTCGCGACGACCCTCCCTCGGCTTGCCCCTCGCTGTCCGAGCACTCCTCCACGTCCACCTCCACATCCTCCCCTTCATCGGCTTCCTCCTCCTCGGGCAGGTCCTCCTCCTCTTCGTCGCCGCGCCGACCACCGCGCCGTTCTGCAAGAGACACACCGACACAAACTTCAACCTCATCATATCTCCTTTATCAGCATCTTCGTTATCCTACCATCATGTGCACACCCTCACTTTCGCTTCTCACCACAAGACATCTTTATCAACATCTACTTCATCCTTCCACTCCCATTCTGCAATAGCCATTTGAAAACCCTCGTTCTCACTCCTCACTATACTATATCTCCTTCAACCTTGCCGTCTATAGTTCCAAGAATATCCCGGACTCTCTCTCCCAAAGGCCTCAATTTCATCCTTCCAATACTGATCTGCAAGAGCCAAACAGATGCCCACTCTAACTATTTCGAAGATCCCTCCTTCATCGATACCACTTTCACCCTTCCATTACTGCTCTGCGAAAATTTTCACACTCAATGAAGAAACATGCCTCTTTCTGAGGCCTCCCCTTCATTCTTCTGTCACCGCTATGCAACAGACACACATGCTCTCTCATATCTTACTACAAGACATCTCCTTCTTCAACATCACTTTCATCCTTCCATTGCCACTCTGCAACCTTGTCCATAGTCTATGAAGATACAAGCCTGTTTCTAAGGACTCTCCTTCAGCCTTCCATCACAGCTCTCCAAAAGCCACACACACGCTTCCTGGCACCTTACAACTAAACTCGTCCTTCATGAACACCAATTTCATCCTTCCACTACCCCTCTGAAACCCTGTTCATAGTCCTCCAATGTACAAACTTCTCTCTAAGGTCTCTCCTTCATCCCTCTGATATGGCTCTGCAACAGCCACACAGACACACACACACACACACACACACACACACACACACACACACACACACACACACCCTTTCCCTCACACCTTACAAGACATTCTTCGTAATCTACGCCATCCTCCCATTTCCACTCTACGACAAACATCTCGTTACCAGTTCCATGAAGAACCAAGTCTTTCTCAAAGGTATCGCCTTCCATCAGCATTGACTTCATCGACCCACCAAAAAAAAAAAACCCTTGTTTATAGTTCCACCAAGGAACAAGTTTCTTTCCACGAGACATCATACTTCTCAATAAACGTCCATTTTCCATTATTGCACTTCAACAGCTACACACATTCACGCCAATTCTCTCCAACACCTCTCCTTCCTCATCATCACTTAAATCCTTCAATCACTGCTCTGCAACCTTATCAATAATCTCACAAGAATCTCTCTGTAAAGCCTCTCCAGCCTTCCATTACTACTCGGCAACAGACACACACACATACACACACACTTACGCCCTGTGACAAGACGTATCCTTCTTCAACATCGACTTAATCCTTCCACCTCTACTGTAAAAAAAATCCTTTTTAACAGTTCCAAGAAGTACCAAGTCTTGCTCAAAAGAATCTCCATCAGTATCACCTTATCAATCCACTACCACTCTGCAACAGAAACCGTGCTTAGGTATAGTTTCACTAAGATCCAAGCATCCCTCCAAATATACTCCTTCACCATGAACGTCCCTTTCCCACAATCGCTCTGGAACTCGCCCCCCCCCCCCCCCCCCACACACACACACGCTCACTGACTCGCTCCAAGATCTCATTCTTCAACATCAAGTTCATACTTCCACAGCCACTCTGCAACAAATTTATTACATACTGTTCATGAATATCTGAGACTCTCCCCACAATATCTCCTTCAGTAACACCGTCATACTTCCCCTACCACTCTGCAACGTAAACTTGTTTACAGATCATGAAGACCCAGACCTCTCACCTAACCTCTCCACACACACCAAATTCATGATTCCAGTACGATTCTTCACCCTTGTTCATAGAAGTACACAAAGATACAAGACTCTCTCTAAGGCCTCTGTTTTATCTTTCGGTTACCGATCTGTTACAGCTACGCACACTTCGCAGTGTACAGTACTAGCCGAAAATCGCCTTCTTGTGCTTTACGCACACAATTGTGTACACTGGATTTGAATGGACTAATTCACCCGTTTCCAGTTACGAGTGTGTCGACCACATGGCACGCAGGCCTGAAAGCAGTGTATACGTCCCTAAAGTTCGTAAGACAAGGGAAGCATAATTTAGGTGAGATATAATCGAATGTCGGAGTACACTCGAGGATGAAGCTGTAGGTAAGCTTTCCACCTCTGAGATTAGCGGTTCGATCGCAGGCCTACACTGGCGGGAAATTTCCGAAGTACTCGAGCAAGGTGTGCCGGGGTTGTGAACTTTATTCATGGATTTCTCGGGAAACGAAGGTCAGGTGAACGACACAAGCAGACCATTTTCATTCATTTTAACGCTTAAATTCATAATCTGTTATGCAAAAACCGATAAATGGAGACCCGGAAATTTCACGGATTCGTTTGGCATCAAGCCTGATCCCACTCTCCTTTGTGCATTCGAGCATAAGTTAGTAGTTCATTGGCTGCTGCTGCAGTTCAACCCCAGAGTAAGTAGCACGGTATTCGGTTCTTATTATGTACAAGTGAATGCAGTTTAACTTGTCCTCAGATAAATCTCTGTCAATAAACCATTCGGTATCACACGCATTCCTGCGAAATTAGAGATGCAACCCTGGTTTTTTTTCCACGAATTAATTTAACGATGACGGGGACAGAGCTTACATTGGTTGCAGGTCTTTGTCCACTCACACATTACCCAGAAGCTGATGGTTCGATTTAAATACGTTTTGTAAACTGTTCAATCACCTCGTCTTTCAGCTCCAACTTCAAGGGGGTGTGCTCCAACTTCAAGGGGGTGTACTGGCAATGGAACACAATTTAGCTGTATATGTGTTTCCTTAGTTTTTCGTAAATACGTAGGCGGAGTTTGCACATGTCATTGCGAAACATTTTGTATATTGAATACGGTGAAAGAAAAAAAATCGATCATTTACGCAGTAAACTGGAAAGCAGTTTCCCAGCGATAAATCAGACTTGACTAATATTACCTAATAACGAAATACACGTTCACTAGCCCTGGGCATGAAGTGCGTATACGACTGTTTCAAGAACAAGGCTAGATAGTCATAAACGCCTGCAACTTTAAGCGCTAGCCTTAAGAGGGTAAAGCAGGTTTCAGACAGAGAAATTTCAAGTTCGAACCCCGGTAAGCTATGGACATGCAGTTATGTTAGATTAAGTTTTACTGATCTTGCTTGCTTTATAGGCTTTCGCGATTAGTAGGGACACCTGCTTTTCGATAAAAGCATAATTTGAAGCACGTTCACTCAGATCCAGTTTTGTAACTGGTTGATTATTTCTGTTGCGCGTCTTAGATGCCTGCTCGCGAATCACAGACGTCCAGAATGGAAGTAATGTACACTCCAAAAACTTTTTTATTTGCTGCAACGCGTGTTTTGCTGCCGCAAAAAAAAATCGTTAAATATGAATAGGGCCATCTGTTTTTCGCGAAAATATTCCAGGACTAGTAGTACATTAGTTCCGAAACAATTTTGTGGCTGGGGGATATCAACTTTCACGCTCCCTTACCCCCCCCCCCCGGCCCCCATTCATGGACGTCCAGTGTCGGGGTAACTTACGTCTGATTGGCACAGTCGAGTATGAAATGTCTTCTCACACAGACCAGTGGCCAAAAGCTAGAGACCTGCAGAATTGCCGTTAATATCTCGGGACACGTTAAGCTTTAAACACGCGTGCCTTTGCAATACGTCTGTCATTGGAACCATACTGTATCTGACAAGCCCTGGGTAACGCTGCGCCAATCATCGAACACTTCACGGTTGTGTGCCCGAATCACGTGCAGTTCAGTTAGAAAAGGGCGTGACTTGGCATCTACGGGGCAGCCAATGGAAAAACGACGCCAACTCCGGTACATACAGTACTGTGAAGTTCAGCCTGATGCCAAATGATAACGTGAATTCTACATGTCTCTACCAATAGCCAAAGGAAATTTCCAAGTTTGAACGTACGGCGTTGAAATACAGCCTGTGTGTTAATCTTATCGCGAAAAAAAAAAAGGCCCTAAATATGAACTATTGCAAAGTAGACTTGCCGCAAACAAAAATGTTGTATGCTTTATGTATTAATGACAATGTACATTATGGTTACAATAATTCAGCAGTAGGCTTATTCTTTGCGGAAAAATCAGTTACCTTATTTCGAAAGTTAAACAGTTATACAGATGATCTAAAGCATGTGTTATTTGACAAAGTATCATTTAGAAAGTTTCATTAAGGACTACAGACTATAAAAAAACGAAAACATATTTTGCTATCAATTATCCCTTTTCTTTTATATACAGCAACATTTATTTACTGTAAAGAAAGCCTAAGGAAGAGTTTATTTTATTATAAAAGTAAATTAATATTGCCATAAAGCAAAACTGTATAAAGAAAAAATGTAATTACGACAAACCTAAGTTTCTAGTTTCTTTACCATTTCGTTCGAATTAAAGCATTGTTTCGTCAGTGAAAACAAACAGAGACAAAAAAATGCTTTTTCCGATAATCAGAAAACTTTGAACCTATTTTTCTATCAGTATAATTCTGATTGGCCCAGTCAAATAATAACATGTCTTCTCAGCAAAAAAAGGTGACCAATAATAATTAGTAACATGTCAAAATTCGCATTATTATCAGGTAACATGCTACAATTTATTGAACTACTGTATACCTACTTGAGCGCAATTTGTAATTTTTTCATTGATTATTGGCAACTATACGTCACTTACGTGTGTCACTGCTTCATTGCAGATTGGTTGCTCTACCATCGAGACTTTACTATTGGCTAAAAGTGGCTTTGAAACGTGCCATACGATTTGTAGGCCAATAGCAAAAGTCGAAATAGCGTACAATGTGTTGGAGTTCAGCCTGCAGCGAAAAAATAAAGCGAATTTTGCAGATCCCGAGCAATAATCAAACTTTTCTAAAGTCCTTCTAAATCTCTACTTCCAGGTTATTCCTCCGCCTCGTGCAAACCGAACTTAACCGAGTCTAGAAAATTACACCAGAGGACAACGCACAGAATTCGTGTGCACTTAGTTGTAATAATATTTTTCATGAGAACTATTTTTACTAGGTGTTACCAGCACACGTGTTTTCTCACTGCTTTTTATTCATGTTTATTTTAAATTATATAGTATAATTTATAAAAAAAAATATATAGGCGAAACTTCAATTTAACCAAAAATTAGATTCTTTTATGTTAACACGGCCGTTTGTTTTGCGTGAATACGTCTACGTTGACGCGCTCGGACGCCTTGGTGTTTATTTTACGTTCCCGGCACCGCTTCACTCGATCATACGGGGTTTCATGGGTATCACTGGATTGTTTTTCAGATGCTATTTCCAACCGTATACGACTTCTGTATTTCGACTTGGCTTTTTGACGAGTATAAACCGGAACTGTTATAAGTTTTCTTAATTTTTTACATTATACTCATACAATTTCACCATAACCACGACACAAAAATGTTTTTATAGACGCGATCGATTGATCTTGACGAGCGCTGTCGATTGAAACCTAAACGAGCGCCGTAGCTTCTGTTAGTCAAAAGTTATACTACGCGGAAGTTATGAGACGCGGTCAAACGAACTGAAAATTGCCCCCCCCCCCCCAACCCTCCTCCCGCCACCCACGGACATGCTTTGCAGTCCTCAGTCAAAGTAACGTATTCTTTGATCCCTTGGCAAGCGAGCGGTGTAATTAAATTTTGAATGTAGGCGATAGATTTGGAGCTGCAATGCCAAACTCTATCCCGCGATTTTGTTATCATCGGATTTTCTAGATTGCCTCCCACTATGGTCGCAAATTTAAAGACATATTCACGTCAAAAGTGTGTAGAAACAACCGATCGACAGTATGGTATTGAAGCCCACCGCGAACTCCAGCAGCAGACGACAGCGAAACGACGGCACTTGCCAGGAACATGTTGGAAAGGCCGTTCACCAATCAGGCAGCTGATAACGGGCAGGCCAGCTGGCAGCCGAGCGAAGCGGTAACTTCTCGCAACCCGCAGTAGCCAATCAGAAGCCAGATCCATTACCATAGTCCCCGCGCAGCCAATTAGACAATGGGTGCGGGTACACTAAAGGAACTAGTATGCCGTTACGCCTATTCTTTGCCATAACCGGAAGAAAACTGCATGGCTAGGAATAGGTGTTATCCGCGAAACAGATTTCAAGACCAATTGTACTCCAAAACGCTTTGGTTCATATGCACTTTCGTAGGTGGGTGATTTTAAATGGCACGTGCCTCAAGTTCCTGTACGCGAATCATGTACGTTCAGTGTCGGAGTACTTTATTACGATTTGCCCAGTCAAATAAGAACTTGCCTTCTCACGTAGACACGAGGCCAATAACCACACGAAGTTGTAGTTGCGAGCGTTGGTTATTGAAGTCTAGCATGCATGGCTATAAATATTTTACAAGAAAAATCTTTGGAAACCCAGTTGCCAAGAATATGTTTTGTAAAACTACAAAGAGTTTCTTTGTAAAATCTGCAAAATATTCATTTGTAATATTGTCTTACAGTTGACATTATTTAGAAGACTACATAAAACAAATTTTTCTACAATAAAACAAATGTGATAAATTAATAACAGTGAATAACTCTTTATATATATATATATATAACGAAAAAAAAAAATTACACTTTGCCAGACGGGCATAGCACCCGCATTCCTATTATTATCAGCCGTCACACTTACGAGCTTTAAACTTATTTTTACAGAAAATATAAGGGCATCTACTTACAAAATATTAGTGAAGTTATTTGGTTAAAAAAAAATAGGTATATTTATTTCATTTTTTAAGATTTCTGGTGTTGAGTTTTTAGATTTGCTCGTCTCTTTAACAACGAGTTATTGAGAGTCGATTTAAGAGTTCTGTGCAGCTAGGAAAAATTAACTGTTGTTGAATGATACGGCCACGTTTTACTGAAATTGTCGTTTTATTATGATTATTTGAGTTGTTTTAAGTGTTTTGCGTTATTCAAAATTGCAATATATTTCTTTTTGCACGCAGCTACACTTTACATCACCCATAGTTTTTGCACAAACAGCTATGTACGGTTTTACGATGTTGAATGTCCGCCAATTTGCTGAAGCTCGTGGAAACGGGTCAGTATAGTAAAAACATTTCTTGAGGTATATTACAAACACGGCCCTTGCAGTTTTACAAACGAGTGGGTTTACAAGAGAAATCGTTATACTGTTACAAGCATTTGTAAAACTACAAAAAAATTTCTCAGGAAAAATTACAAATTTTTTTTACAATGTACGTAGGCCTATGGCTAGAGCCCCGAGTATTCCGCGGATTGAGTTGGCAGCGAGCTAGGCTGGACAGCTCTCTATACAGTCGAGGCATTATCGTTTGCTTATTGGTTGCCGTGATAAAGTGAGACCACTGTACAGGACTGTTAAACACCCACTCACACTACTGATTCCTGCCCATTACTGGCTCGCAGTTACACGGGGCGTGTCTCAAGAACTGCCGTACACTCACAACAGTAGGAGAAAAGAACAAGTGTTTGTCGTCTAACTCGCCCCCGGATGAATTCGCGAAATACTCGCGGCCCCAGCTATAGCATACGCATGCACAGTATGTTGAGAAGTCAATAGTCCCGCCGGTAGATCCGTCGTCTCCCGGCTGCAAGTCATCCCAGCGGCCACGTCTGAATCATTCTTCTGGTGTGGCGAAGACGTCGCGAAGAAATTATCGCGTTTGGCGATAGCCTCGCACAGGAAGCAGTAAAAAGAGTTTCACACGGACCTGGTGTGTTATACTTGTGAAGAACATCGCGAGTGAGCAACGAGCAACAGTACCTCGCTAGCACCTGTCTCATGAGGCGCCCGCATCGTTTCGGGCCAGTTTCCACATTTACACGCCATTAAAAAAATATATATATAAAGTCCCCATGATTAATATCGTCCACCCTGCCCGTCAGCTAACAGCCACCGGCATATAAACCCGTGTCGCGCACCTGGCGGAGTCAAAAGTCCTGCTCGAACTATACCGCGAAAAAGGAGGCGTTGGCCTAGTTAAGAGACCTGACGAATTCGCATTGTTATTTGTAGGGGGTAGTGAAATTTCGAGAAAATATTTCAAGACAAACCGAGCGAGGTGGCAACTCGCTCCCCGGTCCGGCCACCTTGATTTCGGTTTTTACATGGTTTTCCGAAATCACTCCAGGCGAATGCTGGGATGGGCCCCTAACATAGGCCATGGCCGATTCCTTCCCATTCCTTCCCCAATTCCTCCTCCCTGTGCAATTTGCACTTGTTATTTGGCATCGGCCTGTAGGACTACACACTCGAGCCGGAGTTCTCCATTGGCTCATTTTTTTTTTTTTTTTTTTTTTTTACCGAACTGTGCGTGATTGGAGTACGCGATTGTGGAGTGCTCATTTACTGGCGCAGGGTTATCCAGGGCGTGTGAAATAATGTACGGTCCAATGCAAAGGTGCATGTGTTTGAAATTCAATGTGTCCCCAAAAATAATAGCGCGAAATTTTACAGGTCTCCGCCAATTCATCGCGCCTCTGAATAACTGATTCGCAGACCGTCTTATTGGGCTAGGCTGTGATTGGCTCATATTACTGTAGCCGAACACAAAGCCTATAGAGAACATTTACTGTGTTAACGAAAAAAAAATGATGTCTCGACTTAAGTAATGCACGAATCATGATCGAAGCCATGTTGCATTAAGAGTGTCCGATGTGAAAAATCTGATTTGTTGAAATTGCTGTACTTCTCATTTGAAGAATGGCCAATGCTCACATGAACGAACTTATAGTAGTAGCTTACGTTGTTCATTGGACGTGAGAGCACGCTAGACACAAGTACAGTGAATATCAATATATTGAACGATTGTGGAATAATTATAGATTTTCTTCTTACGCTAATACGCATTAAAATACAGAAAGAAAAATAAATTATTTCAGTAGTCATAAATATTTACCTAACAGTTTCAAATTCAACGTTGCGAGTGGAAATACTTACCTTCAGTCGTTACCAACTTTACTGGGCGAATGCAAGTCAGTGTGTGTGTGTGTGTGTGTGTGTGTGTGTGTGTGTGTGTGTGTGTGTGTGTGTGTGTGTATATATAATCCTCCGACTGCCACTGAAGACAAGGTCGAAGTGAGCTGCCTGTGTTGTCCACTACAGCAATATCAGTTTTGTTGGTGTCTGTATCCACACATACCAAAGTTCTATTGGTCCTGGCTGCACTCACTGTACTCCGCAACGTTCAGATATTATTGGCTGGCCGCCAGCCAATTAAGTCGTGCGGTGATTGCGTACCAATTAAAGGGCCGCGACAGGGGTAACAAGTTTTACAGTCCGTAGTGTTAATTTGAGAAATTACTGAAAAAAAAAAATTACTTTCACCAGCTTTAACTCTTTGTAGACTATGCTCGAGCGTAGCTTGAGCAAAGCTAATTAGAAAATTTCTTTGTTGTCCAGAACAAAATTCGCACGGATGTGCAGTCTTTGTTCGGCTAGTGTTTAATATGACATCACAGGAACACTATAGCCAAGTAACAATGATATTGCTAAAAATATAATTTCTATTTTTAATAGCCACGCAAATGGAGATGATTGATTGTAAATTCTTTTGTACGATAAAGGACATTTGATAGGGTCAATATCAGCTCGGCTCTCCATTGGTTGATGACCGGCCAGTAATGAACGCTGTAAAGTACAGGGTAGTGTCCGGTGTGGTATGGACCAATAGGACGATGGTGAGTTCTAACACAGACACCAACAGAACCGGTGTTCTTGCAGTAGTTAATATAGATGGCTCACTTCCAAGTCTCTTAAGTGACAGTAAATGTGTGCAGACCTCAGTGTGTTAATACTAACAGGTTATAACATTTTACTTAGACTCCAATAAAGTCCAGAGGAACAGCAATTATATAAAAGCGTTAGTTTTGTTTTCAAGAACAAAGAAATTTCATATTAACGTAACCTCGTTTATGTACGTGTAAACTCCGCAAAGGATTAACAATGAACGGTTTATAATATTTTTTTTTACGATGTCATTTATATCCTTTTTGTTACTACTGTTATGAGTAGTCGCTTCGTCTACGTGACCGACTTGCCTCTCCTCTAGGTTGGATCTGGCAGTATCTCCTTTCCCGGCGATGCAAGCGGAGGCTGGAAAGGGGAGGGAAGGCCCAACACACCAGTTCGACTATCGCTAATGGGGCTGACGTCACCGTCATCTCTGGATGAGCAAGCGACTTAAGCGGTTAACGGTAAAGTGATCACTTTTTAAGGCCCTGCTAAAATTTTCCTCAGCCAATTACTATCTTTCCGCCACTTTTTAATATAAGCATTGCTACGCAAATAATAAACACAGAGTACACATTTTATAACTCTCAAAAGTTAACGTGTAACGCTGCAATAAAATACATTTATTAGTGGTTAACGGCTGCTGGGAGGGCCTTAAAAAGTACTCACGTTACCGTGACTAGCCTATAGGAAGGTGTCGCGCGGATTTCCTGGTCGTCATCTCCCTCGGCGCAACTCGAGGCGCAAAGAACCTTCTGGGTCAGGGCACCTCAGCTATATAAACGCAGTGACCAGCGGGTGTGGCGTGCGACCATCTAGAGTGAGGAAGAGATTTGGGCGGCTCTTACCAGCGAGGTCTTGAGAGCCGATGAGGGTGAAGTGAGGTGGGTATGGAGCGGAGCCGGAATGAAAGGGCGCGAGAAATGGGAGATCCTTGAGAAAATCCACTGAACAGCGGCATCGTCCGACACGATTCCCACATGTGAAAATCCAGGGGATGCCTCGCCTGGAATAAAAAACCAGTTCGCTTTTGAGGGGGGGGGGGGATAGTCTAACGACTACACCATCGCGGCCCCACGACCATCTGGAGAGCTAGACTAAGAAAGTGGGACTTGTTTGGTGACAGACATCCGGGTGATCTAACTGTATGATGACGTATTTTTTATCGTGCATTTGCAATGGATGGCGATTTAGTGAGTGTAGCTAGTATAAGGACAGCGATTTGGACAATAATACGTATCTCTGAAATTTTAGCAGATTCATTTTAGGACAAGCTAGACTTCAAGCACGTGCGCATAGCAGTTACGTTTGCAATTGTATCTTAGTTTATAAGCCACGCCCTGGCGATCTATGAGCCAATAATACATCTGGACGATAACAAGGAGCGAATGCCGTGCTACCTGGATCGTGGTTAAGACTGGCCTCTCTCTTGGGCAGCAGCCATTGAAAGGTGCACGTCATTTGGCCTAAACTTATTTGGCCTAAACAGTTCCAGAATCGTCACTTGGGCTGAAATCATTTGGCCTAAAGTCACTTGGCCTAAAACTAGTTGGCATGAATTCACTTCGTCTAAAATTAAATTTTCTGAAATTACAGAGCCTAAAATTATTTATCCAAAAGTCTATTGGCATAAAATTATTTTGCCTTAAGTCACTTGGCCTGAAATAATTTTGCCTCAAGTCATGTGGCCTAAAATAATTTAACCTATAATCACCAGGCCTAAAATTATTTAGCTTAAAGTTACATGGCTTAAAATTATTTAGCCTAAAGTAATTTCAGCCAAAATGATTAAGCGTAAAGTCACTTGGCCTACAATTATTTAAGCCGATGTCATGTTGCCTAACATTATTTAACCTGAATGCATCTGGCCTACAATTATTTAGCATATTGTCACATTGCCTAAAACTATTTAGCCTCAAGTCACTTTGCCTATGATTATTAGGTCTACAGTCACTTGGCCAAAATGTTTTTCTCTAAAGTCACTTAGCCTAAAAATATTTTGCCTAATTTTAGGCCAAATAGCGGGTACCCCCACTTGACTCATAGCTGAGCTTGACGTAAAAGCATATAAGGCTGTGTAGTCCAGTCTACAGGTCACTGGATTCGCGAAATTTTCTGTCCCTAACAACAGCTAATATCAACAGACCAAATACTCGATTCCTATTGGCTACACGTATTCACGGGCACAGCAGAGTGAGCTGCCCAAACCCTCTTCAGGGGTCACGGTGACTGAGCGGTTAGCCTGCTCGCTTCCCACCAAGGCGGAACCAGGTTCAATCCCCGGCCGGGTCACTCCCGGATTTTCGCGAGAGGGAATCGTCTTGTACGATGCCGCCAGTCGGCGTGTTTTCTCGGGCATCTCCCTCCCCCCAATGCGTTCCGACGCTGCTCCGTTCTCACCTCACGTTCAACCGCATCGGCTCTCAAGACCTCGTCAACAGCTGCCCCCAAATCCTTCCACTCCGCTCGCAAGAGCGTGTCGCACGTTTCCAGATTCCACCGCGCGCGGCGCTGAAGTTTGAACGAGAGAACCCGTTCCACGCGCACGGGTTTCCCGCTTATCCGCGCAAAACCCGCATCGCAATTAACGGGAGCCTTTCTTTTCTTCTCTTTAGCGCCTCCTGACGGGCGACGCCTACCATAAGTCGTCCCGGTAACTGGGAGACCCCCAAGCAGCACCGAAGAAGACTGCCCTTCCCCGCCGGTAACAGCCGTTTAAAAACACTCATTAGCGACGCGCGTGAACTCATTAGGCTTACCCCGTCTTGTTCACAACGAGCATGTGCGCAGCTGCTAGACCCTACGCTCTTTAACGGTTAATTGAGCACTTTTCGAAGACTGGCTCAGGATCCACTTTTCCCTTCTACTTCACGTCTTGCCACACAAAGCGCCACGCGGGAGCTACATCCCAGCGTTGAACGAAAATTCGGTCAACCTGGAAAACCGTAAGTGAAGAGATCTGGGGAGGCTCTTATAACCGAGGTCTCGAGAGCCGATGAGGGTGAAGCGAGGTGAGTATGGCACACCGGCGGAATGATGGTGCGGGGGAAACGGGAGATACCCGAGAAAACCCCGCTGACAAACGGCCTCGTCCGGCGCGATTCCCACATGCGAAAATCCGGAGAGACCCGGCCGGGGATTGATTCCGGATCGCCTCGGTCGGAGGCGAGCAGACTAACCGCTTAGCCACCGTGGCACTAAGTGTTATTGGATTTCAAAGTTTGTACTTCAAACATAAATTTGGTTCCCATGTATTTATTATTCTGTGCATACATATAATTCTCTTGTATTTTTAATATTTCACTTTACAATTTTTTAATAAAACAAATGAAACTTTTTTCGGTATCAAAGTCTAGAATTATTTAATATATCTTATTAATTGACTAATTTAACTTTTCGTATATGTAGAATTTGGTATTCAATAATCGAGACTTCCGTAAATATTTTAGGAAATGATTGCGAAAAATGGTCTTCTTATAATATATTTTGGCACAAATTTTGCGTAACTATCAAGGATGAAAAATTTACCGGGGTAGAAACCCTCGTGCTCCCAATTTATTGGTGGATGGCGCACCCTGGTGATAAATGCTGAGCACCCGAATCCTGGAGACGCGTGTGCTTTAAATAGTTAAGTACACTGTAAAAAAATTCTGTATTTGTACCAGTAGCCAAATATATTCTTGTAAGACTACAAAAATAAAGACTAAATTTCTCAAAATCTTAAAGGGGATTGTGTAGAAACTAATATTAAGTTCTAACTAGCAAGTGACGAAGAATTCAACTGTATTATACATTTTTAAATACATAAACTATTTTGTATGTTTGGTAAAACAATGTGTTGTAAATATACAATATTTAGAGACCTGAAGAATTCGCGGATTCATTTTGGTACAAGCTAGACTTCAAAACACGTGCTTTCATATAACGTTAGACATTGGTTCCACACGGTGTTTGACACCTCCTGGAGAACACTGGTCCAATTGGCACCCTTCTCTATGACAGCAGACAACCAATGTGCAGTTGATATTGGCATATTTGCACTTAAGTCTGTAGAGTCTAGCCTGCAGTTCACTGAACTCCAACAATATTAGGGCCTATGTCTGTATAGTTAGGGAAAATCATCGGCAACTAGTTTCCAAAGAATTGTTTGTAACAAGCTCAGAATTCTTTACTGTGTACTGCATGTGTGCAATTTAAAGAACAACTCGAATTTAAAATGAACTAAACATTTTTCTCTCTAAAACGGACAATTCATAAAATAAAGCGCAAAATAGCGGCGATTCTGCACGATCGAGGGACCTAACCTCGACCAGTTACGTGGAAATATGAATTAACACGTTGAGGTCTGCACACATTTACTGGCACTTAAGACAAATTAGAAGTGAGTCAACTATATCCACTACTGCAAGAACACTGGTTTTGTTGGTGTCTGTGTTAGAATTCACCATCGTCCTATTGGTTCCCACCACACCGGGCCCCACCTGTACTTTATAGCGTTCATTATTGGCCGGTCATCAACCAATGGGGAGCCGAGCTGATACTGACCCAATCAAACGTCTTTTATCTTACAAAATTATTTACAAGCAATCATGTCCCCTTGAGTGGACATACATATAAAATAAATAAATTCTATCGTTAAAAATATCATTGATACTGCACTGTTGTGTTCTTGTGAGGTCGTGTTAAACACTAGCCGAACAAAGACTGTATATCCGTGTGGGTTTTGTTCTAAACAACAAAGAAATTTTCAAATTAGCTTTGCTTGAGTGTAGTCTACAAAGTGTTGACTAACCGTCAATTACGTAAACGACACCGACGGCCAATGGAGGCACGACAACAGCCGAAGTGTATTTGTAGTATTGAAGTCCACTGAGTGCTCCGTTTTTTTTTTCTCGCGAAAAATCACTGGCCCTAGTATTAGCTGAAAGATATCTAGGGCACGCCAAAGAAACTGAATTTCTGAGACATAGCTAACACAAACGCACAGATATTTAGTGTCTGTGTTTGAGAAGGAAAACACTAATTCCACAGGCCCCTAATTCTTTAGCTATTTAACACTTTGAGCACTATGCCTAAGTCCAACTCAGATTACACTAAAATTAAATTTTTTTTCTGCCATTGTAAACGAAATACGTATAGTCTATTCATGGTTTATTCATACTTTTTGAATCAAACCTTTGAAAAATCACCCCATATATGACGTGTTTGGTATTCCGTAAATATGTTATTTATCACAAGCGTTTTATACCTCTGTTAACATTAAAGTATCTCATTTTCATTAAATGAAGTTTAATTTATATTTTATTTATAAAGTATAATATTTCGTATATAATAAATATGAATAAAAACAGCGAGAAAACATGTGTGTTGGTAGCGCCTAGTAAGAAATAGTTCTCATGCAAAATATTATTACAACTGAGTGCGCACGAATACGGTGCGTTGTCCTTTGGTGTAATTTTCTAAACTTAGTTAAGCTAAGTTTGCATGAGGCGGAGTAATATCCTGGAAGTAGAACTCAAGCAGGTTTTCAAAAAAAAAGTGTGAAGTGACCGTGAATAGATTACACCATAACAGCAAGAGTGACAACACAAGAAAAAATATTGTTACATTACTAATTAGACGTAGACTTAACAGTGCACCAACTTGTGTACGACGTAAACTGGCGATAGTGGCTAGTCGTTGCAGGTCGTCGTTACAGCAGTTAGTCAATTACTAGCAAAACAAGCCTATTACAAAACTTTTAACTTATTTTTTTGTGTATCCTCAAAGTCTGTCTTGAAATACATAAGGTAAGTGGATTTCAGACAACTTGACGTAAAATTCCTTTTATTTTTATTGACATGTTAAACTTCACTACCTTGTAAACTGTAAATGTTGATTTGTATTCGTACAAGTTTTTTTTTTTTATTTTTGGAAACAAACGACAAAACATAATTTTGTGACAGTATAAATAAATTAGAGCAAATTTCACAAACCTTAGTGTGACAGTTGTAAAACTGATATTGAATTTCAATAAGCGAGTGTAAGAAACTTCAAGTGTGTGTACAAACATGTTTTTTTTTTAAATAATGTGTTGTAAGGATACAATATTTCAGCTGTAAATCTTTGGCACATAGTTACCAAAGAATTTTTTTGTGACAAGTACAGAAATTTTTTACTGTGTACACACTCGAGCACAGTTCTTGGTGCGGCCACAGTGTCTGAGTGGGTAACCTGCTCGCCCTCAACAAGGCGATCCGGGTTCAATCCCCGGCCGGATCACTCCGGATTTTCGCATGTAGGATTCATGGCGGACGATGCCGTTGGTCGGCTGGTTTTCTCGGAGATCTCCCGTTTCCCCCACCCATTCATTCCGGCGCTGCTCCATACTCACCTCAATCACCCTCATCGGCTCTCAAGACCTCGTTAATAGCCACCGAAATCTCTCTCCAGTTATTCGTTCGATTAGTAGCTGGCTTGTGTTGGCTGAAATTCGCTGTACAGGCCACCATTTCTCCATAATATTTCGTCTTACGAGTTGTGCTTATTTTTATGGCACCCCAAAAAAAACACATTACCTGCGCAAGAATGAAACATTCCCACGTCTTGGAAATAATCGGGGATAGTGGTTTGGAGAATTTATACACTACCGAATGGCATTGAAAGTCCACGTGCGGATTGCACCTTGATACATTTTCTGCCTTATAATTGCAAATTTTATTGTGTTGAATGTTTGCACTGGGACTACAGTAAATATAAGGTGCCATTAAATCATGTAATCGTATTATAGGGCATTGGCCACTCTACCACTGAATATTTATTATTGACTATAGCTAGAGACATGCAAATTTCGCGTTATTATCCAACTTTAGGTTAAACTACACAGTTCTGTCTGTACTGGATCTGGCGTCGTTTTTACTTTGGCTGCTACATATAAGTGATGTTACTCCCTTTTTTGGCTGAATATCGCGTGATTGGGACACACAATTGTGAAGTGTTCCCTTATTGGCACTGAGCTACCTACGTCGTGTCAGATAAAGTATGGTCCAATGACAAAAGTATTGCAAAGGTACACGTGTTTGAAGTTTAATGTGTCCCCAAATAATAACGCGAATTTTGCAGGTAAATTAGATACAGCCAATACTTTAGGCGTCTGACACGGCTTGTCGACCAAGGAGTGTGGAGTTTAGTCTAATGCCAGATGATGCCAGTATACTATACACAGAGATAGCGATTTTTCGCGATAAAAAAAATACGAGTGCAAGCTAGACTTCAATACTATAAGCACCCAACAGCAGTTTGTCTATTGCCATTGGTAGCTGGTTGCTTGAGAAGACCGTTTTCTTAATTTTTGACCGGGCCACTCAGAATCCAGCCACATCGGCAAGGCTCCTACGTGATTCGTGTGCAGACAGTTAACACGCATCAAAAAGTAATCCAGCCAATCAATAAAGGTAAAAAACACTACAGTGTTTTGAATGACTTAAAAACTTTTCGCGAAATTTCCCTACCCCTAAACATACAGCATTGTCACTGTAATGATGGTTTTTGTCATTTTTCAACGTTCACATTTAAGTTTCAATAACCAAATCGATAGGGATAGAAAAATTTCGCGAGTTCCATTTCAGGACAAGCTAGACGTCCAACATGTGTACATCGAAGCCAGCTTTGCAATTGGATCGCAGTTCATCAGACACGCCTTGGGCGACTCTGAGCCAATAGCAGACTTGCGAGGAAACACGTAGCGATCGCCATGCCGCCAGGTGTGTGGTAACACTGGCTACACTCTGGGGCAGCAGCCAATGAACAAACATCTGAGGCTCGAGTGTACAAAGGACTGCGGAGTCTAGCCTACAGGTCATTGAACTCACCAAATTTTCCTATCCCTACAGATCGATGAACGAGAAACAAAATATCGACTATCATTTTTGTCCTGAAAAAAAATATTTACGTTGAAATATTCCATAGTTTTCTTAAAATTTGAATAGGCACAGTTGTTTGCAATGGGACCCATATGGCAACAATAAAACCGCCTTACTAGAGCCACGAGAATTTCGTGCGTTGAACTGGCAGCAAGCTAGACTTCACAGTGCTTTTTACACCCGGGACACACAGCCGTTCGCGTATTGGTTGCTGCGATCAAGTAAACCTGGGCTCACAACCATCCGTCACACCCGTCAGTCGCCCGTCCGTCAGTCAGTCATCCGTCGGGTTTTCCGTCCGTCATTTAAAAGCGACTCCGAACAATCCGTCATCCGACAATCCTTCTATCCGGCAAAATTTCAGCCTGACAACATTCCTACGTAGAAGGTATATTTTTGTTGGAAATACATTTTCAAGAGCGTAAGCTTCTGGAGAAATAATTTTTTCACGTGATAAAATTTTATACTGAATTGTTGTTCACGTGTAAAATTCCTGAATTCACCACCAAAATAAATAAATACATAACCACCGCGTTGCATTTTATTTCAAAAGTGCGTATTCGAGTCTACGGGATGTCGTCAGAAGGCGGTGGCTCATCCATCGGTCCTTCGAGAGTTAAATGTTTGAGAAATATTTGATGGATTGAAGGACAGGAAAAAAAAAGTTGCCCTGCGATTGGTCGACGACCACGTGACTGCCTGACTAACGGATGCGACGGATTGTTGTGAGTCCACCTTAAGGCATCTGTACAAACTACCCTCCTGCTTATTACTGGCTCACATTTAAAACGGGGCGTGTCCCAAGAACTGCCGTCCAATCGAAATAGCAGGAGAAAAGAACAAGTTGGTGTTTGAAGTCTAACTCGCTAATGAATTAATTCCCGAAATACTCGGAGCTGTAACCATGATAGTAAATAGGAGGTGTATTATCCAGGACAAACGGATGCCGGTTGTGGATCAGTGGGTCAGCTGCCATATTTGATTCCGCCATCTTGGTAGTCAGTAGGCCACCATTTTGGTTTTTCACTTCATGCTCTATCATTCCATGTTGTTTTGTCATGCTCTACGCCGACCTCGCGTGGCGCAGTCGATTGGTGCGCCACCAATATGTGGTGCGGTAGGCTCTGGGTTCGAATACCGTGTAAGGCATGGGTGTTAATTTAAGTTAGGTTATGCGTTAGTCTGTAGGCCGTCCCCTGCTAAGCTTTCTAGCATAAAACGGGGGGACGTTGAAAAGCCATTTACAACTACAAATTACAATTTCATACTCTATCATTCCGTCTTGTATTTTCATACCCTATCATGGGCCATGAGTAGACACACGAAGAATTCGCGGGTTCATGTGAGGACAAGGTAGAATTCAAAACACGAGTGTTTATATAAATCCAGCCATTGGAACACACGGTGTTCGGCACCTCCTAGAGAACGCTGGCCCAATCGTTGCCTTCCACTGTGACAGCAGACAACCAATGTACGGTTGGCATCGGCATAAGTGCATATAAGACTGTGGAGTCCAGGCTGAAGGTCATTGAACTCGCGAATTTTCCAGGTATCTAGCCATGAGAATACAGAAGGTGAAACATCCCGCTTCTAGAGCGAACTGCAGTAAAATAACGTTCACCGACCAGCTGCTGTTCGCCAATCAGCGCCGGTTAACCCACTCGCCAGCCGATATCCCAGCCAATCAGACACAAGGCCCGTTCCCAGAGCCTCGCGCAATTGATCAGAGAAGCCCTGCTGGAAATTCTACTTTCAGGATATGACTTCGCCTCGTGCAAACAAAGCTTAACACATTCTGTACTACGCCCGAGCAAAGTTCGAGCAACGCCAATTTAAAAATTTCTTCGTCCTTGAAAATAAAATTCGCCTGGGTATACAGCCATTGTTACGCTAGTATTTAAAATAGGATCTTACAAGAACAATACAGCCCAGCAGCTATAGTTTCCCTGCAGAAAATGTATTTTTTGCTATGCCCTGATAAAAGGACCCGATTGACTGTAAACCTTTTACACAGCAAGCGACATTTGATTGGAGCATATCAGCTCTGCGACCACAGTGGCTGATGACCAGCCAATGGTGAACGTCATAGAGCACAGTAAGCACACCCAGTGTGGTGTGGACCAATAGAAGAGTGGTAAGTGGGAATACAGAAACCAATAGAATAGACATTCCTGCTGTGGTGTATATAGGTTATTCACTTCTAGTCTGTCTTGAATTATAGTAAATGTACGCAGTCTTGAATGTGTTAACGAAGTCAAGAAAATTCCACCATAGCGAAAAAGCACCGCATTCGTGCGCGCTCAGTTTAATAATATTTTTCATAAGAAATATTTCTTACTGCGTTGCCAACACACACCTACTTTTTCTCCTGTGTGTTTATTAATAATAATATTAAATTGAACATTACAATTCACGGATAAAATATTACTGAAAGTTGAATTAAACCAAAAAATAATTACTGTACAATTATAAAAAGCTTGTGATACATGGTATATCTCGGGAAACGACTAAACACATCATAAATTGGAAGATTTTTCAAAGGTTTGATTCAAAGAGTGTGAAGAATCCGAGGAATGGGCTTTACCTAGTGACAGGCGTATTTCGAGGAAATGTTTATGGTCATGCTAGACTTCACTATCCTACGCCCAAACAACTTCCTTTGGTTGTTGGCCGCGTGTCTACGTGAGAAGACAATATGTTCTTATTCGACTGGGCCAATCGTAATAAAGTACTCCGATACTGATCGTTCGTGATCCCGCGGATACCCGCTTGAGGTACGTGACATTTGAAATCATCCAACTGCGAAAGTGCATATGAACAAAAGTGTTCTGGAGAAAAACTGATCTTGAAATCTTTTTGCCGAGAAACACCTGTCCCTTGTTATAACTATTCTGTGACTATGTTTCGTCAGAGGTAAAATAGCCGTTCATCAGTCGCACTGAGGAATTCATAGAGACCTGAAGAATTCGCGATTCATTTTGAGACAAGCTAGAATTCAAAACACGTATGTTTATATAACTTTAGCCATTGGTCCACGCGGTATTTGACACCACCTGGAGAAAGCTGGCCAAATCGCCGCCTTCCATTGTGACAGCAGACAACCAATGATCAGTTGACATCGGTATATTTGTACATAAGACTGTAGATTCTAGCCTGCAGGTCATTGAACTCACTAATTTTTCAGGTCTCTAGGAATAGATTTCCCCGCGCAGCTAGTATGTGCAGAAGCTGTTCACGATAAAGTGAGCACTTTTGAAATCAACCTTGGAAAAATGCCACTGGCCTTCATGCGTTTAATTTTAACGGGAGAACTGACTGACATTAGCCCAGTAAAGTTGGTCACGATAGAGGGAAATTAGTTCCATATCTTAACGTCGAATAAAAAGTGTTAGGTAACGATCGGTGATAACATAAATTATTTCTTTCAATTTCTATTTTTTTTATTAAGCAATGAATAGGGACCTGCAAAAGTCGCGTTATTATTTGGCATCAGGATAAACTTCACTACACTATATATACTCGAGTTGGCGTATTTTCTCCATTGGCTGCTGTACAGATGTGAAGCCACTCCCTTTCTGACTGAACTGCACGTGATTGGGGCACACGATTGCGAAGTGTTCATTTATTGGCGCAGAGATACCAAGGGCGTGTCAAAGTAATTATTGTCCAACGACGCTCGTATTGCAAAGCTACATTTTTTTTTTAAGTTGATCGTGCCCCCAAATAATAGCGCGAATTTTACAGGTCTCTATCAATGAAGTTTAAAAATGAGGAGATATGTAAAATATTTCCTTTTCTAATAATTTCACAGTTTCACTTGACCGAAGCATGGATTAAGCGATGAGGCCCATGACAAAGTTGATTCTACATAAGAGCGGAAGAATACACTACGTGCATACAAGTGGATCTTAAGCAGGGCTTACAAAAGTGCTCACTTTACAGTGAATAGCTAGGGATAGGAAAATTTCGCGAGTTCAATGGCCTGTGGGTTAGACTCCACAGTCCTGTGTACACTCAAGACTCAGATGTTTGTTCATTGGCTGCTGCCCCAGAGAATAACCAGTGTAACTCCACGCCTGCCAGTATGTCACTCGCTACTTGTTTCCTTGCAAGTCTGCTATTGGTTCAGAGTTGTCCAGGGCGTGTCTAATGAACTGCGATCCAATTGTAAATCTGGCTTCAGTGTACATGTGTTGGAAGACTAGCTTGACCTGAAATGAACTCGCGAAATTTGCCCATCCCTATGAATAGCCTTTACTCTGCCTATCGTCACTATACTGTAAATACTTCCGATCCATCGTTCACTAATGGTTGGACCGGGATTGGAAATGCTGTTGAAAAGGGGAAGGGGTGTTGGGGGGAGCGATGAAAGATTTGTACACCGATGAGTGGTTCAACGGAGAAAGGTCCACCCAGCGAGCTTAATTAGGAGCCGCTAATAAATTCACGGCGCGAGTGAGCGAGGCCGCCCGGTTTAAATTAAACACGAGCTGGGAGTGAACAGTCGCACACCTGCGCCAGTCACTTCGTTATTAGCATCGGGCACGCGTCGAGAGCTACTCGTGTAGCTGAGGATCTGAGCCCGCGACTGGAACACTTGATTTAACACATTCAAGACTGCACATATTTACTATGATTAAAGACAAGCCAGAAGCGAATCGCCTGTATACACCACAGCAGGAACGTCTATCCTGTTGGTTTCTGTATTCCCACTCAGCCACCCTCGAGGGTCCGAGGTGGCTGAGCGGGTAGACTGCTCGCCTCCCACCAAGGCGAACCGGGGTTCAATCCCCGTCCGGGTCACTCTCGGATTTTCGTGTGTGGGAATCGTGCCGGACGATGCCGCTGGGGCAACGGGTTTTCTCGGGGATCTCCCGTTTCCCGCGCCCTTGCATTACGGCGCTGCTCCACACTCACCTCAACCACCTACATTGGCTCTCAAGACCTCGCTGTTAAGAGCCACCCAAATCACTTCACACACTCACTTTAACCTCTGTATTCTTTATCATGCGTTAAAACTCTGGTCACTTGTCCTAATGCAACGCTAATCGGATTAAGAGTAGGACATGGCCTGTATTACAAACATCACAGTAATTTTTATGTTGGCAACATGCTCTACATCAATCCTAGTATTGCAGTTTATCAATTAAGAGTTCAGTGACGTATTTTTATCAGCTCGCAACACGACTGTGATACATTGCTGCCATAGAATTAAATGAGAATTATTACCTCGGTAACTTAATTTATTACAGAGTTTTCTCGCCAAGCACTGTGATTAAGCCTCAAGTAATCTCACGTTCAGTTTATGTGATTATAATTTTATGTTCACACGTTGACACTTGAGTAAACAGAAGCCACTTCTGCAGTTAATCACCATGTGACTATCACGGATAAAGCCATAGATACTAGAGTAATAATTAAAAGTATAAGTGGCCACAGAAAATTTGGAAATAATGGCTTCAAAGATGACGAGTGCACGCGAAGTAAATCCT
Source organism: Dryococelus australis (assembly GCA_029891345.1). Taxonomy (NCBI): domain Eukaryota; kingdom Metazoa; phylum Arthropoda; class Insecta; order Phasmatodea; family Phasmatidae; genus Dryococelus; species Dryococelus australis. Next base: position 33,907,394 of record CM057008.1, read on the forward strand.
CGTCAAATTTGATAGTTTTTATATTTCTATATAACATCCATTATTTTTATGCAGTGCCTAGCCTGTTCCTTCATACAATTACAATGTCTGACTTGCATCATTTATGAAGTCGTGTTTATATATATATATATATAGACACACACATACAAGTACACACACACCACGTCTTTCTATTTCTAAAACTTGGGGACAAACTTAGGAATCTAATTCCGCACGAAAGTATAAGACGAAAATGTATGCAGAACTTATCCCCTAAAGTGATCATTAAGGTGGCTATGCGCCCCAAAAAAATGAGTTTTTAAATGCGTTTAGTTGAAAACAACATTAACCACTTGTGATTAAGCAATAAATCGATAAATATTGTTTTGTATAAAGGATATCTTACACCTCTAACAACGCGGTCGGTGCTATGAGCACTCGGCTATTATGGTAAAGATCCACATGCAGAATATTAATGAAGACTTAACGTAAAATAAACGCATGAATAGTGCACTGCATATAAAACATTACGTCTGTCACCATGTACAAATTTTGGAGACATTTAGAGATTATTTTGAAATGTGTTTGGATGGGGGACAGAATGAAAACTACCCTATAGATTTAATATGGATTGATGATTGTTTGAAAGATTGGACGAAAAACTGATGGAATTATTGAACGATTGATGGACAGATTGCGAAAAAATGATGAAAAGATTGCGAAATATTGATGAGAATTTTTAAAGAATAATAGAAAGATTGAAAGATTAGTGAGGATTGGCGAAGATGTGGAGCTGATTGCAGTACGTGTGGTGCTGATTGGGGAGGATTGTGAAAGATTAAGATTAAGGGGAAGATTGAAATATTGCAGAACGGATTGTGGAGTATATTGTGGAGCGACTGTGGAGCGGATTGTAGAGCTGATTGCAGAGCGAATTGAGGAGAGATTGTGGATTGGATTGCGGAGCAGATTGATGGAAATATTGCGAGATTGATCGAAAGATTGAGAAAGTTTGGTGGGAAGATTGTAGGATTGATGGGAAGATTCTAATATTAATGGAAATATTGTAAAAGATCGATGGAAAGATTGGGAAAGATTGATAGAAAGATTGCTAAAGATTGATGGTAAAATTGCCGAGGAGGAGGAGGACTGTGAAAGATTGATGGGAAAATTGGAAGATTAATGGATTGATCGAAATATCGATGGAATGATTGAACTATTGGCGGATTGATGTTCAAGAAGACCATGGGAGGTAAGATTGTTTATCACTCTCGTACATTCCAAGACTCAAGGACCTGGTAGCAGTGTCTTTTAAATTAACGCATATTAAGTCTGTAAAAGTGTTGGTAGATGCTCATCCATACTATGATTATAACATACTCGTGCACGCGGTAGCTATTACCATAATGGGCTTGGTTTAGTAGTATATATATTCATTAAAAAATCTGAGTAGCATACTTATACTAATAAAACTTTCGAGGTAGTGAATAATTTGCAGATTCTGGCATAGTGTACTAATCAGTGTTCAATAAAGGGGACTGGAAATGCAGTAATTGAGCGAGAGACTTTTGTGTGTCTCTGCAATATCCTGTGTATAATTTCGGCACAATAAAAAAATACAAAATTTATAATAAAAAAATATTAAATCGTATAATAAATACATATTTACGTTTTGACATAACCTGTGCCTATAAAACCAATATGGCTACCAGAAACAAACATATGCTTGAAGAATTAGTAGACGTAACTGCGGAGCACCTTCAGGTACGTTCGACAATCCTAAGTCGGCAGCTTCCGAGCACCCCCTGAGACGAGCCGAAGATTGGCGAGCTCGTCCGAGTCGAGCCGAAGCCTCCCAGCCGCCCAGCTCCCATTAAAAATACATTGCTCCAGACTTCCCTTTATCCTACTACTTCGGTCAGTGAAATCTATGAGTATTTGAGTGCCGTGATTATACACCCAGGGCGCTAACCGTTAGTTACTCGACCGAACTCAGCGTCGGATACTCACACCTCTACTTTGCGAGGTTCCCGCAGCGGTGCTAATGGCCAATCAACGGCCTCGGTTCGGGAAGGGGGCGGGGCGTGATTAACTCTGATCCCGGTGAGGGATGGACGTCGTTTCTCCCTCACTCTCTTTTAAACCACTCTGTACGAAATACCTCGTTGCCTTTTCTCTCTAGCCCTGGCATGAAACAATGCTACGTATAGGCTGTTCATGATAAAGTGAGCTTTCCTTACACCAACCTCTGAAAAAAAATTAACTGCCCGTTCACTATATAGATGCTTCCTTGCAAGCTAACAAGTAGGCTCACTGTAAGATTGATAGGGAATTCAGATAATAGTTACAATTCTTGGTCATTGTATTACGTCATGTATGAACTGAAGGCGAATCAAGTATTTTTTTCTGCTTTATACACATTAGGGCGTGCAGTACGAAATGGTATTTTAGTAACACTTAATGGTTCGTAACAATTTAACGTTTTCACTTGACCGGCGCATGAATAAAGTCGTTAAGCCTGTGGAAATGTAAATTTTTAAATTTGGCGGAATGATTAAGGAGGAGAAAGTATATTCTCTTCAGAGAATTCAAAACTGCTCATTTAACCGTGAAGATATTATATTTGGGAACACCACAAGGGTAATCTCTGGAGAACCAATCGCTTAGCTAGCGTTAATTCTATGACAGAATATTCACACGGTAAAGTGAACACTTTTAAAAAGCCCTGCTTAAGATCTACTTGCATGCACATTGTGTATTCGTCCACCCCTGCTACGGGCCTCGCACACTTTATTGTTTCGTCGGCCAAGTGAAACTGTGAAATTATTACGAAAGTAAATATTTGATAAATTTGCTAATTCCTAACACCTATATTCATTAGAAAAAACAGAAAGCAAAATTAAGAATTTTATTATTCACAAATGTTTACGTAATGTTTTTAGTCAAACGTTAAAAAATAGAATTACTTTCTTCTCTCCGTCGCTACCAACTTTACTGAGTGCATGACTTGTCAGCGTGCCCGATACAATACATGCTGGCCGGGGCAGTCACATTTTTCTAAGGTTCATATTTCAAAACTGCTCACTTTATCGTGAACGGCCTTTATCATTCCATCATACCGTTACTCACACTACACGCCCTGCAAGGCTCTGGACCAATACGAGTAAACACGTAGCACTGCAGTGGCCAATAGGAGAAGGAGACTGGATTCTGACTATCGCCACAGCCAATGGACAAATGATTTCTGTTAGAACCACTGAAGCAACAAAGATATGATCTCGGAAACACACTAAAGGCTGTTCACGATAAAGTGAGCACTTTTGAAATTAACCTTAGAAAAAAGTCACTGTCCCTGAACGCATATTTCTTAAAGGGCGCTCTGAACTCGTTCAGTACGTTGGTAAAGATTGATGGAAAATAGTTCCATATCTTAACGTCGAAAAAAAGTTTTTGGTAACAAATTTTTGATAACTTCTATTTTTTTTTTTTTTTTTTTTTTTTTTTTCGCTTTCTGTTTCTTTAATGCATCGATACGTGAAAAACAGCAGATTTGTATGATATTTACTTTACTAAAAATTTCACAGTTTTACTTGACAGACGCATGAATCAAGTGATGTGGCCCATGAAAATGTCGATTGTACATAAGGCGGACGAATACAAATATACGTACAAGTATATCTTAAGCAGGGCTTTCAAAAGTGCTCATTTTACCATGAACAGCTTATAGTCATACTTATTTATAATATTAAGTATTCGATTTTATTATTATTGTTTACAATACGCTTACACAAGTACGCATTTATACGATGATAATCAATATCACGGCCGTTTGTAGTTTCGAAACCTGCTGCACGAATCTCCCATGTTTTTGCCCACGCGAAATATGTGGCATTGTAATTTATCATTTGGCATCAAACAATTTTTTTTTTACATTCGAAACTGCGCAACTCACACGTTCTTCCTGGAGAGTTCAAAAACTATGTGAAATACCAAACAAAATCTAATCCTATTTATACAGAGAAATTGTGTTATTAAATCTTTGAGGAATATGCGCTTAGGCCTATATACTCGGGGATACGTTTATGTGTCTTTTTTTTTTTTTTAAGAAAAAATTAACGCTTTTATAGTTTTACTGTTTCGTTGGACTGTACAGGAATCCACGTAAAAAATTATAATTAGTCAACGTTTCAGTTCGTAATAATAAAACTGTTATTTTAAATAATTTCTCAAATAAACCCGATGGATTGCAAAACCTGTTACATCTGTCGCGATACATTAATTCGTACACATTCAGCAGGTATTGGCCAACAGCTAGCCAATAATGAATGTCTCACGAGTACAATACGCGAGTCCCGGTGTAGCGAGGTCCAATAGGACGATGGTAACTAGAAATACATTCACCAACACAACTGATATTGGTAGAAAGATAAAGAGACGAAGCTCAATGCTGTTTTGGTGGGTCATTATTTCCCTCTATCTTTGGGCTATTAGGTAGAATTTGCTGCCAACCGTACAACTCCTAAACATAATTGTTTTAATTTTCAGACAGACGCCTTAGTTACTGCTAATAACAATTCGGTAAAAATGTTATAATTAAATGCCGTATTTACAAACGGTAAGATGGAACTAAATGTGTGTTTAACAATTGATGGTAGAGAATACATAGGTTGGCTACTCTGTTAACTGCGTATTCGTTTATTGGATGGTAATTGTACATATGCATTTCTTTTAAAAAGGCCTTGTCACTGATATCAATAACTCCTGTACCATCTATTCTTAGACAATCAGCATTTGAAAATTCAATAAAGCTGAATAATTCCAATTCCTGCAATTGGGTGCGAACATCTGCTCCACCTTCTCCAGCAACGAACATAACGGAAACAAAACAAGTGAACAACTCAACGCTCAGGCGCTGACAGTGCATGCCTACATAAAAATTATATATTTTATGAATGATGACGAGAATAATTAAACTTAATTTATTTGTAAGTTGAGTATAATTAAAAATAAAATTACATTGTTTATAAAATACGCAGCTTTCTTTATTAAAGAGAATTGTTTTAATTTTTTCAACAGTTGGCGAAGTCATTCTACCTAATAATTTAGTGGCCTACGAAATTCCTATAGAGCGTCAACCCTCTGGCCAAGGCCTCGTGTCGCCCGCATCAGAACAGCCTTAAGCGGATATTACACGACGATAACTGCAGCCGTACTTGGTTCTTGTACAAGCTTCTACAAGGCCTGGTGCACGAGCCGGTATACCAGCCGCTGTAAGAGCCGCCATGGAGTGTCCGTATTACACGACAGCAGTTCGCGTGCTAGCATTTGGCACCTTCGGTGGGTGCGCAGTGTGTGTTTTGTAGCACCTTTCGTAGAACTGGCTACCAGTTAGTAACGTGCATAGGCCTACGAAAAAAAAAAAAAACTAGCCAGTACATCTTAATCTTGCTGTATTACTGTTCGCGTTTTACATAAATTTATTGCTTACTAGCTTAGTTTCAATTTCCTTGAAAATGACGCAGAGCCATTAGATTGCGAGTGTGTTATTTTTAATTTTGACGAAAATTACACTGACCGGTTCCAAAATACAGTTTTTTTCTTTACGTACCGGGGTATTATCAGCATGTAAAATTTAATGTTAAACAAATTCGGATCCGACGGAGTTTCGAACTCACGCCTAAAAGTTACATGATAATAACGGACGACGCGATTTTACTACTGTACTGTCAGTTCACACGACAGATGCCGAGTTTATATACTATAATTATAAAAAATAGTTTGAATAAATTTTTCATACAGTGGATAATGTTTTAAGTATTCAGAATGGTTTTAAACAGTAATTAAAATTTGTCATAGCCAATATTATTCGTCGCCGTTGTATTTTACATCTATTTGAAAATCTCAACATCACGGATGTATAATCAAGATGGGGGCGTCCTTTTCAGTTTCATCACCTCGTTTCAAGCAGTAGCCACGGGGAGCGCCCTACGCTCTGAAACTGCGATGTGATTGGCCAGGTACGAGAGCCGGTATGGAACCTGCCACGGAAAATTGGGTCGGGACCAATCACCAAACCTGTGATGAAAACTGACAGCGCCAGTCGAAAAATGCCATGACGGGTGCCGTACAGGCCGGTATAACGGCAGCTATGGCAGACCTTGCACGAGCTTTTACGAAATCTGGTGCCGTGTAACATCGCCTTCACTGCACACCTGGCATTGCCTAAACGTCCACCGCACAGCCCAGACTGTTTGGCAACATGAAGAAACGTTCACGAGGCAAACGATTTTCCAGTGACGAGAAAGTGTACGACAGGGTGATGAAACCTCTTAACCTGTCGTGGACGGCAAAACTTAAATGGCGCCGAATTATCTTCGGTTGAAGGTAGCTACCTATATCCTCCACTACAGCAGTTTCTGTCGTGTTGGTTTCTGCATTTCCACTTACCATCGTACTATTGGTTCTGGCTACACCGCGCGCGCTTAGTCTACTCTGCAACGTTTATCATTGGCTGGTCGTCGGCCAATGAAGTCGCGCGTTGACTGTACGCCAATTAATGTGTTGCGACGGAAGTCACAGGTTTACAGTATATCGTGTTCATATGAGAAATTATTAAAAACAACAATTCTATTCTAATGAACTGAAATGTTGTCTAGTTATAATTTTTTTTTTTACTTAAATTCCGATCAAATCCAGCGATACAGTGAAACTATAAAAGCGCGAGTTTTGTCTTCAAGACCAAAGAAATGTTCATATAGACGTTGGCCCGTGTGTATACGTGCATACTCCTCCAAGGGTTAGTGAGCGGAACGTCAATGTCTTCATCAGAGAATGGAAAACCTTATTTTACACCATGTAAAATGCTTAGATAAATTTGGTGATTGAAAAGATTTGGACAGCTCGTAACGTCGAGGTCTTGAGAGCCGATGAGGGTGATTGACGTTGAGTGTGGAGAAGCGCCGGAATGAAAATGCGGGGGCAACGGCATCGTCCGGCACGATTCCCCTCGTGCGAAAATCCGGCGTGACCCGGCCGGGGAGAAGGCGAGCAGGCTAACTGCTCAGCCACCGTGGCCTCCGATAAATTTGGCGATTAGCGCGAAAAATAAAGCATTTTTGACGAAATAACTAGGCGCATTGTATCTTGACCTATATTTACCCATTCACCTACAAGAAAATAGGCAAACTTACTCTCTGACTTACCCTCGTACGTCTGTAACCTACTTATCGTGTTGGTGCTGTGTTATGCGCCCCGCATAAACTATGGCTTCACTTGGAATTTTTCTTAAAAAGTACTACTGCGTTCGGTTGTAACGCAAATTGCACGGTGAGTATAATTCAAATTAGGGTGAACAAATTAGGGTGAATTAGGGTAATTTGGATTACATCCAACAAAGAATTATGACCATTGCTTGGCATTCGAAAAAAAATTACGATATACCACTTTTCGGAGAAGTTTACAACGGAATGTAGGTATAGCTATTACTTTATTAAGTAACTCGTTAAAGTAATTTCATGTTTTCCCTGCAGAATCTATTAAATTTTCGTCACAATTTTCACAAAGAAATATTTTACAATTGTGCTTGCCGCTATTTCCAGCAATTACAAACAAACGATATACAAGTTTTTCCAAAATCTTTTTCCCTATTCTGGTATAAACGTTTCAAATGGCATGTGCAAACGGCGAGTGATTTGGAACAACTGAGTGTTTAAATCATTAGCGAACCTGTGAATTTGAGCCAAAGAAGATATTCACAAGGGTTTCCTAGCCTACCTATAATCTACGGTGGCTTAGTTAGCCCTATTTAAGCTAATTTGGGCGAATTCGATTCAGTATAGATTATTTCCCCTCCATTTTTTCATAGATCCAGTTTGGTTTTCACATCGGTCCAGTATTGGTGGTCTAGGTTGGATTTTCACTGCTTTGATGAAGTTTTCAAGGATCTTGCTCATGGATTCGGTTTAGTTGTCGCGGATTTCATGGAATGTTCACGCATCGGGTACAATATTAATGCATTATAATAAACTATCACACATTAGATTAAGTTCCATGGGGGTCGAACTTAGTTTTTATTTTATTAGATACAAATTTTTAATTACCAAGTTACATTTTCACATTTTCCTATATTTATTTTACATTTACCGGACTTAGAACGCAGCAGAACTGTTACACAGGACACACGACATTGAGTATAACGATTAATTTAATCGTACAGGATTGTAAATACTTACATAAATGGGTCTTCTTTTGTGTCGATGTATAGCAATTCTCGGTATCGATTAATTTAATCGTACAGGATTGTAAATACTTACATAAATGGGTCTTCTTTTGTGTCGATGTATAGCAATTCTCGGTATCGCTTAATCCACTCGTTTTATAACGCAATAACTACCGAGAAATTCTTTATCAACAGCCCACTAGTTTCACACCTTCTGCAGTAAACACATGAGGTAGGCCTACTTACATTCGATTCTGAGGCATCCGATTGGCTGTTCTGTAAGTTGTCAGAAGTATATCAGTCGCGAGTAGCTTTGTGTGTCTTTCCAATAACTCCGAGTTGCGTGCCTTATCTTCACGAAGCAATCTCTTACACACAATAAGGCACTATTTTTTTCCCCACCCAGGCTTGTAGTTCAGCTGTAGGTATCGTTCTTTGTAAGGCTAGCAGCTTCGGAATCCACATGACGCGGTGGCAATTTTATGACCCTAAATTATTTCACAGCTTCGGAACTTCTTTCGTCAGCGCCCACAATATACCAATGCTTAAAACAGCTGTGTTCGTATTTGAGTATTGTGGAAGCTCACGGATTGTCGAGGTTATTTTTTTTTTATGGAACAGTGGTCTTTCAGGCACATTAAGCTTTTCAACAACAATGTTACACAAAAATAAAACAGAATATGTTTCACAAATTCCGGGAGGCTGGTTTTACCAGCACAAAATAAATAAAATATACCCTTAGAATATTTAACCTTAGAATACGACAGGGAACATTTTGTTGTTGAGACAATTATGCCTACTCGTGTTTACAAATATTATCTTCCAATAATATCGAACATAACATTTAAATATATTTACGCTAAATTTAGTACGTTGTAACGGCTGAAATTGTAAATGTAGCTAACAGTTTATAAACGGGTAAACCCAAAAATAATGATAGGCCTAATAAACATAGTTTATTATGACTGTGAGGCTTATGCAGTTCTTAATAGCAAGATCCCAGGATAAAGTTTCCGAGTAATAATCTTTAACTGTACCTAACTTAAATATTTAACTATTTTGTCGCAAATGAGACGTGGTCTAACGGAAAAGTGTTACAAAAATATTTCAAGAGCATCTATTGACTGATGTGCAAAACTTTGTCGTACAACCGAGAAGATTTAGTTGTACCTCTCCTTTCGATAGTCTAGTGAGTGAGTAATGAGGTTTAGGTTGCTCTGGAGAAGCAAACACGATTCGCTCATGTGCTGCGCCCTAGAATAAAAACAGCCAACTACTTCCTCCCGGGGAATCTCGAGAGTAGTTCAAGAATTCGGCAGGGGCGACACGAGTAACGAGACAAAACTTACGCGAGGCATTTTAATTAAAGTTTAGGGCAAACGCCGGCCCAAGAAATATTTTTTTTCTTTCGGCAAACGGCTTTTAGGGAAATTTCCTGTGTTCAGTGTTTTATGGGATTTGCGAGAGGAGACAAACTTTTAGGGCAAACTACTTTAAGGAAAAAGATTTTAGGGTAAGCACCGGGCCCGAAAAAAACTTTTAGGGCAAACGACGGAGATGTATCTGAAAATATGAAATGAACTTTTAGGGCAAACGCCTGGCGAAGAAAAATATTTAAGGGCTAAAGCCTTTAAGACAAACGAACACTCTAAAAATATTTGTAATGTTTACTGAGAAATTCTTTGTGATTCTACAAATGCTTTCAACAGTAGGCCTACAAAGATTTTTCTTGTAAAACTACAAGGTCCGTGTTTGTAATAGAACTTAGGAAATGTTTGTACTATACTGACCCGTTTCGACGAGCTTCAATAATATGGCGGACACTCAACAAAGTAAAACTGCATACAGCTGTTTGTGCAAAAACTATTGGTGATGTAAAGTGTAACTGCGTGCAAAAAGAAATGTATTGCAAGCCTGAATTACGTAAGCGACTTATGACAACCGTATTATTCATTATTTGTTAGTGTTTCAGCTACACAGAACTCTTAAATTGACTCTCAATACCCCGTTGTTAAGAGGCTCCCAAACCTCTTAACTCAACAACCGAACTCTTAACAAGAAATAAATGTACCTATTCTTCTTAACTGTATAAGTTCAATATAATTTTGTATGATATTTAACGTATATTCACACTATGTTAACGTTGTAAATCGAGTTGGTAATGTGGTTAAATGTGAGGGCTAATAATGCAAGGGGTGGCGGGGTGTAATACTTTTTTCCGTAAATTATAATTTAATTATTATTTTTTTGTTTTTTTTTTCTGTTATTAATTCATCACATTTGTTTTCTAGAAGGAAAAAAAAAAAGCATTTTTACGCACGCTTCTCGATAATGTCAGTTGCAATACAAAGATGTCATTTGTAATATTACGAATAAATGCTTTGCATATTTTACAAGATAACTGTTTGTAATTTCACAAAGGATTTCCTTTGCAACTGGGTTACCAAGAATTTTCCTTGTAAAAGTCCAAAAAGTGAAGTGCATGTTTATGTGAGTGTTGCGAGAAAATGGTTTTAGCGCGAAACGCCTTTAGGGCAAAGGGCGCGCTACCCCTTGTATTCTGCCGTGTGGCGAGCTCAAGTAGACCGACGTTCTGTCAGAAGCACAATTGCACAAGTGCGCGACATGCGAACTGAAAATCTGCCCGCTGAGGAAACGGGGCAGGAACTCCCGACCTCCGATTACTAGTCGGTCCCCCTGCCCCTGAGCTGTGAGCAAGGATAGGAAAAATTCGCGAATTCATTTCAGGAGAAGATAGATTTCAAACGCTTGTACGCCGAATTCACCTTTACAATCGGATCGGAGTTTATTAGCCACACCCTGGACGACTTCGTGGCATTAGCCGACTTGCGAAGTAACAAGAAGCGAATACCGAACTGTCAAATTCGAGATAACGCTGGGGCAACAGCCAATGAACAAACATCCGATGTTCGACTATACAAAGGATTGTGGAGTCTAGCATACAGGTCATTGAACTCGCGAAATTCTCCTATCTCCAGCTACGAGTCTCCGCTCAGCCACCATGGCGAATCGAAAGTCAGCACCTCTATAACCATAGAATTCATATCGTTTTTTTTTGCTATAGCAAACATAGTTTTACAATCTCTCGCCGAACTCGAAGTTATTTACACGGTGAACCGTACCGGAAAATTCTGTTTACAATTAGGAACCAAACACAAATACATCAATATTTTTCGTGTATGTTCGGTAGAGCCATAAATTACATATCGTATAAAATATGAGGCCTCAAAATGGGACGACACATTCGATTCCAAGAAGGGGCATATTTTACGGATATTAAATTGATAGGTGACCGCAGCATGTAAACGTGTGTCAACTCCCCCCCCCCCCCCCGGTCATTAAAAAATGCATACCTAATCATAAAACAAACAGGAATAAAGAAGTGTTGTTTATGGCGTTTTTATCGTCCCTGAAGTCTTCAGCGGCGGAGTTATATTTGGCTTTAAACTATTAGGATCTAGGCAGACATGTTTACTGCTCATTCCAGAATAACCGAATCGCGGTAATATAAATTTTTCGAAGCTTAGGCCCTTTTTACTTCATTGAAACACTCGAGATGCTTGCTTAAGACTTTTTCTGAATACCATAAAGCCGTAATGACAAACACTCTAAAAAAAATGTTAGTTCTTTTGCAAGAAAAATCCTTGGAAACCCAGTTGCCAAGAAATTCCTTTGTAAAACTACAAACTGTTTTCATGTAAAATCTGCAAAATATTTATTTGTAATATTACAAGTGACAGCCTTGTATTACAACTTACAGTATTGAAAAGTGTACATAAAATTAATTCTTCTTCTACAAAACAAATGTAACGAATCGACAAAAGAGAATATCTTTATATATATATATATATATATATGTATATATATATATATATATATATAATATATATAATTTATGAAAAAAAAAAAAAAAACAATACACTTTGCCAGCACGTGGCCTACAACCCGCAACCTCTTATATTATTAGCCTGCACCCTACCACAATGCCAACTTGACTTACGTACATAGCTCTTATTTTTATATTAAATATAACTACGAGTGCTTACAAAATACTAAGGGAGTTATTTGATTAAGATGAATACATTTACCAGTACTGCATTTCATTTTAAGAGTTCCGTGTAGCTAGGAAACATTAACAGTTAATGAGTAATCCGGTCACGTTTTAGTGGAATTGTCGTTTCATTATGATCATTAGAGTTCTTTTAGCGTTTTAGGTTATCCAAACTGGTAATATATTTGTGTTTGCTCGAAACTACACTTTACATCACCCAGAGTTTTTGCACAAACAGCTGTGTATGGTTATTCGTTGCTGGTTGAGTGTCCGCCATTTTGCTGAAGCTCTGTAGTTTTACAAGAGAAATCTGTGTACTATTACAAGCATTTGTAAAATAAGAAACAATTTCTCAGTATAAATAACAAACAAATTTTTTTACAGTGTAGACTATATTTCTATGTCATTACGGAAAGAGGCACTATGGTATCTCACATTCATAGAAAATGTATGTAGTAGGCTGTTCGCGATAAAAAGAGAACTTTTGAAAACCCTGTTTAAAGGTACTACTTTCTCCGTATTTTGTATCATTTCATCTTATGTGCAATCAAGGCCCATATTGCGTTGGGGTCACAATAACGCATTGCAATAAACCATGAGAATACATGTTGATAAAGGCTATGCACGATGAAGTGAGCACTTTTGAAATCAACCTTAGAAAAAAGTTACTGCCCCTACCTGCATATAGGCTATGTATTTTAACGGGCGCCCTGAGTGACATTCGCCAAGTAAAGTTGGTAACGATGGACGGGAAGTAGTTCCGTATCTTAGCGTCGAATAAAAAGTGTAGGTAACTATTTCTGATAATTTAAATTATTTCTTTCGCTTTCCTTTTTTTTTTTTTTTAATGCATCGAAGTGTAAAAATTGAGCAGATTTGTAAAATATTTGCTTTTCTAATAATTTCACAGTTTCACTTGACCGAAGCGTGAATTAAGTGATAAGGCCCATAGCAATGTTAATCTTACATAAGGCGAAAGTATGCCACAACCTGCATATAAGTAGATACAGAGCAGGGCTTTCAATAGTGCTCATTTTAGCGTGAATAGCCCTTAAATGACTATGGCTACAATCGATTTTAGATGCTACGGATAAAACTACACGTTAAACGTATCGTGGTTGAAGTCGGTCAGATATCAAGTCCTTGTGTTTTAATTTAAATGATAACCAGTCAAAATTCAAGACGTCACAGACAAGCAAAACCGAATAGCATCAGCATTCGCCAATGTATAGACTCACTGTCGGTAGTCCATTTTTGTTCTACGTAAATAATAAAATAAATAAATAAAAATAATATTGTAGTAACTAGTCGTAACTAATAAGTCTGCCGTCTAAATATATTTCCAAAACTTATCTGGAACGAACGTTAATAGAATTAGTAATTTCATGAATTGCCAACATAGTTTTAAAAAAATTCCTACAGGTTCTGACGTAGATAGCGTCTTACTCTGAGTAATCCTATTGGTCACTGCTGGCACGCCAATCTTTTATCATTGGTTGTTGCTTACATCACGAACCTAGTGAAACTTTTGTCATACTTTCCAATGCGAGAGTTGATAAAGGACGTTAATTGAGGGGGGGGGGAACCTGGTCATCCCATGCTGCAATAAACACGACCATGTAAGTAGTTCCCAGTTAAGTTGGCAACGTACTAAAAAAAAATAGTTCTTGAAATTTGATGTATTGATAGAGCCACTGAAATTAATATGTTTGGTTTTATGCATATTAGAGTGTGGTTTTGCATGTCAGTAATATAATTACCTCTGTAATGTTTAAATGGGTTTACTCGGACAGTGCATGAAAAAAAAAGTTAAAAAGGCCCATGACAATGTTAATTTACACACGACGGAAGAAAACACAATTAGAAGTAAAAGTAGATTTTAAGCAGGATTTTCAGAAGTGCTCAGTCAATCGTGAACCGGCTCTATGGAAAATTCGTAAGTACTTTGACCCTAAAAAATATTTAAAAAATGCGAAAGAGATTTGAAACATATACAGAAAGTTTCGATACCCATTATGGCAATACCAATTACCAAGTGGCAATTGATTTTCGGCCATTTTTTTTTTGCAAATTAAAAAGTTGGTATACTTGATATGGAAATATTCTCTGAGCTGGAAATCTGCCCCCCCCACCCCCCATATAATATCAGTAATTTTCTTTCAACGCATGAAAAATGCAAACTGCCTAAAGGCGCGATGAAGGAGAAACTAAAGTATAACGGATAATTCCGATACCAACGTAAGTGACTGTAAAATGGTTCGTACTCTTCAGAGAGGCGTAACTCTTTAACGTTTAATGCGTTGTCAAGTGGCTTAATTTTTGCATGTTTTCTTTTTTTTCTTTTTTAATGTGTTGGTTTCTCACAGCCATGAACTAGTTTAGTACGCAAAACCGGCATTTCAGATAAATTCTTATCGTTATAACGCGTGACGTTGCGAAGGTCGGACGTTTTCCTTCCGAAGAAAACTTAAACAGGCTACGTTTATATAAAAAAAAAAAAATAGAACTTAGCGCTGTGAGGTCTGAACACGTTTACTAGCGTTAAGACAAGCTATAGATGATGCTTATAGGCTGTTCACGGTAAACTGAGCACTTTTGAAAAAACCTGCTAAAGATCTACTCGTATGCACGTTATGTATTCTTCCGCCTTATGTAAGATTAACAATGCCACGGGTCTCACCACTTTATTCATGCGTCCGTCAAGTGAAACAGTGAAATTATTATAAAAGTAAATATTGTACAAATGTGCTTAGTTTGACGCTTCGTCGTATAAAAAATAACGGGGAGCGATAGAACTCATTTAAGTTATTACAAATGTTTACCTAACACTTTTTATTTGAAATTAAGATATGGAACTTCTTTCCCCTCCATCGTTACCAACTTAACTCGGCGCATGTCACGCAGAGCGCCCGTTAAAATACATGCAGGTAGGAGCAGTAATAATTTTCTAATGTTGTTTTCAAAAGTACTCACATTATCGTGAATAGCCTGTACCAGCATATATCCACCAGCAAAGGAACGTCACGTTCTGTTGGTCTCTGTTCTCACTAACAGACATCCTATTGGTCCATACCACACCAGCATTTCGTTATTGGTCAGCTGTGAGGCAATGGAGTGAAGACTTAGTCATGTTCCAACCAAATATAATTTCGCACAATATATCACGTGCATTTCAGTAACTATGCAAAAATTTATTTACTGACGAAAATATTTTGTTGGTGATATTTTTCTCCTAGTAAAAATCTCAAAATAGAGAGATTTTATTATATCCGGAACACATTGTTTTTTAAGGGCAGGGAAATATTCACGCAGATGTTGTCGGCGGGTTTTCTCGGGGTTCTCCCGTTTCCCCCTCCCCTTCATTAAGGTACTGTTCCACAATAGTCTCCCTTCACCTTCATCGGCTCTCAAGACCCCGACGTTAAGATCCGCCCAAATCTCTTCACTCACTCGTTAGCAACCTGTCGGAAGGACCGTTCGCCAATCAGCGCCTGGTAAATTACTTCCCGGACAGACCAACAGAATAGGGAACCTTTCGCGGCACGCGGAAGCCAATCACACGCAAAGCCCGTTCCCCGAGCCTCGCACAACCAACCAGAGAACGAGTACGTTCTCATCAAAATAACTGCCACGCCAATTCGTCTCTGTGTATTTATTTACTCTGTTTTTGTGATATCACGTGTATAGCCTATTCACGATAAAGTGAGCATTTTTTTAAAGCCCTTCCAAGAGGCATTATTTAATTAATAAATATATTTTATTGCTGCTCGAGAGTTAACTTTTGAATGTAGGGAAATACACACATTGTGTCTATAGGCTGTTCACGGTCAAATAAGCACTTTTGAAAGCCCTGCTTAAGATATACTTGTATACACGTTGTGTATTCTTCCGCCTTATGTAAAATTAACATTGCCATGAGCCTTATCACTTTATTCATGCGTCGGCCAAATGAAATTGCGAAATTATTAAGAAATTAAATACTTTACAAATCTCATGTTTACATTTCGATGCATTAAAAAAACAGTAAGAGAAAGAAATAATTTTAAGTTTTCACAAATGGCTACCTAACACTTTTTATTCGACGTTAAGATATGGAACTATTTTCTATCCATCGTTACCAACTTTACTGCGAGAATGTCACTCAGTGCACCCATTAATATATATGCACGCAGGGGCAGTGGTTTTTTCCTAAAGTTCATTTCTAAAGTGAGACCTGAACAGCCTTTATCAGTCATATGCAATGTTTATATTAAAAATGGACAGAAAGATAGAAATTGGTTAAAAGAGAATTTTAGCAGGGCCTTAAAAAGTGTTCACTTTATTGTGAACAGCTTATAACCAAGTTGAATACATAAAATATTGCAATACCGCAGCAACCAATGAAATCTGGTCGATGCCAAATGTAGAGAGTTGAGAGATTTGGGCAGCTCTTAACAGCAAGGTCTTGAGAGCCGATGGGGATGGAACGAGGTGAAAATGGAGCAGCGCCCATAATGCAAGGGCGGAGAGAAACGGGAGTCCCCCGAGAAAACCCGCCGACCAGTGGCCTCGTCCGGCACGATCCCCCACTCGCGAAAATGCTGGGAGTGACCCGGCCGAGAACTGAACCTCGGTTCGTATTGGTGGGAGTCGAGCAGTCTAACCGCTCAGCCACCACGGGCCCTTGATGCCAAAATAATTCGTGAAATTCATGTACCTGTAAGTACACGCGTTCGGGAAATTAGGGAGGATGTAAGTAGTGTGTATATGGGGATGTGTTCTGACATCAACAATTTGCTTGTTGAAATTGTAATTTCTTCACCTATTAGGCCATATTACTGCGTGTATTGCGTCAGATGTTTTGTTATTAAATGAATAAGCAATAAACTATAAAATTAACTTTCTTATTAAGTAAGGGCATTTTCCAATAACACTTCTAAGGGTTGACTTATACTGGGTAGGTTGACGGTCAGTTGAATGTGTATATGTATATGCTGTTCACGGTAAAGTGAGCACTTTGAAGCTCTAGTTACTGTCTCCTTTCAGCCATCGTCTATACTTTAACCACCTTTTCCAAATAAATATTGCTGTATAAGTAATAAATACAGTGTGCATATTCTACCGCTCTCGGAAGTTAACGTCTAAAGCTAAAATAAAATATATTATTTGACTATTATTCCCATTTAGAGGGCTTTTAGAAGTGCTCACTTTACCGTGAACAGCCTATAAACATCGTATGTTGTAGGGGAGGCACCGCTGTGTCCATGAAAACAGCTATAAAGCTGGAGTCGCAATATCCTGAAGAACACGACACGACAACCCCGACACGGCGAAATTTGAGCAGCAGCCAACGAAAAGCAAAGTCACTGTGACTTCAGCCCGACAAGATCGCACCCCGACAGACCGACAAAAGTAGATTCTATTTCTACGGTACGTCGTGTAGGGTTCGTGGAAGTGCGCAATAAAAGTAAATACAACATTATACAACAAAATTCAGTGCGCATTTCCCTACTGTCGCAAATAATAAAATAACTTGCCGCCAAAATAACGTTCCAGTTTGTTTTTAAATACTTTTTCCTTATGTATAAATTCAAATACTGTCAACAGCAAAATGGCCATTCAAATTATCATGAGTTTTAAAAAGTAAACATTGGATATTATACGGATAACTTGCCGTTTCAGGATTTCCCAACAGCCAACTAACACACTTGTCGGGTACATTTCGTCGGGGTATTGTGAACACTGAGAAAAATGTAACGCGAAATTCCGTCGAGCTCTGACGTCGTGTCGGTCTGTCGTATGGTGTTAGGGTATTGCGACTCGAGCATCAAAAGAACAGTCAAAAAAATTGGGTTTCGCTGTGTTGGGGACACGACCATTTGTTTTGCGTGAATACGTCTACGTTGACGCGCTCGGACACTTTGATGTTTTTTTTTTCTTTTTTTTTTACGTTCCCGGCACCGCTTCACTCGATCATATGGGGTTTTGTGGGTATCACTGGATTGTTTTTCAGATGCTCTTTCCAACCGTATACGATTTCTGTATTTCGACTTGTTTTTTTTTAACGAGTATAGGCCGAAATTGTGTTAAGTTTTCTTAAATTTTTACATTAAACGCATATGACACCGTAACCACGCCACACAAATGTTTTTTATACACTCAATCGATTGATCTTGACGATAGCTATCGATTGAAACCTAAACGAGCGCTGTAGCTTTTCCTAGTCAAAAGTTATACTACGCGGATGTTATTATGAGACGCGGCGAAACAAACTCAAAATTCTCCCCCCCCCCCCTTCTCCCCGTCATGCCATGCGCAATGCTTCGCCGTCCTCACTCAACGTAACATATTCTTTGATCCTTTGGCAATCGAGCGGTGTAATTGAATTTTGAAAGTGGACAATAGATTCGGAGCTGCAATGCCAAACTGTACCCCCCGATTTTGTTATCATCGGATTTTTTTGGATTGCCACCCACTTCGGTAGCAAATTCAAAGACGTATTCTCGCCAAAATTGCAAACGTTCGTGAGACAGTGACTGGCGCACGGAGCGCGGCTTGCATTCACTGCGCAGTCCGCGACCTTGGAAAAGGGATGCTAATTGCTGGAGTGTTAAAAAAAAAAAAAGATGCTTCCTCTATATAACAATTATCTGCACGCGAGTGGAATTAGCTGCCCTCATTCCTTTCAAAAGTAAGCCGCCTTTCCACAGAAACGATCCCACGATCATTCTGTTCCCCGCCCTATACGTTATACCTAGGGATAGGAACATTTAGCGAGATCATTTCAGGACAAGTTAGACGTCAAACAACACGTGTACACTGAAGTTGACTTTGCAATTGGATCGCAGTTTAGTAGACACGACCTGGACGATTCTGATCCAACAGCGGACTTGCAAGGAAGCAAGTAGCGAGTGCCACACTGCCAGGTGTGAAGTAACATTGACTGGTCTATGGGGAAGCAACCAATGGACACACAGCTCAGGCTCGAGTGTACACAGGACTGCGGAGTATAGCCCACAGGTCATTGAACTCGCGAATTTTTCCTATCTCTAGTTATACGGTTGCTACTTAATGGTGAACACTTTTGACTCTCGGGCGAAATTATGAAGGAGTGTAATTATCTTTTTGTAAATTTTAGTAAGAAATTTCTTGTGCTTTTACAGATTTGTAAAAAAAAAAAAAAAAAAAAAGTAAAATGTTTATTTTGCGATGTTATAAGAGCCGTATATGTTACATTTGTGATAATTATTTCATTTTAAACAACGGTCATTTACAAACGACGCATTGTTTTTATAGTTACTGTATAGTTACATTTGTATTTAGAACCGGGGGGGGGGGGGGGGTGGGCAGAGGAGATGTTTTCATATAAAATTTTTTGCCGTGAATGTAAAAAAAAACTACACCACCTTTTACTTCCTTTTGCTACACTAAAATAAAGGTTAGTTCTGGTCAACAAAATAGGCCTACTTGTTTTTATAGGGCCAAAAGAATATTTAGTGTTACCCCCATCAACCAAAAATTTCGTTGAGTAAACAAAACTTACAAAAGCAACAAAATAAATCTTATTCATCTGGCCAAATACCCGCTTGAATAAACAACAACCTCTATGTTTGGCCAAAAAAAAATTTTTAGACTGTCAAGAAATTAATTTTTTTAAAAATCAACCATAGACAAACAGGCTTGGCTACTAATTTTATTGCCTTCGAAAATACAACTCGAGTGTTTGTAATTGTTGTGTAGAAAAATTAGTATAGCAACAGTTCTTGGTGGTGGATTTATTGATGATGCTTAATAATTATCTAAAAAAAAAACTTAGTAAAACAACTTCAACTGGAAACTAAAAGTTAAAGCTGCAAAACTTGAAATATTTATATACGTATGTTGTCCAGTAGGTAATTATTGGAAAACATTTCATAAGTTGTCACGTCAGCTGAGGATTCTACGGCATTATGCTTGGACGCGGACGATCTAGTTCAATATCGGTCTGGCTTCGAATTATATGTTCAGGTCCATCGAATAAGAATGGTACAATTTCAAAAAAATCATAGCTTCGAAACTATTTGACCGATTTGGTTGGTTCTTTGCACCAAAATGTACAGGAAGGATCAAAGTTTGGCTGACTTAAAAATGTTAATATGTGCGCCTCATTTGTAATTTGTCCAGCCGTTATTCGACCTCCATCCAAATATTCCGGAGATTCTGTCGGCGTAATTGCCCAATGGTAGCAGTGATTCCTTGATGCAAATGTTCCAAATCTCAAATCTTCACAGCGTTGACAATGGTCTTGACATACCCCCAAAAGAAAAAAAGTCTAGAGGGATAATATCGGGGCGTCTAGGAAGCCGAAGAATAGGGTACACCTCTCCCAATTCTACCGTTTGGAATCCTCGCGTGCAGGGCATTGCGCACGGCTAGGCTTCAATGCGGCAGTGCGCCATCTCGCTGGTAGATTACACAGTTTCTACTTCGTCGTTCAATATCTTCAATCTGAGGGAACACGCACAACTCTAGTATGTACGGATAAATGTTGCCTGTGATAGTTTTTTTTTTTTTTTTCTCGGCGAACACGAAAGGCCGGCTACAACTCGATCGTACATCAACCCACAACACACATTCAGTTTGGGTGAGCCGCGAACGTACTCCTGAGTTGCGTTAGGTTGTTGTGACCGCCAAATTACGTTGCCCGAGCACTACGGACTTTGACCTCCGCGATCTGCTGCAAGGTCGCCATCTCACTGGAGGGGTCGGCGCAGATATGACAGATGGTGGGTTCGCCCTTGCCGTAATCTTAAGGTCGGTGTGCGACTGTCCACACCCCTCCAACTCTCGACCGTCCACTACAATTTGGTGCAAAAATCAGCCAACTCCGTTGAATAGTTCTGTCGTTATTAGGTTATGAAATGGTACCATTCTTTTACGATGAACCTGTATATTAACACATTGAAGTCTGCACACATTTACTGTCACTTGAGACAAATTAGAAGTGAGTCACCTATATCCCCTACTATAAGAACACCGGTTCTGTTGGTGTCTGTGTTAGAACTCACCATCGTCCTATTGGTCCATACCACACCGGGCCCCACCCTGTATTTTATAGCGTTCATTATTGGCCGGTCATTAACCAATGGGGAGCCGAGCTGATATTGACCCAATCAAATGTCCTTTATCGTATAAAAGGATTTACAATAAATCATATCCCTCATTGGCCATAATAAATGAAAATCTACCGTTAGCAATATCATTGTAACTGCGCTGTCGTGTTCTTGTGAGGCCGTGTTAAACACTAGCCGTGTGAGTTTTGTTCTGGACAACAAAGAAATCTTCTAATTAGCTTTGCTCGAGCTACACTCGAGCATAGTCCACGAAGTGTTAACAGAAACTCTTTTATCGTATGAAGTGCCAAAAAAATCTTTAGTTTCTCCAACCAAGTCTTACAGTTTGGGGCAACAAAGTAAGAACAACAAAATAATTTGGTTTCGACGACAGAGTATTTTAGTGTCCCTTTACAAGCAATTAATTTTATTGCGCCAAACGAACTTTGTATTAATCAACATTTTTTCAGTTTTCTCAGTGTATATGTATTTATCTTGCCCATTAATTTTTTTTTTTTTTTTTTTTTTAACCAATGCAAAAGGCTGTTATGATGATTAGTAGGTTTGCGACGCCAATTACTATAATCTCGATGCAAACTTCAGAAAATAATATGTTCTAAAATTATAACAACTCCAACTGCGCAGGTTTTCAATCCATCCGCGGACTCAATGTCTTTCTGAAGTGCAGCAATTGCCAAAATCACGATCTTCAATACTTCCCAATACGTGATAGTGTTATATTCTTGTCCAAATTAATGAACAACAATCACAGACCAAATCTAAACGTGTAAGGTGAGTCGTCTTAAAAGAAAGTGTATTTGTTGTAACTCCGAAGATTGTTTACTCGGGTATCTTTTATTTTTCTTGCTCTCTTTTTGTGTATACAATTAAGAAAATTTTTTTTTTTCTCCTCTGTTATTTGTTTTAGTACAGTCGTTTTCGAGAGTATTGTAAAATATTTTTTGAACTTCTCGATAACGTAAGTTGAAATACAACCTTCATTTGTAATATTACAAATATAGACCTGTGTAATATTGCAATTTTACAAGAAAACGTATCATAGCACGATACAAAATATTTAGCAGTTAACTTCTAATTTTTAAAAATAAATAAAAAAATGCTTAAGGTGTAGCTAAACTCTCGCTTCCAACAAGTCAGATATGAAATGTCTATACATGTTGTCAGTGCGAAAAGTTGAGAATTTTATTGGCTACTGCAATTTGCTTTCGATATGCCTGTTTCATTTGTCATTGGACCAGTTTTTATTTAACACGCCGCTGGTAACCCTGCGCCAATAAACGGACGCTCAACAACCGTGTGCTCCAATCACGTACAGTTCACTCAGGTCTCTACATATAAGTAATACAGCCTTTCCTCAATTGTTTTGGCCTGCGTCCCCCTGAGCCCCCGATATTTCACATCGTCACCCATACGTGGTGCATTAATTACAAGGACTGCTAAAGGAATGGTTCATACGTTCCTGCCAGTCCCCTACATAATAATAGATTATTACACTTGTACGCGTAGAGCCTACCAGGTTTATCGAAGAATGTTTGTTAATGACCCGCTGTGTTCGTACAATAAATTTCTAAGAAAAGAGTCAAAATTAAACGCCAGGCTGTACTGCCAGACGAATATATCAATCTATTATACAAGATACATCCATGGCGTTTAATGCATTCGACTCATCACCCAACTTTCCTCAAAGATGTAAATGTCCTTTTTCATGGGAAATAATTTCGTTTACAAACGCTACTTGGATACAAACGTTCAATTAACATATTTTACTGGTGGCAATAAATCTACTACATGTGCGGAACTTTTTACGTACGACAGGTGCTGTGCAAATTATATTGAAGTTAATAAGGTAGTCATTTTGCGGTTTTATCACCGGAATACGAAAAAAGTGGCGTCTCATGTATCTTCTGTCATGGAGACGATAATTATGGGGAAGTAATAAAGATTCATTTACATTATAGGACCTACCGCAAGCCAAAAGTCGAAAATTGGAGTACTTTAAGTATAATAATTCAATTTTTCGTTTCTTGCCACTTTTATTTCGCACAAAAAAAATGTATACACGCACATACTTACGTAGGGCTTAAGAATGTGTGCACGTATGTAAAAATGCTTTCTTGTTAGCAAGACCCCTTGAATAATTAATGGCATATGGTTGAAGTTGGCGTTACGTTCAAGAGTATGATGTAATTCACAAACAAAAAAAAAATTAAACTTTAGTTTAAAATGTTTTTGCATCACTCTTCTGTAAAGGCTGTTCACTATAAAGTGAGCACTTTTGAAATCAACCTTAGAAAAAAGTCACTGCCCTTACCTGCATATATTTTAACGGGCGCACTGAGTGACATGTGCCCAGTAAAGTTGGTAACGATGGATGGAAAGTAGTTCCATTTCTTAACGCCGAATAAAAAGTGTCAGGTAAGCATCTGTGATAAAGTAAATAATTTATTTCGCTATGTGTTTTTATTACTGCATGGAAGTGTAAAAACGAACAGATTTGTTAAATATTTACTTCTCTAATAATTTTACAATTTCATTTGACCGGCGCTAAAACAAAATGAAGAGGCCCACGGCAATGTTAATTTTACATAAGGCGGACGAATAAACACCGTTCATACAATTATATCTTAAGCAGGGCTTTCAAAAGCGCCCATTTTACCGTGAACAGCCTATGCTGCTGTGTAAACTCAGAAGCTAGTTCGGTATAGCGATGGTTATGGAATTTTTCTATTTTAAAAGTATGAACCAGCTCGAGAAACAAATAATGCAATGTGGCGGGGGACGTTTATCCTAATTACGAATTCCAAGTAAAACATTGTGAACTCAACAATGTGAGGTAGGTAGGTAAAGGCACGCTACTTAAACTTTCGACATGCAATCATTGTAACTGAGTACCTCGAAAGTTAGATCTTCTACATTGCATCATTATTACAGTCCATTCACTGTTACTTCGCATTTTTCTGAAGACCTGCTGAAGTACTACGTCCAGGATATTCATCCGCCTCGTGCTAGGACAACTTAACTGAGTCTAGAAAACTGCACCAAAGCGACAACGCACGGTATTCGTGCGCACTCAATGCAATAGTATTTTACATAAGAACTATTTCTTACTAGGCATTACCAACACACATATTTTCAAACTGTTGTTATTAATATTGACTATAACTAAAAATTATCATTTATAGGCAGAGACATGCAAAATTCTCGTTATCATTTGGGATCAGGCTGCACTTCACAGTACTATAAGTACCCGAGCCGGCGTCGTATTTCCATTGGCAGCAGCCGATTGGCTGCTGCATAGATGTCAAGCCACGCCCTTTCTAACTGAACTGCACGTATGTAAACCATTTTCATTAAAATATTTTCTTTGTTAAATTTATCCAACCAAGCAGCAAATCTAGGTAAGCGATTTAATTTTTTCCCGAGAAAAAAATTATTTTCCTAGAACATACATGATTATCCTAAATTCCAAGTATGGGAAACGGGGTATAGGCTGTTCAGGGTAAAATGAGAACT
The DNA here is from genome assembly GCA_029891345.1 of Dryococelus australis. NCBI lineage: Eukaryota > Metazoa > Arthropoda > Insecta > Phasmatodea > Phasmatidae > Dryococelus > Dryococelus australis. The sequence goes on from CM057008.1 coordinate 33,932,268, forward strand.
TTTGAAAGCCTTGCTTAAGATCTACTTGTATGCACATTGGATATTCTTCCACCTTATGCAAAATTAACATTGCCACGGGCCTCCTCCTTTTATTCATGCGTCGGTCAAGTGCAAGTGTGGAATTATTATAAAAGTAAATATTTTGAAAATCTGCTCATTTTTATACTTCAATGCATTTCGAAGTGAAAAAAAAAAAGTTATCACAAATGGTTACCTGACACTTTTTATTCGACGTTTAATATATGGAACTACTTTCCATTCATCGTTTTCAACTTTACTGGGCGCATGTCACTCAGTTCGCCCGTTAGAATATATGCAGGTACTGATAGCGACATTTTCTAAGGGCGATTTCAAAAGTATCTGCAGTTTTAGAAAAGTGCCTCTACCTCTAACGAGTCCGCAACTTACAGGTTAGACCTTAAATTCACGGCACGTTAGTAATCGCAACCGCACTTGCTTACTTTATCGTGAACTGGCCTTAGTAAACATATACGACTTACGACCGACATGGTGTTGGCCATAGACGTCATTCTTCTGGCGTGTACGGTTGGTGTTTTCAGATGTTGGAGGGGGGGGGGGCTAAGAGAGGGGATGTTTGTTTCAATTCTGCATTCTTATTTACTGTACTCCACGCCTGGGTCGCCTTCTCCCGCTCTTCCGGGCCTCGGACGCGCAAAAATACGTCCCGGTGGACAGTAACCTTAATAACTGTCACTCCCGAAGCGACAGCTGAAAGACGTTAAAAAGACGACGACACCAGGGTGTGTGTGGGGCGCGGTCTGTGTCGGGCGGCTCGACGAAAATATTAACCCACAACACACAAGCATAACACTGTCAACAACTCCGCGACCGCATACAGCAAGTGTCAGGAGGCGAGAAACTGCGTCGAGAGGTCGATTTACGACCATGCAAGTTATTTCCAGCTGTACCTCCCCCCCCCCCCCCTTCCCTTAACCTTCCACGCCATGAGATTGGAGCTCTCTTTTGTGCAGCTTAGGCTTTTGGGGTACGCGATAGGGATGTTTAAAAACTACTGATGTATCGAAATTACTGTATTATAGAAATGATATATCGATATATATTTAAACTTAATTTTACCGAAATCGATATATATTTTTCCTGGTATCGGAAATAAATATTTTTAAAATTCCTGATAAGCTCAGTTTCGAATACAAAATTCGAGTAAGAAAATTTACTGCGTTTACTTTGACAACATGCACCAAAAACAGTTGCCACATATTTCTGCAGTGCCTCGTTTTCTCAATATGTTATATTCCGAGTCCTGTAATATCAAAATATCGAATTCCAACGTACCAAAAACAGATATTTTCCTTTCGATATATCGTTTCGTAAATCGACACTTTTATATCCCGAGTCGGCGACGTGAGATCTGGCTGCAGAAGCTTTACAAGAGGGCGCGTAACATTTACTGCGTTTACTTTAGTGGACTATATTATTACAGTCTATTTTACGGTTATTTCCAACTTTTCTGAAGCCTTGCTTAAGTTCTACTTCCAAGATATTCCTACGCCTCCAGCAAACTTAGGTTAACCGAGCCTACAAAATTACACCAAAGGGCCAATATACCGAATTCGCGCGCGCTCAGTGCAGTAATATTTGGCATAAGAACTATTTCTTCACAGGCATTACCAACACGCCTATTCTATCTACGTCTTTTATTAATATCGACATAAATTAAATACTATAGTTGATAGACAAATTACAAGCGAGAGTTGGAGACAACCGAAAAATAAGGTAATATTAACACAAGTATAAAACGCTCGGGATGATGTAATATTTAGGAAGCGACGAAACGCGTCGTACATGCGGTGTTATTTCAAAGATTTCGTTCGAAAAGTGTGAAGAAACCACGAATAGACTATAGGCGCTGCAACATTACCATGCAGGCTGGTCCTGCCCGACTCCCCCGCCAAAGATGTTCTTACAAACTCTACGGCTGAAATATTATAGGCCCTCCCTATATCTATAACACATTACATGTATCAGAAAACATAGACTTTAAAAAAAATTTTTTTTGTACTTATACTAGAATTATTGAAAACCCAGTTGCCAAGAGAATCTTTTGTAAAACTGCAAACATTTCTCTTGTAAAGTCTGCAAAACGTATATTTCTAATATTAGAAACGATAGATTGTATTACAGCTTGATACGTGGTGCATATACAATTACTTTCTTACTTCTAGAAAATAAATATGATGCATTAATGACAAAGAATAACTTAAAAAAAAAAAAAAAATTCAAAATATAATTATCGAAAAGAAAAAAAAAAAGATACTTCGCCAGCACAGGGAATAGAACACATGACACTTCTCTGATTAGTCAGAACCCTTAACCACAACACCAACTTGACTTAAGGGTTTAACGCTTATTTTATAGTAAATATATCTGCAAGTACCTACAATATATTACGGATGGTATTTGATTAAGAATACACTTATTTCATTTAAGATTTCTGTTGTCGAGTTGAGAGATTTGGGCGACCCTTAACAACGAGGTATTGAGAGCCGATTTAAGTGTTCTGTGTAGCTAGGAAAAATTTACAGGTAATTAGTAATACGGTCACGTATTATTGAAATTATCGTTTTATTTTTGAGTTGTTTTAAGTGTTTTGCGTTATTCAGACTTGCAATACATTTCTTTTTGCACGCAACCGACACTGTACATCACCCATATTCTTTGCGCGAACAGCTAATTAGGTACTGTTTTACGTTGTTGAGTGTCCGCCATTTTGTTGTACCATGGATAGGGGTCAGTATAGTACAAACATCTCTTGAGGTCTATTACAAACACGGCCCTTGTAGTTTTACAAACGAGCTACAAGAGAAATTTTTGTGCTGCTACAAGCATTTGTCTAAAATTACAAACAATTTCTCAGGTAAGAAATACACAGCATTTTTTTTACAGTGTACAAAATATTTCATGTAGCTCAACTTTTATAGCTAATAAATTTAATGTATATAACACTTGCTTGTTAAAATTCAAATAACAGTTTCATACATTCCACTTTGGTTTTGTGAAATTTACTGCAATTTATTTGCAGTGTTACAAATTTATCTTAGGTACAATTACAAAAAAAAATACAGTGCTTCTGTTAAAATGTCACATGATATACGACCCATCATGTTCGTTTACATGTAATAAATCTATATTACTGATGAATTTAGCTTTTTTTTTATGTGGGATCATGACAAACATTTCCGAGTTAACGGAAATATACTAGGGCTTTTTGAACTTGCAAAGGGCAAATAATTTCGCGCCACAATATGACACCACGACAAGGACTTCAGAGCCCACTACACATACACACACACACACACACACACACACAACAGATTTCATTTCGTTCAAACACTGCCGCGAAAGTCACAGCACGTTCTTCTATGTACAACTCGGCGACGCGGAATTAACACTTTCAGACCCAGTTCACACAACTGTTTGCACACGAGGTTATTTTACAGGAAGATAATCTTTGGTCAGTACTTTATAGTCCATTGGCAGTTTCTTCCGCATTATTTTAAAATCGAACCTTTGAAAAATCACCCCTTGTAGGACGTGCACAGTTATTTCGTAAGTATGCTATGTATAGGGATAGGAAAATCTCGCGAGCTCAATGACCTGTATGCCAGACTCCACAGTCCTGTGTATACTCGAGCCTTAGCTGTGTGTCCATTGGTTGCTTCCCCAGAGAGAGGCCAGTGTTACTCCACTCATGGCGATATGGGATTAGCTAACTGTTTCCTATCCAGTCTGCTATTGGCTCAGAGTTGTCCAGAGCGTGTCTAATAAACTGCGAACTTCAGAGTGCACATGTTTGACGTCTATTGTCCTGAAATGAACTCGCGAAATGTTCCTATCCCTAAGCATTTTTACAAGCGACATGAACGTATCTTATTTTTAGAAATGTTGAAGTTTTACCTGCATTATATTTATAAATTATAATATTTAATTTGTAATAAATAATAGCAAAAACTGTGAGAAAAACATGTGCGTTGTTATCGCCTAGTAAGTAATAGTTCTCATGTAAAATGTTATTACAACTAAGTGCGCACGAATTCCGCGCGGTGTCATTTCGTGTAATTTTCTAGACTTATTTAAGCTTAGTTTGCACGAGGCGGAGGAATATCCTGGAAGTAGAACTTTAGCAGGGCTTCAGGAAAGTGTGACGTAACCGCGAGTGGATTATATACCAAACTATTACAGAGATCCTCAATCATAACACAAAATGAAATAATAACATACTCGTACACAGGCCTATAAAACAGGTTAGTTACAGAACAGCCTATGCGTACGGATTCTCCGCTGGTACGTATTTTACAAAGATTACAGAAAATTGTAAGTAATCTAAAACACGCGAAACTCTGACTTTGAGATATATTTTATGACAAAAAAGTGTAAAGACTGGAATAAAATAAGCCGAGAGCGCTATTATATAGAAAATGAACACCGAATAACCAATGATATGTAGGGCATCAGGTCGTCTGAGGAAAATTGGCAGGTGTCGAAAATGAAGGCCAGAGAAGGCATTCGATGCTTTTTTGTAAAAAAAAAAAAAAAAAAAAAAAAAAAAAAAAAAAAAAAAAAAAAAAAAAAACGATCATTACTATAAACTCTTAGAACTCGTATATGGCAGATATTAAGGAATATACAATCTCGTGCCTCAGGTTGACTGCTTACGTCACAACCACGGTCTACTTAAATTCGTAGGATAAAAACAGGTTATTTGTATAATGTGTCTGTTCCTTTAAACTTTCATAATTACGTCCAGTTTTGCCTCAAATTAAGTGGGTGTAAAGTAGATCACATCTGACGTGACACGAAGTGGATGATGAAATTAATATTTATTGCCGTTGTGGACAACCTGTGGAGACAGAATCGTAGGCGTTGTTATGAAATGGACAAAAAATAAATAAATAAATTTGAGTGGTGCACGACGAAATAAATCAAAACCCTATACAAATGTGATAATTTCAACAACGTGAATAAAATTAGTGGGAAATCTGGTAGCACAACAGCGGTCTAAAATAGTCCATAAAATATATTTCAGTTGAAAGTGAATTTTGTATTAAACTTTGATGGAGATTTATTACTCAATACAATAATTAAAAAAAAACGTTTTTCTGGCGTGAAATTACTATCCGGAAAACTATACTTTCTTTATCATGAACATTTACCAGTCCTACAACTTTCAAAGAGTTGGCTAATTAAGTCACAATACGATCTTTTTTTTTTGTTGTTCTAATTGTTACTTTTACTAAACCATCTAGTTTGCAGCAACGCGCAGAGTTATTTAATGAATTATTCACACTAAATATATTGACTGTTGACACAAATAAATTGAATTTTGAAATGTAAAAGAAGCCCCGACCGCAGTTAGGTTGAAATTTACTATGAAAGACAAGTTCTTTAGCGCCGGCAATAAGACAGTGAGTAGAGACATGCAAAATTCACATTGCTGTTCGACGTCAGGCTGAAATTCAAAGTACTGTATGTAACTGAGCCGTCGTCGTTTTCCCGTTGGCTACTGCGTATATGTGAAGCCACGCCCTTTCTGACTGAACTGTACGTGATTGGGGCGCGCAGATGTGATGTGTTTATTTATTGGCGCAGTTACCCCAGGGCGTGTCAGATATAGTATGGTCCAATGGCAAACGTCTTGCAAAGGTACACGTGTTTAAAGTTTAACGTGTCCTCAAATAATAACGCGAATTCTGCATGTCTCTAATAATGAGGCATACTAAATATTTGATGTTACGTATAACCTCGAGTACTTTCAAGATGTTAATATTATTTTCTACACTTTTAGCATATGGTATCCATTTCCGTTGTGATATGTACAGTATGAATGAAGTATGATAATGGAAGAAAATGAATTTGCAAATATCAAAAATGTACCAAATAATACGTTAGACTAGATCTCAAAAAATTGTTCATGTTTTTATAATGTCATGAAGATGTCTTGGAAATCTGCTATGCACATTGCCCGTATTTCAATTTTAACCTCTAAAATAACACTTAAGGCCAAAAGAGCAAACATTTGAAACCATTATAATCAAAATATTGTGTTCCAAAAAAAAAATGCTAGGGCCTAGATGCTATTCCGTCAATTTATTAACCATTCTAGTTTAAACGAAACTTTGTGCTCAAATAGACTTAACCTCCTGAATTTCGCACGAATAAAAATTTTAAGTTAAAGTTCTTATATTGCTGAAAAAAACTGAAGTAAGTTATTTTTCAAATGATTATTTTTCAAATGAAACTAACGAGAAAATTTAAGGAAATTTTTGTATAATTCTGATCTGTGTCAGTTCAACAATTTATGTTTAATGAATTTCCATAGCCCCGTTTTAAATTGAATTAGGAGAATGTCTTTTAGTTTCCTTTATTTAAATTTGGCACTATATCCAGAGACATGCAGAATTCGGGTTATCATTTGGCATCAGGCTGAACTTTACAGCGCAGCGTTACCCAGGGCGTGTCAGATACGGCATGGTTCAATTACACGTATTGCAAGGGTATTGCTTATCGCTGCGAAAAGGAAAAATGGCCATTCTTTTGAAATTTAGGAGTAATATTACTTGTAACTTCTACATGATGAACACTATTGGGAAAAGTGTAAGTAAAATATTAAATGGTTTCCATTAAAACACTGTTGAAAGCGGCGAGCGACAACACCGCTATGGTACGCTGTCCTGGAAAGACGGGAAAATACGTTTTACTGGGGGGGGGGGGGTCACGATGGTGCTGTGGTTAGACTACCCGCCTCCCACATGGGTGAGTCGGGCTCGATTCCCGACGAGTGCTGCTCCCGGAATTTTCGCACGCGAGAATCGTGCCGGCTGGTTTTTCTCGGGGATCTCAAGTTCCCCCCCCCCCCCCCCAAATTGCTTTCCGGAGCTGCTCCATACTCACTTTGCTTCGCGCGGGCTTACATAGTCCCGACAAACACAGCACGACACGACAAAAACCGCAACCACGACACAGTATTTATATTTCCAATGTGTCTGCTCGAATTCACAGCCCTCGAATTCACAGCCCTCGAATTCACAGCCCGACAGTTTACTGACGCGACACGAAGAGCAGAATTTTTCGGGACCACTTAGAAGGCGCTGATTAACTACGCTAATTTCAAAGGCGGTGGGCAGACGGGAAATTTGTAATACATGATGGTGACCAAAGTGTTATCACTAATGCATACAAAGTTAAGAGTAAATACCGTAATTTAAAAAAAAAATACTTTAAGCTGCGTAATTGCCATTGTAGGGAAAACTTGCCATACAATTTCATTTTGCAAGGTTGTACACCCCGTGTGTCGTGCCGCACGACACGACGAGAATATAAATAATTTCTAATCCAAAATTGCTGGTCGGACGACAGAATTTTTCGGGTTTACGTCAAATCTGTCTCGTATTTCATTGGTAGAGACCCTGAAATTTCGCGGATTCATCTGAGGACAAGTTAAACTGCATTCGCGTATACCTATGTGTTTGTGCTTCCATTGGACCACAGATTGTTAGACACGCCCCGATCGACTTTCAACTGATAATGAACCTGCGACAAAAAAAAAAAAAAAAAAACCTCGTGCCACCTGATCTGGTGTAAAAATGGAGCTTCAGCCAATCAACTACTGAGGCTCGAGTGCACGAAGGATGACTGTGGAGCCTAGCTTGTCGCCGAATGAATCCGTGGAATTTTCGGGTCATTATTCATTGGCTGTTTAGTTTTTAAGTGTCGTGTCGTGCTCGTCTGGGCTACGCGACTCTTGGTATCACACTCACAGGCTCTCGAGACCTTGAAGTTAAAGAGCCACCCAAATCTCTCCACTCCACAAAGTTTGCCATCCCGACCGGACAACAGGTGTCACGTGTGAGTGGGAGGTCCTGAAATAATGATGTAGATGCTAACGAGTTCCTAACTACACCTTCCTGGCTGCCACGAGATAGGGTATCTGATCAGCAGACGGCGTGTCCCGCCGGCGATCACGCACATCTTGATCCTTCGCCTTAACCCATTCAGACTCAGCGTACACAGTTGTGTACATTGCGCACGCGCAGGTCATTTTTGGTCTGTGCTGCACGCTGCGAAGCTCCGTAACCAATGATCTTATCTGTGGGCGAATGATTCGCAAACCATTTCACAGGCCTGGGTCATAATTGGTTCATATTACAGTAGCCGAACATATAGCCTACAGCTCATTGGCTGTGACAACGAAACAGGTGTTGTTTCGACTTAAGTACAGCACGCATCATACATTTTTTTTTGTTTGCAAGGCTTGAAACCATAAATTAAAGTGGGTATGAAATTGTTAAAGGGCCTCGCTATAGTTGCCATATGGGTTTCATTGTAAGTTGTCAAGCAGAATATAATAATTAAAAAAAAATCAATGAAACATTTCAAAGTAATTTTTTTTTCAGGGCAGAAATGAAACTCGATACTTTCTTGAAGATATACTAATTCCGTTAGTGAAATATGTCAAAGTCAACAAAAATAGCTGAAATTAGCCGTCTGTTAACGATGTTTATTCTTCTGTGCTTTAAAACTCTAGCAATAAATACTGTAGCCTATCTTTTCTAATCATATTTCTCTATTAGAAGGGCCGCGGTGGTGTAGTGGACAGACTACTTGCCTCTCACCTAGGTGAACCGGGTTAGATTTTTGGTGGGGGTCGCTCCCGGAATTTGCGCAAGCGGGAATCGTGGCGGACGATGCCGCTGCCCGCGGGTTTTTCTCGGGGAACTTCTTCCCCGGCCTTACATCCCGGCGTTGCTCCGTGTTATTTCACCTTCATCGGCTCTCAAGATCTCGTTGTTAAGAGCCGCCCACATCTCTGAACTCTCTCAACTATACAACTGCACGACACTAAATTACAAACTCAGAACGTGAGTAATAACTATTTCAATTGGCCTACCTGCAAATACTTCTAATAGGCAGAGCCCCGAGTATTTCGCGGATTGAGTTGGCAGCAAGCTAGGCTGGACAGTCCTCTATACACTCGAGACATTATCGTTTGCTTATTGGTAGCTGTGATCAAGTGAGGCCTCTGCACAGGACCGTTAAACACTCACTCACACTACTGCTTCCTGCTTACTACTGGTTCACTGTCAAACGGAGTGTGTGTAAAGAACTATCATCCAATCACAACAGTAGGAGAAAAGAACAAGTGTTTGGAGTCTCCCTTGCCTCTGAATGAATTCGCGAAATACTCGCGGCTCTACTAATAGGCAGGGATAGGAAAATTTCGCGAGTTCAATGACCTGTAGGCTAGACTCCACAGTCCTGTATAGACTCGAGCCTCAGATGTTTGTTCATTGGCTGCCGCTCCAGAGAGTAGTCAGTGTTACCTCACACTTGGCAGCATGGAGCTTGCCACTTGTTTCCTTGCAAGTCTATTATTGGTTCAGAGTTGTCCAGGTTGAGTCTAATGAACTGCGATCCAATTGGACGTCTAGCTTGTCCTGAAATGAACTCGAGAAATTTTGCTGACCCACGATTGGGAAATTTTTGGTAGCTTGCAACAGCCAATTAGAAACAACTTTCACTCCCAGGGCCTCGCGCGGCCAATGAACAACGGAATACGTCTTTAATATAAATAAACACCACATCATTCCACATCTGTATAGTTACCTGTTTTATGGCAATTTAGAGTGAGTGCATCTTAGACGCAAAAACGAGTTCTGATTTTGTTTAGTTTAACATTGCGCCGTGCATTTTATTGTATATTCGCAGTTTCTCCAGACATTTGAAATCAAAACTTTGGAAAATCGCTGTACAAATGACGTGTGTGGTTGTTTCCTTAATATGTAGCTAATATATTATAGGCCGTTCACGGTAAAGTGAGCACTTTTTATAGCCCTTTCAAAATGCATTAACCCATAATAAATATATCATTACAGCCTCAGACGTTAACTTTTGAGAGTGGTGAAATGTATACATGGGTTTTATTTGTCTTATTGCAATGTTTATATTAAAAAGTGGCGGAAAGGTGGAAATTAGTTGAAAGGAATGTTTTAGCAGGGCCCTAAAAAGTGCTCACTTTACCGTGAACAGGCTATACATTCGTTTTACACTTCTATTATTATAAAAGTATCGTACTTTTGGTAAAATTGATCTTCTTCTTATAGGCTATCTAGTCTATTGATTATAATTTTCCATTTACAAATAATATGAATAAATAAAGGGGGAAAATAAGTGCGCTGGCAATGCTTGGTAAGAAAAAGTTCTCAAGAAAAATTTATTAAATATGATGCCGTCTCTTTAGTGTAATTTTCATTATACGTACAGGCTATTCACGGTAAAGTGAGCACCCTGGAAAGCCCTCTAATTTGGAATAATAGTCAATAAATATATTTTATTTTAGCTGTAGACGTTTGCTTTTGTGTGATGTTGAATATGCACACTATGTTTATTACTTACATGGTAATATTTATTTAAAAAACGTTGTTAAATGATTAAATATGGCTGAAATAAAAAAGCAACAAGGGCCTTAGGACTGCTCACTTTACCGTGAACGGCCTATGTTAGGTTAAGTAAGCTTTGTTTGCGCGAGGCGCAGCTTGTAAGTACAGCTTGAGCAGGGCTTGAGACATGTCGGAAGTAACCGGAAGTGGACTATAAACACGAATTAGTGATAGTCGACAAGCGACAACGCGGAAGTATCAGTTTCCTGCACGCCTGATTGGCGAATAAGTGGAACACCCCATCATTCGACGAATCAGACATGTCCGTTTTCACTGCCAGCATAAATCACCCGTAGCTCTATGAAACAAGTCACAAACTTAATAATTTTACTGTCATTGCTTTAGCGACGTATTTTTTTCCACGTGAGGATAATTTTCACTTTTTGGACCCTGTCTCACAAACTCGCGCTCAGAATGCAATCAAAATAATATGCTACAGTTTATTCTTTATTATGATGCGCAAGAAGCTTTGTCTTGAATAACTTAATTTTGCCTACTGACATGTTATCAGTAATGTAATAATAATTTCTCATGCTTGGAGTTTAAAAAAATGTATTTCCACTTCAAGTAGATGTTGATGTCCTACAATGTGAAATTTCATACAGTCATGATACACGTATTTTCAGTCTGTTACTAACCAGTAATGGTAATTAGCATGAGTTTCTTTATCAAAACGTTATTATCGTAAGTAAATCATGATAAATGTTTTAAAACTGTGTCGTTTTACAATCAGTGACATATCTATGAGCCTACGTGCTTATCAAAGTGATCTTCACGAAGGTCGACAGACAATGTTTGCATTTTATTGCTAAATACATTATTACAAATTATACATGTGAACTTGAATATTTGTACAAAATAAAAATTTGTTAACAGATAGTCACCTTCGATAAAGTAAAATTCACGATACCAAAGACCCCTTCAACTGTCTATCTGGGGTAGAGAATTATGCTGTATTAATTAATCATAAATTAAATAAACATAATTAATAGCTACTCTCATATGCATGCTTGTTTATGGTGTAATTTCAACTTAATATTCACAGTTGTCTGGAAGGATGTCTATTTTCACATAATATCTTGTGTTACGGGTCTCAAGCGTTATGCGTAGGGTCCAGTTGTTGGCAAAAAGATTTACGCGAAGGCTAGACTCCAGTGTCCTATGGCATACGTGCTGTTTTACTTTGGTTATTGGCCACATGTCTTTGTCGGGCAGACAGTTCCTCACCTGACTGGGCCATCCAGAATTAGTCAACTCTGACACCTAGTGTACGCGGTTCGCGGGTAGACACCTGCTGCAACGCGTGACAGAAATTAAAATCATCTGATCAAGAAAGTGTGTCTGAGTTCTAGTGCTTCGCAGAACAAGTAGTCCTGAAATCTTTTCGCTATAAACAGGCGATCCACTTTTTACTACTTAATAACTGCAATGATTGTAAATATTAAGTAATTTCCGTTAGTTCTAGTTCTTCCTAACACCTCTCACTGAATCCCACTAACGGGGAGACATACAATCCATGTCTCTCTCTCTCTCTCTCTCTCGCACAGGCTCTTTTGCTCCGTTTCGAGCCTCCAGAAATATTTCCCTGGCCTCTCAGATATGCGTGAACAGAAGCTCCAGTTCTGCAAGCCAGTAAAATTGTTTTTCTTTGTAGGTTTCCAAATCGCGGCAGTTCAAACGAGACTGCCTATCACCTCCGTTTGTACTCCCACCATCACGAACAATAGGTTGAAAATATTCTATAATAAAGATCAAAATAATTTTATCACTCAAATCTTTGCGATATAGCTTTAGACAAAATCAAAACTTTTTGGCCATGCCGAAGATAGTTTAGCGTAAAACAATACATCTCGTAATGAATTCAACAATATATATATCATGAAATGTATTGTTTTTACTATATGTAGTGAGATAGGAAAATTATGCGAGTTCGAAGACATGTATGCTAGACTCCACAGTCCTGTGTATACTCGAGCCTCAGCTGTGTGTCCATTGGTTGCTTCCCCGGAGAGTGACCAATGTTACTACACGTGTTTCCTATCCAGTCTGCTATTGGCTCAGAGTTGTCCAGAGCGTGTCTTATAAACTGCGAACCAATTACGAAGTCAACTTCAGTGTGCACATGTTTGACGCTTATCTTGTCCTGAAATGAACTCGCGAAATGTTCTTATCCCTAATTATATGTAAGCCCAAGTAAGCCAATAGGTGTGTAGATGCAAAGAGTAAAGTTTAATAGAAACCTTACGGTCTGATGAAATAAAAACTAACGTAAGCCTATAAATAGTTACAAATTATGTATGACGAATAGACTGATAGAATTATAATCAAACTTAATAAGAACTGTGTGTGTGTGTGTGCGTGTGTATATATATATGTGTGTGTGTGTGTGTGTGTGTGTGTGTGTGCGTGTGTGTGTAGGCCTGTAGACCTGATGAAAGTTTTTTTCCTTGTAACACGTTTACTCGATATACGAAATAATAGGTTTAGGGCCTATTCCTCATGACTGATAAGTTACGTCTCTTGATAGGGGCACAACATCGCTTCATTGGCCAACGGCCAGCCAATAATAAACGTTGCAGAGTACAGTAGACGTGTCCGGTGTAGCCAGGGCCAATAGGACGATGCTAAGTGGAAAATAGGCAGCTCACTTCAAACTTGTCCTCGGTGATGGTAAATTTGTGCCGTCTTCAAGGTGATAATATAGTGGCCGAATTTCACTGATATAGTTTGGATTTCCACTGAATGTCGAGAATTCCACTACCATAAGTAACTTTCTCCCCCAGTTACACTGCTTGATTCACCAGTCAGCTGTAGCTTTTCAACTGACTTTAAGTGAATGTTATTTCACTGGTTGATATCGCTGGTTCGGACTTGGAATGAATGTGCCACACTTTTTCGCTTACGAATTGTTTGTAACTTCCTCGAAATACTGCCAGAAAATTTTGCAAAATATTCTTACAGGTAAACAAACGTATACTCATAGCCATGTTAAATAATTTAATTGCAACGAAAATTTTGTTTTTTCTAGTAGAGGTGAAAAGATCTGCGTGATTAATTTTGCGCACTCACTAGTTGAAACGGACCGAAATTGTGTTTTTAAAATGAAACACGTGCATTACCTAGGTATAGCTACGTATTTCTTAAACCGATGTTTTCATACTCAAAATAGCAGAGCTCGAGCGTCATACAGATTAGCAAGAAGTGTCTACCATATTAATGATACAAATAATACGCCTAATTTTTAATTAATTTGATTGAACATCATCCTGACAAAAAAAAAAATTACGAGAAGACTTGGACCCTCAGTAAAGGAGATACACACAGTTATCGAAATATTTATGTGTGGAAATAAGGAACACAGACTTAGAAAACAGACAAAAAAAAAGTAGAGCGTATGAGGAAGGGAAACAAATTTCCAAATATCTTGATGTTTTTGAGGCCGATATACCTGAATGGAAAAACATCGCCATTACAGACGAAAAAGCGACCACAGGGGAAAAAAAAATACAGAGCACTCAATCAGAAAGGAACGACACAAAGGTAAATACAGACAACAGAATAGCAAGACGAAAAATAGTTATTGTGTTACCACTGACGTCTTGAACAGCTGCGATCTGTTCCCGTCTTCAGGAACCAATAGGTTCTTCCATTTCATTATAATTAAAATTTTGCTGACTTTTTACGATAGCGATATTCATTCATTAGCTTTTTTGTTTTTTTGTAAAACGTATATTAATTTTTGGTTAAAACATTTTATATAAAAAAATAAAAATTGACAAAATTTTTCACCTGTTCCTTAATAAATGTCACATTTTGTTTTAAACGGTTATCTTTAAAACGAACGCACTGAGAAGTAATTTCTTTAACGCTGGTTCCCCATTTAAACTCCGTGGTTGCAGGTATTCAACAGACGGTTAAAGGTTTCTGTCATTTTTACTGAGAAATTGTTTGTAATTTTACAAGTGCTTGTAACCATACAAAAATTTATCTTATGAAACTACTCGTTTGTGAACCTACAAGGAACGTGTTTACAGCAGTAGCAGTCGAGAAATGTTTGTAGCCTACAATACTGACCCGTATCCACGAGCTTCAAGCAAAATGGTGGACACACAGCCAACAACTTAAAACCGTGTGCCTGTAGGCTATAGCTACAGCTGTTTGTGTAAAAACTATGGGCGATGTAAAGTGTAGTTGCGAGCGAACACAAATATATTGCGAAGTTTGAATAACGTAAAACACTTGGGGAAAACTCAAATGATCTTAATAAAACGACAATTTCAATAAAACGTATTACTCATTAACAGTTAATTTTTCCTATACGCAAAACTCTTTAAATGAATTGCAATACCAGTAAAAGTATTCTTCCTACTCAAATAACTTCCTTAACATTTTGAAAGAACTTGGAGTTAATATTTAATATAGAAATAAATGCTAAGTAGGCAAGTCAAGTTGGTATACTGGTTAAGGCTGCAGGTAAATAATACAAGGAGAGTGGGTTCTAGTGCACGTTTTGGTAAGTCTCGTGTTCTTTTCTTTCATTAATTATAATTCGAAATTTTGTATAAGACTCTGTGTTTAATTCATCACATTTGTTTTATTAAAGGAAAATAAATAATTTTCTGTGGGCTTTACAATACTGTAAGTTGTAATACAATGCTATCATTTGTAATGTTACATACATATATATATATATATATAATGCAAATCTTAGAAGGAAACAGTTGTAGTTTTACAAAGGAATTTCTTGGCAAAATGGTTTTCGAAGGATTTTTCTTGTAAAAGTACAAACATTTTGTAGCCGTACGCTCTAAATCAGAACCAGCGGGGAATTTCACTGTTTCAGTCAGTCGACAGTAACCTGACTATTTCAACAGTCATTTCAGTGAATTTAACTGATGAACCAGTGAGAAAAATGGCAGATTTCCTAGTGACATATTCCCGCCATCAGTTTTTTTTTTTTTTTCCCCACTGTTTTTCAGTGGTTTACTTTGACTTGACGGATCAGTTCAACAGAGTGTAAAAATGGCCGTCAAAGAACAGTATAAAAATGGCCGTTAAACAAAGTGTATCACGTGAAATAACAATCAATAAACTAATAAAAATAAAATACAAAATACTTGTTCAAATTTGTCTCGTCTTTCAAAATAGCATTTTATGAAGTAACATGAACATTCAGTCTTTCGTTCCGTATTAACGTCTTTCATATCGTTTTTATGTTATCATCACAGTGCTCTGTTTGAAAGTTTAAACTGCGTATCATGTGGTGAGGAGAGTGTAGATAATCATATGTATTATTCGTCAACAACTAAAAGACATATTTTCCTCCTCGTTTACAAACGTAACTTGGTAGCGCAGATGGCAAAGTAATCGCCTAAGGGTTGAGTGGGACTGGGTATGCGAGTTCGAAACCGGCCCCCTGCAGGAATTCATTACTTTTTTATTTTAAACTGCACATTATAAATAGTAAACTAACGTAAATATGTTAATTTCTCATAATTACTTTGCTAAATCCGATAAAAACAATATGTAAATCGCCACTGCAGTCGGCTGCCACTTTTTCTATCAGTGAAATCGTTTCATTTCACTACTTCAATCAGCGAAATTTTTTCACTGAAACAATTAGTGGAGCCATTTTTACTTATTCGAGTAGTTGAATTTCACTGCGAATTAATGATTTTCCACTGATTCGAATACAGAGTGTACTTGTAAGCAATATAAATATAAGTTGAGCAGCATTTCGTACGAATAATAAAGTAATTAACTTTTCGTTGGCAAGCACTCTTAACACTTTGAGAAGGACACACTTTTACCAGCTTTAAAGACAAGCCAGACGTCAGTCACCTATATCTAGTAGACCTGCAAAATTCGCGTTATTATTTGAGGACACGTTAAACTCTAAACATGTGTACCTTTGCAATATGTTTGTCATTGGACCATACTTTAAACGACACGGCCTGGGTAACTCTGCTCCAATAAATGAACACTCGAGAGAATTGTGTACCCTGCGCACATGCAGTTCAGTCAGAAAGGGCGTGGCTTCACATCTGTGCAGCAGCCAATGGAGAAACGACGCTGGCTGCAGTACAGCGGGAACTGTGAAGTCTAGCCTGATGCCAAATAATAACGCGAATTTTGCATGTCTCTGCCTATATACCTACCTATCTAGAGACCTGCAAAATTTTTGCGCCAAGCTAAAATTCACAGTACTGTACATTCTCGAGCCGACGTCTTTTCTCCATTGGCTGCTGCCTTGACGTTAAGTCACTCCCTTTCTGAGTGAACTGCACGTGATTGGGGCACACGGTTGTGAAGCGTTCATTTATTGGCGCAGAGTTACCAGAGGGGCGTGTCAACTAAACACTGGTCCAGTGACAAACGTTTTGCAAATGAAAAAGTATTTTAAGTTTAACATGTCCTCAAATAACGCGAATTTCGCACGTCTCGACCTATATCCATACCGCTGTAGGTACACCGTGTTCTATTGGCACCTATTATCACTTAACGCCATTCTACTGGTCAAAACGACACCAGCCTTTCTGTATTGGCCGGCTGGGAACCAATGGAGTACCGAGTTTATCGTTTTCCAACCAAATGTTCCTTCGTATGTACAACATGCAATATTTACATCCCGTCTTGTTGATTTTCGTAACTATACAAATATTTGTCGTTCATTTACGAAGTTCGTTGTTGATGATGTATTAGTTCCTATAGTCTGTTCACACTAAAGTGAGCACTTTTTAAAGCCCTGCTTAAGATCTATTTGTATGCACGTCGTGTATTATCCCCCTTTATGTAAAATTAACTTTACCACGGGCCTCATCGGTCAAGTGGAACTGTGAAATTATTAGAAAAGTAAACATTTCATATATCTGCTCATTTTTACACACTGAGACATTAACAAAGAAACAGAATGCCAAAGATATAATTCAAATGATCACAAATGGTTACCTAACACTTTTTATTCGACGCTAACATCTGGAACTACTTTCTATCCATCGTTTCCATCTTTACCGTGCGCATGTCACTCAGTGCACCCGTTAAAATACATGCAGGCATATATATATTTTTCTAAGGTTGATTTCAAAAGTGCTCACTTTATCGTGAACATCCTTTTGATGCAAGTACACCCGGGCCAGTTTTTTTTTTTTTTTTTTTTTTTTTTTATTATCTCGAACGAAATGTTCAAGTAAGTTTTGCCCGAGCTACAACGGAGTTCGAAATTGTTAAGCATACTCTGCTATGATACCGAGGACGCTCATTTAATGCTCGCCAACGACTATCGCTTGCTAACGGCGCCGCCAGGGTTGGGCAGAGCACGACCTGCTGCGTGAGGAAAAGTGGCTCTCATTGGCTAGGGGTGACGCCAGAGGCGGCAGTGTTGTGGCAGTGAAGTTCCGTCACATTTCTGGACGTTGCTGCCGTGCTGTCGAAACGATGCATCGGCGGCAGGTCGCAACGGTGAAGGAGATCGATGGGTGTGTGTTGATAGAAATCTGTCGTAAATTCTACGAAGATGACTAAAATTTAAGGTGGCGTTATTCAGAGATAGGCCTATTAAAATACAAGCACGAAGGAACAATGAAAAAAAAAAAAAAAAAACCAGCTAATCAAAACATCAAAAGTAGACAAACGTATGGCTCAAGCGATCAAAATTATTTTCATATAGCGACTCCAATCTGCGGGTCTTTGGTATCGAGTAAAATTCTGTTATATGTTAATACTGATGACAACGGAACTGACGTTCGTGGTCAGTGATTGGTCCTTCAATTGTAGGCTACAGGTGCAGATAAGAAAATGCATGACTAATGTTCTTCTGAACCCGTAATACATACAGCAACACGTTCCAAAGAAAAACACTCCATTAAACTATTACTAAAAACCAGTAATACGTAATTCAAGCATGATTATTACGATGGCATAGTGTAGAGAAGGATTGAGCTAATGAATAAAAATACACTGGAATATATCCATGTTTCGTTAACAGTAGGCTACAAATCTGAATCAGTGAGAATTTCACTGTTTCAGTCGGTCGACAGTACCTCGCTGACTAAACGGTCACACAGTGAAATTAACTAGTGAATCAGAGCCAGATTTCCTTCAATTATTGATTCAGTGATATTTTTCACTGACTCATCAATACTTTTTTTTCCACTGTTTTTCAGTGGTTTTTTTTTACCGATGGATCAGTTAAACAGCGTGTAAAAATGGCCGTTAAGCAAGTATCAAGTAAAATAACAACTAATAAACTAATAAAACCAATATAAAATACTTTATAAAATGTGTTTCGTCTTTCGAGACGCAATTTTATGAAGTTGCATGAACATCCAGCCTTTCATCCCGTTTTTTTACGTCTTCCATTTCGTCTAAAGGTTTAAAACTGCATGGAACGTGGCGATGAAGAGAGGGCACTCGTATGTGATTTAGTATTCGTTTTAATAATCCTAACGGTACTATTAAACCAAAAACGACAAGTGGGGCGTACAATTTAGATCTTCCCCAATTCGTTACGAAACATAAGACATATATTTTCCTCCTGCTTTCAAACTTGAATTGCTAGCGCAGAAGGCAAGGTAACGGCATGAAAGCGGAGCAAGATAGGAGTGTGAGATCAATCCTGGCAACCTATCAACTTCTTTCTTTTTTTTACTTATTTTAATCACTGTAAATTGCGCGATATATAGTGAACTATCGTAAATATGTCTACTCCGCGTAATTATTTGGCTGAATTCAATAAAAACAACGATCAATGCGCCACTTCAGTCGGCCGTCACTTATTCAGTTCAGTAAAAATTGTTTCGCGTCACTAATTCAATCAGTGAAATTTTTCCACTGAAACAATCAATGATTTTCCACTGATTCTAAGAGGAGCCGTTTTCACTGATTCAAGCAGTTGAATTTCGCTGCGAATCAGGGGCATTCCACTGATTCGAATCTAGAGTGTAATACAGTTAAAATGTTGTGTACTTTTAGGGTTGTGCATTATTCTAAGTAACATCAAAACAAACATATTTTGTAAACAACTCAAAAAGGACACACGCACTATACAGCAACAGAATATTCCTAAATAATTACGTTTCATTCATTTAAGCTGGAAGGGGAAATTGCCCAAATATAGCCTGTGCCAGTACAAGAGATTACTAAATAATCTGTGCGTTGCGGAAAATACGCTCAACACAGTCAGTCCTTGTAAAAGTTTCTTTTGGAACGCAAGCCTCTGAATACACACGGATAAAGATATTTGTTTATACAAGCCCTGTCGTTTATTCTGTATTAAAACAGTATTTCCAGCAGAAACGACGACTATGCTTTCTGGTCGCTCACTCGAGTAGACCGCGCTGTATTCTTGTATCTAATGATCTTGTATAATGCTAGCTGTGAAGGAACATCAGTCACTACTCTGTACGCTTCAAAGGGGATTAGCTTTGCAACTTTCAATCAAAGCAATGATTTGAGTGGGAAAAAAAAATTCAAGCTAATAATTTCACGACGTGAAGAGCATACGGATCGAGTTTTTGCCGCTCGTAAGAGAATCTCGTGAGGTTTAAAAAGTTTAAAAATTGTCAATGTTACGACCTCTCATATAAAATAAAATAATAAATAACGCGTAGCATGTTTTGCGGACAAAAATACTCTTTATTGGTGTTTAAAATGTATATTATTAATGGAGGTGACGGTCGATCGCGGGAAAATTGACCGTTTGCTATAGGATTCAACGTATACTTTACACATGGCCGACAGTTTTATCTCCTTATTGGCTGTCGTGCATGTATGAAGCTACTGCCCCATTTCATCGGGCCAATGAGGATTCTGATACTATAAGGCAGAACATTCGTGATTGGTCTGCAAACAACTCAGCCGAGTGAAAACCCTGTTCATCCAATCATAAAAGAATAAAATAGTTAGGCTCAAAAATTGTTTTTTTTTTTTTTTTTTTTTTTTTTTTTTTTTTTTTTTTTTTTTTTTTTCCACGCGATTCTCCATCATCTCTAATTATTAGGGATAGGTGTATTTCACGAAAATATTTCAATATCAGCTGTACCTACTCCAAAACGCTTTTGTTCACACGCACTTTCCTGGTTGGATAATTTCAAATATCACGTGCGGACTTCACGTGTCTGTCCAGGCATCATGTAAGTTCATTGGAGTACTTTATTCTGACCAGCCCAGTCAAATGAGAGCTTGTCTTCTCACGTAGACACGCGGCCAATAGGTTGTGGACATAGGGATATTGAAGTCTAGCACGACCATTAATATTTTCGCGGGAAACAACTATCCCTACTAATTATTAATTATTTGGAATTTTTAATTTTTTTAAAGACTGCTGTTTTATACGTTGTCATTCAAGTTATATCTACCTTTACCGAGAAAAACTCCCTTGTGAATGCGGCTAGAAGTTAGAAGTGCTGACTTTGTATAGGCCTAGGCTTTCCCAAATTAGTGGATATTTTCTGTGTGAAATTTCCGTAAATCTACGGGATGTTTTACGGAAACGTACAGTGTATATACGGAAAGGCAATCCGTAATGACGAAAAACTGAGTTTAAGTCCGTAAATACAAAGTACGGAAAGCCTCCGTATTCCCTTTGGCTTCGAGTTAACGGGGACGAACAATGCTGATTCTACACGAATCTTTCTTCGCCACTGTAACAAGAAAATTATCGTTTCTGCGGCAATTAAGGTTATCCACGGGACTATGACCTATTCTTGAAAACATTAAAAAACAGCACCAGTAGTCTGTAACATTTGACAACACTAAAAATACATTAAATTTAATAGAAACTGAATTTTTTCTTTCGCCTTACGAATAGAAATATAAAAGTTCTACCACAAATTTTAAGTGAGCATTGTATGACTCGGGTTCAAACCTCGCTTAAATACAAAATATTCTAACTTTTTTAATGTAATTTTTATACACGGTAGAACACCCACATAACGAAAATTAAAGACATTTTCATTATCTCATTTTATTTTAAACGGAAAGTATAGAAAACTAACTTGGAAATTAACAGAGAGGTTCCGTGAAATTTACGGAGAGTCCGTTTCTGAAAATCAATGTGTCCGTAATTTTACGGAGAGTTTACGGACATTTCTGGATAATTTTTTACCAGCACTTCTCCGTAAAATGAAGGAAATTTTTTTTTAACAGCGTACTGTTATTCAAATGTGCAAAAAATATATAGAGTCCATTAATAGAGTGAAATATTTCTGCTCTGATAGGCCCATAGGTGAAAGACGTCTCTTGAAATAAGCATTATTGGTTGTACTGTATACCGACTTCTGCGCTAGAAATTACCCAGCACTGCCTGATACTGACTTAGTAGTCCTGAAGTAAATCAGCGACTGTACCTGAAATCGGCTGAGGATAGCCTATGGATAAATTAAAAGGCTGAAGTAGAACGTAGGCCTAATTCATTGAATTTATAATTTATGCTCGTGAGGACAGGTCTAGCAAGATAAGAATTTTACGTGGTAAGGGCAAAAAACTCAATGCCATCTTTCGATGACTTGCAATTTGGGTGATAAGCTGACGAATTGATTTGGACACTCGTCGCTGTAAAGGCGCAGTGCGTGGAAATCAATGGTTCAGTTATTCAAGGAGAGAAAATTCCGCAACTCATATTGCGACAGAAAGCTTTGAATCCACGCGAACTTAGTTCATGGCCGTATACTGCGTGCAATTGATTTGATTTTTTTTTTTTTTAAGTCAAACATGTTGATTGTGTTTGCCGCCGCGCAGCTTATACTAGCAGAATATATTGCTAAAAACGTCGTTAAATTAGAGGAAATGTCTATAAGATGACCTGCGACTCATGAAGCAGGAAAATGCCTGGCAGATTCGGCCTAATTTACGGAGTATTTTGAAATTTTATTTCCGGCAAGCAAACATCACTGGTGGCGACACGAGGCGTTGGACCGCGGCTTAAGCTTCATAATTATAGTCGTTGCAGAAATTGCGACACCTAATTAAATACCGGGAATGAAAATGTAATGACAGCGCTTGCCTCTTTAAGCACTAACACAGACATCGCGACCCCACGAAATGATTTCTCCACGAGCAGCAATCAGAGTGTTAATTAAAAAATTTTTACGCGAAGGATAGTTGTCGGTCATATGGCTTGCGGAACGTTTGCGTAAACGCTGTAATTACGTTACAAACGAGCGAAAAACTTAAATTTAATTACCATGTCACTTGCAAAAAAATTTGTCTGTCTGTCGTGAACAATACATAACTCAATAGGTTTACAACCTAGAATTTGTTAAGTTAAAATTTTCACAAGCTTCATTACGTGTACTACGGGGGGAAATTTTTTTTTTATCGCTGACAGGTAAAATTATTATTCAGGTCTATTGTTTCCTAATTTACTGTGGCATAAACTATATAATTTAATTGTAAAAGTGACTTGTAGGTTTATAAAACACAAATATTGAGAAAAAAAAATATAGACGTAATCGCAGCTAAAAAATTAATGCGTGAAGTGCAAATTAAGAACTATGGCCATCTCTCACGGAATAAATTTCTGTTCCCGGGCAGCGAAAGAATTTCCCTGCATAAGCCAGGGAGAGATGTATAGGCCTATCTGGCGGGGCTTTCCCGCTTTCCCCATTCCGTAATCGATTCGTATCCTAGCGAAAAATTTCATCTCTACAGATAAAGCAGGTTACTTGCTTTATTGCTTAAAACCGGTGAAGCAAAATAGAATTTTATACGTAGAGGTAACTAATCGTTGTAACTCAATCGAAATACTGGGAATTAAACTTATTCCGGACAAAGCTGTGGCAGTAGGGCAAAAACATCAATCTTGGCGTGATCTGAAAGGAATGTGATAAATCTGTGTCAAATCGCCACGGGTGTTTCGTTTTACACTATTTATTGGAAAGTAATTGTTAAAAACAACCAAAACACGAAAACTTACATGATAAAACTACAGCTGGACTACATAACTTTTGTTGTAAAATTAAAAAAATTTTGATTAAGTGTTGCTAATTTTTTTCTTTCGGAAAATTAACTTTAAAATTTGTATCTGTGAAAGGATAAAAAAAAAAAACACTTTTACTCTGTCAACGACCACGAAAATTATTAGTAGGCCCTTAGCATATATCTAGGCTTATCATCAGTTCACAGCCTTTAAACTCAAAAATAAAACCTTTCTTTACTCTAAAATTTCTTCAATTAACAACACTCTAAGATTTTTTTTCGGAAATCTACTATACCAGTGTAAACGCTTAGTGAGTAGGGAAATACCCAACTTTATACAGCAGCAACGCTAAACATTCCTTTATCTGCAGCTTCGTGTGTGGCATTATTTACACACAATGTACAGGTTAAAAACTTCCAATACAGTTTAGGAAGTATACCGGGAAATCTTTTACAGCGTACATTAAAGAGAAATGGTAAGCGAATGTGTTGCATTACAAAATATTTGTTCATCAGTTTTGGGAAACTTATTCAGTTATTCTGTATCGCTTGTTCATGTAAAGTGTTAACGCTCATTATACGAAAATAATAATGATCTCGAGAAAATTTCCGCCGCTCCTAAAACATATAACAGCTCGAAAAAAAATTCCATTAAGCAACAAACAACTTTTTTTGTAAGTTTGCGAAGCTTTCTAAGTACTTAATAATAGCGTTGTTTCATAAAATTACACCTTTATTTAGAAGTGTAATTTGTTAGCTATTACGCAGTACAGTCTGTAGAAATATATAGGTCATTATTGTTTCATCAATTGCAATATTAAGTTAGTTTCCGTATTTTACCAAATAAAAAAAAATTTGCTTCAGGTAGCTATAATAAACAAATTTTTAAACTAGTTTATAATTTCGTTGTGAAATGTAAAAGTAACCCCCCCACTCCCCTTTCCCAGAAAACTTAAACTAAAATTGATCATGGAATTTTTTGGCCTACAGCATATTTACTATTGATGGTAGAAGTAATTAGTCGGAAACACTAAAATTCCAAAATAGCCGAAAGTTACTTAAATAATAAACTTCAAACATACGAGCGCAATTGAAAAGGCACAGAACAGTGTTTTGGGCTAGGCCTACACTATTGCAATGTAGATGCCGCTAGGTACATTTTGGCGTTTAAAAACTTAACCGATAATTGGCCGGAGTTGGCTACGACTTAAGAACACTTGTTTTTTTTTTTTTTTTTTTTGTTAGTTCGGTGTGACCGAAAATGTAACATAGCGCTACATACACAAATCATGAAAATAAAACAAAACAATTTCTAGCGTAATTTTTGCGATCATGGCTAAGCAAATGATATACCTTCGAAAGCGCCAACAAAATATCAAAATGATAAAACCATTTCTAGTCCAGTACGATTTCACTCACCTTTTAAACGTTTTCATAATCATACGTGCATGTTGCAATCAATGTTAACGAGAACAGAAATTAATCATCATAATAATAGGCCTATAATTATAACGTTTGCCAGATTATAAAGAAGGTGTGAAAGGTATATTCGATACGCCGTATTAACATTGCAAATTAAATTTTTTTCCAGCTTCGTATTGCAACGCCGTGTAGGCTAACCTAGTAAATAGTCTAATTTTACAAATAATTTTCAGCGATTAAACCCAATAATAGTAGTTTCGTTCGGTTTTATCGTTGTATTAATTTACTGCACGTTATTGTGAGTTGCTGGCATCCAAATCACGCACGTTCATTTTGGAATAGGCCTAACCGAACGCTGAGGCATTCAGTTCTTGTAGCCTACTATAGGCTGTTCACGGTAAAGTGAGCACTTTGTTAATTAATGTTTCCTTTCAGCTATTATTTTTATCCTTTAACCACCTTTTAAAATAAACATTGCCATGTAAGTAATACACACAGTGTATATATTCCACAGCACTTGGATGTCAACCTCTAAGGCTAAAATATAATATCTTAACTGACGGTTATTTCAAATGAAATTGCTTTCTAAAGTGCTCACTTTACCGTGAATATCCTATACGTCCGAATAACGATCCTACCAAAGAAAAAAACTTGTAGGTTCTGGACTCAAAGGCACCGGAACTTATGTTTGCACTTTATGTTTTTTTAAATTTGGTTTTCATGGGATAATAAAGTGACTATACACTTTAAATTGTTGCAATTTATGCTAATATGTCGTTCACCATAAGTTATTAAATAAGTATAGCCTATATCATAAAAAGGAGACCATAAAATTCATTAGGCTTAAATACTTATTCCCTTTTGTATGTAAAATTTAGCTTGATTAATAGCCTAGTCTTTTTGATTAAAAACAATGAAGTCTGAGACTTAACTCTAAGTCCAGTGCTACTGCCTGACAGTTGACATCCATGTGTTCAATGAGAAATAATTTGAAATGCTTATTCCGATTTGCAGAAAAACACCAGCTCATTAATAAATAGGTTCATTGTATCAGCTTATACTATTTAACGGACTATAAAGAAGTTGGTCGCATTGGAATGAAACACATGACAATAGTTGACGTCACGCCTAGACTACTCCCCTTAAAAAAAATAAAAAAAGGTTCTTTACACTTTGAGGTCGGCACACTTCTGCCAACTTTAAAGACAAGGTAGACGTTAGTCACCTATATCCATATCGCTGCAGGGATATCATGTTCTATTGGTCCCTATTGTCACTCAACGCCATTCTATTGGTCAAAACGACACCAGCTTTTACGTACTGGCCGGCTGCCAACCAATGAAGTGCCGAGTTCACCGTTTTCCAACCAAATGTTCTTTATGGAATAGGATGTACATACCATGGTGTTCATTTCAGTAACTATACAAAAATGTGTCGTTTATTTACGAAGATCGTTGCTGATGTGGTGTTAGCTCCTAGTTAATAGCCTTGTAAAATAGGAATTTGATGTAAGTATATCCGGAACTGCACAGTCTTTTTTTTTTCACGCGGAAAGAGATATTCAAACAAGTTTTACCCATCGGATATAGTCCTCAAAGTGTATAAAAAAAACTGTTACATTTCTCCAACTCCCATATCCGTATTTCCCCATTTCATTATTTATATGTCTCCGGCGTAGAAAGAGAGAATGAAGAACCGCTTTCGACTGCGCTAGACCAAGCCCGCCCCATTTCCAAAACACCTGTTTGGTCTGCCATGTTTATGTCCTGGGTTCGTTATATATTTCTCCACTTCCGGGAAGGCGAAAAAAAACAACTTGCCATAAATCCGTTCGCGTCGTTGAAGTGCCAAGAAACTCTTTGCATTCGCACAAGACAACGAGTTGCCAGAGATATTTTTGTAGCACTACGAATAAATGTAAAACTAAATTTCTCGAAATCTTACCGGGGGACAAGCGAAACTAATCATATTGAGTTCTAACTAGCAAGAGATGCAGATTTCAAGTTTATTATGAATATTGAGCTACATGAACAGTATTGTATATGTTTTCTCAAATAATGTGTTGTAAATATACACTCTTACATCTGTAGTTTCCAAATAATTGTTTGTAACATGTACAATTTTTTTTTGTCGATTAATTCCGGAACACACCAAGAAGTTTAAAATTAAATAACCCCGGACTTTAAGTTTCCAACAAGGGAAAAAATTAGTCAACGCACATATTTTTGTAGGGCAAAACAGAACTTGCAGCAGAAAACTAGGTTTTCCCCCTTTGAAAATATAATTTTTGTTTGTACGGAAGTAGTTTATCACCTGCTATATTTAAGAGAACAAGATCATGACAATGGATTATCTAATGGTCGCTAATACAAAAGCAAAAAAAGTTCAATTTCGGATATAGGGCATATAAATAACTTAGCTATACACTCTAAATCCGGGAACCGGAAGAAAAATAAAACTACTATTCTCTTCAGTTAAATGAAATCCACTAATACAAACAGTAGAAAAGCAGTTACTTATAGTCGATTATGGCTGATCATGAAAGCTTCAGCATGATTTACTTTATGGGCGGAGGTTCGAGCCCAACCACCTCCAAAAACGTTTTTGTGTAGACAATATTTGTGTTCTGCGACAAAATAAATCGTACCTATTTTACATCACATAGGAATGCTCTGTGCTTATTTATCAATAACAACTATAAATAAGTAGTTTCTACTGCTTGAATTAGTCGGATTTCTTTTAACTGATGAATTAGTGATATTTTTTCTACAGATCCCTAATGGAGCAGTTTCAACTGACAATCAGTAAAAAAAAAAAAAAAAAAACTGATTCCGATTTTGAGTGTACATATAAGGTATCGTCACTTAATATGAATATTTAAAATACAAACGAAGATTAAAAAAAAAAAAAAAAAAGGAGTTTTAGTTTTGTAATGCCGGTTGGTTTGGCTCGCAACAGTAATTTTTGCTAGTGTATTTAATAGTTACGAATAACTTCCAAGATGACAATTTTTGAGTAATGTAATTGAAGGAGAATTATTTTTGCTATTACGTAGGCCTAAGACTTGAGCTATCTTTTCAGAGGGATAATCGTACTTATACGAACTACGTAAAATATTATATTGTGAGACTGCGCAGTAAAATGTGGAACAACGGGCATTTTAAAATTATTTTTTAAGGCTGTTAAAAAAAAAAAAATCCACAGCAAGAATAGGCCTGCTTAGGCCTACAAGCACCGACGCAATATTTTATGACATCGCTTAAGCAGGCTAATTATTCCATATCGCACTGCAGGCCTAGGAATGAAGGACTTGCTATATTTGTATTTTATTCGATCAGTCTTGCGATGTAGGTATACGCAAATTCAGCTTTAAAGAGCATGCACGTTATATCTCAACAATTACGCAGAAGTTTCCAGGGCACTATTTCTCCTTATAACATAGTTTTGTGGCATATTTTTCAAAAAACATAATACCTCCTGAGAATTTTTTGATAAGAAGGAAAAGTGATACCTTATAGGCTATTCACGGTAAAGTGAGCACTTTTAATAAATGTAATTTATTGGAACCTCAGGCATTTACTTTTGACAGTGGTAAAATGTACACCCTGTATTTATTAGTCACAAGGCAGTTGTATCAAAAAGTGGCGGAAAGATTTAAAAAATTGGCTGAAAGTAAAAATTTAGCAGGGCCATTAAAAAGTGCTCACTTTACCGTGAATAGCCTATAAATGTAAGGCCTACTGATGAATTAAATTTCGCATTAGGTTCATATAACAATGACGTAAATATAGGCTATGCCGTATACACAAATAATTCAGTCACCAACATCTGTAGGTCCTGCAGAAATGAAGGCGCTAGGGGGGGGGGGGGGGGGATATAACATGTGCTTCAAAATCGCATTTTCGAAATTGTTTTAAAGCTTTGAAATACAGCAAAGAAATTAAAAGGACTCGATATGGTGAGCGAGAACTAGGTCGAAATGCTGCCTGGGTCCTCAGTAGGCCTAAATGCATCAGCAAATGTAAGCGGAGGCCATAACTCATGATTCGTGCACTAAGCCTACACAATTTTCTGTTTGTAATTTTACAAAAAATGTTTTACTTTTTTTTCTATTACTAGTTAATATTTGTAAATTTTACAAGTCTCAGTACTGCGGCAAGAATCTTTCTGTAGGTTTACAAATCTTGTATTTGCGCAAGTCCAAATGTAACAAAATTATAATAATACTTTTTTTTTTTTTTGTAAAATTACTGACAAGAAGTTTTCAGCAGTTCGGTGTGCATGAATTTTTTTTCCCCCTGTGCAGTCATCTAGTCAAATGAACATCGAACAGGCTGGCTAAATATGTCGTTCGGAACCCGTAATGTAGGAAAGGCTCGTCTACGTATACAAGATGCAGTCTAACTTTAACAACTGGACCTGTGAAAAATGAAACTTTCTTACCCGATTGGCGCCAATCATAAAATTACGCCACCCCCGATATTGAATGTGTAACGAATCGCGGAGGAAATGCCAGTTAGTTGCGGAATATTTTCTAGAAATTCGTGTGCCCCTATTGCGATAACTTTAGAGGCGGTTCACAGTTTCGTCATGGGGCAAGCTGTACTTCAAACACACGTATATTTGAGGTTAGGCTGTCCATTCGAAATTACCTCCAACTTTTCTGAAGCCTTGCTGAAGTTCTATTTCCAGGCTCTTGATCCGCAAAATTAATTCGTGAAATTCATGGGTCCTATATGGCCTATAGGCTATCGTACACTGTTTAAAAAAAAAAAAAAAAAAAATCCTTCATTGCACGGGGAAGTGCAGGTAAAAATTTATCCAGAAGTGTCCGTAAACTCTCCGTAAAATTACGGACACGTCGACTTTCAGAAACGGAACCCCTCCGTTAATTTACAAGTTAGAATTCCGTACTTTCCATTTAAAATAAAAATAAATAAAGAAAATGACTCTAATTTTCGTTATGTGGTTGTTCTACCGTGTATAAAAATGATATTAGAAAAGTTAAAATGCGTATACACTAATATGGTAAATTTCCGAATAATTTCTTAGAGTTTACTCAAGTTAATTCCATACTTTTTGAATGTAACCTTTGAAAAATCACATCATGTACGTTTTTGGTTGTTTCCTGTTAAAATGAAAAGTATTTTATTTTTGTTTGAATTGAAGTGTTACTTATATTTAATCTATAAATAGGGACCTGCAAAATTCGCGTTATTTTCTGGCGGCGTGCTAAAATCCACCGTCCTATACATATTTTAGTAGGAGCCATTTGTCTATTGGCTTCTGAAGCAATGAGGTAACGTTTTTTTACCCGTTGACTTGGATGGACGTTATTAGGCCAGCCTCTCGTTAGAGGTTTCCTATTGGTTCGAAGGCGTCCATGGTGTGTCCGGACAAACTATAATCCAATGGCAAGTGCAGTACAAAAGCACAAGTGTTTGAAATCTACCCTTGTCGTGAAATAGTAACGCGAATTTTGCACGTCCCTATCTGCAAATTATGATGTCCCATTTGTATTTAATAGGCCCGCGAACAATAACGGAGAGAAAATAAGTGCGTTGGTGATGCCCAATTTAAGAAATAGTTCTACGAAATATTACTAAACGAAGGGACACCCCCTTCGGTGTAATGTTCTTAACATAGTTGGGCCTGAGCGTTTTTGCGTGAGGCAGGAAAATATCTTGAAAGTAGAACTTCGGTGTGCGGGCTCATTCAAAAATGTGTAGGCCCTTTCACCTGTGTTTGAAGTGAACATGGGATAAAACTGTAATGTTTCGCGGTCATTTTTAATAGTATGAAACTTCCGACACAGCTTATTAAAAATATTATAGTCACACGTAGCACTCTTTTGTCTTTATTAATTTTATTATTGCGCCATAAAATAGTAGGGTCGCCACTAAAGTTTTATAACGGGGGAGTAAACGAGAGATAGATTGCACTTCAGCTGAATGCCTTGTGAGTACACCAAAACAAGAATCTCTAGAAGTTTACAAAAAAAAAAAAAAAAAAAATTTGGAAACTAGTTCCCAAAATTTTTTTTTAGTAGACTAGCATTAGATAAGACTACAAAATAATACTTGTAAATTTCAAAATTGCCCGTTTTTCTGCAAGAATTTTTTTGTAGTTCTACAAATCCTGCTTTGTAAATGTAGGTGCTACAATTAGTATTTTGTACAATAA
Organism: Dryococelus australis; assembly: GCA_029891345.1. Lineage (NCBI taxonomy): Eukaryota > Metazoa > Arthropoda > Insecta > Phasmatodea > Phasmatidae > Dryococelus > Dryococelus australis. Next base: position 33,963,263 of record CM057008.1, read on the forward strand.
ATTTTCTTTTCAGTTGACGAATTTTTTTTCCCTATGTAGACCTATAGGCCTCTCTACAATCCGTCTACAATCCACTTGGCTTTACCGCAAAAGCGTTAGAGTATGACATGGATACACGTCGAATAGTGGGTGTGGCTACAACCAACTTTAGACGTAGCGGCGACGCTGAACGTTGAACGCATCGCATTAAGGGCCCTGCCTAACAGAGCCAAGGAGATTAAATAGGCAATCATTGTTAAAGATGTCCTCAGTGCATCAATTTCGAAGATAATAGTTAAAAAAAAAAAAAAACTATTCTATAGACAACTCGCGGTTTCTTCACATTTTTTGAATCAAAACTTCGAAAAATCAGTTCATGTTTGGCTGTTTCCGGAATATATCATGCATCACAATGTTAACATAAAAGTACTGTATTTTTGGTTATACTGAACTTTTACTTTTATTTTATCTATAAGTTTTAATATTCTATATAGAATTTATGTAAATAAAATCAGGGAGAAAATGGGTTGTTGGCAATGCCTAGTAAGAAATAGTTCTTATGAAAAATATTATCAAGTTGAGTGGGCACGAATGCGGTATGTTGTCCCTTTGCCGTAACTATCTAGACTTGGTTAAGCTTTTTTGCATAAGGCGGAGGAATATTCTGGAAGTAGAACTTTAGCAGGGCTTCAGAAAAGTTGCGAATGGACACTCTAAATGGGTCCTCCCAGCCGGACGTGCCTTACCGAAAGTCTGTAGGTCGCGGGACGACAACCGCGCGTCGCTCCTCTGCCCGCGACCCATGATAGCTGCGATGGAGAAGTCGGTGGCGCGGCTGACCGCCGCCGTGGTTGTCTTGCCGGCCAGCAGCGGCACCCGGCGGCGGCGTCTTCCTGCACCGTCCCCAGCAGCATGACGTCGCGCCGCCCCCCCGCGAGCAACGCGCACTAACCCCCTGTCGCACGGTCTCGAACCACCTCACATGTTCAGGGTCCGCCTTCGCACACAGCAGTGCTGCTTCCACCGCGCCCGGACGCCGACTGAGGGCGCGCGCTGCCCGGCTCTGCCGCTAGGTGGCAGGCCGGTCGCTCTCCCCGCCGCTGTGGGCGGGGCCAGGCCTTCCTCTCCCTCCGCGCAGCGACAGCCGGCACCGCGCCCGCTTCCCCGGCTCTGGAGGCGTGGCCTCGCCGCTGGTAGGGGGAGATTTTATTGGCTTTGCCGGCTCGGGAGGAGAAACGAGGGGAAGGGCACCCACCCGCCGTGGAGGGGAGGATGGCGTTTACACGGACGGGCGATCAGACGGACCACTGACCTAGGCGCGCGTGTGGTCATGATGGGATGGTTTCCCGCCGGGGGGAAGGGAAGGGGATTGGGAACTGAACTATCCCTGTCTGCAAAGTCCCTACCTCCCGTCAGCGCCCGTCCGGCTACCGGGATTGATGCAGCCCCTAACCCTTCTCGCCCTTGCGTGACGTCATCACGCCATCCACCCGTCACGACCCTACACCCTGGTTCGATTTCACGGCAAACATATACCCTTGATCCCTTCATGACCAAGTTTATGCATCTTGTGAATTCGGATAAGCTTGTTCGTTCAAATATCATTTGACATTTTTCTAAATGCTGTTCACAGTAAAGTGAGCACTTTTAAAAGTCCTGATATGCGAATTGTATATTCTTCCGCTATGTGAACAATTAACATTGCCATGGGCCTCTTGATCACGTTATTCGTGCGTCGCGTCGGTTAAGTGAAACTGTAAAATTATTAGCAAAGTAAATATTTTATAAATTTGTTAATTCATGTACTTATTCTGTGCATATAGAAAAAGCAGGATGTAAAAGAGAGACGATTTCAGCATTCGAAAATGTTTATTTTATAGGTAGGACTACTTTTAATTCAACGCTATGATGTGTAACTAAAGGCTGTCCACGATAAAGTGAGCACTTTGGAAATCAACCGAAACATCCACGGAAATGTACTTAAATTTTGTTTAAAATGCGGACTCTTTCAATAGATTATTACTTTTATATTTAAGAAGTACATTTCAGTAAAATATTTAATAATGTTACAGAATATATAAGTAGGTAGTACATTCTCCTTCCATATAGAGCATAAATCGCACTTTTCTGACAATTTTTATGGTGTCTGTAGGTACTATTTTTTTTTAATGAGTTCTTCACGTTGCACATTCGGGGGGCAGTGTTCCATAGGCAATTGATTTACTTCAACCTTAATATGTTGTTTTTTGTAGTTGTCATGCAACTTCCTAAAGCGAATGACCACTCCCTTAAATCGTGGTTTATATGCGATAGGTCTATTATTCGAGTGACTTGTTATATATTACAATTTCCCCAACAACTAAATGCAAGATGTGGTGGGATATTGCCAAAATGTCATAAAAACAACGTTTCTAAAAATTTTGCAGTTTAGCTTCACCGGCTTCAATTTATGGGTTTAATAATTTTGAAAACCAACAGCCCTTACTCGCACAATTGTTCATGGCCGACATCATAAGGCCTACACCAGTAACAACGAAAGCATTGTCCATAAAATAAAGGGGGAAAAAAAATTATTGCTATAAAAATGCGCATTTGAATTAACTTATAAACTTTTTTGTGCTTACTAAACAGGGGGTTGATCTCCGCGCTACAAAAACGCTTTCTTTCCTTCGTACGGCACATTTTTTTTTTCACGCAAAAAATTTACTAATGAATATAAGCGACTGCAACTGCAAAGTAGGTTTGCCGCAAACGTGTTTTTATGAAGGCCTATGCAATGATAAACTTTCTTGGTCGTTGCAATCGTTCTGCAGTATCCTTTGTGATCAATTCAGTTTTTTTTTTTTTAGAAGGTTTAACCATTATGTTGATGATCTAAGGAATTTATATGGTAACGTAGCATTTAGAAAGTTTCCTTGGGTACTAAACACTGTAGGCTAGGTATAATAAAGGAAAGAAAATTTTTATGTCATTTAACATTTTCATTAGATACAGTAACATTTCTTTACTGTAAAACAAACAAGCTCAAATAAAATTAATATCTGCATAAGGATGTACCTAGGCTTACATAAAGAAAACGTTCCAGTTGAATTAAAGTACGATTTATTTTGTGAACACAAAGCCTTAAAAGAAATGTTTTTCTTTGTTGTTCAGAAAGCCATGAACATAGTTATTTTTTATATTGCGTAAATGTGAAATAGGGATCATATCTGTTGATTTGTTCCTCTTCGGGTGCCATGGACGAACATTGCCGACTTCACACGACGCGTTTATCGCTTTGCCGTAACCAGAAAATGATAGTTGTTGTGGCAGTAATATTGTAACTTTTACCTACGTTTACACCTTCACAAGACACGCCTCACTAATAGACCTAGACCGTAGATTATCATTATCGCGTTATTATTTGGTACCAAGTAGGACTTCAATGTCCTATAGATCTATCTGGAGACAGTAAAATTTCGCGTTTTAAAATACCTGTAGGCTAGACACCATGGTCCTATGTATTTTCAAACCTCACGCTGTAAAAAATAATGGTAAAATTACCTGACAAATTTAAGGTAAAATTCGCAAACTTGTGCGGAAACATAGTTTTCCTCGCGTGTAAGGTAAAATCACCTCATTCTGGAGTAAAATTTTCGTACATTGTAGTGGAAAACTCCATACATTGATGGGGAAATTACCGTACGACATGTGGCTCTCCTCATCCAATTGTAACTATTCCATACTTGCATTTTATATATTTTTTACCTTAAAATTAATTTATATTCTTTAGTCATACAAGCTGTCCAGCATGGCTCTTTATATGTAAGGTATGATTACCGCACTCTAGAGTAAGATTCGCATATGTACATAGCGGTGGAAAATCCCATAAACCGTTGGGAAAATTACCTTACGACAAGTGCATCTATTCAGCATTGTCTCAACAACTAAGTTGGGGGACAGGCGGAAGAAACAATACTTTGACATACTAATTTTCAATGTTGGCGTCAAGTTGTTGTCGTGGTGTAATGGATAGGACGTTGGCCTATCGTGTTATAGGATTATGGTTCGCTCCCACCTATTACCAAGTGTCGAAAATTTTAGTGTTGAGAGTTCGGGTACTGTTCTTCAGAGGATATATGTAATAAAACAAATTATGATTACTAATATTTTTGAATATAATTGTATTGTACAATTTAAGTTGGTTAATTTTCGCTTTCATATATAAGATTCCCCCCCCCCTCCCCTTTTTTTCATCAGGTACTTTTTCCGTATAGTTATAGGATAGTAATTACTTGTTATGTAAATTTACCCTACGTTTAATAGGTAATTTTACCTTACATGTAAGGGAATTTTACCTAAAATTTTTTTACGGTGTTGATTATCACTATAGAGACGTGCAAAATTCGCGTTATTATTTAGTACCACGCAGGATTTCAATGCCCTATATCTAGAGACAGGAAAATTTCTGTTTTAAAATACGCCTTTCTGTAGGATATAGACTCCATGGTATGTTCATTGATTGCTGCTCCAGTGTGTGGCCAGTTTGATCTCAGACCAGGTGGCACGGGATTTGGTGCTAGTTCCCATGCAGGCATGTTATTATTGGCTCAGAGTTCACATGGGCGTGTCTAATAAATTATTATCCAATTGCAAACACAGCAGAAATGAACATGTGTTTGAAGTCTAGCTTGTCCTATAAAGTGAATTTGCGAAATTTTCAAGTCTCGATGTTATATCTGAGCGCAATTCGTGATTACATTGGCTACTGGCATCCAAGGGAGCTAGAGGGAGGGGTAGGGCCTAGCCGAAAGCTGAAAGTGGAGGGGGGAGAGAGAGGTCGGTCCGCGTGACGTCACGGGGGGGGGGGGGTACTGTCAGCTGCTGCTCCATGCAGAAAGCCATCGCCAGGCGCGTCAACTCACTGCAGTATAGTCTATTACAGGCTGTGCACGGTAAAGTGAGCACAATTTAAGTTCTTCGTTAAGCCGATTTGTATCCTTGCATTACTATTTTTTATATGGAAATTTCCCTACAGCTAAAACCGTTCTCAAAAGTTACAATCTGTGGCCCCAATAATTTTTTTTTTTTTTTCACTTTACCGCGAATGGCCTTTGTGCAAAACGTGTTTGATGTTGAATATACAGACTATTCACTCTATTAGATGCGTTTCTACAGTATGAATTACCAAAACAATATTCATGTCACGTTAAGTATCCGTCACTTTACCATACTTTACGAAACTATGGCCAACCTGAAAGACATGGCAAAAAAAATTAAGATGTACAGTTTATGGCGACAAGAAATATTGAAAATACACTTAATGATAACATTTATAAAAGTTTTTTGTTCCCTGAATAAAAAAAAAATGCTTAGCTGGATACTCGTGCCAAAGGATTATGACGTAAAAATATAAAATGTACATCGTACATACTTGACAGCTATTCTCGAGGTTGCTTGAAAAATTGTTTTCGTTTTTGGTTTTTTCTCGTCTGAGCAAAGCGCGCAGCGTGAGCTTTGCGATCCAGAGAGAGTAGTCTTATGGAAGTCCGGGTCCTGGCCAGTTTCTTTAATGTCTGCTGACTTGTGTTTCGGAAATTTCGCAGTAAGCTACGTAAATAAAGTCTGCATTACACCCGGTTTGCTCTCCAGCCCACTATCATGGCAAGAGTCAAATATTTTCTCAGCGAGTAACGCATGAGACGGCATATCAAGTCCTCCGCGACTTAAAGATTCAATCCAACTAAATAGGAAAGAGAACAAAAATTTTCAAAACAGATTTATGTTTAAAAAAAAAAAGTTTTTTTTAATTTTTTTATTAGCTTTATGTCTCAAGAGACTTATCTTAGTTTTCACTTTATGGCCACAACGTGTTAAGGGTATTCCAGTTTTACGCACAATGCGTTGTGCTGGCTATAGTTATATTGGGGAACTATGTGATTAAACAGAATCTTACATGATATGTACAGTACACAGAGTTAAACGAAGTGAATTTAAACTAACGTAACAAAACCCAACCTAAAAATAACTTATCCTGACCGAACCTAACGTAAGATATCTTAACGGAACCTAGCGTAACGTAACGCAACGTATCTCAAAGTAATGTAACTTAACCTAACATAGTCTAACCTAAACGTGGATAAACGCGAAATATTGAGAACGCGTGGTGGGTAAACCGGAACATTTACAATATGTTGTGGGTAATCTGCAGTGGCCACAAAGCGAAAAGTAACATTATTTTGGCTGTTGAGCAAAGTGTAATTGCCACAACGGGTAGCTGACATGTTCAGATACGTAGAGACCTGAAGGATTCGAGGATTCATTTTCGGACAAGCTAGAATTCAAAACACGTGTGTTTATATAGCTTAAGCCATTGGTCCACACGGAGATTGACGCCTCGCTGGTCCAATCGTCGCTTCCCACCACTCTGACAGCAGACAACCAATGCGCATTTGATATCGACATATTTGCACCTAAGAATTTAGAGCCTAGCCCGCAAGTCATTGAACTCGCGAATTTTTCTGGTCTCTACAGATTCCCATTGGCCGAAATAATTACGCAGAACGCGTTATGAACCTTTATCCTTACCAACTTCACGTTGTGTTAAAAACAAATTAAGGGCAATGGACAATTTCAACGACTACGAGTAGCATTCGTATCGCCACACTGTTAGCAATTTCCGTATATTTACGGAATGTTTTACGGAAATGTACAGTGTATATACGGAAAGGCAATCCGTAATGACGAAAAACAGAGTTAAGTCCGTAAATACAAGATACGGGAAGTCTCCGTATTCCCTTTGGCTTCGAGTTAAGAGGACGAACAATGCCGATTCCACACGAAGCTTTCTTTGCCACTGTAACAAGAAAATTATCGTTTCTGCGGCAGTTAAGGTTATCCACGTGACTATGACCTATTATTTCAAACCTTAAAAAATAGCACCAGGCGTCTGTACATTTGGCAACACTAAAAATACACTAGATTTAATAGAAACTGAACTTTTGTTTTTGTCTTTAGAATATAAATATAAAGGTTATACCATGGTTCTCAAGTGAGAGCTGTAGGTGAATGGTCTGGTACCTTTTTGACTCGGGTTCATACCTCGCTTAAGTACAAAATATTTTAACTTTTTTAATATAATTTTTACACACGGTAGAACACCCACATAACGAAAATTAAAGACTTTTTCATGATCTCTTTTTATTTTAAACGGAAACTACAGAGAACTAACTTGGAAATTAACGGAGAGGTTCCGTGAAATTCACGGAAAGTCCTGATAGTGTCCGTAATTTGACGGAGAGTTTACGGACACTTCTGGATAAATTTTTACGAGCACGTTTCCGTAAAATGGAGGAATTTTTTTTTTTTTTTTTAACAGTGTAGGCTCCTTATTAATTGAATTTTCGTCCTTGCTGCAATGAGCCAAACAGCTCGCCAGGTAACGAAGTATTTCTTCTTCATCTGGACCACTTAAACAGTCTGCTGTGTATGTTCCTCCTCTGGTTAGTCTTCGGCGTCTTCTGCGATCTCAGTGTTTTCACTGTTTACATTGTTTGATATAGCATTCTCTTCCTCAGTATAGTTTCCCATGTACTTGATAAGGAGCTGAGAAGTTAAATATGGTCTCTTAGCACTGATGTATGTCTTGCACACCCGTTCCCGATGGAAGATGGAGTTCGTTTCCGAACAGAAGCATTCGTATTCGATATTTAAACTGGGTCGGTGTGGGGTTGTCGTTATCTCCTATACTACATATACCCGAGAAGAAAGGTTCTCCAGCACATCCTGATTGAGACCGCAAGTTATAACATATTTCAAGTTTTCAGTTGAAACTGAATAATTATACAGTCCGGCAAGAGATTTAATAGACACTATTATGCCTTTCTGAAAAGGCATTAATTAAGTTTAGGAGTTAATGAAAGTTCCTCGTTGTGAAGTATTTGCTATAACTGCCACCAGCCGAATACCATAGTCCAGAAAATTATTCCTCAGTAGTTTTATTAAATGATTCGTAAACGAAACTTTGCTTGCAGAAATTTGTAAGTTTTTCCACAAGCATAGATTTCCGCCTCCCATATCACTCACAATGATGGCTACAATTTAAAAACCAGATTCTTCACCTTCCTTTATTACTTCGAACAGTTTGTCTTTTGTAATATTTTTTGTCAAAGTCGTAGAAAATAGGTTGTTTCCGTTTAGATGCCAGGCGTCTCGCTATTATAACCTGGGCTTTGGAATGGGAGCACCCTTTATTCTACCTTCTCTTTGGTCGTAACACATTATAGAATCAGCTCTCATTTCGTTTAATGAAAGAACTGTCAAACGCTCCTGGGAAGACATTAATAATGATCTACCTTTCATCAATGAAAGTAATTTTTTTTTTGATGCCAGCTGAACACTTCAGGTTGCGAGTCCATTTTCGAATAGTTCTTCCGTAAATATAAATACGCCTTCCTTGAAATTGAACGAAGAGTTACAACTGCAGCTATGTCATCATATTCCCACAATATTACCGTTTTTTTAAATCAGCCTTTCCATTTGTTTTGGCGTAAATACGTCTTTAAAAATTTCCCTTAGTTTTGTGTTTACATATTTTGGGAACTGCCTATAATGCTGGATTTTTATATTTATCAATTCCTACCTGAAAGACGCATTTTTTTCAGATTTTTTTCAGACGTATTCTTTCGCTTTATTTCTTCCTCCAAAGATGACTCGCATTTGGGATAATTTAATTTCGTTTTCTAAAAAAATGTATTCTCTGAATGAAGCTTATGTTCTGACTTGGACCTGGTTGATACATTGTTTGTTCATCCAGTTCCTGTGTTACGACATAGAGTCCCATTATTTTTGTTTTGTTGGCATTTAGGCTTTTCGGGATGTCTTTTCCTTTTTTCGCATTTCTGTTAGGTCAGAAACTAATTTCCTTTTCACAGTTCGCTTCTTTAGTCGTTCACTTCTCTCTGGAAATTCTTTGGACGTTACATTTGGTACCAGACAGCTGTATACGATCAACAAAGGCGAGCGTGTGAACAACAGCAGCAGCAGCGAACCTAGCGGCTTGAGGTGGCAAACACCCGCGAACTTTGAATCTGTGTATACGCACAGTGCACATAACGAGTGCATTTGTACGCGAAATGCAGTATTCCTACAAAGTATTTTGTTTGGAACATTTTTCTTGTTATTTTATATTGTAGTACACGTGTCTTAATACGTGTCCAGTAGAAGAAAAAAAAAGCGGTATTTAATGCCGAAAATCTTGAATGACAATGTTAGGGGCGCATCTGAAGATCTGACACACACAGTGATTAAACATGATTTGTTTTTTATTTTTGTACATGTGTGTATGCTATAGAAATACATTAAAAAATATATGCTTGTTTTTCCTCACTAGGCCTAATACCTAACTTACAACACACATACTGTTTCGTAACATCTATCGCGAATTAATACTATTGTGTGGGAAATTTTTGTATAAGAATTATGTTCCAAAAACATTAGTGACCTTCATCATTGAAAAAATTAAAAAGTGATAAATACAAATTAGTTGATTTATCAAGTATGAGCTAAATACTGATTTAATGATCATCTCCAGCGTACGAGTATCAAAAATTTATAATGAACAAATAGCTTTAGTTCCCACGTAGTAAAACATTTTTGGAAATTAGTTTCTTGAAAGCTGCTGTTGGGCTGATTATGTGCTTGTGATGCACACGACTTTGTAGTCCCGAACAGCAAGGGAAAATTAATCATAAATATTTACCACTGCATTTTTTTTTTTTAAATCAAGGACATTAATGCCACATATTTTTGTTTTACTGCCCAGTGTTGGATATAGTCACGTTTTTTCCCCCCGAAGAGTTGGGTTGGGGGGGGGGGGAGGCAAAGTTGGCGTCTGCTCGCACCCCCTTTTTTATTTCCAATTTTAAGGTAAGTTTTTCTTTAGTAACGTGTTTATACCAGAACATGCATGTCAAGCTTCGGGAACTTGTGTGTGATGTGTTGTATGTGCTGGAAATAACAAATTAAAATATTACAAATATATTTGTTAGTGGAGAAGTAAATACGAACATGGGACAGATTTTGCAGAACTAATAGTGTGACTGAAACAATTATAGACAGCGCAAACGCCACCTGCCGTTGTAATTCAAAGAACGTGAATCACTAAAATCATTAAAACTAAATAAAACACAAGCAATTCCCAGCCGAAAACGCACGACGGTAAATTTAAACAAACATTTCGCCACCTGAAGCCGGAAGAGTGCAGCACAATCGCTTTTAGCACGGAAAATCGCCAGCTGTCCGGTATTAGTCTCTATAGTGTTTGGATTGGTAACAATAAATGAGGCACCTCGTCTGTTTCCAGGGGTCGGTTTCTTTTCATCCCTGTGAGGTCACTTTAAAAATATCTCTCGTAATCGTTTTCAGAGAAATGAATGAAACAGATTCTTGATGTATCCGCTTTGAAGGCGTCCTTTCTTTTACACGCAAATATCCCGTTTTGCCGTGTAACTAAGTCATTTCGGAACCTATAGTACGTCACAGCTGAGCCAGTTTTCCTACTATAATTTTACTATAATTTCTACAGTTACGCACAATGCCCAACCAGGCATTTTATATTCCACGCGTATAAAGCAGTTTTCTTTACATTGCAATGTAAATTAACTGAAGCAGACACCTAGCAGTTTTAATAATATCCCGACCAGCAACACTAAAAAAATATTAATAACTACACCCGAAACACTCGTAAAAGGGTTTTAACATTTCATTTCACTAGTTAATAAGCTTATTTAACACTTTAAAATTTAACCTACCTGAAAGTCACTCGTCATTTTATAAAATATTCAGAAGTAGAAACCCTCGCACGTTCATTTCAAAAGTGTTAAAATTTTCAGAATAAACTATGTAGGCCTATCTAGTTAATACAATATGTCCAGCAGACATATTGTAGTATTTAATTTTACAACTTGAGCTTTGCGCAAAATGAAAAATTGTGGAAACGTAAAGAAATAAGCGGAAGATGCACAACGAAACTACCCAGCCGCGTGACGTCACAGCAGGGAGGTCCCTATTCCGTTACTCGGATCCCTTGACTGGCAGTTACGGGCAGACTAGTTTTGCTCAACCGTTCAGCTTTGACTATTGGCTGAAAGCTTTTCTTGGGACCCGCCCCACCACAAGTTGCCGGCCAATCGCTGACGTCGAACGAGCATACGTCCTGGAGTTCAGTTCCTAACCATCACTTCTAACACTCAATCTGGGGAATTTAAAACGTGTAGAAACCCTGTAATTTCGCATTAAAAACCGGCTCCGTGCTATAGAATTCAGTCGTGGCCTCAAGAAGATATAACTTTTTTCATTGGCCGCTGCCAGTCTCCTACACTGTAAAAAAAATTGAGGTAAAATTCCCTTACATTTAAGGCAAGCTAATTACCTCTAGGCCCCACATGTAAGGTAAAATTACCTCTTACATGTAGAATAAATTTACATAACATGTAATGTAGGTACTATTCCCTAATCGTACGGGGGAAAGTACCTCACATGTAAAGGGAAATTAACTAGATTTTATAATAAAATTATATTTAAAAACCTCCCGGAGTAATAGCGACTGTTAATTCTTATATTACCTATACTGTGACGAATATTAACCAAAACCTTAACATTAAAATTCTTGACACTTGCTGGTGGGTGGGTACGAGCCTCTATCACGATGGGCCGATGCGCTACTCATTACACCATGACGACAGCGTGACAGTTACAGTGGATATTAATGTTTTATATGAATATTAGTGTGTTGAATGAACATTTATTTCGCCTGTCCCCTCTCTTAGCTGTTGGGACTGCTGAAGAGATGCACTCGTGGTGAGGTAATTTTCCCATCCATGTATGGGATTTTCCACTACCATGCATGTGAATTTTACCCCAGAGTGCGGTGATTTTACCTTGCCTGTGAGGAAAAACTATTCTCCCCCCCCCCCCCCACAAGTTTGCGAATATTTCCTTACACTTGTCAGGTAATTTTTCCATTTATTTTCTACAGTGATGTTGGAACAGGTCAAGCGAGATGAACCCACCAGAGTGATAGGCTACATGTCTAATAAATTGTGCAGAGCCTTGTAGGGTGCGTCGGGTGAGTGAGATCCGGTGAAATCCATCAAACTTAAAGACACTTTTATGACGCATATTCTGTTACAAAATTATATCATAACGTGAATTGATAGGCTCTCTTAAAAACGAGTATTCATTTTCCATTGTATTTAATTTGTTTGTATGGTAGATCAGGAGATATGTTTCTGGGCTCGTAGGCCTATATCATAGGCTGGAGTTTTTTTGCACGAGGAATTCTTTATAAATTAATTGCTATATATATTTTTGTAACTGTAAGGTTACACTAATAGTAAATTCCACAAACCATTACACGGAAAAAAAAAACTTTGTGGAGACCACAAAGTGTTTTGTTGGTATGCCTGTTCACCCCTATCAATTTTTTTTCTAGTCAACACAAAATTCTTTAGCTCTCGCCATTAAACATTTGTGGCCACTAAAATTTTCTTTGTTGTCACTACAAAATAACTGTATTCACCAGAAAAAAACTTTGCAGGGTGAAAATACTTTATTGCCTCAATATATAACTTACGTAGCCCTTATAATATATAGGCTATATAAACGAAGATATTTAGTGTAATGTGATATGTATGACATTAACGTAGAGTTTAAACAAGCAATTTTATTTTCACAGTCTCTTGTAAGTCGAAAATACTGAGGAAATTTGTGAATTTACAAATACTACAATTCTACAACAGCACCTACCTATACTTTTTCCAATTAGTTAGTTACATTTTTTTTACTGTGCATAGACATTTGAATAATTTCTCCTGTTGTAAAAATATATATATAAATGTTCTGGGCGTATATAAAATTAATATGAAAGGAAATTCGATATTTTTACGTCGCTTATAATTTGAAGAATGGTGGGATGCCCGCTTTTGTTTTGTGGGCTTAGGCTAGCAGGCCTATGTCCTAAAAACTACGTCAGAATTTCTAAATAGTTTCGTATGTCATCTACGGCCTTAATCTAAAAACCTGCATTGGTTTGTTCTTGTCATGTGGTTTTCAGAATGTAAACATTCAAAGCATATGTACGCTACTATTTTGCTGAAAAATTATTTAATGGAAAAGTACAAGAAATAATTTATCCAGCAATATGCTTAGATCTACGGACACTCATTAATCATCATAAATGTCTGCAAATTATATATATATACGTGTGTGTGTGTGTGTGTGTGTGTGTGACACATGCAGTATTGCATGAAAAACTATTTATTATATTTTCAAACGTCTCTTCAAGGAATATATATATATAATTATTATATTATTATACCTATTATATATGCAATAATATGCAATAATAATTATACTTCATTTGTTAATGCGAAATATGACACTCACATGTATTATTGCATGAAAAACTATTTATTATATTTTCAAGGTGTGTATATATATACATATATATACACATATATATGCATGAAAAACTATTTATTATATTTTCAAGGTGTGTATATATATATATATATATATATATATATATATATATATATATATATATATATATATATATATATATATATATATATATATACACATATATATATATATATATATATATATATATATATATATATATATATATATATATATATATATATATATATATATATATATATATATATACACACACACACTTTGAAAATATAATAAATAGTTTTTCAAGCAATAATACATGTGAGTGTCATATTTCGCATTAACAAATGAAGTATAATTATTATTGTGTGAAATTGATCGCCCCACATTCTAAATTGCGAACAGTTTAAACTCATCCAAATCGCTGCGAATTTGACTGCAAATCTACTGAAACTGAAAAACTGCTCAACTTGAATTAGTGAAATTCTACTCATGATTTTAGTTACTGGTAAAGGCTGTTCTCGATAAAGTGAGCACTTTAGAAACGAGCCTTAGAAAAAAGACACTGCCCCTTCATGCATGTATTTTAATGGTCGCACTGGGTGGCATTCGCCCAATTAAGTTGGTAGCGATGGATGGAAAGTAGTTCCATATCTTAACGTCAAATAAAAAGTGCTAGGTAACCATTTGTGATAACTTAAAACTTTTTATTTCGCGTTCTGTTTTTCAAATGCATCGAAGTGTAAAAATGAGCAGATTTGTAAAGTATTTACTTTCTTAATAATTTCACAGTTTCGTTTGACTGACTGTTGAATAAAGTGATGAGGCCCATGGAAATGTTAATTTAACATAAGGCGGAGGAATAAACAACGTGAATACAAGTAGCTCTTAAGCAGGGCATTCAAATATGCTCATCTTACTGTGAACAGCCAATATTAATTTATTAAACAGCGATTTATACAGATTCCTAGTGAATCACACTGGCCTGGCATTTCAACTTGAGTGCATTCCACTGATTTGTCAGTATAGGTAACAGCTCTTCAACTGAACATTCAGTAAAATAATCCTACACTCTACATTTTTTTGGCACTTTTAAAAGAAGAATCCTTAGAAACCCAGTCACCAAGAAAATCCTTTGTAAAACTACAAAGAGTTTTGATGTAAACTAAGCAAAAAGTTTATTTGTAATAACTTATTACAAATTATAGTCTTGTATTAGGCCTAGATTTTACATTATTTAGATGTGTGCTTTAAATTGCGATAAATTAAAAACAGAGAATAAATTTAAAAAAAATTTCAAAATATAATTTACGAAAAAAAAAAAAAAAAAAATTACAATGCACCACAGAGACTAGAACCCATCCCCTTATAATATTGGTTGTATCACCTTAACCTTAACCACAATACAAACTTCACCTAAAGGCTTAACACTTAAATTTTTAGTAAATATAACTGCAAGTAGGCCTACTTACAAAATATTAATGAAGTTATTTGGTTAAGAAGGATAAGTAGGCCTACATTTATTTCATTCGAAGAATTAGGTATGTTTTTGAGTTAATAAGATAAACTGGACGGCTCTTAACAACGAGGACTTTAGAGCCGATTTAAGATTTCTGTATAGCTATACTGATTTAAAACACTGATTCAAATATAGGCGTAGCTCATTTAATTAGGCTACGCATCCAAGATGTGGAATTTTTTTTTTCACACGTGTATGGGAATAATAAATTATACATAAACACTTGACAGACAAGAAATTCTGTTAAAGCCACTTACTCACAGGACTTGCTCTGATTGGTCGAGGAAAAATATTGTGCTGTATACTTAGACCTACCCATGAAATTTCAGCGATGCACAAAAATCAGGCTTACCATAGGCCTACTCGTATTTTTCTTACAGGTTTTGGTTAACTAGGGAGCCTGCAGTAGTCGATACCTAGCGCTAGTGATTTTTCGGGGGAAAAAAATGAGTGTACAGTAGATTTAAATACTATAATCACCCAACAGCAGTTTGTCTATTGCCATTGGTTGATGTCTGCTTGAGAAGGCGTTTTCATATTTAACCTGACCACTCCAGAATTCGGCAACACTGGCACGGCTCCCACGTGATTCGTGTGCAGACAGTTAAGACGCGTTAAACAGTTATTCAGCCAATCAATATAGGTATATATAGGACATGTGTACAGTACGTTGAATCCTAGCAAACAGTCAACTTTCCCGCGATAAACTATCGTCTCTAGTAATAGGGCGACCCGATTTTCGCGAAAATAATTCCTGTCGAGCTGCATTTCAAAACAGTTTAACCCAGATCCACTTCCGCAATTGGATGGTTTCAACTGCTGCGCATGTTAAATTCCTGACCGGCAATCACAGACGTTCGTTAGTGGAGACACCTGATTATCATTGGCTGAGCCAAACAAAACACTGCTTCCGATGAAGACTCCCGACCAATAACGATAGAAAAAAATCCGCAGGTGTGTTAAGTAGGATATTGAAATCTAGCCTCCGCGGGGATCTTTTCGCGAAAATCGGATGTTCTTATGGTTTTTAATAACTTTACTTTTTTGTTTGCGTGAGAGACCTGACTGCCTAAGCAGTTAATTTTATCCCCGAGTTTTATAGACGAAGGAGTAAGCATTTGGCAATCATGAAATCGTTTTTTTTTTTTTTAGCAATCGCAGTACGTAAAATATTAATTGTAGTTTTTTTATTACAGCGGACAAAACATGATCTTTCCTCGAGCATAAAACAGTTTTATAGTGATTAGGGCCCATTACATAAACATAATCATATTTTTTGTAACCTCTAACGACAGTTAAGCGATCACTTAGGCCTACGAAATAAAATACTAGGTAAGCCGGTAATTTTCCTTAGTAACTTAGGCCTGTAAGTTGAAGGTGCCAAATATTTTACTAAAATCCAGGTAAACTGTTTTTAGGTCAAACGGGTTTCTCGGCTGACATCTTCTGTGTGTGCAAAGGGAATTTTCGTGTCCTTTTTTTCATTATAATTATTTTACCGATATTACTTATGTAATTAGTAGCTTGACAATCCCGTTTTTCCGTTTACTAACTGCTTATTTTCGTGAAACTTTGTGACAGCTTACAGAAAAATGTTAGGATCTGCGAACTGCAAGATAATAAAAAAATTACATGCGATCTGTAGGTACATAAAAAAAAAAAATAGCGCCGATGTTCGGTCGAGGAATTCATATACTTATCTGTAACTTCATTCTAGGTTTTGTGATTGCGTAAGATGAATATACTTTCTTTACTAAAGAAGATTTACGCTTATCAATTGCGCCACACCTATTTGCTTGTGCAATCTGTCATCAAAATGCGAGCTGAAGATATATAACCTCCTCGCAAACACTCACACTTCATATCCATGTGAATTATTTAGAAATGAAACCATTAGAATATCTTGGATTAGAAAACTCCACAGATATACTGAAGAGAATGACGAAATCACAGAAGACTCCACAGGCACACTGAAGAAAATGACTATCTTGGTTATCCTCTTACCTTGGAAGAGTTGGACGCTGTTATTCATTCAATGGAAAATAGTAAAGCTGCAGGTTTAGACGATCTGCGAATTGAACAAATAAAAATGTTCGGGATAGAAACCAAAAAGTGGCTTCTAAATTTTATGAACACCTGTGTATCCACTTTGCAGATACCGAAGATCTGGCGCAAAGATCAAGTTGTAGCCTTACCAAAACCTGGGAAAGAACCGATGGACCCGAAAAACTCCAGACCAGTTTCTCTTCTCTGTCATCTTTGCAAAGTTCTGGGAGAGAATGATTCTATACCGAATTTCAGAACCCATTGATCAGACACTTATTAAGGAACAGTCAGGTTTTCGCCCAGGAAGGCCATGCTGTGGTCAAATTCTTAATTTAACGTAACGTATAGAGGGCGGATTTGAAAGAGGGCAGGTTACTGGCGTTGCATTCATAGATCTATGAGCATCATGTGGCACAGTTAACCACAAGAGGTTGACTAGCAAGATTTATAACATCACGACAGACTCTCACTTGACACAGTTCATTCTGTATTTATTACAAAGTAGACGATATTTTGCTAACCTGCATGAAAAGAAAAGGCGATGGAGCAACCAGAAAGATGGCGTTCCTCAAGGTAGTGTTCTGGTTGCCAATGTTGTATAACGTCTACACGAATGACCAACCAATGACACAGCGACTGCTGGCCAGGGCAAAAGCTTTGAGGAAGAGGAAAGAAAGCTCACAACAGCTCTGGAGGATCTATCGAAATATTATTTTAAAAACAACTTGAAGCCTAACACTGGGAAAAACTCAGGTTTGTGCAGTCCATTTAAGAAAAAAGGATTCAGAGAGGAAACTAAACATAACCTGGAGAAGCCAACAACTATTTAATTGTGATGCTCCAAAATATCTAGGAGTAAAGTTGGATCGGAACCTAACCTACAAAGCTCAATGTGAGGACACGAAGCTTAATGAAAGCACCCGAAATCATATCATCCGGAAACTGACCAATACCATTATGGGGAGCGCAACCAAACGTGTTCCGCACATCTGCCAGTGCTCTGCGTTTCTCTGCTGCAGAATACTCGACACCTGTTTGGCGCAGCTCATCTCACGCCAAAAAGGTCGACACTACTTTAAATGAGACTGGGTGCATCGTGACAAGCTGCCTACAACCTAATCCTGTCCGAAAAATCTATCAACTCACGGGCATAGAATCTCCAGATATCAGGCGCAGATCAACTGCGGAGAGTGAAAAGATGAAGCAGGAAAGTTACCCGAGAAACCCTATGTTTGGCTATATACCTCAACGACCGATATTGAGTTCAAGAAAGAGCTTCTTGCAGACAACTGGGCCAATTCCATCTTATCTTAAAAAATCGCCGAATAACACCGTGCCATAGTTAGGATCTTTGCGAGCATATCAAGGAGGAGCCTGCTGCTGGTTACAATCTGCCCTATGCCACATGGAAGGCTATGAACAGACTTAGGACTGGTCCCGCCGAGTCCAATCCCCGCCGAAGCTCAGAGCGGCGGTAGACCGGGCCCTTGTGAGGGCACTTTACCACCCGGACAGTTTTCATATTTGACGCGGAGGGAAGGAGAAGCTAACACCCTCCTCCCGCCACGTCCCTCAAAACATTTTAGCCAAGCTGCGTTTGTTGTAAGGAATGATGAGTTTCCCCAGCAAACCCTGGTTCCCAATGCTGTTTCCCCCCTCCCACTCCCCTACCAGCACATGTTCTTGGGAGGAGGTGATAGTGAATCTGCTACCTGTTTTTGTCTCTTTAATTACGGTAATTTGGAAAAATGCAGGTTAAGTTATAGACTGGACGAGAGTTTGTCAGACCCCAGGCCAGTCTTTCCTTGTTAGAAGTACTTAGGACTGGTGTGTCACGATGCGAAGTAAATCTCTCGAAGTGGGGTTATATTGCTGGAGACGAGCTTCGCAGGCGTGGAGAGCGTCAGGATCCTCAACATCTTCTGGTCTGTAAGAGCCTCAAGGATCCATGCACAACGGAAGATTTGCATGCAGCTAATGGCAGGGCCGTACAGACGGCTGAATTCTGGGTCGCACGTTTGATTTAATTCACTGAAAATTTATTCGATTCTCATATAATTTATCTTAAACTTTGTATCTTTATGTCCTGGACACGAAAAATAAATAAATAAATAAATAAATAGTTATTATGCAAGTGCGTAATTGGTGATTGTGGTAATTGCACAAATGCGTATTTATTGTTAGTATTATTATTATTCATTGCAAAGTTAAATACTCTAATTACACGTATTCATCCATTCACTTGTTACACTTTATCAATGATATATATGCGGGTTGAGTCACACACTGACTATGCAGCTCCGCGATCCGAAGCCAACTCCTTCAAAAGTTATACTAAAATTTTTTAAATAATATCCCTCCTTATATATTTTTATGTGTTCAAATATGGCGGATACCCTCCATCGGATTTTCCCTATAGTAAACCCTATCACCTGACTGCACTGCAATATGGCGGGCAGGGGTAATATTTCTTGATACTACCAATAGGAAGTCAGTCAGCAGTGAGCATTCCTAAGAAGAGGATGTGTACATAGTATCTCTGTACACGAAATAAGTGATTACGCAAGTTTATAGTTGGTAATTGCATAAGTGAGTACTTAACCAATGCACAATTAGATAAATGTAGTCGGAGGGTGAACATGTGTACTTACTATCAATATGCAATTACGCTAGTAAAATCTAATTACCCTGAACAGGAATCTAACCGAGTACAACCCCGGGTACCGGTCGTCAGAGCTCACATTCTGGCATCACTCCAACCCACGACTCCCGCCAGACAGCTTACTCGGAGAACCTGTGGTACAGAGTCGCGCAAATGTCGTTTGGGCGGTTTGTCAGCCAAACGGGTATTCACACAGCCAGCAGTCAACTAGGGCTGTTCGATATCATAAAAATTTAATATCGATATTTCCCCGAACAGTTATTCGGTATTTTCGATATACCTATCGATAATACAGAAACTCTCGGTGTTGCCAAAATTCTGGATAGTACCGAAATGATCGATAATACCGAAATTACCTATAGGTATAATACCGAAATTATAATAATACCGAACGTTTAGATAATACCGAACATTTCGATAGTACATATACCAAAAACGTCGATAATATTGAAACTTCGATATACTGATATTTCTCAGTTACATATAGTTCGATTAATTATTTTTCATATTGATAATTATCGATATATCGATACAGTACACCTCATAAGTGGCGGGGAAACCGTCAGCCAATCGCAGCACACCTACAGCAGGGAGGAGGGAGGATCTGAAATAACCTTGGAAGTATATCACCAACTTGTATTCCCTCCCTCCCCCCTTAACAGATTAATAAAAATATACTTAGACCATTTAGGTATGTTGGTTGGCAAAATGTAGCGTTTTCGGACGAGTCCCTATTCAACCTATCCTACAGATGTCGGCATACATGTTAGACGCTATCATGGTGACCGTAATCTGGCAACCTTCATTGCGGAGCAGCATAGTGGATAAACATAGTGTGATGGTTTGAGGCGCCATTGGATACAACATGCGATCTCGATTCCTACATATCCGAAGGCAATCCGAACAGCAACCGCTACACCAGGGAGGTTCTAGAGGCCGAGGTACTGCCTCTCCTCCAGACGACTACACACGCCACATCTCAGCAGGACAATGCCCGGCCACATGTGGCGAGGCATGTGCGAGCCTTCTTCAATGAACGACGGGCGCCACTGCTTCCTTGGCCTGCACGTTCGCCTGACGTGCCGCCCATCGGACATGTCTGGGGCATGGTTGGTCGGCGACTTGTTCCCCGCGGACCTCCAGCGACCACTGTTGATGCTTCGTGAACTCTCATACAACCCGCGTAAAGGGAGACATCCAGGTCCTCTTCGATTCCATGGCACGACGTTTAGTGTCTTCACACCATGCTGAATCCTCAAGGGCAGAGATCACGTACAGTTCTGTAATCATAATCAATAGTGTATTGTCATGTAGGTACTTAATATGTGGTATAAAGTTCATTTCAACCACATTTATCCTTCTTGATGTTGCATTTTTCACAAACGTTAGTGTGGCCTACTTCAGTTAATTTGCACTGCTGATGCTTGTCTGGCATGACAATCTCGAAAACTTTTAGAATATGTTTGCACGGTGCTTCGATATCTGAAAATAACGTTTGTACCTGGTGTTAGTCCCATATCAGCGGTTTAATGACTTCATTAAATTTTGCTTACAAGTAACTTGAGCGCCTAAACATTTCGCATGCAACAGATTGTACATCAACGATCATACAAAAATTCCGTCTTTTTATCGCGGAAATTGTGCAGTTAAGGCTATTGGTGCACGAGAGCAGTATATTTATATAATATGTGCCATAACATGTTTCACAGCGGACTTTTAAAATTTTTTGGCGCCTCAAGACGTAAATAACAACTTTCACCTCCTTCTTGCGTTGTTTGATATTCACTGCCGTCATTATTCTCAGAGCACTGGTTGCAGATAAGAAAACAAAAATTATTTCTTTTCTTCCCTCGGTGCTCCGAGAATAATGACGGCAGTGAATATCTAACAACGTAAGAAGGTGCCAAAGGTTGTTATTTACGTCTTGAGATGCCAGAAATTTTGAAAAATCCCCTGTGAAAGAAGTTATGACACAAATTATATAAATACACTGTTTTAATGCACCAATGGCCTTAATGTCATATTGTTTCCTTTTAAAATCCTAATAAAAATAGGTAAACGTAGTAACTATTTTCGGGCCAGTTTACGTTTCCCGTTAGAGACGAAATGTTCACACAAGTGTCGGCCTGTATAGATATATACAATCGGGCATAGCTCTCAAAGGTTTAGACAAACGCAACTCCACAATTGTGACAAGGCCTTCACACAATTCAGCGTCGGGGGAAAAAAAAAATTCGAACAGAACGTTGTGCACAATGCACTCTAACAACGCAGTTAGGTTTAAAAAAAAAAAAAAAAAAAATCGGCCTTGTGCGTGCAACAGGTCATATTTAATATGGCCCCGCATCATGCAGTCATGGCATAAGGTAATGAGACGCCATTATTTTCATGTGCCTGCACAAGCTCATTCCGCTTGTCAGCGCGTCATTTCGGTGCGCGGGCCTGCGATTGGCCGGTAATTCGCGCGCGCTGGTGCATGGTTTTAGGGGGGGGGGAGAGGGGGGAGTACAAAAAGAAAACGTGAAACTCGTGGAAGTTCCGCTTGGTAAGTCTTGCGACTTGCGAGCCCATCACAGTTTGCCCATCGTGGCCATATTGCCGCAGACCGGAACATTTTGTAAATCTATTTGAGTGTTGGTTGGGGGGGGGGGGGGGGGGGAGAGGACAAAATTTTCATACACGTATGCCAACATTAGAGTTTTTTTTCCCTTTGCAACTGGATCGCAGTTTACGAGACACGGCGTGGCGTGAACGACTTTCGACTCCGTTATAAATCTGCGAGAAAATTAAGACCGAAGCTGATATCACCTTAGTTGAGGCAAATCAATGGACAGTTGCCTGGAGATCGTGTATGCAAGGATTGGCCTACATTCTAAATTAAAATAAGTGAAAATGGCTCCACTTAGAATCAGTGGAAGACCACTGACTGTTTCAGTGAAAAATAATTTGACTGATTGAATAAGTGACGTGAAACAATTTCAGTGATTGAATAAGTGACGGCTGACTGCAGTGGCGAATTAAATATTGGTCTTATTGAATTTAGTCAAATAATTACGCGAAATATATATGTATATATTTATTTATTTACGATAGTTTACTATTTACATTGCACAATCTACCGCAATTAAAAAAAGTAAGAAATACTCGGCGGTGGCAGGGATTGAACTCATACACACTTTTTTCACTTCGCGTTTAGAACGTTACTTTTCCATATGAGCTACCAAGTCGAGTTAGAGAACAGGAGGGAAATGTAGGTTATGTCATACAGTTATCCTCAAAAGCGTGTAGTTTTAAATAGTCGGCCCTATGCCTTTACTTTTCGTTTTCGGTTTAATTGGTTCTGCCAGGATTGTAAAAAAACGAATAGCACATATGAGCGCACTCTTTTCGAAGCATTATATAACGGTTAAACCTTTCTGAAGAGCGCTGTGATGATTACGTGAAAATGAAATGAAATACGCAAATAACGGGATGCAAGACCAAGCACATTTTAGAAAGTATTTTGTATTGGTTTTATTGGTTTAATCGTTGTTATTTCACTTGATACACGTGGTTTGACGGGCCATTTTTAATCGCTTAAAAACACTGGGGGGGAAATGACTTGATGAATCAGCGGGAAATGTCACTGAATCAATACGCGAAGGGAAATCTGGCATTTTTTCACTGATTCATCAGTTAAAATTCACCGAAGTGACTGTTGAATCAGTGAAGCACTGTTGACTGATATAAACGGTGAAATTCTCACTGGTTCAGATTTAGAGTGTGTTGATAATTGAACCCACGAAATTTTTTGAACGCTGTTGATAACTTTCAGTTAAGTACCGTAATAACTGCTTTAACCTGTTCAGTTATCGTATCCACTGTACACCAAGCAAGGCATTAGTGTCCATGATACTCTAATAAGAGCCTTTCTTGTGTCTAATTTGATTAGTGTAATTTTTCACACCTCTTTGACATGGACGGTTAACGTTAGTAAAGGCTGTTCACGGTGAAGTGAGCACTTTTGAAATCAACCTTAGAAAAATTCTCTGCTCTTTCCTACATACATTTTTAACGAGCGCACTGAGTGGCATGCGCCCAGTAAAGTTGGTGACAATGTATGGAAAGTAGTTCCATATGTTTAACGTCAAATAAAAAGAGTTAGGTGACCATGTATGATAACTTAAATTATTTCTTTATGCTTCTGTTTTTTTTTACTGCATCGAAGTGTAAAAATGAGCATGTTTGTAAAATATTTTCTTTTCTTATAATTTCACAGTTTCACTGGACCGACGCATGGATAAAGTGGTGAGGCCCTTGCCAGTGTTAATTTGACATAAGGCGGAAGAATACGCAACGTGAATACAAGTAGATTAAGCAGGGCTTTAAAAAGTGCTCATTTTACCGTGAACAGCCTATATCATATAGCACGCAGCACTTTGTCCTCTGGTTGCTGGACACTAGTACAGTGCATATCAAAAAGTTACATGGCTACTTAATTTGAACTCAGAAATTAATGTTATGGCCGAACGGGTTAGCGAACAATGATATAAATCTTGCAAGTACCCGATAATTACTCAGGTGACTTCACATTTTTATTTTCACCATAATGTTTGGGCAATTAACTGTTAAAAATTTCAACTGTATTAACGCTTTAGGTCGGCACAAATTTACTGACACTGAATACAGTATAAGACATGTTGGTCTAGGTATTTCCACTAAATATCTCCCCATTGGTCCTGGCTACACTAGACACGCCTACTGCACTCTGCAACGTTTATTATTGGTGGCCATCAGCTAAAGAAGTCGTGCTTTTACTATGCACCAATTAATGTATACCGACAGATGTAACATGTTTTGCAATCCACCGTGTTCATCTAAACATTTATTTAAAAAGAACAGTTTTATTTTTAAGAAATTAAATTTCGGCTAGCTGTAAATAAATTTCCATAATAACCCTTTGAGGAGTATGCACGTATATACTCGGGGATACGTTTATGCGTAAACTTTTTTTTTCCTTTTAAAGACAAAACTAACACGTTTGTGGTTTTAACCTTCCGCTGTACTGTATTGGTATCTAAGCGAAAAATGATCATTAATCAACGTTTGAGTTCGTAAGAATGAAACTGTTGTTTTTAATAATTTCTCAATTGAAAATGATGGATTGTAAAACCTGTTACAGCTGTCGCGATAGATTAACTGGTTCATGGCCAACACGCGACTACATTGGCCAACAGCTAGCCAATAATTCATGTCGCAGAGTACAGTAAAGGAGTCCCGGTGTAGCGAGGTCCAATAGGACGATGGTAAGTAGATATACATTCACCAACACAACTGATATTGCTGTACTGGAGAATATAGACAGCTCACGTCGACCTTGTATTCGGTACCTGTAAATTTGTGCCTTTTTAAAGGGTTAAAGTATAGGCTGTTCACGGTAAAGTGAGCACATTTTAAGGCCCTTCTAAGGTTTTCCTTTCATCCAATTTCCATCTTCCTGCTGCTTTTTAATACAAACATTGCAACGTGACCAATAAACACAGTGTATACATTTCCCCAACCTCAAAATTTATTGCCCGAAGCTGTAATAAAATATATTTATTATTGGTTAGTGCCTGTTGGGAGGGCCTTAAAAAGTGCTCACTTTACCGTGAACAGCCTATAACCCCGAGTGTATCACGTGGCATACTACTGGAAGTATTAAAGGTATATTGATGAGCGCTGTATTATTTTTAAAACACATGTTATTGGCAGGCTTATAAGTTCAATGAATGGGGTCCAAATTCACCGAGGACAGTTTTCTCATCTGCCTACTCGCCCAGTGTTGCTCATACTAGCACGCCAGCTGTTATGTAATATGAATCTTTCATGTTGGCTCGCATAGTAGCCGATATACCACCACGTGCACCAGGCCTTAAAGGTGCTTGTCACCGAAAAATCTATTATTTTATATTCGTATGAGATGCTAAAGGACTTGTAAACATCACTTACCATTCATATTTCCTCTTATAAAAAAAATTTACACGTTATTATATTTGGAAAATGACATGTCAAAATCACAATTCAAGGGTTTTCGGAACGTAGCCTACAAATAATAAATACTTACTCTATTACCTAAATAAGATAATCAGTGTTGAAATAAGATGTTATTGGTTACCTCAAGAAGTTTTTCAAATAACGCTATGAAACGTTTTCTCAAGTTTTTAAAAATTGCTCAAATTAAGGATATGTCGGTATATTTTAATTTTTTTATTTTTAGCAGAGTATTATTTTTTGTAAAAATAAAATTTGACAAGCATAATTTAAAATTAATAAAGACGCGATCTTTCAGTCACTCTTGTTAAATTTTCCGTAAATATTTCCGTATAGTTTATTTGCAACGGTATTTCGTACAAATACGGAATAATGAATTTTTTAGGCACATGCACCTTTAATGATGCTCGTACATGAGCCAGTAGTACTTCAAGAGGAATCGGAAATATAGGCTTTTGGAAATACAGCTGTTCCCACGAGTGAGTGGCGTGGAGATATTTGGGTGACTCTAAAACATCGAAGTCTTGAGAATAGATGAGGGTGAAGTGAAGGGAGCACGGAGATTCTCCGGAATGCAAAGGCGGGGGAAAACGGGAGATCCCCGAGAAAACCCCGCCGACTAGCGGCATCGTCCGGAACGATTCCCACGAGCGAATATCCGGGAGGCGGCTCCGCTGGGAATCGAACCCGGTTCGCCTAGGTTGGAAGGCGATCAGTGTGACCGCCACACCACCGCGGCCCCTCTTAACGAGTGAGATGCAGGCTCTTTTGATCACCGCTGGCAAGTCGATTCCTCAAATTGTTATAAAAGAAAATAAAGGTTATTGTTAGGATGAGCGTTCGGGAAATACTCAGAAGTCAAAAAATTTAACATGCGATGCCCTTGAAGTTATTGCCTGTAATGAGCAATGGGTAGAGACCGGTGTTATAACTTACCATCGTCCTATTGATCCATACACCCCCGGACACTACCCTGTAATTATCAGCGTCCATTATTGGCCGGTCATCAACCAATGGAGAGCCGAGCTGATACTGACCCAATAAAATGTCATTTATCATGTAAAAGGATTTACAATCAATCATGTCCCGTTGAGTAGCTATAGAAAAAGAAATTGTATCGTTAGCAATATCATGGTTACTGCGCTGTCGTGTTCTTTGTGAGATCATGTTAAACACTAGCCGAACAAATACTGCACATCCATGCGAGTTGTGTTCAGAACAACAAAGAAATTTTCAAATTAGCTTTACACGAGCTACACTCGAGCGTAGTCCATAAAGTGTTAAGATCGATTTTAATCTTGACAATCTACGGACTGCCTCAGTAATACCTATAGACCTGCAAAATTCGCGTTTTTTTTTTGCGTCAAGCTAAAATTCACAGTACTGTGTACGCTCGAGCCGGCGTCGTTTCTCCATTCGTTGATGCCTTGACATTAAGTCACTCCCTTTCTGAGTGAACTGCACGTGATTGGGGCACACGGCTGTGAATCATTCATTTATTGGCGCGGAGTTACCAGGGGCGTGTCAAATAAATAGAGACCTGAAGAATTCACGGTTTCATTCCAGACAAGATAGAATTCGAAACCTTGTACGTTTCTATTGCTTATGCTATTGGTCCACCCGTAAGTTTACACCTCCTGGCCATCTCTGAGCCAGTTATAGTCACAAAATAAAATGCAGACCAAATCACCGCATCCCGCTAATACAACAAGCAACCGATGAACGGTGATATTTGCGTGATTTTACATACGGTGATGGAGTATAGCCTGCAGGTCATAGAACTCGTGAATTTTTCAGGTGTCTACAAATAAAGACTGGACCAGTGACAAACGCATTGCAGAGGAAAAGCGTTTTAACATTAACGTGTCCTCGAATATTGACGTGAATTTTGCCGGCCTCTGGTAATACCCATACGGGGTTCTGTACCTGATCAACAAGATGCACTGGCCCTGGTATTGAAGGGCGCTTCTCTGGCAGGACCACCCACCGCACGCCCCCGTCTTCCGCAACAGCGGGGCCACAAGGACACTGATGATGGTCGCTCGTCCTCGGGAGGTCCTTGGCGCGCACAAAGGACGGGGCCGTCCATTCTCGCCAGGACTCCTGTCCGAAGTTTCACCTTCCAGCCCTCCAGGCGACAAGCCGTCGTCCATCCTCCTGGACGGAGGAGACACGATCTGTTCCCCGCTGGCGACGAGGCAGGCTCCGTGATAATGACTAGGGGAAGCCCGAAATTCGCTCAAAAGAGTTCCTGACTTGTTTCATTTCAAAACACGTTAGCTCATCTCCAGCATCAAGGGTCCTGTGTACTGAAACATTTTCTGTGAAATCGTTGTTTGTGCGTAGACGTGTATTTTGGTAAATAAAAGTTCTGGAAATACGAAGTTTTGACAGAAAGGATATAAAACTATTGTCTATGTCCCTAGCTTTTTATAATTATCATATTAAATGTATTAACCCTTTGAGGAGCATGAGCTGTCGATTGAAACCTAAACAAGCTTCGTAGATTCTCCTAGTCAAAAGTTATACTACGCGGAAGTTATGAGACGCGGCGAAACGAACTGAAAATAGCGGCGCACCGCCCCCACCCCCCTCTTGCAACCACGATTCTTCGCAGGCCTTACTCAACGTGACATACTCTTTGATCCTTTGACAGTCGAGTGGTGTAATTGAATTTCGAATGTAGACGATAGATTCGGAGATGCAATACCAAACTGTATCCCCCGATTTTGTAATTATTCGGATTTTCTAGATTCCTTCCCACTATGGTTGCAAATTTAAAGACGTATTCACGTCAAAACAAAAAAAAAACAGTGATTGCAACCAATATGTTAATGGGTGACTGAATGGTTTAAAACTGCCCTCGGGGTTAGCGTACTTCCTTCACGTCAAGCCCTGTGGTCGAATGATGTGGATTTGCATGATAGATGCTATAAAATATGTTTATATTGCTAGTCGTACACCGAGAGAAAGACCATCAAAATACTTGAGTGTGTGTATAGGGCCAAAAATATATTTATTGTTCCGACAAAATATTTTGTTGAGTAAACAAAACTTGAATATATATATATATATATATATATATATATATATATATATATATATATATATATATATATAGTATATATATATATATATATATATATATATATATATATATATATATATATATATATATAGTTCTACTAACAAAATACATGCATTAATAAACAAAACCTCTGTGTTGTGCGCCGAGAAACAAAAAACTACTGTATGGTGTCAACCAATTATAGGCTATAAATGTTAAAGTGAGTACTTTTGAAAGCCCTTTCATTTGGAACAATAGTCAAAAAATATATTTTATTGCAACCTTAGATGTCAGCTCCTCGAAGTCTGATGGGCTTATGCAGAGTGACGGGAGCACAGCACGCCAGTCTAGAGCCCTCGCCGTCGAAAAAAAATATCTCATTCATTTTACGGAAAAGTGCTGGTAAAAATTTATCCAGAGGTGTCCGTAAACTCTCCGTAAAAAATTGCGGACAAGTTGATTTTCGAAAACGTACTTAACCGTAAAATTCACGGATCGTCTCCGTTAATTCCATAGTTAGTTTTCAGTACTTCTAATTTATACCTATCATTTTTAATACATATTTTATTTTAATTTTCACTATGCAGGTATTCTACTGTGTATAAAAAATATATTTAAAAAGTTAAAATATTTTATACTTAAGCAAGATTTGAACCCGAGTAAAAAATTATCGAGTGCACGACCCTAACACTCAGCGTACCTACATGGCTCACATGGTGAATTTGGTATAACATGAATTTCTATGTTAGTCATGTAAACAACTTTTTTTAGTTTCTCCTTAAGTTGGTGTATTTTAAGTGTTGATAAGTGTTACATACGCCTATTGCTACTTTTTAATGTTCGAAAACCAGGCTTAGTGACGTGGATAGCCTTAACTGCCGCAGAAACGATAATTTTCTCGTTACAATGACGGAGAAAGTTTCGTGTAGAATCGGCATTGTTCGCGCCCGAAACCCGAAGTTTCATTGCGGATTGCGTTTCCGTATATTTACTGTGCATTTTCGTAAAAAAAAAAAAAAAAAAAGCTGTAAATATACGGAGAATTATAACAGTGTGCGCTTAGAGGCGATGGCGCACTTGCGCGCGGTAGCTCCCGCGCCTCTTTGCCCTCAAACGCGGAGAATCCCCGGTTAAGGGGGGAACCTTAAGGTCACGCATTGTCGGTTTTCCTGTGAGTGGAATCGCCTGGGTTTTCGATGGATGAGGAACGGTAAAAAAAAGGGGGGGGGGGGAGTGGCTTCGTCCCAGAGGTGTCACGTTCCGAAATAAATCTCCCGGGCGCCCGGGGAAAGCAAATGTTTGCGAAGAAGAGCCCTGGAGTTCGGTCGGTGTTCCGTGAGGGGGGGAGGTGGGGGGGGGGGGAATTAGCTATCTCTTCAGGGGGACCGAAGAGCGTGGTGGTCTTGTATAGAAGGCGGTATTATGTACCCCTCCTTAGCGGGGGCTAGTCTGGAGGGGCCAGGAGGGGCGAGTGTTTGTTTTGGCACGGGGTAGAAGTTACAAAACCTTTCCAAACCACCTCCCCCCCCCCTCCTCCTTCCTCTCAAATCCTTCCGACACACACACACACAACCCCTGACCCGAAACGCCACCTGGGCCACGCATTTCACACGCACTTTAAAATGCGGTTGCACGGCTCTCTGCAGACAATGCCGCGTTAATTCCTTGTCCCGCCTCGTGTGATTGGCGTGCCCCTACTCGATCCTCGTAATTCGATACGTTTGTTCGTACCTTGTCACTCTGCGAGAGGGGGCAGTTCTACCCCCCTCCCCCTCCCGCTATTTCGTGCTCCAGTAAGGGAGGGGGGAAAGTGGATTTGCCGAGTTCAGTTTCATTTAGTTCGCGAACGGTTAAATTTTTTTTTTTTTAATTCATAACTCTGAAATGCGGTAACGTTCTTGCGTTACCAGATCTCCACGACGCAGCAACAATGAAGTTCCTCCCCTCTCCCACCCACCAACCCCTCCCAGGACTGACTCCTGGGTGTTAACCACGTAGGTAGGCCTACCTCAACAACATTTTTTTTAGGGAAAAGATTTCAAAACTGTTTAACCGTGAAGCAGCCATCAGAAAATAAAAGCCAAGAGTATCCGTTTTGTTAAAAACATCAACCACGACTAGGAGAAGGGTCGCGGGGTCAAGTATGCCCTATGTCAACTTATAAGCATAGTTGGCTGTAATTTCCGAACCGTTTAAGTTATAGTTGCCAAATTCATAACAATACTGTTGGTTACGAATATTAGGCGAAAATTAGCGCAACGCCAAACGACAACTCGGAAACTGTGCGTTTCATGATCGAGTAAACCGACATTGTTTAGAACACTGCAGGTAATAGCACGGGTTGAGCTGAGTAGATTCGCGATTTTATCATATTAAGTCCCAGATCAGTTAAAATTTTCAGCAGTTTAAACGTAAGCAAATTTCCTATAAAAATCCCGTTATTAAATATCGTTCTCTCAAGCAGCGAGTCGCACTGCTTGCGTCCAGCTTAGATATAGGCTGTTCACGGTAAAATAAGCGCGTTTGAAAGTCCTGTTTAAGATCTACTTGTAATTCACGTTGCGTATTCCTCCGCTATGTGTAGAATTAACATTGCCATAGGCCTCATCACTTTATTCATACGTCGGTCAAATGAAACTGCGAAATTATTAAGAAAGTAAATCAGTTACAAATGTGTGCTTATTTACACACTTCGATTTATTTAAAAAAAACAGAAAGCGAAATAAATAATTTTAAGTGTTCACAAATTTTCACGAACACTTTTTATTCTACGTTAAGATCTTGAACTACTTTCCATCCATCGTTACCAACTTAGCTGGGCGAATGTTGCTCAGTGCGCCCATTAAAATATATGCATGCTGGGGCAGTGACTTTTTCCTAAGGTTCGTTCCTAAAGTGTTCACTTTATCGTGAACAGCCTTTAAACATGGTACCATAAATTTAAACGTTCTGCCTATCGTATTCCCTTATTAGAGCTATGTGTAGAGGGGAAATATCTGGCGTTGCCCGGTGAATGGTTGTAAGATCCAAAAAATCATAACGATATTTTTTAAATGTCGGTATGAAAATGTGTTTTTCTGTTTCATCGCTTTGATACCTAATATATATTTTCACGTAAATCAATGTTACTGTACAACGCTAAAACAATTTTCGTTCGCATTATTCTGATGATTCTATCAAGACAAAAAAAAAATA
The DNA here is from genome assembly GCA_029891345.1 of Dryococelus australis. NCBI lineage: Eukaryota > Metazoa > Arthropoda > Insecta > Phasmatodea > Phasmatidae > Dryococelus > Dryococelus australis. Next base: position 33,995,183 of record CM057008.1, read on the forward strand.
CGAAGATAATAAAATATGCATTTTAATCAGTTTTACAGTCCTAGGCACTTCTCACTTCTTAATCAATTTGTTGCTACATCACGTAATTTAGAACTTAACTCTTCGATGAGGACACAGATTGACTGTCACTGAAGACAAAGTTGAAGTGAGCTGCCCATGTTCTCCACTACAGCAATATCAGTCTGGTTGGTCTATATTGGTCCAATTGGTCATGACTACACTTACTGTACTCCGCAACGTTTTTATTGGCTGGCCGCTAGCCAATGAAGTCGTGCGTTGATTGCGTACCAATTAATGGATCGTGACAGAGGTCGCAAGTTTCACAGTCCATCGTGTTCATTTGAGAAATTATTGAAAACAAACATTTTATTTTTACTAACTTAAATATTGACAGGTTTATAACATTTTACTTATATTCTAATGAAGTCCAGAGAAACAGCAAAAATATAAAAGTGTTAGTTTTGTCTTCAAGATCAAAGAAATTTCCATATTAACGTAGCCTCGTTTGTATAAGTGCATTCTGCGGAAAGGGCCAAGGTGGTCTACAGTTTCACAGCTGAAGTCTCACAATCGTAGAATTATATTGTTTTACGAACTTCGCGTCGGGATGATTGTTATTGGCGTTGCAAAGCAAAAAATTATCACAATAGTCTGTTCGTTTGGTTACAAAAATGACAGGGCAAGGAAAATGCACATAGCAGGGTGATCGCTTGAACTACCTTTTCTGGGAAAGTGAAGTAAAAGTTGTGAAAGTTTTTTCACTCGAAAGAATTTTAAAAATAAAAAGCCCCCCTTCCATTAATTAAACGATTATTAATTCCTAATCAATATCACGTCATTGGTAAAGCATTAAAGGCTGTTCACGATAAAGTGAACACTTTTGAAACTAACCTCATAAAAAAGTCACTGCTCCCATCTGCATATATTTTAACGGGCGCACTGAGTGACATGCGTCCAGTAAAGTTGGTAACGATGGAGGGAAAGTAGTTCCATATAACTACGTCGAACAAAAAGTGTTAGGTAACCATTTGTGACGCATTAAATTATTTATCTCGCTCTCTGTATTTTTTTAATGCATCAAAGTGTAAAAATAAACCGATTTGAAAAAAAAAATTCTTTTTTTAATAATTTCACACTTTCACTGAACCGATTCATGGATCAAGTGATGACGTCAATGACAATGTAAATTTTACATAAAGCGTAAGATTACACAACGTGCGTACAAGTAGATTCTAAGCAGGGCTTGACAAAAATGCTCATATCACCGTGAACATCTTACAACTTTCTTTTTTTTTAAGTTGAACGGCTATCACAGAATGCAAAACAGTAGCTCGTAACTTTGACTTAGCGACGTAAAGAGATTCCTGGTCATAACATTTTTTTCTAGGTGTAGGCCCATTACCAGGGCCCATGAAATTTTAGCGAAAAAAAAATAAAAAATAAAAGCGCTCAGTAGGCTTCAACACTTTGTGTACACCTCGGCTGTTGTCGTGCCTCCATTGGCTGCCGGTGTTGTTTCCGCATTTGACCGAGCCCCTCAGGATTCTGCAACTCCGACACTGGACCTTCGCGATTCGTGCGCTTAACAGTTAACACGAACCTGAACGTATTTCAGCCAATCAAAAAATGTTGACTACTCCAAATACTATTCTAGTAACATTACGGAGAAAACATTTTACAAAGGACGTTAGCGTATTTTTTTTTACAAAGTTTTGTAAATGGTCAATAAATCTTCGGCACCCTTTTACCAGCTTTAAAGACAAGCTGGACGTTCCATACCGCTGCAGGGACACCGTATTCTATTGGTCCCTATTGTCACTTAACGACATTCTACTGGTCCAAAAGACACCAGTATTTCCGTATTGGCCTGCTGCCAACCAATGGAGTGCCGAGTTTACCGTTTCCCAACCAAATGCTCCTTCATATATAACAAGATGTACATCCCGTCGTGTCGATTTCCGTAGCTACATAAAAATTCGTCGTTCATTTACGGAGTTCGTTGTCGATGTTGTATTAGTTCCTATTTGAAATCCTTATGAAATATCGAACTGATGTAAGCATAGGCGGGCCAGTTTTGTTTTTTTATGTGGAATGAAATATTCAAACAAGTTTTGCCCGAACTACACTCGGGTATAGTATTCAAGGTGTTAATTTTTCTTTTTTAGAGTGTACGGATTTAAAGGTCAATTTAAAAATTGTTATAATTATCAGGAAAACAGCTATGGAAACACGGAGGCGTGGAAACTCAACTATCGTAAACAGGTTCCTCAGGGCACAATGTTAGCTCGCGTAGAGACCAGCCACTGAACACAAGGCCCGCGAGAAGCAACCACTCCCAAATTGTGGGGGGGGGGGGGAGGGGGTGGAATTCCCCAAGTTTGAAGAAGCTTCGTCCTCTCTTCCCTTTTCTGTTGTCACCTGAGGAGGAAATATTGCCCACCACCCTCCGCGCGTACCCGGCCACGGGGGTTGTCCATTCAAGCCTGGAGAATTATGGACGTACAGTCCCTTTCCGAAGCGCGGCTGCTAGCTTGTTGCGTTGTCATAACACACGTCTATAGGCCGTTCACGGTAAAGTGAGCACTTTATGGGGCCCTTTGAACAGGTATTAATAGGGGTAGTGAAATTTCCGCGAAAAGATTTCAAGACAAGTTATATTCCAAAACACTGTAAGGCCGTTTATCTATCTTAATTGGCTGAATTGCTTTTTAGACACGTGTTAACTGTCTGCACATGAGAGACGTAAGTGCCGTGCCGATGTTGTCGGATTCTGAGTGGTCCGGGTCAAATATGAAAACGCCTTCTCAAGCAGGCAGCAACCATTCGCAGGAGACGATTTGATGTTGGGTGCTTATAGTATTGAAGTCTACCGTGTACTCATATTTTTTTTGCGAAAAATCACTAGCTCTAGGCATTAAAACTTTGAGGACTATACTCGAGTGTAGTTCGGGCAAAACTTGTTTGAATATTTCATTCCACTTAATAAACAAAACAGGTCTGGGTAAACTTACATCAATTCCCTATTTCAAAAGGGTTTAAAATAGGAACTATTGCAACATCAACAACAATCTTCGTAAATGAACTACACATTTTTGTATAGATATGGAAATCAACAAGATGGGATGTAAATCCTGTTTCACACGAAAGAACATTTGGCTGGGAAACTGTAAACTCGGCACTACATTGTTTGGCGGCCGACCAATACGGAAAGACTGGTGTCGTTTTGACCAGTATAATGGCGTTATGTGGCAATAGGGACCAATAGAACACGGTGTCTCTGCAGCAGTATGGTTATAGATGACTAACGTCTAGCTTGTCTTTAAAGCTGGTAAAAGTCTGCCGACTTCAAAGTGTTAACCACTGATAAATATATATTTTTGCAGCTCCAGACGTTTATTTTTAGGAGTGGTAAAATGTACACACTGTATTTATTAGTCACAAGGCAATGTTCATATTAAAAAGTGTCAGAAAGATAGGAATCTGATGAAAAGAAGAATTCAGCAGTGCCTTAAAAAGGGCTCACTTTACCGTGAATCACATATATGGGCTGTTCACGGTAAAGTGACCACTTTTGAGGCCCTATTTACTTTATCCTGTCATACATTTTTATCCTTTAACCACCTTTTTAAAATAAATATTGCCACGTAAGTAATAAACACAGTGTCTACATTCCACAGCACTCGGCGTTAACGTCTAGGGCTAAAACAACATATATTTATTGACTATTATTCCAAATGATAGAGCTTACAAAAGTGCTCACTTTACCATGAATAGTCTATACCTTCAATACGCCCATCCTCAGCCGCGCATGTCTCTATTTGTGAGTTGGAGATATTTAGGAGGCTCTTAACAACGTGGTATTGAGAGCGCATGAGGGCGATGCGAGGTGAGAATGGACCATCGCCGGAATGCAAGTGCGGGGGAAATGGGAGATCCCCGAGAAAACCCGCCGACCAGCGGCATCGCCCGGCACGGTTCCCACTTGAGAAAATCCGGGAGTGAACCAGGCCGGTGATTGAACCCGGTTCGCCTTTTTGGGAGTAAAGCACTCTAACAGCTCAGCCACCGCGGCTCCAAAAAATAGTTATTATGTTAAGTATTACTACGCTAAATGCGGACGAATGCGGTTCGTTGTCCCTTTAGTGTAATCTTCTAGACCTAATACATTTTTTTGACGTGAATACGCCTTTAAATTTGCAAGCATAGTGGATGGCAATCCAGAGAATCCGATGATAACAAAATCGGGAGATAGAGTTTGGCATTGCAGCTCCGAATATATCGTCTACATTCAAAATTCAATTACACCACTCAATTGCTAAAGGATCATAGAAAAAGTTACGTTGAGTGAGGACTGTGAAGCATCGCTTGTGGGGAGGTGGGGGGGGGGGAAGCACCGCAATTTTGAGTTCGTTTCGCCTCGTCTCATAACTTCCACGTAGTATAACTTTTGACTAGGAGAAGCCACGACGCTCGTTTATTCGACAGCTCTCGTCAAAAACAATCGACTGCGTGGTTGTGGTGAAATTGTATGCGTTTAATGTAAGAAAAATTAAGAAAACTTATCACAGTATCGGCCTATACTCGTCAAAAGCCAAAGTCGAAATATATAAATCGTATACGGTTGGAAAGGGCATCTCAAAAGCAATCCAGTGATACCCATAAAACCCCATATGATCGAGTGAAGCGGCGCCGGGAACGTAAAATAAACATCAAGGCGTCCGAGCGCGTCAACGTAGACGTATTCACGCAAAACAAACAGCCGTGTCCCCAACACAGCCGAAACCAATTTTTTTTGCAAGAGTTGGAGTAATATCCTGGAAGCATAACTTTATCAGGGCTTCAGAAAAGTTGGGAGTGACCGCGAATGGACAATAGCTAAACGTTTAAATGAATATAAGCTCGACAGATTCCAAAGGTGACAACATAGTGATGATTTGTAACTAGGCCCAAAATACGTTCACTGTATTCTTCGAAGTCAACGTCTAATGGAATCAGATGAATACTCAATGTAGTAGGCGCAATTAAAATTTTTGTGTGCTGTAAATCGTCCATGAAAATACATTCAAAGACATACGACGTACAAATTCAAATTTGATTCTCGTTTTGGGGAAAGGTTGCATTGGGATACACTTAACTGGAAGATTGCAGTGTTATTGCTGTGGATGCTATTAATATATTATAATGTAATTTGTAAATATACCACTGAATGTTCAACATTTCTCGAGTAAATACACTTTTTACTTCTTTCTTTTGCAGAGTATAACGAATTTTTTTTTTTTTTTTTACGAAAGGAGTTATTTACTAAATTTTGAGAAAAATGATCACATTCATCGTATAGATCTCAAATAATATTTTCCTGCTTGTGTAAAAATATTCAAACATGTATAAAATTATTCCTTTAGGATTTAAATTGTTCAGCTTTTCAATATAGTTTAAACAATTCTGTTTCGTCATTATAACTTTGATGGATTCGGTTCAGGGATTTGCAGGTCTAAAACAGTTGAGCAATATCGCTATTTTGTTCTGAGATATCCTTTGGGGGCTCCAGTTATAATATCAAAAATGTAAGTAAGTGAAGAAAATGTTAACCGCTCCTTTTACGAATCTCAATCATAGTTTTTACAAAGTTTTACTTCCTGTAATAAAGTGTTATGAATTTAAAACTGTGAAAGATAAGAGGTAGGTATGCTAAAGGCTAGTAAGAAATAGGTCTCAAACTATGTAGAATACTATAGGCTGTTCACGCTAAAGTGAGCACTTTTGACACCCTAGTTACTTTTTCCTTTCAGTCATTTTTTATCCTTTTACCTCATTTTTTTAAATAAATATTTCTACGAAAGTAATAAACACAGTATGCATATTCCACTTCACTTGCAAGTTAAAGTCTACGGCCAAAAAAAAAATATATTTACTGTCTATTATTCCAGATGAGGAGGCTTTGAAAAGTGCTCACTTAACTGTGAATAGCCTACTGAGTTTTTTTTTTAAATTGACTAACAGTATTTGCGTTTTCAGCGGGAAACACATTCCATTGTCATATTTAGGTTATTTTTGATTGCCTGCCAGCACAAATTCAGCGAGTTGGTTTTACCACGGGCGTATATTTTCAAGTTTTTTACACTCTAAATTCTACTATCAGTGTAAAACCACTGATTCGCAGTGAAATTCAGTGGAAATGGCTCCTCTTAGAATCGGTGTAAAATCACTTGTCGTTTCAGTGAAACAATTTCGTTTAACGAACAATTGACAGATAACTGCTTACGGCAAATTAAATATTGTTTGAAATGGACTTAGCAAATCCATTACGAGAAATAAACATATTTCAGATATTCACTGTTTATATTGTGCAATTTATAATAGACTTGAGAAATTCGCGAGTTCAGTGACCTGTAGGCTAGACTCCATTGTCTTGCGTAAAATCATGCATCACTGTTCATTGGTTGCTTGTTGTATTAGCGGAGGACGGTGATTTGGTCTGCATTTTATTGTGTGTTTATTATTGGTTCAGAGTTGTCCAGGAGGTGTAAATTAATGGGTGAACCAATAGCATAAGCAATACAAACGTACGAGATTTTGCATTCCAGCTTGTCCCGAAATGAAACTGCGAATTCTTCAGGCCTCTAACAATTTAACGTACTTTAGAAAGTAAAGAAATGTTCGCGGCAGCCAGGATTTGAACTCATATCATCCTGCCATTATACCGTTACGTTACACTCTAAGAAATAATTCATAAATTTACCATATCAGTGTATACGTACAGTGACAAAGCGCGAGTGGTAAAATATTTTCCCATACACGCGTGGTAACGTTCCTACAGTTGCTCGGGGATGAGTCAAATACGAAGGAAAGTTCCCCACTTTGTATAGCAGCAATGCTAAACATTCCCATATTTCAGCCTGATACGTGGTACTACTTCCATACACTGTATAGGTTAAAAAATTCTCATTACAACTTAGAAAGTTTACCAAAAATTATTTTGCAGTGTACTAATGGAACTGCCATGCCAACGTTAACTGCAAAAAAGGAAAGATCACGTAGTGTAATTTTTTATCGAAATGGAAAAGGTGCACAATAGTTTTATACAAGCAGTTGATCTGAAATTTGTATGTGCAAGAAAATATTCGAAAGAATCACGTAGGCCTATCAGCCGCAGAGTAGGCCTAACTAGGTATATAGAGAAGTAATAACGGCGTAGCCTTTCTTTTTATCTCAGAGTAATCAATAGATGACATTTGGAATGCCCACCGCTATAATCGTGGTGTGCATGCATGTCGTAAATATACGGACAGCATGCTGCAATGTCGTGTGGATATTATTCTGATTGAAAAATTATTAAACATTATTCTGATTGAAACATTGAAACGACCATAAGTGAAGACGATAAAAAAAAAAAAAAAAAACAAAGCGAGGGCACAAAGATGCTTACCTGACCGCCATGGGGGCCGTGGTGGCTGAGCGGTTAGCGTGCTTGCCTTCCGCCGGGGCGAACCGGGCTCGATCCCCGGCCGGGTCGCTCCCGGATTTTCGCATGTGGGAATCGTGTAGGACGACGCCTCTGGTCGGCGGGTTTTCTCGGGGATCTCCCGTTTCCCCCCGCCCCTTCATTCCGGCGCTGCCCCATACTCACCTAAATCACCCTCATCGACTCTCAAGATGTCGACGTTAAGAGCCGCCCAAATCTCTTCACTCCCTCGCTCCCGACCGCCATCTTCAAGCAGAACTCCCAAGCTCTCCACTTGGAAGCGCCACTGTGCTAGAAGTGCGGGAAGTTTGAATTTTGTTTCGAATGTTGTCACACGTAGGCTTATGTGCGCCTTGCCGTTGCTAAATGATTTACGCGCCATTTGCATTATGAACAAGTGCACCAACAAATAAAGTATGTGATTTTTATCCCAGAGCTCAGATTAATTGAGTTTGGCGTTTAGGTGGACTAACTAGTGAAATTTAAACACACTCAATATTACGGAATTATACTGGCCAGCTAGAAGTTACACAAATTCTTTCCATTGGAAAAAATCTACTTGAAAACACTGGCAAAATCAGGAATTACGGCTATTAAAGAATTTGAAATTTGTAGCTTATAAAATAATTATACCCTGTCAAAAAATGCAAAGTGATACGGGCATTTTATACAGATTGTATACATTTTTTCAAAAAAATAAAAAACGTAGTAATTACAAGTTATATGTTTAGTTACAATTCAGAAGATTTTCCGTTGTCATCAAAATTACGTGAACGTATTTCTAGGGAACTCATTAAGTCATTCTCCTATAGATTTATTTGAATTTCTTAATAATTATTAAATTGTACATATTTAAATATAAAATTGTAATTCCAGATTAGATTCCAAACAATTCAAACGAATTAAAGAAGAAATTCTGTAAAAAAAAAAAAAAAAAAAAATTAAAGCTAAAATTTTGATGTATGAAATTGCTATTCGTAACTTTTGTTATAAAAAATTAAATAATGTCGGAATATTAGAAAAAAAAAGTTGGAACACTTGAACACCCTTTTAAAGGAACAGCCAGCAGTAGTTAAGAACTAGTGAAGCCCGACTCATGTTTGCCAACATCGGCGACACCAGCCCTTAGAGATATATTTCCCTCGACTTCCCCTTCCCTTGGAGAGATAACGTAGCACTCCAAGTCCGGTCACGGAAAAACCGCGATTTTCCACGGTCCTTCTCCTCGCGGTGCCTTTTTGTCCTTCGGGACCCGCGCGCGCGTGGAGCACAGTGTTGAAGTCCTCCTTTTATCCAGCCGCGACTGTAGCCCCGGCAGCCAACATCCCTCCCCCCCCCCCACACACCACCCAACAGGGCCACAGGGCACGTAACTTCATAACACCTCCGTGGTTGGCAGGCCTGCCTACCTACCGCATAGCCCCGGCGCAGGCAAGTGATAAAGACTTGTTTACATTAGGCCCCTGCCATTTATTAAAGGATGATTAATAACGTGTTGGGGAAATGCAGACTCTCTCCTTCTCTCTCTCTCTCTCTCTCTCTCTTTCTCCCTGGCAGAAGAATCTGCTGGTGAAAGGCGGGGGGGGGGGGGGGGCACCGCCTGATAAGTCTGGTTAGCGGGGCATTGTGTTGTCGGGGACCCACCGCCCCAACAGAATGGCAGTTCCTTTTGACTAGCTTTCAAGTCATATTTTACACTCTTGTTACCTTTTCTATGGGAGTTGAGCCAGAGACGAGACAAGAGCCCACGGGTGGGTTCTGGCGTTGCCGAGGGGAGTGATGATGGTGCTGGCTTGGCCCAGGTCAGTCCCGGGTTTAACGAGGGTGGGGTTTAACGAGGGAAGGAAGGGGGGAGGGGTAGAAATATCACTGACAATACCTTCACACCCCATCCGTTAAGGAGGTAGCATTTTTCCATCTTGGATTTATTTTCGTTTCGCCGTAGCTTACTGTCCCGATGAAATATTTGAAAACAAGGGCTATAAGGGCACATGATACATCTGAACAGATATTTTAAAAGGGTTCCTTCCTCTTATCATATGAGTCTCACTGCTAGCGATTGCGCCGACATCCCGTGGCGGAGTCGGTTGGCTCTGGGTTCGAATCCCGGGCAAGGCGTGGGCGCGCGAGTTTAACTTAGGTCGTAAGTTAGTCTGAAAGCCGTCCGCTGCGAAGCCCTTCAAGCATAAACCCGGGGGACGTTAGAAAGTTCTTTACGATACAATTTTAGCAGTTCTCAACGTACATCTTTTTTTTTTTTCAGGGCAGAAACGAAAGTAGATATCTTGCACTGAGAGAAAATCGAACAAAATATTGGTTTGTATAGGGCCAAATATATATTCAGTTCCCTCAACAATACGAACGAAATTTTAAAAGCAACAAAATCACTTTTGTTCGTCTAACAAAATGTATGTCAGAATAAACAAAATCTATATGTTGGGCCAAAAACAATGATACTGGCAACTAAATATTTTGTTGAATAAACTGTACAATATTTGTTTGGCTACTAATGTGCCTGCCTTCGTTCGAAAATAAGCTCGAGAGTTTCTTTATATTTTTTGTGACGGTTTCCATAGTCTGCATTTATTATTGATGCTTAACAATCGTATGAACACATTAATAAAACAATGCAACAAGAAACTGACAAGCAAAGCTGTAAAATCTGAAATATTTGTTTGCACACGTTGCCCAATATTTGCGGTGTATCTATCGAAAAGCTTTCCGGCGTCTTCGCTTGTCATATTAGATTGCCTTGCCCTCATAGCTCAGGGGTAGGGTGGCCGACCTGCAATCGGAGGGTCGTGGGTTCGCGCCCCGGTGCCTCGACACGGCAGATTTTCAGTTCGCTTGTCGCACTGGGAACCTGTCAGCAAGACGGCCTCCCTAGAGCTTCGTCAACATCAAAATGTCACGACAATGTCAAATGAAGGGAAGGGGGGGGGGGGGGAAGTTGAGATTACTAAGGCGTAGCGCTCGGACGCGGGTGATCTAGGTTCGAAACTCGGTCGAACATGTGAAGTTTCTTTATATCGGCCCAAACAGTTTACGTGTAGCCAAGCAAATCTTACAGTTTGGGGCAACCAAATGAGAACAACCAGATAATTTGGTTTCAGCAACAAAATATTTCATTGCCCATATACAAACAATTTGCACCAAACCAATCTTGTTTGATTCAACAAAACCTTTTCCTCGGTGTGTTGCCCGTTCGTGATTTGGGCATAGAAACGTAAATGCGATCGTTTAAAAACATCATGGTCGGCAAAAATCGGTATTCAGTAGCTCTCTGTTTACGATAATCACGCTCCTGCGAAACAGTGTTTTAAACTGCAGCGACAATCCTATTGAAGTCTCGAGAAGCGACAGTGTCAATAGTGATTCATTGTCACGAGAATATAATGTTCGAAATTATAGGTAATTTATTAATTTTCTACGTTACAAGATTGATTTCGCGGAACAAAACTGGCGTTAATATGCGGACAAAAAACTATAAGCGTACCGTGTTGATACCGCATTCGTGAAAATATCTGTAAAAACCGGTTAAATTACGTGCTACAGCATAATTTTACCTGGACGACTCAGTAAACTATTTTATTTAATTCCGGTATTTATAAATTTTTTTATTCTTGAAACTAATATTTCTATGCTTGTTGTGTGTGTCCAGTATAACCCTATCACAATCTTCTTAGAGAATTAAACTTAAATTTAAACGCAGACAACTTTTTTTTTTTTTTATTATATTAACAGAACCTACTGGAGATACACTAATGTTCGTATTTTAATACTAATATGCAACTAACTCATAATTGTTTAGAATTAACTAATTTAAGTTTCTTTCATTTCATTAAAAACTTTCATGTTTCATTCCAACATTTCGCAATTTTCCTGTACCAAGTTCAACTTATTTCCTATTCCAAGAACGTAATTTATAAATAAATCTTTATGGAAGCTGCCAAAGGGAACTGGACTTCACAAACGTTTTTTAAAATAATCCACAGAAGCTTTATACATATTTTTAAAAGTCTAATGTAACAGTGTGTGTCACGTCTTTGGTAAACTCACACTTTGTATTAAAAATTAATAACAGTACTACAAAATTCGCACAAGCACGTGTCTTAACACTAGCCTGCTCTGTTGTTTCCATGCCTGCGTTTGCTTATATATAACAGTACTACAAATTCGCACAAGCACGTGTCTTAACACTATCCTCTGCCCTGTTGTTTCCATGCCTGCGTTGATTATTATAACAGTACTACAAATTCGCACAAGCACGTGTCTATAACACTAGCCTGCTCTGTTGTTTCCATGCCTGCGTTGATTATATAATTTAACAGTACTAAAATTCGCACAAGCACGTGTCTTAACACTAGCCTGCTCTGTTGTTTCCATGCCTGCGTTGATTATTATAATTTAACAGTACTACAAATTCGCACAAGCACGTGTCTTAACACTAGCCTGCTCTGTTGTTTCCATGCCTGCGTTGATTATTATAATTATAACAGTACTACAAATTCGCACAAGCACGTGTCTTAATACTAGCCTGCTCTGTTGTTTCCATGCCTGCGTTGATTATTATAATTATAACAGTACTACAAATTCGCACAAGCACGTGTCTTAACACTAGCCTCCCTGTTGTTTCCATGCCTGCGTTGATTATTATAATATAACAGTACTACAAATTCGCACAAGCACGTGTCTTAACACTAGCCTGCTCTGTTGTTTCCATGCCTGCGTTGATTATTTATAACAGTACTACAAATTCGCACAAGCACGTGTCTTAACACTACCTGCCCTGTTGTTTCCATGCCTGCGTTGATTATTATAACAGTACTACAAATTCGCACAAGCACGTGTCATAACACTAGCCTGCCTGTTGTTTCCATGCCTGCGTTGATTTATATCAACAGTACTAAAATTCGCACAAGCACGTGTCTTAACACTAGCCTGCCTGTTGTTTCCATGCCTGCGTTGATTATTATTATAACAGTACTAAAATCGCACAAGCACGTGTCTTAACACTAGCCTGCTCTGTTGTTTCCATGCCTGCGTTGATTATTATAATATAACAGTACTACAAATCGCACAAGCACGGTCTTAATCTAGCCTGCTCTGTTGTTTCCATGCCTGCGTTGATTATTAAATATACATACTACAAATTCGCACAAGCAGTGTCTTAACACTAGCCTGCCTGTTGTTTCCATGCCTGCGTTGATTATTATACATACAGTATACAAATTCGCACAAGCACGTGTCTTAACACTAGCCTGCCTGTGTTTCCATGCCTGCGTTGATTATTATAACAGTCTACAAATTCGCACAAGCACGTGTCTTAACACTACCTGCCTGTTGTTTCCACCATGCCTGCGTTGATTATTATAACAGTACTACAAATTCGCACAAGCACGTGTCTTAACACTAGCCTGCTCTGTTGTTTCCATGCCTGCGTTGATTATTATAATAACAGTACTAAAATTCGCACAAGCACGTGTCTTAACACTAGCCTGCTCTGTTGTTTCCATGCCTGCGTTGATTATTATAACAGTACTACAAATTCGCACAAGCACGTGTCTAACACTAGCCTGCTCTGTTGTTTCCATGCCTGCGTTGATTATTATAATTTAACAGTACTATAAATTCGCACAAGCACGTGTCTTAACACTAGCCTGCCCTGTTGTTTCCATGCCTGCGTTGATTATTAATTATAACAGTACTACAAATTCGCACAAGCACGTGTCTTAACACTAGCCTGCTCTGTTGTTTCCATGCCTGCGTTGATTATTAATTATAACAGTACTACAAACTCGCACAAGCACGTGTCTTAATACTAGCCTGCTCTGTTGTTTCCATGCCTGCGTTGATTATTATATTATAACAGTACTACAAATTCGCACAAGCACGTGTCTTAACACTAGCCTGCCCTGTTGTTTCCATGCCTGCGTTGATTATTATAACAGTACTACAAATTCGCACAAGCACGTGTCTTAACACTAGCCTGCTCTGTTGTTTCCATGCCTGCGTTGATTATTATAACAGTACTACAAATTCGCACAAGCACGTGTCTTAACACTAGCCTGCCCTGTTGTTTCCATGCCTGCGTTGATTATTATAACAGTACTACAAATTCGCACAAGCACGTGTCTAACACTAGCCTGCTCTGTTGTTTCCATGCCTGCGTTGATTATTATAATTCTAACAGTACTAAAATTCGCACAAGCACGTGTCTTAACACTAGCCTGCTCTGTTGTTTCCATGCCTGCGTTGATTATTATAACAGTACTACAAATTCGCACAAGCACGTGTCTTAACACTAGCCTGCTCTGTTGTTTCCATGCCTGCGTTGATTATTATAATTATAACAGTACTACAAATTCGCACAAGCACGTGTCTTAACACTAGCCTGCCCTGTTGTTTCCATGCCTGCGTTGATTATTATAACAGTACTACAAAATTCGCACAAGCACGTGTCTTAACACTAGCCTGCCCTGTTGTTTCCATGCCTGCGTTGATTATTATAACAGTACTACAAACTCGCACAAGCACGTGTCTTAACACTAGCCTGCTCTGTTGTTTCCATGCCTGCGTTGATTATTATAAATTATAACAGTACTACAAATATCGCACAAGCACGTGTTTAACACTAGCCTGCCCTGTTGTTTCCATGCCTGCGTTGATTATTATTAATAACAGTACTACAAATTCGCACAAGCACGTGTCTTAACACTAGCCTGCCCTGTTGTTTCCATGCCTGCGTTGATTATTATAATACAGTACTCAAATTCGCACAAGCACGTGTCTTAACACTAGCCTGCCTGTTGTTTCATGCCTGCGTTGATTATTATAACAGTACTACAAATTCGCACAAGCACGTGTCTTAACACTAGCCTGCTCTGTGGTTTCCATGCCTGCGTTGATTATTATAACAGTACTTCAAATTCGCACAAGCACGTGTCTTAACACTAGCCTGCCCTGTTGTTTCCATGCCTGCGTTGATTATTATATAACAGTACTACAAATTCGCACAAGCACGTGTCTTAACACTAGCCTGCTCTGTGGTTTCCATGCCTGCGTTGATTATTATAATAATAACAGTACTAATAAATTCGCACAAGCGCGTGTCTTAACACTAGCCTGCCCTGTTGTTTCCATGCCTGCGTTGATTATTATAACAGTACTACAAATTCGCACAAGCACGTGTCTTAACACTAGCCTGCTCTGTTGTTTCCATGCCTGCGTTGATTATTATAACAGTACTACAAATTCGCACAAGCACGTGTCTTAACACTAGCCTGCTCTGTTGTTTCCATGCCTGCGTTGATTATTATAACAGTACTACAAACTCGCACAAGCACGTGTCTTAATACTAGCCTGCTTTGTTGTTTCCATGCCTGCGTTGATTATTATAACAGTACAATAATTCGCACAAGCACGTGTCTTAACACTAGCCTGCCCTGTTGTTTCCATGCCTGCGTAGATTATTATAATTACTAACAGTACTGCGTTTGCAAGTGATGTATTCACGCATTTTGAAGTCAAATTATTAAGTACACTAGTTTTATTCACTAAAATATTACTACATAACGTTTGGCACAATTTATTTGATTTTTTCTTGGAATTTATGTGTGTTACATGTTTGCCGACAGGAGCAAACTCAGGCTCATTCATTCATATTTAATTGATTTATATTTTATAATCTAAATTTTTTATTTTACCTAGAAGATTTTCTGAAACTAAAACGAAGTGTTTATTTTTGCAGTGGAGTATGTCCATGATTGCTCAAACATTCGATTACCCCCATTGGATGACTCGTTCAAACAACACACATAGTGAATATTTATTAAAAGCAAATAAACTAAAATACAAAAATAAAAATACAAATAAAGATCTGGGGAGGTTTCTATCAATGGGCCGGCGCTATTGATGGACCGCCGCAATATTTCTCTCATCTGACACTGCTAGTGTACTCTAGCGGTGGTAAAGCGTACCTCTACTTCGCGAGATGACGCCATGTTAGTTTGAAAACGTTCGTGCAACGAATGATGGAGCAGCACAACCAGGTGAGATTTTCATAGTGTTAATGTAATTTTTACAGAAAATAATTTACTGAATAATTAGTACTAATGTTATAACACCTAATTAGTTGTTGTTACTAAATTAAAGGGTGCCCCTTTGGCTATTTCTTAAATATGGTATTTAGTCCTTGCGATTAATATGTGCGCGATAGTGAAAAGGTTAAATGCAAACCAAACATGTTGCCATCATTGGACCAGGATCGACTCCCATCAGTGGACTGGTCCAATCATGGCAACCATTTCCTAGATATCACTATTGCGCAATTTTACGCGGCAGGAAGGCAGGAATGGAAGAGAGCCGCTATCTGTAATTGTAGCTGAGTCAATGCGTGGACAAAATAGCTGTGCTCTCTCTTACATTCTTCGTGTCTGCTGCTTATAGATAATGAGGACCAATCTAATTTTTAATACTGCATGACCTCAGGCCTACATAAGAAAAACTAGCGCGGTCGTAGTTTTTTTTAATACAAGGGATGTACAACCTTCAGTGCGATCAAATATTGACAAAACATATTACCAGTAAACTTTCTTCCATTCTTAGGCCATATTTTTTGGTCTGCATGCAGTGTACGGCAAGTAGGCCTATGCTGTATACTAATTTGTGTAGTGTTAACGCATTATTTGGATAAACATTTAACCGATTTAGGCTACTGTTTCAGGATGCCTAAAGGAGTGAAGTACGCCACGTGGTCAGAAGAATCAATGAGCCGAGCCTTATCTGTAGTAAGAAATGGTGTTACAGGTTTGAACGAGGCAGCTAGGCAATATGGAGTTCCCAAAGTCACATTGAAACGTCACAAAGATGGTAAGAACTTGTATGCTATTGAAGATAAAGTAATTGGTAGCGTATGTGACATACCACCACACATTGAAGATGAAATTGTGCATCATGTTTTACAATTAGAGGAGTGTTTGTTGGGTGTTACTGCCACCGTTCTCAGAATGTTAGCTTATTCTGTCGCGGAGAGAAATGGTATACCACACATATTCAACAGAGATAAAATAATCGCTGGTAAAAAGTGGTATTACCAGTTCATGAGCAGACACAAAGAGCTTTCTCTTAGGCGGCCAAAGGCTACGTCAATGGCTAGGGCATCTGGTTTCAACAGAGAGCGAGTAAAGGGATTTTCTGAGGTTTTGATGAAAGTAGTTGATGAACATAATTTATATGGTACAATTCTTCAACATGGACGAGAGTGGGATAAAGGTAGTGCAAAAAACTCGGAAAGTCATTGCACATAAGGGCAAACATCAGGTTTGTTCAATTTCTAGTGAAGATAGAGGTGTCACAACAACTGCAGTTTGTTGTGCCAGTGCCGCTGGGCAGTTCCTTCCGCCGATGTTAAGTTTTAAACGTGCTCGCTGTAAATACGAACTGAAAGACGGTGCGCCACCGGGCAGTATTTTTGTCCCGACAGCAGGTACATTACTAAAGAGATATTCGTACAGTGCTTGTAACATTTCATTTCAATTGATAGGCCGACTCAGACAAATAAATTGTTAATTTTGTTGGATGGACATTCCACCCACACAAAGAATCTTGAAGCCTAACATCTAGGGCGAGAAAATGGTATAGTTATGCTCGCACTTCCAGGACACACCACCCACAGATTACAGCCTCTGGATGTATCTTCTTTTAAACCACTCAGTTCAAATTATATTGACAAAATCGAAAAATGGTTAAGATGTCATCCAGGTCGATGTGTTACGCAGTTCCAAATCGCAGAGATTTTTGGAAGAACAAATGGACGATCAGCTATTGTTGGGACAGCGATAAGTGGATTTGCACATTCAGGCGTGTAACCAGTCGATCCTGATGTGTTTAAAGATCATAATTTTTCAGCTTCCAATGCAGTTCAGCCTGGACAATCATGTGCGAAGAATTTACCAGCCACAGCGAATCTCATGAGAAACGAAACATCCAACTTTTGGGACAGGAACTATTATTCCTAGCGCCAACGCTGAAGAAAATAGGAATTTGCTTCCAGTTTCAGTACAGTCCATTTCCCCACTTCCAAGGGCAGCCATTGCTGTAGCTGATCGAGGAAAGAAAGGAAGTCAAAGAGTTCAAATACTCACAGATTCCCCTTATAAAAAGAGCTTGGAAGAAGCTGAAAAAAGTCCACATCTAAGCCTAGGTGTGGGTCCAAGGCTAACCGAAAAAGAAATAGTAATCAACCAATAGGCGTACCAGAAACTACTGCTCTGAAGACAATGAAAAGATTAAACTTTGCTGATACGAGAACGTCTCCGTATGTTGAAAAGGACTGGTACTGTGAGTTGTGCCAAGAAGTCTCTGTTGAAGAAATGATCCAGTGCATGACATGTAAAATTTGGGTCCATTCAAACTGTGCAGGTGTATGTCGAGGGGCAAAACGGTTTTTCTGTGAAAACTGCCTTCATTAGGCCTAATGTTGAGACTTTTAATGTTTGAAGTAAGTTATCATTTCATTTCTGTTGTCTATGGACAAGACAACGCCTTAAAACAAAAGACAATTCGGCAAGATTTTTTTTGTGATAACAGTGATGCTTCATGCCATTTATACCCAGAAAATGTAATAGTATAATATAGTTTGTGTTAGTTTAACAAATGTTTACAAATAACAACTGTATTTTTTTATACATATTGTAGTCGTCCATTCGTAGTAACTTAGTGGTCCATTCATGGCGCTGGGTTTCCATGGTTGGACCATTTCAGTAAAAATTTCGTTCAACTTTCATAAATACTTTTTGGTATTTGTTATAATGTAACCAGTAATTTTTGTTTCTACATTGATGCAGCTGTTCGTCACATTTTTCCTAAAATGTTAATGTTAACTGTTTCATAGTTATGGTAATTTTCTATGAAATTGGTCAATCGATAGCAACCTTACCCTACTACTCACCAAAAAAGTTTAATATAGGCTTAATACCAGCTGCTCACAAATAGTTTAGCATATTCTCCGTTCGCTAACTAATACGTAATATGAACATTTTTTTTAGAGTAGGAGTGAATCGTATCTACGTTGTGTGAATCATGTAAACATTGGCGTCTTCCCCTCTAGCGAATTCGTATTACACAGTAGGTTAAACCTCATGCCTTGAGGAGTGGGACACTTCACCCCAGGAAATGCTTAATGATCGTGTTTTTGGTATGTCACGTCCGATATAAGCGTGCCTTAGGAATCGTCGAGGTGAAATTCATCATTGCACCGGAGAAGTCCTTTATTTTTGTTATTGAAACTGATGAGATTCCTTTGTTAAGTATTTTTTAAGTTTATGCTTTTTTATTATTTCATACTGGGATGATGTAAACGATTATTGTGTTTTTTTTATTTTTTTTTTTTATGAGTTATTAGTAGAGACATGAAGAATTCGCAGATTCATTTTGGGACAAGCTAGAATTCAAAATACGTGTGTTTATATAACTTCAGCCATTGGACCACGCGGTGTTTGGCACCTCCTGGAGAACGCTGGCCCAATCGTCACTTTCCACTATCACAGCAGACAACCAATGCGCAATTGATATCAGCATATTCATACATAAGACGGTCGAGTCTAGCCTGCAGTTCATTGAACTCGCGAATTTTTCAGATCTCTAGCTGTTAGTAGTACAACTTGAAATGTAAAGTACCTTTATTCAATATAACATCCTGGATTCTGATGTATGCTGAACTTTTTGTGAGCAGTTTTATAGATAGCTAAATGCTGTTCATGAAAAGTGAATACTTTTTAAATGAACCTTAGAAAAATGTCGCCGTCCCTGCCTGCATATGTTTTAACGGGCGCACTGAGTGACATGTGCCCAATAAGTTGGTAACGAAGGATAGAAAGTAGTTCCATATCTTAACGTCGAATAAAAATTGTTAGGTAAACTTTTGTGATAACTTAAATTATTTATTTCGATTTCTGTATTTTTAATGCACCGAAGTATAAAAATGAGCAGATCTGTAAAAAGATTTACTTTTATAATAATTTCACTGTTTCACTTGGCCGAAGCATGAATAACGTGATGAGACCCATAGTAGGCCTCGTTTCAATTTTACACAAAGCGGAAGAATACACAACGTACATCCAAGTAGATCTTAAGCAGGGCTTTCAAAGTGCTCATTTTACTGTTAACGGCCTATATCTGGATGCCGAGTATACAACAACGATCGTGTGTATGGTCGATGTGCTCCATGCCTTGCCACTTCTGCAAGGAATGGATTGGGCCGACAATGAAGGGCATGTCAAAAAGAATACGTTCAAGATTCTGATGGCCTTACACACAGCTATGGACAAGATTTTGTGGCGTTGTTTTAAGGAGAATTTAGTTTTCATAAGTGCCAGATTTCGGTATTATCGGTTTTATTATTATAGACATAAACTGAAACTTTATAACTGAAACTGTGCATTATTAGAGCCGAAATTGTACTGTGTAATTGTAACGCAGATTTTATTCTTAAAAATCGATTAGTTAACAATAATTTATCATTACATGCATTACTGCATTGAAATTTTTTAATGTTTGTATGCCAATGCATGAACAAGAGAAAGCAGTTTATTTTAACTAAGGGAAAGTAGGGCATTACCATAGTTGAAAAAAAAATCCCTTTTTATGGTTTTAATTTTTTTTCTAGCTCGTTTTGAAGTTACTAGACAGTGTGAATTTTTTTATTAAAGTTTAGTTTTATAAAGAAAATAAACACACTCCAACCTGGAAACTATTTTTATGCTTGCATTTACAATTTTGCTGTTCTCATCAAACTACCATATTAATATTACCCACACAGCATATAATATCTACTGCTGTTATTCACTCGGCCAAACTGACAACAACCTAAAATTAATTTTTTTCCATCCCATCATCTGAAAACTTAAATTGCCTGGTCTACATATTTTGGTACACATTGTTGGTCACGGTTTCTCAGATAAAATACATAATATGTTTTGGGCAAATTTAATTTAATTTTGTTCTCTTTGATGTTTGGCGGTGTATTAATATGCATTTCGGTGTTATTTCGATTTTATCGCTATTAACCATATAATATTGTCTCTTAATATATCAGTAGGACTTAGGTGTACTCAGTATAAATTTGCTTTGTCTGATTGGTAGAGGCAGTGAAATTTCGCGAAAAGATTTCAGGACAAGTTATGTTTCAAAACACTGTAGGGTCGTTTACCTATCTTGATTGGCTGAATTATTTTTATATGCGCGTTAACTGTCTGCACGCGAATCACGTACGAGCCGTGCCGTACCAGATTCACCACGTGAGCATTGTAGGTATGTGATTACGGTCGTGAACTGCTACTTTTTAACTAGGGTTCAAATCTTCCTTAAGTATAAAAAACGTTAACTTTTTTCAATATCTTTTTTATACACAGAAGAGAACCCACATAGTGAAAATTAAAATGAAATAAAAATTAAAAATTATTTGAACTATATGTACAGAAAACTAACTAGGGACACCTCTGGATAAATTTTTACCGGCACTTTTCCATAAAATGAAGGAAATATATATATATATATTTTAACAGTGCAGTTTTACGAGTTCCGGGCGGGGGTGTTTAAGGATCACGTCTTCATCTCCAGGAGATGGCCGGGGAACCCGTTTCATCAGGACTCCGCCATCGGACCCATTATCTCAACCGCTTCTTTTGCCACGCCGCACCACACCTCCTCTCCACATCCCTACCTCACTCTCCGCAGGATCTGGGACGAATCTTAATCCACGGTTAATTCCTCTCGGCTCCAGAAACGATAGCATCTCCTTCGCCAACCCCCCCCCCCCCCCTTCACCGACCATCTACGTCTTCGTCCATATCGCCACTTCCTTTTTGCAGCACGTACAAATTGCTCCCTGTTGCTCCGTTCTTACGTCCGTACACCCCTTTTCTGACTATCTAGTCTCGACCGAAGATCCAGCCCCCTTCTTTCCCCCCCTAATTCCCTTCTTCATTTTCCGTTTCATCTCTCTTCTTTTCACGCCATTTCTTCTCCGCTGTGTTGCGCTGCTTTTCATGGGCTCTGCGGCGGGCCTTGAGTCAGGGGTGTACAGACCTTCCCACCTTGGCTACGAGTGGTTGCAAATTGGGAAACATGAAAATTATTATTATTATTTTTTTAACAAGTCTGGAGAATTACTCCAGAGGGACGACGCACCATATTCGTGCGCTCTTAGTTGTAATGATATTTTGTATAATAACTGTTTCTCACTAGATGTTACCAACATACCTATTTTCTCCCTGTTTTTATTCAAATTATTTATCAGTAAGGCATTATAATTTATAAATAAGACATTAATAAGATTTCAATTTAACAGGAAAAAAAAGTAACTTTTATGAACACAAGTATAAAACACTTGTGATACAGGGCGTATTTAGGAAATAACTAAACACGTCATACATGGGGAGATTTTTCAAAGGTTAGATTCAAAAATGCCGAAGAAACCGTCAATGGACTATACATCACGCCGCCGCCTATATTGGTTTATTCGTTTTTCCAGCTGGTCGATATTTCCAAATACCCTAAAATACTTTCATACCCTACTACCTTCACTAAAATAAAGGTTTTAACACCTTGAGGACTATATTCGAGTGCAGTTCGGGCAAAACTTGTTTCAATACTTCATTCCACTTAAACAGGTCTGCGATTAAATTTTCATCAATTCCCTATTTCATAAGGATTTTAAATAGAAACTATTACAACATCAACAACGATCTTCGTAAATGAACGACAAATTTTTGTATAGGTAGTTACGGAACTCAGCACGATGGGATGTAAATCCTGTTTCATACAAAAGAACATTTCTTTCGGTTGGAAAACGGTAAACTCGGCACTCCATTGGTTGGCAGCCGGCCAATACGGAAAGACTGGTGTCGTTTTGACCAGTAGAATGGCGTTAAGTAGCAATAGGGACCAGTAGAACACGGTGTCCCTGCAGCGGCATGGATATAGGTGACTAACGTCTAGCTTGTCTTTAAAGCTGGTAAAAGTGTGCCTACCTCAAAGCCTGTTCATGTATTAATGCTGAATTAAAAATATCAGGTAAACATTTGTGAATTCTGAGATTATCATTTTTCTTTTTCGTTTTCAGTTTTTTTTTTAAAATACGTAATAAACTTAGGTTATTGATAAGCAAATTTATAAAATACTTACATGTATTATTATTTCACAGTTTCACTCGACCGACACATGAATAAAGTATTGAGGCCCAGTTGCAATGTTAATTCTACGTAAGGTGGAAGAATGCACTATGTGCCTACAAGTAGATCTTAAACAGGGTTCTCAAAAGTGCTAAGTTTATCGTGAACCGCCTATACTTGGCTTTATTGAAGCCTCTGATCCCAATCCACAAGATTAATCTGGCAGGGAAAGGGCTTTACACGAAAATCGGCAAATTATCGTCGTATTGAATTAATGGTTTCTCTGGTGACCATAAACAGATGTTTTATATCACAAGGAATATTGTAACTATGATGATATTAATTGAAAAGATGTTGGCAAAAAATTTTTTTGTTATTTTGTATTTCTATCTTATAGCCTAGTGTTCAACTTACAGAAAGTATATGTGACTACTTATTCCTCAGATAACTCTTTTTTACATCGCATAGTTTCGGCAAAATGACACGTTTGAGTCAAAATTTTAGTTTTTGTAATAAGAAAATAATATTTTAACGAAACTATTTTCAGGAAATTAAATAAGAGCAACTAAATGGCCATGTCCTTTCAGTTGCTCTAATTTGATTTTAAGGCATGCTCAGCAAAAGTTATTCTACAAAAATTCACGGACAGCCTCAAATAAACCAATGCAAGATTTTCCTTCTTTGAATTGTTTAGGTTTTTCAATTTACGTTAAATTTTATTATTTGCGCATTTCTAAAACTGTAAAATTGTCGTTTTGCATGTATTTATGCGAAAACTATCCCTTAAAAAAAATTATCTTTATTTTTTTTGAATGAGAGAAACTGATAACGTCTAAAAGTTGAAAAGTGCATGTGGTACAGAAATTAAACACTTTTTTTTCACGACCATCGCTTGTAGAAGCTATTACCAACGTACGCCTTTGCTCACTGTTCTAAATTCTTGGCGAGCATAAAATCAATGTTTATAATAATTAAATACAAAATTGAAGCGAAAGTATAAAGCGCTTTCAATATAAGATTTGTTAAGGAAGCTATGAAATATATCACACATAGGGAGTAAAAATAACATGATTGCACTTTACGTAGGGAGACGTAGAAAATTCGCGTTATTATTTCAAAACAGCGTAGATTTCAAACATTTGTGCTTTTGTACTGCGTTTGTCATTGGATTATAGTTTGTACGGACACACCTTGGACGCCTTTGAACCAATAGGAAACCTCTAACGAGAGGCTGGACCAATAATTTCCAACCAAGTCAACATGTAAAAACGTTTCCTCGTTGTTAGAGACCTGCAGAATTCGCGTTATTATTTGGTATCAAGTTAAACTTCACAGTGCTGTATATACTCGAGCTGGCGTTGGTTCTCAATTGGCGGCTGCATAGATGCGAAGTCACTTATTATTTGACTGGATTGCACGTCGTTTGACTACAACCATTGTGATATGTTCATTTACTGGCGCTGAGTTCTCTAGGGCGTGTCAAATAAAGTATTGACCAATGATAAACGTATTGCAAAGGTACGCATGTTTGAAGTTGAACTTGTCCCCAAAAAATAACGCGAATTTCGCAAGTCTCTACTCATTGCTGAAGAAGCCAATAAACAAATGGTTCCGACTCAAATATGTATAGGACGATGGATTTTAGCGTGCTGCCAGAAAATAACGTCTTGGACTAGGTCTAACCGAGAGCTGACTCGAGGCCTGAAATGTGACGTTTCATTGAAATAACCCTGAATTTTTTAAATTTGAATTTCTCACCCTCATTTCAGAAGAAAACGAGATTCCTTAAGTAAGAGGTTGGTATAGGGAAAAATTCGCCGCAAGGCGAGCTAGTGTTTATTATCGTGTAAAAGTTTGCATATGTTCCAAGTAATGATATACACATTCTCTGCCAGAATATTTAGGTAGGCTGCTAACTTTTTTTTGTAACTATTATGCATGCACTCAAAATAGCGTTTACAATCGTAAACAGTAAACATAACCGTGTTTAGCATTTAGCATTTGTAAAAAAAAATCTTGTCAATAAAAAAATACTAATTTAAAGGCAAATTTTTTAATGTTGTCAAATTAAGTAATTGTGTAATCGAACGTTTTGCTAAATCGAGTTTTACGAAAATGTGATGACAACATGTGTGCATAAGTATTTCGTTAAATTTACACTCTAGATTCAAGCACAACACAAATAGGAAGATTTTTACACATACATATCTATTTCACGAAAATTGGAAGGACACCTTTTGCTTGCATACGAAACTGGCAAAATCTGATGCACATACAATACCACACATGTAAAAGTTACTAATGTTACAAATGCAGTTATTTTCTGCTATCTGTGAACCATCAGTAAATGACGCTATTGTTAATGATACTAACTGTTATGCTCTTAATGCAAATAAATTTAATATGAAGTAATTTTGTAAAATTGTTCGGTAGTTAAAGAACACACATTATTAGTTCTTACTGTGCTGTAAAAATTAATATGGTATTTATGTAGCGTCGAAACGTACTTGCGTCGAATTGATTTTTGATTACGGAGAAGCTGCGTATCAGCTTTGTCGACATTAAGAATTCAATAGTACATTTTCATTATACTAACTTATATGTGGAGAGATTTTAGGTGGCTCTTAACATAGAGGTCTTGAGAGCCTACATTATAGTAACGTAAGACTTTGTAAGGGGTTAACATTACTAACTTTGTCACAGCATTATACATTTTACTATAGAATAAATATCCAAAGAAATGTCATAGTAATTTTTTCTTGCAGTAACACTACACTGTAAAAAATAATGGGAAAATTACCTGAGAAGCGTAAGGTGATATTCGTAAACTTGTTTGGGGAAAACATAGTTTGCCTTACGTGTAAGGTAAAATTACCGGACTCTGGAGTAAAATTCACGTACGTGGTAGTGGGGAAAATCCCCTCCCTACATGGATGGGAAAATTACCTTACGACGCGTGCATCTCTTCACCATTCTCAACAGAATCCTTTTAACACACTAATATTCAGTGATGCTGTCACGTTGTCGTCGTGGTGTAATGGATAACGCATCGGCCTATCTTGATGGAAGACCACGGTTCGCTCCCATTCACCAGCAAGTATCGAGAATTTTAATGTTGAGGTGTCGGTTACTATTCATCAGCGCATATAGGTAACAAAAAAATTAACAGTTGCTAACGAACTTCATTATACAATATAGTTAATTTTCCCTTACTTGAATGGCATCACCCCTCCCCCCCCCCTGGACTTTTTCAGGTGCTTTTCCCGTTCTGTTAGGGAATATTACATTACTTGTCATGTAAATTTGCTCTACATTTAAGAGGTAATTTTACTTTACATGTAGAGGTAATTAACTTCCCTTACATGAAAGGAAATTTTACCTCAATTTTTTTTACAGTGTAGACTTATGTGCAGTTACCTGATTGTAACACTGTCAGCATTGAGCTTCCCAACGTGAAGAATTAACCTTTCGTTATCTTCATTTGTTCGCAAAGTTTTTTTTTTTTTCATTCATAGACAGAAAGGATAAAAAAAAAAAAAAAAAAAATCCCGACAACTACAGTGGGTGCCGAATCATGTGACAGTATACATCATGCCGCCAATGTTTCCGCCAAGGAAGACCCGCCTATGACTGAACCTGGGAGATGACTACTGGAGACAATCTACTCGCAGTATCTTGACATTATTTTAATCAAACCTTTGAAAAATCACTCCATGCATAACTGGTTTAGCTGTTTATTAAATAAGTCTCTCATTCCAAGCCTTTCACACTCCTGTAAACATTAAAATGTCATATTTTTTGCTGAAGGCTGTTCACGATAAAGTGAGCACTTTAAAAATCAACCTTGGAAAAATGTCACTGCTCATAACTGCATATATTTTAACGGGCACATTGAGTCACATCGCGTAGTAACGTTGGCAACGATGGATGGAAAATAGTTCCATATATTTAACGTTGAATAAAAAGAGGTAAGCATTTGTGATAACTTAAGTTATTTCTATCGCTTTCTGATATTTTGATGCGTCGATGTGTTAAAATGAGCAGATTTTTTAGACCATCTACTTTTCTAATTATTTTATGTTTTCACTTGACCAACGCATGGAGAAAGTGAAGAGGCCCATTGCAATAATAATTTTACATTAATCGAAATAACACATAACGTGCATACAAGTAGATCTTAAGCAGGGCTTTCAAAAGTGCTCATTTTACTCAGAACAGCCTATAAATAGAAATTTTACATAGGCATATACTTTGCTTATAAATAAAATATTTAACTTACGGTATGATTACTGTGAATAAAACAGAAAAAAAGAAGGCATATTGGTATTGCTTAGAAATAAATTGTTCTCATGTAAAATATTACTAAACCGAGTGCGTTCGTCTGCGAAAATTAGTATTCTGATTTCTTAGCGCTGGACATTAAACACGTAGATTTGGAAGCTGGCCTTATCGCGGTGCATTTAACACGTTTGTGTTTTTCGCAATATTTATATGAAGTGGTACTGCAGCCAGAGCCTTTCATCAGTATGCATGTACGGTATTCGTTACTTAATGTAACTCGTTACAGTAACATGAGTCATGCTGTGGACGAGACTTAAGGCGATCGGAATCTAACTCCTAATGAGATGAACCCGCAGGGTTTTGCATGCGGGTACATAACTGATGTCGCTGGTCGCCGAGTTATCTCGGGTTATTCCCCGCTTTGCATGCAAGTGGTCGATAAAAAAATTGTTCTATTTTCTTTAAATAATATCATCTTAAGAACCGAATTTTGAATATTTTCATTTCGGAACACTAGCTGTGTTCTGTTTTTGTTTTGAGAGAGTATTTACTTAGAAGTGAATTGTGGCTGTAACGAACATTTTTCGCAGTCATTTGTCGGCATTAAAACGTCGGCACAGGATATTGAAAATAATAACGAGGAGGAGCAACACATCTTCAGCTTTAATACTACGCAATAAAACTGACAGTCTCGCCAATGATATGTGATAATATGTTGGTTGATGTCTGTGTAAAAAAAAGGGGGGGGGGGTGCCCGTAGGAGCGGAGCTTATGTTGGAGCAGAACGGTGGGCGAGGGGAATAACTAAAAAGAATGAAATAGAATGGTACAGATAGGGAGGGGGCTGGGGGCCTTCGGAATCGTGGGCGGGGCCATTCGATCGTTGGGTGCCATGGCGGACCGGCTGAAAGGCTAGTTAGCTGTGTGCGGGCCCGACGGCGTCTGGTCGCGCGGGCGGATTCGTGGGAATCCCGGTCACTGGTCTGTTCCGGCGGGGGCGGCGAAAAGGAGGGAGGGGGAGGGGGGGGCGAAAGCATACCCGTCAGGGAGCTGTCTCGGTCGGGGCAGAATAGCTCACCACCTTCCTAGGAAGTGTGAATGATGCTTTTGAATAAAGATAGAATATGTAGCTTAAATTAACGGTGCCCAGACAAACAGCCGTCCTCCCACAATTGTAGTAGCCATCATAGAATTGAACACCCGGGATGGCTTTGCTGCTAAGTAGGGCTAATGAAATAAATTTAAAGAATAGTCTCGCCACTGAATGTCTCATACAGAGGTGAAACGCAGAAAGGAAAGATTTCGTGCAAATTTGATATGTTACTGATGTCTTGTCCATCGGGGCTATAATGAGACATGTAATGCGAGTTGTAATGAATAATGTCCACGCGGACAAAGCCAACGAAACTGCAGCGACACGTCGGTATCCAGGACAGGGGAAGAATACAACACACATTGCAAAACCTGTATATAGAGATTTTGATACATATCACTGAACTGCCAGCAGATCTCCCCCCCCCCCCCCTCCTTTTCCAGTAGGCACAGTATTTGCGATAATTAGGCCTACACCACCACGAAATAACCTTTTTAATGGCATTTTATTTTTCAGAGTACTCCAGAACGGCTGAGAGCGGCTTTTTCAAAGCGTTATATCTCACAACATACGCTTCAGATCCATACAAAACCATTCAAGGACCCAGTGTTGAACCTTCCGAAAGACTTTCCCCCGATGTAATTATAGGATCACCGCTGAAAGTCCCATACGTGCACGCAGTGCGACTAGGGCGCTATACTCCAGCTCAGAGCCTTGCGCGCAGCGGCGATGGCGCACTTGATGCGCGAGACATTGCCACCCTTATTGCTCCCGCGTTTCCCTGCTTCAAACAACTCCAAGCAGGCGGCGCCCTTAGTTCACGTTATTGTTACGATGAAGCACCGCCCTTAACCCTTTGAGGACGGCATACATTTGCTAGCACCGAGGACAAGTTTGAAGTGAGCTGCCTGTATTCTACACAACAGCAATATCAATTTGTTTGGTCTCTGTATTTACACTTACCATAGTCCTACTGGTCCTGGCTACACCCGGACACGCCTACTGTGCTTTGCAACCTTTATTATTGGCTGGCCGTCGACCAATGAAGTCACGCGTTGGCTGTGTACCAATTGATGTAACAAGTTTTACAATCCATCGTGTTCGTTTGAAAAATTATTAAAAATAACTGTTTTATTCTTACAAACTGAAATGTTGACTAGTTGTCATTTTTTACTTAGATTCCGATAAAGTCTAGCGAAATAGTAAAACTATAAAAGTGTAAGCTTTATCTTCAAGAGCAAATACATTTCCATATAAACGTAGCGCCGAGTATATACGTGCATACTCCTCAGAGGGTTAATGGTTGTACATGCCGCCAACGTGCTAATTGCGCGGGGAGACTTACGGAGGCCCCGAACATGACTCATCTGGTGCCTGAGAATTTACCTGTTCGCCCGTCGTTATTGGTATCAATCCCTCCTGGTGGTTCGTGGCACACCCCTGAGCTATCTCACCCCCTCCCTTCGCAGGCGGGGGAGACCACCCCATACAGTCGCTGCAGCTGTTAGGGCTTAATGGGGGCTAATTATCATTAAGCCATCTAAATGCTAATTAATGCGCCTATTTTCACGATGAACAGTAGCGAGATTTCACCCGTGGGGCATGCAAATGAGACACTGTACGCGAGAGAGAGAGAGAGAGAGAGGTGGATGAGGGCGGAGGGGGACACGATCCCCACCCACCCCCACCCCCCTGCGCCTCATCATCCCCTTGAAACATTCAGGAATGGAAGGAAGATGGCCGAGGCGGCACTTCAACGTCGACGCCTGCCGTTTTTCTTCTTTGCCCTCCTTCCCGACTCACTCATAGACGTCTCGGCAGTTTTTTTCGGCGCCGATACGCGGAAGTTGTAATTAAACGCAGTTAATCCCCGGGTTCATTTCGGGACCCCGGGAGAAAGCAGGGCCCCGTCATCCTTACCGACCTTCTATACCCAGCACCCCTCCGCTAATGGTGATGGGGGAACCATGGACTCTCCCCCCCCCCCCAACCACCTACACTCCAACCCCGCGCGCGACGAAGGAAAAACAGTCTGTGCTCAGTGTCCGGCGACGGGGGTATAAAATGCTAATCTCGCACCAGAGAGAGAGAGAGTTTCGTCTTAACGCCCGTGGACTTAAGAAGAAGAAAAATAAGGGTTGGTGGTGTAAGGAACCATAGTGTGAAGGGTAATTCGTCGCCCCTCCGGTACGGAAACAGCTTTACAAACGAAGGGTGTCTTGCCTTTTTGTTCGTCTCTCCATCAGCAATCCTGCATGTTGCGAGTCGAGCTAAGTACGACGCAATTACGACAGAGCGACTTTCTGTGATTCCCCCCCCCCCCCCTTCACCACGACCAGAAGTCCCGTCGGAACGACTGTAAGCTCGTGCTTAATTGCAAATTGGGGTACGTGAATCCCGATGCACGTATTAGGGCCCTGCTACGGCGAGTGGGTTGACTGTAGATACGGTACTGGAGCCGCTCGTCTGTTCGGTGGCTGGTCGAGCTCGTTGCTGCAACGATATGCCAGCGCTTGGCTGGTGAGCCTAGTTCCGTCGACTCGCAGTAGAGGGAAGTACGTTCCTGATACAAATCAGCCACTTACGATTTGTTCGATAATTGTTTTAACCTCCACTTCACATAATTCCACAAGTTTTCCCGGCGCCGAATTTTCGGAAACTTTATTTACCTCCGACCACGACTGTAATCGATCCCGGTGACAATCGCTTCGATAACGCACAGCCACGCATGTTCTGTGAACAATTACAGTATCTTAGCATTTTTGTGATAGCGAAACTTTCAAATACCAATATACCTAGTATTTTTTTATATTTTATAACTATTATTTTAGTGGCGTTCAGAATTTTACTGCGCCTGTGAGTGAGTGAGTGAAGAGATTTGGGCGGCTCTTAATAGCGGGGTCTTGAGAGCCGATGAGGGTGATTGATGTGAGATGAGGGTGATTGATGTGAGTATGGAACAGTGCCGGAATGAATGTGCGGGGGAAACGGGGCATCATCCGGCAAGATTCCCAATTGCGAAAATCCGGTGACCCGGACGGGGATTGAACCCAGTTCGCCTTGGTGGGAGGCGAGCGGGCTAACCGCTCGGCCACTGCGGCCTCCTGTGCAAAGACACTAATATCATTGGCCCACGGTATTTGTACCGCAAATAAAGAGCCAACCGAGTGCACAAGGCTTGTCTGCTGTCGGCCGGTTGTCATTATTAAATTAAGTCTTCATATTCAGTACGATGTTATTTTTAGAAGAAACAATGAATGCCAAACAAAACTATATTTTTGTCACTGAGAGATTTTTTTATTTAACGGAAATAGTTGCATGATGTGTAAGCTACGCTATTCTCAATGCGGCATGAGAGGACGACCTTTGCGAAGTGTTTTTTCGCCCGATGAAGTATTACGACAATGACCACACGCAGTTTATGCAAGGGTTCTCGTCTACTGGGAGCCAGTAACTCCTGCTATATCGATGGGTAGAGCTAGTGATTTTTCGGCAAGAAGCATGTGTACACGGCAGACTTCATTACTATAAGCACCCAACAGCAGTTTGTCTGTTGCCATTTGTTGCTGTCTGCTTGAGAATGCGTTTTCATATCTGACCGGGCCACTCAGAATTCAGCAACGTCGGCACAGCTCCTACATGATTTATGTGCAGACAATTTACACGTATCAAAAAGTAATTAAGCCAATCAAGATAAGTAAACGACCCCCACAGTGTTTCGAAATATAACTTGTCTTGAAATCTTTTAGCGAAATTCCACTACCCCTGGATGCAGTTTCCGCAGACGATTATGACGAGACAGTAAATGCTAATCACTAAGGACACCCAATATTCGCGAAAGAATTTGACGACCAGGTTTATTTCATAACGCTTTAGCTCAGATCCACTTTTGTGAATGGCTGATCTAGGTGTTACGCGTCTTAAATGTCTGCCCGCGAATCATAAGACGTACAGTTTCACAGTAACCTAATTCTGATTGGTCAGTCAAGTAAGTAGAAGTTTTCTAACAAAGACACGGCACCAATAAGCAATATAAGACTGCTGGTATGGCCGTAGAGTATTTAAATCTAGCATGTGCGGAAATATTTTCGCGAAATTCGGGTGTCCACCAGTTAGTTTACAGATCATCGACAACTCTGAGCCAATAATAAACACACAATAAAATGCAGACCAGATCACCGTCTTCCGCTAATACAACAAGCAATCAATGAACAGCGATATTAGCATGATTTTACATACGACAATGGAGTATAGCCCACAGGTCATTGAACTCGCGAATTTTCCAGGACTCTAATAATGACGGAATGATTGAGACGGTATGTGTGGAGCGGACACTTGCAAGGCGTGTGCATTAAGTCAACGCACTTCAAAATAAATGGTCGTCGGCTCTAAATACTGACGATGAACATACACCTCCTACAAAGGAAAGTAAACTTGATATTGATGACGAAACAGGAAATGAAGACGATCACGAAGACAGCATAAATGGAAATTATTATGGAGACAGTGATTATGTTGAAGATGATGGCGATTTTCTCGATGCGGTTCTAAATTGTGTGTTTCTGCCGTACGATAGTTCTAACATCTGTGTTTCTCTGGTGTGACTGTTCTGTCTTCTGTGTTTCTAACGAATATTAGTTCTTAGTTGTGTGTTTCTGTTGTATGACTGTTCTAAGATGTGGAATTTCTATGTTATGTGGTCTCGTTTGTTTATTGTCATCTGAACGTTCTAGACTGCGTGCTTCTAACGCATGTGTGGTCTCCCACTGAACACATCCTTTCAACTAATTTTCTGCAATGAGCGCCACGAAAAGGCAGAAGACGTTGAGAACTCTTGACTATACTACCTATTTCCCGGAATACCCGAATGAACTTGTTGATAGAATAAAGATGACAGTAGAGGAGAGACACTCGGAACCATACACAGCACATTCGCAAAGCAGAATGGGACGAAGCAGGCGCCCGTTTCTAGTTTATATCAGATTTTTGGAACTACTTTCCTTGTATCCCTCCGCGGACAATCTGTGCTGACTGACTCCACCCAAGACGTGCTCCACCTGCTCCACAGCTCCTCCTGTGCCACCCACTCCACCACCTTCACCTCCACCTCCACCTCCCATTGCTGGACCGCATGTACATATCTATGCATTTCGCCTCGGAAACATTTGTGTGTACGTTGTTCCTGGTCACACTACCAGTTTTTTTTTATTTATCAGTCTCGCCTGCAAATTGGCATATTTCGGGCTCTGTGTGTGTGTGCATGTGTGTGTTTTGCGTATGAGCAAGTGGAGAATGTACCATTATTTCTTCAGGTTTTAATTTTAAAGGTCATCTAAGATCATGGGGTCAAGGTCAATGTTACTTGCACCCGATATGGTGGTAGTGGTTAGAACATAATATGTTCGTTGACTTTTATGAATGTGTAAATTATTCTCGATTTCTGGTTTTTCAAGGTCATTCGAGGTCATGGGATCAAGGTCAAGGTCACCTGCTCCCAATATGGTGGTAGTAGTCTGTAATGGAATATGCCTGTTGACTTTTATGTATTTTTCTCGAGTTTTTGTTATCAAGGTCATTCAATGTCATGGGGTAAAAGGTCAAGGTTACCTTAATCCAAGATAATGCTAGTAGCTGTAACGTAATATGCATGTTGACTTTTATGAATATTTTATCGAGTTTTTGTTTTCAAGGTATTGGGGTCAAGGTCCAGGTAATCTGCATCCAATATGGTGGCATAAGTCTGTACCATAATATGCTTATTGAATTTTATGAATTTTTTTCTTGAGTTTAATTTTCGAGGTCATTCAAAGTAATGGGGTCAAGGTAAAGGTTACCTTGTATCGATTGGGCATACTCTATGCCTATAAAACCAATTTGGCTGCCACTGCTCTATCGGTCCTAAGGAAGACCCTCAAATTACTTAAATTTGGCGAAATTTGCCTTTGAGAGGCTTCGTTTTTGCTCATGAGGGGCTTCTACTTTTTTTGAGGGGAAAAACGAGAAATTTTTAGGGAGAAAAAGAGAAATTTTTAGTGCTAAAAGGCGCATTGTTAATGAAAAATGGCTGCTGGGGAACAAGAATTTTTAAATAATTTTTTAATAACTTATAATAATTTTTAATGCATTTTAAAAACAAGTTTTAACAATACATTCTTTTGGGATATTTTTTTATTTTGGGATCAAAGGTCAAGGTCAAAGCTCCTCAGACCTCACTGGTCCACTTGCCCTGGCCCAGGGTTACTGATCCGCTCCTCCTGTCTGTCTCGGAGTCACTGATCCGCCACTCCTGCTTTGGTGAAAACGGGAATTTTTTTAAAGGAAAACAAAATATTTTTCTAGGGGGAAAACAATTTTTTTTTAGGGGGAAAAGGGATATTCCAACATGGTGGCCGGCCGGCGCCTGGCACCTACCCCCCATTCCCTTATGCATAGACCGACTATATCCTTCTACTGACGCCATTTCGCCTCTGTAAGTTTATCTATTCGGTCGCCGTTTTTCTTCCATGCTGCGTCGAAGAGGAGCATCGCTCTCTTTTCGACGTCATTACCCATAATGCAAAGCGAGGGGCAACCCCTGGTGACTCCTCCCAGTGGCTTGCCGTTCCCGCCTGGAGAGAGCTAACTCGACCACACCCCACCTCTTAACCCCTCCCCCCTTCGTGACACGCCCACGAAAAATCTCCGCCTCCTTTATTACGTCTGGAGTGGTTGGGCCCTTATCTCGTGTTCGCCCTTTCTTAAAAAGGGGCTCACGGACGACATAAGTCGTTTCTTCGTGGAACCACACACACACACGGAACGATGTAAATTCTTTCGACGGGGTGGTGAACTGTCAGGGAGGGGGGGGGGGAGGAGTGTTTGTTGGCATTGTGTGGCGTCGAAGGGGTATAGGATGCTAGTGGCTTATATGTCGCCCAGGGGAAGGGGGATGATTTAGAAATGAAAGAAACAACCGCGGTAGGCTTTTGTACGTGGGGGAACAAAAGACTTGAAAGACGAGGGGGTTGAAGCGGGGATGAAGGATTTGTCACGCAAATGAGCCTCGATCAGGCGCGCATAATCACCAGGGAGGTGACACTGGAGGGGCGGAATTTAAAAAGAAAGGAAATCTCGTTGATATTGACTTTATAATCCCTCCATCGAACTCCCTCTTTCCTCCGCACCATAGTTTGCCTTTATTGAGAAAGAAAGGTTCACTCTAAAATGTTCCGGAGAAAAAATAAACGTATAGTCCCTTTCCCTGAAATTCCGCCCTTACTTAAAACATACAGAAAATAAACACACGTATAAGCTATCCATGGTAAAGTGAGTACTTTTGAAAGCCATCTCAATTGGAATAATAGTAGATAAATATTTTTTATTTTAGCCTCAGAAGTTAATTCACGATTGCGGTGGAATATACACACTGTGTTTATTACTTACACGGCAATATTTATTTTTGAAGGTCGTTAAAGAATAAAAAGAACGCCTGAAATGAAAAAGTAACTATGTCCTCAAAAGTGCTCACTTTACCGTGAAGAGCCAATAGACGAAATGGCGTGGCGATTGTGGGCGTACCAGTGGCGAAACGAGAAAAAGGAGGGGGGGGGGGAAATCGAGACATACACCCCTTCTCTCCGCAAACAAAAATAAAATTTGAAAAAAGTACAAATTTATTTAATATAAAAAATATGTGACCCCCTTGAACATGAAGGGTGTTTATAGCATTTAGTGGTTATACATATCTGTAAACTAGCCCATTGAGTGTAAAACATTGTTTGAACTAAACATAAGTTAACTGATATCTTTAATTTTTTCACATACGAGACATTTACAATACCTCTTGAACACGAACGTGGTTTATCTCATTTTGTTGTGCCGTCTATGCGTAATTGCCTATTGGTTCTAAATAATTTTTTGAAATAATAATTTTTAATATTATAACTTTCGTATTTCCCCCCAAAAATGAGAATTCTAGATTCCCCCCCCCCCCCGATGTAAATTCCTGGCCACGCCCCTGGGGCGTTCTCACTTTCTCATTGGATGTGCGAGGGTCTGGGAGCGGGTATTGTCTCTGATTGGTTACCAGGAGCTCCGAACTGTACCCTATTGGCTGGCAAGTAAGTTATGCCTGGCACTGATTGGTGAACGGTGTTTCAATGTGTCTCCTGGCCGGTAACGCCATTTTGGTGGCGTGTGCAGTTGGAGTTCGCGGAATAAGCGGGCGTTCCACCTGTGTATTATCATCTAGTCTTTGCTTAACTCCTTAACATATTATCCCGAATATGCTCGTTCACGTGATTTATAGCACAAAACGTCAGGTATTGTAAGGAATTAGTAAGTACTTCTCACACCACACTAACAAGATTTTGTAATTTTACAAGAACAATCCTTGTAAACCCAGTTGCCAAGGAAATCCTTTATACAACTGTAAACAGTTTTCTTGTAAAATTTACAAAGCATTTATTTGTAATACTTATTACAAATGATAGCCTTGTATTGCAACTTACACAATTGAGAAGTTTACATAAAATAATTTTTTTCTATGACATGAAAGTGATGAATTAATAACAGTGAATTTAAAAAAATATTTGAAAATATAATTTACGAGAAAAAACATTACACTTTGTCTGCAGAGAGGTCAGAACCTACACCCCGAACCTTAACCACAAGATCAACTTGATATAGCCATTTAGCACTTAGTTTTATGGTAAATAGAGCTGTAAGTACCTACAAAATATTAAATAAGTTATTTGATTAAAAAGAATACATTTATTTCATTTTAAGATTTCTGTGTAACTAGGAAAAATTAACAGTTAATGAATAATACTGTTACGTTTTATTGAAATTGTCGTTTTATTATGATTATTTGAGTTGTTTGAAGTGTTTTACGTTATTCAAACTTGCAATAATTTTTTTTTTTTTTTTTTTTTTGCACGCAACTACACTTTACATCACCCATAGTTTTTGCACAAACAGCTAAATACTGTTTTACATTGTTGAGTGTCCACCATTTTGCTGAAGCTTGTGGATAGGGTTCAATATAGTACAAACACTTTGACACGCGTCATTTTGCAGAAACCGTGTGATATAAACATATTTTATCTGAGAAAAAGGTCGTCACAGAAGATGTATAGAAGTTAAACAATATATTATAAATATAGAATAACGTATTTTCCCGTGGCCAACGCCCTTAACTTCGTCAACGGTAGACACCTGCAAAATTCGCGTTATTTATTTATTTTTTCCGTCAAGCTAAAATTCACAGTACCGTATAGATCTGTACCCTAGCCGGCGTCGTTTCTCCATTGGCTGTTGCCTTGGCGTTAAGTCACTTCCCTTTCTGAGTGAACTGCACGTGATTGGGGCACACGGTTGTGGAGCGTTCATTTATTGGAAACAATGACTGGTCCAATGATAAACGTATTGAAAAGGAAAAGTGTTCTAAGTTTAACTTGTCCTCGAATAATATCGCGAATTCTGTAGGTATGTACTCATCGGTCACTTGGCAGAATCACTGTTTAGATCCCAAGTCTTTACATGAAAGAATGCCACGACAAGTTTTCAGTCAAGAACGGACTGTACATCGAGCTCCCTGAACGATTCCAATAAAACCCATGCAAATTGGCGGGGTCTTCTTTTCCAGCGCCGGAGAATTAATATCGAAGTAATAACACGTCGGTTTAGCGTAGCGGGGGTGGATGGACTCAGTAATAAATATGGGATTAGAGGGCTTCCCAGTTTTATATTTTTGACACACGTGGGGTTTATGCCTGTCTAGTCTTCCCCTCGACTTGGGCGCCGATCTAAACCAAGACATCTTCCGCAGCGTCATATATTTTTTTCCTCGGTAATAACAAAAGTAATAATCATTTAAGTAAGCCTTTCTTTTTTCTTGCCAAGTGTGCAAACCCTCTAACTTGAAACATCTCGAGCCGCCCTTTTATTATCTTGTAACTTATTAACCCAGGTACAATTTTTAGATGAAACTCGCCTTACAGTTATGGAAGGATTTCGTGATAAGCAATAATAATATTAATGCAATGGCTTCAGATAAAGAACAGGGCACATTAGTGCCATGTAACAGTAATAACAGTAATACTCAGATTAAGAAATTCCCCTCAAAAATAAAGTCTGGCGCTTCGGCATCTCGTAAAATTTCCAACCGGTTTCGGTGTTTGAACGTCAAAATGTAAGGAATTAAACATTAATCATTATTCCGCTCCGTTGAATATTAATCAGAATTTCAGTATCTGGTAACAGCATGTGCACTCTAGTTGGAATATTATAATTTTCTGTGACAACTTTTGTGAAAATGTTGCGCTAAAGCATTTTTACCTATATTGTTTTACTTTTGCATGACAAATATGTTGAATTATATTTTCTCTCTTTAATATTAAATCCTCTAATTCAAACTTACAACATGTTTTAATGTTACTTATCTTTGCAGCAATCAGATTTGTTTTGATTTTCATATCCTGTAGTTTGTTACCCACCTAACTCGTTAGCGACGATTATTAATTAATTTACAAGCTGAGATAACTAACTAGGCTTATCATGAATAAATTTACCACCAGTATTGTTTTTGCATAACTCCTTAAAGAACGTAGGTCGTATGTGGAATATTTCATTTTATTTCATTTCATTTATTTGCATTCCTGAGATCTCAAATTCGAGATATGGAAGAAGGCGTGTCAATTTACAATACAAACCTATACAATAATATTCTACAATCAATGACAGATAAATATATCACACAATACCTATTACACGAAACACAATTCCAATGGCAACTGTAATTGTAACTAATTATTAGAGACTTGTAAAATTCGCGTTATTATTTGGGGACACGTTAAACTTTAAACACTTGTACCTTTGCAATACGTCTGTCATTGGACCATACTGTATCTGACACGCCCTGGGTAACGCTGCGCCAATCATTAAACACTTTGCAGTTGTGCGCCCCAATCACGCGCGGTTCATTTAGAAAGGGCGTAGCTTGACATCTACGCAGCAGCCAATGGAAAAACGGCACCGGCTCAGGTACATACAGTAATGTGAAGTGCAGCCTGATGCCAAATAATAACGCGAATTTCGCTTGTCTCGTCTTGTTATACTAAACACAATACTGATTGCAACAGTCAATTTATACGTGTGTGTGTGTATTTTGAAATACAGCGTTACCAGTGTTACAACTTATCTACAAAATAAAGTTCTACACCGTAACAGCAATAGTCATACAGGAAATCAGTCAGTTTGCGGCAAAAATTGCGTAATCCGTTATTTTTTAAAGTAACTGTGGCAAACGAAATATAGTTCGCGTTTGTTGAAATTGATTCGTTGACCTGGATATATTTCGAAAAATGGCTCGCAAGTGTATTTGAAAACCCATCCGAACAAAATGTTTATCTTATCGTTCTCTTGAGACCCGTGTAAGTATATCCTGTTTTTTTTTTTTTGTCCATTCTGTATATTTCCAGCGGAAGTAACAATCAACATTTTCATATGCCGGTTAACGGACATTTGGATTAACTCTGAGAAGTTGTTGAAAACACACATATATTATTATTACGCAAAGTTTACTCCCATGTATTCAACACACATACATAGGTATACTATACACTCTAAAAATTTTCTTGAACTTTTGCAAGAAAAATCCTTGGAAACCCAGTTGCCAAGAAAATCCTTTGTAAAACTACAAACAGTTTTCTTGTAAAATCTGCAATGCTTTTGTTTGTAATATTACAAATGATAGCTATGCATTACAAATGACATTATTGAGAAATGTACATAAAATAACTTTTTTTTACTTCTAGAAGACAAATGTGATGAATTAATAACACAGAACTACTATAAAACTATATTTCAAAATATAATTCTACGAAAAAAGTAATTACACTCCGCCAGCACGGGAAATAGAATACACACCCCTTGTATTAGGAAGCTCGCACCTTCAACCACA
The DNA here is from genome assembly GCA_029891345.1 of Dryococelus australis. Classification (NCBI taxonomy): domain Eukaryota; kingdom Metazoa; phylum Arthropoda; class Insecta; order Phasmatodea; family Phasmatidae; genus Dryococelus; species Dryococelus australis. Next base: position 34,035,133 of record CM057008.1, read on the forward strand.
TGACCAACTTGATTTACGGCATTAAGGCTTATTTTTACTATAAATAAACGATGAAGAACATAATATTGAAGTTATACGGTTAAGGAGAATACATTTATTTCTTTTTACGAGTTCAGTTCTTGAGTTAAGAGATTTGGACGCCTCTCCACAACGGGTTATGAAGAGCCGATTTAAGAGTTCGGTGTAGCTAGAAAACACTAACAAATAATGGAAAATACGGTAACATTTTATTGAAATTGTCGTTTTACCATGATTATTGAGTTTGTTTTAAGTGTTTTACGTAATTAAAACTTACAATACGTTTATTTTAGCACGCAGCTAGACTTTACATCACCAATATTTTTGAAAAAACAGGTATTTACTGTTTTGCGTTGTTGAGTGTCCACCATATTGCTGGAGCACATGAAAACGGCTCAGTATAGTACAAACATTACCTGAGGTATATTAGAAACACGGACCTTGTAGTTTTACAAACGAGTAGTTTTACAAGAAAAATCTCTGTACTGTTACAAGCATTTGTAAAATTACAAACAATTTCTCAGTCAAAATTGCAAACCTTTTTTAGTGTGTATGCAGTGCCACGTGTTTTCGCGTAAAGATCGGAGCGCAGGATAAAAATCAACATTATACGTGCAGGTATACAAGCAGGTATCCTCTGGCGATTGGCTGGGTGTCTGTGTGAGGATACATTCTCTATTTGACTGGGCCTATCGGAATTAGGTTACAATGGCACTGAACTTCCGTGATTGGCTGGCAGGCATGTAAGACGCAGGAGAGCTCAAATCATCCAACCACGAAACTCTTTCTGAGCTAACGTGTTTTCCAGTATAACTAGTCGTAGCTAACTACATACGTGTTTTCCAGTATAACTAGTCGTAGCTAACTACATACGTGTTTTCCAGTATAACTAGTCGTAGCTAACTACATACGTGTTTTCCAGTATATCTAGTCGTAGCTAACTACATACGTGTTTTCCAGTATAACTAGTCGTAGCTAACTACATACGTGTTTTCCAGTATAACTAGTCGTAGCTAACTACATACGTGTTTTATTGGACAGGAACTTTTGCAGTTTAAAAAAAAACTTCCCAAAGCGACAGAAAATTCTACGCGAAATTACCCACAGCTAACACACGGAAACTCTGTCCGTGATGACAAGAAATATAAATGAGATGTGTACTAAGAAAATAAAACTTTTTTTTTTTCGTATTCCCAATAACTTCGGGTTTCGAGGACGAAAATTTCCCAAGATGTACAAAGCCTTACTGGCGGCTGTATAATAGATTCATGGTTACTTCCGAGTTTTCTGAAGCCTCGGTAAAGTTCCACTTGCAGGATATTCTTCCGCCTCGCGCAAACAAAACTTTGGAAACTACACCAGAGAATCAACGCACCGCGTTCGTGCGCACTCAAGTGTAATAACATTTTGCATGAGAACTATTTATTACTAGACACACACGTGGGGTTTTCATGGGTAACGGGTTTGTTACACAGTGGTTGCACTGTATTTTGATCTTTTGCAATAAGTTTTATAAAAATAATAAGTTAAAATGGCTTGAGGTAGAGAATATATTTAAATAATTCTCTGTTTCTGGTGAAATGGGTTATTTAAGGGGAGAGAGAAAAGAACTTATTATTATATAATTAAGACACCGGAAAAATTCACAAATTCAGTGACCTGCAGGCTGGACTATACATTCTTATGTACAAATATGCCGGTGTCAACTGCACATTGGTTGTCTGCTGTCACAGCGGAAGGCGACTATTGGGCCAGCGTTCTCCAGGAGGTTTCAAACATCGTGTAGACCAATGGTTAAAGTTATATAAGCAACCTTGTTTTGAATTCCAGCTTCTCCCAAAATGAATCCGCGAATTCTTTAGTTCTCTAGATATAATGGAAAGGAAAATATGAGCTATAAATGTTCATGTTCCAGAGTTCAGTTTCGGCAAAAGGAAGCGCGGTAGTCTGCCCACAATGTGGATTATAATGTGAATATTATATTTCGACATGATTTTTTTTTTGTTTGAATACCATATCTGAAATAATGTTAATGTTTTATGTCAGTAATTATTACATTATTTTAAATTCAAATATCTTAAAGTGTCGTCATAGTAATATATAGAGACAGGTGTATTTCGCGACAATATTTATGGCCATGCTAGACTTCAATATCTTACGTCCACAACGACAACTTCCTTTGGTTATTGGCCGCGTGTCCACGTGAGGTGACGTGTTCTTATTTGACTGGGCCAATCAGAATAAAGTAGCCAGATACCGAACGTCCATGATTCGCGGACAGACACTTGAGGCACGCGATATTTAAATTCATTCAACCACGAAAACGCGTATAAACTGAAGTGTTTTGTAGTCCAGCTGGTCTTGAAATATTTTCGCGAAAAACACCTTTCTCTAGAATAATTGAATATTTCAACTAATTTGTTATAATATCTGTCAGGCTGTTGACAGGAGAAAATAAATAATAGTATATAATTAAAATAACATCGATATTTTTTCTCTGCCTTTATCCATACTAGTTTTAAATGCAATATTATAATTTATAGATAAAATGAAAGGTAAAAATTAATTTAACTGAAAATAAGTTACTTTAATGTTACGGGAAGTATAAAACGCTTGTGTTACTTGACGTATATAGGAAACAACCAATCACATCTTACATAAGGTGTTTCTTCAAAGGTTTGATTCAAAAAGTGTGAAGAAACCGCGATTAGACTATAAACAGAAAATCTCATCGGCGGCATCACTTAAAACACACTAAAGTAAATGAGAGTGCGTTACTAGTGTATAAATGATTTGTTACAACCATTTTATGTTTGGAAATAAGATAGGCGAATAGTTATAATGACGGGCCGACACAATTTTGGATCGTGTAAAAAACTTCGTTTCATAACATAAGAAATTAAACTTTCTAATATCTTGTTCACACCCAGTAAAATAGCCACTTGACGAAGATAAAACTTTAATTATGTAATCCATAGAGACGTGCAAAATTCGCGTTATTATTTAAGGGCAGACTGAACGTCAAGTTACTGTGCTTTTGACCCACTACAGCCATTGGCAGGGAAATATGTATGTCACGCCTAGGAGAATTCTTGAGCCAGTAATATATAAGATCAGCAGTGGAGTGGCCAATCTGTTTTAAGGAGACCAAGCAGGTAGGCGGCGTTCATTAAAGTGAAGTGGCCAATGAAATCACAGACTGTGGTCACTTGTTTATAAGGCAGTGGAGGCTATCCTCTCACCTAAAGATAACGCGAATTTTGCATGTCTCTAGTAATCCCCCATCGTGAACAGCAAAATAAAGAAAAACACCTATAGAATTCATGGGAAGTTCGTAGTTTTACGAATACTTTCACACATTTTTTTTTTTTATATTTAACGTAACTTTTTTAACATTATAAACATTAACACTTTGTAGACTATGCTCGAGTGTAACTCGAGCAAAGCTAAATTGGATATTTCTTTGTTATTCAGAACAAAACTCGCACGGATGTGCAGTCTTTGTTCGGCTAGTGTTTAACACGACCTCCCAAGAACACCACAGCGCAGTAACAATGATATTGCTAATGATAGAATTTCATTTTTTTATAGTCACTCTGTAAATCTTTTTGTACGATAAAGGACATTTGATTGGCTTAGTATCAGCTCGGCACTCCATTTGTTGTTGAATAGGCCAATAATGGACGCTGTAAAGTATAGGGAAGTGTCCGGTGTGGTATGGACCAATAGGACGATGGTGAGTTCTAACACAGACACCAACAGAACCTGTGTTCTTGCAGTAGTGACTATATGTGGCTCACTTCTAATTTGTCTTAAGTGCCAGTAAATGTGTGCAGACCTCAACGTGTTAAGGCGTAGCACTTTTGTAACAATATCAGTCAGTGCTTATGATTAAATATTTATTTCTAGACATTTATAAGAAAATTCCTTGTGGACCCTGCCGACAAAAATCTTACATTTGACTACAAAAACTTATCCTGACGAACAATTTTGTACATAGGCGTATGTTTGTATTATAACAAATTATAGGCTTGTATTTTAACTTATGTTATTTAAAAGCGGAACTAAAATTATATTTTGTTCTCTTAAAAAAAATCAACTGGTGGCGAGTGAAAAAAAAACCTAGAAATAATGTATCAGCACCGAAACTGGAATAAATAACTCCTTCGCCTACAAGACCAAGCCCTTTGCCATGCGACGCGATTTTGTCTTGCAACGTTTAGAGTACTTTTGATACAAAACAATGGCTTAATAATACAACGCCGCCCTTAGAAAGAATTAAGTTCATGTATTAAAGAATTACTGAACTTCAGAATAACATTAAGCGTCTGTAGGCAGATAGCATATTTGCATAGTTGAAGTTTCGTTTTATAAATGTTTGAGACACGACAATCATTATTTGGCATTACTTCCCAAAAAAAAAAAATATTTCAATATATCCCGCTAGGTTTATTACGAAAAATCAGTGGCGTGTGGTGAACTGTTGCAATTTAAACTGGATTTAGCTGTGTGCTGTACCCTGTTACTTGCTAGTTTACACTTTCACCAATAAAACACAGCCCGGCAGCTGACGCCACAGGACGTGTGTAATGTGTCCCTAGCTGCTCGCTTGTGAGTGGTCGGAATACATTCAGTTTCCCTACAGCTGCACGGTGGTTACTGGCTCCTGCCACGTGCAACGAGAATGTACAGTAGTGAGCATGAAACCAGCTTACCTTGCAACACTTCACCACTAACTATTGTAAAAAATAAATATTGGGGAAAGTAAGTACACATAGCCGCAGTATCGACAACCCTATATTTTTAAAACGTAAGATAAAAAAAATATTTTTTTTTAACATGCGAATGAATGTAACAGGTTGTTCACGGTTAACCCGTTCACTCCCCTTGTCCACGATCGGAAACATGTTGCAAATTAATGTTATTTATGGCCACAACTGTACAAATCAAATAATCAGTACTTGGTGTCTCGTAGGTCTCCCTTGTGAGTAATCTGATTCGCCAAAGCTTCCGTACCTCTCATTTATGACTGGACAAGTCGAATACACCGAGCACGCTGCAATATGTTGCCTAGTTGCGAGAGGTACACTCGACCAAAGTACAGCGTAGACCAAAATATTTCACGAATGCAATACTTGAGCTTGTAGATTAAATTAGGACCGAACGGGTTAACACTTTATAGACTATGCTCGAGCTACACTCGAGCAAAGCTACTTTGGATATGTCTTTGTTGTTCAGAACAAAACTCGCATGGATGTGTAGTCTTTGTTCGGCTAGTGTTTAACGTGACCTCACAAGAACACCACAGCGCAGTAACAATGATATCGCTAACGATTGAATTTCTTTTTTACAGCCACTCAAGGGGAAATGATTGATTGTAAGTTCTTTTGTACGATAAATTACATTTGATTGAGTCAATACCAGCTCGGCTCTCCATTGGTTGATAACCAGCCAATAATGAACGCTGTAAAGTACAGGGTAGTGTCTGGTGTGGTATGGACCAATAGTTAGGCATAGGAAAATTTCGCGAGTTCATTACAGGACAAGCTAGACGCCCAACATTTGAACACTGAAGTTAGCTTTGAAATTGCATCACAGATCATTAGACACACCCTGAACAACTTTAAACCAATAGCAGATTTGCAAAGAACCAAGTAGCGAGTGCCATACTTCCAGGTGTGAAGTAACACTGGCTACTCTCTGGAGCAACAGCCAATGAACACACAGCTGAGGCAAGAGTATACACAGGATTGTGGAGTCTAGCCTACAAGTCATTGAACTCGCGAAATTTTCCTATCCCTACCAATAGGACGATGGTGAGTTCTAACACAGACACCAATAGAACGGGTGTTCTTGCAGTAGTGGATATAGGTGACTCACTTCTAAGTTGTCTTAAGCGTCAGTAAATGTGTGCCGACCTCAGCGTGTTTATTGATAGAGGCGCCTGTTTTTCGCGAAAATATTTCGGGACGTGTTGTGTTCCAACGCACTTCAGCTCAGAACCACTTTAATGATTGGATCATTTGAACTGTCACGCGTCTTATCTGTCTGCCCGCCAATCTTTGACGTTAGTATCGCAGAAACTGAACTCTGATTGGCTCACTCGTGGAACAGAATGTCTTCGCACAAAGACAAGCGGCCAGTGGCCAAATTAAGACTGCAAGATGGCACATAGGTAGGGACGTGCAAAATTCTGCATTTTATTTTATGGTGACATGTTATAATTCACCGTCCTATACGTGTTCGTGTCGGTACGATTTGTTTATTGGCTTCTACAGCAGTGAGGAAACATCTTGCCTTTTGACTTGGTAGGACGTGATTGGACCAACTTTTCGGTAGTTGCTTGCTATTGGTCCAGGCGTATCCTTCCAAACTGTATTACATTGATAAATGCAATACAAAAGCACAAGTCCTTTTAAGTATAGTATGTCTTGAAAAAATAACGCGGATTTTGGGCGTCTCTACACATAGGATATTGAAGTCCACCCTCCGCGTAAATTAATAGAGCACTATGGAATTCAACTTCCGTAAAATTTCATTGTCCCTAACTGCATTTAATTTTACGAGCACACAGAGTGATATGCGCCCCGTAAAGTTGGTATAGGTAAAGACCTGAAAAATTACAAGTTCAACGACCTGCGGGATAGACTCTACAGACTTATTTACAAATATGCCGATCTCAAATGTACATTGGTTGTCTTCTGTCACAATGGAAGGCGATTATTGGGCAAGCGTTCTACAGGAGGTGTCAAACACCGTATGGTACATGGCTGACGTTAATAAAAACACGTGTTTTGAATTCTAGCTTGTCCCAAAATTAATCCGCGAATTCTTCAGATCTATAGGTATACGCTGTTCACGGTAAAATGAGCACTTTTGAAATCCCTGCTTAGGATATACTTGTATGCACGTCGTGTCTTCTTCCGCCTTATGCAAAATTAACGTTATCATGGGTCTCATCCCTTTATTCATGCGTCGGTCAAGTGAAAATTCGAAACTATTACAGAAGTAAATATTAGCAAATCTTATCATTTTTACACTTCGATACATTAAAATAAAAAAAAAAGTGCAAGGAATAATTTAAGTTATTACAAAAAGGTTACGTGAGACATTTTGTTCGACTTTAAGATATGGACCTAATTTCCATTCATCGTTACCAACTTTGCTAGCTGCATGTCACTCAGTTCGCCCGTTAAAATATATGCTGGTATGAGCAGTAACATTTCTATAAGGTTGATTTCAAAAGTGCTCACTTTATCGTGAAGAGCCTTTAACGATGGAACAAAAGTATCTCCATATCGTAACGTTTAAATAAAAGTTTTAGCAAAAAATTTGAGAAGAAGGAAATTATTAATTTTACTTCCGGCTTCCAGCTTCACTTGACCGACGCACGTATAAAGTGATTAGGCCCATGGCAATTTTGATTTTACATATGTTGGAACAATACACATTATATGCAAACAAGTAGATCTTAAGAAGGACTTTCGAAAGTTTTTAGTTACCGGTAACAGCCTTTAAAAAGAAACATTTCCCCTGCCCTGTGATTCTGTGATTATTTTTCAGTAGCACGTTTTGAGAAATTTAATCACTTTAAGTGAAGTGCTTATAACAGAATATTCTCGTCTGTAACTGTAACATCGCAATTTTGAATAATTATTCTAGATGTGGTTTTTGATAAATAAAAAGATATTTAGAAAGGGATATTATTTTTACAAAGCTTTTTAATGTACAAAATACTTATTAGCATCCATTTATAATATGTTTACACTACTAACAGTTTCAACATATGTGAAATACGGGCTACCATTTAATTTTTGTATATTGCTTCCTTTGTAAAATCTCGCACGATTGTATAGCCCACTTTTTATTCATCAGCCTGGCAGTCCTGGAAAATACTACAAAACCAAACACTTCGAAAATTATCTTGGGGCCAAAAAATGTGTTGGTTCCCCAAATACGAGCCAGGACATAATGAACTTATGAACACTATCCATTGGTATCGCTAGCATTATTGATGTACCCGAATATCGTCACGTCCTTGACGCATAGTGGACCAATAACAAACGCTTATCCATTCATAAAATGAGTTTTGCGTGGACAAGAGAATAAAAATATTAAAGACATGTTGAATCCGAATTCCAGCATCCAATTGACATGCTCTGGTGTTCAGAGGACTGCAGGTAGGTAGGTATGTGGGCTTAACGCTTCGTTGACAGCGAGCTCATTAGAGATGGCGAAATTTGCACAGAGAAGAGGGATTGGTGAAGGATTGGGAAGGAATCGGCCATGGCCTTTGTTTGGGACCCATCCCAGCATTCGCCTGGAGTGATTTCGGTAAGCCATGGAAAACCGAAATCAGGATGGCTGGACTGGGAATCGAACCCGGGTTCTTCCGAATGCGAGTCCATTGTGTTACCACAGCGCCACCTCGCTCGGAATATGCGTTTTACATCTAGCGTATTGGATGTAATAACTTGGCTACATAAACTCAAGTAGTGTTAAAAAGCCAAAAAAGAGAGATAAAAAGAGAGATTATAAAAAAAAAAAAATGATTTTCAAAAGTGAGAAGGCAATAGGAAGGAACCCGTTGGAGGGTTTTCCTCGATGAGTTCGAACACCAGTGAAACAGAACGTCGCGAATACCACGAGTACAGATAGCGAAAGAAAGAGAGATTGTGCGTGTGAGTGTGTGTGTGTATGTGTTATTTTTCGTCGACGCGCCGCCCGTTGCAATATCAGGCCGGCGTGGTTTGTGCGCGGGTAAAAGGATGGCGGCAGGTTGGTAGTATGGGTTGGGGGCGAGGTGAGCAAACAGGCAAGATGGGATGTCAGGCGACTGGTGACATGTCGCATCCGGAGTCCAATATCGCGAACTGTGTGACAGAACGACTCTACTCCCCCTACTTACGTTCTTATTCCGCTCGGGGGGGGGGGGGGGATGACACACACCCTGCCGCCAGGTCGGGTCGACACGAAGCTACAGACTACCCAAACATATAGTGTGTTTACGGTAACATTTCAATCCGGATTGAACCTGGAGTGGACTGAAGAATCTAGAGTGAATTGTTAGTATAAACACATCCATACTGGATTGAAGTAGGAGTGGAGTGAGATAATCCAATCCAGTTTTCGAGGTGGACTGGAATGTAGAATCCGGATTGAAACTTTACTTTAAACACTGATCGGACTGAAATTATAACAAAGAATAAGTGGCCTCCATAGTGACTCGTTAGTTTGGTTATGTAAGAAGTTAGAATCATTCTGAGACTAGCAAAATAAGTGTTTTTTTTTTTTTTGGAAGTGGAGCGAAAAATAAATGCCACCAAGGAACTGAGGAATATTTGGACGGAGAAATATGTGAAATTCATTTTATGTTATGTTTGTTTTATAGTTCTGCCAGTCGCCAATAGAGTGCTTCTATCCAGTTTCAATCAGAATTTAGTCTCGTTTACACTTTAGTCCACGTTCGAAACTTTACTCTAAAAGCACTAATACAGAAGAGAAATGTATCATTCATTCGTGGTTACTACTAACTTTTCTGAACCCTGCTTCTTCTAGGCTATCCCTCCGCCTCATTTAAACAAGCCTTAACTAAGTATATAAAATTACACCAAAGCGAGCACTCAGTTTAATAACATTTTTCATGAGAACTATTTATTACTAGTTATTACCAACACATCAATTTCCTCAATGCTTTATTCGTATCAATTATAAGTAAAATAATGTAATGTATGGGTAAAATATAAGGTAATATACAATTTAAACGAAAATAAAAAAAATGAATGTTAACAGAAGTATAAAACGCTTATGATTAGGGACCTGGAACATTTCGCGGATTCATTTAACAAGCTAGACTTCGCAATCCTTTGCACAATCGAGAGTCAGTTAGTTAGATGAAGACACCCAGCCAATAACGGAAGATCTTCAATCGTTCACAAGATATTGAAATCTAGCCTCCGTAGAGATTTTTTCGTGAAAATAGGGTGCTCCTACTAAAGTGTATAAAGGAGAAAATAACATATTCGATTTGCCACAAATTTAAACACCACACTCGCAATATAACTATTTTTTTTTTGTAATTCCCAGCCCAAATTAACTGGGAATCTGTATACCAGTTTGTATGGTAGCATCTATAATCTATTCACGGTTTGTTCGCACTTTTTGAATCAAACCTTTGCAAAATGACACCATGTATGAAGGGTTTAGTTAATTAAAAAAATGCAATATGCCCAAGCGTTTTATACTTGTGATCATAAAAGTAATTTATTTTATGATAAATGGAAATATTATTTACATTTTATCTATACATTATAATCCTTCGTTTATAAAAACGTAATATGAATAAACTCAGTGAGAAAACACGTGTGTTGGTAGCGCCCAGTAAGAAATAGTTACAATGCAACATATTATTACACCTAAGTGCGCACATATGCGGTGTGTTGTCCTTTAACTTAGTTATAATTAGTTTGGACGAGGCGGAGGAATATCCTAGAAGTAGAACTTTAGTAGGGCTTCAGAAAAGTGTGGAATAACCGTGAATATATTATATGTAGTTAACTGGCAGTGATTTGTTTTTTTAACATCTTAGGTACTATACTCGAGTGTAGTTCGAGCAAAACTTGTTTCAATATTTCATTCTACTTAAAAAACAAAACTCGTTCGGCTATTCCTACTTACACAAATTCCCTATTTTATAAGGATTTCAATTAGGAACTAAAACCATATCAGCAACGATCTTCGTAAATGAAAGACAGATTTTCGTACAGTTACGAAAATCAACACGATGGGTGTATAACATCCTGTTACGTACGAAAGAACATTTGGTTGGAAAACGGTAAACTCGGCACTCCATTGGTTCCCAGCCTGCCAATACAGAAAGGCTGGTGTCGTTTTTACCAGTAGAATGGCGTCCAGTGACAATAGGGACCAATAGAACACGGTGTCCCTGCAGCGGTGTGGATACAGGTGGTTAACGTCTAGCTTGTCTTAAAAGCTGGTAAAAGCGTGCCGACTTCAAAGTGTTAACTAAGTATGGAAAATTACACCAAACGGACAGCGAGAACGCACCGAAATAGTGCTCACCAACTTTGATAACGATTTACATGTTGTATCAGTAATAAAAATTAATTAAATATTGTAATTAGTTGATAAGATAGGAAGTAACTAAATGTTCATGTTAACCAAAAATAATACACTTTTACGTTAATAGAAGACGTAAAACGGTTCTGATATATGTAGGGAGAGGGAAACTTCGCGAATTCATTTCGGGACAAGATATACGTCAAACACATATACAGTGAAGTCACCTTTGCAGTAGGATCACAGTTTATTAGACCAGCCCTGTACTCCTCTGATCCAATAGCAGACTTCCAAGGAAACACCTTGCGAATCCTATAACTGCCAGGTGTGGGGCAACAGCCAATGAACATACAGTTAAGGCTCCAGTATGCAGAGGAGACTGGGGAGTCTAGCCTGCAGGTTATTGAAATCGCGAAATTTTTCTATCCCTAGATATATGTCATTGGTAGGGATAGGAAAATTTCGCGAGTTCAATGACCTGCGGGCTAGACTCCACAGTCCTGTGTACACTCGAGCCTCAAATGTTTTTCCATTGGCTGCTGCTACAGAGAGTAGCCAGTGTTACTTCACACCTGGCAGTATGGAAATCGCTACTTGTTTCTTTGCAAGTCAACTATTGGTTCAGAGTCGTCCAGGGCGTGTCTAATGAACTGCGATCCAATTGCAAAGTTGACTTCAGTATGCGCATGTTGGTCGTCTAACTTGTCCTGAAATAAATTCGCGAACTTTTCCTATCCCTAGTCATAGGAAAAAACCTAACACATCATATATGGAGTGATTTTTTCAAAAGTTCGATCAACCCTTACACGTCCACTGTAGACAACTGTGCACATGTTGTGCAGGAAATTGCTCTCTGACCTGTGATGTTCTTTGCGAGGCTCAGTGCTTAATAACCTCCCCCGTGGGTAAGCGATTCCTGAACCATGCCACTGCACTAAGTTATGACTGGTTCACATCACTGATCACCAAGTACTATAGACTGTTCACTGCAAAGTGAGCACTTTTTAAGGCCCTCCCCCCGCCAAAGTCACTAACCCCTAATAAATATATTTTATGGCAGTCTCAGACGTTAACTATTGAGAGTGATAACATATATACACTGTGTTTATTAGTCATATTGCAATGTTTACATTAAAAAGTGGTGGAAATGTGGAAATTAATTTAAAGGAAAAATCTAGCAGGGCCATAAAAAGTGCTTACTTTACCGTGAATGGCCTATACAAAGACGACAGATTATTGGTTGTTATATAGGAACAAGTTCTTTGCCAGCTTAAATACAGCACGCATAAAATTTTTTCTAATTTGTAACACGAGATATTATAAATTAACGCGTGAATGAAAGGGTTAAAAACGTTTTAAGATACTGAGTGAAGAGATTTGGACGGCTCTTAACATCGAGGTCTTGAGAGCCACTGAGAGTGACTGAGGTAAGCATGGAGCAGTGCCTGAATGTAAATGCGGGGGAAACAGGAGATACCCGAGAAAACCCGCCGATCTACCGGATCATCCGGCACGATTCCCACATGCGAAAATACGGAGTGACCAGGGCGGGGAGGAGAACAGAGAAGGAAAGTAGAAGAACAACAGAAGAGACAAAAAGAGTAGGAGAAACAGCAATAAATAGAAGATGAAAGAAGAACGGAAGGAACTGCGGAGAAGAAAATCTAAATGAGCGAAAGATGTGATTTGTGATAATATGTTGGTTGATGTCTGTGTATGTGTCTGTGTAAAAAAAGGGTTGTGGGGGGGAGGGGCATAGAAGCGGAGCTCCATTCCCTCGTCCGCTGGGAAACGAAGGCCTGGGTGTCCAGAAGGGGCACTTCGATGTCCTGGACGATGCCTAGGTTGGAGCAGAACGGTAGGCGAAGGGAAAAAATAAAAATAACAAAATATAATAGTACAGCTAGGGAGGGGGCGGGGGGCCTTTGGGTTCGTGGGTGAGGCCATTCGACCGTTGGGTGCCATGCCGGACCGGCTGAAAGGCTAGTTAGCTGTGCGCAGGCCCGACGGCGTCTGGTCACGCGGGCGGATTCGTGGGAATCCTGGTCCCTGGTATGTTCCGGCGGTAGCGGCGAAACGGGGGGCGGCCGAAAGGATACCCGTCGGGGAGCTGTCTCGGTCGGGGCAGAATTGTCCACCACCTTCCTAGCAAGTGTGAATTATGATTTTAAATAAAAATAGAATTTGTAGCTTAAATTACGGGCCCCCAGACGAACAGCCGTCCCCCCAAAAAAATTAGGAAAAAAATTGTGAATTGATATAACTTAAATACTGTTTGTTAAATTATAGTAGCCATTATATAATTGAACACCCTGCATGGCTGTACTGCTAAAGTATGGTTAATGAACAAAAAAAAAGGACAAGGATTGAACCCGGATCGCCTTGGTGGGAGGCGAGCAGGCTAGCCGCTCAGCCACCGTGACCTCGTTTTAAGATACTGCGGGTTGATTATACTTATCTACTCTGTGGTAGCGGGATGCGGAACTCCGACAGACCTGTAAGTGTGTCGCTGGAAGACGGTTACGTCGTTTTCGCCCCCTGGAAAGGCACAATATAGGCGGAGGGGTGTGGAGTGAGGGGGTTTCAAGGGAGGCTGTGGGTCCAGATGCGCTGCAGCGCAAAACTGTACTTCATCTTAACGCCGGACCTCCGGGGCAAGAAACGGTTGTGGAAGGGTGGCGGAGGGAACTCTCGGATCAAGACGAGAAGGGGATGCGGTTTGCAATAAAGCCGAGTCGCTGCCGGTTTCCCTAACGTCACCGAGCATCCCCCCCTGCAACCCCCTCCCCCGCCCCCGATGAGACTCTCTTACGTCCGCGAACACGCAGCGTGAGACGTGAGAGCTTTGCCGAATGGCGCCCCGATAGCTCGTCGACGTTCCCCCGTGACGAAGAGGGCTGTGTAGCGGCAGGGGGTGGAAGAGAAGGGATAAAAAGAACCCCGAAGCAATTTAGCCAGGCGGCACCACGACGAAGGGTGGAGCCGAGGGTAAGATGGCATCGGGTCCGGAATAATTCCGTGGTCAGCGAAGATGCCCCCGCGACATGGGTCAGCCATCGGTATACATCATCCGTTCCAAGGTGGCAGCCGAGATAAGCTATGTCATTGGCAGGGTGGTTGGTTGGTTGGTTCACATTGCGATTGCGGCAGAAAGTAGTTCAGACAATGTTGTTTTAATTTTTTTATTCTCGAACTCAGAGATTTGGGCGGCTCTTAACAACGAGATCTTGAGAGGCGATGAGGGTGAAACGATTTGAGTATGGTCCATGGGACGTGACACACAAGTTTTCGGTCAATGGCAGAAATCAAATCAGCATAAACATCTTGAAGTTTAGCCTGCAGCTGGGCCCTAGTTTTATTTTATTAATTCAAGCACAGACTATACTTCAAAAACACGTGCCTTTACATTCGCTTTTTCACTGGATTTGAGTTCGTTTGACGCGACTCAAGAAATTTTTCTGCCAGTAGTGGTCCATAAAGGGTATAAATCTTTTCCCATCCCGCTAGAAAGATTCGGTGCTCTCCGATGGACACGTGAGGACAAACTTTCAAGCCGGCTAGGGCATTGCAGACAGTGCCTCTGTGATAAATTCTTGGCCCATTCCCCCTAAAAATAACTTCCCCGACTACGCATGTGTTTCGAAGGAACTGCATTTCGCCGCATCTCGCGATTCAAATAAGCTTCCTTCGTTCCCCGCGTTTCGAACACGCGCCATGAATGGCAGGCGACGTGGGTACCCTCCCCTAGGGGAGATTATTTACACAAGGGTTCGAGCGGACAAAGAAGGGGGGTTGGGGGTTTAGCGGAGGCGCCATCTGCGACCGGAAACGGGTGCACGGGGGCCGGAAATAAAAATGCTAATCCCAGGGGGTGGAGGGAGAGGGGGGGGGGGGAGAGGACAAGACGGGCGCTGGTCATCTGGAGGCCCACCCGCGCCGTAACAATATTGCCACGTACGATACGTCCGAGGAGCATGTTTTGCCGCAGATATTTTGCCTGGACGTTATCTACGGCCGGTGGTTCGGTAGCCACGTCTTATCGGTAAATCACGGTCACCCCCCTCCTCCCCCGGACGCCCCCCTTCGTACCGGAAAGACACTGGAGGAGGGACCAGAGGGTTTGGGGGATGTTCTTATACCCGGCGAGCCGCGGATTTACATGCAAATATTCTTGCCCTCGTTGCTCTCCGGCAAATTCCGCTCGTACTCTTCCCCCCCCCCTCCCCCAGCCATTCTTCCCGGGGCCCATCTCGAGTCGAACGAGCTACGCGATATATTACGAATGAGGGGCGTGCGCCAGTCTTGCAACAGACGGCTGCAACAACACACACACACACAGACACATACACGCATGTCGCGTTCGGGGCGCGGAGAGATCTTCTTGCGGCTCCAGTTTGTATTCTGCCAAAGGAGGTGAGGCGATCCGCCTGTCCGGAGCAACAGTGGCACAAGTCTCGTCGGCGCTGCACTGCTAGACATTTCTGTAGATTCACGGAGACTTTTACAGAGATGTTTAGTAACACGTTGAGGTCTGCACACATTTACTGGCAGTTAAGACAAATTAGAAGTGAGCCACCTATATCCCCTACTACAAGAAAACAGGTTCGGTTGGTGTCTGTGTTGGAACTCACAATCGTCCTATTGGCATACCACACCTGACCCCACCCTGTACTTTACAGCGTTCATTATTGGTCGATCATCATCCAATGGAGAGCCGAGCTGACATTGACCTAATAAAATGTCATTTATCGTACAAAAGGATTCGCAATCAATAATGTCCCTTTGAGTGGCAATAAAATAAAAAAATGCCATCGTTAGCAATATAAAAGTTACTGCTCTGTCGTGTTCTTGAGGTCGTGTTAAACACTAACGGAACAAAGACAGCACATCCATGCGAGTTTTGTTCTGAACAACAAAAAAATTTTCAAATTAGCTTTGCTCGAACTACACTCGAGCATAGTCTACAAAGTGTTAATTTACGGAGAGGCACTTCGTAATGACGAATAACGGATATTAGCTCCGTAAATATAAAATACGGAAGCTCTTCGTATATTCTTATTGCTTAGATTCTTAGACACGAACAATGCAGATAATGCCTGAAGCGTATAAAATCCCATCTTCACAATACTACTTAATGTAAAATAGTAGTAGGTGAGTGGCGAACCAATCCTGGAGACTCAACTCGTTGGTTCATGTCCGTATCCGGATACCGGACAAACATTTTTTATTTATTTTTATCGTCATTTTTATACACAATGAATTATCCACATAATGAAAATAAAACTTTTTTTGCTATACCTTTTCATAAAAAGCAGATTAAAAAATATCATGTTGCAAAATTGTGGACACGCTCCGTGAATTCACAGAGAGAGAGAGAGAGAGAGAGAGAGAGAGAGAGAGAGAGAAAAAAAAAAAACTGAAATTCAACTCAGATGTCTGGATAATTTGTAACTGGTATTTCAAAAGGCCCGTTCACTATAAAGTGAGGACTTTTGAAATCAACTTTAGAAAAAATGTCACTGCCCCTGCTTGCATATATTTTATCGGCCGCACTGAGTGACATGCGCCCAGGAAAGTTGGTAACGATGGATGGGAAGCAGTTCCGTATCTTACAGTCGAATTAAAAGCATTAGGTAACCATTTGCGATAATTTAAATTATATCTTTCGCTTTATGTATTTTTTTACTGCTTCGAAATGTAAGAATTATCAGATTAGTAAAATAATTATTTTTCTAATAACTTCAGAATTTCACTTGACCGCCGCATGAATAAAGTGATGAAGCCCATGACAATGTTAATTTTACATAAAACGAAGGAGAACACAACGTGCATACAAGTACATCCTAAGCAGGGTCTTCAAAAGTGCTAATTTTACCGTGAACAGCCTATAGGTAGAGACTTGCAAAATTCGTGTTATTACCTTGCATCAGGCTAAACTTCACAGTGTTGTATATACTCGAGCCGGCATCGTTTCTCTATTGGCTGCTACACAGCTCTGAGGTCACTCTCTTTCTGACTGGAGTGCACGTGATTGGAATACACAATTGCGAAGTGTTCATCTATTGGCGCCATGTTACCCAGGGCGTGTCAAATTCAAAGGTACATGTGATTTAAGTTTAACGCGTCCTAAAATAATAACGCGAATTGTGCAGGTCTGTAAGTATAGGGCCTGTTTATGAATGTATCCGTTAGGCGTGCGCATAGGACGCGCCAGGTAGGCCACCCCGCCCCCCTTCAATAGCCATAAATAGACTCCTGTAAAAATTCGAGTTGTTATTTAAGAAGAAATGAATTCCAAGTTACTGTGCGTTTGACCAACTGCAGTTATTGGCCAAAAATATGTCTGGCACTCCTCAGATAACTATTGATCCAATAATATAAGTTCAGCGGCGGAGTGGCATATCTCTTATAAGTAGGGATAGGAAAATTTCGCGAGTTCAGTGACCTGTGGGCTAGACTCCACAGTCCTGTGTATACTCGAGCCTCAGATGTTTGTTCATTGGCTGCCGCCGCAGAGAGTAGCCAGTGTTGCCCCACGCCTTGAAGTATGGGATTGGCTACGTGTTATTTTGCAAGTCTGCTATTGGCTCAGATGCTTCTAGGACGCGTCTAAGACACTGTGATCCAATTGCAAAGGTAACTTCACTGTATACGTATTTGACGTCTATCTTTTCCCGAAATGAAATCGCGAAATTTTCATATTCCTACTTATAAGGCGATCAAGCAGGCAGGTGACGTTGATTGAGGTGCAGTGGCCAATGAACCTACGGACTGTGCTAACTTATTTATAAGACATATAAGTCTATCCTTCCTGTCGCCGAACGATAACGCCAATTTTGCACGTCTCTAGGCATAGAACAAGGAAATTTCGCCAGTATGCTTGCTATTGACCGAGTATTGCTGTCACAAACAAGTGTAAACAACCTTTGAACAAGGGTGCATTGTGCAACAGCTCATGCCCAATTGAAATTTGTTAAAATTTCTTGTGTACAGCACGACATTTGAAATCTGACGATAACACCGGTGATAGTATAGTAGTATGTTATACATATTAGGAAATAATTTATAGAAGAAGAATAATTAATTTATAATGTGCATATTTTCAAGACACGTCGTTAGTTATAAACGTAATTGGCATTTAATGATTTGGTTAATTTAGTACATCCTGACTACATTTCTTCGCCATTTTGTCCAGTATTGCAAATACGAAAGTCACGTCAGTTAACTCCAGTTTTGTAACAAACAATCGTAAACGAGTCTTGTCTCTGCATAAAGTATTTCGGCTCCAAATATCGTACGTTCATGGCCAGATTGACAGGAAATATAAAGACATAGGGGAAACACTGACACATTTGGCCGATGGATCGGGGCAATTTTCAAATCATGTAGCACACAGTTCGTTGGTAATGGAACGTGCAAATGGCACTGCCAACCACAGATCTTTCAACACATGATTTTTTTTAAACACTCATTCATAAACTAAATGCAAGGAAATTAACACTTTGTAGACTACGCTCGAGTGTAGCTCGAGCAAAGCTTATTTGGGAATTTCTTTGTTGTTCAGAACGAAACTCGCATGGATGGGCAGTCTTTGTTCAGCTAGTGTTTAACACGACCTCACAAGAACACTACAGCGCAGTAACAATGATATCGCTAGCGAAAAATTTTTTTTTTTAAAGGGACGTGATTGATTGCAAATTCTTTTGTAGGATAAAGGGCATTTAATTGGGTCAATATCAGCTCGGCTATTCATTGGTTGATGACCGGCCAATAATGAACGCTGTTAAGTATAAGGTAGTGTGCGGTGTGGTATGGACCAATAGGACGATGGCGAGTTCTAACACAGGCACCAACAGAACTGGTGTTCCTGCAGTAGTGGATATAGGTGACTCACTTCTAATATGTCTCAATTACCAGTAAATATGTGCAGACCTCAATGTGTTAAAAAAAAATTGTAATGGTACTCGAAAATTATACGCGTGCGAGTGTGAGTCTATATGTGTATATCTTCGGAAGTGTACCTTTCCTGAATAAAATTTAAGACTATAAGTAGACTACCACTTTTCTCGTCAAGCGATTATCAGAGACAAGGAAAAATTCGCGGATTCATTTGGCAACAAGCTAGACTTCACTATCCTTTGTGTACTCGAGTGTCAGTTAGTTGTTCACTGGATGTTGCTTCATTGTTTTCCCAGCCTAGTTAGCACGGGATTAGGTCGTGTTTTACTTGCGTATTAGTACAGACATGCAAAATTCGTTTTTATTATTCGAAATCAGGCTAAAATTTATAGCACTTGCTGTACCGCAGCCAGCGGCGTCTCTCCATTGGCTGCTGCACAGATGTGAAGCCGCGCGCTTTCTGACTGAACTGCGTGTGATTGGGGTACACAATTCTAGAGTGTTCATTTATTGGCGCAGAGTTACCCAGAGCGCGACAGATGAAGTATGGTCCTATGACAAACATATTGCAAAGGCACACGTGTTTAAAGTTAAACGTGTTCCCAAATAATAACGCGAATTTTTGCAGGTCTCTTCTTATTAGTACAGGCCTGAAAAACTCACGAGTTCAATGACCTGCAGGCTAGACTCTACAGTCTTATGTGCAAATATGCCGATGCCAACTGCACATTGGTTGTCTGCTGTCACAGTTGAAGTCGACGATTGGGCCAACATTCTTCAGGAGGTGTCGAATACCGCGTGGTCCAATGGTTGAAGTTATATAAACACACGTGTTTTGAATTCTATCTTGTCCCAAAATGAATCTGCGAATTTTTCAGGTCTCTGCTTATTAGTACAGATTTTTTTTCGTGAAATATTAGAATTCACTATCCTTTAACTGACTGAGTGCAATTCATGATTTCATTGGCTACTGGGACCTGTACGACGTCGTTATGCTGTTGTTATCGCTTCACTGTGTATTGTTTACTCAAGCGTTCAGCCTTAACCATTGGATGAAAAGATCGTTGGAACAGGCCACTCAGGTTTTTGGCCACTGGAATAAGTCAAACCATCATACAATGTCTTGGAGTTCAGTCTATAGCCATAAAGTAACGCCAATTTCGCAGGTCGCTTCTTATGAGTTGTTGGCTCAAATGCGTCAAGGGCGTGGCTAACAAACACGCTATCCAATTGAAAAGAAAATCATATTTACGTGCGTTTCAAGTCTAGCTTGTCCTCAAACGAATTCGCGAAATTTCCGAGTCTCTAATTGCGAGGCACTGATTTTAATTTTCACTATTTTCACTGATCTGAATCAATTCTCGCTGTTCCGGATTTAGAGCGTAACCAGCAATTCGCCATCGAGTTTCCGATGACATCATAACCCTCAAACGGGCACTGGCAAACTTCTCTAAAGTCAGGCTTCACCATATTCGTACAAAGATCTCTGAGCAATTTTTTGTGATAGTATTTTCAACTAAGGTTTTTTGTTTAAGATTGAACGTATATACATTTATGAACCATTAAAATTTTAAACGTAATTTTGAATTATTTAAAAATCTCACAATTTTATAAATAATGAAAACTTAAATTTGAAATTAAAAAATTAAAATTTTGTAAGGTTTGCAAAAAAATGATGAGTTCAATCTCTAAATATATATATATATATATATATATATATATATAGTTGAAAATACTACCATAAAAAAACGACTGAGAAATCTTGGTCCGACTTTAACCTTTGATTCCCTATACGCCCATGCATGACGAAGCCTGGTCTTAAGAGGGCACGGGACATAAATGAATGCCGCTGAGGTTTATCGTATTTTGCAAATTTTATGGAAGCCTACTGAGAAAACAAAGAAAGGGCAACCATACAGAATAGTTTTTACTAACTACGAGAGCAAATATTTTACCTGAGTGACGTTATTCTGCCGAGATATTTCCTTACGCCGTCAATTTTTGTGTGTTTTCGTGGGGCAAGACACTACGCGAGACTGATACAGTAATACCGCAAAATACTTGGTCGTTAAGTCGGGCAAAACTTTCAAAAATCAGTAAACATCAATTTACGTACTTGGTGTTAATTTATGCCCCGCGCCCCCCTTTAAGCAGGCTGACGAGCAAAAAAATAATCGGCGGTGTGACAAGGTTTCAAGACCCAGGCCCGCACAAACGTGTCGTGATGGACAGGGTCGCGTTTCCGAAAACTTCGGGTAACCAACTGTCGAGATCTGCGAGCGGTAGGAGAAACATGGGAATACGAAACTTCCCCCTTGGGACTGCGGTAATTGCTCGCATGGGTTTACATCTCAATTCTCGTTTGTGAACCATAGCCACGGGAGGGTAAGCCTGCTGAAATCCTGCTCCCCGCTCTAAATTATTCCCCGTAAAAACGAGGCCGCTGTGGGCAATAATTACGGGACCGCTTCTCCCTCCATTTTCATGTAGCATTGTATACGGCGTTTGAATTTCTGTGCTGGGAGTAAATAAAAAACACGCGCGTATATCGTAGCCCACGAGATGATTACAGTGATTAAATTTAACTTTGTTTGAACAACTACTCGGATTATGTGCCTGAAAAACGAAAATGAAAGCACTGAAAATTTTGCGAATTCTTGGCTGCTGTTTGTCGAAAAATTTCAGGAGATAATACGGCTCTCATTTCATAGTTGATTCAGAATATTTGAAAGCCACCCTGCCTGGGATCTATTTTTCTGTGCATTTGGTGTTCTTCCACCATGCTTAATACGAACATTGCTAAAGGCTGTTCACGTCAAAGTGAGCACTTTTGAAATCAACCTTTGAAAAAAGTCACTGCTCCTACCTGCATATATTTTAAAGGGCGCAACTGAGTGACATGCGCCCAGTAAAGTTGGTAATGATGGAGGGTAAGTAGTTCCATGCCTTAATGCCGAATAAAATGTGTTAGGTAACCATTTGTGATAACTTAAATCAATCGTTTAGCTTTCTGTTTTTTTTTTTAATGCATCGAAGTGTAAACGTAAACAGATATGTAAAATAATTTATTTTGTAATTATTTCAGTTTCATTTGACCGACGCATGAATAAAGTTACGAGGCCCGTGGCAATGATAATTTTACATAAGGCGGAAGAATACACAACGTGCATACAAGTAGATCTAAAGCAGGGCTTTCAAAAGTGCTCAGTTTACCGTGAACAGCCTGTATGTACCCGATAACCTTATTTCAATCTATGTTTGCATTATATTGAATATGCAGTTGGTTTTGTTTAAAGTGCTTTCTCAGAAATAATCCATAAGGGATGATTTAATCGTAATCAGAGATAATGGAAAATCGTGAAAAATTTTTTGAGCCAACATATCTTCGATAACACTCTAGCCAGTTAATTCTTTTATTATTGGAAGAACAAGGTTTAAACTCGGATATGTTGTTTGCAGACCAATCATAGGCGAGTTTCCATCAGTATTACTCATATGTTTGTTCGTCTTAAAGAGGTCATTCCAGGGTCTCAGGGGGAGTATTGAACCTATAACAATCCCATCTAATTCAAGGATAATTTTGTTATATTTTTTTAGAAACGTAAAGGATGAAATGATTAGAAACCATATTTTATGTTATTAAAAGTGTAGTAGCATCAAAATGAAATGCTTTTCTCCCAGATCAGTTATAACTATTGATTTCATCGCTAACTTAAAATACAATATTTGCTCACTACTTTCTCCCGTGATATTCGTAGGTGTGTGGTTAGAATCATGAATCCGCGAACTATTTTATTCTGCTTCAAATCTCGCTGCATTCTAAAAAAAAATTCCCTTATTTTTAAATTTCATTATGTAAACACTGAATTAAAAAAATACATATTTTTTTCGTTGACTTTTTTTAAAATTGGAAGTAAAGAAATATTAACTTGCTAATCTACTAAGAGGTATTGTGGATTCAGGGAAAGGCTGTTTTCGAAAAAGCAACTTGTCAGAGATTTTACGGAGAGTTTACGGAAAGTACCGGAAAACATTTTACCTCCTATTTCCCGGAAAATTAACCCTTTGAGGAGTATGCACGTATACAGTCGGGGCTACTTTAATATGGAAGTCTAATTGTTCTTGAAGGCAGATCTCCAACTGGACTTTATCGGAAATTACGTAAACAACTACAACTAGTCAAAATACCAATTCGTAAAAAAATAGCTGTTTTTTTTAATACGTTTTTAGATGAACACGGTGGATTGTAAAACCGGTTACATTTGTCGCGATAAATTAATTTGTACATAGTAAAAGCGCGACTTCATTGGTTGACGGCCACCAATATTAAACTCTGCAGAGTGTAGTAAGCATGTCCAGTGTAGCTAGGACCAATGGGACGATGGTTAGTTGAAATGCAGAGACCAACCAAAACATTACCTGTCTTATTAAACATTGCAGAATATCACGAGAAATTATTTACACTATTTTGCTCTCCTTTCTGCATTGAAAATGTAGATGAAAAATGATTTTTATAGATAGTGACATAGCCTGAAAATATTCCCTGGAAAATTGTTTTACTACGTATTGCCAAACCTGTGAGTGTACAGACACAGAATGCATAACGGAAGTAAACCTCAAAATATTTACACAGCACATCGAAACCTAGAAAGTTGCCAAATTTTTTCCGGAATGAACCACTTTCTCTTGTGGCCGTAGTTTTGCGGTATAATCCCGTGATTAAAATTTCATTGTGAATTAAGTATTTAATTAAACTCGGAATTAAGCACATAATTGTGTACAGTGTGAACAGGGTTTCAGTTTATAGCCCCGGCGAGATGGCGAAAAGTTTTGTGGCTGGGAAAAAAAAATTTGCAACCGTCCCCGCGGGACCGATTGGAAAATGTTTGTTAAAAAATACCGGCTTGTTAAAACTCGAGCTAGATAATGCACAGATTAAAGAGACTTAACTAATTTTTCCCCAAGGTTCGTTCACTCTCTCTCTCTCGCTCTCTCTCTCTCTCACACACACTGAAGAGTCCACGAAATGCAAGCGGGAGACTAAGCCAGGTTAAGCCGATGGTTATTTTTTTAATGGCTTGTTATTTATAGCAACAATTTTACACGATAGGTTCCTGAAATTTTCCTTATTGCCTTAGATCAGTCGTACTTAAACTGTGGTCCACAGATCTCTGCACTTACTTGAGCTCATATTTACTATTAGGTACATATTTTTCTTTTCATATAATTACACTCTAAAGTCCGAATAAGTGATATCAGTGAGTAAAATAAAATTCACTGAAAGTCAGTTAATAAGCTACAGCTGACCAGCTAATCAAGCAACCTAACTCCGATCAAGTAACTTATTGCTAGAGACGGGTGTTTTTCGCTAAAAACTTTCAAAGCCAGTTGTATACCAAAACACTTTTGTTCGTATGCACTTTCGTGATTGGGTGGTTTTAAATGTCCCTCCTGTCCGCGAATCATGGACACTCAGTATCGGAGTACTTTGTTATGATTGGCCCAGTAGAGTGTTCTTACATGTCTGCTCACGTAGATACGTGGCCAATAACCAAAGGAAGTTGTGGTACGGAGGACGTAGGATATTGAATAATCGCATGCCCGTGAATATTTCCGCGAAATACACATGTCTCTACTTATAGCAGTGGAATTCTCGACATTCAGTGGGAAATCACCAAAAAAAAATCCGTGAAATTCAATCACTATAATAATTAGTTGTCTGCCATAGTATAATGTTCTCAATTCTCTCTGTTTTCACTGATTTGGATCGATTCCCAATGTTTCAAGTATATAGAGTGTAATGGGAGAAAGATCTAGTTGCAGATATCAAATAAACTTGCTCGAAATGAATTTGTTTACATTGAACAATATTTTGTTTCATTCAGCAAATCTGCTGTTGCTCCAAAAATCTGCATTCGTTACCATGGCCGGGTGACGTCACAACACGGTGGCGGGTAGTTTAAAAAAATGCGCTGAGCCGAATAGTTATTTGGTTTTTAAGAAACAAAATGAATTAAATACACGCAACTACACGATCTACAAAAAACTAATTTAGCACCCGTGAAGATAGGTAATACAGTAAGTTAGTTGACTTGTGTTTCACGGCCTTCGGCGTAGGACCGCTGGTGTTTGTCCGTGGTAGCATGAACACAGAGGCCTATTGTAACATTCTGGATAATGAAATGCTCCCAACATTGTGGCGTTTTTACGGAATGGACCCGTGTTACTTCCAGGACGACAATGCCAGGTGCCATGTTTCAAGGGCTACTATGCAGTGGTACGCCGACAACAATGTTCGCCGATTGGACTGGCCCGCCCAGAGCCCCGACCTCAACCCTATAGAACATCTTTGGGACGAATTGGATCGCCGGGTGAGGGCTCGTCAGGCGCGGCCAAAATCCATTGCTCAACTCATGGGATGGTTGCAAGAGGAATGGCGACGAACCCCCGTGGATGTCCTGCAAACACTCGTAGAGAGCATGCCAGACAGGGTGGCTGCTGTTATAGCCTCAAGAGGTGGCCCTACGAGATTCTAACGGGGTGACAACCAACGAGCAAACATTGTGGACAGGTACCCAGTTACTTTTTGGTAGATAGTGTATTTTACAAGTATGTTCAATTACTCGGTTTGGTTACCGCAAACATAATGAATATCGCGGAAAAAATTAAATCAATATTTCGTTTGAAGTGAATAAGTGGTTAATTACCTGGAAATATCTGTTGTCAATTATTATAAATTTTTTTGCGGCTACAAAACCAGCTTTGTGTTGTATTCGCATTTATGTAGTTTTCTTTATGGTAATCGGGTTATTTTACTGCCTACGTTCGGAAAACGTCTCGAGTATGTTTGTAAATTTCGTGGCAATTAGGACAGTGGCAGTGTTTGTGTATTTATTGATGCTTAGTAATGGTGGGGGCCTATAGGCTATTCACGGTGAAGCGAGCAATTTTGAAAGCCCTCTCATTCGGGATAGTAGTCAATAAATATAGTTTTGTAACACTCATGAAAATAGGGCTTTCATGCATACAATTAACGTATATTATTTTTCCAGTTATTATTGCTACACATATTGTCATGCAAGAGTTAGTGTAAGATTTTTCACACATGCCACTTATATGATTTCAACTGCATATGTAAATTATATTTGTTTTTATTAATTTTATTTCTCTTAACACGTAAGATTTTTAAAACTTAGATGTATGGCGGCTATAATATTTATGTGTAATTTTGATAAGCTAGTTCATTTTTCATTGTGTATTAATTTTTCTATTATTAATATTTATTTTTGGTGTGATCTCAATTTTGTAACTCTTTCTACTTTTTATTGTATTATATCTCAGTTCCGAGATCACGTATTCTTTGGTTTTCCTTCATTTAGGTCGTTAGAAGTGGTTCATGTGGGTGGTTTGAATAGTTTTGATCCCCATTGGCCCGCAGGTTTCAATCTTGATTTTTGATTGGCTGGCGCTATAGGCCCCCTTAAGCTAGCGTCAGCCTGCAGAGACTGACGCTCTCTTCGCTAGCAGCCTCCAACGACATCAGACGTAGGGCAGGGCCTCCCGTCTGAAGTGGACGGAGAGGTAGGACTTTAAATTAGTTTTAAGGTGTGTAGACGTGTCCCTGAACCAACTTTAAGTAAACTTGTAACCAGCAATGGAGCTTGTGTCAAAGGTAGCCCATTCGCGAGGTTAAGTGGTCAGGAGCTAGATAGTTTAAACACGCCGTCTACGTACGTGTAGAGCGGAGCTCCACGTATCTCCACCTTAATCCTGCTACCCCAAATCCTGCAAGGTCATCCTACCTTCGATCCGCTTGGCGATTAAAAGATACGTCCTACAAAAAGATCTGCCATTTTCATCTGGGCATAATTTTATTTACAGTTTGATTCAGTTCGATGTCCGTTAGCATCAGTACACAAACGACGCCATCTTGACTTTTATACGTACGTACATTTCCAGCGCACATGCGCCCACTGCACAACCTGTGATAAGGGTAGTTTCTACCAGAGCTAGACTGTTTAGTGAGAACACAATTAATTTTAACGTAATATTTATTACAGAGAACAGTTTAGTTATTTGATCTTGAAACCAGTATATTCAGACTCTGGCAAGCTATGTCACGTAACCGTAAAGGGGTTCAAGTAGGCTAGGCATGACCACTTTTAGCGTTGTTAGGATAGTGTGTTGTCTTTATAGCTTTTATCATATTGCCACCAGGGATTTTAATTATTTATGATTTACACAATTACAATACAAAAGGAAATTAAAAGTAAAATAAATTAAATATATTTAAAGGGCCTATCTCTTTCGTTGTTTTCTCTACTGTAGTGTCAAGTTAACCTATTTCTCATTTCTTACCCAGTGTCTTACATATGCATAGAGTTTTCAACTTCCTCCCTTATTTTGACGTACGTTCTCAAATGTTAGTTTCAAGAGGGCGATAATGGTAATAAATTTGTTCCCCTACCGGCCCAGGACTGCACCGAGCAATTATACAGAGGCAGCCTACGTAAGATCACATCCTTTCCCAGTGATTCATTGCAAGTCAGCTGTGCAGCCTGGTCACTCAAGTGTTATATGTGTTGTCCCATTGTTGCATATGCTAATTCTTAACCATACACAGCACATATCTATTTGAATATAATATGATTATATCTTATATTGGCTATCGCAACGAGGAGGCCTTATGTGTGTTCTTCACAGCTTCCTACACACTATGTTACATATTTATATGAAATATAAGCTTTATTTCAGTTTATTTCAGCCTTAGACGTTAACTTCAAATTGTGGCGTAATATACAAATTGTGTTTATTACTTGCATGGCAATATTTATTTTCAAAAGTGGGGGAAGGATAAAAAATAGCTGAAAGGAAAAAGTAACTAGGGTCTCAAAAGTGCTCTATTTAACGCGAACAACCTATATGAACAATCCCAATGAATTAAGTTCGACCAGGAAACAAAAATTAAAGCTGTAAAATTAAAAACATTTATTTACATGCATGTACTATATTAAAAAATAATGTATTGAAAAACACTCATTCTCCTGCAGTACGTTAGCCCTTGTTGCTGAGGCATAGCATTCGGGTGGAAAATATTCGGGCTCGAACCCGTTCGGGCTATCACGTTTTTTCATGATAACAGAAACTGTTTTATGCGTGCAGTAGGGCAATTCAAAACTTTAATTGCACCAACCAAATCTTGTGGCAACCAAAAACCCAACAGTTTGGTTTCAGAAACAAAATATTTCACTGCTCCTGTACAAACAATTCATTTGGTTGCGTACAGCCAAATTTGCTTTATTTAACAAAACATTTTCCCCACTGTAGCCTTTAAGTTTTTTAGTTGTGCCGTAACTGTATGTCATTTTTATTGTTAACTAGCGACCCGATCCGGCCTCGATTGGGTGCGATTTGCAAATATGGCGTTGTTTATGTTTACAGTATGTATATACACTAAATGCTTATGTTAAGTAACATATTTAATTTGATAAGGGTTTATACTGTGTTGTTCAAAACGTCTTCGTAAGTGAACCCCAAAAATATTTGCTGTGGGTTATCCTTAAAAGATAAACATATGCTGTTGCAAACTTTTTTTTAGACCTTTTTGAAATCTACAATTCTGTAGTAGGCCTACATTAATTTGGTGAATCTATTATGGTCTAGTCAGCGTAATCCATGTAAGCACCCGTACAGATACTTTTTCCAACTTTATTAGAAAACGTCGACATTTCTCTACTTTCCTTACATTAAATATTAAAGTTTGATATACCTAAACCTTCCTCAAGAAATTTTCTAAACGATGGAAGATACCGCATCAAAATCTATCAAGTAGTTTATACGCCTTAGCCGAATACATAGACACATGCGGCCGGGCGACTTTGTTTTATTTGCAAATTTTGTTGTAAACTAAATTTGCGATTGTAACAATCCGTAAAGGTTGAATACGTGAAAACATTTTCTTAGTATTGTTTGAAGAAACTGTGTGTGTGGGGAAGGGGGGGGGGGGGAGTCCGACTAGTTGTACATCATATCAAAAGGGTCCTTGAAAATACCAAGTATAAGGACACGTGTCTTAGATGCCCACACGCAAATATCGGACGCAGACACGTATTTTTGACAGTTTCTACACGTAGTTAAATTAAGAAATGGTCGCCTTTATCTTCCACTTAAACGCAGAAGAACTTATGGAGGTAATAAAATGTATCCAAAATTATTAATAAAAAACGAAATAAAATATAGCAATACAAGATAAAAACTATAAACGATTATGCGTTTAAAAATTTAATATAATTGTTACTATTTTTATATGGATATCCCATAATTTTCATTTATTTCTCACACCTATGCCTGCAGCCTGATTTGAAAGCAGTGAGAATATGGAAAAGGATATACATATGAATGAAATTCGGTTTTTTGAAGCCAACTTTGAAGACATAAACTTAAAACAAAAATGTGAGAAATGATACACTCACGCTCTGTATCAAGACAAATACGTATACCAATATGTTTTTCAGTAATTATTTATTGAATTATTAATTTTTCTGGTCTTCCCAGAAAACATGATATACATTAAATCCTCTGGGGAGTATGCACGCACATACACGGGGCCACGTTTGTACGGAAATGTATTTGCTCTTGAAAACAAAGCTCACACTGTTATAGTTTTACTATTTCGCTAGACTTTATCAGAATCTAAGTAAAAAATGTGAACTAGTCAACATTTAAGTTTGTAAACATAAAACTGTTCTTTTAATAATTTTTCAAACGAACACAACGGATTGTAAAACTTGTTATTTCTGTCGCGATACATTAATTGGTACACAGCCAACGTGTGACTTCATTGGTCGACGGCCAAGCAATAATAAACGTTGCAGAGTGCAGTAAGCGTGTCCGGTGTAGCCAGGACCAATAGGACAATGGTCAGTGGAAATACAGAGACCAACCAAAATTATATTGCTGTAGTGCAGAATATAGGAAGCTCACTTCAAACTTGTCCTCAATGCTAGTAAATTCGTGCCGTCCTCAAAAGGGTTAATGTTACAAATGGCTTCGATAGCAAAAAAGGACGTATTATTCTGCTTGAAACGTCCCTGGTGGTATATATATATATATATATATTACAATGTTTCGTAAATGTACATTATTCATTTACTTAGAAGTTCAGGACTTGTGTTTGATTACCATAGAACAGTTTTGCTGTCAAAAATTCAGCAAAAGGTTGACATAATTGTTCACCATCTGTGGGAATTTCCCACGTTTCATGGGGTAACTAAAATCTTACTGGTTCTGCCCAGTCTGAAAAGTATTACATTTACTTACGTTAAACTCTTTAGAATAATTTTGTAGCTGTTAAAATAGAAATATGTTAAGATCGGATGCCAAATTTGGTTACGGTTGATGAATTTCATATTTAGTTATCTGAAATACTTAATTAGTTTTCTTTAGGAGAATTCGTAACACAAGCAGAAAAAAATATCAATTGTTTAGTGATAAATTTTGAAGCATTGTTCAGTAAATAAGTTTCAAGCATTTCTACAAACCTACGAAAACGACTACCTTTTTGACACATTAGCCTTGTAGTAACATTTATGCATAGGTAAAGTAACATTGGGATTTTACTCAAACATTCAATTTAATTACGAATAATATCAGCTTATTTACACATTTAATAATTATATAAAAAGTGCATGCCACTTTTCTCGAGAAAAACAGAGTAAGAGGTCTCGATTTAAAACTTTTGGTTTATTAACATTTCCCATCTGTTGTCACAGCTATCGCTATTGATAAAGTTTTAACCATGTTTTGGTTCTGTAGTTAGAGGAAATAATTGACAAAAAGTGGTTGTTATCTGATGGTTTTGTTAATTGAAATACTGTATATAGTACGTAGTAAGTATTACAAATTAAGTTCTTGATATCATACTTCGGAAATTCAAGTAGCGAGAATTTCCCATACGTAAGCCCCTATCCCTTAAGCCCAGGCTTCGCCATGCATGGGCGTATAGTGAATTAAAGGCTAAATTCGGACGAAGACCTATCAGTCCTAGTCTTTTCAACTAAAGGTTTTTTGTTAGAGATTGAACGCATCTATATTTGTAAACCTTCCAAATTTTAATTTTTTAAATTTCAAATGCACGTTTTTTTATTACTTGTAAAATTTCGACATTTTATAAATAATTAAAACGCGCATTTAAAATTAAAAAATTAAAATTTGAATAGTTTACAAATGTAGATGCGTTCAATCGTAAACAAAAGAAAAACCTTCTTTGAAAATACTATCACAAAAAATGATTGATATATCTTTGTCCGAATTTAGTCTTTGATTCCCTATACGCCCATGCATGGCGAAGCCTGGCCTTAAAAAAATAAATAAACTTTATTATCCGCAGTGTTTTTTTTTAAGTCGTTGCCCGTTTCAGGAGGTGTGACGCAACCCGCCTTGCAGAAGTGTCGCGCGGGCTTGCGGCGCAGGGCGAAATATATAGGAACGCACGGCGGGGAATGAGTTCCGCGCAAGTCCTTCCTTAATTCCGCGGACCGATCCTTCGGGAAGGACCCGGAGGACCTGAACACCTGCCCACTCCGCGGGCTAAGTCCTCTCGCCCACGGAGTCCTTACCAACCTCCGAGGGTGGATAAAGACTTTCGGGTCGAGCATTTTTTCCTTTATTCTCCATCTTCCCCGCGTCTAATACAGTCTCCACAATCTCCGGGGAGAGCCAGTCGCGTGCGTCTCGTACTCTGTTACAAAGGCTTACCGAGCGGGCAGAATGCTTCTGTTTATATGAGCGAATATAGCGCGCCGTGTGAAATATGAAGATTGCTGAGATTACCCCCCAAAAGGAGGGCAAACAAATAAAGAGAAAAAGAAAACTGGAGAAGAGGGTTAAAAAAAATTATATATAATACCGGGAGACCTTAAACCTCCCTCCACCCTTCTGAACCACGTAGCGAGCATGCAAATAACTAAAGCTTATGCGCGCGGCTAACTGGCAGAGAGTTTGTAAGACTCAGCTGTGGAAGAAAAATGTAATGAAGGCAGTTAAGTGTGATCGATGAAGGATAACATGGCGAGCCTGAGAAGGTAGCCTTTACCACCGCGAAACAACGACTATTTCTTTCTCTTTTTTCCCCCCTCCCAATGAGCTCATCGTGCTGTAAACACAAGCAGTGCCTCGCCCCAAAGGAGGCGGTGGTAGAGAACAGGGAAGTCTCGGTGGATTAGGCCTAAATGAAACAGAAAATAAATGGTTCGTTCGCCACTACACCCATACCGTTTTTTTCTTTCCGGCCGTTGTTGGGCAAAAGAATTTAGTCGGCGAATTTTCTGCTCTAGTTCCAGCATCCCCGCTTTTGCAAGAAAAATAAGTTACATGTTTTTTAAATTAATAAAGTTATGTACACCACAACTTTCCTTTGCATTTCCTTCTTAAGCCATTTGGCTAATAATCCAGTTCTCTAAACGAAATTCTCAACAAAATAAAAATGGACTATTTATATGTACGTAAGCTAAGGTTCGTACTGATTACGGATAGCGGGAAAATGTTTCCAAAATTTTACCAATTTAAAATGTACGGAATTATAATATATTATTATACTTTTGGGCGATACAAGTTAAAAACGCATGAGCCTTTCGCACTATTAAACGTAAGCAATAATTTATAAGATGCATATATAAGAAGTGATTGCTTTTTTTACCATATCAAGACACTAACTAATTTTCTTAACTTTTAGATATTCTTTGGCCTTAAAAATATAATGCAAGAACTCTTATACCCTGTTCCACGAACAAACTTCCTTAGCACCAGAAAAAAAAATTACGAACGTTTGCATAGCTATCTCCGTTGCTGACGTCATTTACGATATATCTTGCGCGTTCAGTATATTGTTTTGCATTACTTAAAGTACCAATATGTCACACTCTAAGTAAAATCAAACTGGATTTCACTGACAAGCCATGCGCAGTAAATGATCTAACAACGTCATATTTTACAAGATTTAAAATTTATCAACTCGAATACCTTTTCAAAACTTCTGATAAGTCAGTTCTTGGGATGCGTGTAAAAAAATATTATGAGCGAGGCCGCGCGAGAATTTTTTTCGTGCATATGAGTGGAATTTTACTCTGTAAAATTTTTTCTTGTACTCTTCCTAAACTGTAGTCTTTAACCTTGACACTATGGCAATAATACCACCCGTCAAGCTGCATATTTAGGAATGTTTAGCAACGCTACTATACAAAGTTGGGGACTCCCCTACGCATTTGACTGTTTCCTGAACAAATTTGGAAACGCTACAATAAATGTATCGGGGGAAAAAATTACCATTCCCGCTTTCTCGCTAAGTGCATACACTGGTGTGGTAGATTTCCGAATAATTTATTAGAGTGTATCGAAATATAGCGGGGAAAGAGAATACGCCAATTTCTATTCCAGTATAACATATATTCAACACGCGAAACAAACTTCAACAATTAAATCCCTTAAAAATAATAACACAAAATTACATTAACCGTTCATTATATGTTCATACCTTACCCAGACATTAGTTATCACAATGAGTTTAATAATGCATCTAATTTTCATATTAGTAAAGAGTAATATTTCATAGTAAAGTTTTTTTTTTAATTTTAAAATAAAATATGTGCCAACAAGAGAAGTAATAACTATTACCAATTTACATTTTATGAATTTCCTTGAAAAAAATCCGTTAACATTCGGTACATTAATTAATAGTTACTAAAAACACTTTCCAGTGTAGATAATAAATGTCAAAAGTTTAAATCACAATGTCATTCTAACATAACTGATAGCTAGCCTTGAGAAAGAAATGCCAAACGATGGCCGGATGAACCCGTCTATTACCTTCGTACTAATAATATTTCCGATGATTCCAAAAATAATCCCGCCGTAATTCATACGTTAATTAGATGTAGCTTTTCTGACTTATCAACACAAATCTACCTAAAAATTGCATTATTTAAAAATAATTAGCGCTTACATATACTTTGAAATATTTTGAAAATTAATGTTAACTTTACACGCGTGAATAGAACCTATACAAATCAATAACTATTGTGTGTTCAACCGACATTCATCTAATATTCAACGAACTATAAATTATTTTTATATGAACGTATTTAAAATTTACCTTGAATAATTTAGCTTACAGTAATGATTTTAACCTAATTCTAAACAATGCCTCTAAGAATATCGGAAGGTTTTAGTTTCGCTTGAAAAATCATAATGGATCAAAGTTAAATTTATAATGATATTTCAACACATTAGCCAAATGTATGGATTCCAGCATAACCTATTTACATCGTTGCCACCAAACTGCCGTCTTCTGAGGGCGTAGGTCAAACATATGAATACCAACATTATATCTGCCAACTATAATTGCCAACACTCCATTAAAAATAAAACGTTTATATTTTAAAAACAATCTGTTAGCTAGAAAAATATTCTGAACGTTTGAGAAAATTAACGAATCCATATAAATTTTGGTTAAACTTGGGGACCCATATCTTCATCTTATATTGGTATGAAATTCATATATATTTTCCCCAGTTTAAAACTGTTATACTCCGCTAGCAAAATTATGTTGTTTGCATAATTTCGGGCCTATATATATATATATATATATATATAAATATATATATAAATTGTTTGCATAAATGTAAAAACTGCGTACCTGTTACTTACAGTATGTTTACCCTGTTAGCAATAATTAGCCAACCACTTCAAAGTCTGAGAATATTGCTGTTGTTATATTATAGGGTATTTTCTCATTTTATTGGTTATTTTATAAAAAGTTTCGTGGTGTACATATTTTCCATGGGAATGTTCCGTTGAACCAACACTGAATTCCAACCTGCCATACAGAAAACCGTTCCATGCAAATGTCAACCATTAGGTGAATGTGTGTTGCTACTAGGGATACGATGCAAGCGCGTTAAGTTTTCAGACTACGAATTAGCGTTTTTAATACTCGCAACAGGTTCTGATAGCAAACAAAGCTTGCTATAAATTGTCCAAATTTTCATTATATTAGGCATTCTAGCCTGAACTATTCAAATTATCTGATATGCAAAACTCGCATATGGCTAGGGTTCCTTACCACAGAGATAGTTGTAAATAAAATTCAGCACTCCATTTAGTATTTAAGGAGGTATTGTGTAAAAATTTTCAATACTTCAAGCTACGTTGTATTACAAAATTGTGAATAGAATAAGCTGTGATTCAGCCTATTTAATACTGTTAATATGCAGATACTGCTAGCAAACATACACAGTTTGGTCGGAATTAGTTAAATGATCCGGTGGCACTCTAACTTAAAATATTTATATGACTACAATTTTGAAAATATGTGCATAAGGTACAGAAAACACGATTATTTTTAGTCTTACCACAACGCTACTTGCATGACAAATTTAGTGGGACTGTTGGGCGATTCCGAAATATGACGCAACAATATCTCAAATAGTATTGTCCGTAAAAACTATTTCTTACAAGCCACTGCCCAAATTCCTTATTTTCGCTCTGCTTTCATTTCTTTTTTATATGAAACATATATTGAAATTTATACACAAATTACAAGTGAAAGCATCATAAACGGAAGTATAAAATGCTTACGATTCGCGGCTTAGCCGCATCATGCAGTATATAGAGCGACATTTCGAAAGTTTTATTCAGAAAGTGTAAAGACGAAACTTAAAATGTCAATTACGTACACGTTTTCCTTATTGAACCAAGCCTAACATTGTGTTTAATATCGACAACCTATGAGTTAACTTAACAATAATTACGTGTACTGGAGAACTATGTAGTCCAATATGTTGGTTCACTAAAGAACTTAACAGTTACTGTGCGTTTTCGGGCTCTCCTTATGAGTTAAATATATTATTATGTTTTATATATTCAGTAAAAGTTCTGTGAAAATATTAATTCTGCCAAAATTTTGGGAAATCAGTGTTGTGACATAAATACAAGTTCGTAGATTAGTCGATACGTCTGAACTATAACCGTGTGTGCACTAAGGGAAATATTTATTTCTTAAAAATGTAGTAATTATATCAGTTATAGCTTATATTAATTATATCACTGTAATATTTAAAATAATATATAATTTTATAAAATAGACAAATCTATGTTACAGTGTATTATACAATCATATATTATATTATAAATTGTTATATAGTCTTATAATTTAATATATTATAAAATATTATATTATACAATTTTATATTATATTATACAATTATAAAGGCCTATTATATTATATCTATTATATATAGTATCAATTATATATTATATTAGTGAAATATTTTGTTGTCAAAACTAAATCTTTTTGTTATTCTTATTTGCTTGCCCCAAACTAAGATTTATTTGACACAACTAAAGATTTGTTTGGCTCTACGTACATTAAACAGTTTCGGTTAGTAAAAAAATTTTTTAAGCCCTATCGATATGACGTAGAAACCTCAGCTGAAGCGATTACTGATTAAATTGGAATTTTCTAAAAATTGATTACAATACAAATGCTGGACAAAGTGCTCAAATAAATATTTTTAAAAAATTTTCCCGCTTCACTTTTTTCGTTTCATGTTGAACTATTTTTATCAGGATGTTTACACCATTATTAAGCATCGATAAAGGCACTCACGATGTTTCTAAGCTAATAGTCACGAAAAATGGGAACAAACTCTCGAGTTTTTTTTTCCTTCTCGGACCAAGGCAATCAAATGAGCGACCAAACAAATGTTGATTTACTTAAATATTTTGTTGACAGTCTAATTTTTTTTTTTGGCCAAACACAAAGGTTTTGTTTATTCAAACGTGCATTTCTGTTAGACGAGCAAAATTTATTTTGTGGCTTTTTAAAGTTTTGCTTACTCAGCACAATATTTTGTTGGACCAACTAACTATGTTTTTTTTTTGTCATACGCAAACAAATATTTTGTTGCCTGGAACAATGCATTAACACTTTGAGGTCGGCACACTTTTACCGGCTCTAAAGACAAGCCAGACATTAGTCACCTATATCCATACCGCTGCAGGGACACCGTGTTGTATTGGTCCCTATTGTCACTTAACGCCATTCTACTGGTCAAAACAACACCAGTGTTTCCGTATTGGCCGGCTGCTAACCAATGTAGTGTCTAGTTTAACGCTTTCAACCAAATAATTTTTGTGTGTAACAGGATGTACATCCCATCATGTTGATATCCGTAACTATACAAAACATTTGTTTATTTACGAAGATCGTTGTTGATGCCGTATTAGTTAATATTTAGAATCATTATGAAATAGGGAATTTATATAAGTACACCCGGAATAGTTTTTTTTTTTTAAAGTTGAATTAAATATTCAAACAAGTTTTACCCGAACTACGCTCGAGTATAGTCCTCAAGGTGTTGAAACCTTTATTTTAGTGAAGGTAGTAGGGTATAAAAGTATTTTCGGGTATTTAGAAATATCGACCAGCTGGAAAAACGAATAAACTACAATATAGGCGGCGGCATTATGTATAGTCCATTCACTGTTTCTTCGGCATTTTTGAACCAAACCTTTGAAAAATCTTCCCAATAATGACGTGTTTAGTTATTTCCTAAATACGCCCTGTATCCCAAGCGTTTTATACTTGTGTTCATAAAAGTGACTTTTTTTCCGTTACAACTGAGTGCGCACGAATGTGGTGCGTTGTACCTCTGGCGTAATTCTCCAGACTTGTTAAGCTTAGTTTGCACGAGGCGGAGGAATACCCTGGAAGTAGAACATTAGCAAGGCTGCAGAAAAGACTGAAGTAACCGTGAACGGGTTATAACAGGGTAGCGAAAGCCGCGTAGATGGCGCGAGTGTGCTAGACGACAGACAGCTTTCCTGGGAGCTAGATCGTTTCGGACTGATGGCGATTCGTGGTAGGAGCTTTAACCCGCTCCCCCGTCCACAAACGCCTTCCTAACCTCGGTGCCACCCATAGCGTCGCGTATCTCCGCGGACTCGTAAAACGTCCGAGTCTTGGTGGGGGGGGGGGGGGGGATAGGGGGCGGACGCCGCCTCTATGGCGCCGTCAAAGGACGCCGCCCGTCGGCGACACTCCGACCAGCGCCTATGGCTCCCAGTGGAGCGTCTCGCGTCGGCTAAGGGAGGGTCGTCTCTTTCTTCCTCGACGGCCACACACGCCGCTGGTGGGGCGTCGCAGGGGACTAGGATCCCCCCCCCCTTTTTTTTTTCACGGGAGTTGTCGCCACACACGGAGGTAACAGAACGTGCGAGAATACAGCGGCGAAGCAGCTATTCTCACCGCAAAGCCCAAGGCCTTGATTTGCTCTCAGTAGAGATCCAAGGATTTCGCGTAGTCATTCGGTAACAATAAGATAGACCTCAAGAAGTACCTATCCATATGTTCTTCTGTTATTATCAGCAGAGACCTGAATAATTTGTGACTTCGCTGACCTACAGGCTAGACTCTGCAGTCTTATATACAAATATACCGATATTAACTGCACATTGGTTGTCTGCTGTCACAGTGGAAGGCGACGATTGGGCCAGCGTTCTCCAGATTGGGCCAAGCACCGTGTGGACCAACGGCTAGATTTATATAAATCAAACGGGGTTTGAATTCTACCTTGTCTCAAAATGATTCCGCGAATCTTCAGGTGTCTAATCATTAGAGGCGCAGAAATCTCACGGATACATTCGGAAACAAGATAGACTCCACAGCCCTACGTGTACTCGAGCCTCAGTCAGTTGTTCGTTGGCTGATGCTCCAGTTTTACCCCAGACAAGGTATCACGAGATTCGGTCGTGTTTTTCTTGCTCAAGTGCGTCCAGGGCGTGGCTAACAAACTGCGAGCCAATTAGAAAAAAAAGTCAAATGTACATGCTTTTTAAGTCTAACTTGTTCTCAAAATGAAATAGCGAAATTTCCGGGTCTCTATTTGACAACAGTCTAAGACTTCTCGGTAATGCACACGCACTGACCAACGCTGTTTACTCATTGGCTTTGTTTTCACGTGATACGGTTACATTCCTATTTATCACTGGCTGAAGAGTTGTCGAAGTCGTGACATAACCACTGTGGTCCAATCAAATAAGGCGTACTAGAGTATAAGTGCATGGAGTCTAGCCTGTTACCGAAATAATTTTTCGAAGTTTAGGTACCTGCCTCTAGGAATCGTACTCACAAATCTTCCTTCTAAAAATCCTATTCTCACCATACCCTTAATGCCAGTTTTACTGCCATTTTATGATTGGCTACCTACCGCAATTCCTTATTTTATGTATTATATATTAAAATTTTAATTATATATATATGAACAAATATCCTTATTTCGTAAGTAGCAGTGACATTTCGCGTAAAGATTTCGAGACACGGTACAGTTAAAAGCACTGTAAGATCGCATACCTTTTTTGATTGGCTGAAACATGATCAGGTCCGTGTTAAATGTTTCCGCACGAATCACAAAGTTTCGTTGTCGGAGTTTAGGAACCCTGAGCGGATTGGTCAAATGTCCAATGAGGATACTACACGAGCAACCAATAGAGGCATGACAACAGCTGAGGTGTGTATACATATATTACTGAAGTCTACTGTGTACTCCGATTTTTCCGCCAAAAATTTACTCGTTCTACCTATTTATAAGGGGCGCGCCAAGCTGCTGGCATGTGCGGCCCACATGGACCAACCGTGTTCGAGTCCAGGCCAGGTCGCGTCCGGATTATC
Source organism: Dryococelus australis (assembly GCA_029891345.1). Taxonomy (NCBI): domain Eukaryota; kingdom Metazoa; phylum Arthropoda; class Insecta; order Phasmatodea; family Phasmatidae; genus Dryococelus; species Dryococelus australis. The sequence continues at coordinate 34,074,854 of CM057008.1, forward strand.
ATCGCATGTGGGGGATCGTGCCGGACCATGCTTCTGGTCGGCAGGGTTCTCTCGGGGATCTCCGGTCCCCACCGCCCCCCCTTCCCGCCGCTCCAGCATTCCGGCGCTGCTCCATGCTCCCCTCACTCCACCAGCATCGGCTCTCAAAACTTCGATGTTAAGAACCGCCAAAATCTCCCCACTCCATACTTAGCCACAAGACAAACTTGACTTACGAGCTTAAAACCTATTTTTACAGTAAATATACCTTCCAGTATATACAAAATATCAATGAAATTATTTGGGAGGTACATTAATTTAATTTTTAGAGTTCTGTTGTTTAGTTAAGAGATTTGCACGGCCGATCTAAGAGTTCTGTGTAGATAGGAAACATCGACAGTTAATGAACAATACGGTCACGTTTTATTGAAACTGAGTTGTTCGAAGTGTTTTCCGTTATTAAAACTTGCAGTTCATTTCTTCTTGCACGCAGCTACGCTTTACATCACCCATAATTTCTGCGCAAACATCTAAACGTGCGGTTTTACGTTGTCGGATGTCCGCCATTTTGCTGAAGCTCGTGGAAACGGGTCAGTATAGCAGAAACCTTTCTTGAGTTAGGCTATATTACGAACATGCCCCTTGTAGTTTTGCCGAGAGAAATTTTTATAATGTTACAAGCATTTGTAAAATTTTCGATTTTTACGGTGGGAGGCATGCGTGCTATCCAACGCAGTACCGCGGCCCCTCCAGGACGGGAGGGAGTTTGTATAAACTCGCCGACGGCGGCAGAGTTAGAAAGGAGTTGGGGGGGGGGGGGGATGGTCTGCCATGACGAAGGCCGGACTGCCGGCTACCACGCACCACGATTCGTAGCGGCCACGTACGTCCATTTCACGCCATTATACACACGCGGCGGGACACACTCACGCACTCTGGCGGGGCGAAACTGAAATAGGGTTTTGTCTGCTGGGAGGCGGGCGTATGTTTTAACTACGCCCTCACACGAAGCTGCCACACGCCGCGGTGGCTCGCGCCATGTTTGCTCGACCCGCGAGTTCCGCCCGCCCGGGGCGCGTTTACGGCCGGATAACCGAGGGAGTGAAGAGATTCGGGCGGCTCTTCACATCGAGGTCTTGAGAGCCGATGGGGGTGATCGAGGTGAGTATGGAGCAGCGCAGGAATGAAAGGGCAGAGGAAACTGGAGATGCCCGAGAAAACCCGCCGATCAATGGCATCGTCATGCACGATCCCCGGCCGGGAATTGAACTCAGATCGCCTTGGTGGTAAGCGAGCGGGCTAACAGCTCAGTCACCGTGGCCCCCGCTGGCAAAGTGCTTCGTTAACACTTTGTAGACTGTGCTCGAGTGCAACTCGGGCAAAGGTATTTTGAAAATTTCTTTGTTGTTCGGAACAAAACTCGCATGGATGTGCAGTATTTGTTCGGCTAGTGTTTAACACGACCTCACAAGAACACCACAGCGCAGTAACAATGATGTTGCTAACGATGGAATTTATTTTTTACAGCCGCTCAAAGGGGCATGATTAATTGTAAATCCTTTTGTACGGTAAATGACATTTGATTGGGCCAGTATCAGCTTGGCTCTCCATTGGTTGATGACCGGCCAATAATGAACGCTGTAAAGTACAAGGTTGGGCCCGGTGTGGTATGGACCAATAGGACGATGGCGAGTTCTAACACAGACACCAACAGAACCGGTGTTCTTGCAGTAGTGGATATAGGTGGACTCACTTCTAATTTGTCTTAAGCGCCAGTGAATGTGTGCAGACCTCAATGTGTTAAGCAGTAGCAAGTCTCAGATTGTGGTTTCAAAATTTACAAAGCGCACTGAGTAGAACTACTATCATTATAGGCTGTCTACTGACCACTCTCGAGATCAATAGGTAGGGATAGGAAGATTTCGCGAGTTCATTTCAGGACAAGATATACGTCAAACACGTGTACACCGAAGTAGACTTCGTAATTGGTTCGCAGTTTATTAGACACGCTCTGGACTACTCTGAGCCAATAGCGGACTAGATAGTAAACAAGTAGCGAATCCCATACTGCCAGGCGTGGAGTAACACTGGCCACTTTCTAGGGAAGCAACCAATGGACACAGCTGAGGCAAGAGTATACACAGGACTGTGGAGTCTAGCATACAGGTAATTGAACTCGCGAATTTTTCCTATCCCTATCAATAGGGCACCCGAATTTCGTGAAAAGATTTCACGACTAGTTGTGCTTGAAAACACTTTGGTTGAAACTCACTTAAGTGATTGGATGAATTCCGTGCTACACATCTTGGGTGTGTCTGCGCGAATCGCAGACATTTAATAATAATGAAGTTATCTGATTTTGATTTGCAAATAGAGTAGGAAAATATCTTCTCACAAAGGCCTGCCACCAATAAGCAACTGAAAACTATTGGCATAGGCTATTCATGGTGAAGTGAGCACTTCCCTCTCATTTGGAATAATAGTCAACAAATATATTCTGTTTTAGCCTTAGATATTAACTTCCGAGTGCGGTAAAATCTACACACTGCGTTTATTACTTTCATGGCAATATTCATTTTAAAAAGTGGCTAAAATATAAAATTAAGTATGGCCTCAAAAGTGTTCACTTTACCGCGAACAGCCGATGCGCCCGTAGGGTATTGAAATTTAGCACGTGCGGAAATACTTTCCGCGAAATTCGGGTGTCCCTGGAAATCAACCTCTGAAAAATGTCACTGCTTCTACCAGCATATATTTTAATGAGCACAATGGCTGACATGCTCCCAGTAAAGTTGGTAACGACGGAAGGGAGAGGTAAACATTTGTGAATATTGTTATTATTTCTTTTGATCTGCTTTTTAATACTTATAAATGTAAGACTGAGTAAATTTGTAAAATATTCAATTTTCTAATAATTTCACATTTTCACTTGACCGACGCATGAATAAGTGATCAGATCCGTGGCAATATTAATTTTACGAACGTCGGATGAATACACAATGTGAATACAAGTAGATCTTAACCGTCTGAGGACTATACTCGATTGTAGTTCGGGCAAAACGTGTCTGAATATTTCATTTCACATAAAAAAAAAACTGGTCCGGGTATACTTACATCAATTTCCTATTTCATAAGGATTTTAATTAGCAATTAAAACAACACAAACAGCGATCTTCGTAAATGAACGACAAATTTTTGCATAGTTACGGAAATGAACGCGATGGGCTGTACATCCTGCTTCAAACGAAAGAACATTTGGTTGGAAAACGGTAAACTCGGCACTTCATTGGTTGACAGCCTGCCAATATGGAAAGACTGGTGTCGTTTTGACCAGTAGAATAGCGTTAAGTGGCATCAGGGACCAATAGAACACGGTGCCCCGGAAGAGGTGTGGATATAGGTGACTAACGTCTAGCTTGACTTTGAAGATGGTAAAAGCGGGCCGACCTCAAAGTGTTAAGCAGGCCTTGCAAAATTGCTAAGTTTACCATGAACAGACTATAGCGACATTGGGAAAGAAGTCCCGTGTATTGACGTTGAATTAAAAGTGTTTGTGAATTCCACAATAGTTTCTTTTGAATTCTTTATTTTTAAAGCTTGTAAGTGTTGGATGAGCAAATTTGTAGAATATATATTTTTATAACAAATTCACAGTTATCTGACCGGCGCGTGAACAAAACGAACGGGCTCATACAGTTTTAGCTTTACATGTGGCGGAATAATATCCAAAGTGCATAGAAGCAGATCTTAAATCAGGGCGAGTGAAGAAATTTGGGTGGCTGTTAAGATCGAGGTCTTGAGAGCCGATGAGGGCGAAGCGGGGCAAGTATGGAGCAGCGCCGTAATGTAAGGGTGGGGGAAACGGGAGATCCCCGAGAAAACCCGCAGGCCAGCGGCATCGTCCGGCACGATTTCCACATGTCACCTCGCCGGGAATCGAACCCGATTCGCCTTGGTGGGAGGCGAGTAGTCTAGCCACTACACCACCGCGGTCCCCTTAAATCAGGGATTTGATAAGTGCTCAATTTGACTGTAAAAATAATTGTGAATTATGACATGACTAGACTTATGTGGCACCGAAGTCGGTGCATATTTACGTCAAATGTGTCCAAATATTTTTAATTCTGAGTCCAAGTAAATTTATCCTAAGAATTAGTCAAATGTACTTCTAATTTTACACCGAATGGTGTAAAATTACCTTGTAGCAAACAATAAACTGTAACATTTTTTTCCCGTGGCAAACACGTTTACACAACCAACGCAACTGGCAGTTTCACCACAGTGTATGTGGTTTTTTTTTTCAACTTACTAAAAACGAAATCACAGACTCACTGTTGAAATTTTACTGTAAATACGCAATTTCTGGTACAATTTTCGCTGTTTCACCGATAAATTTTACCTTTAGTATCAGCTATTTGACAACTGCATCATGTTAATTCGCACACTATGTTATTGTGCTCAGCTCTGTAAATCGGTAATTAAAAAAATTTATAAAAATTATCTCCATATGTTGCTGTCAATACGTAGTTATATGCGAACAGCAAGTATATCCCACCAGCGGGAGTTAACCGATATTTAACTCACTAATGGAGTTCGAAGTTTTACTCCCTACCAATAGATCGCATGTTTCAACAAATATTTGTAGTTATATTTACTATCCTAGGAAGTAAAGAGTAAAATTACAAATATTGTACTCATCTTAGCAATTTACACGTAAAAATGTAATATTTTCTTAAATTTGCATCTGTAACTGCACACTCACAGTTACTCGGAAATCTGTTGCAAGTTGACATATCATTTTAAATTACACAGTGGGAGATGTACAATTACACTGAAATGAGTGTTTATACAACGATCAACTAGCTGTAAAAATATACTTTAAACAGGCAAAGGGCGTGTTTTACACATACTTATAAAATGTGTAAATCATCATCCGCGGTATCAGAATCTCGCATTCTGTACCTTGGTCAGATAGGTCGCTTCCAAAAATATGTCAGCCACAATTGCTAACGCGGAGATGATGGTTAGGCCTACTTTAGCTTCTGACAGCAGCTCGCGTTCCTCATACGAAATAAGGTAAAAGTAGATGAAGTGATTCGCCATATGGCCCACAATGCGTAGGTGTCAGCCCGTCTTCCTGCTGGGAAGTGTCTGAGATCCTATCTCCTGGTTCGCTATTCACATCAATCTCCTCATTCCCTTTCCGTTGTCTATATCATGGGAATACTAACAGTTGAAACAGAACTGGCGTAGTGAGGGTTAGGCAAGTGTATTTCGTTTACTTTTTCTATTTTTATTTTAAGTGTGTAAAATTGTGATGATAACGTTTCATTATAAATCGTGACGTGGATAACTAAATGCATATTTCATTAAATTGAAACAGCCAAGAATAGAAATAAGTTATACAGTCAAGGACTGTGTTTTTTTTAGATGTCGAAGGAATTCGGTACACTAGGCTTATGTTAAAAAGTCTATTATGCCTTCTTTTAGTGGTTTACACTTATATGGCATACCCTTATGAAGTATTAGTAACGGCATAAACAGGGATATTTTATAAAAAAAATAAAAATTAGAATACTTGCATATTCAGACTGAAAGGCTGGGTGTAGGCATTTGTTTAAACGAGAATCTATACAAACGATTATTCATTTTTATATCTATAATTGTCGAGTAAATTTCGAAGCTAATTTCGATAAAGTTTTTTGTGGTAAAGATTTGAGTTGTTACACTACCAGAAATGGTCATTTGTTACGTAGAAACCATTTTAAGGTCAACATAAAAATATTGTAAATATATGTCTCTTACCTTATTTTATAAGATGAATTGCAAAGCTCATGCTATCGATATGTATAAACCTAATTAATACTCCAGTTTCGAATCGGGAAGTTATAAGTTATTTTTATAACATAGATGGATATTTGTCTAGGTGTGATACTTTTTGGCTCGCAGCGATTTGTGTTGTTGCCTACATTTGTTATATTGTTTTATTCTCCATTTCGCGATTTTGCTTTTTACAGTTTGTGCCACTGTCTACCTTATGTTCGGAAGTGGTCAATTGCTCTCCGTTCTTAAAAACTAATAAATAATATTCAATGTCATTAAGACAGCAGCTGTTGTAAGTATCTAGATATTAAAAAATTTAAATGGGTAATATTGCGCAGAGAAGATATCCTACATTATAGGCTGTTCACGGTAAAATTAGCACTTTTGAAAGCCCTACTTAATATCTATTTGTATACACATTGTGTATTATTCCACTTGATATAAAATTGACATTGCCATGGACCTTATCACTTTATTCATACGTCGGTCAAATGAAACTGTAAAACCATTAAGAAAGTAAATACGCCCACTTTACAAATCAGCTAATTTTTACACTTAAATTACTAAATAAAAAAACAGAAAGCGAAAGAAATCATTTTAAGGTATCACAAATGGATACATAACACTTTTTATTCGACGTTAAGATATGGAACTACGTTCCATCCATCGTAACCAACTTTACTGGACGAATGCCACTCAGTGCGCCTATTAAAATACACGCATTCAGAGGCAGTGACTTTTTTCTAAGGTTAATTTCTTAAGTGCTCGCTTTATCGTGAACAGCCTTTAGGAACAACATACCACAAATATTTAGCGAGTGATATAAAAAGAATCTATATGACTTTAACAATCATTCCGAAGGCTGACGCAATTTTCGCATCACCAGCTATTGAGAAGTCCTGTCGGTTGGACTTGAGACCAACCAGAGACCTCGTTCTTGGTGATAGTATATCGTTCTGTGGCCTTTTCGTGGTTATATCGCGCCCCGAATTCCGTCCGACGTTGAGTGGAGTAGAAAAGAATTTTGGCGGCTCTCGACATCGGGGTATCGAGAGGAGATGAACGTGGATATGGAGCGCGCACCCGAATGCGGAGGCGCGGAGAAGCGGGACGTTCCCGAGAAAACCCGCCGAACAGCGGGCATCGTACTCGGCGTGATTCCCAACGTGCGGAAATCCGGGAGCAACCCTCCAGGGAATCGAACCCGGTTCGCCTGTGTTATGTATTATTTTATTTTGTAAATAAATGTTTTGTAGGTACGAAATGTAATGCGGCATTTTTTTTTAAATTCCTTTCCTTTATATTATATAGGGGGTGTATTAAGGGGGAAATATTTGTATATTTATTTTATGCTATTAATTATACGGGGTGACATAAATACAAGTCAAGGACATTACACTAGATACTCAAAAAGTGCACCCTTCAAAATTCCTATTATTAAAATTAAGAGCGAAATTTATGGAGCTTCCTTAGGGAAACGTCCAACATGGTGTGTATATATATATATATATATATATATATATATATACACTGTATATATATATATATATATATATATATATATATATATATATATACACACATATATATACATCTGTATACCATGTTGGACTATATATATAACATTATATTGACAAAAGTCATGTAAGAAGAGTTAAATTCATTCCCCCCTCTTTTCCTCTCGATGTGATCCCTTTAATATGCCCGAAAGAAAAGTAATTGCTTTTGTTAAGTTGGTGGATCAAATGTTTATGTTGGCCAACATGTTTGCACTTGTGTGTGTGTGTGTGTGTGTGTGTTGCATGTAACAGGATGTTGTCATCAGTTGCGATAGTACAGTGAGCTTGGTTGTAACCCCTCTGCGCCATCATGCTTCCTGCGTCATTAAGAGGAGCGTGAAGTGAATCATCAATTGTGAAATCGTTGTTTGCGCGTATTCGCGTATCTTGGCAAATATATGTTCTGTAAACACGACCTTTTGCAAAAAAAAAAAAAAAAAAAAAAAACCACCACTATTATCTATGCATCCATGTTTTTACTTTTAACATATTAAGTACATTCACGGAGAGAAAAAAAATTCGTGAAAATGGTAAAATATCGCATTTTTGAAGCTTGCATATGCAGTTTCCTTAAGCGGCAAGAGAAATGTACAAAGATACGGGCGTAGTTCAATCTGTGGGCTTTTATCGCGTGTAATAAAACATTCCGCTTTCTGTAATTTTTTTAACGCACTGAAGTGTAAAAATGAGCATATTTGTAAAATATTAACTTTTCTAATAATTTCACTGTTTCACTTGACAGACCCGTGATTAAAGTGAGCAGGCCCAGAACAATGCTAATTTGACATGGCGAAATAATAAACAATAGGCATACAGGGCTTGGTACCAGAAAAGTTTTTCTATTTGCTCTGAAACATTATAAAAATTAACAATATATGTATGTAAATTTTAATTTTGTTCCTTATTAATGCTGCGGTGTAGTTTTATGAAACATATGTACTTTCAGTATTTTATGTCAAATTTTAAAATAAAATAATCTATAAAAACAATGCACTTTTATGAGCAATTAAAGTATTCCGCGGCTTCTATCATAGATGAAAGTGTTAATGTGTTGAATGAGATCTAGAATAAAGTGTTTTTAAATACCTATTTCTAGCACCGTCTTCCGCGTACAGAAATTGTACGATCGGTTCGGAAATTTCGCAGTTCGAATACGGAAATTATTCATAAACTTGTTGGCGGCCCTGGAGCCTCCCCACTTTGCGGGGTCTGCAGGTATGTAAGTTACGCCACCTGCTTAGTGGCGTAAATACGAGGGGTGATCAGGGTGAATGATCACCACCCCTCCCCCTCACGGCATTCAGGGTATAATGGCCATACTCAGCTGCACTCACTTGTGACTAACAGCGGGGAAAAAAAAAATTTTCATTGTATGTTACAGAAATATTATCCTCTGTGGGCGATACCTATTCCATCAGAGAATGGGTTAAAATGTATAATTTGTATGTTAGGTTTTAAAAAATGTTACGTGGGGGGGGGGGACCTGCAAACTAAACCCCTCATCCATTCCCCCCTAACCACAGTTAGCATATCACCCTCCAACACCACTACCTAGTTAAGCCACTATACACAGCTATATATACTTACTGAAGGGCGTTTGTTGTTTTATATTCGTACAGTATACTGTTCACGCTGTAGACAATGTCTGTGAGTACTTTTTCCTCAGATAACTTTTTTGTAATTCACATTTTTTTTGCGAAATATCACGTCAGAGTCAAAATTCTATTTTTTTTTTTGTAATGCACAGATAAGATAAACCAAACTGTTTGCAGAAAATTTTAACAAGGGCAAATGAACCTGCTTGGCTTAAATAATTTTAAGGCCTGCTTAACAAAAGCTATATTACAAATAATTCAGGGGAAGCCACAGATCAAAAATATGCTAGAAATTGCATATTTTCCTGCACTTTTTTTTTTTAAATTGCGAAAACATTTTCTCGTACGATTTTTTGGTATCTTCTGCGAGTGTGAATCGTCTCATTTCTATAAGTGAGTTAGTTTCCATTATCTGTACATTTCCAAGACAGTAAAATCGTGATTTTGAAATGCATCTCTGATAATGTATAAAAGATGAAAAGGATGTACAAATATTGAATATCAAAATTTTTTCCCCTTCCGTGGCCAACGACCTTAATTTGTTCTCTGACGGGACATGTCGCGGAAGGCCGTTTTCGTCGCGATGGGACACTGAACAATTTTTTTTTTCCTCTCTCTCTCCCCTGCGTGGTCACAGCACGCGGTCCCGGGGGGGGGGGGGGGTGTTATACCTTTTCTCGTTACGGGAGACCTGCCCCTCCAGCCACCCCCTTACCAGTAGGTTTTTGTGTGTTTTGCCGTGCTGTGAAGGGGCGTGTGCGGGGCTCACCCAGTACACACGAAGCACTTTGCATAGTTTAAAAAGTCTCCCGGATCATCAGTAACAACAGGTAAAGCAATTGTGTGTGGGCGTGCGCGCGGGAGAGCGAGAGAGAGAGAGAGAGAGAGAGAGAGAGAGAGAGAGAGAAGGACGGGTGTTATCGGGGAGGGTGGGTACAGGCCGTTCCGTCCATCTGGGGCGATGCGGGCGAATGGGGCACGGCCGACCCACACCCTGAGATGTACATCCCCCCCACCCACTTCTCCTTGCACCCCCCACGGGTGGCGAGACCCCAAGCTTGAAAAGACTCGTTAAGAGCGTCACGGCCTTATCTTTAACTTCTCATCTTATCAAGATGAACGCGGCTTCTTGAGTTATGTGTGAACAAGGACAGAAACCATCGCGCCAGGTGCCGCAAATGGCTGGACCTTTTTCCTTTTTTTTTTTTCTTTTTACGGCGCTTTCATTCATTAGGCCTACACCTACCTTATGCTCCTTCGAACCACATCCCCCATCCGCCCTTTTTTTTAACCTTTATTTTTTTTCACTTCTACGATGAAAGTTTTCTTCATTTTGCGTGGTACGGCGCGGGGGGGGGGGGGGGGGAACGTGCTTACACGTTTATATGCGCCGCGTAACTCGGGTTGTACCGACGAAATGTTCCGCATGAAAGGAGATTCTGGGATGAGTAGCAATTAAATGGCTATCTCAGCAAAAACGCAAGGAAATTTTAATGCGAATCCTTATCGTCTCAGAATGGATTTTGCCAACACTTCAGATGCCATTGAGGCGAAAGCAATGCATCTGTGATTCACTGAGGCATTTATTACGCTGAATAGCAATTAATTAAAATCTCTAATGAGGGAGCAGAATCCGTTACTCTGCGGCATTATGCTGTGAGTCCATTCTTGTAAATAAGTTGTCGTAGAATATTAATTATACTTCATCAGAACGGCCTTCAAGGCTTGTAAGACGTACGTAGTATTGGAAGCAAGGACACCATTCTACATATGTATGTGTACAGTGTGACATGACTGAACCACTCCTTACTCATCAATCCAACAATCCTAAATACGCCGGGGAGAGTAATAAGTGACCAGAAAAAAAAAAGGCGTATGCTCTAAAATTTCTTATTTGCCGAAGAACAATGGTAAGATGTCGCTTTCCGTGAGTGTCGAAAATAAGTATAAAATCACTAACTGAATTAACACTACTTAATATATTTAAATTTGTTTATAATTTTAACCGAATTACATCTTCTTGTAAGATATTGTTAGAAAATTTTGTCCAAAAAATATTCTTTCTTCACGATATATGAATTTCAGTATCACACATAGTTGCAGATAATATTAACATTTTAGTTTTAAAGCAATTTTTTTTCACATATTCACTGCTTTTGGGGTTTATCACCCTTATTTTTTTCTCACAAAAAGTTGACAACATTTAAATTGATATCAACTAATGTTGTACACAATAGTCACGAACATTCAAATATCTTATATATAAATTTAACTCCATAAGATATTTTTAGAAGTTCAAATTCTCTTCTTAATTTAATATTTCAGAAATTCGTTTACTGGGACACCTTTCAATAGCCCTTGATAAAACATAAATCGAGTTGAGAGATTCGAGCTGCTCTTAACAACGAGGTCCTAGAGAGCCGATGAGAATGAAATGAGGTAAGATTTTAGCGGAGCTGGAATGCAAGGGTGGGGGAAACGGGATATCCCCGAGAACGCCCATTGTCCGGCACAATACCCACATGCAAAAATCCGGGAGTAACCCGGCCTGGGATTGAACACGGTTTCGCCTTGGCGGGAGGCAAGCAGACAAAACTAAAAGAAATAAATATCTTCAAAGGGGAGGGTCGCTGGCAAAGGTCCTCCCCCTTCCCTGAATCCGCCAATGACAGAAGATTTGTCTTTTCTGAATGGAGGTACATAGCGTTTTTGTGATAGTTATTATAATTAGGCTATAGCTAGAGAAACAATAGTAAACTGGATCACAGCGGCCCATTCTGTCAATTTTACTTTCTAGGTGTAACATTATTTTAAAAAGGAGAACAGCTATTTTCACAGCTATTTCGTATATTGTAGTTTTTTTTTTTTTTTTTTTTTTTTTTTTTTTTTTTTTTTTTTTTTTTTTTTTTTTTTTAATTGGAAGCCAGTTCCCAATATTATTTCCGTAGCACTACAAGTAAATTACAGCAAGTTTTATAACATCCTACGGTTGTATTTCCGTAACACTGCAAGTAAATTACAGCAAGTTATAACATCCTACGGTTGTATTTCCGTAGCACTGCAAGTAAATTACAGCAAGTTTTATAACATCCTACGGTTGTATTTCTAAACCTAAAACTGAACTTTAATAAGCAAGTAGGCCTACTGTAATCTTCAAATTTATTTTAAACGTGGAGATACGTAGCTGAGCTTGTACGTTTTGTACAACAGTGTGTAGTAAAAGGGAAATGTTTTACTTCCGATGATATCAAAAAAATTTGGTCAACTAGTTTACAAACTGTACACAAAATTGCTTACTGCATATTTACAAAACTTCGCTGCATACGTCCATTTTTTATTGTTTTCTATGTGCAGCTTCACTTCCCCGGCCAACGTGACGATATTATAATGTTCTCTTGTTTATCGTCGCCGGAACGACCCACAGCTGACATGCCATACCTCGTATTTCTATGTCCCTCTCCTACCAAGGCCGTAGCAGTTAACAAAGACAGCTAGGCAGCCAGAGTGGGAACAGTAATTAATCTGACAGCACGTGGTAGTTCCCGCTGGTATTTCCATTCGCCTAGGGGATGCACCGGAAAGTAAGGTCGTTAAAATAAATATCGAAATTATAAAAGAAAGACATTTGAAATGGAAATCGTATAACAGAATGGCTCTTCTTGAAGGAATGAAAGGGAATCTTCCCATCTCTTCAAATTTTATTACTAAAAAAAAAAAAAAAATTGAAATGACTGTGTTTTCCATGTGGCTATCAAAGAGCCCTGCTACCTGGAGTTATTTTTGTCGCTTTTGAGGTGCTGAAGCAATGGAGCCGTAAGGGCGAAACTCAAACACACATCTATTTGACTTGTCTTTACGGCCAAAGCGCTGAACAGATGCGCGGTCTCTTATAATACATGCAGCCCAACGTGGCAACAGAGATGAACATTGCCAGAGGCAAAGTCAAAGCGATTGACTGGTTAGTCGGTTCAATATATTATTGCGCGGAAAATAATTCCAATCGGATTTCGTAAATTTTAAGGTCAAATTTTGTGAATATCCATTTTTTTAATGACTTGTAATATTAAAGTACCATGTGCGCAAGATAGTGTGTAATGTGCTTGCAGTTTGAAATAATGTTTCGGTAGTAAAACACATAAAATAATGAGTTTTTTTTTTTTGCAGATGAAGGACACGGCTCTTCTTGCTAAAGGATGTTCACGATAAAGTGAGAACTTTCGAAATCAACCTTAGAAAAAAGTCTCTGCACCAGCCTGCTTATATTTATACGGGCGCACTGAGTGACATACGTCCCGTAAAGTTGGTAAACGATGGACGGGAAGTAGTTTCATATCTTAACGTCAACTAAAAAGTGTTAGGTAACCATTTTGTGATAACTTAAATTATTTCTTCGGTATTTTTAATACATCGAAGTATAAAAATGAGCAGATTTGTAAAATATCTACTATTATAATGATTTAACTGTTTGACTTGACAGACTCATGAATAAAGTGATGAAGCCCATGGCAATGTTAATTTTACATAAGTCGGAGGAATAAACAACGTGCATACAAGCATATCTTAAGCAGGGCTTTCAAAAGTGCTCATTTCATCGTGGGCAGCCTACAGTGGTGAGTAATGTAGCCTACACTCATGAGCAGTTGAATTAGAGACAGCTGCTTAGTAGCATTGTAGCACCTCCTTAAGCCCTGATGAGGGAGGTGACGCGGCGTGGCATTGACTCCACAGATCCCCGGAAGTGGTCGGAATCCATACAGATCAGTTTCCACTGCACAACTTCCCATAATGCACGGGGATATATCGGTGCAGGATCCTCTGCACGCGCATCCCTCTAGATAGCACTCCAGGCGTTTTTCATGGGACTGAGGTCAGGTGACCGCGGGGGCCAGGCAAGTAAGCTCAATTCTGTGGATTATTCATCACAATTCGGGAGCGGCGGGCCAGGTGCATTGACTTGCTGTAGGTACAGATCTCCTGCAAGGTGCTGTACACTCTATAAAAATGTTTAGTACCTTTACAAGAAAAATCCTTGGAAACCCAGTTGCCGAGAAAAATGCTTTGTAAAACTACAAACAATTTTCTTGTAAAATCTGAAAAACATACATTTGTAATATTACAAATGATAGCATTGTATTAAAACTTACATTATTGAGATGTGTACATATAATTAAATGTATGTTATAGAAAACAAATTTGATGAATTAATAACAGAGAATAATTTAAAAAAAAAATCAAAGTATAATTTGTGAAATTAAATAATACAATTGATCACAAAGGGAACTAGAACTCATACTCCATGCATTATATACCCGCACCCTTAACCATAAGACCAACTTGACCTACAAATGTAATATCTATTTTACAGTAAATATAACTCGAAGCACCTACAAAATATTACGTAAGTTATTTTATTAAGAAGAAGAATTTAATTTAATTTAAAGAGTTCTGTTAGTGAGTTGAGAGATTTGGACGGCTCTTAACAACGATGTCTTGAGAGCCGATTTAAGATTCTGTCTAGCTAGGAAACATCAACAGTTAATGAATAATACTTACGGTCACGTAATTTTGAAGTTGCTTTATTACGATTATTTGAGTTGTTGTAATGTTTTTTTTTTTCACGCTACTGCACTTTCCATCACCCATAGTTTTTTTTTTTTTTTTTTTTTGCAAAAACATCTATATACGGTTTAACGTTGTTGAATATCCGCCATTTTGCTGAAGGTTTTGATATATATTACAAACATGGCCCTTGTAGTTTTACAAGAGAAATTTTTGTACTGTTACAAGCATTTGTAAAATTACAAAGAATTTCTCAGTAAAAATTACAATTTATTTTTACAGTGTAGGCGCAGAAAACTGCCAGCAGGGCCCCCGTATCGTTCGCCGGTGAGCAACGACGGCGTGTGTACCCACGTAAAGATTCCCTGTACGAGGATACTACCGCAATCGGCCTGAACTGTACCCCTGCCGACGCTTCATGTGGCATACATCAATAATACAGATATACACAAGAAAAAGTAAACTGAAGGAACAACACTTACCCTATACAACACCTACACAAACAACATTACACTGACACAGACACACGACGGACACCTCACGAAACGACAACAACCGTCGGCCCTTCTGTCTCCGGAGAGGATGGCGGGGTGGAGGCAGAGGAATTTCAACTCTTGACATTAACGTAACCTTTTCTTTTATACTTTAACAAAATAATTTTAAGCCTCTGTTTTGAAATTTAACTTGTTTTTAAATGTTATAACGCGACAAATTCTATAAATTTATTTTAAATTCAGTTAACTGAGACGAGATTTGGCCTTCGGATGTGTAGTGGTGCTATTTTGATATGTTTTGTTCTGTCGCTTCATGTGCTTGGGCGACGCACTTGAACTCTGCCATGGGCGTATGACTACGTGCAACTCGACACATCCGCCCAGGCCGAGAAAAAGGTTTCGACCAAGTTATTTGTCTGTATAGGGGGCAATGAAATATTTTGTTGCCGAAACCAAGTTATTTCGTTGTTCTCATTTGGTTGCCCCCGAACCTGTAAGATTTGGTTGGTGCAACTGAAGATTTGTTTGGCTACACGCACATTGAAAAAATTCAGCCGATATAAAACACGAGTTCCGAACCTAGATCGCCAGCGTCCGAGCGCTGCGCCTTAGCTAATGTGACAACTGATGGCGGCGCAAAGCTTTTAAATAGATATACTGCAAATATTGGACAACGTGTTGCATTGTTGTATTGTTTTATTAATGTGTTTATACGATCGTTCAGCATCAATAGATGCACTAACAAACACGGTTACTATCCTAATCGTCACAAAAGAAATACTAACAATCTCTCGAGGTGTATTTTCGAACGAAGGCATTGAGATTAGTGGCCAAACAAATATATACACTTCTTTCAACAAACTGTTTAGTTGACAGTCTAATTTTTTTTTTGGCCCAACACAGAGATTTTGTTTATTCAAACATATGTTTTGCTAGACGAACAAAAGAAATTTTGTTTGCTCGACAGTATATATTTATTAGGGTGACTAGATATTATATATTTGGCACTATATGAACAGACATTCTTTTCGATTTTCTGTAAATGCAGTTGACCTTTTCCGTGTGTCGAGGGTCCAATAGCTGCGTTCCCACCCTCTCGTTAATCACCGAGCCTTGTGACACGCGGTGAGCTAGTAGAGCAGCAGCTTCTGTATCTCATAACGAGGAGATTGTCACGAACGGTACGGCTGCACACAGCTCCTTGTGGTCCAGAATTGAACTGGCGAGTGATCTGCTGCACTATGGCCTTTCTATCCACTTTTATAAGATATTCGCGGTAAAACGATCAGTTTAAGAAACCTTGCTTAACATCTAAAGGCTATGAGCACTTTTAAAATCAACCTAAGAAAAAAAGTCACTGCTACTATTGTCATATATTTTAAAGGGCGCACTGAGTGACATTCGCCCAGTAAAGTTGGTAACGATGGATGGAAAGTAGTTCCATATCTTAACGTCGAATAAAAAGTGCTAGGTTACCCATTTGTGATAACTTAAAAGATTTCTTTCGCTTTATGCCTTTCTATTTTTTTTTTTAATGCATCGGTATTATAAAAATGACCAGATTTGTGAAATATTTTATTTTCCAATAATTTTACAGTTTCACTAGACCGACGTATGAATAAAGTAATGAAGGCCGATGTTAATGCTAACTTTACATAAGGTGGAAAAATATACAACCGGCATACAAGTAGATCTTAAGCAGGGCTTTCAAAAGTGCTCATTTTACCGTGAACAGCCTATAGTTGTATGCACAATGTGTATTCTTCAAGCAAATGTAAAAATATCGTTGTCACGGGTCTGCTCACTAGATTCATACGTCGGTCAAGGGGAACTGTGAAATTATTAGAAACATAAAAAAATAGAAAAAAAAAAAAAAAAAAAAAAAAAAACGGAAAGTAAAATAAAATATTTTAGTATCCATGAATGTTTATTTAACAGTTTTAATTTAACGTCAAGACATAGAAGTACTTTTTATTCTGTCGTATAGCCTAATTTACTGTGCGCCATGACCGTCAGTGGGCCAGTTGAAATATACGCAGGTAGGGCAGTGAAGTTTTCCAAGGGTTGATTTCAAAAGTGCTCACTTTACCGTGAACAGCCGAGCTGACAGACGGCGAGACCTGTCATCGATACGCTGTACGCCACGGCGGCTGTCCCTGACGGACGTGGTTACACAAACATGGTTACATAAACACAAGGTACACAAGCCGCATTGCCGGCACGATGTCAGAGCTGGAGTCCTTCGTACTAGCTAGTCCCCAACGATCTGGGCCCCCGATAAAAATTGCGCTGGGCTCTTGTTTCTTCCCCACTCTGCGCCCGACTGTTACTCAAACGATATCCCGGGTCATGTGTGATTGGCCGGTATTCTAGTCGACGTTACGACCACAGCGTGATTTCGCGAGCGAGACAGGTGTGGCTAATTCAACTGCCCATGAGTGTATTTAATAATAATTGATAATCATTACTTACTAATTACTGATTGATAGAGATATGCGGAATCCGCGTTGATAATTGTAAGTAACATTCTGTGCTTCACTGTGCCATACCCACTTGAACGTGATTTGTGTTTTCGTTGGCTACTACGAACTATACTGCATCGTTTACACGCGTTACTGCTTCACTGCTGATTGGTTGCTCTATTGCCTAGACTTTATCATTGGCTAAACGCGACCTCGAAACGTGTTATATGAGTTGACGACCAATAGCAGAAGTCAAACCAGCATAGGCTACAATATGTTGGAGTTCAGCCTGCAGCGGAAAAATAAAGCGATATTTTGGAATATCCCTACTGATTGCTCGTCAGAATGGCAACATGGCTAAATACTATATCTACGAAGTGCGTGGGACATGTGGATTAATACATGCTGCCATCTTGAAACTGTCAGAAGTGTGGTCACACCGCGTTTAACTACTTGACTTTAAGCGGCGACCCTAAACATTATTAATGGAAAGTCCCCTGCACCAGTTTAGTAAATAAGTTCGGAAAAATAAAGTATTTTTATTCAAAATAATGTTTGCAGCTGGAAGAATCTGCTGCATTCACGAATATTCTGAAGCGTGATTTCTTTCCGCAAGGAGAACGCAAAAACGTGCGATACTTTCTGTCGGAACCTTATCACATTACTTAAAGAAAATTTTGCCGAAGTTGTAATCAAATTGGAAAAAAATATTTTGTTTGTAAAAGCATGCACGCTTTTTAACTTTTTTTTTTTTTAAATTTTGCGAGATGCTATAGTAGTTCCATAAATTAATGTTAAGCTATCTCTTGTATATCCTCAAGCCAATAGCTGAATCGGTAATTTTACGTTATAAAAATACTCAAGTTTTATATACGCTGTGTACCTATCAATGAAACTTTCGATAGGCTAGTGTATGGATAATTTTTGTTAGTAATAATTTGACAGCTAATAAATTAATTCTATAGCTACAAATAAACATGCCATGCTTCCTCATCTGCTTTGTAAACTTAATGATCGCAGACATAATATATTTACTTGTCTGAAACAAAAAATAATAAAATTTCTGTCTTAGTTACAAAAAAAAAAAATTGGGAGGTGTTAAATAAATTTCTTCCACAACGCCATTTTGGATTGAGTGTCATATTGGATAAGAGGGGGAGGGAGGGGAGCTAGAGGAATGGAGCAACGGTGAACGTCAGTAGTGATAAAGCGTGAAAACGTCGGGAATCGAACGCGGTTCACAATGTTAGGAGAAGTCGGCTGATAACAACACCACAGCGCGTCTATTTATCCTATTCGAAGACATGTTGTCATTGTTTACCGCAAAAAAATATAGGCCAGCTGCAATCACGTGACAACTCGGTGAATAGCTGGTCGGTGATTGGCTGGTCGGTGTTCGCACAATGTATCAATGGTTCAATACGATCGGTTAAACGTCGATATGACGTCATAGTACTTACATACTCATATATAAGCAGCAGGGAGGTCAGCTGAGAATCTTAGTTCGGCAGCAGCTCCCGTGAAAGATGGAGCGTCTTTGCTAGCTTGTGCCTCTTCGCACCAGAATCTGCGATTCCTCCGGGTACTCCAGATCTAATGGTAGCTACGGTTAGTGCCGTAGAGTTCTTCAGGCATGGTGCCGACAGCACTAGCGACTTCTTCGGGTGGGTCACCTACAGCTGTGCAGCCATCGACGTCGTTAGACATGACGCAGATAGTGTCATCGACTTGTATGGGTGCGCTACCTACAGCAGCTCCATAGGCATCACCAACTGGGCCATCGACCTCTGTTCCAGCAGCATCTGTATGTTCAGATACCTCTGCTGATCCAATGCGACGTCATGAGTGTCGCTTTTGTGACAAGACATTCACGGGCAGCAGCAATGCTCGGTGACATGGGCTCTTTAATTGCGTTACAAATCTCTGTTGAATGGCATATTTGTGTGAGAGGTGCGGCAAGCAGATCAGCCGTAGAGACGGTTTACTTAGACATATAAAAGAAATTTGTAATTTTTTCCAGGGTATTAGCGACTGTAATTTAAGTTAATTTAACAAAAAAAAAAAGGTTTGTGAATAAAATTGTATTTTATTTCATGTTTTCCTATTTTGTCAAAATTAAATTAAAATTTAAATGTTAGAGAAATAAAATAAATTTTAATAAAAAGTGCTGTTCTGTATGTACAATTATATAATTAAATAAAACGTTTTAAAATTTGTAAAACTTTAAATTTTAAATAACAAATATATATTTAATTAATTATGAATGACGTCAAAGTCTCTCATCATGCTTGTAGGCATACGGCTGATTGAAAACAACTGTTTTAAATTGTGTGGAAACTTACAAGTCTTTTTATACCTATAACTATAAGAGTCGACAGCACGCTTAGCCTCCAGCATGCTTGCTTTTCCGAATTTATTCTCGAGCTTTTGTTTTCAAGGTAATTCAGGGTGATGAGGTCAAGGTCAAGGTAGTCTGCAATCCAATATGGTGGTAGTAGTCTGTAATGTATTATGCTTGCTGACTTAGGATTTTTTCTCAATTTTTTATTTATTTTCAAGTTCATTCAGGGTCATGGGGTCAATGGGTCAGTCTTGTGAGGGTTCGGTCCGACAACAGGAGTCAGTTGTCTACTTTAAGTGTGACCATGATTTATATGTGAGCGAAGAACTTGTGTGGAAGAAACTGTTGAAGATATGACTGCATGGTAACGTGGTCAAGGAACTAGCGTCTAAAGCCTGCCTACCTGCCTGTGTGTGATGTCTCAATGCTCGCATGCGATTGGTTAACTGCAATTATACGGCAACTTGGTGATTGGCTGGTCGGTGTCTGCACAATGTATTAATGGCGCAGTACGATTGGTTCAAAGTCAATATGATTCTATAAGGCTTGTACACTTGTATATTATAAGCAGTAGGGAGGTAAACCGAGAGGTTTCGTTTGACGATAGCTGAGTGGAAGGTGGATCGTCTCGACTAGCTTCTGCCTCTTCTCATCGATTTTTTCTTGGGGATTTTCGTGTCATTCAAAGTTATGGGGTCAAGGTCGAAGTAGTCAGCATCTAATATGGTGGCGGTAGTCTGTAATACAGTATGCTTGTTGACTTTTATGTATTTTTTCTCGAGTTTTTATTTTCAAGGTCACAGATCAAAGGTCAATTGCTATTAGGCATTGTCTTCCAAGATGATGGATGGGTGATGTATACCAAGATGGCGGTCACCTGCCAAGATGGCGGCCTCCAGTAATGTATAATTAAATGACAAACGAAAAACAAATATGACGGCATCCAATAACATATAAACAAATATGGCTGTCTACAATAACATGTAAACAAATGAACGAAAAAAATAAAGATGGCGGAATGAGTGTAGGTGAGGGGAGTGGTTGCGAGGGAGTCAGTCGTCTTCTGGATTCGAACAGAGGTGCGTAATTGGTTTTGTGGGGGAGACCTCAGGCAATGTAAGTTTTATAATTAAATTTCTAATACATTTTTAAGGAAAATTTTTAAAGGAAAAATGTAAATTCCGAGGGAAAAAGAGGAAAATGACCACTGGTGTTAAAGCCTTTTTAATTAAGAAATGTTTGAAGTAAAATTTTATAAAAATAAATTTTTAACGAATTTTTTAATTTTTAAATAGTTTTTTAATTAAAATTCTGACAGCTTAGTCTAACTGGGTGTATATCATTAAGTGCTTCCGTTAAAATATATATAATTCGTAGCAGAGACTTTTTTACAGTACTCAACCACGAGCAGTCTAAAACAAGAAATTCTCCAGTACGATGATCACCCCCCCCCCTCCCGCGCAAAAATGACGACAAATATGTTTCACTTAATTGATTGAAACTGTACTGTATTCAATAGCACTACATTCCACAAAAGTTTAAGGAAAACTGTTTAAGTTCAAAGTATGTACGGGTTTTGCTTTAGCTGCTCGGATAATTGCCTATATTAATTTAAGATTCGTATAGTTGCTTTCATTACTTTATAAAAATTTAATTTTCCACTAATGTCATACTTTTTTTTTCATATTATTATTTCATTTCACTAATATGTGTGCGTGTGTGTGTGTACATATATATATATATATATATATATATATATATATATATATATATATATATATATATATATATATACACACACACACACACACATACAGTACTGGTCAAATCTTAAGACCACCGTAAATATTATGCAGTACCTAAACTTTTGCCTCAAGAGATCTGTAGATTGTTCTAGGCACTTGTATTATAATGCACTAACACACACTTTAATGGTTTATGTGATTTGTTGTACATTTATTTTGTGGTCTTAAATTTTTCACCAGTACTGTGTATAATGGGTAAATATGGAGAAAATAATTACCGACTCTTGAAAAAAAAAAAAATCTCCGTGATTCGAACCTGTAATATTATAATCCAAAAACAACGCCGTAGTGATCTCGATTACGCAGATAGACATTTTGTGAAGGTGTCAACCTGTCCTTTCTGGACGCCACAGACGAATATCTGGGTCCACGGTGGGCGAGCGGTTAGACTGCTCGCATCTCACCTAGACGAAACGGGTTCAATCCCCGGCCGTGTCACTCCCTGATTTTCGCAAGTGGGAATCGCGCCGGACGATGTCGCTGGTCGGCGGGTTTTCTCGGGGATCTCCCGTGTCCCCCGCCCTTGCATTCCGGCGCTGCTCCATTCGCACCTCATTTCACCCCCATCGGCTCTCAAGACCTCGGTGTTAAGAGCCGCCCAAATATTTCGAGTACACTTCGTTTACCCTAAAACTAATGGCCTAAAGCCGTTTGTCCTACTGCGATTATCCTAATTGCGTTTAGCCTAACTTCGTTGATCCTAATTTCGTATAGCCTAATTGCGATCAAACTAACTTCGTTTACTCTAAAATTTCAATTTTTGAATATTCTTGACAGAAACAGCGTTAGTCCTGACGGCGTTTGGCTTAATTTAGTTTCGCCTAACTTCGTTTACCCCAACTGCGTTTATCCTAAAACCTGAAACTTGCACTTCGCCTACAGGCCGTTCACGGTAAAGTTAATTGTACATTTAATTGTAGCCTCGGACTTTTGGTTTTCGGTGTGGTGAATGTATACACACTATGTTTATTACTCGCATGGCAGGGTTTACATTAACAAGCGGTGGAAGGATTAAATTGGTTGAGAGGAAAAAGTAACTAGGGCTTCAAAAGTGCTCACTTTAGCGCGGACGGCCTATAAATGCATTTGTCCTAACTCCGTCGACCCTAATTTCATTTGGCCTAACTTTAGGGCAAACGAGATTAGTGTAAACGCAACGCCACAAATCCGCCAACAACAACATAGACGAAATATCACATCTTGGCCCGGGAAAATGCATACTGGCGTGTTCCGAGGAGGCGGGGGACCGCTACAAGGACCATCATCGCGCGCCGCGGTGGATTTATTCGTAATGTTCACATAACGAGGGGGCATTGTGGGGACGGCAGCTCGTAAAACTTCCCCGACGACGACGTCAGCGGGGGCCCAGGAGGCGCGGGATGGGCAGGTCGACCCCGCGGGGGATCGCCCAGACGTTTCCGTCAAGCCGATAAGAGTCACCCCTTCCCCCTTCCCACCAACCCACACCCTACCCCGCGAGAGCGCGTGTGTATGTGTCCGACGCACCCCCAGTGATCCTTGATTTGTTTACGCGCCCGTCGGAATGCATGTCGTTTACCCGCGGGGGTCGAAGACTTTTTTTTTTTTTTCAAGACGCCCGCCCACCTGGGGGGCTGTTTCTCCCGGGCGTCCGAGCGCGTTGGGGCGATAAGGGCGAAGATGACGGGCGTGTCAAGCGCGCCATCGCCTTTAAGACGCCCGTCTACCTAGAGCTTTTATCCGCGTTTGAAGCCGAAAGGCGAGGAAGCTTTAAAGGCGACAATGCCACGCGCATCCAGTCTCCCATCGCCGCTAAGCGCAAGGCTCTGAACTGGCGTGCAGTGTTCTCGTCGTGTTGCGTGTACCTATGGGTGTTTCAGCGGCGACCCTATTATTTTATTGGTGGAAAGTGTTTAGGAAGTTTCAATGCATGCCCCTTGACTAGTTTTGTATGGATCTGACATGTGCATTTCGAGATAAAGCACTTTGAAAAAGCCATTTTTAGCCATTTTGGCGTGCTCTGAAATGGTGTTCCTAATTGACGTGAGGTCTTGAAAACACTCAACATCCCTCGTCTGAAATATGTGTTCTTGTCGTAGGTCAGTACACTGGACGCACGTTTAATAGTTTCGTAGAAAAACGTGTATTTCGAACACTGTGCAACGTTCTTCGAGCGCCAGGTAGACGGGCGCCTTAAAGGTCCTTACACACAATCAGAGTTCACTTCAAATCTTCTTCATGTTGACTACGTATCTGAACATGTCAGCTACTCGTTGTGGCAACTGCACTTTGCTCAACAGCCAATATAATGTTACTTTTCGCTTTGTGGCCACTGCAGATTACCCACAACATATTGTAAATGTTCCAGTTTACCCACCACGCGTTCTCAATATTTCGCGTTTACCCACGTTTAGGTTAGACTATGTTAGATTAAGTTACGTTACTTTTGAATACTTTGCGAAACCATTTAACGTGTTCCCATTATACCGGTGTACGAAAATAAAACACACTACAGACGAGGTACGAATGATCACTTCATTAACGGTTACCTCGCACTTTTGTGAACCCGTGCTAAAGTTCTGCTTCGAGAATATTCCTCCGTCAGGCGTGAACAAATCTTAACTAGTCTAGAAAATCTCACACCAAAGGGACAGTTCACCGAAGTAATACTATTTTGCCTCAGAACTATTTATTACTAGGCAATACCAACACACATGTTTTTTCACAGATTTTATTCATATTTATTATAAATGAAATATTACTATTTATAAATAAAATACAGGTAAAACTTCACTCAACGAAAAATAAGATACTTTCATATTAACATATGTGTAACACGCTTGTGATACATGGCATATTTAGGAAATAACAAAACACGTCATACATGAGGTGATTTTTCAAATGTTTAATTCTAAAAGTATGAAGAAACCACGAATAGACTATAGGCGGGCCCTTAAAAAGGATCTATCAGTATTGATGGGGCCCCGTTATAGATCGTCCTCATAGCTTGATTTGTTCCGCCCCGGTTTACTGTCGGGTCGGTTGTGAGTTCCAAGTCCCGCATTAAGAGGACTGCGTAGCTGCGCGTCCAAGGTCTAGAGGGAGCGATACGGGCGACACTAACACGCACGCCTAGCCTCTCATCGCTCCTACGCGCAAGGCGTGCAGTGATTCCGTCCTAACGCTCTACTGTGTAAACTAGATCTGTAACTGTGGGGTTTTATTACACGCGATGAAAGTGCACAGATCAAACCACCTGCGTATAATCGTACTTTTCTCTTGCGGCTTAAAGAAACTTCATAGGGAAGCTTTAAAAATGCGATATTTAACCACTTTCACGATTTTTTTCCCTCCATCAGTACACTTAATATGATAAAAGTAAAAATATAGCGATATAGACAATAGTTTTTTTTTTTTTAATCCTTTCTGGCAAAACTTCGTATTTCCAGAACATTTATTTACCGAGACACGCGTTTAGGCGCAGACAACGATTTCACAGAAAACGTCACAGTACATACGACCCTTAATTAGGTGCTATCCGGATTCTCTCCAAATACACGTACGTCTGTACTTGGCCCCGTCTCTGAATTCTGTGGTGGTGTAGCGGTTAGACTGCTCGCCTCTCACCTAGGCGAACCCTTGTTCGATGCCCGGTGGAGTTATTTCCGAATTCTCGCATGTCGGGGATCGTGCCGGTCGATGCCGCTGCTCCGCGGGTTTTCGCGGGGATCTCCCGTATCCCCCGCCCTTTGCATTCCGGCGCTGCTCCACACTCACCTCACTTCACCCTCATTGGCTCTCAAGACCTCGATTTTAAGAGGCGTCCCCGCGTCGCCTCCTTGAGTAGTAAGCAGAATCTTACTTTTGACGAGAACACGAAGTTGCTTACTTGTTTGGGTATATGTTCGTACTGGCTGCGGCCGCCATATTGTTTCGTTTTGAGTTGTAAACGTTTCTTGAAGATTACAAAGAATGCCAACTTGGAAAGTCAGTACGTTTTACCGAAATGTCATTTAATTGCAGGTAAAATTTTTGGTTACATGGCTTCCCGTATGTAAACCTATACATCACATATTGACAAACATGCCAGAATCCAAGAGGCATTTTGTATTTTTTTTGTAACTTATTTAAGAGATTTTAGCTAAGAGTCATAACATATCCGTGCATCTTTGCTGCGCATTATTATGTTTTCTCGTAGTTCATTAATTTGCCACCATAATGTGCGATATTTCCAGTATGAAAAGGCGATGACCTGTACGAATAGTATGGACAAGTACATACCAGGTCAAGTAAGTAATAGGCCGTACTTAACAATTAGGTATATACTGATAATTCGGACACGCAAAAAAACACTACGATTGTGATTTTGACATGCCATTAACCAAAAAAAAAAATGCTGCCCAGATTTTTTTGTATTCGAGGAAATAGTAACTTGTTTGTAATGTCTACAAGTTGAGCAGGATTTCGTACAAATATACGTTTATGATTTTAGATTAACAAAATTAATTCTGTTGAGTTCAAGTTTTGTGTACCCAAAAAAAAAAATATTCGGGACAACTGAATATATTTTTGGCCCTATACAAACAAATATTTGGTTGACCTTTCTCTCAGTGTAGACGGGGGCCTTAAGGGGACTGCTGGAGGGTTTGTCCCCCGCCGCCTGACCTTAGCCATTGTAAACAAGGTATGAAATTCATATCTCTCAACCCCCTGGGTCGGTCACCTGAAGGATGACGGGCTGCCATTCACAACCTCGCCCCCCCCCCTCACAATATAGCGACCCACCAATCCATTCCCATGACGGGCAGCGCTGCTTTACAATGCAAACTGGGTCCTGTCGCCGCGCCCTACCTTACACTTCGGGACCACAACCGACTATCTCCAACGCGAACTAGGCTGTTACTTGTTAATGTTAGTATACAGAATATTGCAAAAATACACGTCGAATGTTAGTATACAGGATGTTGCAAAAATACACGCTGATACTTCGGTGAAACAGCCCTCACGTCTAGAGAAAGCAAAAAATATATGAACATAGGTCCTGAAACGCTTCGTTTCTTTAATACAGCCCCCATCACATAACATACATTGTATGGCCTGCCGACTGGATAATGTGAAGTGAAGAGATATGGGTGGATCTTAACATCGAGGCCTTGAGAGCCGATGAAGGCGATTGAAGACCCCCCCCCCCCCACCAACGGCATCGTCCGGCACGATTCCCACTTGCGAAAATCCAGTGACTTCGCCGGGTATTATACCCGGATCGTCTTGGTGGGAGGCGAGCGTGCTAAACGCTCAGTCACCGCGGCCCCCCGGGCTGGATCATGTTGTGTGGAATGGTTCCCGCAGCTATTGTGTGCATGGTAAACGGCACAGCATATACCACGGCACTACACACCGGAACCTAAGGAACTACACAGAAAAAGGATTACACTTGTGTGAAAGCTTATCAACGCCACATTACAGACTTGCAGTAAATATCCGAAATGCCCTCCACCAGCAAGGATACATGCGTCCGCCCGACACTGCATTGACTTCGGATGCGTTGACGTATCCCTGGAGAATTCCTGATCATTTTACTAGTCTATTCTTTAAACACACCCACGTCCGACTGATGCACCCTCAACGTTTGGCCATATGTAACGGTTAGCCTGCTCGCTTCCAGCCAAGGCGAACCGGGTTCAATCCCCGGCCGGGTCATTCCAGGTTTTCGCATGTGGGGATCGTGCCGGACGATGCCGCTGTATGGTGGGCTTTCTCGGGGATCTCCTGTTTCCCCCCGCCCCTTCATTCCAGCGCTGCTCCATGCTCCATACTCACCTCACTTCGCCCTTTCTCTCCGCTCACTTTAATCACTAGATGCTACATCGAAACTATGTGAGCTGCGTCCAATTAAGCTGTCGGTTCGACACTTCTGGTATGGGGCTACAGTCTCACTACAGCTGTGATGGTATTCCACACAAACATGATTCAGCCCGCAGGTCATGCAATGCACGTTATGTGTTGGGAGTTGTAGTAAAGAAACGAAGCTTTTTCGGACCTAGGTTCATAACATTTCTGCGTCCTCTAGACGCGAGGATAGTTTCCCCGCAACAGTGACATGTATTTTTGCAACATCCAGTATAAACAGCTTAAGGCTCCCGCCTACCTTGAGCTGCTTCCCGCGATCGAGGCGGAGAAGCGAGCGAGCGATAGGGGCTAAACTGACACGCGCTACAAAAGCGCCATCGCCTCTACGCTCAAGGCTCTGAACTGGCTGGCAGTGTTCTCGTAACGCTGCGTCTACCTATGGCACTTCGAGCGGCGACCCTGTCACTTTATTGATGAAAAGTCTGTAGCAAATTTCAATAAAGGCTCATATCGTAGTATTGACTCGTGTCCGGATAGTGTGTTTTAAGATACGGCAGTCTGTGAAAACAGTTTTTAACTATATTAAAGGATTCCGTAAGATATATTTGTGGCATGGGTGGTAACTTTAAAGTACAATTCAGTCTTCGTCTGGGGGATGACGTCTTTTCGTAGCTAAACACACTGGTGACACGTTGAATAGTTTCGTCAGAAAACCGGGATTTCAAACACACTGCAAAAAAAAATAATGGGAAAAATACATGACAAGTGTAAGGTAATATTCGCACACTTGTGGGGCAAACATTGTTTTCCTTACCGGTTAGGTAAAATTACCGCACTCTGGAGTAAAATTCACGTACATGGCATGGATGGGAAAATTAGCTTACAACGCGTGTGTATCTTCAGTCCAGTATTCTCAACAACTAAGCGGGTGGGTTGGGTTTGTGAAAAAAAATGGGGGGGGGGGGAGGGGGAGTTCGGAAGAATCAATCAATTATATAACACGCTAATATTCATTGTTACTGTCTCGCTGTCGTCGTAGTGATGTAATGGATAGCGCATCGGCCTATCGTGATAGAGGACCATGGTTCGCGGCCACCCACCAGCAAGTGTCGAGGATTTTAGTGTTGAGGTTTCGGTTACTATTCGTCAGATAATACAGGTAATAAATAATTAACAGTTAATACAATATAGTTAGTTTTCTATTACTTGTATGGGAATTTCTCCCCACTTTTGTCAGGTAATTTTCCCGTATGATTAGGGAATAGTAGTTTACTTGTTATGTAAATTTACTCTACATTCAAGAGGTAATTGTACCTTACTTGTAGAGGTAATTAGCTTACCTTACATGTAAGGGAATTTTACCACAAATTTACTTACAGTGCACACTTAGAGGAAAACTTAAATAAATAATTGTTGGCAGGATTATAACAGTTATTTTTAATTATAGAAACACGAAAACTGCAGCTGTTCTTTAAGTGATAATTGCAAGAAATAAATAATATTTGTGTGGTTATCCCCGCTGAGTTTTTTCCTCCTGTCTTTTCACGGAACTTTTATAGGCTCCCATTTCTCACCGCAAATGAGAAGCATTTGTTACAGCCGTCAAAGTCTTCATCTAGGCTCTTCAAAAGGCGATGCAGGAACACACCGCCTTCATAAATTACGCGTTTCATCTTCTTGCCCCGGCGACCATTACAGCTACAGTTCACGATTTGCATCCGTGAATCAATTTCTTCTCCTCTCGCGGCCGGAGACAGTTGACTGATGCAGACGGGAAGTTTCTCGCTGTTTTGTTGATTGCCCTCAGCCACTTCGGCGCCCCCGATCGCCGCTCCCGTCGAAGGTCGCGCCTTGGAAGGGTCCTGTTTAAGGCGACTGCGTAGCTGCGCGGGCCAAGGTCAGGAAGCGAGGGAGGCGATACGGGCCACCACTAACACCGCGCTACTTAGCGCCTCGTCGCTCCTACCCGCAGGGCGTGCAACGTTTCCGTCCTAGCGCTTTACCGTGTCGACTAGATCTGCATCGGTTGTTCACGATAAAGTGAGCACTTTAGAAATGAACCTTAGAAAAAAGAAAGTCACTGCGCCTGCATGCATGTATTTTAATGGGCGCACTGAGTCACATTCGCCCAGTAAAGTTGGTAACGATGGATGGAAAGTAGTCCCATACATTAATGTCGACGAAAAAGTGTTAGGTAACCAACTATGGTAACTTAAAATTATGTTTATCACTTTCTGTTATTTTTAATTCATTGAAGTGTAAAGATTAGCAAATTCGTTAAGTTTTTACTTTCATAATAATTTCACAGTTTCATTTGACCGAAGGATGAATAAAGTGATGAGGCCGTTGGCTATGTTAATTTTACATAAGACGGAAGAATATACAACGTGTATACAAGTAGATCTTAAGCAGGGCTTTCAAAAGTGCTCACTTTGTCGTGAACAGCGTTTAACAGTGTCATTTTATTACACGCGATGAAAGTACACAGATCAAACTACCTGCGTATAATCGCACTTTTCTCTTACCGCTCAAAGAAAATTCATAGACAAGCTTTAAAAATGCTATATTTGACTACTTTCACAATTTTTTTCCTCCGTTAATACACTTAATATGATAAAAGTAAAAAGATAGCGATATAGACAATAGTTTTTTAAATCCTTTCTGGCAAAACTTCGTATTTCCAGAACATTTTGCTACCGAGATACGCGTTTACGATCAAACAACGATTTCACAGAAAAAGTTTTAGAACCTAGGACTCTTAAGGCGTATTTGCTCCTGGAAAGGATTCCCTGGTTAAGGCCGCTGCCTACTCGGCGATTTGAACTTAGTTGTAGGGTCCTTGAAATACTCGTTTGTTTACTAAACTAACGGGCCTCCAATGTTTTGATCTACGAGAAGATCGTACACGTTGTTACATTTCAGATAAATCATAAACGTGCAGTTATGGCGCGGGGCGCCGTTTGTAACATTTAATTAGAATCTGATATGAAGAACTTTGTAAGATTAGAAAGTCGAAATTCTTTCCAGCATTTTATTTTCTTTTCGTTCATCTTCTCCAACACATTCAAAAAAATTATTTTGTCTTCTCAAACATTTCCAACAATTATTTTTATCTTCTCCAAATAAAATTTAATAATTATTATTCGTTTTACATAATGAATTAATAAACAAGATGGAGATTTTTGTACATCGTCATTACGATGCAGATGTCTGCCATGGAAAAAAAAAAAAAAAAAAAAAAGGACTGAGCACGAAATTTTTTTTTCGTGCTCAGTCCTGTATTTTTTTTCCATGACAGAATCTGCATCGCATTGGCGAATGTCCAAAAATCTCCATCTTCTCATTCACCCCCAGTGCACTATTCATTCAAAGATCACTTAAATTAATAAACTTTCCAGACACCTTGCAGCAGTTATTTGTCAATAATACTATCTCTTTTTATGCACACACGTCCATCTTTGGAGGCGGTGAGAATTATTCTAAAGAAAAACTTAGTTCTATTTTACATCTGCCGTGCTTATGTTGTCTTCTGCCCTCCAATTGGCTGTCGTCTGACCATGATACATCTCTCCGCCAACCAGCAATGACGAGACGAGAGACAAGCAGGATTATTTTGTTTAGTACTTTTCTTTAATAAACGTTTAATGCCGACTACCCCCTAGGATAAAAATGAATGAAAAATACTTGCATGTGATCGCTGTGTCAATAATCTATTAAAATAGCCGAAGATTATACTGTTAACACCTATAATTAAGCGCTATTTGGAATAATAACGCCTATGATGAACGGTAAACATAACCTCGAAAATCTGCAATGTTACAACTTCAGACGAGGGTTGTTGAGTTCTTTCAAGACGTCACGCACATTAGAAATGTTCTAGGGTATTCCGAAATCGCTATAAACGGCTTTTTCAAAGCGCTGTATTTCAAAATATACCGGTCATATCAACTCGAAACTACTCAAGGGCCCTGCATTGAACCTTCCTGCGGACTCTCCACTAAAGGTTGTTCGCGATAAAGTTAGCACTTTTTAAATAAACCCTAGAAAAATGTCACTACTCCTACCTGCGTAATATTTTAACGGGCGCAATAAGTGACATACGCCTAGTAAAGTTGGTAACGATGGAGGGAAAGTAATTCCATATCTTAACATCGAATAAAAAGTGTTAGGTAACCATTTGTGACTACTTAAAATATTTTTTTTTCGCTTCCTGTTTTTTTACGCACCTTAGTGTAAAATTGAGCAGAAATGTACAATATTTACTTTTATAATAATTTCACAGTTTCGCTTGACCCGTCGCATGAATAAAGCGATGAGGCCCATGACAATGTTGATTTTACGTAAGGCGGGAGAATGTTCAACATGCATATAAGTCGAACTTAAGCTAGGCTTCCAAAAGTGTTCACTTTACCTTGAATAGCCTATAATAGAATATTAAGAGTCACCACGGAAAGTCCAATAGGTACACGCAGTGCGATGAGAACAATGCACGCCAGTTGAGAGCCTTGCGCTTAGCGGCGATGGGTGCACTCGATGTGCGTGCCAGTTTCGCCCTTACCGCCCCCGCGCTTCTCGGCCTCAAGGGTCAAAAAAAGTTCTGGGTGGACGGGAACTTATTCTACACAGATTGGGAATGTCAGAGCTTTTAGTCTGGCAACTAACAACTTTCACCTCCAGATAGCACTGCTGTCGTATTTGTACACTTTAAATCTGAATCAGTGAGAATTTCACTGTTTCAATCAGTCAAACGTATCTGACTGGTACAACAGTCACTTCAGTGAATTTCACTGATGAACCAGTGAAAAAAAAGCCATATTTCGTTCACTGATTGATTCAGTGACATTTTATACTGATCCGTCAGTCATATTTTCCACTGTTTTCTCAGTGGTTTATTTTTTTCACTGATGGACCAGTGAAACATCTGGGCAACTTGCTCCGTCTCTAAATATTTTCGACTGATGTATCAGTGAAACTGTGCATCGAACATAGTTTAGAAATGGCCGCTAAACGACGTGTATCAAGTGAAGTACCATAACAACGAATAAACGAATAAAACCAATACAAAATACTTTCTAAAATGCGTTTCGTCTTTCGAAACGCAATTTTACGAGGGAATATGAACACACAGACTTTCATTTCGTTTCTACGTCTTTCATTTCGTGTTATGTAATGGTCACAGCACTCTGTTTGAAGGTTTAAATTGCATTTAATGCGGCGAAGAGAGTGCACTCATATATTCTATTCGTTTTAACAATATCCTAACGGTACCAATCAAACCAAAAACGAAAAGTATGTGCAAAGAATTTCAAACTATACGATTTCGCAGTGATACTATAAAATTATATATTTTCCTAGAACAGCTTTAATTTGGTGTAGTAGCTCAGATGGCGAGGCAACGGTCTAGAAACGACAGGTGCGCGAGTTCAATTCCTGCAATTTCTTTTTACTTTGTTAAATTACGGTAAATTGCACAATATAAATAGAAAATTATCGTAAATTCGTTTATTTAATGTAATTATTTGCCTACATTCAATAAAAGCAATATTTAATTCCCCACTGCAATCAGCCGTCGTTTATTCAACCAGTGAAATTGTTTCACGTCACTAATTCAATCAGTGAAATTTTTCACTGGAACAATCAGTGGTTTTCCACTGGTTCTAAGTGGCAATATTTTCATTTATTATAGAAGTTGAATTTCACTGCAAATCAGTGGTTTCCCACTGATTCGAATTTTTAGAGCGTACATTCATTTTTATGCACACAATAAAATAGTCTTTTTATTATTCATAAAAATAAAGGTATCGGTGTAAAATCTTCAGAATTGTATTATTCTAGAACTTTACTTAGAAAACAAACTTTTTTATTTGCACTGCGAGCGGAAATGTAATGAAATAGGCTATATCCACAGGTTTAATATTTTCTTACACATGGATTTTGTAAAACATTTTATTACGCCATTTCTATATCCAGTGCAACAACAGAATAGTAAATTTCTTTTTGATGACTGCTATATTTTTTATATTTTTAAATCCGTAACCTCTCTATACAGAAATAAACGTATTTACGGGAGCTCAGTGCCAAACAATCGTATTTTTAATATTCACTCTTGCAAACAGAATCAGAGAACTTGAATAACAATTACAGAATAAAGCTGATACTCAATATAATGTATAGTGTATACCGCAGTTCCGGCCGAAAACCAACGTCTACGTACGAACATGTGGAATTTCTGCATTTACCGCCTTTAATGATCGCAGGTGATCATTAAGAGTTGCGATTTTCGTCCGTATACAATGACACGGAAACGAGCACATGCATTCAACGTTTGTTTCGCTGTATGATTACGTAGTAACGTATAGTTTTGGGCAAACTCGAAACCGCTCGTCGTACGAGTGCCGGATGGTTTGTTAATCCACCTGTTCGCCATTTCCATAGATCGTCGTCGTATTTTGTCCCCAACGACGACGGGTTGTCGAGCAATTCGAAGCATGAACACTTAATTTTTTTTAATTTTAAAGTTTACTCCCGAGGATTTGAACTCGTGACCCTTGGATCGCAAGTCGATAGTGCTGACCACTGCGCTACTCGACCGTTTTGGAAATGATGTTTTTCTTTCCACTCATAAGATTGTTTGCATGCCTACTATAGGTATTTAAGTTGTTATCATTTAACCCTTTGAGGACGACACAAATTTACTAGCACTGTGGATAAGTTTGGCGTGAGCTGCCTATATTCTACACCACAACAATATAATTTTGTGTGGTCTCTGTATTTCCACTTACCATTGTCCTATTGGTCCTGGCTACACCAGGCACGCCTACTGTACTCTGCAAGCTTTATTATTGGCTGGCCGTCTGCCAATGAAGTCACGCGTTGGCTGTGTACCAGTTAATGCAATCCATCGTGTTCGTTTGAAAAATTATTGAAAAGAAAGTCTAGCGAATTAGTGAAACGATAAAAGTGCGCGCTTTGTCTTCAAGAGCAAATATATTTCCACATAAACGTCACCCCGAGTATATACGTGCATACTCCTCAAAGAGCTAAGGAATATAGGTACAAAACAAATATCAAACACTCCAGATGTATCGCATATGAAACGCCATGCACTATTTGACAGCAGTAAAATCCACGATGTAGCTAAGAAGGGGAAGTACATAGAGGCGCGTGAAGTCTTTATAACAACTTTTTCTCAGTAAACGCGATTTGTACTGTGAAAAATCAACATTTGTTAACGTCATGGACGAAACGTGTTATTTTTTCTTGTGCATGTCGTTTCGTTATCATATTTATGTCTTTAAACACAGCAGTAAACAGTTTATGTCTTGGGATAGCTATCAAAAGTAATAAAGTTCTTTTATCTAAGTACATAGATTTACTCTCCTACAGGATCATGGGAGTCTTACTATTTTACTGTGCTGTTGAGCTGATTGATTACTTTGAAAAAGTAAGGGGGAAATATTCAAATTTCAAAACAGAAATAGTGCTACTGAAATATTTGTGCGGCAATGCGTCACGCACAGTGAATTCAAACAAAGGTTGCCTTGTTCGACAGTCTGGTGTCGCCAGACACAAAGTAGGGATGTTCATTTCACGTGGCGGTAATTTTTGGTTTCTGAATTCCTACCGAAGATTAATAATTGGTACCTCTCAATCATGGAATGTATTAGAATACTCGTTACGCGGTAACCTAATAAGTCAGAGGAAGTCGACCTTTTTTTTCTTCTTTCATTTGAAAGAAAGGATTATGAATTCACTATCGAGAATTAAAGAACTACTGAAGGCGGATTGTGAATTTTGAAAATAATTTGTTTTGTGAATGGGCGTTTGGAAAAAAATTACTGGCATCACGTAGCTACAAAATATTATCACAGTGTGTTCCGTTGCTTACAAAATGTGTTGGTCAGAGGGAATACATATAGCCAAATGATCGCATAAGACTGCTTTCGTATTGCAAAGTAAAGTAAAAGGCAGTGAAGTTTTCTACGCTCGAAAAAACCTCCCCAACATCGTCACTTCAAAAAATAGAAATGATTATTATCTAATAGCACGCCATTCGTAAACACATTCACTTTCAATTACAGATTTGAAAAGATTCTTGGCCAGTTTTTTTTAAATTATGATACGACCCACGTGACGCTACAAAGAATAACATTTTCAGAGGGTATTATTGCATTTCTTTAAAGGTTTGTAGGCGTAGGCCTACAGAAATCTTTTCAAAAATATTCGCTGATGGTAGACCAGTTATAATTTCTTTAAAATTGATTTAGATACTGGTAGAATTATTTTTTAAATATTTATTAAAACCTTTAATTTCACAGGAAAACAGCTTTATGAAACAAGTGTAAACGAAGATTGTATTTTAAGCAACATACACAAATTCACTGACACTGAAGATCGGATTGAAGTTAGCTGCCTATATTCTCCATCCCACCAATAGAAGTTGTGTTGGTCTCTGCATTTCCACTAACCATCGTCCCATTGGTCCTGGCCACACTGGGCATTCTTACTGCATTCTGAAACATTTATTATTGGTGGCCTTCAGCCAATGACGTCGCTCTTTTACTATGCACCAATTAATGTATCGCGACAAATGTAACATATTTTGCAATCCACCGTGTTCATCTCAAAATTTATTAAAAAGGACAGTTTTATTTTTACGAATTGATATTTTTGCTAGCCGTACGTAGATTTCGATAAAGCCCAACGAAACAGTGAACAATAATAGTTGGAGATTTTCATTCAATAACAAATAAACATCCATATTAAAGTAGCCCCGAATAGATACGTGCGCACTCCTCAAAGGGTTAAAAATATGTCTGTGGACTACATTCGTTGTCAGTACTAAATGCACGGTTCTCGAAAATATCCAGGGCCGCGGAGCGTGTAGTGGCCAGACTACTCGCTTCCCACCTAGGTGAACCGGACTCGATTCCAGACGGAGGCACTCCAAGATTTTCGCACGTGGGAACATGTGCCGGACGATATCGCTGGTCGGCGGGTTTTCTCGGGGATCTCCCGTTTCCCCGCGCACTAGCATTCCGGTGTTGCTCCATATTCACTTCGTCTCACCCTCATCGGCTCACTCACTCACTCGAAAATACTGGAGAATTATTTTTCAATATATATATATATATTTTAACTGAACGTCTGCAGACCACGTGGAGACCACCTTAAGGAGGCCGCCTACTAGCCGCTTGGAATGTGTTGCAGTGTGTTGGGAGATCCGTTTTTTTCCCGAAACTGTTCCACGTGCGCCCAATGTGCTAATTTACGAAAAGAAAACAAACGTCAGGCGATGTCTGAATGTCATTTTTTCAAGACACTATGCACGTTAGAATCACTATTTCCAAGCCCTCCGACATAGCTAAAAACAATCATTTTCAGACTGCCGTATGTCAAAATGTGCTTGCTGGATCTACGCGAAACTCAGATACGATCCTGCATTGAATTTTGGATCGGACTTTCCAGTAGTAAGATAACATGGTCACCGTTTAGAGTCCCATAGAAACAAACTGTTCGACAAATATCTTACGCGCCAGTTTGGCGCTTCGCACATAATGGCGATGCGGCACTTGATTTGCATGCCTTAGCGTTCGCTCGCTCCTGAGCCATGTCGCGTCAGGTAGGCGGCCTCCTTAACACACACCTGAGATCTACCACCCCCCTCTCCGCAAGGGTAACAATAGTGTCCGCGCTTCGTCATCAGAGTCCATTGTCGCTGATGTCCCTGGATTTGATACGCATCTGCTCTTAAGGCCGGGTGGAATTTATTCTTCCTCCCTCTACCCCCCCCTTGACGAACCAGGTGTGGTCGCACCCCCCCGAGAAACCCGGCGAGTGGCCCGCCAATCAAAACGGAGCTGATGGTCCTGACATTCCATTAGCAAGGGTGGGTGGGTGGTTTTTTTTTTTTTGGAAAACCTGGCCGCTGTCACATCGCACAGGTGCTGAAAGTAGACCTGAGAAGGCAAATGGAAAAACAACGGCGCAACGAAAATTTTTTGGCGTCTTGTAGAATATCATATTTTGTTTTCTAAGCGTATAGGTAGGGACCTGCAACTATACTTCATTTGACACGCCTTGTGTAACTCTGCGCCAATAAATGATAAATTCATAGTTGTGTGACCCCATCACGCGCACGTCAGTCAGAAAGGGCGTGGCTTCTCATCTATGAAGCAGCCAATGGATAATTGAAGCTGGCTCCGGTATATAAAGTACTGTGAAGTTCAGCGTGATGCCAAATAGTAACACGAATTTTGCATATGTCTTTACTTATAGGTAGGGGCCACGTGTTTTTCAGGGGAAATATTTCAAGACCAGTTGTACTCCAAAACACCTCAGTTCACATGCACTTTCGTGGTTGGATGATTTTTGAATGTCACGTGGCGTCACGCATCTCACCGCGAATCATGGACGTTCAGTATCGGAGTACTGCATTATGATTGGCCCAGTCAAATAAGAACATGTCTTCTCACGTAGACGCGCGGCCAATAGCCAAAGGAAGTTGTGATTGTGGACGTATAGGATATTGAAGAATAGCTTGAGCATAAATATTTTCTTGAAAAATACGTGGCCCTACGTATAGGTATTGGGCAGAGAGGAAAAATAAATATCTTGCGTTTACACCATTCCCCGCTGAAATTGCCAACGTTGCTTCTGACGCTTTTCCCTGTAGACTACATAAAAACAGTTATTATATATTTATGCCAAAATTACTTTCCCCCCCCCCCCCCAATTTTAGGAAGAAGCAGATCATAAAATCTAACAAGTGGAATTATTTACCCAGGGAAATAATGTTTACGAACGACTTCAAAATATCCACGTAACCGCAGAATCAAACATTTATTAAAATTTTTGAGTAAAATAAAATTTTCTGGTGTTTTTAAATTTGTTATTACCCCCAAATTCTCGTACAAAAAAAAATTCTACGTATACCTTAAAATGCGTTATGATTAGATACCTGAAGAATTAGCGGATTATTTTTGAGACATGCTA
Source organism: Dryococelus australis (assembly GCA_029891345.1). Classification (NCBI taxonomy): domain Eukaryota; kingdom Metazoa; phylum Arthropoda; class Insecta; order Phasmatodea; family Phasmatidae; genus Dryococelus; species Dryococelus australis. Next base: position 34,113,295 of record CM057008.1, read on the forward strand.
GAATTCAAAACACATGAGTTTGTAGGCTATAGCTTTAGCCATTGGTCCACACGGTGTTGGACGCCTCCTGGAGAACGCTGGCCCAATCGTCGCCTTCCACCGTGACAGCAGGCAACCAATGCGCAGTTGATATCGGCATATTTCTACCAAGACTGCAGAGTCTACACTGCAGGTCATTGAACTCGCGAATTCTTCAGGTCTCTAGTTATAATGATTCGTCTCAACATACCGTGTGTTTGCATGTTTTAACAGAACTAACCGAATTTCCTTCAGCTCCCCAAGCGCCCTTCAATCCGCCTCTGGTTTGGATACAAGCGAGGTAATGACAAGCAATATTAACAATTTAGAATATTTTTTAAAAGCATTACTACAAACAACACAAACGAAAGAATGTTCAGTAGGAAAAGGCTGTTGAAGAAGAACTCCTTGACTGTACCTATAAAGAACACAAACGTCAAGTTACTTAGTAATGCCTGTGTAAATAAGAGCGGAAACGAAAAATTCAGATGAAAAATTATGGCGGTTTCGTAGAGAGTGGGTTTTAGAGCAGTCCCGCATCTTGAAAAGGAATTGTAATTAAATCTAATGGTGATACATCGTTTGCTGATATTTCCCATTTTCCACTCAGCAGCACGGATTTTTTTTCGCGATGCTGGATTTGAACACAACAGCTGCGTCTATTAGAACGAGACGACATTCGGCAGAATCGTACTTGCTTACGACTACTTTGAACGATTTAAGGATTCTGAAAACTCATTCATCTGCATAGATGTCTGTCGTGGGTAAATGTAGGACTCAACGAAGAGAAGGAATGGAATGACACAACTGTGAACAATTTTTAACTTAGGCACGTGACGCACATAAAAAAAAAAAAAAAAAAACAAATACCGATTCTAACACCGAGCAAGATGGTGCAGTGGTAACTCACTGGACTCACATTCATTCGGGAGGACCCGGGTTCGATTACCTGGTCCGACCATCCTGATTTCGGCCTTCCATGGTTTTCGGAAATGGCTCCAGGCGAATGCTGATATGGGTCCCTAACAAAGTCCATGGCCGATTCCTTCTCCAAACCCTCTTCCTTGCGCAACTTGCACCGTCCCTAATGACCTCGCTGTCGACGAGACGTTAAGTCCAACTACCTATAGGCTGTTCACTATAAAGTGAGCACTTTTTAAGGCCCTTCCAAAAGGCATTAACCTCCGATAAATATATCTTATTGCAGCCTAAGGCAAAAAATTTTGGTGGTGGTGAAATGTATACACTGTCTTTATTGGTCACATTGGAATGTTTATAATAAAAAGCAGCAAGAAGTTGGAAATTTGATGAAAGGAAAAATTTATAAGAGCCTTAAAAAGTTCTCACTTTACCGTGAACAGCCTATACCTACCGATTTTATACGTATGCCCTCGTTAGTACGGCAAAGCGCAACTACTGAATACTACATTGCTGCAGAAATATTGCAGCAGCGTGCCATATACTCTCTAGGCCTTGTCTAGGAGAGCGAGAAGCCCAATGTAAATAGGGGGCCCGATGTGGTCGAACGATTAGCACGCTCCCCTCCCACCAAGGCGAACCGGGCTCAATCCCCGGCCGGGTCGCCGGATTTTCGCAAGTGGGAATCGTGCCGGACGATGCCGCTAGTCAGTGGGTTTTCTCAGGGATCTTCCGTTTTCTCTCCCCTTCATTCCGGCGCCGGTCCATATTCACTTCAATCACCCTCATCGGCTCTCAAGACTTTGCTGTTACGAGCCGCCCAAATCTCTTCACTCACTCACCGAATGGAATATCATGGCACCTTGTTTCGAAGAATTTTTTTTTTGTGTACAAGTAGAAAATACCACAGAATCTGGAGACACATCCGAAGCTGAAAGCAGGGGGTGATTTGCTCCGAGGGTGGCATGAATATTTCATACGTCGTCCACACCTATTGTGAGCGGAACAATGGCGGATGCGATGGTGACGTGAAAAGGATAACCCCCTACCCACATTTTTTTTTTTTTTTTTTACCCATCATGTTTCGCCCCTGACGTGTGGGCCACAAAAACGTTCTCTTCGGTCTAGAGTCGTTTCACTTACCTGCATCTTCGTGGTCACTCGATTCCTCAAAGGTTTTTTTTTTCTTTCTTGTTTTGTTCTCTTCCTGTACGGATTTTATCTTCACCTGTCGCAAGCAGGGCCAATCGTGTAACCCACAGAGAAAAAAAAAAGTCTTTAATTCTTGTCGCCAAGCAGGATCATTAGGGACGAATCTGGTAGTCTCCACTGTTAAAAACAATTTCCTTCGTTTTACGGAAAAGTGCCGGTAAAAAATTATCCAGAAGTGTCCGTAAACTCTCCGTAAAATTACGGACACATTGATTTTCAGAAACGGAATTTCCGCAAATGTCACGGAACTTCTCTTTCAATTTCCAAGTTAGTTTTCTGTACTTTAAGTTTAAAATAAAAAGAGATAATTACAGTGTCTTTAATTTTCGCTATGTGGGTGTTCTGCCGTGTATAAAACTATATTTAAAAAAATTAAAATATTTTGTACTTAAGAGAGATTTGAATCCGAGTCAAAAGATTACCATCCCATAACTCTAACCATTTTTTATTATAAAAATAGATTTATTATAACACACGATATACAGAGGCGTTTACCCTTAACCTATTATATACAGTACACATTTACCTACAAATCTCACTTGAAACTTGTGGTATAACTTAAATATTTTTTTAATCGAAACACGAAAGGAAAAATTCGATTTCTATTAAATCTAGTGTATTTTTAGTGTTGCCAAATGTACAGACGCCTGGTGCTATTTTTTAATGTTTGAAACAATAGGTCATAGTCACGTGGATAACCTTAACTGCCGCAGAAACGATAATTTTCTTGTTACAGTGGCAAAGAAAGCTTCGTGTGGAATCGGCATTGTTCGTCCTCGTAACTCGAAGCCAAAGAGGGAATACGGAGACTTCCCGTATCTTGTATTTACGGACTTAACTCTGTTTTCCGTTATTACGGATTGCTTTCCGTATATACACTGTACATTTCCGTAAAACATTCCGTAAATATACGGAAATTGTTAACAGTGTGGCTAAACGAATGCTACTCGTAGTCGTTGAAATTGTCCATTGCCCTTAATTTGTTTTTAACACAACGTGAAGTTGGTAAGGATAAAGGTTCATATCGCGTTCTGCGTAATTATTTCGGCCAATGGGAATCTGTAGAGACCAGAATAATTCGCGAGTTCGATGACTTGCGGGCTAGGCTCTAAATTCTTAGGTGCAAATATGTCGATATCAAAAGCGCATTGGTTGTCTGCTGTCAGAGTGGTGGGAAGCGACGATTGGACCAGCGAGGCGTCAATCTCCGTGTGGACCAATGGCTTAAGCTGTATAAACACACGTGTTTTGAATTCTAGCTTGTCCGAAAATGAATCCGCGAATTCTTCAGGTCTCTACGTATCTGAACATGTCAGCAACCCGTTGTGGCAATTACACTTTGCTCAACAGTCAAAATAATGTTACTTTTCACTTTGTGGCCACTGCAGATTACCCACAACATATTGTAAATGTTCCGGTTTACCCACCACGCGTTCTCAATATTTCGCGTTTATCCACGTTTAGGTTAGACTATGTTAGGTTAAGTTACATTACTTTGGGATACGTTGCGTTTCGTTACGCTAGGTTCCGTTAAGATAGCTTACGTTAGGTTCGGTCAGGATAAGTTATTTTTAGGTTGGATTTTGTTACGTTAGTTTAAGTTCACTTCGTTTAACTCTGTGTACTGTACATATCATTTAAGATTCGATTTAATCATATAGTTCCCAAATATAACTATAGCCAGCACAACGCATTGTGGGTAAAACTGGAATACCCTCAACATGTTGTGGGTCATTTGCAGTGGCCATAAAGTGAAAACTAATATTGTTTTGGCTGTTGAGCAAAGTGCAATTGCCTCAACGCGTTGTAAATGTTTTCAGAAGCCAAGAGGTCGAAATAATGACACAGAAGGCGTTGGGGTAAATATTTCGGGCAATGGGCGAATTCGGTGATTGCGAGTAACATAAATACAAAAATCACACGATGGTTGATGGTACGAGTAAGTCAGACTCTGTGATAATAAAAAATTCCTAAGGTTTATTATTATTAGAGATCTGAAAAATTCGAAGTTTCATTTCGGGACAAGCTAGAATTCGAAACCTCGTACGTTTGTATAGCTTATGTTATTGGTCCACCCATTAGTTTACACCTACTGGACAAAATCTGAGCCAATAATAAACACACAATAAAATGCATATCCAATCACCGTCTTCCGCTAGTACAATAAGCAACCATGAAAAGTAATATTTGCATGATTTTACATACGAATATGGAGCATAGCCTAGAGGTATATGAGCTCGCGAATTATTCAGGTCTCTATTTATTATTAGTTTATTAGATGAATTCTATTATAGTGGACTTATTAATGTCGCCCGCTGTTATGCCTGCCGGCTTATCAGTGAACAGCTTACAAAGTAACTTAAGACCTAACTTAACACTTTCAGGACTATGCTCGAGTGTAGTTCCGGCGAAACTTGTTTTAATACTTCATTCCACATAAAAAACAAAAACGGGTCCGAGTATACTCACATAAATTCCCTATTTCTCAACGATTTTAAACAGTAACTAATACAATATCAACGGCGAACTTTGTAAATGAACAACACATTTTTGTGTAGTTACGGAAATCAACACGGTGGGATGTACATACATCCTGTTACAAACGAAAGAACATTTTGTTGGGAAACGGTAAACTCGGCGCTCCATTGGTTGGCAGCCGGCCAATACGGAAAGACTGGTGTTTTGCCCAGTAGAATGGCGTTGAGCGACATTAGGGACCAATAGGACACTGTGTCCCTGCAGCTGTATGGATATAGGAGACTTGCGTCTAGCTTGTCTTTAAAGCTGGTGAAAGTGTGCAGACCTCAAAGTGTTAAACCAACATCCATGCCTAGAGACCTGCAAAATTCGCGTTATTTTTTGGCATCCCACTAAAACTCACAGTACTGTTTATACTCTAGCCGGCGTCGTTCCTCCATTGGCTACTGCCCAGATGTGAGGTCACTCCCTTTCTGAGTGAAGTGTACGTGATTGGGATACACGAGCGTCAAGTTGTCATTTATTGGCGCAGAGTTATCCGGGGGCGTGCAATGTAAAGTATGGTCCAATGACAAACGTGTTGCAAAGGTAAACGTGTTTTAAGTTTAAACTGTCCTCAAATAAATAACGCGAATTTTGCAGGTCTCTACCTATGGATATCTGGGATTCGAACCCAGAACCTCCCGTGGCCCAGACCGCGGCGCACTAATTGACTGCGCCACCGGAAGTAGGCTTTATAACTTGAAATAATTAGTATTGCGAGTTGTTCATAAATATTTGACGCCATAAACAAATTGGCTACCCTATAAGTGAATAAATTTTACAACTCAAAGGAGTTCTTATCCGACCGTAATTTACGAGTCGGCGACGAGATCGTTCCCTCGTTTCGTGCAACAAGAGGACGATTTGTTCAACTCGTGAGTGCAGGTGTGTTCCCGAAATCTGCACCTCAGTAAACTGCAGACGTTCCCAGGAGAACGTAATTTTCCTATCGGCTGTTCACGGTAAAATGACCACATTTGAAAGCCCTGCTTAATATATACTTATATGCACATTGTGTATCCTCTCGCCTTATGAAAAATTAATACTGACGTGGGCCTCATCACTTTATTTATGCACCGGTAAAGTGAAACTGTGAAATTATTAGAAAAGTAAACATTTGAAAAATCTGCTCATTTTTGCACTTTGATGCATAAAAAAAAAAAAGCAAGAGAAAGAATTATCTAAGTTATCTCAAATGGTCACCTAACACTTTTTATTCGACGTTAAGATATGGAACTACTTTCCCCTCCATCGTTACCAACTTTACCGGACATATGTCGCTCATTGTGCCCGTTAAAATATATGCAGGTGGGAGCAGTGACTTTTTTCTAAGGTCGATTTCAAAAATGCTCACTTCATCGTGAACAGCCTTAAGTTTGGTTTCCCGCGCTTACGGTTTAAAAAAAAACGACTACAAAAAATTGTCCTCCATAATCATTCTACTTCTGCATACGGCAAGCAAACGAACAACAGAACGGTATACAAGCACTTTAACCCCAGAAGCAAAAGTAATGCAAATACATTCGGCCTCTGAATCAAGTTTCACACGAAATCGTACGCCAACTGGACAACAGATATCCGTGGTCAGAAGAGTGGAGTTTGGTCCAGAGATATGGCTGACTCTTCACATCGGGATCGTAAGAGCAGATTAGCGTGGAACTATGTGAGTATGGAGCTGCACCGAAATGAAAGAGCGATACACTGTTTGAAAAAATAAATATTTCCCTTCATTTTACAGAAAAGTGCTGGTAAAAATCTATCCAGACGTGTTCGTAAACTCTCCGTAAAGTTACGGACCCATTGATTTTCAAAAACGAACTTCCCGTAAAATTCCCTAGTTAGTTTTCCGTACGTCTAGTTTAAATAATTTTTAGTATATATTTTATTTTAATTTTCACTATGAGGGTGTTGTACCGTGTATAAAAATATGTTAAAAAAAAGTTAATTTTTTAAAATAATTAAGCAAGATTTGAACCCGATTCGAAAAGTTGCAAGTTCACGATCCTAACCATTTTTTTTTTTTTTTTTTTTTTTTTTTTTTTTTTTTTTTTTTAAACCTTCCTTTGACGTTGTTGTGACATGTTTGACGTTGACGAAGCTCTAGTGAGACCAACCTGTTGGCGAATTCCCAGTGCGACAATCGAGCCGAGCATCTGCCATGTCGGAGGAACCGGGGCGCGACCCTCCGACTACAAGTCGGCAACCCTAACCCTGAGCTATGAGGGCACAATGCTCACGTGGTGACACTGGTTATAACTTTTGAATTTCTATATTAGTTACCTAAGCGACTTTCTTTAGTTTCTGTTAACGTTAGTGTATTTAAAGTGTTGCTAAGTGTTACATACTCCTGTTGATACTTTTTAATCTCTGGAAGATCTTGGATAACCTTAACTGCTGCACAGAAACGATCATTTTCTGGCTACAGTTCCGAAGAAAGTTTCGTGTAGACTCGGCATTGTTCGGGCCCGAAACCCGAAGTTATAGGAAATACGGAAATTTTTCCGTATTTTGTATTTACGCGCTTAACTCCGTTTTTCGTCATTACCGATTGCGTTTCCGTATAGTTAGGCTACTGTGGATTTTCGTAAAAATTTCCGTAAATTTCCGTAAATATAGGGAATATTTTAACAGTGTGCAAGCGAGAGGTCCCCGAGGAAAACCCGCCAACCAGCAACGCTGCCCGCCACGATTCCCACGTGCGAAGATCCAAGGAGCGACCCCGCCGGAAATTCGAACCCGGTTCGTCTTGGTGGGAAGCGGGTAGTCTGGCCGCTACAACACCGCGGCCCCCTGGACAGAAGAGATACCGATAACTAGGGATAGGAAAATTTCTTGAGTTCAGTGACCTGTAGGCTAGACTCCACAGTCCTGTGTACACTCGAGCCTCAGATGTTCGTCCATTGGCTGCTGCCCCAGAGAGTAGCCAGTGTTACTATAAGCTATTCACGATAAAGTGAGCACTTTTTAAGGCCCTGTTAAATTTTTCCTTTCAATTAATTTCTACCTTTCCGCCATATTTTAATGTAAATATTGCAAAATAACTAATAAACACAGTGTATACATTTCATCATTCACAGAAGTAAACGTCTGAGAATGTAATAAAATACATTTATTAGGAGTTAATGTCTTTTGGAAGGGCCTTAAAAAGTGCTCACTTTACCGTGAACAGCCTATGGCACTTGCTACTTGTTTCTCTGTATGTCTGCCATTGGTTCAGAGTCGTCCAGGTCGTGTCTAATGAACTGCGATCCAATTGCAAAGCTGACTTCAGTGTTCACATGTTGGACGTATAGATTGGATTGTCCTGAAATGAACTCGCGAAATGTTCCTATCCCTACAAATAACACAAGCCCGTAAAATTTAGACCATTTCTTCGCAATTGATGATATCCAGACATTATTACCTACCAATTTTTGCAATCTGCCATGGTACTGTAGGCTTATTTTGTGTTGTTGCTAAATTATTCGGGGTTATAACTTATTCTGGAACAAAAATAAATTGTTTATCTATAGTGTATTAAAATATTTTTAAAATGCTTAACTTTACTCATTAATTTCATTTTATAGTCATATAGTCCCTTTTCCTCTTGTTCATGGTTGAGCGGCAGACACATGCAAGATTCGCGTTATTATCTGCCATCAGGCTGGACTTCATAGTACTGTATGTACCGGAACTGACCCCGTTCTTCCATTGGCTGCTGCGTAGATGTCAAGCCATGCCCTTTCTAAATGAACCACACGTGATTGGGGCTTACAACTGTGAAGTGTTAAATGATTGGTGCAGCGTTACCCAGGGTGTGTCAGACACAGTATGATCCAATGACAGGGGTATTGCAAAGGTACGAGTGTTTGAAGTTTAACGTGTCCCCAAATAATAACGCGGATTTTGCAGGTCTCTAAGGAGCGGGCTTGGATTTCCGCCTGTGCGTGGTTTTTGGATTGTCACTGTGAAGAGTGCGACAGAAGTGAGCATAACAGAATATTCCAGACATTTTCCCCCCCTAAAATGAGCAGGTAAGAAGTAAAGAATTTTCTTGAAGATGAAAAATGTGCAGCTTACATTAGTCGGTTACATAACCTCAATTTGTGGAAAAACCTTATGTGATGTGAGAATTCGAATACCATTTCTGAATTCAGCACAAGAAAATATATGCGAATGAGATAAAAATATGAAAAACTTCTTTTTTTTTTTACCTTACCTGTGAAGGCGAGAGCCAACGGCCCAACTACAACCTGAACCTACGTCCTTAAATGTAGGTATAGGCCATTCACGGTAATGTGAGCACTTTTGAAAGCCCTCCCATTTGGAATAATACTCAATAAATATGTTGTATTGTAGCCTTGGACGTTAATTTCCGAGTGTTGTGGAATTTATATACTGTGTTATTACTTACAGTAAATAGCAATATTTATTTTAAAAAAATTGGTTATAGGATTAAAAATGTCCTCAAAAGTACTCACTTTACCGTGAACAGCCTATGATGTAAACGAACCGTGGCTACAGGCCTGAGTCGAATTCGGAAGGAACCGGGTTTCAATCCCGATACGGCCATCCTGATTTACGTTTTGCGTGGTTTCCCATAATCACTCCAAGCACATTATGGAATAACTCTGTACTAGAGACCATGGACTATTAATTACTCCTTCTCTAATGAATTTCCCTTCAACGAGACGTTAAACCCAACTACCTACCTAAAGACTGTTCACGATAAAGTGAGGTGAGCATTTTTAAAATTAACCTTAGAAAAAAGTCACTCCCCCTCCCTGCGTACATTTTAGCGGGCGCACTGAGTGATACGCGTCCAGTAAAGTTGGTAACGAGGGAGCAAAAGTAGATCCATAGCTTAACGTCGAACAAATAGAGTTCGGTAACCGGTAACCATTTGTTATAATTTAAATTATTTATTTCGCTTCCTGTTTATTTTTTATGCTTGTAAGTGTGGAAATAACCAGATTTGTAAAATATTTATTTTTCTAATAATTTCATAGTTTTGCTTGACCGACTCACGAATAAAGTGATGAGGCCCATGACAATACTAATTTTACATAAGGCGGAGGAATACACAAAGTGCATACAAGAAGATCTTAAGCTGGACATTCAAAAGTGCTCATTTTACCACGAACAGTCTGTACCTACCTACATACGAATCAGAAACGTAACCATCAGGAAATGTTCATCATTCATCATGTAGGAGAAAATTTTTTTTCTAACCATTTTAAGCTGTTTATATGTTCCTTTGATGGTTCTCGAGTTTCTTGGAGAACATTCCAATTTTTTTATTTCTTAATTTTATGTTAAATTTCTCTAGTTTAAAGTTCAATGTACGTTTGATGACAATATATGCATTTTATTCATTTTTTTGCATCATAAGATGTTTTGTTGATTAATTTTCATACGATTGGCAGCTGTTTTTTTTTTTTTTTTTTACTACTTGTTCTAGTGTAGAAAAGACGATGCTTCTTTGTTGTTGATAGAGTGAACGGATTTTTTCAAAACTCTATTAACATTTTCTACTTACGTAATATGTAGGTTAAACAATAACCCAGAGTTAGTACTTCTGGTGCTCTTATAATAACAGCTATCGTGGGCTGAAAATAATGTGCATGGAACAAATTACTAAAAATAGTTTCAATATTACTTTTTCCAATTATAATGCTTGACGTTGCAAAATGTGATTTTTGGAGCATCCAGAATAAAACCACGCTTAAATTTTGATTAAAAATGAACAATTTTTAACCGATATTTTAAACACTTAAATACGTAAGACTTAGCAAATTATTTTACAGTATTAGAAAATACAAGTAGTTTTTTTTTTCCCCTGGCAATTAGGGTAGCGTGCGTAATACTTTATAATGAGGTGCGCATGATGCTGTATAGTTCATTCACTGTTACTCCCAACTTTACTGAAGCCCTGCTGAAGTTCTACTTCCAGGATGTTCCTCCGCCCCATGCAAACAAAAACCACACCAAAGGGACAACACGCCGCATTCGTACGCACTCAGTGTAATCATATTTTGCTTAAGGACGTTTTCTTACAAAGCATTACCAATACACCTTTTTTCTCTCTGTTTTTATCCGTGTTAATTCCAAATGAAATGTTTTAAATTATATATTGAATAACATAACTAAACTTTAAATTAGTAAAATTTTAGGTGTTTTTATGTTAACAGAACATGTTTAAAGAACAACCGAGCACGTTATATATGGGGTGAATTATCAAAGGTTTGATTTAAAAAGTATGAAGTTATCGTGAGTAGACTATACAGTCAGGGGGAATGATCCGTTGGAAGCCACACACAACCCCACACACACACACTCTCTCTCTCTCTCTCTTTCGTCTACTTTAACGTGTGATTGTTTCCTGGTATTCCGGGCGCTGTCAGGGAGGCCGAAGCGCCATGCCAGACTAGTTGTCCCCCGCGGCCGCCAGGAGCGCTGGTAGCTCGACGCCCGATACGCAGGGGCGACGGCGCGAAGAGAAGACGGGATGTCACGGGGCGTCTGTCGGGCAGCCGCGCGCCGACCAAGATGAATCGACGTGGCCAGCGGCGCGCGGGGGAAAGTAGATGGACCGGTGGCTCCCGGAGTCGAGGTGGTCCATCGCATTCCTGTCCCAGCATCCCTCCCTCTCTTCTCGGGACAGATAGCATCTCCCCCCCCCATCCCCCCGCACTTCCTTCGTGTTAAGTGCCCCTGAGCGCGCGCGTCGCGAACTGACAAGACACGCGGGGGCCACGGCTCGGACGATATGTCCGTCCTTGCCTGACGGCCTTCCCTTCTTCCTCCTCCTTTAAGTATTGTCTGCTATAGGCTGTTCACGGTAAAGTGAGCACTTTTTAGACCCTAGTTACTTTTCCTTTCAGCCATTATTTATCCTTTAACCACCTTTTTTTAAAATAAATATTGCCAAGTAATTAATAAACACTGTGTGCTATTCCACCACAATATGAAGTTAACGTCTAAAGATAAAATTTAGTATATATTATTTTACTATTATTCAAAACGAGAGGGCTTTGAAAAGTTCTCACTTTACCATGAACAGCCTATATGTGGGGCCGCGGTGGTGTAGTGGTCACACTACCAGCATCCCACCGAGGCGAACCGAGTTCCGTTCCCGGAGGGTTTAGCTCTCCAGATTTGCGCACGTGGGAATCGTGCCCCAGGCGTGGTCTCTTGCCGGCGGATTTTCTCGGGGCTCTCCCGTTTCCCTCCCCCACTCACCTCACTTCACCCACACCAGCTCTCAAGGCCTCGATGTTAGGAGCCGCCCAAATCTCTCCATCCCACTCATCATGTACACTCTAAACCTGAATCAGTGAGAATTCCAGTGTTTCAGTCAGTCAACAATACCTGACAGTCAACAGCCCCTTCAGTGAATTTAACTATGTATCAGTGAAAAAAAAAAAAAAATCCTTCACTTATTTATTCAGTGACAGTTTCCACTGATTCATCAGTCATTTTTTCCCTGTTTTTCAGTGATTTATTTTTTGACTGACGAATCAGTTAAACAGAATTTAAAATTGGCCGTTGAACAACGTGTATCAAGTGAAATAACAGCGAATAAACTAATAAAACCAGCTTCCTAAAATGTGTTTCGTCTTTCAAAACACGATTTTACGAGGTAATATGAACATCCAGCCTTTCATTCGGCTTTTACATCTTTCATTATGTTTTCACGCAATCGCCACAGCGCTCCGTTTGAAGGTTTAAACTGCATATAATGTGGCGAAGAGGGTGGACTCATATATACTATTCGTTTTAACAATCCAAACGGTGCCAATTAAACCAAAAACGGAAAGTAAGGGCATACAATCTAAACCTTAACGTTTTCGATAAGAGTATAAGACACATATTTGCCTCTCATATATCAACTTGACTTGGTAGTGGATATATTAAGGCGACGGCCTAAAAGAGCAGTGGGAATAGTGGGCGAAATCAATCTCAGGCACCTCCATAGATTTATTTTGACTTTTTTTTAATACTGTAAATTCCAACATATAAATAGCAATAAATTTCGCTATATATAGATATATAGTTAACTAACGTAAATATGTTTAATTCACGTAATCATTTGGCTAAATTGAATATATATATATATATATATATATATATATATATATATATATATATATATATATATATATATATATATATATATATATATATATATATTTCATTGTCACTGCAGTTGGCCGTCACTTATTCAATCAGTAAAATTGTTTTATATCACTAATTCAATCACTGATTTTTTTTTTTTTTAACTGAAACAACCAGTGGTTTTACACTGATTGTAATTTTGAGTGTAAGCACTTTTGAAATCAACCTTTGAGAAATTTCACTATCCCCTACTGGGAAAGTATAGACTGTTCACAGATAATTGAGCACTTTTGAAAGCACTGTTTTAGACATATTTTCCTCCCCAATTTTTACCTTTCCGGCGTATGCCAAAATTTGCATTGCCATAGATGGTCTGGCTTTATTCCTACGCCAGTTAAATTGTTAAAATATTAACGTATTACTTTAACCATTCGCCGTTACTTCCAACTTTTTTTTGAAGCCATGCTAAAGGTCTACTTCCAGGATATTTCTCCGCCTCATGCAATGCGTGCGCAATCAGTGAAATATTATTTTTCATAAGAACAATTTCTTACTATGCAATACCAAGACACATTTTTTCTCACTGTTTTAATTCATATTAATTATAAATGCAATATTATACTTTAATATATATAATACTAATAAGATTTAAATGTATCCAGAAAATAAGGTACTTATATATTAACATCCAGTATAAAACGCTTGTGATATATGGCATAATTAAAAAAAAAAAAACGCCACATATGGTGTGTTTGATTAAAAAAGTGTGAAGAAACAGCAGTAATGGGTTTTTTCTGAAGATTCTTTTTTAAAAATATAAACAAGCTATAAAAACACTTAATAAAATATGACGGGGAGAGGATCCACTTCAGCGCTGCACAAAATTCTCTCTGACTCTCACTTTGCCTTTATGGTGATATCTCTTTTTCAATTAAGTGAACATTTTGAAAGAACTTGGTTTCGTGTACACCTTTCCAATATGTAGGCCTATCTACACATTAGCACTGTCATAAAATTACTTCCTTTTATATGCACTATACGGGACGAGGCACCTAAGTGAGGGCATCCGAATAACTCTGCCAATTTCAGTGGCAGAAGAAAATGTTTCAGAAAAAGTTGCTTGGGTCCAAGGCTCTAGTAACGTGATAGGGATAGTTTCCCCGTACGTGAAAGGATAAAAAAAAAGTTACAAAGGCCAACTTCGTTAATGTAAATGGATTGATAGTTGTTATTAATACCCCTCGGCTGTACGTATGAAGGTGTAATAAATACGATGACGTTTGCCGGTCGTTTTAGATCGTTGGAGGCCAATGACCAAGCAAACTGCGCCATCGCACGGAACAATGGGCACTGTGTAGGGGTGTTAACAACAATTATCATTCCATTTACTTTAACGTAGTTGACCTTTGAAACTTCTTTACCCTTCCACGTACGGGGAAATTATTAGCGCCTTGTACCCAAGAAACCTTTGTCTGAAACATTTTCTTGTGCCACTGAAATAAGCAGGGTAATTAATTCATGTGGCCTGTCTTAGGTGCCTCATCCTGTGTGATTATGTGTCTATAGTCTATATATATATATATATATATATATATATATATATATATATATTAGAGACCTGCAAAATTCGCGTTATTATTTGAGGACATGTTCAACTTAAAACACTTTTCCTTTGCAATACGTTTGTAACTGGACCAGTCTTTATTTGATACGCCCCTGGTAACTCTGCGCCAATAAATGAGCGCTCCACAACCCGTGTGCCCCAATAAAGTGCAGGTCACTCAGAAAGGGAGTGACTTAACGTCGAGGCAGCAGCCAATGGAGAAACGACGCCGGCTCGAGTATATACAGTACTGTGAATTTTTGCTCGACGCAAAAAAAATATAACGCGAATTTAGCAGGTCCCTAATTATTATCATTATTAGTCATTATTGCCCTTGAGGACAGTGGTTAAACGCAAATTATTCACGACTATTCAGTTTTTTTTGTCTTCTTCCATTTCTCTTCCCAAAACCTCTTCATTCGTTCACTGTGTTCCTGTTTCCTTTGTTCTGTCCACTTTGTTCCTGTTTTCTTCTGTATTTTGAATTTCATGTTCACGATTTTGGTCCTGAATTGTCCCCTTTTTCTTGTCATTTCCTTACTGATCCCTGTAAGATTTAGGTACTCTTCTATTTCATGGAACCAATTGGTTTTCCGGATTGAGCCATTCACCACATCAATATCCTCATTGTGATTCTAGTGTTGTTCATTCTCTGTATATGTCCGTAGAATTGTAATCTGCGTCTTCTGATCATGTCTGTGAGTCTATCTTTATGTTCATATAGTTCTTTGGTTGGTCTTTTCATCCAAATGCCTACTTTATATATTGCTCCAAAAATGTTTCTAAGGATTTTGCAATCAACTTTTTCCACTTCTGTGTGAGTATGTATATATATATATATATAGTATATATATACACACACGTATATATAACGAGGCCACGGTGGTGTAGTGTTTATATTACTCGCCTCGCACCAGTGCGTACCGGGTTCGAGTCCCAGCGGGGGCCATTCTCGGATTTTCGCATGTGGGGATCGTGTCGGACGATGTCGTTGGTCGGCGGATTTTCTCGGGGATCTCCCGTTTTCTCCGCACCCTCATTCAGGCGTTGCTCCATACCCCCATCGCTTCACCATCATCGGTTCTCAGGATTTCAATGTTAAGAGAGTCGCCCAAATCTCTTCAATTACTCACTGTTATACAACAGTTGCTGTAATTCAACTTATGTGAAATAGAAAAAACTTGCCTCTGATAACGATTGCAGTTAATAGGGAAAATAAATAGTTCAAATAATTTTAAATCCGTGGACGTGACGATATTAACTACAGATATTCAGAAATGTATCGAAGCACAATGCAAGCTTTAAACTGAACTGTGTAAAGGCAATTGTAATTTCACTAACCATTCTGTTTTAAATCCGATACGTGGATCGCCTGCAGTTAAGGTTCATTTTTTTTTTAAGTTACAAATTTTAATTTTATTATAAAACTTTAAATGAAAATGCAATTGAACCACACAATGAATTTCTAACAGTGTTATTCACGCCTTTCTTGAGCATTGAGAATTTATTCCTAGCAGTAGCCAATCCTAAAACTACATTTTTTTTTTTTTTGTAATGTTAAGGCCAGTCAATCAATTATTTAATATGGTGTAAATATAACCTTTTCACTACTTGGATCTGTTTATTAGATCACTGTTTTGTAATCTCTTATCCTGCAGAAAATTATTTCCCCCAAGGTCCTTTTTCCAGTTGGGGTGTTTTTTATTTACCACCCTCAGTAGTAATTTCTTCTGTCTTCTTATCATGCCGATATCTGCCACAGTACCATGGTCACCATGTTTCTAATTTCTCTGTTTTTTCTTATTATTTGTTATGATCTCCCATGATCTGCTTTCCTGTACATGTGCAACAATGTTTCTTAGAACTTTATTTCCAAATTTAATGGTTAGAGGTGGTGATTTTTCGTGAAAAACATTAGTACACGGTAGACTTCAACACTATATGCACCCAACAGCAGTTTGTCTATTGCCATTGGTTGCTGTCTGCTTGAGAAGGCGTCTTCATGATCGACCGGGCACACTCAGGATTCGGCAACATCGGCGCGGCTCGTACGTGATTCGTGTGCAGACAGTTAAGCACGCGTGAAAGAGTAATTCAGCCAATCAAGATAGGTAAACGACCCTACAGTGTTCTCAAATATAACTTGTCTTGAAATCTGTTCGCGAACTTTCACTACCCCTAGTAATAGTCGCCATGTTTTTTTTTTTTTTTTTTTTTTTTTTTTTTTTTTCCGTGAGTGTGCGTTTTTCTGCTACTATATTAATCATGATCGCATAACTGTTTTGTAGAATCGTATTTCTATATGTTTTGTTTATCTAATAATTCTGAACACATAACTTTCCAGGGAAAATAAACATTTATTCTGTTCCAAAACTCCATAGTGTATTTTATCCTCTACTGAACTATCGTTCGCAATATTGTGTCACAGATATTCGAATTCAGTAAGGTTGTAAATAACAATTCACAACATATATTTAAAATTCCCTTAACCCTGATAATTTGGTTTAATTAAATTAACCCCCCTCCCCTCTTTTCTTCCCCCACATTTTTGCGCTTTAATCGGAGCACTATTTGGTATCTTATAAAAATCTAACACTTGTTAAAATATATACAAATTAATTTAGATATTTGAAAACTTTTAACACACGGAACTACGCTGTCTTACTGTTACCAACATAATTGTTAAGTGTCTACGTTGAAAATGCAACCCTTTACGAGCAGGGACATTTTTGAAAGGTGATCTCACAATTGTATTAAACAAGGCAGGCTTGTTTTGTATACTGATGCCTGCGGTTCGTCACGTGTTTAAACCCCTCGCGAGCTTTTGCTACGTGGATTTACTTATTCCCCCCCACCCCTCCCCCTCCGCCCACTCTCTGACCACCAAAGTAGTCAAGCTTTTAGCCGGGCAGTACGAACCAATTGACGATCAAGCTTAATCCCCATTGTGGACGTCGGCTACCTGATATACTGCTGATTGATAGTCGTTCGTATCAGCTCCTCGGGGGCAAACGAAGTATTAAAATTCTCATTTCAACGCGGTCCGACAGAAGTAGAAAAAAAAAAAAAAAAAACATGACGTACGCATCCTCCTCCGCCAGGTTCATTAATTTTTTTATTTTCCTTTTCCACCCCCACCCCCTCCCGTTCTCACAAATGGACGCTTGAGCAAGTGTGATTTAAAACCGCTCTAAGCCTATCTAATTCATGTAGAGTAATAGGCCTATTATGTGACGGTCCCCCTAGGTAGACACCCAGCTACTATCTGATGCACATTAAATGTGAAAGCTATCAAAGGGGAGGGGGGGTTTGCTGGCTGTGTGGCCTATGTTATTATTCGTCTGCATGGCGTCGTGGCAGCAAGGCGAACCCCGGTAGCCGAGGAGGATGGTGGGCCGGAGGAGGGGCAGAGGAGAGTCAGGGGCAGAAAGAAACGAAGAAATAATCCCACCAGTCATATCTGTTTAAAAGCCCCACCCTATCTATCTGCCGTTGATGGAGGAGGTGGAGGAGCGGGCATAACTTCTTTTGTCTCTTTGAATGAAGCATCCGATTGTCATGAAAATCCGTTTCACAGACTTACACCATGTCGGGACGTGGAAGCATTAAAAAAAAAGGCGGCAGCAGTCGGGTGGATCTGGGAACAGAAACCGTCCAAGCGGCGCCTCATTATACACCTTTCTGCTGCTTGATGCGTTAAATTTATCGCAGGCGCGCGGGCTATTCCATATGCATGGTTCCTGTCAAATTAATCAACCGACCGGTAGTTTGAATAAAGAATATTTACTTGGAAACTTTTTGTAATGTTTTTGTTTTTGAAAACCCGTAGAGTGTCCGCTTAACATGTTGTGGTTTATTTCTAAAAGAGATTTTTTAAAAATATTATGACTATTACTTTGTCACTCTAGTGTTGTGTAAGAGCCTGTTACGGAAGACAAAACACTTATAAAATAAGAAAATCTTCTCTTTCTTTTGTGACAAAAAAAAAACCAAGCTGATTTCAATCAGATTGTATTCAGAAAGACTGTAGTCATAGAGAAAACTTACAAATAATTTAATACGACTCATTATTTATTTAGCAGCTTGATGGCCAACCGAACAAACTGATAACATTCAACGGTATAATGAACACGCGAACAAAATATAATGTTGAGCTTAGGCGCAGGTGACAGCAAGTTACAATAGGGCTTGTCTCAACTTCTGGAGCTGAGTCGGGTTAAGGTGATTACAATTACCGACAAACAGGTCTTAGAAAAGCGATCGCCAGTTCGAGTTCTAATTTTTTTTTTTTCAATCGCCGCCGCTTAAGGGGGAACACGAAAGACCTATAACCGCCAATGTTAAATCTAACAAATTCATATCCTTTTTTTCTCTGGAGATTTCAAGATAATTGATTGCACTTTCCACAAGATGTATAAGTATCCTTACGTTGTAGCCTCAGCAATATATTTTCATAAGTTACACGCAAAATTAAATTTAAAAAATAATTTACGTAATTTTTTTAGTAAGTTTAATTTTTTATGGTGAAATTATTTATTGTACTGTTATCGGTGTTACACCACATGACCACAATGATGTAATGAATAAGTGGTGAAAGTTTCAAAGATCTAGCTGAAACCATTACTGAGATAATGGGAGACATCTGCGATAAAACGTGGTTTTCAGAAACCGCGACCTAAAGAATTAAGTTAAAAATGGAAACACCACACAAAATCCTTCAGCACTGTAATCATTCTCTGCTTGAGTATCATCCGAACGTTAAAGCAACCAACGCAATCAATCTTCGCCACGCACTTCTCCACTTCAATTCAAGACAAACCCCGGGGCCGCGGTAGGTGAGCGGTTAGCCTGCTCGCCTCCCAACGAAGGCGAACCCCGGGTACAATGCCCGGCTGGGTCACTTTCGTATCTTCGCGTGTGGGACTCGTGCCAGACGCTCCATACTCGTCCTCGATCACCTTCATCGGCTCTCACCGACCTCGCTGTTAAGGGCCGCTCAAATTTCTTCACTCGCTCATGGCAAACCACGGCCTTCTACGGCAAAAAGATCCTGAGTTATTGCATTCTAACGGAAAAAGGTTCTCAGGAATACGAAAAAAATTGGCCGTGCAGTATTAAAATTGAAAGCTCATTAAAAATACTTATAGTCAGTCAATACTGATTATGAATATACAACGTTAATAATAAATCCCCAAATATGAATACGCCATAAAAAACAAAAGTTAATTTTTTTTTATTTAACGAAATCGCCGGTTATGTTTCCCTTGATGCTAACGGGAACATCGGAGATGGAAAAAGGGTGGTTTACAAAACTAATGAATAGAGCTAACGATTTTTCGCGAAAAAAAATACGAGTGCGTAGTAGACTTCAATACTATAAGCACCCAACAGCAGTTTGTCTATTGCCATTGGTTGCTGTCTGCTTGAGAAGGCGTTTCCTCGGCAATATTGGCACGGCTCCTACGTAATTTGTGCACTGGAAAAAATATTTTGTGGCGGCCACAAAAATATTTTGTTGGTAGTCACCCTGCCAAATTCTTTGTGGTGTACAAAAAAATTTCGTAGCTGCAACAAAATAAGGGGCTACTAAACTTTGTAGCCACTAGAAAGTCTTGAGAGCCGACGTAGGTGAAATGAGTAGAGGATTGAGCAGGCCCGTAATGCAAGCCAGGGCGGGGGAAACGGGGCATTCTCTAGAAAACCCGCCGACCAGCGCCATTGTCCGGCCCTTGCCAATCATTATAGACCCTACGCAGCCTTTTATATATAAACAGTAATTTAACCTGAGCAGCCCCGAAGGAACAGCTCAGCCTAGCTTAATTAACTGTACGACTTCACTTTAAATATTTTTATTTAGTATATTATAGGTTAACATAGACTTAACCTCTCATCCTAGCCAGTTGCTAGCAGACTCGGCCCTGAGCTGCAGCTGATCCCAAGGCCGCCTCTGCCGAGAGGTAGAGGTTTGCAGCGTCGTGTGGTTCGATGCTTCAATTGGTGAGGGACCTCCCCGTAATTATAAGTCTTTTCTCCCCCCCCCCAAAAAAAACATAGCAAAGCTCAGTGCACTTACAGCATACGGCCGTAAGTATGTTTTGTCACAGCCTATGGCTACAGAGACTGGCCGCTGTGAGGTAGCACAGCATTATTCTAGATACATGTGTCCTCGAGGACTACTATAGGCTATAATTAGGATATTACTATAGGTCAATTAGGCTAGCTTAATATGTCTTTTCATACACAGGTCCTTACCGTCTTTTAATGTTCCAGTACAAAAGAGCCAGCCCTGCTGACATTTACTGGCATCTCACTTGCTCTCCTTTAGTTGCCAGGTTCATAGAAGAGATCGGGGGGAAGAGGCCCAATAGCGTCACTCCCCACACCAGAGAGGTGCCCAAACACCTTTCTGGTTACTGCCGGCACCAAGTTAAGAATAAACAAAGCTCCTGCACCCTCTCTGCTAGTCTTTCCAACTCTATTAACCAAGAGCATGTTTTCCACACACACTGTCTCCTGTAGCATTCTATTAAACTAAATATAATTTAATGCATGAATAATTTTGAAATTTCTACTTCTCCGTCGCAAGGGTTTTTACGTCTCTCTTGACGGTTTTTCCCTTGCTCTTCATAGTTAAGACTAGCTCTAAGTACACTTAGGGAGGTAGTCATGGCCCCAAAGTGCGGGCCATGGCTGCCCAATCCCTCTTTGCTGCGATGCATGTCTCCTTGCATGATTTTCCTAGTAGGCATAAAGAGTTAGCCCTGAGACGCAATAAAATACCGCCCTACCTTCGGGCCGCAACTTCACATTACACTTAAACTAAGGTAGTTTAGAAAAAAAAAGGCATTGTACGGCACGGTCCCCACTTGCAAAGATCTGGGGGTGTGACCCGGCAGGAGATTGAACCCGGTTCGCCTTGGTTGGGAGGTGAGCAGTCTAACCGCTCGGCCACCGCGGCCTCCTTAGCCAAGAGAAGACTGGAGCTAATCGGAGTCGGCTGCTCTACATATCGCTCCAGCCAGCCCGAAGAATGGTTAAGGCGGTGCAAGGTGTGGCGCAGCGGAATGAATACAGGGGAGGAAACGGTAGAGCCCCGAGAAAACCCTTACACCACCGCAGTGCCCACCTGAACCCCCGCGTAAGAGAAACTCCTCTTAAGGGCGTTTAACAGACGGATATTACTGTTTTAATTTTCAGAATATACTGCACATATTTTAGAAGTGATGTAAAATTATATTCCGAACAAAAAAATTATGGCAATGACGGGAAATTACTGCTCAAAAACGAATGAAAGAAACAAAACTAATTTAAAATTTGCATTAATTTTATTGCAAGACTCAACATTGAAGAACATCTATGAAGCTCAAAATAATTGTTGATGTTATCAAAATGACACGAAGTAAATTTTCTTGGAAATATATTATTACAAGAGACCTGAAGAATTCGCAGGTACAATGACCTGCAGGCTAGACTCTACATACCTATGTACAAATATACCGGTGCCAACTACACACTGGTTGTCTGCTGTCACAGTGGAAGGCGGCGATTGGACAAGCGTTCTCCAGGAGGTGTCAAACACCGCATTGACCAATTACTAAACTAACATAAACAAACATGTTTTGAATTACAGCTTGTCCCGAAATGAATCCGCAAGTTCTTCAGGTCTCTAATTATTACGGGAGTAGCCCGTCTTTAGCCCTTTAATTCCCACAAAATAATTCGTAAATTCTGGTGTTGAAAATTAAACATTCTTATGAAGGAGCTTTTTTAAGTGCTCATTTTAGTACCGTGAGTAGCCTACGCATAAATTAACGCCGAACTCGTAAACTGAAGCCAATGCAAAAAAAAAAAAAAAAAGAATCGAGAAAGAGGACAACTAACCCCAGACAACAGTAATTGCCTTTGTTATGACTGATTATTATTATTATTGAATTATAAATTTATTACGCCGGACTAAAACGTACACATTTATTGCATAATAAATAACTAGGGACCTGCAAAATTCGCGTTATTATTTGGGGACTCGTTAAACTTTAAACACGCGTACCTTTGCAATACTTTTGTCACCGGCCCATACTTTATCTGACCCGCCCTAGGTAGCTCGCACCAATAAATGAACACGTCATATTAGTGTGCGCCAATCACGAGTAGTTCAGTTAGAAAGGGCGTCGTTTCAGTACTATGCATCAGCCAATGGAAAAACGACGCCAGCTGCGGTACATACAGTACTGTGGAAGTTCAGGCTGATGCCAAATAATAACGCGAATTTTGCATGTCTCTACTCATTATAGGCTGTTCACGGTAAAATGAGCACTTTTGAAAGCCCTGCTTAAGATCTACTTGTATGCACGCTGTGTGTTGTTACGTAAAATTAACATTGCCATGGGCCGCGTCCCATTATTCATGCGTCGGTCAACTAAAACTGCGAAATTATTGTAAAAGGAAACAATTTACAAATCTGCTAATTATTATACTTCGATGCATTAAAAAACAGAATAAGAAATAAATAATTTAAATTACTGCACATTGTTATCTAACACTTTAAATTCGACCTTAAGTTATGGAATTGCTTTCCATCCTTCGTTACCAACTTTAATGGGTGCATGCCACTCAGTACGCCCGTTAAAGTGTGTGGAGGCAGAGGTAGTGATTTTTTTTTCTAAGGTTGATTTCTAAAGTGTTCACTTCATCGTGAACAGCCTTCGGCCTGGTTTTGTCACCAGGCAAAGAAGACAGACAGAGAGGAGCGAGCAGAGGAAGAGGGAGGGAGAGAAACAACACGAGGGGTTGATAGCGGGACCCGCCCGCCAAGGGTTGCGCGTGCCCTCTCCGGAGACAAGAGGAAGATACAGAGAGAGATCGGCTGTTCCGGAGCAAGGGGCGTCCAGTGGCAAACAAGCAGGTCGCCGTGGACAAGCATTCTCGCCCGGTAAGCGCCATTGGCATAACACAGCGACTGCTGCCACGGAGGGAAACGATCGCCGCTCTCGAGTCCCCAGTCTACACAAGCGCACTTCTCGCACCGACCCGGTAAGGGCGGGTTCACGATTAAATACTGAAGAATTAAGAATTCTACATATGCCCTATTAACCCTTTGAGGAGTATGCGCGTATATACTCGGGACTACGTTTATATGGAAATTTGTTTGCTCTTCAAGACAAAGCTCAAACTTTTGTAATTTTACTATTTCGCTAGACTTTATCGGAATCCAAGCAAAAAATGACAACCAGTCAACATTTTAGTTTGTAAGAATAAAACTGTTCTTTTTAACACATTGTAGAATATGCTCGAATGTAGCTCGAGCAAAGCTAATTAGAGAATTTCCTTGTTCAGATGTGCAGTCTTTATTCGGCTAGTGTTTAACATGTCATCACAAGAACACTATAGCCTAGTAACAATGATATTGCTAACAATATAATTTTTTTTTTATATAGCCACCCAAAAGCAGATGACTGATTGTAAATTTTTTGGTACGATAAAAGACATTTCATTGGGTCAATATCAGCTCAGCTCTTCATTGGTTGATGACCGGCAAATAATGAATGCTAAAGTACAGGATGAGGTCCAGTGGTGTATGGACCAATAGGACCATCGTGGAGTTCTAACACAGACTCCAACAGAACCGGTGTTCTTGCAGTAGTGGATATAGGTGTCTCACTTCTAATATGTCTTAAGTGACAGTAAATAAGTGCAGACCTCAATGTGTTAACACATTCAGGACTGAGTATATTTACAACAATTAAAGACAAGCTAGAAGTGAATCACCTGTATACACCACAACAGGAATATATATTGTGTTGGTTTCTGTATCCCCACTTACCACTCTTCTATTGGTCCACACCACACTGGGCGTGCTTACTGTGCTCTACGACGTTCATCATTGGCTGGTCATCAGCCACTGGGGTAGCAGAGCTGATATGCTCCAAGCAAATGTCGCTTGCTGTGTAAAATGTTTACAGTCAATTGTGTCTTTTTATAAGGGCGTAGGAAAAAATATATTTTTGCAGGAAACCTATAGCTGTTGGGTGGTATTGTTCTTGTAAGATCCTGTTAAATACTGCCACAACAATGACTGCATACTCAGGCGAGTTTCATATTCAAGGACGAAGAAATTTTTAAACTGGCGGTGCTCGAACTCAGCCCGAGCGTAGTCCAGTGTAGTCCGGTGTAGCCAGGACCAACAGGAAAATGGTAAGTGGAAATACAGAGATCAAACAAAATTACATTGCTGTAGTGTAGAATGTAGGCAGCTCACTTCGAACTTGTCCTCGGTGCTGGTAAATTTGTGAAGTCTTCAAAAGGATTAATAGGGACGTGCGGAATTCGCGTTATTTTGGAGGTCGTAGGCTTGAGTGGCTTCTACTATTGGCCAACAACTTGTGTGACACGCCCCAAGGTCGCTTTCAGCCTACAGTAAAGCCTCAACGGTTGAGCGGCTAATCTACAGTAAAGCGGCCATACAGGTAAATAACGTCCTATAGTTGCCAGTGACCAATGAAATCCCGAACTGAGCTCAGGCAAGTATAGGACAGCGAAGTCTAGCAAGGTACCAAAGAATAACGTGAATTTTGCAGGTCTCCACCTATTGAGTACAAGGAAAATAAGTTTTGCAGGTTATGAGTGATCTGGCATCTGTTAAGTCTAGCCATTCAGAATAGCCGGATACGAAAGCAGCCGACATAACCTGGAAAAATAGGCAAGAAGGAAGAACAGGCCTATTTACGTATACTTAATTATTTTTGGTTACTGCTTGTGTAATTATTTTGAAAAACTTTTGGTATCTTTTAGAAGGGAATGCCGATGCCAAAATTGGACATTAACGTCAATAAATTTGCAGAAGGCTAAATAAAGCGAATTCAATAACATCTTCCAAGAAATAAAACATGACCTCGAACGCTTATTTAAATAAAGAAATATAAGAAGTATATAATTCATTACATACGATTTTACGAATCCACATAACCTAAATCCAAGATGTAAATACAGTCTCCCGCCAACAAAAAAGTCACGGGGCTCTCATTGGCTATTTCGTCTGGACTTATACTTAAGATATAGAATATAACGATAAGCCAAGAGCGCACACGACCCGTCACGGCCCGCACACGACAGTCATAAACCAATCCCCTTGAACACATTGATTCATATTCTAAGTACACGGAACACTTATTCTGTTAAGTCAATCGTAAACACCCTAAAGAGGTTGGTTCACACTGAAGGCTGCGTTGCAAGTAACCAGCATCTGCACTAACACTCACACTCAACACTTCCACTCTCGCTCACGCCCACAATTCCTTGCACACTCTCGATTTGGAAGTGTTCTACACTCGCACTCGCTCTCGAAATATTCGAGTGTTATTATCGCGTGTTGTTGATTTGAAAGATGCTCAGTTGTGTTTTCGTTCGCCTGAAGTAACAAAACGCTCTTTTTTCGTAGTCATTGTAGGCAGTGGAGATCGAAATAAGCAAACGATATCCATAGAGCATGCATAGAGCATGCATCCAACTCTCACTCGCAATACGCTCTAGTACACTTGCTCTCGTGCGCTCGCACTCTGTCACAGGTAGGGATAGGAACATTTCGCGAATTCATTTCAGGACAAGATAGACGTCAAACATGTGCACACTGAAATTGACTTCGTAATTGGTTCGCAGTTTATTAGACACGCTCTGGACAGCCCTGAGCCAATAGCGGACTGGAAAGGAAACAAGTAGCGAATCCCGTACTGCCAGGCGTGTAGTAACACTGGCTACTCTCCGGGGAAGCAACCAATGGACACACAGCTGAGGCTCGAGTATACACAGGACTGTGAATTCTAGCATGCTCTCTGACGTTACTTCCATTATGGCCCTGTACAATGCTATAAGCAGTTCACGGTAAAATGAGCACTTTTGAAAGCCCTGCATAAGATCTACTTGCATGCGTTTTGTGTATTCGTCCGCCTTATGTAACATTTAACATTGTCATGGGCTTCATCATTTTATTCATGCGTCAGTCAAGCGAAACTGTTGAATTATTAGAAAAGCAATTGTTATTATACAAAACTGGTCATTTTTACACTTTCGTGCATTTAAGAAAAAGAAAGCAAAATAAATTATTTCAGACATCACAAATGATTACCTAACACTTACTAACACTAACACAACTATTCGATGTTAAGATGTGTAGCTACTTTCCATCCATCATTACCAACTTTACTGAGCGTATGCCACTCGGTGCGTCCGTTTAAATATATGTAGGCAGGGGCAGTGACGTTTTTATAATGTTGATTTCAATAGTACTCACTTTATCGTGAACAGCCTTTACCTGACATTAGTGTGCACTCACCGTCAATAACTCACATGACGAATCCGGAGATCACAGAGGTTATGTGGAATTATTTTTATTTTATTCTAGGGCGATTTTCATCTCGCCATATTAAACCAAGCTCGTCTAAATAAAATTAATTTCAAATGTATATAATGCGAAGCAGAAATATATTATTTTTTTATTTTTGAACACAGTAAACAAATGAGTTATTGTTTTCAAATTAACTTTCAATAAAATTTCTAAGCCTATGATATATATATATATATATATATATATATATATATATATATATATATATATATATATATATATATATATGTGTGTGTGTATATATATATATGTATATACATATACACACACACACACACACACACGTAAAATGCATTCCTGAATAATATGATAATACATTTCTACGAAGATCGCAGAACCGATGTTCAACTGTCTAAACTCTGGCTTTACAGCTGTATTGTGTATTGGCGGTGTCGTCAAAGGAAAGGAAATGTACAGTCAAATGCTAAAGTTTTCTATTGTGTAAGGACCTTTATCCTCATGCTATACTTCAATATATTACGTCCTCAACCACAACTTCCACAACCGCTCAGCAAAAGTTTTCTCAAGGTATCCAAGTCTGTTCCTTCCGTTTCAAAATTCATTCATTCAGACATGCTCGTTCCTCTCCATCATTTTTGTAAGTTCTCCTCAGAGTGTGTTTTGATAGAAATGTTAGTTTTTCTCCCTCGTCAATTTAACATCAACAAACTTTTAAATTTTTTCGTGAAAGTGAGCAAACAGGTATCCTGAGTAAAATTTTTTTCGATAAACCTCAACCAACTTACCAAGAATATTTAAAACATTTAATATAAAAGTACTTATGATTCATCCAAACTAATAAATAGAAAGTATCAGCATTCATTTCTACATACAAAAATTTTATAAATACATTTTTTTTCTCTTAAAACATAGTTTAGTTAACATTTGCAAAACAAATTCTTTACATATTCACATCAAACATGTTAATATTACAAAACTTTAAACATGTTACGATTGAAAACCTTAAAATCTTTAAAAAATATTGCTACCTCATGTTACATCACAAATAATACAATTAGTTACATACCTTTATCAACATGTTAGCACTGAAAGCCATCAAAAATTTTTACCCGAAAACCAACTAATGTCATAAAACTGTAAAAAATTGGTACTTTTCCTGTTACAACTGAAAAATCATTAAACATATTTTATCATTACATGTGTAAGCCATCCAAGCTTTTTAACCAAAACACCATCTTACACCATAAAAGTGCAAAAAAATCATTACATCTCTTGTTATGACTGAAAAATCATTAAACATATTTGATCATTACATGTGTAAGCCATCCAAACTTTTTAACCAAAAAAAAAATCTTACATGATAAAACTGTAAAATAATCACAACAGAGTATGCTATGTCTGAAAAGACTCTGCAACATTTTACGATTTAAATATTAAAGTTTATTAAAACTTTCCGACATTTTACATCATAAATCATTAACTTTCTTAGAAAATCGTTAATCTTTACTGTTTATTTGTAAACTTTTCTTTAAAATTGTCAAACTTTTTAACAAACTGAATTATGAGTCTTTAAAATTGTTAAAACTTTTTAACAGATTGAATGAAGTTTCTTTAAAATCGTAAAACAAGTCTTTAGAATCTGAAAGAATTTCGTTAAACTTTTAACAAACTGAATGATGTTTCTTTAAAAAGGTTCCATCTTTATACTATCAATCATTAGATGTGGAAAATCATTACCAGTGGAAAATCATTAAATTGATTTTATTAAATTACACATATTATGACACATGGAAACTATGTCACCATATCACATTTGAATATACTTAAAATTATAAAACTGAAGAAAAAAAAATTGAATAATGTTGTGTCAGAAAACATCACTGTAAGTTGAATTTTTCATTAATATTTCCATTTATAATTATGAAATAAGCTGAATTTCATTTCTTTACTGGAACAACATGTGTTGGTGGTGATGATATTGGTGATGATATAGGTGTATAAATAGTTACCTGTGGTGAAAGTATGGAAAGGAGGAGGTAGTGGGGATATTAATTTACGCTGTGGTGATTCAGGTGTTAACAATAACTCAGGAGATAGTAAACTTGACTCAGATGAAATCACGAATTTGAACTCTAAAAACTCTTCCAAATCTTGGCATAACTGGTTTTTTTTTACATATCTTCCCTCACATAATTCGAGGTTACATTTAGTGGAGTGCAATACAAACACAGTGGTGGTTTTTGTATATGTGCCTCATCTGACTCGATAACTGATGATAAATCTAGAGGTTCCAATCTGGAAGTTGTTGACATCGAAAGCATTCATGTTGAAGATGTCGACCTCGACACTGCAGGCAACGTTGCATATTTCAATGCCGCACGCATTGCTGTAGCTCCCAATGTTGTTGTATACCTCAATGCCGCAGGTGGCGTTGCAGACCTCGATGCTACAGGCATCACTGTGCACTTCGACGCTGCAGGCGTCGCTGTGCACCTCAATGTGGGAAGTGTGACTCTCTGCCTCGTTAGTGCAGCTTTCAATATACTTGCTTTTGACATCGAAGGGGTCACTGTTGGATTCGTCGCTGTAACCGTTCTTACCAAAAAAATCGAATAGATTTTTTTTTGCCAAAGCATCTTGTCCGTTCAATAGATCATTAAAATAATCCCAGTCAAATCTGTAAGTTCTTTGTAAAAATTTTGGGTAGATAAACCAAGAAAATAATCTTCATACGAGCACGACATGCTGAGGCGAAACAAAATGACAAAACAACTGGAGATAGAGTAAGGGGGCATGGATGCTAAAATCCTATTTATGACAATTTAAAATTCCCATGTAAACGTTCGAGAATCCTGATTTCTCCCTTCCGACCAGAAGTCACAAGTCCAACCACTCTTGTGGCACCCCTGACTTTCAAATATCCTCAAGCCAACACCCCAACCTCTGAGACAAACATTTCTGCTAAATTTCTTCCTCAAAGACATGAATAACATTTATTTATCACTAAAATAACTTCTGCAAAATAACAAATTATTTTTTGTTTAGTAATCAATTAAAAGGATAAGCCCCGTAATAGAGATAAACACAGCCAATAAAACAATATATAATTTTTAGAAAAATAAAACGAAATATTATATTACATAATTACCATTCTTGCTTGCTATATCCCTCTTTTAATTAGCATCTCTAAGAATACTTTAATCTTTTAAAAATATTATTATTAATTTCTTTTGGTTTTCGAAACCCTTAATGAAATTATTTTTAATAGAATGAAGTGTACTGTTTCATAATATTATGACATCACGCAATATTTCTGCAAATCTTAAATTTTTCCTAAAATATTTTTGTTATTCAAAATTTATCTTATCTTAATCAAGAAACGTGTTATGCTTTACTATCTAATCTTAGTATATATGTTTCCATTTCTTATTCCATATATTCTTAATAATATTTACGCTAACCATATAATGATATCTTTTTCTGTTAATGTGTACGAACATGTTTCCAATTTGGTTAAAATTAAATCATTTAAATTATACAATTCTTTAAAATATTCAAAACTTATTTTTAACTAAGATTTTTTTCTGAAAAGTAGTATTTTCGCGGAGACTGTTAAGTTTTCCATAACCGCTGCCTATTACAAAGGAAAGGTATTTTTAATCATGTGTTAATGATCGGATTAAAGGCTGTAAAAGACAGAGTATATAACTAGACGTGGGTTGATGTTTATTGTACGTTCCTAAAAAACTTTCATCTAGTTTCTCTTAAACATACATAATGGGTTTAGACAAGCTTTCACGTAAGCTTGGGTTCCAGTGTTAGAAATGTTATAATTTCACTTCCTTCATAGCATTAAATTCACTAATAATAATAATCCAAGAAATTTAAATGATTTTTCGGAAAATTTTCATCAAAAACTATTAAAAAGTTTTCACTTCACCACGCGTGAGTTGATAGGTTTCGATAGGAGAATTGTAAAAAATAATTTTATCGAGATAGCGAAAAGTTATTCGAGAACAATGAATTCTTGTTCCGTAAATACACTTACATACCTACTGCTATTATTATCAATTAAATTATTAATGTTAAGGGGAATAATATTTTTTTTCTGCAAAAGTTGTTAAATATTTATTCGATTGAAATAGAGGATCAGACACATAATACCCGAAACGTGAGAATTTTTCAACATCGCCTGGCGCAAAGGCTTGAAGGCTGTTGATCAGCTCTAGGTATCACAAGTCAGGGGAAGGGGCGGGTGGGGGAGTAACCATTCCTCTCACAGAACTGGACAGTGCTGATTTTCGGGGAGAGTCCACAATTCATGGGTAAAACATAGTTTTGCAAACAAATAAATGCTTTGGAAGAGTCCAACTTTGTGTCATGAGGGGTGTCTGGCAATTAAAGAGTCACCGAAGTTGTTGGAACATGTTCTGGACTGGTGGCGAAGGGAGGGGATCGGGACTGCGTGGTCTTTTAGAGGTTTTGCGGACAGTGTCGCCACATCGATAGCGAAGGCTTTGTAGCGCCCTCCGTGGACAGGGGCAGTTCTTGGCCGGTGTAAGAGAGGGGGTGGTTGGCCTTGGGCAGGAGCGATGCGGAGGCTTCTAGCTAGTTTCCGCCATCTTAGTTCTTCGTCAACCCTTACGCTGTATAGACGTGACACTGGAACTCTGGACTTCACTGGCCTTTGGAGCATGATAGCTGCGATTCTTGTTTGGCTATGATATATACTCTGGGGTTCAGATCTCGTTCTCAGTCTTCGTAAACTATAGTGTGAAATCTTCTTTTTATAATTCATTAATTTATCGGGAAAAAATATTAATATCCTTATAATAGTGCATTTATCGTGTAAAACCTGTTTCTGTGTTCGATAGACGAAACTTCGTAGCATTTTAAAATCACCTACTTATTGGACGAATAGTGTAATCAAGTCGTTAATAGTAGTTTGGTAGGGAAATAGGTTCTGTCAGTAGTAAATTTCAGCTCAGCCGCACTACAGGTATATAGAGCTTATAATCAGGTGCACGTCACACGATCCAGTCATTAATTGACTGACCTCTGAGGTGGACGGATGTGTTTTGGGAGAGCTCCTTGTCTGATTTCATTGTGGGTTTTTTTTTAGATTGTTGTTAATCGAAATACTCTAATTTATATATTAGTATGTGCATCGTAATAATAATTTTTAACCATTTCTCATGTAAATCGCATTTACATCTCTTTCCGAGTAGCTATAACCTTAGTTGCTTATCAGCTTCCGAACATGCTCCATGTATATATAGTCAGGCTCTCGACGTATGTTTGACTCATTCATTGACTGACCTCCGAGGTGGATGGATGTGTTTTTGGGAGAGCTCCTTGTGCGATTTCATTACGTGTATTTGTATTGTGTCTGTTTAAAATTCAAAATGCGAGTTTGGAAATCTTTATTTGTCCGTGTTATCTGGAAGTGCTAAATCATTGTCTGTGCATTTCGCTGATTAAATTGCACACTGTGCTTGGTAGGGATTAATTTTTTCTAGCTATAATTCAGGATGCATATGACTAGTATGTAATTCATATTCAGAGTTTTTTTTCCGTAATTTCAACTAGTCCGCAAGCTCCACGTATATAAGTTGATGCACGTTATACACTGACGCCATTCCTTCACTATCGTCCGAGCCGGACAGATGTGTTTTGGGAGAGGTACGATTTCATTACGTCTTCGTTAAATTTATTTGTAAACATTCGTTTTCACCTCAGTCTATAATCAAACAGTGCTTCACTAAGGTCCCGAGCGAATGGATGTATATTAAATGTTTTCTTTTCTATGCATGTTAATCAATTAATTTCTTTTAACGTGTGGATTACGTTTCTTAAGTGACTCACCAGTCTCACAGGCAGACAGACTTGTAAGGTACGTGTGAAAGGCATCAAGTAGTGTAATATATATTGTTATTGTGTTCGTTAGCATTTTAATTTATAGGGACTTTTTTATTTATTGTAGGTAGAAGTCGTTATTTAATTCTAAGACACCTGGAGACTCACGTAATTGTGATATTCGCGTAGTTGTGTTCATTCGTTAACCTTCTCTCATGTAAATTATATTTCTAACATACAACTCGGGTAGTAAAATCATGTTTAAATCATTTTAAGACACCTGGAGAGTCACGTAATTATGATCGTTTACCACTTGTCGACACCAGAGGTTATTCACGTAGTTATACTTCTCTCTCTCATGTTATTTAATCATAGGTAGAACACTCTCAATTTCTCTAACGTTTAATTGCATTTGGAATAACACTAACATTCAAAGTCGTCTATCTACCAACATCGTCTACGAGCAAGATCAATACCAAACCTTAAAAAAAAAAAAACACTTATGCCACTATTGCACAAAACTCACCACATATACACCACATATGCAACACGCCACACCTAACCCGTGTCCAAGAGCTCACAGGATGAGGACGTACCAGAGCTCCTGCTCCCCACAAAAAAAGAAAGAAAGAAAATAATAACATTTACTCTTAGTACACTCTTCCACCTAACCAAAAAAAAAACCTTTCCATCAATTTAAAGCTTTCAATAAAATTTATCCTCCTCATTATATTTAACCCTATCCTTAACTTTAACCCTTTTATTCATTAGATTTTATTAACCCTTTTAATTGATTTAATTAACCCCTTGATATCATTTTGATATAAAATTAATTAGGTCAATCAAAAAGGCGGTATCCCTTTGTATAAAGAACCCGCCTGCCCCTACTACTCTTAACCCTTCCATACCCACTTTAATTTTCAGTTTCTGGTGTTACAAACATGATAAATTATGGTGCGTGCTGTACTTATGTCGACACAACACTTGTTTCGTTGTCACGGCCAATGAGCTGTACGCTATATGTTCGGCAACAGAAATATGAAACAACTATGGCCTAGACCAGTAAGACGTTTTGAGAATCATTTACCCACAGGTAATATCTTTGGTTATTATTATTCTTCACAGTGCGCGGTACAGACCAAAAATTACCTACACGTGCGTATTGTGCACAATTGTGTGCACTCGGTCTGAATGGGTTAACTACCACTGGAAGAAAATCACACCTAAGTACAAGGCACAGAATTCATGTGCACTCAGTCGTTTGTCGGTCACGGGGGAGAATCCCGTCACGAAGGTTGAAGGCCAGGCTTCACCATACATCGGCGAATAGGGAATTAAATGCTAAATTCGGGCAAAGATCTCTCAGTCGTTTTTTGTGGTAGTATTTTCAACTAAAGATTTTTTGTTAGAGAATGGACGCATCTAGATTTGTAAACCTTGCAAATTGTATTTTTTTTTATAAATTTGTTACATTCTATAAATAATAAAAAAGTACACTTTAAATTAAAAAAATTAAAATTAAAACGATTTACAAATATATATATATATATATATATATATATATATATATAATATATATATATATACACACACACGTGTGTTTATATAACGTTAGCCATTAGTCCACATAATGTTTGACCCAACCCAGAGAACGCGGCCTATTCGTCGCCTTCCACTATGACAGCAGACAACCGATCTGCAGTTAACATCGGCATATTTGTACATAAGACTGTAGAGTCTGAACTGCAGGTCACTGAACTCGCGAATTTTTCAGGTCTCTACCTATAAATTAAGTACGAAGAGAAACAGCGGGAGAACATGCGTGATGGTAACGCCTAGTGAGAAATTGCTCTCATGAAGAATATCATTACAACTGAGCGCACACGAATTCTGTTCGTTGTCCTTAGGTGTAATTTTCTAGTATCAGTTAGGCTTAGTTTAGGTACATAAAGCGGAGGAATATCCTGGAATTAGAACTTTAGGAGGACTTCAGAAAAGTGTGAAGTAAACGGGAATCGATTATAGTCTACATAGGGATAGGAAAAATTCGCGAGTTCAATGACCTTTTGGCTAGACTCCACAGTCCTGTGTATTCCCGGACCTCAAATGTATGTTCATTGGCTGCTTACACAGAGAGTAGCTAATGTTATTCCGTACCTGGCAGTATGGCAATCGCTACTTGTTTCCTTGCAAGTCTGCTATTGGCGCAGAGTCGCCCAGGGCGTGTCTAATAAACAGTTATTCAATTACAAATGAGTAGAGCCCCGAGTATTTCGCGAATTGAGCTGGCAGCTAGCTAGGCTGGACAGCTCTCTATACACTCTAGTCATTATCGTTTGGTTATTCATTGCTGTGATCAAGTGAGGCCTCTGTACAGGACTGTTAAACACTCACTCACACTACTGCTTTCTGCTTGTTGCTGGCTCACAGTTAAACGGGGCGTGTCTAAAGAATGGTCATCCAATCACAACAGTAGGAGACAAAAACAAGTGTTTGGAGTCTACCTTGCCTCCGAATGAATTTGGTCTCGAAGTCTTTTCTCGGGAAAACACGCGAGGCCTAGCAACTGCGCGTGCTGGGTGTGAATGGGTTTAAACGGGCCTCGGGGCTAAACGCGTCTGGTATGTCGGTCACGGGAGAGACTCGCACGGCGGAGGTTAACAGAGAGGTCCCGTTCTACTTCGTGCGTGCAGTCGCGAGGTTCGCCCCTGCCGAGAGACAAGACGCGACACTTTCAGCGCCCGTCGACGGTGAGTGTGGGGCCTTGCCCGCGCCCCAGGGGAGGTGGTTCTGCGCCGGAAGTGGTTCCAGGGATAGCGCCGGAAGTGGTCCGAAGACCCCGCGGGGCGCCGAGAGTGCGTAACGGACTGGGGATCACGCTTTAGGAAGCGCTCAATTCACGACCGACTCCCGTCCTTTCATCCGCCATCATCTAACCGAACGTTAGTTCGCCATGAATGACAATTCTCCCCCCCCCCCCTCCAACGAACCAACTTGTTATTCTTCAAGACCCCCTGAGTATTTCGCAGATTCACGCGCACATTACGCGAATTTGTCTCTACGCATTGGCCAGTGTGAACATATTAGCTGAATAACATGTAACTACCAAACAATTAAGCCATTTAAATAATTTAATATGTTGTCATTAATAACCACAAATCTTTAAATCTACGAGGTATGTTTGTGAAACAAAGTTTTGGACACATATTACATGTGAAACCTCTTCACTCATTTTTTTAAAATTACCTTATTATTAAATGTGAAGGATGACGCCTGAGGGACGTATCTGAGTTCGTAAGGGATGGAAGTCTTAAAAATAAAAATAAATAAATAAAATAAACTAAATTTTATCTCTAGTTTATTCACTCTGCTACTATATACAACATTAATTAGTTATCTCCACTTTTACTCTTTCTATTTAACAGTGAGCGCACTTTATTATGTTCATTTCAAATTTAATTAATGTCCTTGATGTCTCTCTTGATTACAGAAAATTATCTCGTACCCATTATTAGCATGTGTTCAGTCTATCTGTTTCCATCAGTTATAATTAGACACCTGAAAAATTCGCGAGTTCACTGACCTGTAGGCTAGATTCTACAGTCTTATGTACAAGTATGCCGATATCAACTGCCCGTTGGTTGTCTGCTGTCACAGTGGAAGGCGACGATTGGGCCACCGTTCTCCAGGACGTGTTAAAAACCGCGTGGACCAATGGATAACGTTATTAAACACACGTGTTTTGAATTCTAGCTTGTCCCAAAGGAAATGCGCGAATGCTTCAGGTTTCTAATAATAGGTTATCATAAATAAACACGTCTTTAAAACTACAAGGTATGTTTCTGAAACAACGTTTTCGACACATTTTATTTGTGAAACCTCCTCACTAATTTTTTAAAATATAGCATAATTTACTAAAAATAAACAGAAAACATTTTTGGTGAGAATAGATTTGAAATGTTTAAATAGAAATATACAATATTTCAAGTAAATTTTTAATAATTCGAATTACGAAATTACCCGACTATCCCATCACTAGACCCAAAGCATTTTATTAGAATAAAAGTTTGTGTCTTCTGAAAATTTAGGTGAAACAAACATGTTCGCCAGTATCTTGACAGTTGTTTTGGCGACGGGCAAATTAATATTGAGGGCATGCATAGGAGACTAAAGGCCGTTCACGATACAGCGAGCACATTTGAAACCAACCTTAGAAAAAAGTCACTACTCCTTCCTGCACTTATTTTAACGGGCGCACTGAGTGGCATGCTTACAATAAAGTTGGTAACGATGGATAGAGAGTAATTCCGTATCTTAGCGTCGATTACAAAGTGTTAGGTGACGATTTGTGACAACTTAAACTACTTCTTTCGCTTTCTGGGGCTGCGGTGGCACAGCGGTATGCTCGATCGCCTCCCACCAAGGCGAACTGGGTTCAATCCCCGGCGGGTTTTCTCGGGGATCTCCCATTCCCACCTCTCATTCCGGCGCTGCTCCATACTTCACCTCAATCATCATCATCGGCTCTCAAGACCTCGCTGTTAAGAGCCATCCAAATCTCTTCACTCACTCTTCTTTCGGTTTCTGTTCTTTGAATGCATTGAAGTGTAAAAACGAGCGTGTTTGTGAAATATTTACTTTTCTTATAACTTCAAGGTCTCACTGGACCGACGCATGGATAAAGTGATGACCCCCTTGCCAGAGATAATTTTATATAAGGCGGAAGAATACAAAGCGTGCTTACAAGTATATCTTAGGCAGATCTTTCAAAAGTTCTCGTTTTACCGTGAACAGCCAATAGAATCGGTTTACCTCGTCATTAGTCTATGATCAAATCAGTCGCGTGAATAGAAAATCAATATCACGGCATGGCACTAATGGCCAAGTCTGACATTACGACAACACGTGCTTGAAGTTTTTCTTGTCCACTTATGCTTGAAACGGAGACTTTGATTATTATATCCACAATTATTTAAATCAAACGTTTTGTGTCTGCATTTAACAAATCAATTTAATATATAATCAATTAATAATTTCGTAGTATTTTAGGCCTACCTCTGTTAAAAAAAATCCCTACGTAGTGTACATCTCGCGTTTGCAAAGCAAAATGCAGTGGCAAACGATTTGGAATCGTTTCCCCCGCATAAAAAACACCCCGAGCTTCAGAGTTTAAAAAAGTATTGTGCGTTCAAACCGCTTTGCCAAATTGAAAACCTCGCCTGTTCATTGGAATCCGCCGTTTTAACTATTGGTAAAGGGCTAGTGATATCAAGTGGAGACATTTCCCACTGGTTGTAACTGATTTGGTTTCATTTCCATTATTTCAATATATTAACACTCTGTAGACCACGCTCGAATGTAGCTCGAGCAAAGCTAATTTGAAATTTTCTTTGTCCGGAACAAAACTCGCATGGATGTGCAGTCTTTGTTCGGCTAGTGTTTAACATGACCTCACAAGAACACCATAACTCAGTAACAATTATTGCTAAGGATGGAATAGCTTTATGTTATAGCTACTCAAAGGGACATGATTGATTGTAAATCCTTTTGTACGATAAATGACATTTGATTGAGTCAATATCAGCTCAGCTCTCCATTGGTTAGTGGCCGGCCAATAATGAACGCTATAAAGTACAGGATGGGGTCCGGTGTGGTATGGACCAATAGGGCGATGGTTATTTCTAACACAGAAACAAACAGAACCGGTGTTTTTGCAGTAGCGGATATATGTAACGTACTGTAATTTGCCTTAAGTGCCAGTAAATACGTGCAGACCTCAATGTGTTAAGAGTGTAGAAATTTGGTTTTTACAATTGTGTATTTTTTCCACAGTTAATTAGTTTTATTCTTGCGGATAAACAAACTAGGTTTTCAGATACTGAGGAGAACGCAGGTCAATATTGCTGCAGCGTTATTTTCGGAGTGCAAGTTTTTCTGCCCGGACAAGCATATTAGGCTCTTTTAGCACCCAGGACCCCCCCACCCAGCCTAATCCACCGGCATAAAAATATAAGTGTTAATAATGCAATTAAAATAAATAAAACTTTCAAGTTCGTTCAACGAAATTTTTAATGAAAAAAAAAAAAAAATTAAAATATCTGAAATAATCAGAGTCACGAGTTTCGAAAACTACGAAAATTTCAAACATTTCAACTCGCAAACACCAATTAGTTGTCGAACTGAACAATACTGCGTGATAAATAATTTATTTATACTACTTAATTTACTTTTTCAATTATTTTTCCTGGCAAGTTAATTCAAACTGATGATCAGCTTCCTGAGAGAGGATCGTAAAATTCCTGAACAACTACGTAATTAACCCGTTTATGAAAATGGTAATGCTTCGAGATATCGTTTCTTCAACGACAACTTTATTACATGTATGCAATTAATTAAGTTTTTTAAAAAAAAGTTAATTCATAATCTTCTCGAAGTGCAAACCGTTAGGATAGCTTGAGGATACTTCTTGGAAGAAAAAAAAGTAGCTTTATTTCTCAAATCCATTGAAGCAGTAATTACTGCTCCGCCAGTAACTTTTGTCATTCGATTCTCCGATGTACGTTTATTGAACACAAGAACGAAGCGATTAAGATACTCACTCACCGCGAATGAATAGTTTTAGGCGGTATGTACAAATTATTCTGCTTCTTTAATGTAGAAGTAACGTCTTTACAACAGTCTAAGTCGATAGTAGTTGTAACTTCATTAATTCAGACTGCAGTCTGCATGTGGCGACATTAGCAATCGAGGATTCCCAACAAAATATCGCAATTTCCTCTCGCCAGATGTTCTTCAACAAATTGCTCTCAAATTGCCTCGTGGCCATGTTTTAATATCACAAACAAGTAAAATTCCTTCGCATTAACGCATGATAGCATTCGCAGAGTGAACGATACAATGGTTTCTGCGGTTTTTCGTCGTAGCAGCAAATTTTGTGAGGCAGCCGTTTATTTACAGCAGTTACCCTCCCCTGGGTTTACACGCATCGCGGGAGTAGAAAGCTAATTTTCTTTTCATCGTTCGCCACAGGAATTTAATGGCTATACGTTAGAAATGTCGGTTATGGCATTACATGCACGTACAATTCCGTGATTATAAAAATTTTCCAGTCGTCGTCGATGATATTGTAAAAAGAAAAAAAAAAACTGTCAGCAAAACATTCAGCGTTTACTGCGCTGAAGTGTAATTTTTTGGTTTAATGCTTGAGCGTGCATGGGAAGAAATAGGGGGGAAGAGGCCCAATAGCTTCACTCCCCCCACCAGAGAGGCGCCCAAACACTTCTCTGGTTACTGCCGGCATCAAGTTAAGAATAAACAAAGCTCCTGCACCCTCTCTACTAGTCTTTCCAACTCTATTAACCAAGGGCATGTTTTCCAAACACTCTTGTCTCCTGTAGCATTATATTTAATTTAATTTAATGCATGCAATAATTCTTGAATTATGTACTTCTCTGTCGCAAGGGTTTTTACATCTCTCTTGGCGGTTTTTCCCTCGCTCTTCATAGTTAATACTAGCTCTAAGTACACTTAGGGAGGTAGTCATGGCTCCAAAGTACAGGCCATGGCTGCCCAATCCCTCTTTGCCACGATGCACGTCTCCTTGCGTGATTTTCCTTCCTAGTAGGCGTAAAGGGTTAGCCCTGAGACGAAATAAAATCCCTCCCTACCTTCGGGTCTGAACTTCACATAACACTTAGAATAAGGTAGTTTAGAAAAAACAGTGAGAGTGCATGAAGCGAGACTCTACATTGTACGGTTTTAAGACAGACTAGGGGGTCAGACTAAGCCAGACCTGCTGTCTTAGACATGCTACCCGGGTGTGACTATTTTAGCCACAGTTTAGCCAGACGTGGTTTACTTTAAACTATGTAGAGTGCTAGCCTAAAACCTGACTAAACTTGTATTAAACCTGGCGGTGGTAGATTTTAGGCCGTAGATAGTGAAATTGTTGAGTAAATAGTACTTCCGACATCATTACTGATAATGCCGTGTGTTCTTAGTTACCGAAAGATCATCTCGAATATTACTTCAAGCGTACGCCGGAGCTGGTAAAAATCACAAACAATATTTAATACACGTATTATTTGTAATTACGACCTTCTTGAAGATTTTAGTGTCTGTTTAGAAGCTTTCGTACTAAACGAATGTTCGTCTGTTATTATTACTCCAGGCTTCCGAAATAAATACAGGACCACAAACTAGAATGCGTACAAATATAACAAAATAAGTGCTATCTACCGACAAACTTTCAATATGCGTAAAAAATAAATTCTCTTTTTAAGATTTTTCCGAAATGGCTTATATGTGTATTACGTCCCTATATGTATATTAATTTATGTTACCGATACTCGTTCTTGAATTTAATAAAAAAAATTTTTTTTGTTGTTCCTGTCCACTAATCTCGTTACTCTGTTCCCACTACCCTTCAATAGTTCAACAAATCATACGCAACATAACCCCAATGACATGTATGCATATTATCCTTCTCAATAAATTTGAATACGAGTACGATTCCGTACTAATTGCGACGGCAACCCGACAGTTTTGCGATGTTGCCAAACCTTTCCCGAAGCTTAAACTGTGACTGTAGTTGATCACGGGGAATACGTGGACTAAAGATGTTGCGAAGTTGTTTCTGTATACGGATTGTTAGCAAGCCTTAATCACAGGTTCAGACCTGGACTATTTGAACCATGAGCGATGAGTAGGGACAGGAAAATTTCGTGAGTTCAGTGACCTGTTGGCTCGACTCCACAGTCCTGTGTACACTCGAGCCTAAGATGTTCGTCCAGTGTCTGCTGCCCCAGAGAGTAGCCAGTGTTACCACACACCTGGCAGTATGGCACTCGCTACTTGTTTCCTTGCAAGTCTGCTATTGGCTCAGAGTCGCCCCAGGGCGTGTGATCCAATTGCAAAGCTGACTTCAGTGTACACATGTTGGACGTCTAGCTTGTCTTGAAAAGAACTAGCGAAATTTTCCTATCCCTACTAATGAGTCTTAAGACATAGTTTAACGGTATGTTTCTGAATAGAGTCTTCATAGTTTTAATGTTAATGATATTCAAGTTACAATAAGTAATATTGCAGTAAAAAAAGAGCAGGTTTTCTGAAAACAAAATATAAACAAACGGCTTCGCCATTATTATAAGATGTAATTTTGACAGTTCTCTGTAAGTAGAAATATGAAAATTTCGCGATTTCATTTCGGGACAAGATAGACGTCAAATACGTATACAGTGAAGTTACCTTACCTTTGTAATTGGATCACAGTGTCTTAGACACGTCCTAGAAGCATCTGAGCCAATAGCAGACTTGCAAAAGAACACGTAGACTATTTCATACTTCAAGGCGTGGGGCAACACTGGCTACTCTCTGCGGGAGCAGCCAATGAACAAACATCTGAGGCTCGAGTATACCCAGGACTGTGGAGTCTAGCCCACAGGTCACTGAACTCGCGAAATTTCCCTATCCTTATCTACAAGCGACGCGCAAATTTATAATTCCGACAGCTCTGTTTGGAAGAAACGAATTTATTGTTGCGACACAAATACAGTGGCTACAAAAAGTATTGGTCTGAAAGCAGTTGAGGTATAAAGGTTAAGTTATAAACAAAACAACATTAAACTAAAGAACATTATTTCATTCGAGCACTTATCAGTTTCGGCACGTTTACTACAAGGCCCAAAATAATCAAATCAGTCAAGTTGTATTTTCAAGCAGATCAATAATATTTACAGACACGCAGCGCTCGACACCAAACAAGTATTCGTCTCCCAAGCACATTGTCGTTCACCCATGGTTATGAGCAGAGATATTTCACGAAAAGATTTCGAGACAAGATAGAGTTCAGAGCACTATGGAGTCATTCATCTTTT
The DNA here is from genome assembly GCA_029891345.1 of Dryococelus australis. NCBI lineage: Eukaryota > Metazoa > Arthropoda > Insecta > Phasmatodea > Phasmatidae > Dryococelus > Dryococelus australis. The sequence continues at coordinate 34,155,752 of CM057008.1, forward strand.
GGATCGGCATGAAACAAGTTCTGGTTCGTGTTAACTGTTAGAGCACGAATCACGAAGGTTCAGTTTCGGAGTTACAGAATTCTGAGTGGCTCAGTTAAATGCGGAAACGACACCGGCAGCCAATGGAGGCATGGCAACGTCCGATATGTATATATATCATTGAAGTCTACTGAGTGCTCCGATTTTTTCGCGAAAAATCACGGGCTCTACATGGTCCATGACAAACTTGTGTTCAGCTTTCACTCTGAATCTGCATGCCAGTTAGTACTGTGCTCGGAAACAGATTTATTTGTGTCTAAAAGCAGCCGTGGGACAAAATCGAAAGAAACGCAGTGGATTTATTTAGAAAGGGAAAGAAAATTGAAGTACATTAACGAAACTATCAGAATGACCTTTTGCTACCGTCAAAAATATTGTGTTCATGTTCGCAAAAACAAAAAGACAGCGAAATACACATCGAAATGGTCGCCCTCCCAAAGTTGTCTGTGAGAGACAAGCGCCAAATTGTGCGAAAGGTAGTCACAAACCCTGGACTGAGTACTCCAATGATAGCAGGAGAAGTAGAAAACGATGGAAGAATGTTAACGTCAACTCAGACCATAAAAAATATGATTCACGAAAGTAGATATGGGCAGAGACATGCGAAATTTGCGTTATTATTTGGCAATAAGTTGGACTTGACAGTACTGTATATACCGGAGCCGACGTCATTGTTCCATTGACTGCTTCACAGATGCGAAGCCACGCTCTTTCCGACTGAACTGCACGTGATTGGGGCACACAACTGTGAAGGTGCCCAAGGCGTGTCTAATAAAGTATAGCCCAATGGAAAACTTATTTCAAATGAATACGAGTTTAATAATGTTCAACGTGTCTCCAAATAATAAAGCGAATTTCGCAGGTCTCTAGATATGGATTAGGATCAGCTTCGTAGAAAACCCTACATAAGTAAGGGTGAGTGAGCGAAGAGATCTGGGCGGCTCCTAACAGCGAGGTCTTGAGAGCCGATGAGGGTGATTGAGGTGAGTATGGAGCGGCGCCGGAATGGAAGAGCGGGGGAAACGGGAGAAAACTCGCCGACCAACGGCATCGTCCGGCACAATTCCCACTTGCGAAAATCAGTTGCCCGGCCGGGGATTCAAACCGGTTTGCCATGGTGCGAGGCGAGCAGGCTAACCACTCAGCCACCGTGGACTACTACATACGTAATAAAGAAAATTATCCTGGTTGTCTATTTTCTCGCCATTACTGATTGGCGGAGAGAGGTGCCATGGTCAGACGACAGCCGATCGGAGGACACCGGAAAACATAGGTAAGGCAGATGTAAAACAGAACTGATTTTTTCTTTAGAACATATATTGGTAATTTTAAACTGAAATGCTACAGCTAATGGACCGGGATTGTTTGAAACGAATAAACCAAACATGTCATACATGGGGTTATTTTCCAAAGGTTTGATTCAAAAAGTGCGAAGAAACCGAGACGTACAGACTATACACACGAGCCTTAAGGTTGAAGCACAGCAACTGCATATGGAGCACTGCACCCGACTATACTATATGAAGAACTCATAAAAAAGTAGTACAAGCCCCATAAAAATTGTCAGAAAAGTGAGATTTATGCTGTGTATGAAAGAAGAATGTATATGTTTTGCAACATTATAAAAATATTTTACTAAAATATACTTTTTAAATGTCAAAAAAAATGATCCATTAAATTAGTGTGTATGTTTAAAAAAATTTAAGCGCATTTCCATTCTGGATGCTACAGAAAGCAGAATTGGCAAGAAAATCTTCGTCTAGAATATTTTCATAATGTTTACAATGATCGAGTGTAAGAAAATTGTAATAATAATGTAGGAAATAATTGGTATAATTATTTTTATGTGCGTCCATCTGTCACAATCATTTATGGCTGAATCTGACGTAAATAAAGTTAATTACAAAATTGACATAATTCATTAATATTACGATTCTATTACACCCGATCACAGTAAACATTATGACGATCTTTCTTGAAGAAGATTTACTTGCAAATTCTGCTTTCCGAAGCATCCGGAATGGTAATGCTCTTAATTTTTTTTTGAAAATGCATACTATTTTAATCGATTTTTTTTTTGCATTTAAAAAGTATATTTTAGTAAAATAGTTTATAATGTCGCCAAATATGTACACATTCTTCTTTCGCGTACAGCATAAATTGCACTTTGTGAAAAATTTTATGGTTTCTGTACTACTTTTTTTATGGGTTAGTCGGGTGCAGTGCTCCATATGCAGTTGCTTTGCTTCAAACTTAAGGCTCGCCCACCGAGGGAAGGTGATAATTAACCTTCTCGGCAGACTACCGCCATAGTAGTGTATGTCTCTCCGCCGCGCAAATAGGATAGAATCTCTTTTTTTTTATGACTCGTGGTCAAGCAGTTATTCACACTGCAGTCCCTGGAACACGTGGAAGAATAACAAAGTCCTGCTCCGCCCTTCCATCGTTCGTCCGACCGCAACGTATTTAAAAGTCATTTATGTATCCATGTGTGTGTGTGTGTGTGAGAGAGAGAGAGAGGTCTGACACGCACCCCTCGTCGACCCGTCATTAGCATGATGCGATGTCGTGCTCGTCTGCCAGCGGAGGATATCTTTTGTAGCCTCCTCCCCCACCCCTCTTGTGTAGGGGAGGGGAGGATTATCGGGGACCTTCTGTGTCAACACACGGCGTGCGGTTTCACCAGGACGCGGGGGACCCCGGCAGATGACACGCACGTCGGACGGCTCGTCGACGAGGTGTGCACCGACGGCACATGTCGGGGTCGTCACCCCCCACCCCCCCCCCCCCCCGGTGGTCATCGGCTTTGTCCCCGTCGACAGTCGCGCAGGACACATGTCGCTGCCGACGCGACCGCAGCGTCTCCCCCTCGGGGCTGGGCGGCAGAAGTGAAGGAGGAGGAGGACAAGGAGGTGGAGGGTCGCCGATGTCGTCTGCCTCCGGCGATGTCCCGACACCATGAAGGAATATCGCGTTTGGAGCTTCCCCCGCTCTGTCGCTTTGTCGACGTGGGAAGACTCACCGCAGCCAACCATTCTTCGAACGCATTTATTTCGCGTGGATATCTCCTAGCAATAACCGAGGAATTAAATCTACTTATCTAATTCCACAAAGGGTTTAACCGGAAAATCCTCCATCCATCCCCCTCTTATTATTGATCAACGCTACCCCACTGTCCACGCTCACTGAGCCGCATAAAGAACGACCCAGTGTTATTAATCATCATTTGCTATGACAGCGTTACCAACGGACGGTCTATATAATCTCCATATCCTCGATGGTTTCACGGTCAACACTCTCGAGTAGGACGCCCCAGTCCAGCTCGGGCGGGGCCGCGTTGTCTGAGCGGTTAGACTGCTCACCTCCCACCAAGTCACTCCCGGATTTTCGCAAGTGGGAATCGTGCCGAAAGATGCCGCCGATCAGCTGGTTTCCCCGGGAATCTCCCGTTTTCCTCCGCCCCTTCATTCCGGCGCTGCTCCATACTCGCCTCATTTCACCCTCATCAGCTCTCAAGACCTCCATGTTAAGAGCAGTCCGAATCTCTTTACTCACTCACTTTTTACAATTTGATGCATTAAAAAATCAGAAAGCAAAAGAAATAATTTAAATTATCTCAAATGGTTACCTACACTTTTTATTCGATGTTCAGTTATGGAACTACTTTCCATCCATAGTTACCAACTTTACTAGACGAAGGTCACTCGGTGCGCCCATTAAAATATATGCAGGCAGGTGCAGATACTTTTTCCTAAGGTTCATTTCAAAAGTGCTCACTTCATCGCGAGCAGCCTTTAGATTGTTATGATTGCCAGTAAATATGCTTAGACCAAAAAGTGATATTTTTCAAACCACGTTTAATGTCTTCATTCTGAATAGTGTTTTATTGTTCTGCTGTGATGAGCCATATACGCACAGGTACAATTAATTCATGGGTAAAAAAAAAAATCTTTTTTTTTAAATATGAAGTTAAGTTGCTACACTTTTTAAAATCACATTCCTAGACCAATGTGTCCAATGACCTCGAACAAGTCTGTACTTGTCGGTGAAAATTATTTTCAAACGTGTTAAAGGGATAATTTTTGTTGTATTTGTATCCCTCCCTCCCCCATAAACCCCACCCTAATTTATACTATCTGTTATGACGTTTAAAACCCCTTTTGAAGACTTTAAATGATAATATTATGGATAGAGTGTACCGCCAATATGGTGGCCATAACCTTAAAAGTGAATCTAAATATCGATGGAAAAAAATCTTAGGTTAGTTGCACCGCCTACGTTAAAATGTGCCGAGCCACGGCAGCGCTCCGTAACGTTTGCAGGTATGGACAAGGTTTGGAACCCCCGCGAATATTATTTTCTCATTTGAACTCCACCACACAGGAAGAATATAAACTATTCTAACAAACTTCGGGGGAGTGATTCCTGGGATCGAAAAAGCATAAATAATCGTGTGAACACACTTCCTACAAAGCTTTGTTATTGAGTTGCAAGTGTTTTGCATCGCAGTGACGTGTATCACTACTGACACCTTCTGTGTTGTTACGTCGGATCGTGCGTCGCGGTCCAGCGCACTGGCCTGTCCGGTCGCCTGACCTCAATCCGCTTCACAATTATCTGCCGAGGGCACGTGAAAAGTGTGGTGTACACAGTAAAAAAATATTGGGGTAGAATTTCCTAACATGTAAGGGAAGCTAATTACCTCTACATGTAAGGTAAATTTACCTCTAAAATGTAGAGTAAATTTACATTACAAGTAAAGTACTGTTCCCTAATCATACGGGAAAAGTACCTGACAAAAAAAAAGGGGGGGGGGGAAATCCCATACAAGTAAGGGAAAATTATTTGTAATGTATAATAAAATTATATTGAAAAATACCCCAGAATATTAGTCCTGTTGTTTATTTTATTACCTACATTCACTGATGAAAAGTAACCGAAACCTCAACTCTATAATCCTTGACACTTTCTAGCGGCTAGGCTCGAACCATGGTCCTCTATCACGATAGGCCGATGCGCTATCCATTACACCACGACAGCGTAACAGGATCAGTGAATATTAGCGTGTTAAAATATGGTTTCTTCCGCCCGTCCCTCCACTCAGCTGTTGAGACAATGCTGAAGCGATGCAAGCTTCGTAAGGTAACTATCCCACTACTACTGGGATTTTCCACTACTATGTAGGTGGATTTTACTCCACAGTGCGGTAATTTTACCTTGCACGTAAGGAAAACCATGTTTCCCCCATAACTTTGCGAATTTTACCTTACACTTGTCAGGTAATTTCCCCATTATTTTTTTTACGGCGATGCTACAACCGTTTAACGACACTGATGACTTTGGAACAGCGTGTCAATATCTCCTGTGCAGCTGTTCGACGTGACTCAAGTATCTTGGAGCGGCTTCGTCAATCCGTGATGAAGAGCTGAAGCGCATGCATTGCTGCCCATGGCGGACACTTCGAGCATCGCCTTTGCAGCTGTTCGACGTGACCCAAGTATCTTGGAGCAGCTTCGTCAATCCGTGATGAAGAGCTGAAGCGCATGCATTGCTGCCCATGGCGGACACTTCGAGCATCGCCTTTGATGCGGCCACTGCACGTGCTGTAACTCAAAAACCACGTGTTATAGGACATACGTTAATAGGAACACTTTCGTTTGTTTTGATACCAGGAGTCACGTCTCGAAGTTTTTTTTTTTTTTTACAATAGTTTAGACACATTCTGTATAAGCAGTTGTTGCAAACCTGTTTTCTTAAACACTTTGAAGTTTGCACACATTTTCTGTCATTCGGGAATAGTTACGGGTAGTGAAATTTCGCGCAAATATTTCGAGATAAGTTATATTTCAAAATACTGTACGGTGATTTACGATTGGCTGAGTTACTTTTTTGACATGTGTTAACTGTCTGCGCACGAATCACGTACGAGACGTGCCGTTGTTGCCAAATTCTGAGTGGTCAAGTCAAATATGAATACACCTCCTCAGACAGCGACCAATGGCAATAGACAAACTGCCGCCGGGTGCTTGTAATATTGAAGTCTATCGTGTACTTATATTTTTTTTTTCTCGCGAAAAGTCACTAGCTCTAGGACTAGTTAGAAGTGAATCACCTGTCGCTAGAACTTTAGGATCAAAGGTTTTATTGGTTTTAGTGATTTTCCATTCACGGCTATCTTACTGGTTAACGTGACGGGTACATTTACTTTACAAGACAACGTTCCTTATTGGCTGGTCGTAGGCTAATAGGATGACAAGTTTATTTTTGCCCCAATCAAGTATCCTTCACTGATTAAAACGGTTTGCCGCCAAACACATACTTTCGAGTCGTTATAAGAAGGTATTGTTTTTTGGCCCGGAAAATCATTTTTGCGGTGCTAAAATGTTCCTGTATGCTTTGATCACGTACAATTGCTAGTCTTGTTTAGAAACCAAAAAAAATAATAATTATGAAAATTGTCTTGCACGAGCTACACTTGGGCGTGGTTCTCAGAGTGTAAAGTGTCCTGTGGTCAGGCTTACGTACATGGATAACAAATAGCGCACGTTCAGGCAGGAACAAAGGCGGTGCGTCATTACGCGCGCGCCTGGAACCTGGAGTCCATCGAGCCAGATATGGTTGGGCCTGCTCGCGCATTACCCGGCGAGAGCGGGACGGATCGTGTTCTAGACGTCTTTCGAGCACCGTTTAGCCCCGGACGGGATCGTGACCGCTTCACACGTTCCCGACCTCACATCGACAGCTGTTGCGGGCGTATAGTCTACTCGCGGTTTCGTCACACTTTTCGAACGAAAACCTTTAACGCGCACATTAACTTTTTCATTTCAGGCGTTCCAAATTAAGAAATGTTTGGTGTGAGAAGTACTCGCAAATTCCTTACGGTTCCTGACGTTCTGTGACGCACAGGAAGTCCATCAGTGGCTCCATTACACAACAGACAACCAATTGTAAAACAGTTTGTGTGCCTGCAAGAACCAATAACATTGCCCAGGGAAAGGCCGTTCCCTCATTGGTGCTATATTCTGGACCGGTACACCACCGACCATCATTTCACCTGTCCAGCGACATATCAAACGTGAACGAGGATACTCGGGATAATATGTTACAGGGTTGAGACGTTGAAAAAACACCCTACTTTAACGTTTTTAAAAGCGCGTGGCTTTAAATGTAATAATGTTTTATATTAAACGTGCATGTTGGGGGTGAGGCGTACTCTATGTCGAACTCAAATGTATATTCAGTTTCGTCTTTGTATTTAAATCACTATCAAATTACATCTCGTTACAATATTTCTTACAACTCTTTACAGAATGCTAGATACTCGTTAGATCGGAGGAGGTCACGTTACGTGTACTAGGTTACATTGTGTTAGATATTAATGTGATTCGTTATTAAATTACTTGCTTATAAAAAAAGGCCACTCTGAATAGTTTACTATGGTTAGAGAATTGAAGAATTTGCGGATTCATTTTGGGACAAGTTATAATCCAAAATACGTGTGTTTATATAACTTCAGCCATTGGTCCACACGGTGTTTGAGACCTCCTGGAGAACGCTGGCCCAATCGCCGCCTTCCACTGTGACAGCAGGCAACCAATGTGCAGTTGACATCGGTAAATTTCTACGAAAGACTGTAGAATCTACCCTGCAGATCATTGAACTCGCGAAATTTTTTTCAGGTCTCTTCTATACATGACATACTTAGGAAAATAACTAAACGCGTCATGCATGGGGTGGTTTTTCAAAGGTTTGTTTCAGAAAGTGTGAAGACTATATCTTGAGGTTTGCGGCTCGTCTTCATTAATGTCCATGTTGCTCACTGTATCTCTTCTTTCTCTCTCTCTCTCTCTCTTTTTTTTTTTTTTTCGTCAAGACCTAACTAGTATACTGCCCGTTTCGCCATTGGGGTGCGCCGACCTTCGCAAATGGGGTCGGGGCGCAACTTAGCGGCGGTTAAACCGCTCAGAACTGTCGGCGTTACTAAAAAGAGCTCCTTTTCCCTCCCCGTGATTGGTCTCGTATCTATCGCGAGTTAATGAAGCGTGAATGAACCTCCCACCTCCGCAATCCGCTTACGATCTTAACCGATTCATTTATTTATTGTTGTTTTTCGCTGTTCCTCTGACGCCATCCCCCCTTCTTCTCTCTCTTCCCCTCTCGCTCCCGCAGGAAGAAAAATTTCCGCGTTCGTGCAGCAGAGGCAGTGGGGACCATAAGGGCGAGAAAGACGCGCGCGTTAAACTCGCCTGTCACCTCCACTTGCAGGTTTTTCATCGTGGTGCCTATAATTACCTGTCTTCAAGCTGCGACCCTGGCGATATTGTTGGCGTAAAGTCGATATAGGCCGTTCACGGTAAAGTGAGCATTTTTTAAATCTGTTTCATCAGACATAATAACCAATAAATACATTTTCATCGTGGACTCGGACTTTTGGTTTTGGGTATGGTGAATGCATACACTGTGTTTATTACTCGCATGGCAGGGTTTACATTAACAAGTGGTGGAAGGATATAGATTGGTTGAAAGAAAAAAAGTGACTAGGGCTTCAAAAGTGCTCTGTTTACCGTGAACGGCATATAGAAAAGTTCATTGCAGGACGCCGATATAAATTTCTCAGCCACTCAATAAGGCTATCATAAGCTATTTAGGAAGTTTTTGAACAACGCCGACATACTACAGCAGGTTAAAGCACAGGAAAATATAATACGGACCACTAACTACCACTTTTTCTTAAGTTATTATAAAGGGAGATATGCACCCCCAGAATTCGAATTTCGTAAAGCTTCCACTTAAAAATAAAATCAGTAAGTATTTGCGGTTAAGTAATAAGTCGGTGACTAGTGATGTGCATTATTGAATTCTTACACCTCTAAAAATGCGGTTAATATCATCCTCCCTCTTCATTAAGATAATGGGGGTTGCAATAATATATTTGCATGAAACGTTGTAACGATAAGATGTACACAATTTGCTAAAATAATCTGCGCAGCAGCACGTTTAAATCAACAGAGAAGTTCATCTTGCTGGAACACTCTTAGGTGAATCGTTTTCGAGAAATTCATGCGGGAATTTAATACACAAGGTAAATGGCCTTATAAGAAGGTATAGTCTGTTCACGGTAAAGTGAGCAGTATTTAAGGCTCTTCTAAATTTTTCCTTTCATCCAATTTCCATCTTCCTACTGCTTTTTAATATAAGCATTACAATATGACCAATAAACACAATGTATACATTTCACCACCAGCAAAATTTAATGCCTGAGGCTGCAAAATGATATATTTATTAGTGGTTAATGCCTGTTGGGACGGCCTTAAAAAGTGCTCACTCTACAGTGAACAACCTATAATACACAACACGAGGGGATGATGTTACACCAATTGTCATATGACTGCACTGTACACTAGTGGCGGCATGATATCAGTCTTCGTAAATAGAGAGTGCAATAAGTAGAGGCCTGCAAAATTCGCTTTATTGTCACCAGGCTAAACTTCAAAGTGCTGTATATACTCGAGCCAGCGTCGGTTCCCCATTGGCTGCTGCATAGACGTGAAGTCACTCATTTTTGACTGGACTGCGCGTGATTGGACTACACAATTGTGAAGTGTTCATTTACTGCCGTAGAGTTGCCCAGGGGGTGTAAAATAAAGTACTGTCCAATGAAAAACCTTACTGCAAATGTACACGTGTTTGAAATTCAACGTGTCCTCAAATAATAAGGCGAATTTTTCAGGGCTCTAGCAATATGTCGTGTGCTAGACGCGTGGCTGAACTGATTGGTTTTTGCACTTACTCTTGTACATGCAGAAGTTTCTAATGCTGCAATGCATTCGTATACTGTAGAATTATCTGCTCTGGCGCCGTGGGGGCTGAGCGGTTACCCTGCTCGCCTTCCACCAAGACTAGCAGGGTTCAATCCCCAGCCGGGTCACACCCGGATTATCGCAAGTGGGAATCGTGCCGGACGATGCCGCTGGTCGGCGGGTTTTCTCGGGGATCTCCCGTTTCCCCCGCCATTTCATTCTGGCGCTGCTCCATACTCACATCTCTTCACCCTCATCGGCTCTCAAGACCTCGCTGTTAAGAGCCGCCCAAATCTCTCCGCTCTCTTATTATCTGCTCTGTGTTCATTTCGCAATCTCAGTACCTTATATTATAGCCTACGCGCGGTTTATTCACACTTTTAGAATCAAGCCTTTAAAAAAATTACCCCATGTGTGATGTTTTTTGTTTACTAAATATGCTGTGTATCGCAAGCGTTTTAAGTTTCTGTTAGCACAAAAGTATCTTGTTTTTGGTTAAATTTAACTTCTCGTTATATTTTATCTATAAATAATTATATTTAATTAATAATTAAACAAGTTTTCACACGATGCAATATGAGTGCCTAACTTGCGCGAGATGCCGACCTTGCAAGAGAATTTCTGGGACAAGTTTGTGTGCAAGGCACATCTTGCACGAAATGAGGAGATAGAGCAGGTCCTAGTTTTCTCGTGCAAGGCGATGCAAGTTGCGATCCTATTGGTCCTTGTATACTGGTCATGTGACCTGTTGTAATATCAACCACAGAGTAAAAGAAAACCATATTCTGTGGTGTGCGAATAGGAATACAGGAAAATAAAACACTGCTGGAAAATTACTTTAAAGCGTGGATTTATGTTTACACAGTTCTCTGAGAATAAAATAAAAACAATTATATTTTGGAGGGGTAGCTTTGAAAAAAATGCCTGGTTGAAGTAAGCAACTTCATATTTTGTATTACTGTTTAATACCTTGGTTGTTTTGTACTCGCCAGGGCTATCAAATAATTTTTGGTGCGAGACAATATTCATCATATTTATCTGCGTGTGAACTCGTTTCACACGCAATTTAGTTGGCATTCTTGTACGAAATCTTGCGTGAAATGCATCTTGCGTCGCGTGAAACCTGCTTAACCCTTTGAGGACGACACAAATCTACTAGCGCTGAGGATAAGTGTGAAGTGAGCTGCCAATATTCTACCCTACAGTACTATAATTTTGGTTGGTCTCTGTATTTCCACTTACCCTCGTCCTATTGGCCCTGACTACACAGGACACGCCTACCGTACTAAGCAACGTTTATTATTGGCTGACCGTCGACCAATGAAGTCTCGCGTTGCCTGTGTACAAATTAATGCATCGCGATAAAAGTAACAAGTTTTACAATCCATCGTGTTCGTTTCAGAAATTATTAATAACGACATTTTTATTCTTACATACTGAAATGTTGACTAGTTGTCATTTTTTACTTAAATTCAGATAAAGTCTAGCGAAATAGTAAAACTATAAAAGTGTGAGCTTTGTCTTCGAGAGCAAATAAATTTCCATTGAAATGTAACCCCGAGTATATACGTGCATACTCCTCAAGGGGTTGGTATGCAGTGATAAATTGGTTATGTTGGTAATGCTAATGCAAAGTAAGAAATAGTTCTTATGCAAAATAACATTATCGGTACAGTCGGTAACTTTGGATAGCTATGATTTCTTTAATGTGTTTTCGCATTCTGTTTTGTTATTCCAAACTTTCTTGTGAGGTGTTTAATCACCAGTTAACGCATACTTATCCATGTAAATCACACGATAACAGCTATACACAGAGCCGCCGGTTTTTCGCGAAAAGATTTCAGGACTTGGTGTTCTCCAAATCACCAGAGCTCATATCCACCTTCAGGATTGGATGATTTCAACTGCCGCGCATTGCAGGTGTCTGCCCACGAATCGCGAACACTCAGTGTCGGAGTTACCTAATTCTGATTGGCCCAGTCAGGTAAGTAATTGTCTCCCGACAAAGACACCTGACCAATAACCAAAGGAAAACTGCACGTATGCCGTAGGACATTGGAGTCCAGCTTTTGCGTAAACCTTTTCGCGAAAAACAGGTGGCCCGAGCTATACACCAATACACCCATAGTTTTTTCGCACATTGTATACATACACATAGTGCGTACGGTACGTGTTTTTAATTGGAGGAAAGTTACGTTACTAGGATTAGCCCCTTACTGTAAGGAGGCCTCGCGAGTCAATGTTCTGGGTTCGAATCCCGGACAGGCACTACTTGTACGAACGAGCCTTATTTTAGTATACGTTGCATGAGTGAGTGGTTGGGTGAATAGATTTGGGCTACTCTTAACATCGAGAGTGAAGCGAGGTAAGTATGAAAGCGGCGCCGGAATGCGAGAGCGGGGTGAAACGAGAGATCCTTGAGAAAACCCGCCGACAAGCGGCATCGTCCTGTTTAACCGGCGAATTGTATCCCAAGGTAGGAAATGACGAACACCCTCGCGATCGAAGCAGGAAAAGAACATACTAAGTACATAATTATACCATTTGCGAGATATCCACACGGTGGGGTGCCGTATGGAAAGAAAACGGTGTTCAGAATAGGGGCTTTTCGGAAAAATAATTTTTTTTTTTCTCGAAAAGAGGATAATTTCGCTCTACTAATTACACAGAACACTAAATACTACGCTTGAAAATCATTTCTGAGGGAACTCTAAGCTTCGCTGATGCGTGTCCGCTTCGCGGTAACCGCCTACAAAAAACATCCGGCGCGCATTGAATCACTGTTTTGAGGAGTAACTCCCCTGCTGGCGCTGAGGACTCTTGCTCGGCGCTTTAATAATTGGCTACGCTTGAAAAGTAACTTTATTTGCGAGGGGACTACCCTTTTTCCTTAAATTGTCTGGCCAGAAAGTGACGAGGGCAATGCTCTCGGGGATTAGTGTAATGTATTGTGGTCAGACGAAGGTTGTAAATAGTGTTATACTGTGGTCGCGGTTTACAGAGGACCGCCAAGCTTCTTTGACACGGTACGCCACTCAGGCATTCAGGGGACAATAATCGCCTGGGTAAAATTCGCCTGCTACACCTGTACGATTACCACAAGTACGAAAATCTGATTCGAACCCGCTCCGCCTAGGCTGGAAACAGGTAGCATAGCCAATTCACCACCATGTCCCTTCGAAAGTTGAAATGCTGCGATGATCCTCCAGGTGAAAGAGGTAATTTGACTCCCCGCTCTCGTGTCTACACTCTAAGAAATTATTCAGAAATTTACCATACCAGTGTATACGCTTAGTGACGAAGCAGGAATGGCAATGGTTCCCCCTATACATTTATTGTAGCGTTCCTACATTTTCTCAGGAAACAATCAAATGCCAGGGAAGTTCTATAGTCCATTCACGGTTTCTTATGTCTTTTTGGATCAAACCTTTGAAAAATCTCCCCATGTATGACGTGTTTAGTTATTTCCTAAATACTGTGTATCACAAGCATTTTATACTCGTATTCATAAAAGTTATTGTGCACACTGAAGTTGACTTCGTAATTGGTTCGCAGTTTATTGGACACGCTCTGGACAACTCTGAGCCAATAGCGGACTGGAAAGGAAACAAGTAGCGAGTGACATACTGCCAGGCGTGGAGTAACACTGGCCACTCTCTGGGGAAGCAACCAATGGACACACAGCTGAGGCAAGAGTATACACAGCACTGTGGAGTCTTGCATACAGGTCATTGAACTCGCGAAATTTTCCTATCCCTAATTATAATTCTTATTTATAAATAATCTGAATAAAATTCAGGGAGAAAATATGTATGTTGGTAGCGCCTAGTGAGAAATAGTCCTTATACAAAATACTGTTACACTGAGTGCGCACGAATGTGGTGCGTTGTCCCTCTGGTGTGATTCTCCAGACTTGTTAAGCTTAGTTTGCACGAGGTGAAGGAATATCCTGGAAATAGAACTTTTGCAGGGCTTCAGAAAAGGTTGAAGTAACTGTGAATGGACTATAAATTTGTCTAGTAGCGATGCTAAATATTCCTATATGTTCAGCTTGATGTGTGGTATTATCACCTTACAATTATATAGGTTAAAAACATTCATTACAGTTTAGGAGGTTTACCAGAAAAAATTTACAGTATACATAGAGACCTGAAAAATTCACGCGTTCAGTGACCTGTATGCTATACTCAATTGTCGTACATAAAATTATGCAAATATCACTGTTAATTGGTTGCTTGTTGTATTAGTGGAGGACGGTGAATTGGTCTGCATTTTATTGTGTGTTTATTATTGGCTCAGAGTTGTCCACGAGGTACAAACTTAAGGGTGGACCAATAGCATAAACGATACAAACGTGCGAGATTTTGAATTCTAGCTTGTCCCGAAATGAAACCGCGAGTTCCTAAGTTCTTCTAAGTATACGCCGTTGTTGCTCGCTCGCGGGGAGGGTTTTAACGCCTCCTAAACGCCGACGACCGACCAAACCTCCTTCCCTTCCCCCCGCCGTAATTCTCGCACATCGCGGCGGTGCGATGTAGCCGGTGCTAAGATAACCCTCGGCGTTATTGCCAGTTGGGACGGCGAAAGAGCCTCTTCCACTCCTCCATCCGTCGACGAGAGGTTCGTGATGGTGCGAGATCTGCTCCATGCATCTTCACCTCGCAGCATCCGACTTGGAGCAGCGGAGAGGTCGTGACATACCCTTTACACGTCCCGCCAACATCTCTCTCACTCGCTCTATCTCGCCATGCACGTATAGCTAGAGAACCCGCAAAATTCGCGTTATTCTTTTGCCTCGAGCTAAAATTCACAGTACTGTTTATACTCGAGCCGGCGTCGTCTCTGCGTTGGCTGCTACCTTGACGTTAAGTCACTCCCTTCCTGAGTGAACTGCAAGTGATTGGGGCACACGGATTTGGAGCGTTCATTTTTTGGCGCAGAGTTACCAGGGGCGTGTCAAATAAAGACTGGTCCAATAACAAACGTATTGCAAAGGGTAAGTGTTTTAAGATTAACATGTCTTCAAATAATAACGAGAATTTTGCAGGTCTCTACGTATAGCCCATTCACGTTACTAACACTTTTTGTATCAGACCTTAAAAAATTGGGCTTGGCTGTGTTGGGGACACGGCCGTTTGTTTGGAGTGAATACGTCTACGTTGACGCGCTCGGACGCCTTGATGTTTATTTACGTTCGCGGCACCGCTTCACTCGATCATACGGGGTTTCATGGGTATCGCTGGATTGCTTTTGAGATGCCCTTTCCAACCGTGTGCGATTTATGTACTTCGACTTGGCTTTTTGACGAGTATAGCCCGAAATTGTGTTTAAGTTTTCTTAATTTTTTACATTAAACTCATACAATTTCACCGTATCCACGCCACGTAAATATCTTTATACACGCAATCGATTGATCTCGACGAGAGCTGTATATTGAAAATTGAAACGAGCGTCGTAGCTTCTCTTAGTCAAAAGATATACTACGCGGAAGTTATGAGACGCGGTGAAACGAACTCAAAAATTGCGCCTCACCCCCCCCCCCCCCCAAGATTGCTTCGCAGTCCTCACTCAACGTAACATATTATTTCATCCTTTGGAAATCGAGTGGTGTAATTGAATATTGAATGTAGAATACAGATTCGGATCTGCAATACCAAACTGTATCCCCCGATTTTATTATAGGATTCTCTGGATTGCCTCCCAATATGGTCGCAAATTTAAAGACGTATTCGCGTCAAAAAATCACCCAACAAATGACGTTTTTGGTTGTTCCCTAAATATGCCGCCCATGTATAACAAGGGTTTTACATTTGTGTTTTCTTAAATTGAACTTTTACTTATATTTTATCTACAAATTATTATATTTCAAACAGGGCGAAGATAGGTGTGCTGGTAATGCCTAGTAATAAATAGTTCTTATGCAAAATTTTGTTACACTAGGTGCGCACGTAAGCAGTGCGCGCTGACCGTTTGGTGTAGTTATCTAGTCTCTGTTAAGCTTTGTTTGCAGGAGGCGGAGGAATATCTCGGAAGTAGAACTTGAGCAGGTCTTCATTAAATTTTAAAGTAACAGTGAATGGCTTATATACGCGGTTAACCCTTTGAGAAGTGTGTACGTATATATTCGTGGTTATCTTTACATGGAAACTTCTTTGCTGACCCAGACAAAACTCGCACATTTATATGTTTACTGTTGCGCTAGAGTTTATCGGAATCTAAGTAAAATCAAACATTGCAATTTGTAGGATTAAAACTTTTCTTTTTAATAATTTCTCAAATGCACACGATGGATTGTAAAACTTGTTACCTCTGTCGCGACGCGGTAAATTGGTACACAGTCAACACGTGACTACACCGGCCGACGGCCAGCCAATTATAAACGCTGCAAAGCAGAGTAAGCGTGTCCGGTGAAGATATGGAACTATTTTCCCCTCCATCGTTACCAACTTTACCGGGCGCATGTAACTCAGTGCACCCGTTAAAATTAGCGCAGGTAGGAGCAGTGACTATTTTCTAAGGCTGATTTCAAAAGTGCTCACTTTATCGTGAACTGCCTTTACAACCATGGCCTTTTTTGAGTATAAAAATACCTACTTCTTTGTTATGAAAACCTTTTTTTAATATTAATGTATAGCCTGTTTCCTGGAAAGATCAGAATCCTTAAAAACTAATTTTAAAAATACTCGAAAATTAATTGCTGTATATGCCTTGATACACAGATCTAGAGTATCGTTTCTCCCATTTAGGTTTTTGTTTTAAATTAATATCTTCCAAATTGACGTAAAAAACCGAATTGCTTTAACATGTATTTCCCTACACCCAAATTTCACCGATTTCAAACCAGTCCTTGCATGAAAAACATTTTTAGGTCCCGTTATTTTTTGCACTATAGCGTGTTAAAAATCACAATTTTAGTGTTTTTGGAACATACAAATGAAACAAACGATAAAATTTACAGACAATTTAAAAGTGTTGACTGAAAGATAAATTTATGAATTCGTAGAGAACTTAAGAATTCGCAGTTTCATTTCGGGACTAGCTTGAATTCAAAACCTCTTACGTTTGTATTGTTTATGCTATTGGTCCACCTTTTAAGTTTACACCTCATGGACGACTCTGAGCCAATAATAAACACACAGTAAAATGCAGACCAAATCACCATCCTCCGCAAATACAACAAGCAACCAATCAACAGTGATATTTGCATGATTTTACATATGACAATGGAGTATAGCCTACATGTTAGTGAACTCGCGAATTTTTCAGTTCTCTATGAATTCATTTTAAGGTTTGCTTGAAAAAAAAAATTAATTTACAAAAAAAAAGACATGAACTGCTACAAATCAAAAACACGATAAAATATTTCTTCTTTTGAGCAATTTTTAAACATTGCAAAAACTTTTTATAGTATGATTTTATAGATTTCTTGAAGTAACTCATAGTATATTATTTAAATGTGAATTATCCCATTTCGTAATTACGTTCTCATCATTTGTACGTCCCAAAAACAATAACATTTTTATTTCGACATGCAAATTATGCCAAAAATATGAAATATGGGGCATAAACAATTTTTTATGCGAGGAAACAGCACAAATCTATTTGTGGTTTCTATAACATATTTGGTTCATCTCCAATTGTGTTATGTTTTACAAGCGCTTTCATTTGTGTTCACATTAAAGTAAATTATTTTTTGTTAAACTGACTTTTTAAAATAATATTTTATGAATAAACTGCAACAATTAATTTGTAATTTATAATAACTAAAACAGTGAGAACATAGGGGTGTTTGTAAAGCGTAGTAGGAAATAATTCTTATGCACAAAATTGTTAAACTGAGTGCGCACGAATGAGGCGTGTTGTCCCATAGGTGTAATTTTCTAGACTCGGATAGATAAGTTTTGTTTGCACGAGGCGGAGAACTTCAGCAGGCCTTCAGGAATGTTGGATGTAACAGTGAATGGACTAAAGTGAGTACTGTCTACAAGTTGAGTACTTAATAAAAATATAAAAGTGTAATTCTCGTAACCAGCACCCTTTAGAAGGGCTTTCTTAACCCTTTGAGTACGGCAAAACTTAAATGGCACTGAAGACAAGGTCGAAGTTAGCTGCCTATATCCTCCACTACAGCAGTTTCTGTCGTGTTGGTTTCTGCATTTCCACTTACCATCGTACTATTGGTTCTGGCTACACCGCGCCCGCTTAGTCTACTCTGCAGCGTTTATCATTGGCTGGTCGTCGGCCAATGAAGTCGCGCGTTGACTGTGCGCCAATTAATGTGTTGCGAAAGAAGTAACACATGAGAAATTATGAAAAAGAACAATTTTATTCTAATGAACTGAAATGTTGGCAAGTTAAAATTTTTTACTTAGATTCCGATAAAATCCAGCGATACAGTGAAGCTATAAAAGTGCGAGTTTTGTCTTCAAGAGCAAAGAAATATTCATATAGACGTGAGCCCGTGTGTATACGTGCATACTCCTCAAAAGGTTAACATATTCAAGACTGCACATATTTACTATAATTGAAGACAAACTAGAACGGAATCACCTGTATACACCACAGCAGGAACGTCTATTCTATTGGTTTCTGTATCCCCACTTACCACTCTTATATTGGTCCACACCACACTGGGCGTGCTTACTGTGCTCTACGACGTTCATTATTGGCTGATCATCAGCCCTTGGAGTCGCAGAGCTGATATGATCCAATCAAATGTCGCTTGCTATGTAAAAGGTTTACAGTCGATCGTGTCCTTTTATCAGGGCATAGCAAAGAATACATTTTCTGCAGGGAAACTATAGCCGCTGGGTTGTATTGTTCTTGTAAGATCCTGTTAAATACTAGCGGAACAGTGGTTGTATACCCAGGCGAGTTTTATTTTCAAGGACGAAGAAATTTTTAAACTGGCGTTGCTCGGACTTAGCTCGAGCATGGTCCAGAATGTGTTAAAGTGCTCAGTTTACCATGAACAGTCTATACCTCAGACTACGGTCGTAAACTGGTTGGTACCCTCCTCCCCCCTTGGCTACCACGGAACTGTTAACGTAATGCATTTCGCTCCGGTGTTGTAAACGTGTTTAACGTCTGCCCTACGGGCGCCGCTGCAGGTGCGGACTTCAAGGCGTAGGATGACCTACGTCGACGGTCAAGGCACACCCGCCCAAGGTCAAGGGGTGTAGGTGATGTAGTGGTTAGATTACCAGCCTCCCGCCTGGGCCTACCGGATTCGATTCCCGGTGGGGTCTCTCCCCCCGGATTTTCGCTCGTGGGAATCTTGCCGGACGACGGCGCTGGTTGGCGTGTTTTTAATTCTCGGGGATCTCCCGTTGCCCTCGGGTGTCCGAGATACGACTATGTGAGACTGACATTAATGGGAACGGTACAGGTCGTTGTGAATGAACAGATCATTACGTGTTGGGTTGTATTGTGTGAGTTTCCATGGATGTACGGGGAAAAAACATTACCATTCGCACTTTTCCAATATACGTATACACTGGTGAGGTAAATTTTTGAACAATTCGTTACAGTGTGCGGTCTGCTTACAAGTAGCATTTAAGAAGCGTTACGCGTCAGTATACGTTTTTCAGTTCCTCCACTTCTCTCTAAATAAGGTTTTTGTGATAGCAAAAATTACTCAAACGTATGTTTTCACGGTCTATTTAGGTTAGTATGAACATTCCGGTACAAAACATAAAAAAAGGAATAGGGACGTGCATCAAACCTTTATTTTTATTATTACTTCATCAAATGGCAGTGTATCCGCTGTAAGTCTCATAGAGGCGCGTTATCGACGGCAAGACT
Organism: Dryococelus australis; assembly: GCA_029891345.1. Lineage (NCBI taxonomy): Eukaryota > Metazoa > Arthropoda > Insecta > Phasmatodea > Phasmatidae > Dryococelus > Dryococelus australis. The sequence continues at coordinate 34,175,395 of CM057008.1, forward strand.
GGACGCCTGCGATCCCGTAGAGGCGACGAGGCAGTTGATGGTGCATGGCTCGGTCGCCCCTAGCGCTCCCACGATTTCAAGCCACCGACGCGCAAAATTCCTTCAACCAGGCCACCACCTTAACGCATGTCCGATTCCCCCTTAACACTTTGTAGACTATGCTCGAGTGTAGCTCGAGCAAAACAAATTTGAAAATGTCTTTATTGTTCAGAACAAAACTCGCGTAGATGCGCAGTCTTAGTACGGCCAGTGTTTAACACGACCTCACAAAAACACGACAGCGCAGTAACAATGATATTGTTTACGATAGAATTTCCTTATATATCTATATATATATATATATATATATATATATATATATATATATATATATATATATATATATATATATATAGCCACTCAAAGGGACATGATTGCTTTGTAAATTGTTTTATACGATAAAGGACATTTGATTGAGTCAATATCAGCTCGGCTCTCCACTGGTTGATGACCGGCCAATAATGAACGCTGTAAAGTACAGGGTAGTGTTCGGTGTGGTTTGGACCAATAGGACGATGGTGAGTTCTAACACAGACACCAACAGAACCGGTGTTCTTGCAGTAGTGGATTTAGATGACTCACTTCTAATTTGTCTTCAATGCCAGTCAATTTGTGCAGACCTCAGTGTGTTAAACACCTGGCGTGTATGTATGTTTGTATGTATGTATACAGGTTGCTCGGAAATTCCCTTTACAGACTTCTCGCACTTGTAGAGGGGACTTATAAACGATCTTTTGAATAGGAACCCATGTCCGGAAATGTACCGTTACCGTGCTACAACCATTTCAAATCAGATACTTCACGTATCCACTTCTACGTGAGTAATTTGAATAGCAATCAAATCCATTAAGTAACAATGCCAACGGAACAATAAACGAACGTATTCATTTATCACGATAACACTTTTGTCTACAGTTAAACGCAGCAGTCGGCTTCTCTCTTCTGCAAAGGATGTGTGGCATACGGTACTGACCCACTACAACAGCGGCTCGATGTAGCGACCACCAACTTCGTTCCGAACTCTGTACCTATGAATTATGTCCCCTGTACACTCGCTCCATCACACCTGGTGTCCCGTCAATCTGTTGTGCAGCGACCATAACTCGTGCCAGCAGATCTTCCTCTGTCTCTACAGGAGTCTCGTACACCATACTCTTCATACGACCACACGAGAAATAGTCCGATGGAGTTTAATCCGGCCTTTCCCTCAGTGGAAGTGGACGAGTGATACACTTGTTTTGAAATGGTTGTAGCACGGTAACTGTACGTTTCCGGATATGGGTTCCTATTGAGAAGATCGTCTACTCAGTCCCCTCTACAAGTCCTAGAAGTTTGTAAGGGGAATTTCCAGCATTCTGTGTAACGTATATATGATGTGTATACAGATATGTGTGTTTATAGAAGCAAAATTACACATAAACGCACGACGCGACTTTTCCATATCCCAAGTACAACATATGTACTAGACCTACCATTGCATTAAGATTTACCTAAGACGAGCCACTCTTAACTCCAGTGCGTACGGGGGGCCGCGGTGGCTGAGCGGTTAGCCCACTCGCCTCCCACCTAGACGATCCTGGCTCAAACCCTCGCCGGGTCACTCCGGATTTGCGCATGTGGGAATCGTGCCGGATGATGCCGCTGGTCGGCGGGTTTTCTCGGGGACCTCCCGCTTCCCCCGCCCTCCCTTACGGCGCTGCCCCATACTCACCTATATCACCCTCATCGGCTCTCAAGACCTCGATGTTAAGTGCCGCCCAAATCTTTTCACTCACTCCAATGCGTACAAAACTACGATATTATAAAATCGTTAACATAATGAGCACATTTTTTTTTGTACTTCAGTGTGACTCTGCCTTTACGGTTTCCGGCTGTGGCTAGAGCACGGAGTGGATTTCAGTACCAGCGCGAGCCGCTAGAGTGCAGCGGGCGCAGCCGGCACCCCCCCCCCCCCTCCTACCGAGATTTGTTACGAGTGCATGATGGACGTCGGGCATCACTCAACCTCCGGTGTGACAAATTAAACTCGCGCCGGGAGGGTTGGACCACCCTCTGGGGGGGGGGGGGGAACCCGCAGCCTTTCCCCTTCACCATCTCATACAGCTTACACTCTCCCGAAAAAAAAAAAACCTGTGGGGTGGTTTTGGTGGTTCTCGTGCAAGGGAGAGCGGCGGGGGAGAAAAAGTCATATTTCGTTAGATTTGTTTTCTGTTTTGTTTCCTCGCGGGCTATGTGTTTTAGGCGGGTCGCGGGGACAAAGGAAAATAACGCAGCGGGTATAAATCACGCTGAACTCTCATACCGCAAACCCCCGGCGCAGTTGAAATATACACTACAGTAACCCCTTTCTGTAACGGGTCTTGGAGCAGTCGCCGAGTTCACCAGGTAACAGTTACTTTTTTTTTCCTCCCGCAGCTGGCTTCTATTGTTACTTTTGGCTTCATAAATGGTGTGTCGATTCAACATACAACCATTTACGTATGCCTTGGTGAGTAGACCAGACCTGTGCAAGACTTTCAAATGCTCTCTAAGTTTTTCATACATTATTCCTAACGTTTGTCAATGAATTAAAGCAAGATTTTAACCCTTCGAGGAGTATGCACATTTGTAAGGAAATGTATTTGCTCTTGAAGACAAAGCTCACATCGTTATAATTTTACTATTTCGCTAGACTTTATCGGAATCTAAGTAAAAAATGACAACTAGTCAACATTTCAGTTTGTAAGAATAAAACTGTCCTTTTTAATAATATTACAAACGAACACGATGGATTGTAAAATTTGTTGCTTCTATCGCGATACATTAATTGGGACACAGCCAACGCTTGACTTCAGTGGTTGACGGCCAGCCAATAATAAACGTTACTGAGTACAGTAGGCGTGTCTGGCGTAGCCAGGACCAATAGGACAATGGTCAGTGGAAATACAGAGACCAACCAAAATTATATTGCTGTAGTGTAGAATATAGGAAGCTCACTCCGAACTTGTCCTCAGTGCTAGTAAATTTGTGCCGTCCTCAAGGGATTATGGCACTTTCATTACAGTATTATATTTATAAAACACTTACGTATCAGTAATTTTCAAATTACGCGAAATTTACCAGTGAGGAACCGGAATTCATGACTTACGTTGAGAATAGCGATTGCACTGTATAAAAAACTGCCTCTGCTGCAACACACGATTTGCGGTCGCAAAGAAAAATTTGTTTGGATATGAACCACTGCAAAGAAAGGTTTGCAGCAAATATAATTTTTTGTTTGATGTATTCACGACAAGTTGAGCACTTTTGAGAACCCTTCTTGCGATCTAGTTGTATACGCGTCGAGTATTCTTCCGCTTTATGTAAAATTAACATTGCCATGGGCGTCATCAGTTTATTCATCCTTCGGTCGAGTGAAACTGCGAAATTATTAAGAAAATAAGTATTTTACAAATCCGCTAATTTTCCCCCTCGATGCATTAAATAACAGAAAGCCAAAGAAATAATTTAAGCTGTCAAAAAATGTTTACCTAACACCTTTTATTCAACGTTAATATACGGGCGAGTGAGTGAAGAGATTTGGACGGCTCTTAACATCGAGGTCTTGAGTGCCGTGTTAATATATGGAACAACATTCAATCCATCGTTACCAACATTACTGGGTGAATGTCACTCGTTGGGCCTATTAAAATATATGCAGGCAGAGGCAGTGACTTTTTTCTAAGGTTCATTTCTAAATACTTACGTTCTGTAATTAAAATCAGCAACACTATTCCTCGCTCTTCGCGTATTGATGTTCAGGTAACACGTTTACAAATTCGTTAATTAGTATACATTCAGTAAACTTATTTCGGTACAAATATTTGAAGCGAAAATGAAATATTCCTCTGATTAGACGTGATTTCTTTCAATATTAGGAACTAACTTATATTGGTTTTATTTCTGAACTGTTTAATCATATCAACACTTCGATCCAGTTCAGACACAACATGGAAGTTAAGTCTCAACAGAAGACATCTATCCGTTTTAACGTCATTACGACTTCCATATTTATGACTGCGCATAGTCTATTCACGGTAAAATGAGCACCTTCGAGACCTTCCCATTTGAAATAATAGTCAGTAAATATATTTTATTGTAGCCTTGGACATTAACTTGCGAGTCTGGAACATAAACAAATAAAAGTGCTAGTTTTCTCTTCAAGATCAAAGAACTGTCCATATTAACGTAACCTCGTTTATATACGTGCATACTACGCAACAGGTTAAAACACAGAATGACCAGGAAATACATTTGGATATAAAAAATCACTCTTAATTTTAGGTTGAGCACCGTATAATTAAGGCTAGCAGTCATTTAAAAGTGTGAGTTGCTTTAAGACTAAATATTTTAACACTTTCTAGAGTACACTCGAATGTAGCTCGAGCAAAGCTGATTTGAAAATTCCTTTGTTGTTCACAACAAGACTCGCACGGATGTGCAGTCATAGTGTTTAACACGACCTCACAAGAAAACCACAGTGCAGTAACAATGATCTTGCTAACGATAGCATTGATTTGTTATAGCCACTCAAAGGAACATGATTGATTGTAAATCATTTTATATAATAAAGGATATTTTATTGGGTCAATATCAGCTTGGCTCTCCATTGGTTGAATACCGGCCAATAATGGACGCTGTAAAGTACAGGGTAGTGTCCGGTGTGGTATGGACCAATAGGACGATGATGAGTTCTAACACAGAGACCAACAGAACCGGTGTTCTTGCAGTAGTGGATATAGGTCATTCACTTCTAATATGTCTTAAGTGTCAGTAAATGTGTGCAGACGTCAATGTGTCAATAGACAAACAGCAATAGCAACTGTATATAATGTAATAAAAATAATAAATGAAGAGTATTTTGAAAATATCACCAATCTCTTTATATACATAAAATTTTCGATCAAGTGAAACATACAAAAATTGAAAAGTTAGCTTTTGCAATACACACTCTCTTGTTACTTCCTTTATTTATTTATAAAGACCTGCAAAATTCGTGTTATTTTATTTTCCGTCAAGCTAGATTTCATAGTATTGTATATACTCGAGCCGGCGTCGTTTCTCCATTGGCTGATTGCTGCCTTGACATTCAGAGCGAACCGCACGTGATTGGGGCACACATTGTTGGAGCGTTCATTTATTTGGCGCAGAGTTACCAGGGGTGTGTCAAATGAAGACTGGTCCAACGACAAACGTATCGCACTGACCTATAACACTACCACCTATCGACGATTACTACTGGAACATTAAGTTGTACACTTGTAAGGACCGAGGGGTGGGCAGCGCATGGCGTACACCCCGACACGTGACACTGACTTATAACACTACCACCTATCGACGATTACTACTGGAACATTAAATTGTACACTTGTAAGGACCGAGGGGTGGGCAGCGCATGGCGTACACCCCGACACGTGACACTGACTTATAACACTACCACCTATCGACGATTACTACTGGAACATTAAATTGTACACTTGTAAGGACCGAGGGGTGGGCAGCGCAAGGCGTACACCCCGACACGTGACACTGACTTATAACACTACCACCTATCGACGATTACTACTGGAACATTAAATTGTACACTTGTAAGGACCGAGGAGTGGGCAGCGCATGGCGTACATCTCGACACGTGACACTAACTTATAACACTACCACCTATCGATGATTACTACTGGAACATTAAATTGTACACTGGTAAGGACCGAGGGGTGGGCAGCGCATGGCGTACACCCCGACACGTGACACTGACTTATAACACTACCACCTATCGACGATTACTACTGGAACATTAAATTGTACACTTGTAAGGACCGAGGGGTGGGCAGCGCATGGCGTACACCCAACCTCGGTAATATACACGCACTTCCTGTAGGCGTGAACGTCAGAATGAAAATAAAAAAATGGCCGTACCACTGACGCAATGTGCCACGCCGCGCCATGTTCCACCTATCTTGACGAAGAAGCTGGACAAAGTCTTGAACTGTCACCGGTTTCGAATGGTCCACCAAAAAACCGATCGCATGAAGTATATACCAGGCCGCAGCTCTTCGTCGAACTGAGGGGAAGGTGAAGAAATCGCAATGAAGCATGTGCGTGTCGCTGACATCTCCACGTTCATCGCGAATTATTTCTCGTACTCGTACGCGACACCACTGCCAGATGGGAGCTGCATAAACACAGGAAATTACCCTATAAAGGGCCGTTCTGAGCTACCACACCAAGTTAAATACGCGGAGGAAAATATATGTCTTATAATAGAGCTGCGAAATCGCGTAGTTTGTAATTGCATGCTCTTTTTATTGGTTTTAGGTTTGAGTGGAAACGTTAGGATTGTTACAACAAGTATACATGAGTGTACTCTCCTCACCTCATTATAGGCAGTTTAAAACTATGAACAGAGCAATGTGACGATTACATGGAAACGAAATGAAAGACGTAAAAAACGGAATGAAAGGCTGTGTGTTCATATTACCTCGTAAAACGGCGTTTTAAAAAAGGTAACACATTTTAGAAAGTATTTTGTAGTATTGGTTCTATTCGCGTTTACGTTGCTATGGTACTTCACTTGATACACATTGTTTATCGGTCATTTTTAAACATTGTACGACGGCCATTTTTACACTCAATTTCACTGATCCATCAGTGACAAATAATTAGAGACGGAGCAAGTTACACAGATGTTTCACTGGTCCGTCAGTCAAAAAACAAACCACTGAGAAAACAGTGAAAAAAATGACTGACGAATCAGTGGGAAATGTCACTGAATCAATTAGTGAAGTAAATATATCATTTCTTCACTGGTTCATCAGTTAAATTCATTGAAGTGACTGTTGTATCAGTCAGATACGTTTGACTGATTGAAACAGTGAAATTCTCACTGACTCAGATTCAGAGTGCAGTAAAGGCTGTTCACGATAAAGTGAGCACTTTAGAAACGAACCTTAGAAAAAAGTCACCGCCCCTTCATGCATGTATTTCAAGGGCGCACTGCATGACATTCGCCCAGTAAAGTTGGTTAACGATGGATGGAAAATAGTTCCATACCTTAAAGTCAAATAAAAAGTGTTAGGTAACTATTTGTGATAACTAAAAATTATTTTTTTTCATTTTTTTTTTTTTTTTTTTTTTTTAATTCTGGAAAGTGTAAAAATGGACAGATTTGTAGTGTGTGTCCCTTCTTAATAATTTCACCGTTTCAATTTACCGACGCATGAATAAAGTGATGAGACCAATGGCAATGTTAATTTCACATAAGGCGGAGGAATACACAACCTGTATATAGGTAGAGCTTGAGCAGGGCTTTCAAAAGTGATAATTTTACCGTGGATAGCCTATAACTCGGAATTGCAGCTTTATCGAGAACCCAAACGGTTTATCCAGCATATTTCAATACTTGCTCGAAGGTTAAAACGTGCACGATTGCAATGAATGATACACACACACACACACACACACACACACACACACACACACACACATATATATATATATATATATATATATATATATATACTACTATATGATATATATATATATATATACTACCGAATGTATGTGTAGCCGATATATATATATATATATCGGCTACACATACATTCGGTAGTATCGAAAACTCCAAACTTACACTGTGTGCACTAAGTTGTACAAAAGCAAGATTTCTTTATAGTAAATTTTTAAGGAATTTACTATAGAATTATTTTAGTTTGTAATTAATGATAGGTAAGAATGGTTATAAATTTTTGTTTTGTTGCGAAAGAAGTGCAAAAAAATTTTTATAACATCCAAAATATATTAATTTTTTTATACATTAAAGTTCTATTGTGACTGTCACTAGTGCAGAGTTCTTGGTGTAAACGAAATAATGTAATATCCTATTTTATAAATTGTTTGCTAATATGCTAATATTTCGGGACACGTTAAACTTTAAACACGTGTACCTTTTCAACATGTTTGTCATGGACCGTACTTTATCTGACGCACCCTGGAGTAACACTGCGCCAATAAATAAACACTCGAGTATTGTGTACCCTAATCCCACGCAGTTCTGCCAGAAAGGGCGTGGCTTCACGTCTGTGCAGCAGCCAATGGAGAAACGGCGCTTGGCTGAAGTACAGAGGGGTACTGTGAAGTTCAGCCTGATGCTAAATAATAAAGCTAATTTTTCATGTCTGTAGTGATAGGTGTTCGTATTAACACATAATTTCGCAATTATTCACATATGTCATGTTTCAAAATCTCCATTTTCATATGTTGTAATTAAGCAGAGTGGTCGTTTAGAATGGCCATTTTGTTACATAGATGAGGGGAACGAAACAAAAATGAGTCAGGTCTGCCAGGTTGTGCAAATATAAAATAATATTAAGTGTTATAAAAGTTTCTGGCAACAAATCTCCAAAGAATTACTTTTAACCCTTTGAGGACGGCGCGAATTTACTAGCACTCAGGATAAGTTTGAAGTGAGCTGCCTATATTCTACTCTACAGCAATGTTATTTTGGTTGGTCTCTGTATTTCCACTTACCATTGTCCTATTGGTCCTGGCTGCACCATACACGCTTACTGCACTCTGCAACGTTTATTATTGTCTGGCCGTCGACCAATGAAGTCACCCGTTGACTGTGTACCAATTAATGTATAGCGACAGAAGTAACAAGTTTTTCAATTAATTGTGTTTGTTTGAAAAATTATTAAAATGGAACAGTTTTATTTTTACAAACTGAAATGTTGACTAGTTCACATGTTTTACTTAGATTCCGATAAAGTCTAGCGAATTAGTGAAACTATAAAAGTGCGAGCTTTGTCTTCAAGAGCAAATATATCCCATGCGAACCTAGCCCCGTGTATATACGTGCAAACTCCTAAAAAAAAAAAAAAAAAAAAAAAAAACCACACACACACACACACGACGTTTTCTGTTGAAGTCGATGGTTTAAGTCGAACCTCAGTAAATAAGCCTTGCATTGAGGAGGTCCTGAGTTCGATCAGAGTAGACGGTCTCGGTTTCGTAATTTTTTTTCTCCCCTTTTCTTGACAAATGCTAGTGCAGTTAATTTATCTTGAACCAACGTAATTCCTCTCCCGCCATATTAATACGCTGATACTCCCGTACGCATAAGAAGGAAACAAAAGAAAACGATTAAACGCTGTTCACGATAAAGTGAGCACATTTGAACTCAACCTTAGAAAAATGTCACTGCCCCCAACCTGCATATAGTTTAACTGGTGCACTGAGTGACATGCGCCCAGTAAAGTTGATAACGAAGAATGGAAAGTAGTTCCATATTTTAACATCGAATAAAAAGTGTATGATAATAATTTCTGATAACTTAAATTATTTCAGTCGCTATCTGTTTTTTTAATGCGCCGAAGTCTAAAAATTATTAGAGTTGTAAAATATAATTTTTCTAATAATTCTACAGTTTCACTTGACCGACGCATGAATAACGTGATGTGGCAAATGGCAGTATTAATTCTACATAAGGCGGAAGAATACACAACGCGCATACAAGTAGATCATAAGCAAGGGCATTTAAAAGTGCTCATTTTACCATGAACAGCCTATATTAACAAACGAACGATCGAAGATCAGAGGGGAGACAGGTTGATAAAGGCTGTTCACGGTAAAGTGAGCACTTTTTATGGCCGTCTCAACAGACATTATCCACCAATAAATGTATGTTATTGGAACCTCAAACGTTTACTTTTAATAGTGTTGAAATGTACATACTGTGGTTATTAGTCACAAGGCAATTTTTTTTAAAATCAAAAAGTGCCGGAAAGAGAGAAATTGACTGAAAGTAAAATTTTGGCAGGGCCTTAAAATGTGCTCACTTTACCGTGCACAGCCTATACGCAGCTGTTTCCTACGTTGTGGAGCTGTACTTGCAGGGTGAGCTTACACTGTAGAGTTGACAGCTGCCTTCAGCCCCTTCTCCCTTCTTCTGCCTCCTTGTTAAAACTTGCCCCTTTCCTGATTTATTAGCGACCGCCTGCGAGAGTGCTTCTCCTCTTAATAAACGTCTCGATGGGTAATTAAATATCTCTCGGGATGGGATCCTGTTTCAAGAAGCAGGTTCGCTTCACCACTAACCCCTCTTCCTCCCTAACACCCTCCCCCCCCCCCTCAACCCCACGGGGAAGAGACACGAATATTTTCTTTTTGTTCTCACCTAATAGTTTTTGTTTTGTTTTGTTCTTGTTAACCCTTTAAGGGCGCCAGCCTCCCGAACAGAATTACGAGTAGTTATCAGGCCTTAGCTGAGCGGCCTGCCTGATCGCACCTTCACTTATTTATCCAGGACACGGGCCGTGATTGCTTGAATTAGTCATGATATCGCAAACCACAGAAATTCCCTCCACCGGCCAGTAAACTGGGCCAACGCAGCCGATATAGGGCAGCGTAGCCCGCGGGCGGTGTCTTTGATCGTCGGGACATTGGAACGAGGAGACTCCTGGAGATGGGTCTGTCCGGGCGTCGACTTCCGCCATCTTAATCAGCCTCCGGAATTATGAGCAAGGTGGGGACTCTCCAATTAGACTTTACTCAAAATGTGACTGGTTAAATCTTTATAATTTATTATAAATTAATATTTCGAAATATTTGTATAGCTCCCCCTGCGCATATTTCATAATGTTTCTATAAAAATAATATTGTACAACCTTAATGTTAAATAAACTCCTTTTATATAGTGTTCATTACATAACTCTTATCAATAACTTCCATTGTCCTACAGCCCCGTTAAGGTATGATGGTGACACCATAAAATCATACCTTATCAGTAGGGATAGGAACATTTCACGAGTTCATTCCTTTATAATTAATATGAATGAAAACTGAGAAAATAGGTGTGTTGGTAATGCCTATCGTGAGAAAAAATTACTATGCAAAATTTTATTACGCTGAGTGCGCACGAATGCGGTGCGTTGTCTCTTTGGTGTAACTTTCTAGACTCGGTTAAGCTTTGATTGCATGAGGCGGAGTAATAGCATGAAAGTAGATCTTTGCCACGGCTTGAGAAAGGTCAGAAGTAGCCGTGGATGGATTATAGCCGTTGATTGGCGAACGGAGTTTCGACAAGTAGCTGACCAGCGGTTTGGGGTAATTTTTTTGGTGCGAGTCGCTGGACTTCACGGTGTAAATTGCCGTTACACCTCTGTACATGCACCTGCTCTGTGAGCGATGCGATAGCCGAATAGCCCCCGATGCCGGAGAGTATTAAGGGTCCTATGTTCTGAAACGTTTTCTGTGAAATCGTTGTTTTGCGCCTAAACGCATGTCTCGGTAAATAAATGTTCTGGAAATAAGAAGTTTTACCAGAAAGGATAATAAAACTATTGTTTACATCAATGTCTTTTTGCTTTTACCATATCAAGTGTATAAACATCCTGAGGACTATACTCGAGTATAGTTCGGGTAAAACTTGTTTGAATATTTCATTCCACTTAAAAAACAAAACTGGTTCGGGTATACTTACATAAATTCGCTGTTTAATAAGTATTTTAAATAGGAACTAATACAACATCAACAACGATCTTCGTAAATTAGTGACCAATTTTTGTGTAGTTACGGAAAGCAACACGATGGACTGTACATCATGTTACATACCAAATAACATTTGGTTGGAAAACGGTAAACTCGGCACTCCATTGGTTGGCAGCCGGCCAATACGGAAAGACTGGTGTCATTTTGACCAGTAGAATGGCGTTAAGTGACAATAGGGACCAATAGAACACGGTGTTCGTGCAGCAGTATGGACATAGCTGACTAACGTCTAGCTTGTCTTTAAAGCTGGTGAAAGTGTGCCTACCTCAAAGTGTTAATTGGGGGGGGGGGGATCATGAAAGTGGTCAAATATAGCATTTTTAAAGCTTGCCTATGACGTTTCTTCGAGAGGTAAGAGAAAAGTACGATTATACGCATGTAGCTTGATCTGCGTACTTTCATCGCGTGTAATAGAACCCCGCGGTTACAGATCTAGTTGACACGGTAAAGCGTCAGGACGGAAACACTGCACGCCTTGCGCGTAGGAGCGACGAGGCGCAAAGGCGTGCGCGCTAGTGTCGCCCGTATCGCTCCCTCGCTTCCTGACCTCGGACGCGCAGGTACACGGGATCCTTTAACGAGATGTTCAGGGGCGCGGGAATGCCGCGTCATTCAGCGAGGGAGGAGGAGAGGAGTCCAAGGCTGATCACGGCGTTAACACCATTCGCTTGACAATACGCCGTGATTGCCTCGGGTACTGCCCACCCGCCATCGTGCGACGGAACGAGCAAAGACCATCAATCATCGTCAGGTATCCGCGATCTGGTCGGCAGGGAGCAATGCGTCAGGGAAGATTCTGTCCCCTGTAGGGATGTCGATATCGGAAAAAATATATATATATATATCGATACTAGCCGATACTAGCTGATCCCGGCGAACGTTGCCCCGCCTCTTTCGCATTCTATTTTGCCTTCTCAATGCGTCCTCTCCATTACGTCTGCCACGTCGACCGATGTTTGACTGTGGTATCGCTGGCATTTTTCTCTTTTAGATCAACAAACATTTCCTGCAAGTATGAGCAAAGTCGGCCCATAAATATAGAAGTTAAGACTCCAGCGCCACCTAGCGGAATGAAAATAACTGAAAACCTTACTCGCTACCTCGATAACATATGGTGTGAATATGGTTACAATTGATCCAGTGGTTTGTCAGTGATGATGCTGTTTAGTCACGCACAAAGGATTTTATATATAAAGATTATTTATATTGGTTATTTATAAAAGTATCGTTTTACGAAGCGATACATCGAAAAAAATATCGATTTGCTATACATCGGAATCCGGTATTTGATGTAATAAAGTACTTGACAAATTCAACACTGCTTAGAAAATTACATATCGAAGACACGAGGCATCCCAGAAAGATGTGGCGCCTGTTGCCAAAGTATGTATAAACATGGGAATAGGCCTATAAAAGTATTTTAAATTTCTACATTTGTATATACGTATGCCTACAAGCATATTTAAATCTGGGTATCACTGGATTGCTGTTGAGATGCTCTTTCCAACTGTATACGATTTCCGTATTTCGACTTGGCTTTTTGACGAGTATAGGCCGAAATTGTGTTAAGTTTTCTTTTTTCTTTTTTTTTTTACATTAAACGCATACAGTTTCACCATAACCACGCCACGCAAATGTTTTATACACACAATCGGTTGATCTTGACGAGAACTGTCGATTGAAACTTAAACGAGCGTTGTAGATTCTCCTAGTCAAAACGCGGAAGTTATGAGACGCGGTGAAACTAACTCAAAAACTTCCCGTCCGATGCTTTGCAGTTATCACTCAAGGTAACATATTATTTGATCCCTTGGCAATCGAGTGGTGTAATTGAGTTTTGAATGTAGATGATAGAATAGGAGCTACAATGTCAAACTCTACCCCCCGATTTCGTTATCATCAGATTTTCTGGATTGCCTCCCAAGATGGTTGCAAATTTAAAGACGTGTTCACGTCAAACCTATTAATTTTAACTGTGGCTTTTTTTCGTGTAATAAATATAACTGTATGTAGCGACCTGTTCTTTTTTTTTCGCGAAAAATTTACTTCTCAATTTACGACTTTCGGATGAATAAAATATTTATGTTTATTAAAGTTTCTCTCTTAAATCAAATTTAATGAAATTGAGTTTATGCCATATCTATTGCAAGAGGCGTGAGCTCAAATATATTCCTAGAAGAATACTCTGTACTAAAACTGAATGAACTATTGTTCCAAGATTAGGATTAGGGCTGTTTAAAGGCACTTGTTTTCGTAAAATGTTCTATTTACTGGGCAATTTTTCTGTCTACTATAGTAGTTGTTTTGTGTGTTTGGTCTGATTGATTGGCTGACTATTTTGTGGGTATATATACTATTGACTTGTTCCTCGTCCCCTGTGTTGTAATGGCTCACTTGGGATCTAAGGAATGAAAAATTGAGTGAATATTAAAGTGCATTCTTACCCTAAGCTTTACTTAGATTATTGGCCGCGCGTTTCATGTAAGAAGGCATTTTCTTTCATAACTTTGTAATGTAGTACAATCGTATTACGTATTGTATACGCCCGGTTCCTCGGGACAGAATTATTTTTTCGCAAAGTAAATCCACTCACACCAGTCTTATCATGAAAATGCGCCTCCGGGACATAAATCTCAGATGATCTCTGTTGACTGGAAACAACATACATGTACACTGGGAAGAATATAGAACCAATTTACAGGAAGCTACGGAAATGTAAACATCCACAGAAGCGTAGGAAAAATGTGTGGAATTTAATAAAAAAAGAATTTTAATTGTGAGACCAGTGCTTTAATGAGGAACTGATCTCTGCTATGTAAGCTTTAAATTGAGCTTGGATTTTCGTGGCCTTGAGAAAATTTTCAGGGCTCCGCAGGCAAAAAAATTTGAGAAAACTCAAATAATTATGGTTCACGACGGAGTCCCAGGCGAAAAAATACATTTCCGAAAATTAACTAAATAAATTACAAAGTCGGAAACTTTAAATTACTTAGCTGAAAATATTGTTTCGTTGCAGCATCTTGTAGAAACCATGTAGATTGGACTCGCTATTCATCCTACTCAGTGCTGGGACGTCTTAATGATCTTCCCTAATCAGACTCTCGGGGCCAGTGTTACACCCTATAAAGTTCATTTAGTACCAAATTATCACTTCGCGGTAGTTATAACTTGACTGCGAATAAATAACCGCGTAGGAAGCGCGCACACACTCGCTTCTCCTATTAAACTGTCGCGCGCCTTCACCCCATCGGGCGGTCTGTATCATTTCCACGCACTCGTGGATAAATTAAGAAAAATCAAGTAAACGCCTACCTGGCCGAAACCCACAGGGCCGGCGCCGTGCCTGGCGGAAACAAGATGGCTAAAATCCTCCTCAATCACATACTTGAAACAAAGCTTTCAAACCTCGAACCAATCACGATAGGGCTGCCTCACATCGGCATCACGCCATGCGTTACCATGACAACCAAAATATACACATCGCTCCTAGCTCGGGACCTACGTTCATAAACCCTTTGTACGAATTCAGAAAGACTCCAAGAAATAATAATTACAATAGAACATAAAATTCTGAGTGTACACATACTGGTCATTAAAAATAAAATCACTAACCAACAGTAATTAAAACGGTGGCTGCCACAAATAACCAAACAATAAACAATAAAATATTACGCGTGTCAAAGCATAGGAAATTTATAAGGCGTTACAACTTAACCAACCAAAAATACCTTACTCCGATACTGCCAGTCCGTGATTCACGGGCAGACAGTTCAGAAGCATATGAATTATAATCATCCAATCACGTAATTGAATGTGAGCTGAAGAGTTTTGGAGTGCAACTGGCCGAAGAATTTTCTGCGAGAAAAAGGCGCCCGTAAAAATACAGAATTTAATTTCAGGCGAATGTAATTAAGCTAGAAGTAGACTGGCTGCTAATGGATCTCTGCACCCGAACGTACAATGTTCAGAACTCATTAAAAATTAGCACACACGCAATACCGAGATTGTCAGAAAAAACCCGTTTCATGTCGCATATGAAAGAAGTAACATCGTGAAACATTTCTATAAAATTTACGTATCTAAATGTTTTCATATAATATATTAATGACAGTAATTTTTAACACATTCTAGACTACGCTCGAGCTGAGTTCGAGCAATGCCAGTTTAAAAATTTCTTCGTCCTTGAAAATAAAACTCGCAGGGATATAGAGCCATTGTTCCGCAAGTATTTAACAGGATCTTACAAGAACAATACAACCCAGCAGCCATAGTTTTCCTGCAGAAAATGTATTTTTTTGCTATGCCCTGATAAAAGGACACGATCGACTGTAAACCTTTTACATAGCAAGCGATATTTGATTGGAGCATATCATCTCTGCGACCCCAGTGGCTGATGACCAGCCAATGATGAACGTCATAGAGCACAGTAAGCACGCCCAGTGTGGTGTGGACCAATAGAAGAGTGGTAAGTGGGAATACAGAAACCAGTAGAATAGGCGTTCCTGCTGTGTTGTGTAGGTGATTCACTTCTAGCTTGCCTTCAACTATAGTAAATATGTGCAGTACTGAATGTGTTAAACCAAAATTTAAGCATCTTTCCGCTTTGGGTGTTTCAAAACCACATATTCCAAAACAATTCTATTTAGTAAATCCATCATAATAATTACTCTGGTTATATACAATAAAAATTAGTAATAATAGTTGCAAATATTTCAAGTAATTGATTTTACGCATATATATTACGGCCACGATAGCTATAAAATGATAACTACAATAAATTTAGCACACAAAATTAGTAATCAAACATTTTAAAAGCAAATACTAATATATTTTACATATTAACAGACTAATTATTATAATTGCATTACTAGAAGGTATTTTTTTTTTTTGCAAAATGGGCATTCTGTAGTATCAAGAATCGAAATACGCTAAAATTTTGATTAAACTTTAATTCTTATACATCGATTTTTAAAAAAGTTTAAATAAGTGAGTTACATAAAAAAAATTGTGCTCCTCTGACAATCTCAGCAGCTTGTGTACTATAGGCCATTCACGGTTACTTCACACTTTTTTAATCAAACCTTTGAAAAATTACACTATATATGAAGTGCTTGATTTCATCCTAAATATTTCACGTATCACAAGCGTTTTATATTTCTCTTAGCACAATAGTATTTTATTTTTGTTTAAATTTACCTTTTATTTTAATTTTATCCAGAAATAAAAATATTTAATTTGTAATTTGTAGGAATAAAAATAGCGAGAAAATAGGTGTGTTGGCAATGGCTAGAAATAAATAATTCTCACACAAAATAAATTTGAAGTAAGTGTATTGCATTGCGTTGTCTCTTTGATGTTTGTCCAGACTTGGTTAGGATTTGTTTGGTCGAGGCGGATGAATATCCTCGAAGTAGAACGTTAGTAGGGCTTCAAAAAGTTGGAAGCAAATTGTGAATGGACGATACTTTATAATTATGCGACGTCGGGAGCGACTTAGAGTTTACCTTAACACTTTGCAGACTTTGCTCGAGTGTAGCTCGAGCAAAGCTAATTTGAAAATTTCTTTGTGGTTCAGAACAAAACTCGCATGGATGTGTAGTCTTTTTTCGGCTAGTGTTTAACACGACCTCACAAGAACACGGCAGCGCAGTAACAGTGATATTGCTAACGACAGAATCTATTTTTATGGCCATTCAAAGAGACATGATTGATTGTAAATACTTTCGTACGATAAAGTACATTTGACTGGGTTAATATCAACTCGGTTCTCCATTGGTTGATGACCGGCCAGTATTTAACGCTATAAATAAGGATAGGAAAAATTCGCGAGTTCAATGACCTGTAGGCTAGACGCCACAGTCACGTGGAGCCTCAGATGTTTGTTCATTGGCTGCTGCTCCAGAGAGTAGCCAGTGTTACTTCACACCTGGCAGTATGGCACTCGCTACTTGTTTTATTGCAAGTGTGCTATTGGCCCAGAGTCATCCAGGGCGTGTCTAATAAACTGCGATCCAATTAAAGTCAACTTCTGTGTACACGTGTTTGACGGTCTATCTTGTCCTGAAATGAACGCGCGAAATGTTCCTATCCCTAGCTATAAAGCACACTAGCTCAGGGTAGTGTCCGTTGTAGTATGGACCAATAGAACGATGGTGAGTTTATTATTATTTTTTATTTATTTACTGCATCCATGTGGTCTTTTTGCGAGTACAAGTTTGTACAAAGACATCGGACAAGTCAGAACATGAACACATTATTTACAGACACCAACAGAACCGGTGTTCTTGCAGTAGTGGATATAAATCACTCACTTCTA
This sequence comes from Dryococelus australis, assembly GCA_029891345.1. Lineage (NCBI taxonomy): Eukaryota > Metazoa > Arthropoda > Insecta > Phasmatodea > Phasmatidae > Dryococelus > Dryococelus australis. The sequence continues at coordinate 34,193,312 of CM057008.1, forward strand.
ATTTGTCTTAAGTGCCAGTAAATATGTGCAGACCTCGGTGTGTTAATATTTACATGCCACAAGTTTCATTGGTTATCTGCTGTCACAGTGGAAGGCGACGATTGGGCCAGCGTTCTTCAGGAGGTGTCAAACACCGTGTGGAACCAAAGGCTGAAGTTACATAAACACACCTATTTTGAATTCTAGCTTGTCCCAAAATGAATCCGCGAATTATTCTGGTCTCTAACTATAGGCTATTCACGGTACGATCAGCACTCTTGAAAGCTCTCTCATTTAGAATATTACTCAATAAATATATTTTATTGTAGCCTTAGACGATAACTTTCGAGTGCAGTTCAATATACACGCTGTGCTCATTACTTACATGGAATATTAATTTTAAAAAGGTGGTTAAAGGATTAAAAAAAACCCCGAAAGGAAAGAGTAACTAGAGCCTCAAAAGTGTTGTGAACAGCCTATATTTGTTTTTTCGCAATACGTTCTTGTTACACACGACGTGGTGCTGATTGTGCAGAACGAGTTTTTTGCTAATTAATCATAATAACATTTTTAAAAAATCTTGAAAATTTAATTTATAGCTTTTTTTTCGTGCTATGACAGTAAAGGAATTTCACTATATTGCAATTGTTTAAATTTTTTGGGGAATAACTTCTGCACACTCTATACTCAAATCATCGATATCAATCAGTGAAATAACGTTCAGTGAATGACAGTTGATTAGCTACTGTGAACTGGCAAATCAAGCAAATGAACTGGCAATGTGATACTCGACATTCAGTGGAAATCACAAATAAATAAGAGAAAGTCAGCAAGCATATTAATCAGTTGTCTGTCTCTGATTATCGGTAGCTAAATTTTCACTGGTTTCAGTGATTTGGCTCAATTCTCACTTTGTCAGATTTGTAGTGTGCCTGAACAGCTAGTCATACCATGCTTCATCGATACTGAAAGTGAAATAAATAATGTCAGCTAGTATTTTCGGAAATTCCTGCATGTGTATCGGATCCTCATTCGTGAATTAGGATAGACTTTGTTCTGTATTTTTTTCTCTCGTGCGACAAAGTAACGATGTGATATGGAATGAAAGGTGCGTCTGTTTAGGTGTGTGTGCACTGCAAAAAAATTCTGGTAAACTTTTTAAACTGTAATGGACGTGTTTAACCTATACAGTGTAGGGAAATAATACTACATATCAGGCTGAGAATATGGGAATGTTTAGCATTGCTACTATAGTTGATTCACGGTATCTTTTCTGAAGCCTTGCTAAAGTTCTACTTCCAGGATATTCCTCCGCCTCGTGCAAACTAAGCTTAACTAAGTATGGATGATTACATCAGAGGGACAACGCACCGGATTCGTGCACACTCAGCGTAACGGTACTATGTATAATAACTATGTCCTACTAGGCGCTACCAACATGCATATTTTATCCCTGTTTTCTATTCAAATTATCTATAAATGAAGCATTATAATTTTTAGATAAAATATAAATAATTTAAATTTGACAGAAAAATAAGTAACTTTTATGAGCACAAGTGTAAAACGCTTGTGATGTATGGTATCGGTTGGAACTAAACACGTCATACATGGGGAGATTTTTCAAAGGTTTGATTGAAAAAGGCTCGAAGAAGCCGTGAATAAACTATATACAAAGTTCGGAACTTCCCTATGCATTTTACTCTTTCCTGAGCAACTTTAGGGAACTTACCGTGCATGTATTGGAAAATAATTTACCATTCACGCTTTGCCACTGTGCGTATACGTTGATATGGTCAATTTACAAATAATTTCTTAGGGTGTGCGTAGGTGCGTAGAAGGGGGGGGGGGAGTGAAAGAACGGGAAAACGGGTAGTTACGCTCCATCATTTGCATCGAGCACGTCCGGACCCTGGACTCGATGACGGATCGCCGGATCTCACAGCGCGGAGAGAGTGAGGGGTGCGGAGGGGGGAGGGGGGCAGGAGGGGACCGCAGCATCCGAGGCAACACGGCGAAGACGCCGCTTGACGCGTGGAATCCATCAACGCAATCAACACTCCCTCAAGATGCCCGCAGGGGCGGGCGACCTTTCCACGACCCCTCTCCGTTCGTCGACGACGGTGGGTGGGAGGGGGGTGAGGTGGCCCCGAGTATGTCGGCGGATAATAATATGCCTGACAGTCTGAACACTTCTGGCCCTTAGTCACATGCTCGCGTAATTCGGGATCCCCTCCTGCGAGATGCGTTCGGCTTGAATAACAATTCCTCTGGACCAGGAGTCGGGACGAAGGGGTCCTTGTTTTATGTATGAACAACAACCTACCCCCTCCATCCCCCTGACAAGGGTCCCATCGCGGAGACAAATAGGCGGGGAGGGTCGCCGTAGACATTACTCAGTGCGAGACGCATGCTGCGAAGATTTTTCCCTGTGGAACTACAGAGTGTATAAAATAGGTGTTTCGGTCTGCGCTTAAGGCCCCCGCCTACACACAAAGAAATTATTCGGAAATTTACCATACCAGTGTATTCGCTTATAGACTATTCGCGGTAAAGTGAGCACTTTTTGAAACACTCTCATTTGTAATAACAGTTAATAAATATATTTTATTGCATCCGGTGAAATATATACACTGCGTGTATTTCTTACATGGAAATATATATTTAAAAAAGTGGCGGAAGGATAGAAAAATGGCTGATAGAAAAAAGTAACTAAGGCCTCAAAAGTGCTCACTTTACCGTAAACAGCCTATAGTTAGAATGCTGGAATGGTAATTTTTTCCCCTGTACATTCACTGTAGTGTTCCCTTACATTTACTCAGGGAACAGTCAAACCCGTATAAAAGTTGCCAACTTTGTATGGTAGCGACGCTAAATATTCCTATATTTGCAGTTCGATGTGTGGTATTATTTCCATACAGGGTATAGGTTAGAAACTTCCATTGCAGTTTAGGATGTTTACCGGATATTTTTCTACAGTGTACATGGACCGCGAGAGCGATAAGGGCGACACTGACACGCGCTACAAGAGCGGACAGGAAAATTTCGCGATTTCATTTCAGGACAAGATAGACGTCCAACACGTGTACTCTGAGGTCACCTTTGCAATTGAATCACACATCTTTGGACACACCCTGGACGACTCTGAGCCAATAGCAGACAGGCAACAAGTGACGAGTGCTTTAATGCCATGTGTGTATAACACTTGCTACTCTCTGAAGCAGCAGCCAATTAACAGAGCTCGAGTGTACACAGGACTGCGGTGCCTAGCCTACAAGTAATTGAACTCGCGAATTTTTTTTTATCCCCAGCGATGTCATTTCAGGACAAATTAGAATCCAAAAACTCGTGAGATTTAAGTTACTTTTCCAATCGGTCCGTATACTATTTTACAGCTTTTGGAGAATTCTGAGCCAATCAAAAAAAAATTCAAGTAATGCAATGCAGGTGCAAAAATCGCCTCCCACTATACCAGCAACCAACCAGTGAGCTCTTCTGTTTAATACCTGCATTATCGTAGGTATATAAGACTGCGAAGCCTAACCTACAGGTCGATGAACTCGCGAATTTTTTTCAGATCTCTGATTAATAAGGATCTACAAAATTCGTTGTATTTTGTGGCTGCGGACTAAACTCCAAGACTCTGTCCGCTCGTTTGACTTCAAGCCATTAGATGACGCTCTGTGAGACACGTCCCAACGGCACTTCAAGCCAATAGTTATGGCTGAATGGCAATACCAACCAATCTGCAGCGAAGTGGTTACACAGGAAAACCACACCTGATTTTCGCGAAAATATTTACGCGGGCGGGGGGGGGGGGGGCTACACTTCAATAGCTCACGTGCACACTTGTGGTCTTCATTTGACTATTGGCCGCTTGCCTTTGTGTGAAGATAGTCTGTTACACAAGTAGTGAGCCAACCAGAATTAAGGTTCTCCGAAACAGACCGTCCGTGATTCTCGGGAAGATAGATAAGACGCGTCACAATTCAAATGATCCAATCACGAAAGTGGTTCTGAACTGAAGTGCTTTGTATTACAACTTGTCCTGAAATCTTTTCATGAGAAATAGGTGCCCCTAGATATCAGACACTAAAGTCTAGAATTTTACCAAAATTATAATGTGAAGTTTGCACGTCTCTAGTGATTAATGAGTGTACATAGTTTTCGAAGTCCTTATGGATGTGGAGGAATCCAAGCCGCCCAAATAGTCTTCTCTGACCCGACTTGGAAGCAGTGTCTTGGGCCTTCGAAGAGAGCAGGAGAAGAAGGTTTCTGCTATTGCGACCCTTGTTGCTGAAGAAGACAAAAGCAGCGTGGTTTTTTGGTTGCTAGGAAACACGTATTTGTTACAATCATCCACTGTGTATAGAACTGTCTGTGGCGTATCATTTGCTCAATTTCATAACTGTAACCCAGTGTTCTTTATATGTGCCTGCATATGCTAACTACGTTCTCTGACAGCTGTTTATTGGAAAGTTTGTCTGATTTTGATAAAACCATAGCATGCGGAGTCAAGAAATGAAGGCGAATAACTCCATTATGTCCTCTAAATGTATGTTTCTTAGATCGGTTAAAATTTCAGAGATTTACAGAGATCGTCTAAGTATTCTTCGGGGATGTTCAAAGGTGATTATTTATGTTTTCCTGCATTTTATAGTAGTTTCTTGGTGAGACAATATGTACTTTAATTTCCTTGACAACAGACGCCTTTCGTAGACCTACAACATCGTTAAAAACAGTTGTTTTTGACTGCTAGCCTATATCTTAAGACGAAAAAAGATTTTTGTCAAAATACGATAGCGGCCTATAGTATACTAGGGGCCCAGCCCGTGACCTTGTTTTAGTATTTTCACGTGCCTAGAATAGTTACCATGTTACAAATTTTCGTTACATGACAAAGACTGAAAGACACACACACACACACACACACACACACACACTATATATATATATATATATATAATGAAATTATGTGAAATTAACTCAACACTGAAGTGACTGCTGCCCCATTTGATATTTCTCTATCCGCTTGGCACTGTGGCCCCACTTTATATAATACTATCCACTGAGACACTGCACTCCACTTGGAATTGCTCCATCCACTGGGCCACTGTGGCCCCACTTGGAATCGCTCTATCCACTGGGCCACTGTGGCCCCACTTGAAATCGCTCTATCCACTGGGCCACTGTGGCCCCACTTGGAATCGCTCTATCCACTGGGCCACTGTGGCCCCACTTGGAATCGCTCGATCCACTGAGCCACTAAAGCCCCATTTGATATATATATCATATATATATATATATCCACATGGCCACTGTGGCCCACTTGGAATCGCTATATACACTGAGCCCCTGTGGCCCACTTGAAAATTAACTCAACATTTATGTGAGACATTTAAAGCAAACAAAAATGATATTCCATTACCTTCATATCTCTATGCAATAATCGCTATGCATTCCCAATACAAAAATTTCATACAGGAAAAAAAGTAATTAAAAATGATTTTTTGGGGTAAAAGGTAATGATTGCGTAATCTGTTCTTGCTGAAATTCGAACGTGATCTGTATTTGACCCTGAGGATTCTCTCTGCGAAATTTGAAGAACTTCTGTTGTGTTTCAAGGGACTTGTATTAAAGAGGGACAGACAGACAGACAGACATACAGACAGACAGAGACCGTCTTCTTCGCGGTTTCTTCACACTTTTTGAATCAAACCTTTGAAAAATCATCCGCTGGAAGACGTGTATGATGATTTCCTAAATATGTAGTGTATCACAAGCGTTTTATATTTGTTAACATAAGGAAATTGTCTTAATTTTGGTTAAATCGAAATTCCACTGTTATTTTATCTCTAAATTATAACACAACATTCATAATTAATATGAATAAAAACAGGTCTAAAATAGGTGTCCTAGTAATGACTAGTAAGGAATAGTTCTTACGCAAATTTTAATTAAAGTGAGTGCGCACAGTGCGTTGTCCCTCTGGTATAAGTTTCTAGACTCTTTTAAGCATTGTTTGCGTGAGGCGGAGAAATATCCTGAAAGTAAAACTTCAGCAGGGCTTCAGAGCAGTTGGGAGTAGCCGTGAATGGACTTTATTCAACTTTTGCTGCAGGCTTTCCACCAGTATAATGATATGATCTCTTGGGCACACGGGGCCACGGTGGTTGAGCGGTTAGCCTGCTCGCCTCCCGCCAGGGCGAACCGGGTCCAATCCCCTGCCGGGTCTCTCCCGAATTTCCGCAAGTGGGAATCGTGCCGGACGATGCCGCTAATCGGCGGGTTTTCTCGGGGATCTCCCGTTTCCCGCGCCCTTTCAATCCGGCGCTGCTCCATGCCTCGGTTCGTCCCCATCGGGGCACTCTCAAACTTCGGTATTAAGAGCTGCCCAAATCTCTTCGCTCACCCTTGAGTCTCGTTAGTGTCGACGGGACACTTGATTCTCGTGGCGGAGTAGCCCTTATCGCTCCGAGAAGATGGCTTCACGTACGCGATATCCCTAACCCACTGAGGCGACCAGCTGTGGAGACCCCCACTAGTACGGCGTGGGGAAGTTGAATAGCTGCATGAGAGGTTACCGCGTGGCGATAAATCCCAGAACCGATCATCTACGTCATCGGTGAGCTATCCCCCTTAAAACGCAGCGCGCTAATGACGGGTGTCGGTTGGCCAAGCCCGACTTCGTGGTATGCGGAGGGGAACAATGAGTCGTTTTACCTCGCCGTTCTTCACTCTCGAGTCCACAACCTCCCTTAAGCCCCTGTCACACTGTCAAATTTTTACCTTCAATCATATTATTTGAGGACAAAATACGGCCATCAAATGTTTCCGTCCAACAAATTCTTATCAAATAATATTGAATGTGTTTGAAAATGTGTCACATTGTCAAAAAATTTTTATTGGAAGAATTTAATTTGAAATTTATTTTTTAAAATTATTTTCATATTGAGATACTGCTTCTGTTTTTCCATACGGTCCATTACAGGAAAAAATGTAAGTAATATCGTAATTTATTTTCATTTCTTTACTAAATTAAAATTTTATTTACACGATAGGTTCCCTGCATAATGAACTTTAATGTCTCTTAGTTCGTAATATTATGTGTGATATTCACTTAAAATACCATTCATGCCCAGACAGATTCTACATAAATTAATCATCTTCATAACTTACTTCGTTTCCAGTAATTGTTCGTTATTTTGAGTTTCCTGGCGTCCATTTTGGTCGTGCATGATTACGATTGGCTGAGACCGTCAAACGTCAAATGCCATCCAACTTGCTCAGACAAATATTGCCGCGTTCATGACGTTTCGATGACGTGATAACTGCCCAACTTTATTTGACCAAACTTATTGGAAGCAGTTTTGACGGGAAAAAAATTTGACAGTGTGACAGGGGTTTAACCCCTTAATACTCCTACGAGACGGGGGCGCCGCATAAGAGCGGGTTAAACCGCGATGAGCCTACTCGCTGACATGTGTGAGAGATTTCGGGAGGCATTAGTCTCCCGCTTGCTTGGCACTAGGATGGCTTTGCAAAGTCTCAGACGAAGCGTGTGAGTGCTTTTAAGACGTCACGCACATTAGAAACGCCATTTTTGGGTAAAAGGCTAAAAAAAAAAAAAAAAAAAAACGGTCTTTTAAAACCCTTTTATCTCAAAATAAACGCGTCAGATATAAACAGAACTACCCAAGGTCCCTGCAGTGAATCTTCCTACAGACTTCCCAACGATATAATAGTAGCGCCACCAATGAAATGTGCATAGGTAGGGACCTGAAGAATTCGCGGATTCCCTTTGGGACAAGCTAGAATTCAAAACACGCATGCTTATAGGCTGTTCACGGTAAAATGAGCACTTTTTAAGGGCCTTCTAAATTTTTCCATTCATCCAATTTCCATCTTACTGCTGCGTTTTAATATAAATATTCCACTGTGAACAATAAACACAGTCTATAAATTTCACCACTCTCGAAATTTAATGCCCGAGACTGCAATAAGATATATTTATCAGTGGCTGATGCTTGTTGGGAGTGTCTTAAAAAGTGCTCACTTTACCGTGAACAGCCTATATATAACTTATACCATTGGTCCACACGGTTTTTGACATGTGGATAACGGTGGTCCAATCGTCCCTTTCCACTGTGACAGCAGACAACCAATGGGCAGTTGATACAGGAATATTTGTATACAAGACTGTAGAGTCTAACCTACAGGTCATTGAACTCGCGAATTTTTTAGGTCTCTACCCATAGGCAAAGGCTGTTCAAGATAAAGTGGGCAATTTTGAACTCAACCTTGGAAGAATGTCACTGCTCCTATCTGCATATATTTCTCTGGCGCACTGAGTGACATGCGTCCAGTAAAGTTGGTAACGATGGAGGGAAAGTGGTTCCATTTGTGATAATTTAAACTATTTCTTTCACTCCCTGTTATTTTTAATGATGTTATTCGACTGGGCCGAACAGAATAAAGCACTCCGGTACTGAACTTCCATGATTCGCGGGCAGGTACTATAGACACGCGACGTTTAAAAATCATCCAACCACGAAAGTGCATATGAACTAAGGTGTTTTGGAGTACAACTGGTCTTGAAATCTAAAACAACTGCCGCTGGCGATCAATGTCGTTAGCGATCGTCGCTCGAAAGCGATATCCGAACCTCAACCAACCGTATTTTTTTTATGTTACCTTTGATGACAAATGCTGTATGTACGTTAATTTTCATACAGCTGAGTGACGTTCTCCTAGCAGTGGTGCCAACGTATCATTCTCGACTGGTTCCTGTTTGGTTCCAGGTCTTAGGGTAAAAACACAAGTGTAGTGGAGTAGCGGCTGGCGCTTTCAAGACAAACCGACGTAGTCAGTAGGAGTCGTAGAACACATGCAGCGGCACTCGACGGCGCCGAGCGGAGCGGCGCGTGGCGGCAGTTTGAGGAAACAAATCATTTTGTTTCCTGCGAGCGGAGGGAGCGGCAGAGTAGTGGATCTGGAGCAGCTAATTGTTGAAGTGTGTGCCAGAAAAGCCTCTGTGGCAAGTTAAGAATTGCATGCGTCATGACCGTCGTGTAACATACAAATTGCGGGGAGATGTCGCATCAGCTCTGGAGTCTGATGGTAAGTAGACTGAAAACGCATTATCATGTTAGCCTGGGAAGTACGAACTGTTAGAAGTTTCCATGTATGTGCAACATTGTAGGTAAGACAATTGCTGTTCTTTATGAAAAATATCTGTGGTAGACAAAATGTTTCTCTGGAAAGTGAATATGGTTAGTAGGGATATACGTATGAAACGCTAATTAAAGCAAAATGTATTCATAGTGTTTGTTTACCACTTGTTTTGTGGTAGCTTAACAGCTTATCCACACAAATATTATTCTAAATTTATCTTTAATCACCAATGTTTTGATCCGTACCTGTTTAATTTGTAAGGTAGGCCTACCATGAGTGGGAGGATTTGTATAACATTATGTATTTCTAGACGTTCTAGAGAAAGCCAAACAATGCTTCATGCACGGTGCATTTTGATACATTTTTAAAGTTCTTACAATATGCCTGTGGGACATGAAGTAATCTTTAAACACTTCGCGAATGTGAAGTGAACGCCAGGTTGCCCTGTTGTTTCTCCGGTTTCTTCTCTCTCTCTCTCTCTCTCTCTCTCCCATTATCTTCTTCCTCAAAAGAAAACTCAGTAACTTTCTTGAAAATAGGATCATTTTTGCCATCTCTTTCCCTCACTACATTGTGAAGTACGTAGACACTCTTAACACTTTGAGGTCGGCACACTTTCACCAGCTTTAAAGACATGCTAGACGTTAGCCACCTATATCCATACTGCTGCACGAACACCGTGTTCTATTGGTCCCTATTGTCACTTAACGCCATTCTACTGGTGATAATTACACCATTATTTTCGTATTGGCCGGCTGCCAACCAATGGAGTGCCGGGTTTACTGTTTTCCAATCAAATGTTCTTTCGTATGTGACAGGTGTACATCCCATCGTGTTGACTTCCGTACTTATACCAAAATTTGTCGTTGATTTACGAAGATCGTTGTTGATATATTAGCTCCTAAAGTCCTTATGAAATAGGGAATTGACTTAAGTTTACCCAGGCCAGTTTTGTTTATTAAGTGGAATGAAATTTGAAACAAGTTTTGCCCGAACAACACTCGAGTATAGTCCTCAAAGTGTTAACAATATCAGTAGCTGTCTCTACGTTTGTTTCAGTTGCCTTATCTATGACTCTCCACTTGGCCATTCAATAACCCACATGCACACTGCACACATCGTCTCGCTCGAGACAGATGGTAATCGACCATCTTTTCAGCAGGGCCGAGACGTGTTTAGGGGAATGGCCGTAAAATGCACCGTTTCAGAGGGTACGCTTCGTCTCCGCTCAAAATAACAGGCACTTTTGCATTCGACTTTGTAAGTTCTTTACGAGGAGGCATGTTGAATGTATTGCTGTCCATGCCCTGGTGCAATGCTGATCCTGAAAATGTACCCCCATCGCTGTGATTTCCTCTGCCTCCAACTTCAGTACAGATGAATCTATAATCTGCATCAGCTAATCCTTGTAATACAGTTGAAAAAAAAAAAATGTTTGTAGATGTAATAAAGCGAACTACTATGTGGTGGACATTTTATCATGCAATGATTGCCGTCGATTCGCGCCTACGCAATTTGGGAAATTCCAACGGTTCCAGAAAGCTGTCTTTGTTGGCATTCAAACTTCCTTGTGTGTGTACAGGCATGTGCACAGGAAATAACTGAAGCCAAATAGCTTTGCATGTGTCTTTAACTATTGGTCTCACTGTTGAGGATCCCATCCGAAATGACAATCCGAGTGATCTGAAAGAAGCACCGGTTGCTACGTACGCGAAAGAAAACAAATATTCTTAGATACAGTTTTACCTATCGTTTTACTTCGGTGCATAAAAAAAAAAAAAAAAACCAGAAAGCTTAAGAAATAATTTTAAGTTATCACAAATGGCTACCTGACACTTTTTATTCGACGTCAAGATACTTCCCACCCATCGTTGCCAACTTTACTGGGCGAATGTCACTCGGTGGGCCCATTAAAATATATGCATGCAGGGGGCAGTGGCTTTATTTTTTCTGAGGTTCGTTTCTAAAAGTGCTCACTTTATCGTGAACAGCCTTTACACGGCTTTGCCTTCGCATTTGCCCGCGCATGCGCGGCGGTAGGTTTTGCTGGAGTCCGAGCGGTGAAAGGTGAGTAAGATAACTTTGCTTCCGGTAATGGTGAGAGGGGGGGAGGGGGGATAGCAGAGGGAAATATTTCTGATGTCTGCCGGCAGGTTGCGTGATGTATCGTGCCAAAGTATAGGGCCGAGACGGTATCGTACGCCGATGTTTTGGCGCCGCCCGAAGATCTAACGGACAGCCAAAATAGGCTTTCCACGCTATTTAACGCCCCATCAGGCGCTTGCTTGGGAATTGGAAGTGTTGGTCGGAGGGAGAGGGCAATAGTTCCGCTCATTCTGTTTTGATTTGCGCGCCGCGAGCGAGCAGTTCGCTTGCACGCTTGTTCGCGTCCGTTAAAAACACCTCGTTTCTCCCACGCTAACACGCCGTAAAAAAAAAAAGGCTTTTTTTTTTTTTTTTTTTTTGCGAAATAAAACAAATACGATGCGAAATTGTTACCTAACCATTGTTTCGTGACAAAATACATATTTAAAAAATATTTCAGCAACAAGCTTCGTTAAATAATTATTGCGAGTACAATACTTATTTTTGTATTCCAATAACCCCGCCTATATGCGTGTGTTTAAACGTTTCATACACGCAAAACTAATATGGTGGCGATTTGATAATTCGTATTTTGTAATCTTTCATTTTCGAAGCTTACAAATCTCCACAAGTAAATTACAAAAATACGTCACAGATAGAGATGACGGTTTGTCGCGGGAATAGTTGACTGTTTGCTAGGATTCAACATACTGTACACATGTCCGACATTTCTCTTTCCTTATTGGCTGTCATGCATCTATTAAGATACTAACCCCTTTTCACTGGACCAATAACGATTCTGATACTATAAGACAGAACGTTCGTGATTGGTCTGAAAACAATTTAGCCGCGTCAAAACCTTGTTCATTCAATAGTGGAAGAAAAAAGAGTTCTATATCAAATTTGTTGGTTGAAAAAAATTTTCCCGATTTTCCACCATTTCTCGTCATAGATTTAGTAGAGAAGACGGGTCACGTGACCATTTCGCTAACAAAAAAATGGGGTTTGGCTGTGTTGGGGTCACGGCCGTTTGTTTTGCGTGCATGCGTCTACATCGACGCGCGTGGACGCCTTGATGTTTATTTTACGTTCCCGGCACCGCATCACTCGATCATATGGGGTTTTATGGGTATCACTGGATTGCTTTTGAGATGATATTTCCAACCGTATACGATCTCTGTATTTAGACTTGGATTTTGAACAGTATACGCCAAAATCTTGTTAAGTGTTCTTAATTTCTTACATCAAACGCATACAGTTTCACCATAACCACGCCACACAAACGTTTTTATACAAGCAATCGATTGATCTTGACGAGAGCTGTCGATTGAAACTTAAACGAGCGTCGTAGCTTCCCCTAGTCAAAAGTTATACTACACGGAAGTTATCAGACGCGGAGAAACGAACTCAATTGCGCCCCCCCCCCTTTTTTTTTCCCCCACCCGTCCAATGTTTCGCAGTCCTCACTCAACGTAACAAATTCTTTAATCCTTTGGCAATCGAGTGGCATAATTGAATTTTGAATGTAGACGATCGATTCGGAGCTGCGATGCCAAACTGTATCCCCCGATTTTGTTATCATCGGACTTTCTGGATTGCCTCAAACTATGGTTGCAAATTTAAAGCCGTTTTCACGTCAAAACGAAATACCGGTATCCTGTTAAAGCGTGGGTAATAATTTAAAAAAAATACCTTTGCGATCTGGCGAAAAAGAAAACGTAGTGTAGAGATACGGGGGCTCTTAACATCGAGGTCTTCAGAGCCGACGAGGGGTGAAATGAGGTGAGTATGGAGCAGCGCCGGATTGCAAGGGGCGGGGGGAACGGGAGATCCTAGAGAAAACCCGCCGACCAGGGGCATCGTAGGGCAGGATTTTCACGTACCCCGCCGGGAATCGAATCCAGCTAGTCTTGGTGGGAGTCAAGTCGTATTACCACTACTCCCTTCTGGGCAACCAAACAATCTCGTAAATAAGTGCCGACAAATATTTCGGATTGTTACTGCGATACATCACTCTCGAGTCCATTGGCACTTATAGCATTTTATGTAAACTAAATTAATTGTGTTTGTAAGCCGTTATAGGCTGGCTATGTTCATTTGCAGCGCCACTTGGTATAATCAATAATGATTTATTTGATATGTTATAGTTAATACATTTTTATTCTATGAGCCAAACTCGATGTATGAGTTTCCAGGGAGTTGTTGATTTTGAATATCACAACAGTTTCTTTTCAATAAAATTGTAACTAATTTTTATTTTAATGGTATAGTTGATTTCAGCCGGTTGGAATGTGTAATATTATATGATTTATATTTTGTAAATACTGACTTCAACCGCCAGTAATACCACTCAGTTGGTAAGCTTATTTATTGTACTTATCAAAACAGGAATTATTTCGTGGTCAGAGTCACTTGTATACCCTTCAATGTTAGTGCTCAAGAGTAATTCTAGCGGAGGACTAATCACTATTTCATTGCTTACCTGTGCAATCTTAAGAGCTACATATTAAATATTATATACATGAATACATAAAGTTTATTATTTAAAACGTACAGACGGACCTATAATTTCTGGTTCCCGTATATTACTAACGTGTGTAATTCTCGCAAACAGTTTTTTTTTTTTGCTGAAAAATTCCTTGTACGTTTAGAAACCTTTGTAAAATTACAATAATAAACTATCCTCCACCCTTCATAATGTTACATAATTTTACTTCAGTTTCCAAAGAAAAAAAAAAAGTCTTACGTTTTCATGCAGCCAAGTGTATATCCCCGGTCCAATACATTCTGTAAAACACTGTACAGACTATATGTACTATAAAACAATATATTCTACAGTTACTAGACTGCAACTGTGCATATGTGCAGTCCGCTTGCAGAAGTTTAATAGCATTATGGAGTGTAGAAATTCTTTAAATCACTAACCTCAACCCTTCCGATAACGTGGAATTATGTTTTTGCTTAGGTTAGTACATACATAATTCTCTTGCTTCAAAGTAAACCAGTTATTTTCTGGAACCAAAAAAGTGATTCCACTTGTTAATCCCGTGAGTTGAAATAAGTAGGCTACATGCCGGTATTTTGTAATATAACAAATATATATGTTGCATATTTCATAAGGAACTTCTTAAAAAATGATTTTTTTTTTGGTGATAGGTAGTTAGCGATTTTTTTCGCGAAAAAAAAAAAATGAGTGCACGGTAGACTTCAATACTATAAGCTCACACCAGCAGTTTGTCTACTGCCATTGGTTGCCGCTTGCTTGAGGCGTTTTCATATTTGACCGGGCCACTCAGAATTCGGCAACATCGGCACGGCTCCTACGTGATTTGTGTACAGATAGCCGATATTTGTAAAAAAAAATAAAATAAAAAAAAAAATAATAATAATAATAATACAGCCAATTAAGACAGGTAAACGACCCTACAGTGTTTTGATGTTTTGAAATACAACATGTCTTGAAATATTTTCGCGAAATTTCACTATCTCTAATGATACGGTTTCCAAGGCTTTTACTCGTATTAGTACAAATAAATGTTTACAGTGTAACATACGTGAAGTAAACGTAGATTATAATTAACTGCAATTATTAATTTAAATAATATTAGTCTCTTATATAACTGATGACCTGAGGGCGTTTAAGGAGCTGAAATTGTTTTCAACATTTGAGTATATGAGGCCTAAATCTTTTTTAGTTTTGGTTTAAAATAATACTATGCAAAAGGTATGACCACGGAGGAAATGGAATTTTCCAAAAAGAATGAAATCAATAAAAAAAAAAATAATAAAAAAAATGTAATTTATAAATTTTTTCGTAAAATTATAAAAACTTTAACAGATTTAATCTGTTAAGCTACATCTCAAAATAATCGTTCATATTAATAGAATGTCATGAGATAACATCTAAGTTCGAAATAGCGGAATGTTAAATAAACCATCACCGCAAGTGAATTATGAGCCAGACTGCAAAGAAATGGCCATGTGTCACTTACAGTTCCGAGACTCGAACCATCACCCTCCGTGTTAACAAGCTAACGCCCTTCATCAAACGACCTTTTTTGCCTTATGGTGTTCCGACTAATATTCACAGGTACGTTATGTAACGTATAGGCTGTTCACGGTAAAATTAGCACTTCTGAAAGATCTACTTGTATGCACGTTGTGTATTCTTCCGCCTTATGTAAAATTAACATTGCCATGGTTCTCGTCACTTTATTCATGCATCGGTGAAATGAAACTATGCAATTATTATAAAAGTACAAATTTTATAAATCTCCTAATTTTAAATATTGATTCATTAAAAAAAAAAAAAAAAAAAAAAAACAGAAAGCGAAACAAATAATTTAAATTATCACTTTTTATTTGATGTTAAAATATGGAACTACTTTCCATCTATTGTTACCAACTTTATTGGGTGCGTGTCATTCAGTGCGGCTGTTGAAGTACACGCAGGCATGGCATGGACAGTGACATTTTCTAAGGTTGATAAGAGTGCTCACTTTATCGTGAACAGCCTTTAGTAAAAGAGGCCGGATCACATTGGAGGAATTGAGGTAAGAGATTCGGAAAATCACTGCACTACAGGATAGCATTAAACGTCAGCATTAGGACTGTACCGTACATTTGCTCAGTTGAAGTTTCGTAAATGCAGAATATATTGGTTTGTGAATGTTTGCATCGGGACAACAGTTACTTGCTAATAACTGCAATGAACGACGGGAAACGTTTAACATATTTTAACCGTTATCTTTGGCACGAAGCAATATGACTTTACTGTGAACAAAAGCAACTCAAAGAACGTTTATTTCTTTGCTGAAGGTAATGTTGTCGAAAAACTAAAACCGTATAAAAAATCAATATTGACAGCAAACTTGTGATTCCCTAACCTTATCTTTGAATTAAAGCAGTATTACACTCTAAATCTGAATCAGTGAGAATTTCACAGTTTCAATCCGTCAACAGTACCTGACTGATTCCCTTCAATGAATTTAACTGATCAATCGGTGAAAAAAAAAAATCCAGATTTCCGTCACTTATTGATTCAGTGACATTTTACACTGATTCATCAGTCATTTTTTTTTTCACTGTTTTCCAGTGGTTTATTTTTGACTGATGGATCAGTTAAATAGCGTGAAAAAAATGGCTGTTAAACAATGTGTATCAAGTGAAATAACAACGAATGAACTAATAAAACCAATACAAAATATTTTACAAAATGCTTTTCGTCTTTCAAAACACCATTTTACTAGGTAATATGAGCATTCAGCCTTTAATTCCGTTTTTCGTCTTTCATTTCGTTTTCATGTAATCATTATAGCGCTCTGATTGAAGGTTTAAACTGCATATAATGTGGTTAAGAGAGTGCACTCATATATATTATATTCGTTTTAACAATCCTAACGGCGCCACTGAAACCAAAAACCCAAATTGAAGCATACAATATAAATCTTCACGATGGAAACGATGGTTATAGGACGATATATTTTCCTCTCATTGTACGACTTAACTTGGTAGCGCAGAAGGTAGGGCGACGGACTAAAAGCGAACTGAAAAGGATTTGAGAGTTCCGTCCCGGCCACTTGCCGAAATATTGTTACTTTTTTTAAATTACAGATAATCGCCCAATATGAATAGTAAACGATCGTAAATATAGTTATTCACGTAACTATTTGGCTAAATTTAATGAAACCAGCATTTAATTCGTCACTGCAGCCGGCTGTCACTTATTCAATTAGTGAAACTGATTCACGTCACTAATTCAATCAGAAATTTGTTCATTGAAACAATCACTGGTTTTCCACTGATTCTAAGTGGAGCCATTTTCACTTATTCGAGAAGTTGAATTTCACTTTGTATCAGTGGTTTCCCACTGATTCGAATTTAGAGTGTGTGTTTCTGTAAACGACACAGCCTCTGAGAAATGGTTTCCTTTGCCGCACAGAAAACTTTCTAATAGTTTTTTTTTTTTAGAGTACAGGAAAGCACCTTTACTAATTTTCCTATCGATTCTTTAACAAGGAGAGGATTAAATCGATAAGTGCTCCACAGTCGATCTCAGCACTGGGCTAGGACACCAGGTAATTAAAGCGAAATAAATGGGCCGCAAGGAGCCGCTGGACTCCCATGGTCTCTGGTTTCCGAAGGACTCACACGCACGAGTAATTATAAATTCATTACGGCATTTTTTTTTCTCACGCCACAAGGAATGCTTTAACCCGACCGTCCATTATTCGGAAGAAAAAAAAAAAAAAAAAGTGTCGTAATATTCAGCACAAGATGCTTTGACAGGTTCGTCGGTAGCGCTTTGGCGGCGAGGGATATAATTAGAGGTTTAACTCGATCATTACCTCCGACATAACTGCGTCATAAACCGATACCAACTTAAAAAAAAAAATTCTCGTGAAATCTTTTTCTTTTGTTGGGGTGTAAGGTGTGTATATACAAAAAAAAAAGTGGTTTCATGGAAACAATTTAATTGACCAGCGAGAATTAGCTCTCGCGTATATATTGCAAGGCAGCCGTTTCATCTTCTAAGTAATTTTTTTTTTTTTTAAATAATACATTCTCTATTTTAATGTTTAGTTTAACGATTTCTCTACCTCTCATGTTCAATTGCTTTGCAGTCAATTCCTTGCTTTAATCATAAAGATAATAATCATCTGAATTTGTTACAAATGTTACGATTCGGTAATAAAATATCAGTTTAATTAGTTCGTAATCATAAATTAGTTCTTGTTTAATTTTTTTTAGAGTGACGTTTTTGTTAAAATAATTTTCCTCCTTTTTTTTTTTTTTTTTTTGTTTTCTGGATTCTTCTGCACGTATTAAAGAAGGAATACGAGCTACGAGCACGCTATTTACTAATAATTATCCCAACATTTATGTGGTATTAAATTTGTACTTGATTAAACGTAAAGTATACGAAAGCGTTAATTTTGCTGGTTGTAAATAAAGACATAATATCAGCAGTAACATCAGATACTATTTTTCCCCCCCCCCCCCCCCCCTGAGAGTAAACGAGAATAATTACAACCCGAGGTGACTGCGGCTACAAAGTTTGACATTTTGAACGGTTTTGTTTCTCGGGTGGTTATTTAACTTCCTGAACCTTTGCTCGACTGACTTTTCAACAGTGTGTCATATCACCGCGAATCACCAAACGTCTCTAATACATGTTCATATCTCCAAGAAGCGCACCTAGAAAAGATTTTCGTAAGGAGCTTAACCAATCATTCCAAACTCAGTATTAAGTAATCGTTAAGAGGCCTGCAAAATTGGCGTTATTATTTGGCATCAGACTGAATTTCACTGTACTGTATATACTCGATCTGACGTTATTTATCTATTGGCTACTGCATATATGTGAGGCAGCTCCCTTTCTGACTGCGCTACAAGTGATTGGGGCACACAATTGTTAAAGTGTTCATTTATTGGCGCCGAGTTATTCGGGGCGTGTCAAATAAAGTATGGTCCAATGACAAACATATAACAAAGGTACGTGTGTTTGAAGTTTTACGTGTCCGCAAATAATAACGTGAATTCTGCAGGTCTCTAGTCGTTCTCTAATTAACACTTATGAAAAATAGCAAATTTTGGGAATAAATTTTAAAATGTATTTAATTACAATTTGTTTTTCTTATTTCTACCTACAAACCAATTAATACATTCTTCCTCTAAATTAATTCTATTGGAATTTCGTACCCTCTGTAGTTGAGCATCCATCACTAGAGACCTGCTGAATTCGGGTTGTTATTTGTGGTCACACTAAACTTTAAACACGTTTACCTTTGCAATATGTTTGTCAGTGGACCATATTTTATCTGACGTGCCCTGGGTAACTCTGCGCCAATAAACGAACACTCGAGAATTGCGTACCCTAATCACTAAGGATATGAAAATTTCGCGATTTCATTTCGGGACAAGATGGACGTCAAATACGTATACAGTGAAGTTACCTTACCTTTGTAATTGGATCACAGTGTCTTAGACACGTCCTAGAAGCATCTGAGCCAATAGCAGACTTGCAAAAGAACACGTAGACGATTTCATACTTCAAAGCGTGGGGCAACACTGGCTACTCTCTGCGGCAGCAGCCAATGAACAAACATCTGAGGCTCGAGTATACACAGGACTGTGGAGTCTAGCCCACGGGTCACTGAACTCGCGAAATTTTCCTATCCCTACTAATTACATTCAGTTCAGTACGAAACGGCGTAGCTTCACATCTGTGCAGCAGCCAATCGAGGAACGACGATGGCTGCAGTGAAGCGAGTATGGAGTTTAGCCTGATGCCCAATAATAACGAGAATTTGGCAAGTCTCTATCCATCACCTTATCATCTCATGACATTTAGGGCAACATTTCATTTGTCCCAAAGTAACTGCGAACACAGAGAACCATAATCATTAGTAGAGCTAGTGACTTTTCGCGAAAAAAATATTAGTGCATGGTAGACTTCAATACTATAAGCACCCAACCGGAGTTTGTCTATTGCCATTTGTTGCTGTCTGCTTGAGAAGGCGTTTTCATATTTGACCCGGATCACTCAGAATTCGGCAACATCGGCACGGCTCCTACGTGATTCGTGTGCAGACAGTTAAGCACGCTTTAAAAAGTACTTCAGCTAATCAATATAGGTCAACGACCCTACAGTGTTTTGAAATATATCTTGCCTTGAAATCTGTTCGCGAAATTTCACTACCCCTAATCATTAGGTACACTTGTCCTTCGCGAAAAATATTTCAGGGCAAGTTGTGTTCCAACGCACTTTAGTACGGAACCACTTTTGTGATTGGGTCTTTTTAATTGTTACGCGTTTTATCTGCCTGCCGGACAATCACGGACGGTCAGTAACAGATTAATTTAATTCTGATTAGCTTACTCATAAAACAGACTGTCTTCACACAAGGACTAGCGGCCAAAAGTAGTAGGGGCGTAGGGGTTTCAGGGCACCTTGGATTAATTGGGATTAATTGATGGGTTACCGATTTAATTGAAAGGGTTAATCCTTAATCCATTTTAATCCAATTAAAAATATAAATTGTTAAATTGATTGAAAGGGATAAATTTAATGAAAGGTTAAATGTATTGAAAGGGTTAATTTTTAATCGGATAAAATTTTATATTTATATATTTTTTTGGTTTTGTGCTTCTTTCTTTCTTTCCTTTTGTGGGGAGCTCTGTACGATGTTGTCGCTGTGGTGTTCTGGAGGCAATTGAGCAGTATGGTGGGTTGCAATGTGGTATATAGGTGTTGAGTTGAGTGCAAGAGTGTGCTAAGGGTAATTTTTTTCTCATTTTGATGTATTTATAGGGATGTTGGTGGAGATAGGCGATTTTCATGAATATGTTTAACACATGAGAGAAATTCAGAGTCTTTAAACTAGTTATACGCATGAATAAATTACACACACCGAATCGCAAATTTCAAACGACTACGTGAATAATAAGTGCAATTACTCCAGTATGGAATTTAAAGTAATGTAATTTTACTACCCCGAGCTTAGAAATATAATTTACACGAGAGAGAATTTTAACTACCTGAACAACATCTGGTGCCAACAAGTGCAAACTCACTAAACGATGATAATTACACGAGTGTGGAATTAACACGATATACATAAAAATGTCACTATAAATTAAACGAACAATATATATATATATATATATATGACACCTCTCGCACATACCTTACACATGTCTGCCTGTCAGACAGGCGAGAAGGAACGTAATCCAAAACGTAAAATGAAATTCATTGATTAACACGCGTATTGGCTTTATTATTTGAGGACATGTTAAACTTAAAACACTTTATATTTGCAATACGTTTGTCATTGGACCAGTCTTTATATGACACGCCTCTGGTAACGCTGCGGCAATAAATGAACACTTCACAACTGTGAGCGCCAATCACGTGCAGTTCAGTTAAGCACGGAGTGACTTCACATTTATGCAGCAGCCAACGGGAAAACGACGGGGGCTCAAGTATTTACAGTACTGTAAAGTTCAGCCTGATGACAGATTAATAACGCGAATCTTGTATGCTTCTGGTTATTACTGCATAGCTCTGTAGCATTCCGCCGTTTGGGGATGCGATTTATTGAAATCATAATGGAGAACAACACCGCTTCATATTTTTAATTCCCCTGCATCACGCCACCCAAGAACTACCAGTCTTGTTAGGTCGGGGCAACTTTGCTATCTGGCACATACTAATATCTTAGCAGGTACCAAGTTAGATTGTCATTAGGATGTTACTGGTTTCTTCCATTTCGCATTTAGCTGTACTTTATTCTGCAATTGTAAAACTACTGTGTTTTTAGTACTGGAAAGTCCATGTCCTGCAGTAATAATATTTCTGCACGAAGAGGCATCTCCGAGAATTTTCCGCAAAACAACTGAAATAAAAAAAAAAAACACCTAAAATTTTGGAGGGTGATTGAACCCCCAACCCCCACCCTTCCCTTTTGAATACGCACACGTTTTAGGGCCATGTTAATTTGTTGTTCGAGGTGTTATAGACAATAAATTATTCTGATGCGTGTTATACTTTATAGAACAAAATACTTGTATGGTCGCAACAACCAATAAGTTATAGAGACAGTGGAAAATCCCCAAGAAATATTTCGCCGCCCGATAACTGTATTTATGCTACCGGCATCACAGATTATGTTCAGAAGACTAAAGATGAGATTTTTCTCTTCAGTACATGACCTACCCCAAACCAACACAACATTCAAAATCACTTGGTCAACAGTGATAAACGTGTTTGTTTATAGTCTATTTGCGATTTCATCACATTTTTAGAATCATATATTGGAATATTCACACCATGTATGACGCGTTTGGTTGTTTCCTAAATATGTCATGTATCACAAGCATCTTATACTTGTGTTAATATTAAAATACCTTATTTTTGGCGAAATACAAATTTTATTCACATTTAATCTATACTGAAATTTTATATATGGTTAATACTAAAAAAGGGGGGGGGGGATAGGTGTGTTGGTAATGCCTAGTATAGGCTGTTCACGGTAAAATGAGCACTTTAGGAAACCCTGCTTAAGATCTACTTGTATACATGTTGTGTGTTCTTCCGCCTTATGTAAAATTAACATTACCATGAGCCTCATCACTATATTTATGCGTCAGTCAAGTGAAACTGTGAAACTACCAGGCACATAAATATTTTACAAATCAGCTCATTTTTACACTGCGATGCATAAAAAAAACAGAAAGCCAAATAAATAATTAAAATGATCGCAAATGGTTACCTAACACTTTTTATTTGACTTTAAGATACGGAACTACTTCTTATACATCGTCACCAACTTTACTGTGGTGCGTGGCACCCAGTGCGCCCTTTAAAATATATGCGGTTAGGAGAGGTGACTTATTTATAAGTTTGATTTCGAAAGTGCTCACATTATTGTGAACAGCATTTAGCAAAGCAGTTCAATGTTGGGATCACTGCCAGGGAGCTCGCTCTACTCCATATTATCTCCACGGTCTATAGATTCACAGGTAAAGGCTGTTCACCATAAAGTGAGCACTTATGAAATCAACCTCAGAAAAAAGTCACTGCCCCTGCCTGAGTGACACGCGTCCAGTAAAGTTGGCAACGAAGAATGAAAAAAAAAAAAAAAAACATGCCTTAACGTCGAATAAAAAGTGCCACGTAACCATTTGTAATAACTCAAATTATTTCTTTCACTTGTGTGTAATTTTAATGCACCGAAGAGTAAAGATGTGCAAATTTGCAAATTACTTACGTCTGCAATAATTCCAAACTTTCACTTGACCGACGCGTGAATAAAGTGGGGAGGCCCCTGGCAATGTTAATTTTACACAGGATGGAAGAACACACCGCGTGCAAGCAAGTAGATCTTAACCCTTCGAGGACGACACATATTTACTAGCACCGAGGACAAGTTTGCAGTGAGCTGCCTATATTCTACACTACAGCACTATCATTCTGGTTGGTCTCTGTGTTCCCATCTACCATTATCCTATTGGTCCTGGCTACACCGGACACGCATACTGTACTCTGCAACGTTTATTATTGGCTGGTCGTTGACCAATGAAGTCACGCGTTGGCTGTGTGCCAATTAATGTATCGCGATAGAAGTAACAAGTTTTACAATCCGTCGTGTTCGTTTAAAAAATTATTGAAAATAACTGTTTTATTCTTGCAAACTGAGTTGTTGACTAGTAGTAGTAGTTTTTTTTTTTTTTTTTTTTAACTTGTATTACGATAAAGTCCAGCGAAATAGTAAAACTGCAAAAGTTGTAAAAGTGTGAGCTTTATCTCCAAGAGAAAATAAATTTCCATATAAATGTAGCGCCAAGTATATACGTCCATATTTCTCAAGAAGTGCTCAGTTTACCGTGAACAGCGTATGGCCATACAAATTCAACAACTTGAAAACGCTGGCCACATTACTTCCGGTGACGAAACGATTCCGTCAAACCAGGAAACCACCTCGCCCTTTCTGTAATATTCTGGAAGTAGGGCTCGGAAGGTCTTGAATCCTTTATTGTTTTTATCTAGCAACGCGACATCTCGGCGACCATGATGTCTTTTTTTATTTAGGGAAGTGCGTAAATTACTCAAAAGGTGGTTGACTGGCGAGATGAACGTAAGGGGTTTCCGCACCTCCCGGTTGGGTCGAGAAGGCCACGAGATATTTTTTTTAACCCCCCCCCCCCTTCCTTAAGCATCCATGCTTTCCTGAAATTAATACGTGTGTTATTCCTGGAAGGGCGCACGCGGGATTGGGTGGGGTGCAATTACAGTCGGGGTGGCATGATGTATGCGTCCGTACGCGCGAGAGTGGAAGGTTGAGGAAGGGAGGAGGGGGGGGGGAAGATTAAGGCTCTTGTAAATTAATAAGGAGTGTTGGTGTGGTTAAGGGTGCAGGGGGTTGGAAGAATAGGTGGATTGGCCTGTGGTGACGCGACAGGAAAGGTCCGGTCTTTAACGTCCTGATTAATGCCCCCTCCGAGAAGCCCTCGCACCTGCTCGTAGGCACGCATCCAAAACACGCCTGGAGTGCACGTGAATCTGCAGTGCACTTCAGAACGTGGTAGGTTACATATAAACTTTCCTGAAGCCCTGCTAAAGTTCTGCTCCAAGGATGTTCCTCCGCCTCCTTCAAACGAAGGTTATCCGAGTCTAGAAAATTACACCGAAAGGTACAACTCACATGGTGTGGTAATATTTTGCATAAGCACTATTTCTTACGGGCAATACCAACACACCTGTTTTATCCTCGTTTTTATTCATATTGAGTATGAACAAATATTGCAATTTATAGATACAATATAAGTAAAAGTTCAATTTTACCGAAAATAAGTTATTTTTAGAGACCTGCAAAATTCGCGTTATTATTTCAGGACAGCTTAAACTTAAATCACGTGTATTTTTGCAATGGGTTTTGCTGTTCGACCATACTTCATTTGGCGCGCCCTGGATATATCTGCACCAATCAGTAAACACTTCACTACAGTGTGCGCCAATCACATACAGTCCAGTCAAAGAGGGCGTGTCTTGACATCTACGGAGCAGCCAATGGAAAAACGGCGCCGGCTCCGGTACATACAGCACTGTGAAGCGCAGCCTGATGGCAAATAATATCACGGATTTAGCATGTCTCTACTAATCGTCGTTCTAATGTCAAATCCAATCCACACCGCATTGGCAGAAAAGCAATTCAATGCTGGGACACGGCGACTGGTTGTACGCGGCCAGCGAGATCGGTCTACCTCATCTTTAGTCTATGGGTTAGGGACCTGCAAAATTCGCGTTATTATTTGGCATCAGGCTAAACTTCACAGCAGTCTGTATACTCGAGTAGGCTGCTGCATATATGTGAAGTCGCGCCCTTTCTGACTGAACTACACGAGATTGGGGCACACGATTGTAAAGTGTTCATTTATTAGCGCAGAGTTACCAGGAGCGTGTCAAATTAATTATTGTCCAATGGCAAACGTATTACAAAGCTACATATGTTTTAAGTTAAACGAGTCCCCAAATAATAACGCGAATTTTGAAGGTCTCTATCTACGGCTCATTTACGTACAGCAACGCCGTGATTTACAAGAAGCCGGTCGGAGTTCGACGCCATGCCGAAACCGCCACCTGTAACTTGGTGCGAACGAAGGCGGTCGAAAATTGATTTTATTAGCAGAGTATCTCGAGTTAATTACACGACTCCAGCGGACATACGGGTGGCAGGTCGTGTGGCCGCCAGACGCGAACGTGGAACTCCGAAAACTCTCCACGATGTAATCTGGAGGCAACGCTGTTCCTGGCAAATTGCCAGGGGAAAAGTTATTACCCCGGTCGCCGGGCTAGGGCCCCCTCTTATCCTCTTCGTTCCTGGAGCTATGGCCTTCTAATTAATCAGCGGCGAAGGGGCAAGGTGCTAATTACCAGGCGTGAGAAAGAATCGGCTGCTGCAGCGACTCCAGTTCTGGAGTGTTGGAGTATCGCTGATGAAGCCAGAGTCGCACAGCGGTTGATTGGTGCTGTTCATTGGCCGGTTTTTTATGATGATCGCTTGAAGGGCATCAGTACCATATAACCCCCCCCCCCCAGGAGGGATTTATGGAATTTTCTCCACAGCCTGCATGACAGATTTTGCATTATGTTTTACTGATGAACAATATAGGTGGTGAAGAGATTTGGGCGGCTATTAACTGCGAGGTCTTGAGAGATGATGAGGGTGATTGAAGTGAATATGGAGTGGCGCCGGAATGAAGGGGGCGGGGGCAAACGGGAGATCCCCGAGAAAACCCGCCGACCAACGGCATCTTCCGGCACGATTCCTACTTGCGAAAATTCGGTGACCCATCCGGGAATTGAAACCCGGTTCGCCTTGGTGGGATGCGAGCGTGCTGATCGCTCGGCCGCCGTTGCCTCCAACAAGATAGGGATAGGAAAAAATTCGCGAATTTCGCGAAACATCAGCGTACACGTGTTGGACGTAGACGTCCAACACGTGTACGCTGATGTCGCCTTTGCAATTGGATCACAGTTCATTGGACAACCCCCCTGGACAACTATGACCCAATAGCAGACTTGCAAGGCAACAAGCAGCGAATCCCATACTGCCAGACGTGGAGTAACACTGCCTACTATCTGAGGCAGCAGCCAATGAACTAACACATGAGGCTCGACTGTACACAGGACTGTGGAGTCTAGCCAACAGGTCATTGAACTCACGAAATTTTCCTGTCCCTAGGCATAGGGAATTGGTTTGTGCATTTCATAAATTCTTTTCTAATTCTGTACTGTTACTAAAGTCCATACCTACTAGATATCTATTTATAGGATATTCCTCGGCCTTGTGAAAACAAAGCTTAACCTGGTCAAGAAAATTAAACCAGAGGGACAACGCACCACATTAGTGTGCACTCAGTGTAATAATATTTCGCATAAGAACTATTTATTGCAAGGCACTACCAGCACGTGTATTCTCTCCCTGTTGTTCATAATATTACTTATAAATAAAATGTAAGTAAATGTACAGTTTAACCAAAAATAAGGCACTTTTTTTCTAGCAGAAGAGTAAAACACTTGTAATAGGCCTACATTACATGGACTATTTCGTAAAGAACCAATCACGTAATACGTGGATTGGTTTTCAAATGTTTCATTAAAAATAAGTGTGAAGAAACAGCGAATAGACTATAAAGGCTGTTCACGGTAAAATGAGCACTTTTGAAAGCCCTGTTCAGGATATACGTGTTTGCACGTAGTGTATTCTCCCTCCTTATGTAAAATTAACACTGGCTTGGACCTCATCACTTTATTCGTGCGTCAGTCAAGGGAAACGCTGATATTATTATAAAAGTAAATGTGTTACAAACCTGATCTTTTTTACACTTTGATTCATTAAACAAGAACAGAAAGAGAAAGAAATAATATAAGTTATCACAAATGGCTACCTAAAAATTTTAATTCGACACTATGTTCCATCCATCATTACCAACTTTACTGGGCGTATGACACTCAATGCGCCCGTTATAATATATGCAGGCAGGGGCAGTGACACTTTTCTAAGGTTGATTCCGAAAGTACTCACTTTACCGTGAACAGCCTTTAGTATTATTTATGCAATTGATTTGCGAGAAATCACGTCTTGTTTCTTCCCGGTACTTACTAGTAAGAAACTAATACAGCTTATGAAGCTGTTAACGTTTTAAAAAAAAAAGCTTCAGAAGGCATTATTTAAGCTCTATCGTGCGGAAAAAATCCCCTTAAAATTTTTGAAAAGGCTCTTATAAGGAAACTTATAAATCCAATATGGCGCCTAAGACAAATTATAAGTGAGTCATCTATATCCACTATTACAAGAACACCGGTTCTGTTGGTGCGTGTGTTAGAACTCACCATCGTCCTATTGGTCCATACTGCGCCGGACACTACCCAGTACTTTATGGCGTTCATTATTGGCTGGTCATCAACCAATGGAGAGCCAAGCTGATAATGACCCACTCAAATGTCCTTCATCGCATAAAAGTATTTACGATCAATCATGTCCCTTTGAGTGGCTATAAAAGAAAAAAAAAATCTATCGTTAACAATATCATTGTTACTGCGCTGTGGTGTTCTTGTGTCATGTTAAACACTAGCCGAACAAAAGCTGCGCATCGATGCGAGTTTTGTTCTGAACAATAAAGAAATTTTATAATTATCTTTACTCAAGCTGCACTCGAACATAATCTACAAAGTGTTAAATTATGTTCACTATAAAGTGAGCACTTTTGAAATCAACCTTAGACAAATATCACTGCCCCTACCTGTATATATTTTAACGAGCGCACTGAGTGACATGCGCCCAGCAAAGTTGGTAACGATGGATGGAAACTAGTTCCACATCTAAACGTTGAAAAAAAGTGCCAAGTAACCATTTCTCTTAACTTAAATCATTTCTTTCGCGTTCTGTTTTTTTTTTTTTAATGCAACGAAGTGTAAAAATGGGCAGATTTGTAAAGTATTTACATTTACAACAATAACACAGTTTTACTTGACCGGCGCATGAATAATGTTATTTTTCCATAAGGCGGAAGAATACACAACGTACATGCAAGTAGATCTTAAGCAGGGCTTTCAAAAGTGCTAGTTTTACCGTGAACAGCATGTATGTCTCAATATCAATCGTACCAAAATCTAGCAAAAGCGATATTGTAACATAATTATGAGTTCGTAGTTCAGTTTTTATGTCTGCTTCGCAGAGTATGGTCGACAGCTAGTTCGGGATAGACGCATTTTCGTATTGTTTTCTTTCAACACATTAAAAACCAAGAACAACTAAGAATTTCATTTGACGCGTGTCATGCGTACGTCGCCCCGTGATAATACATACAGCTGTCAAAGTCACTTAGTGCATGATGAACGCGTTTGCAGTTTACATTTTAACCCTTTGAGGACGGCACAAATTTACAACCACCGAGGACAAGTTTGAAGTGAGCTGCCTATATTCTACACTACAGCAATATTTATTTTAGTTGGTCTCTGTATTTCCACTTGCCATTGTCCTATTGGGTCCTGGCTACACCGGACACGCCTACTGTACTCTGCAACGTTTATTATTGGCTGGCTGTCGACCAATGAAGTCAAGCGTTGGCTGTGTACCAATTAATGTGTCGCGATAGAAGTAACAAGTTTTACAATCCATCGTGTTCGTCTGAAAAAATATTAAAAAGGACACTTTTATTCTTACCAACTGAAATGTTGACTAGTTGTCATATTTTACTCAGATTCCGATAAAGTCTAGCGAAATAGTAAAATTATTAAAGTGCGAGCTTTGTCTTCAAGAGTAAATTAATTTCCATATAAACGTAGCCCCGAGTTTACTCGTGCATACTCCTTAAAGGGTTAATTTTCAACAGACCCACCGATTAGGCCATTATGAGTGTGATAAAGTGCACGATTACGAAATTAAAATTAAACTTCAAATGCAATGTCATGTCACTAACGCAATACATATTCCACACAGAAGTTGATAGAAGTAAAAACAAACACTGGGAAACAAAAACAAAACCATCGTTCTTAAAATCTCGTTTAGTGACGCTAAGCTAACCTTACGTCGAAGTTCGGGTCAGTTTCTGTAGTGGAAATATTAAGTGACTTTACGTCGTCCATATTTCGACGTGAATACAGGTCCTGCGCGGTCTATAACTGAACGTAACAACAACTCGAAATTAAGGTAGTGAGCTTACTGTTAACTTCAATGTTAATCTGCATCGTGGGCGTTAAACAGTTTAAAATTGTTTCCTATTCGTTTTAATAATATTGCATGCTCTTTCGTTGCGATATGAGCTAACAGTCTGAAAAACAACATCGCAATAAAGGAAAATAATTTTTAGCAACCTAATTAAAATGAACTATGGACAATTATCGTTAGAGAATATTTTATTGGAAATTTGTTATGTGGTTCGTTTGTATTTCAATTTTAAATTTTCAGATAATTAGAGCCGTACAAAATTCGTGTTATTATTTCAAGACAGTGTTGATTTCAAACATTTGTACTTTTTTTTTTACTACGTTTGTCATATTGGATTATAGTTACTCCGGACACACCTTGGACGCCTTTGAACCAATAGAAAACCCCTAACGAGAGGCTGGCTCAATAACGCCCATCCAAGTCAACACAAGTACGTGTCCTCATTGCTGAAGAAGCCAATAAACAAATATCACTGGCTCAAATATGTATAGGACGGTGGATTTTAGTGTTCTGCCAGAAAAAAAAAAAGCAAATTTTGCAAGTCCCTGCAGATAATATTTAAAGTCACAATAAGTCGTACTCTTACCGCATGTGAGCTAAATGTCCGATTCAAGAAACAACTACAACACGACAATATTGTTATTCTAATAAACACTTTGTCCTGAATTCAAACTTTGTGCTGAAATTAAAAATAAAAAAAATTCAAAATCTAAATTTTAAGTTAAAATTGTTTTATTTACGCTAAAAAAAAATTACTAATATTATTTTAAAAATGATTTCGTATTTTCTTGACGTTATCATCGATACAGCGTCACGAAACCACAAAATGTCGTCAACATCCAAAATAAAATTTCGCCTCTTGAAAATCCTTGAAGGACTAGTGTTGGCTTCAAGGACCAAACTCGCCTGTTATCTTCAGACGACCAATCCCGACGTGAAGCTGTCTTCCGGCTCCTGAAGGGGCAGAGGGGAAAAGGGGGGGGGGGGGGTGCGGGGGATTGTCGCCTGGCCCTGACGAGTCGAGATCGTAGCGTTTTCGAGCTATCAATCTCCGTCGTCGTCGAACATTTCCATTAAGCCGGGTGTATCTCAGGTCGCCCCGCAGCGCCTACCGGTATACTCGCTTAGACGTCGGCGATGTTCCCGTCACGGGGTCGTCACTTGGGCGAAGGAGTTGAGGAAGGGGGAGTGGAGGAGTGTGTTACCCGCTCTTTCCAACCATGATTTCCCATTCTTGAACCTAACTGCCGTAATGAGAGCCACAGCGCGCCGGATAGTCTGCTAAGCCGGATCTACACCTTGAAGACCGGTACACACCACTCCCATTCCGGCCGTGTTCCAATTCCCGCTTTTGACGTGAATACATCTTTAAATTGGCGACCATAGTGGGAGGCAATCCAGAAAATCCGATGATAACAAAATCGGGTGATAAAGTTTGTCAATTCAATTACACCATTCGATTGCCAAAGAATCAAAGAATATATTACGTTAAGTGAGGACTTCGAAGCATCACGCACGGGGGGGGGGGGGGGGGGGGGTCGGAGGCGCAACTTTGAGTGAGTTTCGCCGCGTCTAATAACTTCCGCGTAGTAAAACTTTTGACTAGGAGAAGCTACGACCCTCGTTTAAGTTTCAATCGACAGCTCTCGTCAAGATCAATCGATTGCGTGTATAAAAACATCTGTGTGGCTTGGTTATGGTGAAATTGTATCAGTTTAATGCAAAAAAATGAAAACTTAACACAATATCGGCCTATACTAGTCAAAAAGCCAAGTCGAGATACAGAAATCGTATACGGTTGGAAAGAACATCTCAAAAGCAATCCAGTGGTACCCATAAAACCCAATATGATCGAGTGAAGCGGTGCCGGGAACGTAAAAAAAAAAAAAAAAAAAAAAAAAAAAAACATCAAGGCGTACGAGCGTATCAACGTAGACGTATTCACGCAAAACAAACGGCCGTGTCCCCAACATAGCCAAACACTATTTTTGTTAGCAAAATGTCCACCTGAACCGCTTTGTATACAAAATCTAAGACTAGAGATGGTGGAAAATCGCGAAAAATTTTTTGAGCCAACATATCTTCTATAAAACTCTAGTTTACTCTTCCATGATTGGATGAACAAGGTTTTAACTCGGCTAAGTTGTTTGCAGACCAATCACTAACGTTTTGCCTTGTAGTACCAGAATCATCATTGGTCCAGTGAAAAGGGGTTAGTATCTTCATACATGCATGACAGCCCATTTGTAAGCATCGAAGCTGACAGATTACAAAAAATAAATCACCAAATCGCCACCATATTAGTTTTGCCTGTTTGAAACTTTTAGACACGCATATAGGCGAGCTTATCGGAATTAACAAATAGGTATTGTACTCGCAATAATTATTTCACAAAGCAAGTTGTTGAAATATTCTTAAAATAGGTATTTCTCACGAAACAATGGTTAAGTAACTATTTCTCATCGAATTTGTTTTATTTCGTTAATTTTAAATTTTGAACGGCCCTCTAACCACTTTCAGGAATTATTACGGTTTATTTTAATTTTTCACGTACTTTCAATTTTGGAATTTTAGCACCAAAATAATATCAACATGGCTTGCTAAAGGCTGTTCACGATAAAGTGAGCACTTTTGAAATCAACCTTAGGAAAAAGTTACTGCCGCTGCCTGCATATACTTATTATAACGGGCGCATTTGGTGACATACGCCCAGTAATGTTGGTAACGGCAGATGGAAAATAGTTCCATATCTTATCGTCAAATTAAAAGTGTTAGGTTACCATTTGTGACTACTTAAATAATTTCTTTCGCTTTGTACTTTTTTTTTATGTTTCGAAATGTAAAAAAGAACAGATTTGTAAAATATTTACCTTCTTAATAAATTCAAAATTTTACTTGATCGACGCATGAATAAAGAGATGAGGCCCATGGCAGTGTTAATTTTACATAAGGCGGAGGAATACACAACGTGCATACAAGTCGATCTTAAGCAGGGCTTTCAAAAGTGCTAATTTTACCGTGAACAGCCTTTAGACAGTTGAATACCGTGGTGCTCCGACTAAACCTTACAAAATGCCAAATACAAATTACGAAAAGCGAAACTCAAAATCAACTTGAACACGGCCTCAGTTTCTAGTTAACTTTTTTTCAGGCTAATAAAAAATCGTAAACTTAGGTCTTGCAGCGAAAATTTTTTTTGTTTGGAACTGCTCTGCTAACATCATTATAGGATGTTCACGGTACGATGAGCACTTTTGAACCCTGTTTAGGTATCTACTTGTATACACGTTGTGTTCTTCTGCCTTGTGTAAAATTAACACTGCCATGGACCTCATCACTTTATTCATGCGTCAGTCAAGTGAAACTTCAAATTTATTTAAAAGGCAAATATTTCACAAATCTTCTCTTTTTTACACTTCAATACATAAAATAAAAAAAATTGCGAAGCGAATGAATTAATTTAAGTTGTTACAAATGGTTACCAAACACTTTTTAATTTAACGTTAAGATATGGAACTATTTTCCATCCATTGTTACCAACTTTACTGGGCGTATGTCACAAAGTGCGCCCGTTATAATATATGCAGGCAGGGGCAGTGACTTTTTTCTAAGGTTGATTTCAAAAGTGCTCACTTAATCTTGAACAGCCTTCATCCTGTGTAGTGCCCAATATATATACACACCATTATGATTGAAATAGGGTGAACTGTGCTATTCGCCAAAACATTTCATAATTTTTATACGAAATTCTTTTCAACTTGTAGACCTTACTTATAAGTAATATTTTCTCGCTTGAAGAAAAAAAAATAGAAAGTATACTTTTTGCATTATGGTCAAGAGTCCCGGAGATTTCACGAATTAATTTGAGGACAGACTAGACTTCAAACATGTACACGTGTAACTTTCGTTTTAATTGAAGTGCAGTTCGTAGGCCATGCCCTGGGCGCGTTTGAACCGCTGTGCGACACGCAAGAAAAAGAGGGGTCGAATCCCGTGCCATCAGGTCTCGGGTAAAAGTGGCGCAACAGCCAATGAACAACTGAGGCCGTGTCCGAATTCTGGTACATACTGGCGTACTTGCATCCTTGCATACTTCACTTACTCTTGGCACCAAACCTGATGAATTCGGACAAGGAGTCTTGCTGGCTTCGTTAAAGGGATAGGAAAATTTCGCGATTTCATTTCGGGACAAGATAGACGTCAAACATATATACGGTGCAGTCACCTTAGTAATTGGATCACAGTTTATTAGACCCGCCCTGCACGCCTCTGAGCCAATAGCAGACTTGCAAGGAAACAGCTTGCGAATTCCATAACTGCCAGGTGTGGGACAGCAGCCAATGAACACACAGCTAAGGCTGCGGTATGTAGAGGACTGAGGAGTCTAGCCTACAGGTCATTGAACTCGCGAAATTTTCCTATCCCTAGTTATTAGCCAGCTAACCAGTTTTAACCCTTTGAGAAGTATGCACGTATATACTAGGAGTTAAGTTAATATGGAAATTTCTTTGCTCTCGAAGACAGAGCTCACACTTTTATAGTTTTTCTATCTCGCTAGGATTTATTGGAATCTAAGTAAAAAATGACAACTAGTCAACATTTCAGTTTGTAAGAATAAAACTGTTCTTTTTAATAATTTTTTTAAACGAACACGGTGGATTGTAAAACTTGTTACTTTTATCGCAACACATTAATTGGTTCACAGCCAAGTGTGACTTCATTGGTCGTGACGACCAACCAATAATAGACGTTGCATAGTACAGTAGGCGTGTCCGGTGTAGCCAGGACCAATAGGTACGGACACCCGAATTTCGCGAAAAGATTTCCGCCCATGCTAAATTTCAATACCGCATGGATGTTCCAGCAGTTTTCTCTTCCTTATTGGCGGAGTGCCTTTGTGATGAGACGCTTTCCTACTCGACCAAAGACTCGTGACAAGAGAATCTTCCAATCACGAATGTGGATTTCAGCTAAAGTGTTGTGGAATACACCTGGTCGTGAAATATTTTCGCGAAATTCGGGTGTCCCTACTAATAGGACAATGGTAAGCGGAAATACAGAGAGAAGCCAAAATGATATTACTGTAGTGTGGAATATAGGCAGCTCACTTCAAACTTGTCCTCAGTGTTAGTAAAATTGTGCCGTCCTCAAAGGGTACGTGTATTCCGACTAAGAATTTGATAACTGTCGTAAGCTTTGGGGGTTAAATAAAGTACTAAACAATATTTCAACTTGATTTACATAATAACATTTTTTATTTTGCATAATTGCACGTGTGTTTGCAATTTTGATTGCTTGTTTTATCTTAGCTTCTGTAGGTTAGGAACATAAGCCTGATACGAATTTATTGTTTAGACCTTTTTTTTTTAAGGTGAACCTTGGAATGATTACTAACTCAGTTAAAAATTCTTTGCCTACGAAGTAGCAATATTGCCAATATTAAAACTTTAAATAAAATAATTATTTCGGAGATGAATAGTAATCTACAAATTGCTTCTCAAAATGGCGGCACATATCCCGCGAGTACGCGAGAAGTATACACCTTTGTTTACTTGTATACTTGCGTACTTCACTTGCATTTCGGACAGCACTTACGACGTCACTTCCGAGGACAGGTACGCATAAGTATGTACTTCAGGTGAATTCGGACACAGCCTAATCGAGGCTCAAGTATACACAAAGGATTGTGGATTCTTTTAAATTTTTGCGAAATTAATCCGCGAAATTTCCGGGTCCCTAATAATGGCATGTCAAAATAAACATTTTAGGGTTTCTGCAACGAACAAAATTATAAAAACCAACTCACTGAAATGTGACAATTCACATTGAAACGAGACACCGTGATTTACTTCAACAAATGTTAGACGTTATGCTATATGGAACGTTTTCTCATTTTTTTTCAAAAATAACTAAATATAAGAACAAATGTTGCATATTTGCGACTTATAAAAGTCTACGATTTTCTAAACATAAATTTTGATAATAATAACTTAAAATAAATTAAGATATGACTTACAAATCGACCATGTTAAATAGTCTGCACACGTTTCCTTTTCATTGCACGCAAAAAAAAAACCGAAACTCTGATTTTGATATGCCATGGTGCAAATACTATGCTATATAAAATTGTTTTATGCTAGGAAAGAGTAGGTAAAGGCTGTTCACGATAAAGTGAGCACTTTTGAAATGAACCTTACAAAAAAGTCACTGCCCCTGTATGCATATGTTTTAACGAGCGAAGGCAGTGACATTCGCCCAGTTAAGTTGGTAATGATGGATGGAAAATAGTCCCATATCTTTATGTTGAATAAAAAGTGTTAGGTAACAATTTGTGATAACTTAAAATTATTCCTTTCGCTTTCTAATTTTTTTTTTTTACTTTGAGGTCGGAACACTTTCACCAGCTTTAAAGACAAGCTAGACGTTAGTCAGCTATGTCCATACTGCTGCAGGAACAACGTGTTCTATTGTTCCATATTGTCACTTAACGCCATTCTACTGGTCAAAACGACACCAGTCTTTTCGTATTGGCCGGCTGCCAACCAATGGAGTGCCGAGTTTACCGTTTTCCAACCAAATGTTATTTGGTATGTAACATGATGTACATACAGTCCATCGTGTTGCTTTCAGTAACTATACAAGAATTTGTCGTTAATTTTCGAAGATCGTTGTTGATGTTGTATTAATTCCTATTAAAAATACTTATTAAACAGCGGATTTTTGTAAGTATACCCGGACCAGTTTTGTTTTTTAAGTGGAATGAAATATTCAAACAAGTTTTACCCGAACTATACTCGAGTATAGTTCTCAAGGTGTTAATCCATCGAAGTGTAAAAATGAGCAGATCTGTAAAGTATTTACTTTCTTAATAACTTCACAGTTTCATTTGACCGACATGTGAATAAAGCGTTTATTTTACAACGTGTATACAAGTAGATCTTAAGCAGGGCTTTCAAAAGTACTCATTTTACCGTTAACAGCCCTTACTTACAAGTAATCTATACAAGTTGAACAATGTTTCACATAAATGAGAAATAAATAATTTTTGTTTTAAGGCTGTGTAAGAGCCATATTTTTTAAAATTAGATTTGAGAATATTTTACGGTTACGTGACATCGTATCGACCATAAATGAACAAAAATTCCAAATATTCTGCTTACAATTATTGTTCATATTACAGGAATGCCATGAAGAATATTTTGTGAAAGTTGGTTGGGCTGTTCAACCGTACTTCAATTTTAAATTGTGAGAAAATACCCGAAAGTCCGACAACTTACAGCAGACGAACCAAGAAGTTGCAACTTACCACTTATGTCGCTTTAATCGAGTTATTTTCAAAGTCACGTTACCAGCCCATAAAAAAAATTTCTCATATTCTGAAAATTCTATTTGTGAGGCAAGAGCAGTCGCTTCCCACCTGGGAAAACGAGGTTCGATTTCCGGCGATAGTCTCTCCCAGATTTTTATCACGTGGGAATCGTCTTGGGTTTTCTCGTGGCTATCCCGTCCCCCCTCCCCTTAGCGTTCCGGCGCTGCTTCGTACTCCCCTCACTTTACCCTCATCAGCTGTCAAGACCTTTGAGGAGTATGCACGTATATACTTGGGGATACGTTTACATAGATATCTATATGCTCTTGAAGACAAAGCTCACACTTTTATAATTTTACTATTTCGCTAGACTTGATCGGAATCTAAGTAAGAAATGACATCTAGTCGACATTTCAGTTTGTAAGAATAAAAATGTTAATTTTAATAATTTTTCAAACGAACACGATGGATTGTAAAACTAGTTACTTCTATCGCGATACATTAATTGGTACACAGCCAACGCGTGACTTGATTGGCCGACGACCAGTCAATAATAAACGTTGCGGAGTACAGTAGTTACTGTAGAGTAGTACAGTAGAGTTACAGTAGTCGGTGTAGCCAGGACCAATAGGGCAATGGCTAGTGGAGATACAGAGACAAACCGGAAACGATATTGCTGTTGTGTAGCATACTGGCAGCTCACTTCAAACTTGTCCTCAGTGCTGGTAAATTTCTGCCGTCCTCAAAGGGTTTAATTAACCACTCAAAGTCCTCTTTACTCCACTACACTCAAAATTCTGTGGTTTCATCTCTAGGGCTAGTGATTTTTCGCGAAAAAATATGAGTACACGGTAGACTTCAAACCTATAAGAATCGAACAGCAGTTTGTCTATTCTCATTGGTTGCTGTCTGTTTCAGAGAACGTTTTTATATTCGACCGGGCCACTCAGAATTCAGCGACATCAGCACGGCTCCTACGTAATTCGTGAGCAAACAGCTAAGAGTTTAAGACGTGTCAAACAGTAATTCTGCCAATCAATATAGATAAACTACCATACAGTGATTTGAAATATAACTTGTCTTGGAAACTTTTCGCTAAATTTCACTAGCCCCAGTCATCTCCGACATGTGCGAGCGAGCCGTAGTAAAGGCCCTTACACAACTGGAAACTTTAACGTTTGACTTTAGAATATTCATTTTATGTTTCTCATGGAGCTTGGCACAATGGAACTGTCAAAGGTTAAGTCAAGCTCTCGTGAATTTACGATTTCGAAAAGTTGAAATTTAAAGTCAAAGTCAAGCAGCCATTTTGCCGAGAATCTAACAGAGGTTATGAGGAAAGTGCGTTATTTTATTTAAGGGCGATTTTATTCTCGGTATATTAAATAAAGCTCGTCTTAAGTTAAATAAATGGCAAACAAATATAACATGGAGAGGAAATATATGAATTGACATATTTTAATAAAGTACCTAAACAAATGAGTTTTTTGTTTTGGAATAAACTTTTAATATAAGTATTTAGCCAATTTTTAAAAAGGGCATGTAAAATGAATTCCTGGATAATATCATAATTATTCACATAACAAGAAAACACATTTTTACGAAGCTCGCAAAACCGATTTTCAATTATCTGAACTCGGTCTTTATAATTGTATCGTGTATTGTTTAGGGCTGTTCGAAATATCGATACATCGATAATTATCAATATAATAAATAATTCATCGGAACTATGTGTAACTTTGAAATGTATCGCTATATCGATGTTTCGATACTATCGAAGTTTTTGGTATTATCGATAATTTCTGTATTTTCGGTACTCTCGATAATTTCGGTATTGTGGATAATTGCGGTACTACCGATGGTTTAGATATCATCGATAATTTCGGTACTATCGATAATTAGGGTATTATCGAGAATTTCGGTATTATCGATATATCGAAAATACCGAGTAACTGTTCGGAAAAATATCGATATTAAATGTTTACGACATCGAACAGCCCTAGTATTGGTGGTTTCTGTCAGAGAAAAGGAAACCTAAAGTCAAATACTAAAGTTTTCTGTTGTGTAAGAAGTTTGAACCCGTCTTCCGCACCTTGACCTCCAAGGTCGATGTGTGTTAGTCGGTCCGCGCGAAAGGCGAGGCCGGAACGCCAGTCTTGTCACTTCGCCGACAACACTCCTCGCGTTAGCGAGGGTTCTGACTGTGTCCCGCTAATGGCGTGTTAGCAAGGCACTAAAAGAGCTCCTCTTCTCCGCCAATCGCGTGTCGCGCTTCGCTTCCCTACTAGCGCGCCTCGACACACTATACTTAGGGCAGTGTCCGAATTCAGGTATATACTTGCTTACTTGCATCCCTGAATACTTCACTTACACTTGGCACCAAACTTGATGAATTCGGACAGGCAGTCTTGTTGGCTTCGGTAACAGTTATTAGCCAGCTAACCACTTTAAATGTTCATGTATTCCGACTCAGAATTTGATAATTTCAGAAGGTTATAGGGGTTAAGTAAAGTATTAAATAATATTTCATATTGATTTACATTAAAATGTATGGTCCTGCGTAATTGTATGTAAGTACAGTTTGGATTTTGTTTTATCTTAGCTTCTATAGGTTAGCCACATAAACCTAATACGAATTTATTACTTAGACCTTTTTTTTAAGGTGGAACTTGCGATAATTATTTAGTCAGTTCAAAATCCTATGCCTACGAAGTAGTGAGGTTGCCCTATTAAACTTTAAATGAAATAATTATGTCAGAAGTCAATAGTAACCTACAAATTGCTTCTCAAAATGGTGGCACGTAAGTATGCGAGAAGTATACAACTTCGTTTGCTTGTGTACTTGCATACCTCACTTCCGTGGACAGGTACGCACAAGTATGTACTTCAGGCGAATTTGGACACAGCCTTAGGCTCCCGCATGCCCGGGGCATCTTTCCTCGTATAAAACATTCAGTGGCCTCTGTTTGGAATCTGTTGCTTTCTATCGCGTGTAATAATATAAAGGCTGTTCACGATAAACTGAGCACGTTTGAAATCAACATTTAAAAAAAATGTCACTGCCCCTACCTGCGCATATTTCAACGGGCACCCAGAGTGACATTCGCCCAGTAAAGTTGGTAACGGTGGTTGAATGGGAAAGTAGTTCCGTATCTTAACGTCAAATAAAATGTGTTAGGTAGCCATTTTCGATAACTTAAGTTATTTCTCTCGCTTTATTTTTATTTTCTAATGCATCGAAGTGAAAAAAAATGAGCAAGTTTGTTAGACATGTACTTTTCAAATAATTCTATATATTCGCTTGATCGACGCATGAATAAAGTGACGAGGCCCACGACAATGCTGATCTTACATAAGGCGGAAGAATACAGAACGTGCACAATAGTAAATTTTAAGCAGGGCTTTCAAAAGTGCTCATTTTACCGTGAATAGCCTAGACCACCAGACATTATCGCACAATGTGTCGTTTCTTTTAAACGTCTGAGATAATGAACTTGTACCAATTTTTTACTAGTGTTCTGAAATAAAGCATTTTCATAAAAAATAAATTTAAAATATCCCCATTTTTCATTTAGGGGGCTATGTACGGAAACGTTTGATCTTAAATCGTTGTTTGCTCGTAAACGCGTGTCTCGGCAAATAAAAAGTTCTGGAAATACGAATTTTTTCCATGAAGGATAAAAAAACTATTGTTTGTGTCGCTATATTTTTACTTTTATCATATTAACTGTATTAACGGAGAAAAAATTAGTAGAATTGGTTAAATTTAGAACTTTTAAAGCTTGCCTATGCAGTTTCCTTAACCGGCAAGAGAAAAATACAACGATACAGGCGTAGTTCAATCTGTGGTCTTTCATCGGGTGTAATAAAACTCCACTATTACAGATATAGTCTGCACAGTACAGCGTTACGACGGAAACACTGCACGCCTTGCGCGTAGGAGCGATGAGGCGCTAGGCGTGCGTGTAACTGTCGCCCGTATCGCTACCTCGCTTCTTGACCTTGGACGCGCAGCTACATAGTCCGCTTAAGTAATGATCTTTTTCTAAAATAACTAATATAAAAAATCATATTGTTGCACTCGGACTCTACAACAAATGCATCTTGCTGTGCATGCATAGACCCGTTCTACAATGCACGTGCGAGCTATTTTACAATACACAGAAACGTAACGGTATGTAGCCGCAGTATGCTTACAGTAACAAAGATGCGTCCTGAAGCTGCAGGACGTGTAATCTATTACTAAAAAAAATTATAGAACGCGTGCTAGAAACAGTTCAATAGTATATTGAGTGACGTGTATGTAAAAATCCTCTGTAATACAAAATCCATGTTTCTGACTGGGTGGTCTTAAACTTATTGTATAGGCTGTTCACGATAAAGTGAGCACTTTTGAGACCCTAGTTACTATTTTATTTTAGCCATTTTTTATACTTTAGCCACTTAAAAAATATATATATTACCATGTAAGTAATAAATGCATTGTGTATATTCAAATGCACTCAGTAATTAAAGCCTAAGGCTAAATTTATTGTCTATTACTCCAAATGAGAGTGTTTTCAAAAGTGCTCACTTTGTCGTGATCATCCTGTACAAACTAGATACAGTGAACGTTTGTAGAAGGTCGTCAGAAATTTTTTAGCAATGGCATTGCGTGACTTCGTGAATAAAAAAAAATAGTAGGATTTCATTGGATAGTTCACCTTAAAAGAAACTAATTAATAGAGACTTGCAAAATTCGCGTTATTTTTCTGTGCCAAGATAAAATTCACACTACTGTATATACTCGAGCCGGCGTCGTTTCTCCATTGGCTGCTGCCTTGACGTTAAGTCACTCCCTTTCTGAGTGAACAGCAAGTGATTGGGGCACACGGTTATGGAGCGTTCATTTATTGGCGCAGGGTTACCAGGGGCGTGTCAAATAAAGACTGGTCTAATGACAAATATATTGCAAAGGAAAAGTGTTTTAAGTTTAACATGTCCTCAAATAATAACGCAAATTTTTCAGTTCGCTACTAATTAATAACACATCTCAAATAGCAATAGAATCTTTATAAATTTTTTCTTATTTTGGACTTGTCATTTAGTATCAGGTAACAAATCTTGTTTTTAAACATTAAATCAAGCGAAGTTGTGTGATATTGCGTCACATAGAAGGTAATAAGCAAGTTTTTTTTTTTTTTTTTTAACTCGTTGAAATTCATTAACTGATTGGTTTACGGATGTCACAACGACAAAAGGATGTAAAAATTTTAGTAATAACAGACCAATATACTTTAACGTAACGCGATGATTTATTGCTACAACGACCGAATAGTTTACAACTGCTCCATTCCTCAGGTTCTAAGTAAGGTTTCCCATCTTCGCCTAGACCTATCTATTATCACCGTTATTAGGAAACTATAATAGCATTTTAAGGAGGGAAAAAAACTAGGGCGGCTTTGCCGGACAGGCAGCGGCCATACGTGAGAACAGGAATTCTTTAACAAGGAATAATCCAGGAGAGGTGAAGCGGCTTGAAGGAGCTATCAAGTAGGTATAATTTGATCACGCCATAAATTACCGGCCATCCATTTTTCCGGCAGTCTCTAATGGCCATTATCATGTGTCAGTTAATATGTTAATAGTGGCGCTGTTCTTCAAGCAAGAAGGATCTGAGTTCAACACACAAACGTCGCGTCTACGAGAAAATTTCGGTGCCTATTCACCTGCACTGTTATCGTCTCCAGCCTTAGAATTTGTAGTAAACCTTTAGCGGCCCTGCGTATCAAGCTGAAAGCAGCGAACTTCAAGTGGGGAATCAATGTTAAACTAAAATATTCTTTCCCATTGCGTCAATTTGAAACAAAAAGTAGGAGTATTCTAAGTGCGATTTCTTGAAGAATACTGCTACTTTAAGGGTCCCATGTAGCTGCGCGTACAAGGTCAAGAAGCGAGGGAACGATACGGGCGACACTAACACGCACGCCTAGCGCCTCATCGCTCCTACGCGCAAGGCGTGCAGTGTTTCCGTCCTAACGCTGTACTGTGCAAATTATATCTGTATTAGTGGAGTTTTATTACAGGCGATGAAAGACCACAAAATGTTACAATGGCAGCATTTTGCACCTTGAAATTCGAATTTTCCCGGGGGAGGGCCTCCCCGGCCCCCCCCCACCCCCTTTATTGGGTAGACCAACGTCACTATTGTCCCCTGCACGCAGTAGCTTGCCCACGAAATTATAGCACGCATCGCCACTGGCTTTACTGTGTAAACTAGTTATGTAATTGTGTAATTTTATCATACGCGATGAAAGTACGCTGATCGAACTACCTACGTATAGCCGTGCTTTTCTCTTACCGCTTGAAAAAAACGTCATAGGCAAGCGTTAAAAAATGCGATATTTGACCACTTTCACGATTTTATTTCTCAATTAATACACTTATTACAATATAAGTAAAAATATAGCGATATAGACAATAGTATGTTTTAT
Source organism: Dryococelus australis (assembly GCA_029891345.1). Classification (NCBI taxonomy): domain Eukaryota; kingdom Metazoa; phylum Arthropoda; class Insecta; order Phasmatodea; family Phasmatidae; genus Dryococelus; species Dryococelus australis. The sequence continues at coordinate 34,236,562 of CM057008.1, forward strand.
CCTTTCTGGAAAAACGTCGTATTTCCAGAACATTTATTTACCGAGGCACGCGTTTAGGCGCAAACAACGATTTCACAGAAAACGTTTCAGTACATAGGAGCCTTAAGACATCTTGACATATTGAAATTTTCATATAACAAACAAAAATTTAATACACTTTTTTTTTTTTTTTTCAAAAATAATTTTATGTATCAATGTTCTCTAAGACAGTCGCTTCAAAATGGTTTTTGTTTCAAATAGTTATCTTTAAAATCGACGCGATGAGAAGAAATTTTATTTAACATTGATTCCCCAGTTGAAGTCCGCGGCTGCCGGCTTGGTAGATAGGGCAGTGAAGTTTTTGAAATACTATATATACCCGGGTATTTTGAAATGAGATATTACTATACAAGACATTTAACATTTGGGTTGCTGTAAGGAAGCGATTCCGCCAGGACGAGTCACGGCGCGTATTGCTAGTTTACAGATGCGAGCGCAGGTTGTTATTCTGACATCATTGTATTCTATATGTAATTGTAAACAAGCTGAGAATAAACGTGTAGTTTTATATTAACAGATTATCACTTGTAAATCTACCAGCTCGCATCCCAGGTATTTGCATAGTTAACTGAAAGTGGTTTAGAGTCTGGTTGAGGGACAAGATCAAGGCCCACTGCTCCATGCTACCTGCCCATCTAACTTAATCATATTTGCACATTATTTCTTGGCGTTTCTGTGTTACATTTCATTGCATATGCTATATCACTGAATTCCTATTCGCACGTACTTTCAGATGCCGTTGAAATAAATGCATGTTTCCATGGGAAAAATCATATATGGTTTAGTTATTTCTGTCCATACACGTGTTACAAATGGGCACTTTGTTGCGAATTGCTTGCCTCCAGACGTAATTTCATTTATCGAAAACAGCATTTCGTGATCTGCAACCCTTCCGGAAATATTGAGGGCGTCCAAGTTATGCGAGCCATCCTGCATATATAACTTTAAAGATCATGTGCCATTATATAACTTTAAAGATCATGTGCCATTGTATAACTTTAAAGATCATGTGCCATTATATAACTTTAAAGATCATGTGCTATTATATAACTTTAAAGATCATGTGCCATTATATAACTTTAAAGATCATGTGCCATTATATAACTTTAAAGATCATGTGCCATTATATAACTTTAAATATCATGTGCTATTATATAACTTTAAAGATCATGTGCCATTATATAACTTTAAAGATCATGTGCCATTATATAACTTTAAATATCATGTGCCATTATATAACTTTAAAGATCATGTGCCATTATATAACTTTAAATATCATGTGCTATTATATAACTTTAAAGATCATGTGCCATTATATAACTTTAAAGATCATGTGCCATTATATAACTTTAAAGATCATGTGCCATTATATAACTTTAAAGATCATGTGCTATTATATAACTTTAAAGATCATGTGCCATTATATAACTTTAAAGATCATGTGCCATTATATAACTTTAAAGATCATGTGCCATTATATAACTTTAAATATCATGTGCTATTATATAACTTTAAAGATCATGTGCCATTATATAACTTTAAAGATCATGTGCCATTATATAACTTTAAAGATCATGTGCCATTATATAACTTTAAAGATCATGTGCTATTATATAACTTTAAAGATCATGTGCCATTATATAACTTTAAAGATCATGTGCCATTATATAACTTTAAAGATCATGTGCCATTATATAACTTTAAAGATCATGTGCCATTATATAACTTTAAAGATCATGTGCCATTATATAACTTTAAAGATCATGTGCCATTATATATATTTAAAGATCATGTGCCATTATATAACTTTAAAGATCTTGTGCCATTATATGCACACAGGGAAGAACTAAAAACTGAATACACGTACCTATAAGTTTCTTAAATGGTGTTAGCAAACAGACATAATTTAGGCACGTTGAAGAGTTATTGAATAATTTTTTTTTCTGCTGAAGCTCGGTGAACCATTTGTACAACGAGGAATTTGCACAGCATACGTTGAACGCACCAGCACACATACGTTTTCGCCCTAAGAGAACTGAAGCAGTCTTTTTGTGCAAAGGACCACCGTTAGTAATTAAAACACTAAATGACCTTCACATGTAAAACCGATACAGCGTGTATGCGCCGCAGACGCGAGTTTTGTCGCAAGTTACCTCGGCACTTCTACGGGCAAATTTTTTCGTAAATCTCAATTCTTCTATAAGCACCTGGAATTGACTCGAAATAATGACATTTCTTGTACGTCATTACGCCGATTCAAATATATTTAAGGGCTTGTATAAGACACTACAACACATATAAAGGTTTTAATTAAGTAACTAAACGGTCATTTTTTAATCCGCCGCTAGCAGGTTTGGTGAACACTTATGAAATCAAACTTATAAAAAAAGTCACTGCTCCTACCTGCGTACATTTTATCGGGCGAACTGAGTGACATGCGCCCAGTAAAGTTGGTCACCATGAGAGGAAGTAGTTGCATCTCATCATTTGTGACGACTTAAATTATTTATTTCGCTTTCAATTTTTTTTTTTTTAGCGTTGAAGTGTAAAAATGAGCAGATTTGAAAAAAATATTTACTTTTCTAATAATTTAAAAAATTCACTGGACCGATGCATGAATAAAGTGATGAAGCCCATGACAATGTTAATTTTACATAAAGTGTAAAACTACACTACATGCATACAAGTAGATCTTGAACAGGGCTTTCAAAAGTGCTCATTTTACAGTGAACATCCTATATTAGTCAATAAACGGGGACGTGTTTAGTAGCACCACTTTGGATGACTATTCCTGAGAAATTCGAAAGGGGGTTTGATACCTACAGGCTTTAATGATTCAAAATAAGCAAAGTATTAATCCAGTCTTCTAGGTCTCATTCAAGATTCCAATTAACTCAGGCAAAAAGAAAATATGTCTTGACACATGGCATCTGTACTTGCCAAACGCAAACAGCAAATTGTCTAAAAAATTTCGACTGCCCGCCAAATAAACAGCAGAACAAACAAGTTATTTGTGCAGCAGGACCATGAAATTCACGTACGCAAAACTTGAATCCGTATATCGTAAATCATGATTTTACTGAAAATGATATAAAACTGTGGCAGAAGTCAGAAAATGGAAACACTCTTTAAAAACAGAACTATCTCTAGTAAAAAAAATTTCACAAATAAGTTTTCCAAAATCCTCCTAAATTAATACGTTAGCAAATGTTTCACGTAGGACATATATAAATAACTTGTGAACCAGTTTATAGATAAAAAAACATCAAATTGATGGTTCATAGATCAAGTATATAACTGTTAAAATAATTATAAAATGAAAATAATACAATGAAAAATATCAATAATAGCAATAATTCTGGCAGAAATTCAAATGCAATAAATTCGTAATTTTAAATGCAAAATTTAAACAAAGCTGCAGAGGGAATTTTTTTTTTTTTTGTTTCCTGGAAAATGTCATAATTTGTATTACATAAAGCTCAACTACGTGGACATGATCAAGCTGTGCACTGACTTTCCAAATGTTAAAACCCGCAACATATAACTTTCCCAAAATCATTCTAAAATAATACATTAGCGAATGTGTTATATAGACGAGTAAATAAATATTTAGGGCCTACAATGCAGAATGTAAACAATTAGAAGAGAAGCGTGCTAATTCTCAAAGTACAAAACCGCAAATCATAAGCGATTGTTCACTTTTCATTTTGTGTGGGTATTTGGGGGGGGGGGAGGGGGAAGCTGATACCGTAAAGTAAAATGAACAATGAAATTTCTGATCTGTTATTTCATAGACGAACACAATTTTTTTTGTGTTGAAATATATTTTAATGCATTACGCAATTTAGAAGCACGCATATATTTTAGTTGCTTGAGAGATCAAATATGCACTCGTGGATTCCCAAGTAACGTTCAACCAGTTGTAGTACGTTCTGAAAAAATATTCATTGGAAATAAATGATCATGTGTAAATACTGTCACATTTTAAAAACTGCGCCCACACTTTGCAAACAAAACTTTTTTTTTTTTAAAGTCCCTCCACTACGTCAGTAAAACCACCTTCTTTTCTTATAGCTAGCGATAGGAAAATTTCGGGAATTCATTTCGGGACAAGATAGACGTCAAACACATATACAGTGAAGTCGCCTTCGCAATTGGATGACAGTTTATTAGACCCGCCCTGCACGCCTCTGAGCCAATAGCAGACTTGCAAGGAAACAGCTTGCGAATCCCATAACTGCCAGGTGTGGGACAGCAGCCAATGAACACACAGCTGAGGCTCCAGTGTGCAGAGGACTGAGGAGTCTAGCCTACAGGCCATTGAACTTGCGAAATTTTCCTATACCTACTTATAGCTTTGGTAATTCGTCACACATATTACTTATGGCTTGTTCAAGCCCAACGCGATCACTTACAAACAATAAGAACAAAGCCATGGCCTTCACCGCGCACTTGTGAACGGGATTAGTGCATTTCGAAGGCCTAAGTTGGCAGTTTTCACGCCCCGTTCACGCCCGACCTTGGCAGGGACTACACTTATCTGTGTGGCAAGGGACAGTGCACAAGTATAGCCTGTTCACGGCAAAGTGAGCACTTTTGAGGCCTTAGTTATTTTTTCCCTTAAGCTTTTTTTTATATTTTTAACCACCTTTTTTAGATATACATTGCCATGTAAGTAATAAAACATAGCGTGTTTTATTACCGCACTCTGAAGTTAACGTCTAAGGCTAAAATTATATATATTTGTCGAGTATTATTCCAAATGAGAGGCCTTTCAAAAGTGCTCACTTTACAGGGACTAGCCTATACAGGTCAGTCCAGCCAGTGACCAACGCTATCCTTTAGCACTCAAGTAATTCTCGTCTCAGTTATATGAAGTGAGAGAAATTATAAGGCTTTAACAGTATTGTATTTTGCGATATAGAACAATTAAAAACATTTAATTATTGTTGAATGTGGTTAAAATTATGTAACGATAAAATAATTCAATACCTTTCGGTGGGGAGGGGGGACTTTGGTCCGCAGCCCCCCTATCCCCCCTCCTCCCCTTAGTTACGCCTATGATATTCGATAATGATATCAGTAATAATCCGGAAATATTATATTATTAAAACAAATTTTCTATAAATATTTTTGATACAAAAACTGTATGCTATCTCACGATATTTGCAGAAAAATACTTTTTATTACCCTTTCCTCTTCAACGGCCGTTTCAGGCACAATGCGAAATAAAGCGAATATGTTGCCCGCCGAGCGGGTATATGGTTGGAACTAAATGCAACTCGAAACATAATTCCTATTAATTAATTCCTTTAAATGTAGGATACAACTAACGTAGTATAGCTTCTACTGACATACCAACTATATGGGCTATAACATACCAACTATATGGGCTATAACATACCAACTATATGGGCTATAACATACCAACTATATGGGCTATAACATAAAATCATTCATTGGTTCTGAGTTCTAATCAAGCATTACAGTGACACGAGAACAGAACTGAAAATAAAATTCGATTGCTGTAAGAAATGAAGCTACGTAATGTGCCAATTTCATAGCAAAATGTTAATTGCACCCAGTATTTTATAATTTCCCCCCCCCCCCCCCAACCCACCCAGTTTTGGGAACAATTGAAACGATTTTAACTGGCTGAAATTTAATTGCTGATACTTGAGTGTTATAGAATTAGCAATTTGAGTTATTTGGCTAAATTTTGTGGGCGAAGGAAAATTATGTTAACAGTCAGTCGTGGGGTTTGCATTACTCTACTCCACTATAGGCTGTTCACGTTAAAGTGAGCCATTTTGAGGCCCTAGTTACTTTTTTCATACCAGCCATTTTTTTTTTATCCTGCAACCACCTTTTCAAATAAATATTGCCACGTAAGTAATAAACACAGTGTGTAGATTCCACCGCACTCGAAAATTAACGTCGAAGACTAAAATAAAATATATTTATAGACTATTATTCAAAAGGAGAGGGCTTACAAAAGTGCTCATTTTACCGTGTATAGCCTATAACAGGCTTTATTCCGAGAGTAGAAAACCGTACTCTTAGAGTCTATGAGCACCTCAGAAAAATTTCTTGAAAGAATAATTTCCGGGAAACGATTCGCTTATATAAATAATTACTAAGGGCTGTTCACAATTTTGGAATCAACCTATAGCAAAAAGTCACTGCCCCCGGCCTGCATGTATTTCAACCAATATGTTTTTCCAAAGGCTGATTTCGAAAATGCCCACCTTTCCGTGAACGACGTATATCGAGTTCATGGTCGATTTTCTATCACGCGTCGTTTTTAACAATTTCAACACGGTGCCTGATTACCATACGTAAAATAATCTACTTATTTTCCCGCCCCTCAAAAATCTCGTAGGCCTACATCCATATAGTAAATCTTATTCTCAAGTCTGGCAAGCAAGGGGCGTAAGGAGAGAAATTTTCCCCTCAAAAACGGCACAGGGTTGAAAAACACCGCACTGCAAAAACAATTTCTTTGCTGCAAAACATGATCCGTTGCCGCAAAGATGAAAATTATTTAAATACGAACCACTCCAAAGTATGCTTGCCCAAGATATAATTTTTGTTTTATCTATATAATAATTACTAGAGACTTGAAGAATTCGCGGATTCATTTTGGAACAAGCTAGAGTTCAAAATACGTGTGTTTATGTAAATTATACCATTGGCCCACAAGGTGTTCGACACCTCCTGGAGAACGATTGTCCAATCGTGGCCTTCCACTGTGACAGCAGACAACCAATCTGCAGTTGATACCGGAATATTTGTACATAAGACTGTAGAGTCTAGCCTGCAGGTCATTGAACTCTCGGATTCTCCAGGTCTCCAGTAATGACTATGATAACTAGGAACACCCGAATTTCACGAAAAGATTTCCGCCCAAGCTAGATTTCAATACCGTACGGGCGCACCACCAGTATCACTTTGTTTATTGGCAGCGTGTGTTTGTGAGAACACGTTCTCTTACTTGACTGGCCAATCAGAATCAGTTTACTCCGCTGCTGTACGTCTGCTATTCGCGGTCAGACGCGCAACTCCAAGATCATCCAATCGCTGACGTGTATCTGAGCTAAAGTGTTGTGAAATACAACTGGTCGTGAAGTCTTATCGCGAAATTCGGGCACCCCTAATGATAACCTTGTATCGTCGTTAAAATAGTTAGGCAGACGCCTTTGTGGTAATATCGTTACACTGTGAAGAAAATTTGTGCTCCGAAAAATATCCGTGATTAATAAATAACAGAGAAGTGACAAATCTTTCATATCATATTCGATATGAAAAAAATTACGGCTCTAAGACTCGAACCCACCCCTGTCCCCCCTCCCCCTGCTCTACACGTGTTACTAGTCTAACTCCTTTCACCATACGACCTCTTTATTTTTTTTTGTGTTCAGATTACTTTTGATAGGTACGTGAGGGCCAGAATATAATGTCCCCACTAGGGAGGCATTGAGGTAAGTGATTTGGAGAATAATCTCTCTACAGAATGACATTCAACGTCTGCAGGAGTACTGTACATCTACTCAGTTGCAGTTCCGTGACTGCAGAATATATTAGTTTACGAATGTTTGCATCGGGACAGCAGTTGCGTGCTTAAAATTACGACGAACGATCGAAAACCCTATCGCTAAACCGTTATAGGCTGTTCACGGTAAAATGAGCACTTTTGGTAGTCCTGCTTACGATCTACTTGTATGCACGCAGTGTATTCTTCCGCCTTATGGAAAATTAACATTTCCGTGTGCCTCGTCACTTTATTTATGCGTCGGTCAGGTGAAACTGAGGAATTATTAGAAAAGTAAACATGTTACAAATCTGGTTAGTTTTAAACTTCGATGCATTAAAAAACAGAAAGCGAAAGAAAGAATTTAAGTTATCCCAAATGGCTATCTAACACTTTTATTCGACGTTAAGAGTGTGCCTACTTTCCATACGTCATTACCATCTTTACCGGGCGCATATCGCTCAGCGCGCCCATTAAAATGTACGCAGGCAGGGGCAGTGACTATTTTTCTAAGGTTGATTTCAAAAGTGCTCACTTTATCTTCAACAGCCTTTACCTTTGGTACGAAGTAATAGTTCTTTACTGGGAACAAAAGCCGCTTAAATAATTTTTATTTCTTTGCTATAAAGAAAGATAATGTTGCCACGAAACAAAAAAAAAGACGAATAAAGAAAACATTTATTGACAGCAAAACCTATGTTTCTGTAACCTTCTTTTTGAATCAAAGCAATGTTATGTTACTGTAAGCAAAAAAAAAAAAAATCCTCTAAGAAATGGTTTTATTTAACGCACGGAATACTTGCCAAGGAATTTTTCAGAGTGCGCCCGATCACAAAATGCATTAATGAGCTTGATAAATTGATGAACTCTCTTTATTCGGTTCGCTGTAATAGGAGGACCGGACGTAAATATGGCCACGTCCCTTGAACTCATCGGTTCAACTGATGAGCTCTCTGTGGACACGTGAACAAGACACGTGGCTAAGGTTTATTTTTACTCAGGTCGGGAAGCTCAATGCTTTTAGTTTGGCGACGCATTGTGTACCGGATTTTTTTTTCTCTATTTTCTACGTTCAAAAACAAAATAACTGCAATTTTTTATCAATCAAATATAAAATAACTACTTATCTAGGTGAAATCTTTCTCTTTTATTATTCAAGTAACTTAACATTTTAATTTAAAGTGACTTATTTGGGATACTAGCGTTTACCTAGTGGCGAAAATTTCCCTTACGCAAAACTCTCCCATATGGAAACTCGCTTTGTTCCTAACTTGAGTAGAATTGGCATTAGACATGGCGAAAGCAATACGCAATAGGCAATGGAACGTTAATCTCTTCACAGACACATATGCAGATTGTTATCAAAATAATGAAAATGCCTGGGCCAACATTCTTCTTCTCTTCATAGTAGGCCTGTTCCATCCAGAAATTAAGAGTCCTTCCATCTCTTTTTCGGTCTTCCGGGAGATCTCTTTCCAGCCACTGGTAAATTATCTCTTGCCACGCGCACAATTTTGTCCGATGCCATGCGGGCTTACGTGCTCATTCCATTCCATTCTTCGTCTCTATACCCAATCCCCTATTGCTTGGATGCTCAACCGTCTTCTAATCTCTTCACTTCTGATCTTGTCTCTCCTGTATTTATGTACCATTTACCTCAAAATATTCATTTAATTTGTCTGTAAGATTCGTTTAGTTTTTGAGGTATCCGCCCTTGTCTCAGCAGTGTAAGTCGATATTGGGCGTATTACTGCTTTAAGGATTCTTGTCTTAGTGTCCTTATTTAAGTACTTATTATTCCGTATGATATCGTCCATGCAGGCCGTTATTCTCGCTGCTTTATTGGCCTGGTGTGCAACTTCACTCTGCAGTGATCCCCAACTTGATATTTCAACACCTAAGTACACGATTTGATTAATATGGCGTTTGGCCACCTTTAGCCCGTCGCATAGCTGCTACTCGCCACGTACTGAATGCACGAAACTCGTGAATTGTTTCCGGAGTGGCATCGTGTGGAGAGATTTAGACGGCTCTTGACATCGAGGTCTTGAGAGCCGACGAGGGTGGAGTGAGGGGAGTATGGAGCAGGGTCGGAACGGAAAGGCGAGGGGGGAGGAAACGGGAGATACCCGAGAAAACCCGCCGACCATCGGCATCGTCCGGGCACGATTCCCACACGCAAAAATCCGGGAACGACGCCGCTGGGAATCGAACCCTGTACCATCCGCCATGTTACGTCGGCGACGATAGATGAGGACGTCTGCACCGGATTCGCTACTCTAAAACGGACCACACGTGCTCGACAACGTTCCAAGCCGGGTGAGCCGTGTAAGCAGTCATCAACTCGGACATCGCTAGCTCTTGATGCACCTAACACGCTGGCAGTCTTTGGCACACTTGCTCCAACTAACCACATTCCAAAAATGCACTTTCGTTGAAAGTCTGAGATATCCCCCATTTTGCTTCACCTACCTCTGGTCGATTGCACTCTCGAATACGTGCTACATCGCCTAACATACCGAAGACTAACGTCCTTCATTGCGATACCAAAACGATAATCGCAGCGTACAAACAATCAATGTTACTTCCTCACAGAAATACTATATTACAGATCATAGGTGACGCCATCATTCTGATAAACACCTGTAGATATTTTGCATCTAGCTTGTTTCATGCGATCATTTTGCTACGTAACTGCTGAAAATTAAAAATTGTTCCAAGGCCACAAATGAATTAGGCATGCCAATATTTACCAAATTAATAGATTTCTTGGATCGATCTAAAACGAGGCATAAAATATCGATGAGTAATAAAAACTCGGACGGATAAAATTGATTCACAAGTCGATTTTCGATCTCTTTCAGATAAGTTGTACGAACATTACGGCCATTCGGTGTGCTAGGATGTGCCATGGCCTTGGGAACATATTTATACAACCAGAAATATTATTAGCCCAGAACTCATAAAAACATTGACCATCAAATGATAAGATTTCATCAAAATCAAACAATCCTTAAATACGACAGCTTAAAACTCAAGAAAATTCATAACATATCGATATAAAATTCGATTTTTTAAAATCCTTCTTCAATCAACATCCCTAAGGTGAAAGTTACCACACACTAATTTTTTTTGTACTATTATAAGAAAAACCCTTGAAAACTCACTTGCCAAGAAAATCCTTTGTAAATCTACAAAGAGTTTTCTAAATTCTGCAAGACATTTATTTGTAATATTACAAATGATAGCTTTCTATTACAACTGACATTGAGAAGTGTACATAGAATTCATTATTTTTTCTTCTAGAAAACAAATGTGCTAAATTAATACCAGAGAATAACTAAAAAACAGTTTATCGTTTGCTGGTACCCTTAACCACAAGACGAACTTGACTTACGAGCTTGAAACTTATTTTTACTGTAAACATACCTGTAAATACCTACAAAATATTATTTAAGTTATTTAGTTATTATGAATAGGTACATTTATTTCATTTTAAGAGTTCTGTTGTTGAGTTAGGATATTTGTACGGGTCTTAACAAGGAGGTAATGGGAGCCGATTTGAGAGTTCCGTGTAGCTAGGAAACATTGACAGTTAATGAATAATACAGTCGCGTCACGTTTTATTGAAATTGTCGTTTTATTATGATTATTTGAGTTGTTTTAGGTGTTTTACGTTATTCAAACTAGCAATGTGTATTTTACTTCACGCAGCTACACTTTACATCACCCATAGTTTTCGTACAAACAGCTAAATACGGTTCTACGTTGTCGAGTATCTGTCATTTTGCTGAAGCTTGTGGAAACGGGTCGGTATAGTACAAACATATCTTGAGGTGTGTTACAAACACGACCCTTGTAGGTAGGTAGGTAAGAGGGCTTAACGTCTCGTCGACAACGAGGTTATTAGAGACGGTGCAAGTTGCACAGGGAAGAGGGATTGGGGAAGGAATCGGCCATGGCCTTATGTTTGGGACCTATCCCAGCATTCGCCTGGAGTGATCTCGGGTAACCATGGAAAACCGAAATCAGGATGACTGGACAGGGAATCGAACCGGGATCCTCCCGAATGCGAGTCCAGTGAGTTACCACTGCGCACGAGTTTTACATACGAGTATCTTTACAAAGAGAAATCTTTGTATTGTTACAAGCACTTGTAAAATTTCAAACAATTTCTCAGTAAAAATTACAATTTTTTTATTATTTTTTTACTCTGCAGGAAGAATAACCAGCGTGCAGCAGTTTGTCCACCCCTGTGACGGGCGAGATTACTTCTGGAGCACAGCATCCCGCGGGTCCGCACTTACTCATGCAAATGGCGGGTCGGGCAGCGCGTGCTTCGACGCCTCTTCGCTCCGGGAGTAAGGAAAAAAATAATAATACGAAGAAGACGGCGGCGGCTGTAAAGTGAATCGCGCGTAATTAGTGTTATTATGTTGTAAACGTTTCACAGCAGGCATGTAACCGCTATGTGGGGCCCCGCGCGCGAAGCATCATATTGAAAATACTATCACTCGTCGGACGCTTGATGGTCGCCTACCACTTCGTGACACGCGAATAGATTTCTGCCGAATAATTGTTAAGGGTCCTATGTGCTGACACTTTTTCCCTTGAAATCGTTGTTTTGCTCCTAAATGCGTGTCTCTGTAAAGAAATGTCCTGGAAATACGAAGTTTTGCCGGAAAGGATTTAAAAAAAAAAAAAACCCTCATTCTCTATAGCGCTATATTTTTAATTTTATCATATTAAGGGATGTATTAATGGGAGGGTAAAAATCGTGAAAGTGTTCAAACATCGCATTTTTAAAGCTCGCCTATGACGTTTCTTTAAGCTGTAATAAAAAAATTACGATTATACGCAGGTAGTTTGATCTGCGTACTTTCATCGCGTGTAATAAAACCCCACGGTTACAGATCTAGTTCACACAGTAGATCGTTAGGACGGAAACACTGCACGCCTTCCGCGTAGGAGCGATGAGGCTCTAGGCATGCGTGTTAACGTCGCCCTTATCGCTCCCTCGCTTCTTGACCCTGAACGCGCAGGTACCTACATAGGACCCTTAAGGCCCGTCTACAATCGCGTTGACGCTACAATGACGCGTTAAGCCGAAATCACATAGCCCCGACGCGCACGACACGACGGCCAACAGCCAAAGAAATATAGGATAGATCGTCGTAAGCCCGACCGATTCTGTCGTCCGACCAGCAGTTTTGGATTAGAAATTATTTCTATTTTTCGTCGTGTCGCGCGGCACGACGCACAGAATGTACAACAACCTTGCAAAATGAAATTGTATTGCAAGCTTTCACTACAATGGTAAATACGCAGCTTAAAAGAAAAATTAGTTGAAAAATACTGTATTTAACTCTTAAAAATAATAATTCTACCTTTGTATGCATTACCTATACCAATTTGTCACCATTATGTATTATAAATTACCCTCTTGTTCAACCTTTGACACTAACATAGCCTGTCAGCGCCTTAGGTTGAATGCCGAGAGCGTGGTGTCAGTCATGTAAATTCAAAAAGTCACATTGAAATGTGTCGTGGTTGCGTTTTTGGTCGTGTCGTGCTGTGTTGGTCGGGGCTATGTGATTCCGGCATTACATTAAGTCATGAATCCGTGAATCGTATACGCTCTGGCTAAAATCGAAGTTAAACGTTGACGTGACGCTAAACGTAAAACGTAACGCGGTAGAAGTTGGCCAACTTTCAAGTCTTTGCATTTTGCCTTTTTACGCCAGCCAATCAGAATTCAAGACGTCACAAACGAGTGAAAACAAATGCTACAGGCGATTGACGACAGATAGCAGCACTATCGCCGTACGTATTTAAAATGGTTAATGTTATACGAAATCAATATACAAATAACGGAAAATGCATTCAAAAATAATTTTTGTGTAACTATTAAGTCTGTGTAATCTATTTTTTTTTTTTTTTTACAAAAGGTTCTTTCTAAATTTCAAACACAAACAAAAATATTTGCATATATGCACCTACATTATTCTTATTTTTATTCCTGTTAACGTCGATTGTAGACATGCCAGATTTCTTATGGTGGCGTTTAGCGTTTTACGTTTCGCGTCAAGTTGACAGTAGACGAACCTTTTACAGTCCGTTCACGGTTACTGCCAACTTTTCTGAAGTTCTACTTCCAGAATATCCCTCCGCCTCATGCGATGGAATCTTAACCAAGTCTTGAGAGTTACATCTGAGGGGAAAGGCACTGCATTCGTGAGCACTCTGTTTAGTAATATTTTTCTCGAGAACTGTTTCTTACTAGGTATACCAACACACACATTTTCTCCCAGTTTTTTCTCATATTAATCATGCACGAAATATTATAATTTAGGCCTGTTTCTATGCTAGCACAGGTATAAATCGCTTGTGATACACTGCTCATCTGGGAAAACACCGGACACGTCGTAAGTGGGGAGATTTTTCAAAAGTTTGATTCGAAAAAGTTCGGAGAGTTTAGTTGAGAGATTTCGGCGGCTCTCGACAACGAGGTATCGAGAGCCGATGAGAGTGAAATGATGTGAGGACGGAGCAGTGCTGGAACGCAAGGGCGCGGGGAAATGGGGGGGATTTCCGATACAACCCGCCAACCAGCGTCATCATCCAGCACGATTCCCACTTGCGAAAGAGAAATATTTGCCGCTTCAGACAGAGCACCAAGAAAAACCGCATTAGAAATATAATGAAGCGCTGCCACCAGGTAATTAGAAATACAACTGTGAAACAGCTTCTTATTCCGTGAACGCTAAACCGCATACGCCAGAAAAACGTAGTTACTGCAGTGTTAAAAAAAAAAAGTCCGTAACATTACGGAAAATCCCGATTACAAATTATCCAGACATCTGCGTTAAATTACGGTCTCTTCGTTTTTTTCAATAACGTTTGTAACATTACATATTTTGGAGTATATTTACATTTAGTCATGTACATTACTTTTATCATATATAATTAAAGAGTACTTGCTTATGTTGTCACTTTCTTTATAATATAATTTCCCAATTGCGCTTTATTATATGAATTAACAGTATAATCATTGGTTTAATTTGATAGTTATTTGCATAGACTTTCATTTGTTTTTAAACAGTATTCAGTATTAATGTTTGTTATTTTCTATATATTCCTAGAGGTTACAAAGTAATTAAATGTTTATTATACATACAACTATCTTGGTTGTCTCTCGTCTCGCCATTGCTGATTGGCTGAGAGATGTGTCATGGTCAGACGACATCCAATCAGAGGACATGAGACAACATAAGTAAGGCTGATGAAAATTAGAACACAAGTTTCTTTAGAATTAAATTCTCACCACATCCAGGATGATGGGCGTGTGGTTACTAAAATGAATATGTTATTGATGTAATAGGTAAACAGATTGACGCAAGATGTTTGAATATTAGGAAGAAATCATTAGGGAATAATAAGAATGTTAATTTGATTGTGTTTGAGAAGAATCAATAATTAAGTTATTGCACAATTTTTAAAGAAGTAATTTGTCAAATCTTGTTTTAGAAGAAATAATTTTATCTTTGAATGTGAATAAGGTTTAATGATAATTATAAGAAGATTAAAGAATAATGATGTTAATATTGTATTCTGAGAAGATGAGAAAATAGAATAATTTGTTAAAAGTACTGAAGAAGAAGATTATAATTGAAAAATTATTTACAAGGCTGAGAATGTCAGCATGTAATTTTACTAATACAGAAGTTAAAATGTATGAAATGTAACACTTTCTCTCCGTACATGTAACACAAGTCTCCGCGAATTCACGGAACGTGTCCACAAACCTGCAAGATTGTTGTTTTTTAAATCTGCTCTTTATAAAAAAAGAGGTAACAAATAAAAAGGTTTTTTACCTTCGTTATGTGGGTGATTCACCGCGTATAAAAAATGACTATAAAAATTAAAAATGTTGTGCGGTGGCGGGATTTTAACTCATGAAACTTTCCAGTAGTCCAACACATTATTAGAGATCTGAATAATTCGCGGATTCATTTTGGGACAAGCTGGATTTCAAAACACGCGTGTTTTTTTTTTATAGCATTAGCCATTGGTCCACGCGGGATTTGACACCTCCTGGAGAACGGTGGACCAATCGTGGCCTTCCAACGTGGCAGCAGACAACCAATGTGCAGTTGACATCGGCATATTTGTACATAAGACTGTAGAGTCCAGCCTGCAGGTCAATGAACGCGCGAATTTTTCCGGTCTCTGCACATTATCCGCTCACCTACCACGCGTTACAGGAATTTATGTTGCAAACGCAGATTTTCTATGGAACGATGGATATACCTCTTAGTTTCTAGTCATGTTAGTGTGTGTGCAATTTTTTATTTCAAGTTTACGAATAGGGGCAAGGAAAAATACTTTTATTTTCGTAATGTATCTCACTATGTATAATCAAGAACTAAAAAAAAAAAAAGTTTAAATAATCAGTGCTGTAGAGGGATTTGTACATTAATCGAGAAATAAACAATCTGTAACTCGAAAGACTCGCCTACCACACATTTACACGATATATTTTGTAAATACGGATTCTACACGGAAGTGACGAACGCGTCTGTCGTAGCTTCAAGTCGTGTTGAAGCGCTTGCTATATTTGCGTTTTATAAAACGAGGTTACGAAAATATAGTTTTATTTACGTTATGTGGGTGTTTCACTGTGTGTACGGACGATCTTGTCCTGCAGCGGAATTTGAACAAGGATCAACGAATCCACACTCGCTTATAGGCTATTCAGGGTAAAGTGAGCACTTTTTAAGGCCCTCATAATATGCATTAACCCCCTAATAAATATACTCTATTGCAGTCTCACGTTAACTATTGTGAGTGATAAAATGTATGCACTGTGTTTGTCACATTGCACTGTTTACATTTAAAAGTGGCGAAAAGGTATAAATTAATTGAAATGAGAAATTTAGCAGGGCCTTAAAAAGTGCTCACTTTACCGTGAACAGCCTATACTATGGGATTTTATACGCTTCAGGTATCATCTGCATTGCTCAAAATCGAAGCCATACGAAGAGCTTCTGTGTTTTATGTTTACGGAGCTCATTTCCGTCGTTCGTCATTACGAAGTTCCTTCCAATAAATTAACTCTATACTTACGTGAATGTTTCCGTAAATCTGCAGAAATTTCTAACAGTGTAGACGAGTGCTGTTGAGTTTTATCAAGATGTCGCGCTCTTTGGTAACACCATTTCTGAGTACCCAAAAAAAAGGCTAAAAACGGCTTTTTTTTTCTTTCTTTCAAAACGCTGCATCTCAGAATATACGCTTCAGATACATACAAAACTATTCAAGGGGCCCTGCACTGAAAATTCCTAGAGACGTTACACCAATAAAATAATAGGGCCACCGCTGAAAGTCCCTTAGGTATACGCAGTGCGGCGATAGCACTGCACGGTCAGTTCAGGGCTTTGCACTTAAGGCCGGACTGCTATAAGCATATCACGAACACAACACAGTGACTCACATAAGAATTAAACGTCTTGTTTTCAGTTAGAGTGGTTACAATCACGCACTTTACCTAAGCACAGTTATATTATATTAACAAGGCGAGTTCAAGTTGGTTTAACTTTCTTTGTCACTAACGCTGTGCGTCTACATTCAGCCAATCAGAAGCTCCGGCACTTGTAGTCCTATTACGTTATCAAATGGAAAACTTATGTATGTTGACTTCATTCCTCGGGAAGATATTTTATTTTGTTTATTTCTGGATAATCGCAACCACGGAAGTTTTGTAACGTTTTCAGGTAACAGTCATAGTAAAAATTGAAATGAAATTAATTTCTCATTTTAAAAACGTCTCAGTTCAATCGAAAATATTTAATTTTGACCCAAAGTCGTTACCAACTACAAAGAACTTAATTTATTCGGCACTAAATGTAGCAACATAAACAATATAATATTATTATCATGGGCCCTACGTATTTCATAAAACGTGACAGGTGTGACATATACGACAATTATGTTAAATCCGACAAATTTGTCAATATGTCATGCCAATGTTATGTTACAAATATAATACAAGTTCCCCTAATTTCACAAGCTAAAAAGTGTAAATTGTCAGCCTTAAAGTAACAGTTTCATAAACGCGACAATTATGTGTCAAACAGTAAGTTTAATTTATTACATGCTAGATAGCTCTGAAGTGTGCTTACGATAATCGATCGCAGCCTTATATGTGATTCACGAACAGTCGATTCCTACCACAAATAATTAAGCGGTAAATAATAATTCCACTCACATAACTTTGTTCACTCTAGCAACAAGGGTGTCGAGTAATGTGGATAAGATTATTATATTAAACCTGATCCGAGGGGAAAAGGATGTGCTATTTGTCAAGCAATGTTAATTCACACAATATAGAAACACAATTTCACTGCCCTGTTATAAAAACATTACAAATTACTGGTTACATAGGAAAGCTTGCCCGTCACTTCTGCAGTGTCAATTACACAAATCTGTAGATTATATCACCGAGTGATTATACTTATCTCTTTCATAAAACAGTCTGTAGTGTAATATTTGACAAATTCGTCGGATTTTTACCTGTCAGCTCAAAACTTTTGTAAAACAACTATTCGTCGACAATTTTCTGTCACCTGTCGAATTGTAACTTTAATTAAATACGGCCCGTGGCCACTGTGCTTGTGTTGTGTTTTGTGCCAGCTTATCGCTATAACTGTGAAAGTGTTAGCTGTATGGCAATTGTATCCCAGCCCTTAGTGGCGATGGCGCACTTGTTGCAAGCGGCAGATTCGTCCTTACCGGTCCCACGCTTCCCTGCGTCAAACGCGGAAAAAACCTCCAGGTAGGCGGGGACATTAAGGTTCCCGCCTGGCTTGTGTATGAAGTGCGTTGCAGAGGTTTGGTGGAAAACACATGATTAAAAAAAAAAACAGTTTAATATTTCATAGTGGTGTCTGAATACTAAACGGATTTAAGAAACGTTTCGTGCCTAAAGATAAGTTTAAAATCCCCATTTCCACTTCAAGATTTTTTATACGCGAAAGTGCTTAAAAAATTTTTAGGAAAATTCATTATTTTATCTTTAATTGCCCTTTCAACCCTTTAAGGGTGATTTTAATGTGTTGTTTCAGGAGTTGCAAACAAAACATCTCATGATACGTGCGGTACTTAATTCGATACAACACTTGTTTCGTTGTCACAGCCAATGAGCTGTAGAACACATGTTCGCAATCTCCGCAGTGTGCAGCACAAACAAAAAATTACGTACACAAATTTTGTGCACTGAGTCTGAACGTGTTAAAGTCACGTTCAGGCGAGTCGCGGACGGGAAGGACTGCACGCCAGTCGATTACCTTGCGCGTAGAGGCGACGAGGCAAGCGGTTAGTGTGCAAGAGTCGGCCTTACAGCTGACGCGTTTCGATATCTCGAACGCTCAAAACAGCCGCAGAAAGAGTCGCCCGGATCACTCACTCGAAATCCCCGAAGTCCACCGCGAAGCAGACTAAGAGCCGGTTGCAACACTCATCGCCCCCGATCCGAGATCGAATGATCCTAGTTCCGAACCAGATCCAATTTGATCTTCGTTCCAATGTAATGGTGTTGCACCAACGCAATTTCATGATTCTGGATCTCCGATTCGTCGGTCTTGGAGAGATAGATATTAAGGATGAGACATATTTTGCTATTGGGTCGTAACTATGACGTCATGGACGTAAGCGTATTTTTCATAATATCTAGAACTAGATGTGCGATCTTTTATAAGTTTTAAGTGAATTATTGTTGTACGAATTTTACTGAATAATATTTAAGTACGTATAAGGTTGTTTTCATTTTCCAAGAAAACAATCGAACATAGTTCTCTCTGTTGGCGTATTTTCAAACTACATTTGTCGATGAAGGCTGCTGATCTCGGATCGAGATTTCGAACCGCCAATTTCGGCTGTTCAAAATGAACTTCATCTCGATCTCCAGTCCAGCTCTGAGCTCGAATGGTGCAACAGTTTTCGGTGTCGATCCTAGATACAATCTCGGATCGAGTTTCGAACCACGATGTTGCAAACGGCCCTGACTGGAAGGACGTACCGACGAGCGGCGGTTTTCGGTTTTCGCAAACAGAGACGTCTCCCTGATCGAAGGCTGTCAGCGTGCGGTCGGGGAGCCGTTTCGAGCGAAGCCCTCCAGTCGGGGGCCGCCGGACAATTTCCGCGGCGGCGGCCGGGTTAGCCGCCGGGTCGCGCGTTCAAGTCTCCAGCCTCCAGTAGAAAAGAAAAGGATGGAGTCACGGGTGGCGGCGAGCCACCACATTATCTCCCGGGCCCCCAAATAACTCAAATTAGAGAGCGGAGCGGGATGAAACAGTCGCCTTCCCCTGGCGGAAAAAGTAACCGACCGGGACCCTTTCCTAATGACGGACATCGACCGTCCCTTCTTCGTGCGCCTGTATTTTTCTTGTTTTCACCTCATCTCTCCGTCAACTCCCATTTTTATTTCCCCTTCCCTCCCCCACACCCTCCTCGTGGTCCTCACCGTTTTCTCGCTGCTCCTTTGATACGTGTTCTTCCAGCCCTTGCGCGATTCCGTCCTCGGGAGCAAGAGAGTCCCAACTTACCCGCAGAAGCCGAGGATTTAGCTCCGACGAAAGCCTATTTAACTTTGAATGACACGGAGGAGTGGACAGCGCGCCGTGGGAATAATTAAAAAAAAAAAATTCCCCCGCTCCAGCTTTAATTAATCGCCACCTCGAGTGTCCGAAGGGGAAAGCACTCTATCATGCGTCCAAAAGGTGCCGTCCGAGGCCCGTCAGGTGTTAAAAGTCGCCGCGGTGCCAAAGGATACGGCAGGGGCCCCGTATTCTTGAAACCACAGATCTCTCCCCTCCCCTCCCCATCTTCTTACGCCGAGAAAAACCCCCGCGCCCAACACGTCGTTGTTTTTGTTTTTGTTTTATTCCGCCGGGTCGGAAATAATTTGTGAGTGAGACCGTGGGGCCCGCAAACTAATTCATCATGCTAAGGGACGCGGGCAGTCTTTAATTAAGGCAGCCGGCCCGACGCTAAGGGAGTCAGCACTGCCATCTTGCGGCTCGAGACACGAAGCGCGCGGCTGTGCGCATGAGCGGCACAAGTGCGCGGCGAACCAGCGAGCCGGCTCTTTTCATCTTCCCAGGGAGGAGCTGCTCGCGGAGAATTCGTGAATCTTGGCGGCGCAATGCTCTTACGTGACTAACTACCTCTTCGCGGCCGGCGCCTCGAACGTATTTTCTTTTTTAATATCATTTTCGTACTTCGCATTTATTGCAGAATTTTCGTACGTGACCAGAGACCCGGATATTTTTTTTCTTCTTTTCAGGATTTTTTATTTCAATACCAAAGATGGAAGCAAAACAGTGGCCCGGAAAATGTACCACAGACATTTTAAAAAAAAGTAGCTTAAAACTGGTGTATCAGAATTTCTCGTGTAACACGGTATATTTCTTTTTCTTTTTTTTTCTTTTCGGGCAAAAGAATACCACATCATATTTGCTTACTATCCGGGAAATTTACTGAATCATTTCTATGCAAATTTACCGTGGCGGATACTAAATCATTTTTAAGTGACTGGTAAGCTGTTTGCAAGTGGTTAAGGGCTGTTTACGGTGAAGTGAGCACTTTTGAGACCCTAGTTACTTTTTCCTTTTAGTCGTATATTATCCTTCAGATATTTTTTTTTTTTTAAATAAATATTGCCATGTAGTTAATAAACACAGTGTGTGTATATACCACACCATTCGGATGTTTACGTCTAAGGTTGAAATAAAATGTATTTAGTGGCTTTTATTCCAAATGAGAGGGCTTTCAAAAGTGCTCATTTTACCGTGAACAGCCTAATAAGGGGGTGTTCATATGTGTATGAATTTGACTGTACACTCTAAAAATAATTTGTTCTTTTACATAGATAATCCTTGGAAACTCAGTTGCCAAAGTCATTCTTTGTAAAACTGCAAAGGTTTCTCTGGTAAAAAATACAAAGTATATGTTTGTAATGTTACAAATTTTAGGCTTGTATTTCAACTTGCATTGGTAAATAACTGAATTAAAATAATTAATTTTATTGTACTCCTAAAAATCAACATATTTATACAATAATTGTTAAACAAAAAAATTTACTCATAATAATTTCGAGAAAAAAAAAAACCCCCGTGTTTCGAACTCGCACTCTCTCGTTTGTAGACTGCGCACTTTAACCCTAAGCAAATTCCTCTTGCATACTTCTTGGATCTTTTTATTACAATTTATGGCAAACAGTCCACTTATTTAACGTTCATTTAACTATAGTTTGTTGTTCGTACACACATTCACACGATTTCAGGCAAATACAATTCACAGAATGTGATTTATCTGTAACTTACCATTCCCGAATAAAAGTGCGATTTGAGTTGACTACAAAGCTTTCTTAAATTTTATTACAAACACAGCCCTTGTAACTTTACAAATAACTGATTGTAAAAGGTATATCGTTGTACTTTTACAAAGGTTTGTAAAAGTACAAAAAAATTCTTTGTAAAATTTACAAAAAATTTTAGTGTGTAGTTGTGGCGGGGCAGGTCGTGTCATCTGCTGGGAGATGTCCACCGAAGTGTTTCTGCACATATGACACACGTGCTACTGCAGTGATACAGTAACACAAGTATTGTCCATCTCATGTAAGTGGGGTAAAATCTGACAGATATTGTGATCAACCTACACAGTATGTAAACAGTAAATGCTCTCGCTCCTACAGTATTGTATCAGCTGATGAACTGCTGCGGGATCCGTGTTGTTAAGTTGGCTTTTTTTATGGTGGCTTTGGAAGAAAATAGTACCCAGAACTAAAAGTTGTAATTTAAAATCTTTGTTATGCTTACAAAATGTATGGTTTAAAATATTGTTTTTAAAGCACTATTACATTTTCTTGGCTATTAGTGACTGGACTTTAAGAACATGTTTAGCATTTATGACAGAGTATGCCGACACGTACGAACAGTAAACGTTTCCAGCCAATGGCTAGCCATGTTTATGTTTCCAGTTTCCAGGCCGGTGAACGCGTGAATTGACGTGTGCATTTTTTTTCCTCATCGTGTTTATTATACTGATTTCTGGTTGGTGTTGTCGGAGTATTTAATCGGTAGTTAATTATTTTTTATTTTCTTTTTTCAAGCATAGTTGGTTGTAGATACCTTTGTGCGTTCTCTTGAGTGAAATGTAACATTATCGGCACTCGTATACCGCGTCCCTTCCGCCATTTTCCTTACCACCTTCCACAATGAAGTGACATGAATATAATATACGTAACTAAGTTTAAGTTTTTTTTTTTTTGTATCAGGAAAAGTACGCAGTGTTGATTTTTCTGAATGATTCTGCAAATAAATTATTTAATTCTAGTAACGAGCAAACGTGATTTTAGTGAAGTAAACTTGCCAAGGATTGCCATAAATAAAACGTGTTCAAGAAGTCGCAAATTTTACAAACAGTAAGTTAGCGTTAAAAAAAAAAAATGTATTTGTAAATCGTTAACACAAATATTGAAATGCACGTGGCCTGAAAAAGCCGCACTTTCCAGACTTTTGTAGTGAGTGAATAATATTTGTTTATTTGCCTATATAGTAAATTCAACTAGTGTAAGGTTAACGTCGATCAAAGTGCGTGCGTGTATGTATTGCTGCATCTGCACGAATACGAACAGCGACGTATGTACCGCATTTTGTTTTTTCATTAAAGTTAAAAATTCTATAAATTACATAATTTAAATGTTATTGCCATACCAGCGAAATTTTCCATTGCTCCATCCAAACAATATGCAACTCAAAATGCTACACACTCGTAAGAACATCAAAATAAAGCCGTCTCACGAAAGACGTAAAACTAAAGCCTCCTCCCTTTTTATTATTGTTTCCTTTTTCCATCGAAATAAATAAACAGAACCCCAACAAATTTAACTCCGTAGTTAAAAAATAAAAAAGTTGGAATGCCAACCTAGTTGTAATATCCTAAATTAATTACTTTACCGAAGTTGGCTACAGTCAGATTTTCAGTGCCTGTCATTACGTGGAACACGAGGAAGGAGGAAAATGCAAGTGTGCATTTGGCTCAAAACATTTGTTTACAAACGTCATTTTCTTCAGTGACATAACAGCTGCGGTGGAAAGATACATTGTTGCCGTGCTACTTTTCTATAATTGTCGAAATTTACCCCACTTACATGAAATGGACAATATCGAGCGCATGCGACCATTTGTGAGTTCTGGTGAAGCTGGAGGAAATGTCGCACACCAACGAGTGGTAGCTACATAACTAAGGGCGTGTCTGGAGGAAATGTCGCACACCAACGAGGGGTAGCTACATAACTAAGGGCGTGTCTGGAGGAAATGTCGCACACCAACGAGGGGTAGCTACATTACTAAGGGCGTGTCTGGAGGAAATGTCGCACACCAACGAGGGGTAGCTACATAACTAAGGGCGTGTCTGGAAAGACAAATTCGTTATTCTGTAATTTTTCATTTCGTAAGTTTCAACTCGGACGTCATCAACAGTCACTTGTTTAGCGCTCGTGGTAACGCATTTTTACATTAACAGTAAAAAATTTTGTCATCTAAATTTTATGCTTAGAAATGGATGTAATACTTCTGCAATCATTACTGAAATGCTGCGAATAAAATTAATAAATAACAAAATAATAAATTATGCAATAACGACTCAAATTTTTTTTTTTTTTGCGAAATATATGAACAAAGCACAGCACTTACTTGCTCTACAAGACATGACTCATTGTATTTTATGAACAGTTATTAGTTTTAAAAAAATATTTTACTTATGCATTCGCATATGTGGTTTTAAGATAAAAACCCATATGGCACTGATTTTGTCGTTTTGTATTTTTGCTAACATCCGCTAGATAAATAATACGAAATACCAAATTACTAAATAAGTCATCATTTTTGTATACAAAATCGGGTCACGTGATCAATTAGTCAACAAAATCTGTCATTTCGGACAATTTCTCGCGAATTAGATGTGTAACAGTGGTATATGTATTATAAGACGCTATGTAATCCAATGGATTAAACTGCTGATGTCACAGTGTGTAGGCCATTCACGGTGAAGTGAGCATTTCTGAAAGCACTCTCATTTGGAAAAATTATCAAAAAATATATTTTATTGTAGCCTTAGACGTTAACTTTCGAGTGCGGTGGAATATATACACTGTGCTTATTACTAAAATGGCAATATTTATTTAAAATGGTGGTTATAGGATAGAAAATGGTTGAAAGAAAAAATTAACTAAGGATTTAAAAAGTGCTCACTTTACCGTGAACAGCCTATACTTTTCTCCTTTTCATTAAAGAAGCTGCGCAGGGAAGACTTAAAAATGCTATTCTTTAAAACAATTTTCACTTTTATTTCTAATGTGCTTCATAGGCTAAAAGTCAAAAGTGGTAGCCGTGGACACCTAATTGTTTTTTACCTTAACTGAAAAAAGAAAAAAAAAAAAAGGCATTTTCCCAGTGCATTTATTAAGCCCGACACACTATCAAGTTTTTGCCTTCAACTGTATTTGACAATATAATTTGAGGACAAAATACGGCCATCAAATTTTTCCTTCCAACAAATTTCATCAAATAATCTTGAATGTGTTTGAAAACGTGTCACACTGTCAAATTTTTTTTATTGGAAGAATCTAATTTGAAATATTATTTAAAAATTATTTTCATACTGAGATATTGCTTTTGTTTTTTCATGCGGTCCGTTACAGGAAGAAATGTAAGTAATCATGTAATTTATTTTAGTTTCGTTACTAAATTAAAATTTTATTTATGAGATTTGTTTCCTGCACAATGAAGTAAATGCCCCTGAGCTCGTAATATTATGTGTAATATTTACTTAAAATAACATTAATGCTGAGACAGCTTCTACATGAATTAATTATCTTTATAATTTACTTAGTTTCCAGCAATTGTTCGTTATTTCAAGTTTCTTGGCGTCAATTTTTGTCGTGCGCGATTCTGATTGGCTGATACAGTCAAACATCAAATGAAATTCAGAACCGGTCCAATTTTCAAATGTTTGATGGAAACTGAAGTTATTCAAATTTCTCAGACAATAATGGCGGCGTTTATGACGTTTCGATGACGTTATAACTGCCCGACTTTGTTCGACCAAACTTATTGGAAGCGGTTTGGAGGGAAAAACATTCGCCACTGTGGCAGGGGTTTTATACAGACGCCCATTCCCGCGGTTACTTTTCAACTTTTCTGAAGCCCTGCTGAAGTTCTATTCCCAGAATATTCCTCCGCCTCGTGCAAACAAATCTTGACCGAGTCTAGAAAATCACCCCAAAGGCACAATGCACCCCTCATTCGTGCGCACTCAGCGTATCAGTATTCTGCATAATAATAATTTATTACCAAGCATTACAGTCACACATATTCTCTCCTTGCCTTTATTCATATTATTTATAAATAAAATATAATTTATTTATAGATAACACATTAGTAAAAGTTCAATTTAACAAAAAAAAAAGTAACTTTTACATGTGTTAACACAAGTATAAAACGCTAGTGAGATATGACTAGTGACCTGAAAAATTTTGCGAGTTCATTTACCCGTAGAATATACTCCACTGTCGTATGTAAAATCATGCAAATATCGCTGTTCTTTGGTTGCTTGTTGTATTAGCGGAAGACGGTGATTTGGTCTGCGTTTTAGTGTGTGTTTATTACTGGCTCAGAGTTGTCCAGGAGGTGTAAACTATCGGGTGGGCCAATAGCGTAAGCAATACGAACGTACGAGGTTTTGAATTCTAGCTTGTCCTGAAACGAAATCGTGAATTCTTCACGTCTCTATACATGACATGTTTAGGAAACAGCCAAGCACCGACATAAATAGGGCGATTTTTCGGAGGTTTTATTCAAGGAATATGTAGACACCGCGGATAGAGTATACTGGTTCCGCGTGTATTCCACTCATTAGCATCTAGGTAACGGCAAAGTTGAAGCGAGTAATTACAGACATGAGAAATTCGCGGATTCGTCAGGAGATAATATAGGTTTTTGAAAAAAACCGTACTTTTGTGTTACTTTCTCGATAAGTCCACGATTTGGCGCCTCCTGAAGGACTCGGCGCCACTGATAAACGTACACTGTAAAAAAATAATAATTATCACTGAGAAATTCTTAGTAATTTTACAAATGCTTGTAACAATACAAAGATATGTATCTTGTAAAACTTCAAGGTCCGTGTTTGTAATAGACCTCAAGCAATGTTTGCGCTATATTGACCCGTTTCCATGAGCTTCAGCAAAATGGCGGACACTCGACAACGTAAAACCGTATAAAGCTGTTCGTGCAAAAATTATGGGTGATGTAAGTATAGTTGCGTGCAAAAATAAATGTATGTAGGTATTATAAATGCATTGCAAGTTTGAATAACGTAAAACACTCCAAACAACTCAAATAATTATTATAAATCGACAGTTTCAATAAAATGCGTCCTTATTAATCATCAACTGTTAATGTTTCCTACTTACACAGAACTCTTTAAAATTATATATAAATGTATTAAATCACGTAACTTTCTTAATTTTTTTTTTTTGTAATTTCAGGTATTATTAATAAAAAAAAATACGTCCTCATTACGCAAATCAAGTTGGTCTTGTGGTTAAGATTACGGGCTGGCAGTACGAAGTAGATGGGTTTAAGTTCCCGTGTAGGGGAAGTTTCCCCCCCCTCCCCCCGAAAATTATATTTCGATTTTTTTAAATAGTTATTCTCTGTTATTAATTCATCACAGATGTTTTCTAGAGGAAAAAAATAATAATTTTACATAGGCCTACACTTCTCAATAATGTAGACTTAAGGTGATAATTTATAATATCACAAATACGTGTTTTGCAGATTCTACAATAAAACTGTTTGCAGTTTTACAAAGGATTTTCTTGGCAATTGGGTTTCCAAGGATTTTTCTTGTAAAAGAAGAAAAAAAAAAGTGTTTTGAGTGTACAGCTAAAGTAAGGCCCAACCACGGTCTCTAACGCTGTGGTAGCAAGGAGCCCAATTAAGCAGCTAATATTTCTATGAGTAGGTACACTCTATACCTGAAACAGTGAGAATTGAGCCAAATCAGTGAAAAACCATTCAAAATGGCGTGACCTATGGTGATCAATGCCAATTAACTAGTTAATATGACTGAATTTCACTCATTTATTTCTGATTCCCACTTAATGTATTCCATGATAATTGTATCAGGCATTCAATTTTTAAATCAGATTGAACATTCAATTGAAATAAAACGTAGCCTAGCTCTTTAGCTATCAACTCTGAAGGATTACAGAGTGCACTCACTGGGCTGCAATTTCTTTAACTATTTGATATTAGCTCTGTTGGCGCGACTACACGATTCAGTCAATTTGGAAATATTTGTGGATGAAAATATTCTCAGTTGATTTTTCCTGCATTACACTTAAAGTTCCTGGCATACATCACATTGATAATAATTGCTGGGATAACTCCCCAAGCAACAATACCGCTGTACTGTAGTATGACATAGGCCTGCATACACATAAAACTAATCTCTCCATAATTATCACATATGCCATATTAGGGCCTCTTCTTCACCTGCCCGTATCGATTAAACACTTTATTTCACTATAACTGGCATTATTTCCACTTTACTATATATTCTGATGCTATAGCCCATTCACGGTTTCTCTACCTTTTTGAATCAAACCTTTGAAAAATCTCCCCATGTATGGCGTGTTTAGTTATTTCCTAAATACAGCCTGTATCACAAGCGTTTTATACTTATGTTCATAAAAGTTACTTTTTTTTCCCTGTTAAATTGAAAAGTTATTAATATCTTATCTATAAATTATAATGCTTCATTGATAAATAATTTGAATAAAAAACAGGGAGAAACTAGGTGTGTTGGTAACGTCTAGTGAGAAACAGTTCTTATACAAAATGTCATTACAACTGAGTGCGCACGAATGTGGTGCGTTGTCCCTCTGGAGTAATTCTCCAGACTTGTCAAACTTAGTTTGCACGAGGCGGAGGAATATCCTGGAAGTAGAACATTAACGGGGCTTCAGAAATGGTTGAAGTTACCGTGAATGGATTATAAACACACAAATTAAGAAGAAAGCTTCTGGGATTAATCAGCAGCCATGTACCTGGGTTTCGGCGCGATTTGCCCGTATCCAATCAGAGACAGTGTCCATCAGAAACGTGTCTAAGATTGCAATGCCGGGTATACGGCAACGTCGGGAGCTGTCAAAAACCAATCGGCAGTGGCTTTTCAACTGACTTCCAGCGAAAGTTATTTCACTGATTGATATCACCGATTCGGGTTTAGTGAGTCTACAAATAACTGTAAAATTTAGGCTATAGGCACTGAACTCACGGATTTTAGCAGAGAGGGGAGAAACATAAAGTACGGAAATTTTCCGTAACCAGCACCCTTAAGATATCAGCCAAAGCCTCCTTCATGTCCGCAATGCACGCAATTGTATATACAGCAGGGCTGAATGCGTTAATTTTTCTTTAGGGGTCTTGAAAGCCCTCCCATTAAAAATAATAGTTAATAAGTAGAGACCTAAAGTATTCGCGGATTCATTTTGGGACAAGCTAGAATTCAAAACACGAGTGTTTATATATCTTTAGCCATTGGTCCACACGGTGTTCGGCACCTCCTGGAGAACGCTGGCCCAATCGCCGCCTTCCACTGTGACAGCAGACAACCAATGCACAGTTGACATCGGCTTATTTCTACATAAGATTGCAGAGTCCATGCTTGCAGGTCATTGAACTCGCGAATTTTTCACGTCTCTATCAATAAGTGTATTTTATTTTTGCCTTAGACGTTAACTTCCGAGTGTTGTGGGATATAAACACTGCGTTTATTACTTACATGGTAGTATTTATTTAAAAAGGTGGTTAAAGGATTAAATGTAGCTGAAATGAAAAAGTAACTAGGGCCTCAAAAGTGCTCACTTTACCGTGAACAGCGTATACCAGGGGACGTTGTGCCAGGAGCATCTATGCTTCTTAGGCCATCGGGAGAAGAAATTAATTATCAGAGAAGGAAAAATTTCTGTTTCAACAGCGACTGACGCCAGTGACAAATCGGTAGCGAGTAACTAACGTGAATGGTGCACGGAAAAAAGGGGGGGGGGGGGAGAGAGAGAAAGAGAGAGATTCTAGATGAAGGGCGTGTGGAACTGTCGACGATTACAAACGGGCGGCCCGCCGCGCACACAAATTGGAGAGTGGTTAAGGCCTAGTCCACAGTAACTGGACCGCGGACCATGATCCGAGGACGTCTGAAACTGGTTCCATAATAGTGCGATGCGTTGGGTTGCGACGAGCTATACATACTTGCTGTTTCACAATTAAGCGATGATCTGTCGGCGAAGGACGCCGTCTGAGATGGTGCTGCCATCTAGTTTAAGGGTGGGAATTACATTTTCAGATCTCACTAATGTAAGAAAAACACGCGCAAGAAGTTGAAACTGTATGTTTTAAGTGGCGGAAGATAAAAACAGGGTAATATGAAAGCGATGTGCGACGAAAACTAGCGGGAACGAGATATAATAAGCCGAAAGAATTATTTTGATGTTAAACGAATTTTATGACGTCCAATTCCATACGAAAACTCGTCTTCAATTTTGCACATCCATGCAGCAATAATAAAAGTACAAATTCGAAATCGTCGGCGTAAATGCGATCGTCGTTTTCAAAATTGTAAAAAATAAAAGCTTTTCACGATAAAGTGAGCACTTTAGAAATGAACCTTAGAAAAAAGTCACTGCCCCTGCCCGCATGTATTTTAACGGACGCACCGAGTGACACTCTGCCAGTAAAGTTGGTAACGATGGATGGAAAGTAGTTCCATATCTTAACTTCGTATAAAAAGTGTTAGGTAACCATTTGTGAAAACTTGAATCATTATTTTCCTTTTCTGTTTTTTTTTTTTTTTTTTTAATGCATCGAAGTGTAAAAATTAGCACATTTGTAAAATATTTGCTTTCATTATAATTTCATAGTTTTTCTCGACCGACGTATGAATAACGTGACGGGGCTCATTGCAATATTAATTTTACATAAGCCGAACTAATAAACCATGTACATACAAGTAGATCGTAAGCAGGGCTTTCAAAAGTGCTCACTTTACCGTGGAACAGCATTTATACGTTTTTATTCTCCTTGTAAACAAACACTTGTTCTTCTTCTTCTCCGTCGCAGGCTGACGCCGACCAGTGGCGGCGGGTGACTTTTGAAACTGGGAGGGCTGTAGCGATCCTAACTCATATAATTACAAATATAATTTTTTAAATAGGCACAGTAA
The DNA here is from genome assembly GCA_029891345.1 of Dryococelus australis. NCBI lineage: Eukaryota > Metazoa > Arthropoda > Insecta > Phasmatodea > Phasmatidae > Dryococelus > Dryococelus australis. The sequence continues at coordinate 34,267,481 of CM057008.1, forward strand.
TAAATATATTGCGTACGACAGGCTTAAGTAAGTGTAGCTTATGTAGGTAAATACAAAAAATAAGTGTGGTTGTTTGAAGAAAAATGTATCATCGCCCGATTTGTAATGGTCAACATACTGTGGCCGCTGGTTCAGATCTAATCACTACCACAGGTATGTATTTGTTTTAAGTTTGTTTAAGTTATATGCCTTCCAACCAGTACCTACATGCTGTAGTACATTACACGAGACGACGAGAGATAATATACTAATCCCAATCCTACCATACTAATGATGATACTATCTTAAATATACCAAAACAAATATTATTAAAACTAAACATTAATTTACATAGCCTACAGTACATATAAAATTCATGCCAAATCTAAATTAGAGGACGAAAGTGGCATATATTTGTAAAAAAAAATCCATTCGTCAACCTGTACGCGCTATCTAACTGACATTGTATATCCCCCTTACCAAGCAATAAAAATGTTATGGCATTATTTATATGTTGCGAACATGATTGATGTCTTTTAACTTTATCTCCCAAATGTTTTAAATCTTTTACCCCTTTGACAGTCCACGCAAGATCATTAGGTTTCATTAGCAAAACAAAAAATTAAACAAAACAACGCATTTCCAACTTCACACCTGCATAGCCAGTCTGCGAAATTGTATGTACTTACGTCGAATTTTCTCGTATACGAACCATTTACTGCCTTGGCTTTGTTGTTGAATTATATTTAACTGTGGCCTTGCTGTTCCCAGAATCTGTAGCTCTAGTTTATTCTCGTAATTGAAAATCTTTGCCGCAATAAGGTTTAAAATGTTACTCGCCGAATTAACAATTATTTACAAGTTTACACAACACGACATAAACAACAATTCAACCATGCTTCTGACCGATGTTCATAGCTCATCATTAATTAACAACAAACTTATCCAGAGTATTACGGACTATATATGAAGCTCACGCGAGTTTGAACGATATCTATAAATTAAAAATATTCCAAATAAATACAAGCATTGTTAAGAAATGTGTTCAACAACTGCAAAAGTGTGGAGCGCGAAAGCGTGCTTACAAAATATGTAGTTTTGGTAGCTTTGTCAAGTTCCAGGAAACCATTTTTTGGTTTGAGCAGGGGCGCGCCCAGCTCTCTCCGATTTATAGCATGCAATTGGCTGAAAAGGGCCGAGCCCCTGAAGTCTTCCCTCACTTAGCACACACAGTCGTATGTTATGGCCATTTATCTCTACTAGCTTTACCCACTTTGGGGCGAAGAATCTGCCGCCCCACCACTCGACATTTCAAGAAACATTTCTCTCGTGACAAGAGTCTCGTCCATCTCAAAAATATTGGCTGCGAAATAACCTCCGTATTCGTACGCAGTATTATTTACTGAGTAGCAGATAAGAAGAGGCATGCGTTCTGAGATTTTATTAGGAGGGCTGCGCCCCGCAGCCCTACCTCAGCAGCCGCCACTGACGCCGACAATCCCAACTCAAGAATTTCGCGTAACGCACTCGACACCGACGCGCTGCCCAAATGTGCTGCGCCAGAACTCCCCTTTTACATCTACTGTCTTGTACTCATATATTCAATATTGACCTACCCCAAAGGGACACAACTGTCAGAGTCACGTGGTCAACAGTTATGAACGTGTTTGTTTCTATCTTAATTTTTTAATAACAATAACTGTTATACTGATCAAATAATTTTACAACTTGAACTTAATTGCGTTACAAATTGGTTAAAAGTAGTATACAGACATCTCAAAAGCACTTGTTTACAAATAAGTTTTCTAGCCTCAAACCCAACCCACGCCGTTTTTGCTATATGTGTTGGCAGAAACGCAGTTCAATGTTGGGACACGGAGATTTGTTGTGCGCAGCCAGCGAGATCTGTCTACCTCATCTTTAGTGAGTGAGAAAATTTGGACGGCTCTTAACATCGATGTCCTGAGAGCCGATGAGGATGATTGACATGAGCGGGCAGCAGCGCCAGAATTAAAGGGCGGGGGAAACGGAAGATCCCGAGAAAACCCGCCTACCAACGACATCGTCCGGAGTGACCGAGTCGGAGATTGAACCTGGATCACCTCGGTGGGAGGCAAGCAGACTAGCCGCTCATCCCTCATCTTTAGTCTATGGTTGCGAGTAGGGCTGTTCGAAATATTGATATATCGACAATTATCAATGTGATAAATAATTTATCAAAACTATATGTAACTTTGAAAAATATAGGTATATCGATGTTTCGATATTATCGAAGTTTTCGGTACTGTCGATTATTTCGGTATTTTTGGTGCTATCGATTATTTCGGTATTACCGATAATTTCTGTACTGTCGATAATTTCGGTATTTGTCGAGAATTTCGGTATTATCGATATGTCGAACATACCGAGTAACTGTTCGGAAAAATATCGATATTAAATTTTTATGACATCGAACAGCCCTAGTTGTTAGTCCAGCCTCAGTTAGAGCAGCTTTGGGCGCGGACAAGAGCCGAGAGGGATGACAGAACGGACGGTGCACGGAGGGCGTCAAGGGTCCGCACCCTTCCGGGACGCGGAAGGGAGTCAGATTAATAACACGAGAGGTCACCTCGCAGGGAGAAGGGGGTCAGCTAGGAGGCGAGATCCCCCGCACGCCCGCACGCTTATTTATGGCCCGGCTCAGGTGCGGTAATTACCGGTTTGAGACTAATTAACAGCTCGGCGCCCGCGGGGGCCCGCTCCGACTTACCTGCTCCGAGGGCGAGCTCCACCTCTACCCGGGTCCTTCGCCGGCTGTCGCGGGACTTCGCCCCTTCGCAGCTGACGGCCCCGCGCCACGCCCCGCAGTGTCGCCAACCCAGGCCGCGTCTGAAATTACTAATTCGTTATTTTGTAATTTGTAGAGACCTGAAGAATTCACGGATTCCCTTTGGGACAAGTTAGAATTCAAAATACGTGTGTCTATATAACGTTATACATAGACAAGGGTTGTGAAATTTCGCGAAAAGATTTCAAGGCAAGTTATATTTCAAAACACTGTAGGGTCGTTCACCTATCTTGATTGGCTGGATTAGTTTTTGACACATGTTAATTGTCTACACAAGAACCACGTAGGAGACGTGCCGATGTAGCCGATTCTTGAGTGGCCCGTTGAAATACGAAGACGTCTTCTCAAAGCAGACAGCAACCTATAGCAATAGACAAACTGCTTTTGGATACTTATAGTATTGAAGTCTATCGTGTACTCAAATTTGTTCGCGAAAAATCACTAGCTCTATCCATAGAGATATTGGAAAATCGCGAAAAAAATTTTAAGCCAACCTATCTTCGATAACACTGTCGCTAGTTTACTATTTTCTGACTGGATGAACAAGGTTTTGACTTGGCTAAGTTCTTTGCATACAAATCACAAACATAGCGCCTTATAGTATCAGAATCCTCATTGGTCCGGTGAGATGGGGTGGCAGCTTCGGACGTTCATGGCAGCGAATAATAAAAGAAAACTTTCTGATATGTGTAAAGTACGTTGAATCCTAGCTAATAGTAAACTATTCCCGCGATAAACCATCATCCCTAATTATCCATCGGTACACACGGTTTTTGACACGTCCTGGAAAACGGTGGCACAATCGTCGCCTTCCACTATGACAGCAGACAACCAATGGACTGTTGATACAAGAATTTTTGTACATAAGACTGTAGAGTCTTATCATACAGGTCATTGAACTCTCGAATTTTCCAGGTCTCTAGTAATTGGTCATATCTAGGGAGCTGCAAAATTCTCCTTATTATTTGGCATCAGGCTAATCTTCACAGTACCATACATACTCGAGTTGGCGTCATTTATCCATTGGCTGCTGCATAGATGTGAAGTGACGTCCTTTCTGACTGAAGTGCATGAGATTGGGGCATACGATTGTGAAGTGTTCATTTATTGGCGCAGAGTTACCGGGGGAGTGTAAAATTAATTACTGCCAAGTGGCAAACGTATTGCAAAGCTACACGTGTTCTAAGTTAAACGTGTCCCCAAATAATAACGTGAATTTTGCAGGTCTCTAGCCATATCGTAAGTTTAAATTCGGACGTTAGTAGAACTAGCGGGGCGTTATGGATTGAATTGGGTCCCTGAAGCGAGACTAAAGGCCCTCCGCTCTCCTCTCCTATGGCTATATACTTCTGCTGTCTACCTCCAGCATCACCCAACGAATGACATATACGTGAGGGAGCGGAGTGCCTCTAGCCTCGCTTCAGGGACCCATTTGAATCCAGATCGCCCCCGCTAGTTCTATTGACGTCGTCTACAGTCGCTTGTTTAGTTCTCGCGGCAAACCATTTTTATATTAAAAATGAAAATAATTTTGATCTAAAATTGAATCCTAAACCCTTTGAGGACGGCACAAATTTACCAGCACTTGAGCATAAGTTTGAAGTGAGCTGATTATATTCTACACTATTGAAATATCATTTTGGTTGATCTCTGTATTTTTACTTACCTTCATCCTATTGGTCCTGTCTACACCAGACATGTCTACTGTACTCTGCAGCGTTTATTATTGGCTGGCCGTTAACCAATTAAGTCACGCGTTGGCTGTGTACCGATTAATGTATCGCGATAGAAGTAAGAAGTTTTACATTCCACCGTGATCGTTTAAAAAATTATTGAAAAGGACAGTTTTATTCTTACAAACTGAAATGTTGACTAGTTGTCATTTTTTACTTAGATTCCGATAACGTTTAGCGTAATAGTGAAACTATAAAAGTGTGAGCTTTGTCTTCAATTGAAAATAAATCTCCATATAAACGTAGCCCCGAGTATATACGTGCATACACCTCAAAGGATTAAAACGGATGCAATATTTCTACAATCATCACTGAAATGTTACGAATATTTTAATAAATAAGAAAATAGTAAATTATGCGATAAGTTCTTGGAAATTTTTTTCCCTCGGAATATATAATCAAAGCACAACTCTCACTTGCATTTTGAAACATGTCTAGTGCATTTAGTTTAGTTATTTGAGAAAAAAAAGAAGTAATTACGCAGTCGCATATGTGTTTTGTATGTCAAATCCAACGTAAAGCTGATTTTGTCATTTTGTATTTTCGCTAACATCCGCTAGATACAAAATTACCAAATACGTTATCACTTTTGTATACAAAATCGGGTCACGTGATTATTTTTCCAACAAAATATGCCATTTCGGACATGGCTTCAGTTATCGCCAAGCCTATGTACCGCTCTTCAAATATCCCTACGTTCGCCATGAAAATCCCCACGCGAGCAAAAAATAAAATACTACGACAGGTATAACGAAATTGTAAATGTCGTAGTTAGAGATATGGAAACTTCACGGACTCATTTGGCAACAAGCTAGACTTCACAATCCTTTGTATAGTCTATTCGCGGTTTCTTCACACTTTTTGAATCAAACCTTGAAAAAAAAAATTAATACGACGTGTTTGGTTGGTTTCTGAATTTGTCATATCACAAGCGTTTTATACTTGTGTTAACATAAAAGTACCTTATTTTGGGTTATATTTAACTTCTGGTTATATTTTATCTAAATTATAATTTTTTTTCTCATTCGTAGCTAACATGGACAAAGACAGTGACAAAATAGGTGTGTTGGTAATGCCTAGTAAGAAATAGTTCTTATGCAAAATATTATCACACCAAGAGCGCACGATTGCGGTGCGCTGGTCCTCTGGTGTAATTTTCTAAGCTTTGTTTATGAGGCGGAGGAATCTCCCGCAAGTAGAACTTTAGCAGAGCTTCATGAAAGTTGGAGAGTATACTTGAGCCTCAGTTCAAGTTGTTCATTGGCTGCTCGTCCAGTTTTACCCCAGACCAAGTAACACGGGATTTGGTCCTTGGTTTTCTTGCTGACCAGTTATTGGCTTAAATGCGCCCAGAGCGTGGCTAACAAACTGCGATCCAGTTAAAAAGACACATACACAGTGGTGAAATTCCAAATGCGATGTTTGTATAAATTTACTTGCCGTGGAGAGAAAACACACGAATGTTGCAGTTTATTTCCTGCTACACAAAAATAGTTATTTTACACTACTATGTGTACGCTTAGTTGTGCAATGTATATGTTGTTTTACTAATTTGTATGATACATTTACTTGAACGTAGAGTAAAAAAAAAAAACATTGAAATATGTAGGTGTAAATTTACATAGATGTCAGTGGAAACACTGATGCCACATAGATTTAGTGTAAAATTACACAATTTTTTTTTTTACAGTGTATGTCACTCATTTCGAAGGAGTAACAACACAGAAATGTTTTATAGCGCAAGTAAACAATTCCTTGGGGGTTATTAACTCGTTTCACTGAGCTATAACGTCTCGTTGAACTGTTCGATTTGTACGAGCTGATAAAAATAGTATGCATGCACTCCAACTTCGAACGACTACAACAGGTGATTTAGGGGAAAATCTGATTCCACACTAAATTCATTGTTATCGACCAGGTATTTATTGTATAGCAGGTATTCTGATGAAATTAAGGCATATCAGTGTAGGAATTTAAATTTCACAAGCGCAAAACGGTTTTTTTGGTAACAAAGCAGTAAACAAATATAGTGCCTAAAAAAAAAAAACTGTATATCTGGGCGGATTTTGGTAAAACTTGCATCGAGTGGTAAATATAATCGTCGAAGATGCTTAGAATATTTGGATGAATTCGGTTCAGCCACTTAGTTTCTTGGCTGTCATTTTCGTAATTCGTAAAGTAGTAGCAACATCCGCCATTTGTGTGTAGTGGATATTAAAATTTCGATTTGTGAGGCATTTCAGTTGGAATTTTGACATGTCTGCAAATATGTAGAAAATCGCAATGAATACTAAGTGAAAATAAAATTAAAAGTAACCTAAATTTTTTTTCTTTTTCCTACTCGTTATTGCTCTCAAACATAATTATTGCGGCGTTCAACGATGGCTTAATACGTTATCTTCTTTATGGATAAAAAAAATAGCTCTTAGTATCTAAAATCATGCCTTTCTTATGATGCAAATGATGGGTGAAAATTCGAGCTAGTCACGTAATTAAAGAAGTCTTTGGAAACTGCTTGACGTGGTTTTTATAAAGGGAGAAGAAGAGTGTGTGTGTGTGTGTGTATATATATATTATATATATATATATATATATATATATATATATAATATATATATATATATATATATATAAAATAAAGACAGCCTAAACGAAAATATATTTCCTTATAATCTCGGGAGTGTTGAATAGAGTTAAGGACATTTAGCGAACGTGAATTATAATACACAAACTAATATTATGTACTGAAATTATCTGTACATGCATATTTTTATAGTACTGGTTACAATAGTTGTTACTTTTTATTTTTTATTTAATGAGTAGGTACATGGCTTGTGCATCTGAGCAATTAATGAAAACAGGAACTGCATGTCAATCGGGAATACGGAAGGATATGCAGCCAACAGGCTGCAAGTAGAAATTTCACAGTTTTTTTTTTTAGAGTACTCACTTTACCGTGAACACCTTATACGAAAATCTCACTACTAATCACGAGTCAATGTGACGTTATTTTGATAACTATACGCTGTAAAAAAAATACGTACAAGATCTCTGTATAACAAAGAAAAGCATTTCTTTGAGGCTGTTTGGTTTACTGTAACAAAATCGTGTTTCAATTCAAACAAAGGGAAAGTTAAACGTAATGTTTGCTGTTATTAAATTTTTTCTTTGTAGATTTTTAAATGACAATAGTATATTCCTGTATAGAAAATAAAAATGTTTATAATCTTGTTTTGTTTAAAGGAATAGTTTTGTACAGCAAAAAGAAGTGTTAAGTGATATTAAAACTTTTCTCTTGAACATTCTGGTGTTTAGATCATCGACATAATAATTTAATATTTTTAAAACAGTAAATTACTTCACCCACGGATATTACCGTCGAATTATTATAACGACAATGCAATATTATCATTGCCGTTAAACACACAGTTTAAAAAAAAGTCTCGCGGCAAACTTACTTTGCAGTGGTTCATATTCAACCCTTTATTGCTCACACGTGAGCAGTAAGAGTTACGACTTTCGACCTTACGTACAAAGATCTCCACTCTGCAGGACAAACACGTTCGTCTGGCATTTTTCTAGTTTCTCCGGTGACGATATTTTCGTCAGAATTTCATAGTGTGGGCTAAATTGAAAACCGTTTGGTATCTGAATCGTCCACCAGATGCGCTGCCATCGCCCTGACGACGAGAGATATATTTGTAGTTCAAAGTTCGCCTACCAGGAGCGCTGCACAGATATTTGTTTTTTCAAGCGTTGTGGGAATGACGTGGTATCGAACCTGGATCTCATAGAGACATCACACGACATAATTCCAAATCGATGACACCAACAACTTTGGTCGACCACCACCATGCCTGGGTGTAAATGTCTTGAATTTGTACATGAAAACAATTAGGATTTCAAAAAAAATTTTGTAATGATAACCGTATCTCATAACATACGGTATGAAATAAAGGATTTTAATAAAAACTTCCTTTGCGACAGCAAATCATGAGAGTGCTGTGGCAAAGAACCCGTAAATTTTGAAATTCGGCAATTGGTCACATGTTCTATATAGACTGTTCACGGTAAAGTGAGCAATTTTGAGGCCCTATTTACGTCTTAATTTTAGCAATTTCTCATCCTTTAAAAAACTTTTTAAATAAATATTGCAATGTACGTAATAAAATCAGTGTATATATTTCACCGCACTCGGAAGTTAAGGTCTACGGCTAAAATTAGATATATTTGTGGACTATTATTCCAAATGAGAGGGCTTTCGAAAGTACTCACTTAACAGTGGATGATCTATACGCATCTGGCGGGCGCACTTAGTCCAATACTTTATTCGAAGCCGTAAACCCGTGCATGACTACACGAGTTACCAGAAATGACTGAGAGGAAAGACGGCCTCTTTGTCGGCAGACGGTGAACATTAAATCGTTCCTATCGGGAATCCATCGAGAAGGCTACTCGGACGTTAGTCCATCCATTAATGAGCATTAATTATCCAGCATATTTCAAGACAGTCGGATGTTTCTGGACTTCGTCTTTCAGCGGCATAATTCGAAAGATAAAACTCACTTAAGGCCCTGGCTCTTGAATTGAGTTTGCAGAGTATCTGAAATACTCGAGTTTTTTTTTTTTCGACGAATATATTAAACGTGCGCCCACTGTGCTGATCAGTGTGAAGCCACGAGTATTTCGCGAATTCATTCGGAGGCGAGGTAGACTCCAAACACGTGTTCTCTTCTCCTACTGTTATGATTGGACGACAGTTCTTTAGACACGCCCCGTTTAACTGTGAGCCAGTAATGGGCAGGAAGCAGTAGTGTGAGTGAATGTTTAACAGCCCTGTACAGAGGCCTCACTTGATCACAGCAGACAATAGGCAAACGACAATGTCTCGAGTGTATAGAGAGCTGGTCCAGCCTGGATTGCTGACAACTCTATCCGCGAAATACTCGGGGCTCTAGAGTGATCACGAAACGAACACACCCTTCAGACGACGGTTGTTGAGTGCTTTCAAGAAGTCACACATTTTAGAAACACCACTTGAGAGTGCTCCGAAATTTCTAAAAACGCGCTGTGTCACAAAACTTACAAGTCAGATATTTATACAAAACTACTCAAGGGCCCTGCAATAAATCTTCCTGCAGATTTTTCCATAAAAATAATAATAGGGTCAGTTTTTAAGACACAAATGTTTTGTGTATTTATCATCCAAATGTCTTCTCTAACAAGGGTAAATATATCATTCGTAAGGCGGAATAACTTTAATATAAATAGATTTGTTTACCGTGAGGAATAAATGGGACGGAATTATTTTCAAATTGAGATACTTCATCTTGGATTTATATATTTTTGCTATCACTTACGTTTGAGATTAATTTTTAACACGTTGATGTCTGCACACATTTACTGACACTTAAGACAAATTAGAAGTGAGTCACCTATATCCATTACTGCAAGAACACCGGTTCTGTTGGTGTCTGTGTTAGAACTCACCATCGTCCTATTGGTCCATACCACACCGGACCCCACCCTGCACTTTACAGAGTTCATTATTGGCCGGTCATCAACCAATGGAGAGCCGAGCTGATATTGAACCAATCAAATGTCCTTTAGGGTACAAAAGAATTTACAAGCAATCATTTCCTTTTGAGTGTTACTGGGCTATAGTTTTTTTGTGATGTCATGTTAAACAATAGCCGAACAAAGACTGCACATACATGCGAATTTTGTTCTGAACAACAAATACATTTTCCAATTAGCTTTGCTCGAGCTATACTCGAGCGTAGTCTACTAAGTGTTAAAAATGTGACTTTTTGTTAGGGCATTACGGAGTCTTGGTTCGCAAGTCACTGAAAACACGAAATTTTTCCGGATTCATTTCGAGACAAGTTAGTATTCAAAACACGTGTGTTTATATAACTTCAGCCATTGGACCACACGGTATTTGACACCTCCTGAAGAACGCTGGCCCAATCGTCGCCTTCCACTGTGACAACAGACAACCAATGTGCAGTTAATATCGGCATATTTGTACATAAGTCTGCAGAGTCTAGCCTGCAGGTCATTGAACTCACGAATTTTTCAGGTCTCTAATCATGGCTATACATAGCCATAATTCACTAGCTATAGCTAGTGAATTTTTGCTAAAAAATAATAATAATAATAATAATGAGTACACGGTAGACTTCAATACCATAAGCACCCAATAGACTTTTGTCTACTACCATTGGTTGCTGTCTGCTTGAGAAGTCGGCTTCATATTTGACCGGGCCACTAGAATTCGGCAACATCGGCACGGCTCCTACGTGATTCGTGTGCATATAACATGTCTTAAAATTTTTTTCGCGAAATAGAACTACCCCTAATCATTAGAGGTAGTTAGATTTCGCGAAAATATTTTGAGGCGAGATATTGTTCAAAGCACTGTGGAGACGTCCGCCTCTTGTGATTGGCTGAAACATGTCCTGGTTCGTGTTAACTGTCTGGCCACGAATCACGAAGGTTCTGTGTCGGAGTTACAGAATCCTGAGTGGCTCGGTAAAATGCGGAAACGGCACCAGCAGCCAATGGATATATGATAAGAGCCGATATGTATATATAGTATTGAAGTCTACTGTGCGCTCAAATTTTTACGCGAAAAATCACGGGTCCTACTTATCATAGCATGTCAAAATCACTAATGTAGTGTTCTTAGGGACGCACAAATGAAAGAAGCAAAAATTTGACAAGGGAAACTGAAATGTCAACTTGTAATTCATATTAAGACGTGCTTATCAAAACATATTTTACAAAAAAAAAAAAAAGAAATCGTTAATAGCCAAAAATAAAAAAATAAAAAAGTGCAAAAGTTTCCTTTTTGCAGGCAATTTTTAAAAATTGCGAAAACATTTGATACCGTGATCTTGAAGATACCTTTAAGAAACTTGTGGAATTTTATTTCAATAAGAATTCTCATGTAGGTAAGTGAGTCAGTTAATATTATCTGCACACCACAAAAAACTCTAAAATTTGCGATTTTGGCAGGCCATTGAGTAAAAAATATACCGTTTAAATTTTTGTATGCGAGGAGACGGTATTTGTAAGTATTGTCTACAAGTTGAAAAATTTTTTGTGTAAAGTATAAAGTAATGAATTTATGGGGGACCAGCATCCTTTAGTCTTCGACATGGCATCCCCTTGGAGCCTCATAGTTTTTTCCCGAGATCAGACGAAAGGAGAAAGAAACCCCAAAAAAAAATTAACAAGGGACAGATTGGACAGATGATTCACTATTGACCAGTAAATTTGTTCATCACACAGCCTTAAACGACGTGGGGACACCCCCCACACTCCCCCGTACTCGATGAGTAGTCGGAAGGACAAGAGTGGAACAACCCGACGGATGAGATACGCAATCAGAAAGGGAGATCTAATTGACGAGTCGGTTAGGGAGGGCTGCGGGCTTCGAATACCCCATAAAACTGCGCGCAACAGCCGCAGGACTGGTTCGGGACCAGCTTCGGCAGGTGCGGCGAAGAGATGCATGCAGACGTTGGGGCTTGGCGACAACTCTGTGAGCGAGTGTGTGGCCGAGTCCAAGACATGCGAGTAACGCAGCCTGCAACGTGCCCACCCAAGGTTTCCGCCCTGCCGATATTACACGACACCTGCAGCCGTACTTGGCTCTTGTACAAGCTTCTACAAGTCTTGGTGTGCCAGCCGCTATATGAACTGCCATGGAAGATTCATATTACACGACAGCAGTTCGCGTACTAGCGTTTGTCAGCCTCGATGGGTGCGCAGTGTGTGGTTTGTAGTAAATATGAACCCCATTCGTAAAACTGGCTACCAGTTAGTAACTTGCGTAGGCCTATGTAAAAAAAACTAGCTAGCAAATCTTAATATTCCTATATTACTGTTCACCTTTTATGTACCTTGATTGCTGACTCGCATAGTTTCATCCCTATTTTCTTGAAAACGACGTGATGTCACTAGAGTACGAGTGTGTTATTTTTAATTTTGACGAAAGTTGCTGACCGGTTGGAAAATATAGTTTTTTTTTCTGTACTTACCGGGATATAATCCGCATGTAAAATTTAACTCTTTGTAGATTATGCTCAAGTGTAGCTCGAGCAAAGGTAATTTGAAAATTTCTTTGCTCTTCAGAACAAAACTTGCACGGATGTGCAAGCTTTGTTCGGCTTGTGTTTAACACGACCTCACAACAACACCACAGCGCAGTAACAATGATATTGCTAACGATGGAGTTTCTTTTTTTATATCCACTCAAAGGGGCATGATTGACTGTAAATCATTTTACACGATAAAGGACATTTGATTGGATCAATATCAGCTCGGCTCTCCATTGGTTGATGACCGGTCAATAATGAACGCTGTAAAGTACAAGGTAGGGTCCGTTGTGGTATGGACCAATAGGACGATGGTGAGTTCTAACACAGACACCAACAGAACCGGTGTTCTTGCAGTAGTGGATATAGGTGACTTACGTCTAATATGTCTTAAGTATCAGTAAATGTATGCAGACCCCAATGTATTAATGATAAAAAAATCTGGATCCAACGGAGCTTTGAACTCGTTTCTAGTTTCTCGCCTTTAGGCCGCCAAACAGCGAGCAGAAATTCAGTAAAAAAATATATATATATTGCTTGAAAACTGCTTAGTTTTCTGTACGATGTTTGCTAACGAATAGCTTTTGAGAATGATCGCACCTCCGAAAACTGGCTCCCGTTTTATATTTCTGTCTCTAATGTGTATGTTTTTAAATGGAAAATGGCTTAAACGAGTGTTTCGACGATCATATTTTGGTACAGGATATTTAATTATTACAGTTTAACTTTTATACCACACATGGCTATAGATAGGGACAGGTGATCTTCGCGAAAATATTTATGGCTATGCTAGACTTCAATATCCTACGGCCACAACTACAACTTCCTTTACTAACTGGCCGCGTGTCTACGTGAGAAGACATGTTCTTATTTTAAAAAATCCAATCAGAATAAAGTACCCCGATACTAAACATCCATGATTCACGGACAGACACTTGAGGTACGTGACATTTAAAGTCACCGAACCACGAAAATGCATATGAACAAAAGTGTTTCGGAGTAAAACTCGCTTGAGATCTTTTCGCGAAAAAAACCTGTCCCTAGTTGACCCAGAAATGTTGCGCAAATCATTTGACGAGTAACACTACAGGAGCTGTGTGTTCATCCTCCTATGTTTAGAGACATGCGAAATTCGCATTATTTATTCCAAGGCAGAGCAGTTTTCACAAATTTGTACTTTTGTACTGAGTTTGTCATTGGATTATACTTTGTCCGGACACACCGTGGACACCTTTGAACCAATAGGAAACCTATAACGAGAGGCTGGCCTAGTAACGTACAAAGTCAACTGGTAAAACGTTTACTCTTTGTCAAAGAAGCCAATAAACAAATGGCACCGACTCGTATATGTATAGGACGGTGGATTTTAGCGTGCTGCCAGAAAATAACGCGAATTTTGCAATTCGCTAGTTATTATTTAGTAGCATGCTACACTTCACGGCACTATAAATGTTATTCACGATTAATCTAGCACTTTTGAAATCAACTTTAGAAAAAAGTCACTGCCCATGCCTGCATATACTTCAACGGGCGCATTTAGTGACATGGGTCCTGTAAAGTTGGTAACGACAGATGGAAAGTAGTTTCATATCTTAACGTCAAATAAAAAGTGTTAGGTAACCATTTGTGATCATTTGGATTATTTATATCGGTTTCTGGTTTTTTAATGCATCATATGTGTAAAAATTAGCAAATTTATAATAGGTTTACTTTTCTAATAATTCCACATTTTCACTTGACCGAAGCATGAATAAAGTGATGAGGCCCATGGCAATGTTAATTCTACGTAAGGCGCAAGAATACACAACGTGCATACAAGTAGATTTTAAGCAGGGCTTTCAAAAGTGCTCATTTTATCGTGAGCAGCTTATACCTGCATGAGAGCAATGCGTGATTTCGTTGGTTACTGGCAACTAAACGGCGTCATTTATCTCCATTACTGCTTCTTCACTGCAGATTGGCTGCTCTACCGTCGAGGCTATTTACTATTGGCTAAACGCAACCTTGAAACGTGCTGTATGAGTAGAGACCTGAATAATTCGCGTGCCCATTTCGAGAAAAGCTGGAATCCAAATCACATGTGTTTATATAACGTTAGCCATTGGTCCAAACGGTATTTGACACCTCCAGGGAGAACGCTGGCCCAATCGTCGCCTTCCACTGCGACAGCAGAAAACCTATGTGCGGTTAATATCAGCATATTTCTACATAAGGCTGTAGAGTCTAGTCTCCAGGTCATTGAATTTGCGAATTTTCCTGGTCTCTATGTGTGAGTTGTAGATGAAGGGTAGAAATCAAGCTAGATTACAATATATTGGAGTTCAGCCTGCAGTGATAATACAATGCAAATTGTTTAGGCCCCTATACCTGTGTTGTATGTACTCCACTTGGTCTCTTTCCACACGTGTCTTGCTGTTTGACTGTTCTGCAGCGCGTGTTGTGAAACGAGTGGCCCAGTCACAAGAGTAAAAATAAAGTATACTACAGGCTGCTCACAGTAAAATGAGCACTCTTGAAAGCCCTGCTTAAGATCTACTTGTTAACCCTTTGCGTATTCCTCCGCCCTATGCAAAATTAACATTGCCATGGGCCTCGTCACTTTATTCATGCGTCGGTCAAAATAAACTGTGAAATTATTACGAAAGTGTATACTTTACAAATCTGCTCATTTATACACTTCAACGAATTAAAAAAAAAAAAACAGAAAGCGAAAGAAATAATTTTTAAGTTATTACAAATTATTATCTAACACTTTTTATTTGACTTTAAGATATGGAACTACTTTTCATACATCGTTACCAACTTTACTGGGCGCATGTCACTCAGTGAGCCCATTAAAATACTAGGGGTTAGCCGGTGACCGTGTTTTCAGTATGGTCACATACTTAGAATAGTTACAATGTTACAAATTTCTGCTAAAATACAAAGACTGGAAATATATATATATATATATATATATATATATATATATATATATATATATATATATAAACTAAATATTGGATATAGTTATATCCACTAAGTCACTGTGACCCCTCTTGGAGTCGCTCTATCCACTGAGTCACTAAGGCCCCACTTGGAATCGCTCTAACCACTTAGCCACTGCGGCCCCACTTGATATTACTTAATTCTATCCACTAAGCCACTGCGGCCCCACTTGGAATCGCTCTACCCACTGAGCCACTAATGCCCCACTTGATGTGAAACTAACTCAAATTTGAAGCGAGACATTTAGAGTAAAAATAATAATAATATTCCAGTCCCTTCATATCGCTATGCAATAATTTATATGTATTAAAACAAAACTTTCATAGGAAAAATAATTTTAAAAAGTGAGTTTTTAGGGTCATAAGTAACGATTGCGTAACCTAATCTTGCTGAAATTCGAACTTGACATGTATTAGACACTGAGGGTTCGATCTGCAAATTTCGAAGAACTTTTGTTGAGTTTCAAGGGACTTAGAAGTATTAGAGACGGACAGAGATCTTCTCCTTATATAGTAGGATATGCATGCAGGGGCAGTGACTTTTTCTAAGGTTAATTTCTAAACTGCTCACTTTATCGTGAACTGCCTTTACAAGTGTTTAAGATCTATCCTGGCACCGCTCAGACTCCCTATTCTTATAGGTTGGGGTCGCTGTGTTGTAGTGGCGAGACTGCTCGCCTCCCACCAAGACGAGTAGGGTTCGATTCCCGGAGGGGGTCACTCCCGGATTTCCGCATGTGGGAATCACGCCGCTGGTCGGGCGGGTTTTCTCGGGGATCTCCCGCGTTTCCCCGCTCTCTTGCATTCCAGTGCTGCTACCCGATAACTTCGTTTCGCCCTCATCGAGTTCTCAAGACATCGATGTTAAGAGCCGCCCAACTCTCTTCACTCGCCTGTTTTTCGCGAACTGCATTTTAACTTCTTGAGTCCAATAATGGATGTCCAATGGCAGGGTAACTTTATTCTAACAGGCCCAGTCGAGTAGAAAACGTTTTCTCGCAGAGACAGGCGGCCAATAGCCAAATGAAATTTGCAAATGCGAACGTACGAAGTTGTGCATGACGATCTCTACTTCACACTGAACGAATCCCAACTTATCGCCAATTGCTAGAGACCTGAAGAATTCGCTGATTCATTTTGGGACAACTTAGAAATCAAAACACGTGTGTTTATATAACTTAAGTCATTGGTCCACATGGTATTCGACACCTTCTGGAGAACGCTGGTCCAATCGTCGCCTTCCACTGTGACAGCAGACAACCAATGCGCATTTGATATTGGCATATTTGTACATAAGACTGTAGAGTCTAGCCTGCAGGTCATTGAACGCGCGAATTTTTCAGGACTCTACGAATTGCTCTATTCTAACGTGAATGAAAACGTTGCATATTGTGGATGACAGGCAACATAATTCCTAAAGCATATCTTCGTATATTAGAATCGTGCTTTAAATTATTCCTTTTTTTTTTCTTCCTGCAATAAGAAAAATATCAACACAATGTATAATACGGCAGTTTAATCTGTCATTTACACACCACTTAAACGAGTTCCATTTAGGTGGAAAAATACTGTGCTCACTAGATTACGAAACACGAAATATAATCATATGGCAAAAGATAAGAATCTGTAGTTTACAATCGATATTCTTAAAGTATATTTAAAAAAAAAAATACGATTTGCCATATACTTAACAGATGGTCGAATGTTTATATCAGGTTCCTACAGTTACAGCACAATCACCGTATTCTCCTGTAGTTAAGATAAATAACTCAGCTCCTAATACATTCAATTGTTTTCGTTGCTTTTCTTACTTCTAATATTGGCAGCACTGTGTCTATGACGTGATCAAAAGAAAATTGCTGGATTTAGGTTAAGTTTTTATTTCTTCGTCGAACTTCTGCGGATAAAATTCCTCACTTTTATTCCACGGGAATGTGTCGGTACTTTTGTCGGACAACTCGTAAATTACGGCCTTCTTCCGATCTCAGTACTTCATAAATGTGTCTTTCATCAATTTCATGTGCTTACATTAAACTTTGTCATGCTACATACATTTATAGGCTGTTCACGGTAAAGTGAGCATTTTTCAAGGCCGTTCTTAATTTATCCTTTCATCCTATTTCCATCTTCCTGCTGCTTTTTTTAATAGAAACATGCAATGTGACGAATAAACATAGTGTATAAATATCACCACCCTCAAAATTTAATGCCTCATGCTGCAATAAGATATATTTATTAGTGGTTAAAGCCTGTTGGGAGGGCCTTAAAAAGTGCTCACTTTACTGTGAACAGCCTATAGAGGACATTGTCTTCTAGGCAAGAATATGGACTCTATAAAATGTGGAACTGTGGAAAGACAAAAATATTTGCAAATGAACTGTCTAAGAAAGTGCGGAATGTGTAAGTAATGATGGATGGTGGGCCGTCACAAATATTCCCTAGGAGCGAAAGTGTTATCAAGATCTCGATGCCTCTCTATGAAGAGATATTAAGGCCCTTACACAATTGAAAACTTTAACATTCAACCTTACGATTTGACTTTATGTCTGCTTTCCAACATGTTTCATTTGGAACTCGACACGATGGAACTGTCAAAGGTAATGTCAAGCACTCTTGAAATTTACGATTTCGAAAAGTTGAAATTTAAAGTCAAAGTCAAGCAGCCATTATACCAAGAATCTAACAGTGGTTGTGTGTAAAGTGCGTAATTTTATTTTAGGGCGATTTCAATCTCGGTATATTAAACAAAGCCCGTCTTAAATTAAACAAATAGCAAACGAATGTAATGTTAATAGGAAATATATGAATGAACATATTTAAATAAAGTAGGCTAAACAAATGAGTTTTTTGTTTTGAAATAAACTTTAATTATATAAACTTTCAGCAAATTTAAAGAAAAAGTACTAAAATGCATTCTTGGATAATATCATAATTATTTTCATAAGAATATACACATTTTTAGGAAGCTTGCAGAACCGATGTTCAATTGTCTGAACTCAGACTTTACAATTGTACTGTGTATGGGTGGTTTCGTCAGAGGAAAGGAAATGTAAATTCAAATGCTAAAGTTTTCTATCGTGTAAGAAGTTTTAAAGGCTGTCAACGATAAAGTGAGCACTTTTGAAATCAACCTTAGAAAAAAGTTACTGGTCCTGCCTGCATATATTTTTACGGACACACTGAGTGGCATTCGCCCAGTAAAGTTGGTAACGATGGAGGGAAAGTAGTTCCATATCTTAACGTCGAATAAAAAGTGTTAGGCAACTGAAATTATTTCTTTCCCGTTATGCTTTTTCAATGCATAGCATTGTAAAAAATGAGTAGATTTTTAAAATGTTCATTTTCCTAATAATTTTACAATTTAACTTGACCGGCGCATGAAGAAAGTGATGAGGCCCATGGCAATGTTAATTTTACATAAGGGGTAGTAAGACTACACAATGAGCATACAAATAGATCTTAAGCAAGGGTTTCAAAAATGCTCATTTGACCGTGAACAGCCTATACCTACACTCGGTGCCCCTCTATGAAGAGATAATATTTACGCTCGGCGCCCAAGGAGATAGGAATATTTCCGAGGAGCGGAAATATTATCGCGACGAGCTCGTAGCCTCTGCATCTGTTATGTGCTCCTGATACTATTGTAGGTATTTCTCGAGCAAGACGCGACGTATGTGATTTGACCTCGTGTTCTCCTGGCATAAGACGAATAAATAGCATAGCATTAGCTTACTGGCATGCAGTGTGAGTGGTGTATCTATCGACGGACAGACAGACAGCGTTAGTCGAAAAACGCGCTTCAAGAATCGCTCGCCGGACGATCGACGCGGCTAACTCGACTGCTGCTACCAGGAGAATATCATACAGGAGGAGGTGTGTAGCCTCTGCACAAGCGCGCTCGGCACGCTGTTTCTGCTAGTGAGTTAGTAGTGTGCAGCCATTCTGGAGAGACACATAACTATTTGATTACGTTGAATACTCCTGCAAGTGCTATATGAACTGTAGCTGTTCTGAATTTCATCTAAATTTGTTTGTGAAATGTGAATTTGGCAAGTAAACACTACTATCTATGTTTTCGGCGACGACCGAAAATTAATATTTATGGACGGGAATGTGTACGAGCCGGGCCATGCGAGTTTAGAGGCGCATATTCCCGAAAGTAACTGTGTTAGTGTACTCGTATATACCGTGGATGTATATGTGAAAGATATCGCACACTTACGGTGTCATTAGTGATATGTTATCGGCGTAAGTTTGTAATTCAACAATTGCAGTGTGTTCAATTTTTGCCGTGCATGTAAGGTCCAGCCTGTAAGTTGCGGACTCGTTAGAGGTACAGGCACTTTTCATAAAACTGCACTTGACGTATTTTTCTAAATGCCGATTTGCCATTTCAGTGTAGGAGTTTATGGGATTCGTTTATTAGTAGTGAAGGTAAACAAAAATGTAAACAACTGATCCAAGCATGTTAACATAACCCGTGGCTTTCCTCGTGATAAAGTTGCTCTTTTTCTGGTGCCAGGGATTAATGGCAAATCATTGGGATTTAATCACCTCGTAGATCACGGCTACACCTTATGAAAAACGTCGCACTTACAATTATCCCTCCCCACGCCAGCAGAGTTGCAGTGACAAACAAGAAAGGGCTGTTTTTCAACACACAACAGTTCTCATATTTTTATAGCTAACGAATGTAGCCTTCCTGAATTTTTATTTTTTTATTTTCCATGTTTTCACGAACTCACTCCAGGCTACTTGTGGGGTGACTTTAATAAAGTCAATGGCGAACTCCCTTGTATTCCTTTCATTGTGTTCTTAGTGCACCATTCTCTAATGAACCTGCTGTCGACAAGATGTTAAATTAAATAAATAAAGTTGACTCGTGTGTTTAGATGGCGATGCATTCAACGGCAGGCAGTAATCATTGCAATAAATGACAAATGTTTACATTTTATAGATAAAGCCAATCTTTTCCTACAACTACACTACATGCGAAATTAAAAATCTTCATATGATTTTCTTTAAATGCTATTTCCAAACTTCTTCAGGATTTTTAAAATTCTAATTTCGAGGGAAACTAACTGGCATTAAGCTAATTTAATATTGATGATGAATCATGGGTACATATTTGGAATGAAGTGTGCTTCGTGAAACAGAGAGTACTCTAACCACTAGACCACCGTCGCCCACAATACCCTAGGAAGAGAGGAGCTGAGACATATAGGTGGTTTGCAACAGCTGAGGTGTTGGAGAGTCAATGAGGGCACAATGTGGCGGAGATGGAGCAGCGCAGAAATGCAAGGGCAGGGAAAATAGGAAAACCTTTAGAAAACATGCCAACCAGCAGCGCTATTCAGCAAAATTCTCACATGTGAAAACCTGTGTGTAACCTCATAGGGAAACAAAAATGGATCACTTTGGTGGAAAGCAAGTGCCCTACCAATACGCCCTTCTTAGGAGGCGAGGAGAGGCACATTATTTCTTCAGTTAGGCCTATATTTGGACAAAGTCAATTACAAAATAGTATTTTTTAAAATTACTGTAACAATATTAATATAATTCTCTATCAGCTTATCATAGATCTAGTTTCTGAATGGGCGGGACATTATTTTGCACATATGCATTTTATTTTCCTATAATCATACTTACTTGCTTCTTAAGTACTAGTACATACTGGGAGTTAAGACATGGGATTTACAGACAAAAATACAGAAAAGAAAATTACAGCTTAAGTTAAAGAAACTCATATTACTGGAAGTGGCTTTTGAAAACTTTTGCAGTAGACCTACTCAAATGTAAAACATTGGTAAGTATTTTGAAAAGCTGATGATGATGATGATGATGATGATGATGATGATGATGATGATGTTCGTAATAGTGATATCATCACCACCCACAGTTTCGACTATTCGCCAGGTCTGCAGTAGTGACGTATGAAACAAATAATAAATAGTTTTGGATGTACACTGTTGTAGCAGAGTTTATGTTGCAGAAAACTCAAATTACACATACAAACACACAGAAACAAACAGGAATAGTTACCGACGGGTACGTGAACACACAGAATCCTGTAGAAGGAATCGTCTAGTTGCAAGAAGGCCACTGTGTTTGTTTGTTTGTTTGTTTGTGTAGTGCCCAATCATTAGTTTTTTTTTTTTTGTGTCGTTAATTTGCTGCTTACTAACTAAACGCTTACACATTTCTCTCTGTGTTCTTCACATAGGCCTACTCATTGGCAACTATTATTGGTTGATTTTCTGTGTGTCTATGTTCGTATGTGTAATTCTAGTTTCGTTCGACATGAGCGCTGCTGCAAAGGCAAGTGTCCAACACAATTTTTCATTTAATATATAATATTCATATAGGCCCACATGAATTATAAAGAGTAAGAAATATTAGCTCAAGGGAAATTTGTTTACAAGATTCAGTGTTTAGTTAAATAATCATGAATCATATCAATAGTTCATGGCAAGAAAACATATCAAAACTGTGATATCTCGCATGTTTAATAACCCCAACTTTAATAGCTCTCACAAGAGGGCAGTAATTGCCCTTATTTAAAACTTGGAAATGACGGTTACAAACACTGGATTCGTCAGTTGGTTCCATAGTCATCCAATTTAAAAGAAACCAATTTATTTTTATCATCGTTTGCACTAAGGAATTAATTTTTACAACTACTTCATTAAGTAGGTACAGAAAAAAATATATTTTACATGTCAACTGCGAATTTTATTGATGATATACGTGACACGAAAATAAAAGTAAACGTGGGTAGAATTACTTGAAGTAAAAACGTGTTTCCAAACACTACATATTTGCAAAGGTTGAAGAAAAATTAATACTATCAAGTGCCGCTCTTGTTTCTCACACGACAAATTTGTTTCTGGAAAAGATTCCAGCTTATAAAATATAATAAGGCTGCATGCACAAAGCCGTTGGATAAGGTGAACACAGCAGACTAACTAACGAGTGTCTCCGATGCCGTGGTTGCTAGGCAACGCAACCGGAAATTACGTCGACAACAGCGTCTTGCCGTGGCACTGCCGCCGCGTCGCTGATGTGTTTCTCGGTATCAGGCGATCATCACACACACGGAGGTTTGCTCCTGTGTACTGTACTGTCGGACGTTTTGATCACTCTCACGAAAAAGAGTTTATGACTAATAAATGATAACGTGATAGACTTTCAAAGAAACAAATTTGTTGGACAGAATTTGAATAATTACATTAAAAATAATAATTACATTTAAATTCCATGTCTATCCTGTTCAGCACAGCCTAACGGCAAAAATAGGGTGGTCAAATATTTTTATTGTGGATACAAACAAAATAGAAACTATTTTTTGCTGTCATCTGCTATATACGCAACAAACACATTAGCTCATACATGCACACAAGAGATTTTACAGTGTAATTTAAGTTCTGGAATAACTTATATTATAGCATGCTTTCCTCCATAACAGAAAAGTACTAATATAGCTCAAGATTTTGTCAGCTGATAACTGAAGGTTTTCCACTATTCTGTGGCCTAGCAGAATGAACAATTTTTTAATCAAACATTCTTACTTTATACGCCATATTGCATTTTCTTAATTTTATATTCAGTGAGCAGTGTTAAAATATTTCGTTATTCAATTTTAAGTTGCATTCGTTCTTCATTATTTCGTAATTAAAAGTCACTGCGATTAATACAATATTATACCGTAAAGAAATACTCACAGTGCATTCCTGAGTCCTTCAAACTGCTATACTATCAGCAATTTACTACTTCTGTATTTCTTTAAGTACAAGTAAAGACGTACGGAAATTCTTGAATCAGTTCATAAGCCTAAAAGAGATTCAGATATTTATGATTGTATGATTGATTGTGTGAGTGTGATACTGAATGATTTTAGTATACGTCTAAAATAACTTATGTTCTTTTTATTTAATGATTTTTTTTACAAAGTAAAATTTTCCTTTCACTTCTTTATCATATTTTGTCACAGTAAATGTAGGGTAATCAAATAAATATAACCACACGACTATCATTTTTATTTGCATATGTTTACATTTTATTACTTGTAGGTTAGCTATACCTAAAACTAAATTTTTCATCCTTTAATTTCGACAGATGCTTAAATTTTCTTCTCCTTGGTTTAGTTTGCAATTTCTGATACAATAATTAAATGCAATTCATTTGCGATTTGACACTTAAAACTGCAGTTAATAAATTATATATATAAATTAATTCAATGATTTCGACTTATTTCACGTTACATTAATACACGATTTTATTCGGATTTGCATAATTTTTCTACTGTATTTTTTTTTACTGTTGGTTGTGTATGTATGGTTGTATGAGGCAAGGCGTTCTCGCGTTCATCTGCACACGTTTACAATCAAACCACAACGCACGTAAATATATATAGGGTTTAAGTAAGAAGAATTTAAGGCGTTACCAATGACTTTAAACTCCACAGTTCAGCAAGGGCGAGTTGTGCTGAAATTGTGCGGTTTGTTTTAGCTATAGTAAGTTCGGAAAGTCTCGACATTTGAACAAGCTTTCGTGACCCATTTGTGCTGGAGCGTCTGCATTCATGAATAACCCCTACCCGCACGTATATTGTCAAGGGAAAATAATACTACTTAACGTTAATTATGCTTTAGGAAATAATTTTATCGCGAATCTACAAGATAAGCGAATAAAAAGGAAGTTGTGTGAATTATATTTACGAACAAAAGGTACGATACCAAACCCGAAATGATGGGAAACGTATTAATACTTAGTAGTAAAGGCTGTTCTCGATAGAGTGAGCAATTGGAAATGTCACTGCTCCTGCCTACATATATTTTAACGGGCCTAGTGAGAAACATGCGCCCACTAAAGTTGGCAACAATGGAGAGAAAGAAGTTCCATATCTTAACTTCGAACATATCAGGTACTAGGTAACCATTTGCGATATCTTAAATTATTTCTTTAGCTTTCTGTTTTTTTTTTTTAATGCACGGAAGTTAAAAAAAATGAGATTTGTAAAATATTTATTTCTCTAATTATTTCACAAATTTTACTTGACAGGCGCATGAATAAAGTTGTAAGGCCCATGCCATGTTAATTTTACACAAGGCCGAAGAATACACAACGTGCGTGTAAGTAGATCCTAAGCAGGGCTTTCAGAAGTGTTCAGTTTACTGTGAGCAGCCTTTACCTGTGATAAGGCCTGCAGGGCAATGTCCATTTTAAATGCGGTGGAAGAATACCCAACGTGCGTGTAAGTAGATCCTAAGCAGGGCTTTCAGAAGTGTTCAGTTTACTGTGAGCAGCCTTTACCTGTGATAAGGCCTGCAGGGCAATGTCCATTTTAAATGCGGTGGAAGAATACACAACGTGCGTGTAAGTAGATCCTAAGCAGGGCTTTCAGAAGTGTTCAGTTTACTGTGAGCAGCCTTTACCTGTGATAAGGCCTGCAGGGCAATGTCTATTTTAAATGCGGTGGAAGAATACACAACGTGCGTGTAAGTAGATCCTAAGCAGGGGTTTCAGAAGTGTTCAGTTTACTGTGAGCAGCCTTTACCTGTGATAAGGCCTGCAGGGCAATGTCCATTTTAAATGCGGTGGAAGAATACACAAGATGCATAAGAATTTATACTAAGCAGGGCTTTAGAAAGTGCTCATTTTACAGTAAAAAGCCTTAGGTAGAACTAATGCCAAGAAATATTTTACTAAATATAGATCATTCTATGATAGATAACGGTATTTTACGTCCTCCTACGACAGGCGACGATGTAAATCTACGACAGCTCCGTTCTTCAGCATAGTTTTTTTATTTAAATTATTATTTACTCACAAGAGGAAAAATAACACACTTCATAACAAGAGCGATATCATCAACGTGGAA
The DNA here is from genome assembly GCA_029891345.1 of Dryococelus australis. Taxonomy (NCBI): domain Eukaryota; kingdom Metazoa; phylum Arthropoda; class Insecta; order Phasmatodea; family Phasmatidae; genus Dryococelus; species Dryococelus australis. The sequence goes on from CM057008.1 coordinate 34,292,992, forward strand.
TGCTATTTCACTAGTACTATTTTGTGTAAACGCAATTATTTTGAACCGAAGTAAAAAGCGACGGAAACGGGAGACCCCCGAGAAAACCCGCCGGCGTACCGGCATCGCCTGGCATGATTTACACATGCAAAAAATGAAGGAGCGAACCTGCCGGGAATCGAGCCCGGGTCGCTTAGTTGGGAGGCGAGCAGTCTAACCACTACACACGGCGTCCCCCTATTTAATTCGACAAAAAGTAATAGCACATGAATAGCAAATTCAACATCGCAGATTAGAAGATGAGTCGTGCGCGTAAAAAATGGAGCAACATTCTCTAATGTATTTAGAGTCGCGCTGAAAAATTAAAATTTGCAAAGGAGTGAGAACTTAAAACAGTTCTGTAAACGAGCTTCAGGTTAGAAGCAACCAAAAATGTTTTACTACCGACAACAGAATGTTCTGTTCCGTTATCACAACACTGTTTGTTTCGGAAACACTTGAAGAAATATTGTTGATGTTGTCGGGATGTTTCGCTGTAGGGACCATACTCATAGTTCCAGATGCAATCACAGAGTTACAACAAACAGTTCTGTTGGAATTACATCAACGTTATAGGCAGTTCACGGTAAGGTGAGCACTTTTCAAGGCCCTTATAAATTTTCCCTTTCATCCAATTTACATTTTCCTGCCGTTTTTTTAATATAAACATTGCAATGTGACCAATAAACAATGTGTATACGTTTCACCACCCTTAAACTTTAATTCCTGAGGCTGTAATAATATATATTTGTTAGTGGATAATGCCTGTTGGGAGGGCATTAAAAACTGGTACAGACAACTCATCTGATTGTTGGCCCTATGTTAACAATCTATAGTCCATTCACGACTGAAATAGACTTATGAAAATCAACCTTTAAAAAAACACCTTAGCCATTAGCTGCATGCATAGCTAGTAAAAAAAAAAAGTGGCGGGTGCGAGTACTGTACTAGATATGCATGCAGCTAATGGCTAGGGTGTTTTTTCAAAGGTCATGGGGGCCGCAGTGGTGTAGTGGTTAGACTACTCGCCTCCCCACCCAGGCGAAACCGGGTTCGTATCCTACAGGGGTCCCTCCCGGATTTTCGCACGCGGGGAATCGTGCAGGACGATGCCGGTGTGTCGGCGCGATTTCTCGGGGTTCTCCCGTTTCCTCCCCGCCATTACATTCCGGTACTGCACCATACCCACTTTCACCTCGCCTTCGTCGGCTCTCAAGACCTCGAGTTCAAGATCCGCCCAGATCTCTCCACTTCAGATGGGTTATGGGTACAGAAATGTTGTTCCTACAACGATATTTTTCCTCCCCTCGGTGATGCTACGCGGCACGTGATGATTTTTCTTATTTACGCGGTCCGACACAAAGGCACAGACGGAGAAAAGGGAGGTGGTTGGTCTCCCCCTCCCCCCACCCCAAGAACCAAGAGTTCCACTAGGAGCCATTTAAATGCAGTGTCGAAATTATTACCCGGGTGAAAACTCTGGGAGGTAATTAACCGGGCCGTTAATAACGCGGGCCCTTGGCTCGTGACGGGAGGGAAGATGGGCGTGGCTTATAGCGGCTGATTACCGGCACCGACGAACGTGGTTCGGCGGGGTGGGGGAGGGGAGAGGGGTAGTCTTGTAGGGGGAGGGGCTGGCAATTCTAACCGCCCGACGACGAACCCACGTAGGTGTCTTCGGGTTTTGTTGGGGCGGACGGTGAGCGCCTATTAACTCCCCCGCGCCCGCGCCGACGCTTCGCTTTGGCACGCAAACCCAGAACCGCAAGGGGGCCGCGGTGGCCGAGCGGATAGACCGATCGCCTCCCTCTAAGGCGAACCGGGTTCTACCCCCGGCTCCCGCGGATGTGTGAGAATCGTGCGCGCGGACGATGCCGCTGGTCGGAAGGTTTCCTCGGGGGTCTTCCGTTCCCCTCCCACCCCCCCCTGGTAGAATTTCCGGCGCTGCTCCATTCCCATCTCAGTTCACCTTCATCGGCTCTCAAGACCTCGATGTTAAGAGCCGCTCAATTCTCGCAACTCAACCCAGAACCGCAGAGTAAGTCAGCGTACAGAAGCGAAAATGTCTAACATTGCGGTTTTTCCTGGAGTCATATTTAACTTTGGTCCCAGATATAGTATGTGTCTATAATCACAGAGTATTTGCTTAGGGTGACCATTCATTTAATATAATCTCCAAGTTAAGCTGTATTATATGATTTATACAAAGTGAAATAAAATCTTTGGTTATTTTACTAGTTTATTGACACAGAAATCATGTGTAAGTTAGATTTAATTTGTTTTTAGAGAATAATCAATATTCCAATTTTTAATGTGTTCATTTATTCCTTAGAGGGTAGTAAGCATTGAATGTTTTAAAACACAAGAACGAAAGAAAATTATCCTGGTTGGCTCTCGTATCGACCTTGCTGGTTAGAGGAGAGTTGTGGCGTGGTCAGACGACAGCCAATCAGAGAGCAGGTAACAACAGAAGTAAAATTGAAGTAAAAATCGAACGTAATTTTCTTTAAAGGCTGTTCACGATGAAGTGAGCACTTTGGAAATCAACCTTCGAAAAAAGTCACTGCTCCTACCTGCATATATTTTAACGGGCGCACTGAGTGACATGCGCCCAGTAAAGTTGGTAACGATGGAGGGAAAGTAGTTCCATGTCCTAAAGTCAAATTAAAAGAGTTAGTCAACCAACTGTGATAACTTTAATTTATTACTTTCATTTTATTTTGTTTTAATGCACCTGAGTGTAACAACTAACTGATTTGTAAAATAATTTACGTTTCTAATAATTTCACATTTTCACTCTATTAACGCATGAATAAAGTGATGAGGCCCAAGCCAGAGTTAATTTTACATAACGCGAAATAATACACAATGTGCATACAAGTATATCTTAACCCATTCAGACCCAGTGTACACAATTGTGTACATTACACACGTGTAGGTAACTTTTGGTCTGTACCGCACGCTGCGAAGCTCAATGGCCAATGATCTCTCCTCTGGGTAGATGACTCGCAAACCGTCTTACTGGCCTAGGTCATAATTGGTTCATATGACTGTAGCCGAACATATAGCCTAGACCTCATTGGCTGTGACAACGAAACAGGTGCTGTGTCGGTGTAAGTGCAGCACGCATCATACGATTTTTTGTTTGCAACCTCAAACTGTGAATTAAAGTGGGTCTGAAAGGGTTAAAAAGGGCTTTCAAAAGTGCTCAGTTTACCATGAACAGCCTATAACATAAATCATACAACCACAGCAAAGGATGGGCATGGTGGGTTTAAAGTAATAAAAATGTGATAATTAGAGCCCAGAAATTTCGCGGATTCATTTGGCAACAAGCTAGACTCAGCAATTTCTGTGTACTAGAGACTCACTCAGTTGTTTATTGGCTGTTGCCCAAGTTTTATATCACAGACCAGGTAGAAAGTTATTAGGTTGTAGTATTCTCACATGTCAGTTATTGGTTCAAATTTGTTCAGGGCGTGTCTTGCAAACTGCGATCCAATTGAGACAAAAAGCCAAATGTAAATGTGTCTGAAGTTTAGCTGGTCTTCAAATGAAATAGCGAAATTTCCGGGTCTCTAGTGATAATATGTATTTTTATATTAATGAAATGGTTGATGCTAGATGTTTTAAAGGCTAATACTTCATAAATGAGGACTAATACTATTGATTTATTGTGTTTGAGAAGAAGAGGTAGTTACTTATTTAATTGTTTGAAACAACGAAAGTGGAAATAAAAAAAATAAAAAATTGAGAAGCAGTAAACTTCGACCTTCTGATTTAACTGAAATGTTACAAACGGCGTGGCGGTTTCGTTGATGTAAGCGAACTCGAATCGTTCATTGGCCGCGCGAAAGTAATGGGAACGGGCCTTGAGTTCCGATTGGCCATGGCACGTTATGGAACATTCCCTGTCGTCTGGGCAATTTAGCATCCAGGATCTGATTCGCGAACGACGCTCCGCTATTTTGCTGTCGTAGTACGTGACCGGAATTGTAATCCATTCTTGGTTACATTCACACTTTCCAGAAGCCCTGCTAAAGTTCTACTTCCAGGATATTCCTCCGCCTCGTGCAAACTAATATTACCCAAGTCTAGAAAATTACACCAAAGGACAACGCACCGAATTCATGCGCGCACAGTTGTAATAATAATCTGCATGAGAACTACTTATTACTAGGCACTACCAACACACGTGTTCTCTCACTGTTTTAATTAATATTTATTATAAATTAAATATTATAATTTATAAATAAAACATAGGTAAAGCCTCAAGTCAACAAAAAAATAAGATACTTGTATGTTAACAGAGGTACAAACACGTTTATGATAACTGCATATTTATGAAATAATTAAATAAGCCATACATGGTTTTGATTCTAAAATAGTGAATAAACCACGAATATACTATAGCAACACACGTCACCACTTCAACTCTGTATTCTTCATTACTCTGTGCTGGATTCCACTCAAAGTACTCACGATGTAGATGTTAGTATTCATATGGAAATATATAAACCTGAAATTTCTCATACGCGTCCAACTCTAGGAATTAAAAATATCAATTCCCTCGTTACTATAAAGTTAAAATATTTGTTTGTATAATTGCGAGCAAACGAAAGCAAGCAATCATCAGGTGGAAGGAAGCCTTTCAGTAGAATTCTTACTGTGATCATAAGGACCTTTTGCTGAAATTTTTCGCTTTCTTGTCATGGCTTTAGTTCGAGAGGTATTATTGAAAACATTCGATCATAGAAAATGTACAATTTACCAGATGTTTAGAACTTTTGTACCTAGTTTGCACTGTATGCTATTCCCTACTTGCGAAGAGGCGAGAACTTATATACATATAAACATGTTATCGACTTTTTACAACTAGCAGATAACATTAAAATTTCAGCACGAAATTATTTAACGACTTGTAAAATGTTTAATTTTCTATGATCGTAGGCCTACATTGTCAGTGATTACTATGAATGTGAAACTATGGCACGAGAAAGAAGCATTTCTACAAAAGAGTTGAAACAAAGATGACTGCATGCGAAAAAAAAAAAAAAAACCCGGCGCGAACTTTCCAACCATACAACCGCGCCATCGCCGCACAGAAAACACGCTGTTCCGAATTCCGCACCAGAGCTCTAACGTCATCCTGCTTCAATATTACTGTTAATTAACTCTGCGGAACTTATTGGTGGTTCAGAAATTGACGTGATGTATACCAGCTTGACAGATGCAGAGCACCAGCTTGGTTTAAAACTAACATGTCTCGGCAAAACATAAGGCACAAATTTGAACATCGCGTTTCATTTCAGTCTGTTAAGTGATGATAATTAAGTAATAGCGCTTGTGAAAATCTGTTCAGCGTTTCGCACAATTGAAACGTATACCAAGCAGCGGTTTTTAAGAAGCCCGTAGAAAAAATTTTGGTGCAGCAAAAATATATTTGTGGAGGGTTGTTTGGAAAATATTTAATTCAAGGTGCTGGAATTTGCTAACCAATTTTTCCTATATTTCTCTTTTATTAACAAATATTGTGAAAATCCTATCTTGAACAAATTTTTTAGATCTCGTAAAGACAGAAGGAAATTTGGTCGAAATCAGGCAAATTTTTCTAACGAACGAAATAGTCTTCAGCAAATGGAAACATATGTAAGAATAGATTTCCAAGCCAGGTTAAGCGATTTTCGCTATCACAAAAACACGCTTTAGAGAGAAATGGAGGAACTGGAAAATGCAGACAGGCGCGTAACGTTTCTTAAATGCTATTGGCAAGCAGACCTCAGTCCGAAACATTGGACGGTTTTTTTAATGAAAAGTTTTCTGCTGGAGCTCTGCACACGGTTCGGCGGCCTACCCAGGCGACCACCTTAATTCAAACAAATTCCACAAAGTTAATTTTTTTTTTGTAATGGTTCTTGCAAAAATAATTTAACTGTAGCTTAGGCGACGAGGAGTATGGAGTTAAACCGCCTTAACATATTGTCAGAAGCGTGCGGTGAACATAGACGGACCAGTGGCTTAAACTGTGAGGAGTTACACGGTATAAATATTTAGTACGTTTTACAAACATTCTTTAGAGAAATAGTTGCCAGAAATAGCGAAATGTTTCATTTATGCAATACATTATTTTATAGAATATGAAAATTGTTTAAGTATCTCCATATTTATAACACATCTGATGCATACAATGCTTGCTTTTTAAAATTCAACTTTAGTGTTATACATTGCACGGCAATGCGTTGTAAAATTTGATCTGGTTTTTCTTGCAGTGTTACGAAATGAATCTTGGCAACGGTGTACACCGGGGAAAAAAAAAAAAAAAAAAAAAAAAAGGATTTTGTTACATCAAACTAAAATTGTTTGACTCAACCAAATCAGTTGCTTGTTCAGGGACAGTAAAATGAATTGTTGGAACAGAATTATTTTGTTAGCTTGCACCAAAGAAATACTTGGCTGGTGCAACATAAGATTTGTTACATACTCTACGTATATTTAAACAGTTTCTCGCTCCCCCCTCCCCCCTCATTTCGTAGCCACAGCCTAAATTGACTATTGGTAAGTTCGGAAAGTTTTTGAAAACTTACATTTAAAAAAATGGACATTGTGCGCAAATAAATATTTCAAGTTTTACAGTTTTTCTTTTTAGTTCCCTGTTGAACTTTCACTAACAAACACTGTTACTCTCGAACTGTGTTTTCGAACGAATGCGATCCAATAAGTGACCAAGTTATACATATTTGATTTAACAAAATATTTTTTTGACAGTCTAATTTAGAAGTTTTGTTTATCCAAGCGTGTATTTCGAAACACGAACAAAATTAATTTTGTCAATTTTTCAAGTTTTGTTTACCCAACAAAATATTTCGTTGGGGCATGGGCCACGGTGGCTCAGCGGTTAGACTGCTCACCTCCCATCAAGGCGAACCGGTTTCAATACCCGGCCGATCCACTCCCGGATTTTCGGAAGTGGGAATCGTGCCGAACAAAGCCGCTAGTCAGCGGGTTTTCTCTGGCATCTCCCATCCCCCAACCCCCTCCCTTTCATACAGGCGCTGCTCCATTTTCACCTCGCTTCACCCTCATCGGCTCTCAAGACCACGTTGTTAAGAGCCGTCCACAACTTTCAACTCAACTATAGGCTGTTCACATTAAAATGAGCACTTCTGAAAGCCCTGCTTAAGATCTACTTGTGTGCACGTTGTGTATTCCTCCACATGAACTAAAATTGACATTGCCATGTCCCTCATCACTTTTATTCATGCATCGGTCGTGCGAAACTGTGGAATTATCGAAAAAGTAAAGATGTTACAAATCTGGTCATTTTTTACGCTTCAACGAATTAAAAAGAAAACGGAAAGAGAAATAAATAATTTAAGTTATCACAGTGGTCACCTAACACTATTTATTCCACGTTAAAATATGGAACTAATTTCCCTCCATCATTACCAACCTTACTGGGCGCATCTCATTCAGCGCGCCCGTTAAAATAAATGCAGGCAGAGGGGCAGTGACTTTTTTTTTTCGAAGGTCGGTTTCAAAAGTGCTCACTTTATCGCGAACAGCCTTTAATCCTGAGTCTACCCCGCAGCGTACGGGGAGCCACTTCAGGCACATCCTGTACCTGGTTAAAGACGCTCGGGCACTTATTCGCGGCACAACCTGTGTCTGGGACTCCCCCACACACACACACACACAGGCATACTCGCGTGCGTGGGGCGGCAAGCACCCACCCACGCACGCACGCACGCGCGCGGCAAATCAATTAGTTCCTCTTCTTTTGTTTTCTGCCCGGGCGCGACAACTAATTACATCGGCACTACGTGGTTCAATAAGTCACCACGCGTGGCGTGGCGTGGCTTAGCCCCCTCCGCCCAAATCCCCTCTTCGACCCCACCCCCGTGGCTGCGCCGTCAGAGAGGTAGGTAACATGGGCGAGGAAGAAAGATAGAGAGACCCTCAGCGACAAGGGAGTTAGGGGTTATGGGTCGCCGGGGAGGGCGCAGAGAGGGAGGAAGGGAAAGAGGTTATTGCACTGCGCAGCATCTCGTAATTGGAAGTAAATAATTAGAGGGTTGACGCGGCCAGCACGGGGTCTTGCCGCAGAGAGGAGAAAGGGAGAGCGACACGACTTGGAAAGAAAAAAAAAACAGCTTCCACCCACGCAAGCGCATTCGGAGATCCGGATGATAACGCGACTCCCCAACACTATACGCTGTTCGCGGTCGAATGAGCACTTTTGATAGCGCTGCTTAAGATCTACTTGTGTGCGCGTTGTGTAAAATTAAAATTGCCGTGGGTCTCATCACTTCATTCATGGGCGTCGGTCCAGTGAAGTTGTGAAAATATTAGAAAAGTAAATATTTTACAAATTTGCTCATTTTTACACGTTATAATTTGATGCACAAAAAAAAACAGAAAGCGAAATAAACAATTTAAGTAGTCACAAATGGTTACCTAACACTTTTTATTCGACGTAGTTATATGGAACCACTTTCCCTCCAGCGTGACCAACTTTACGGGGCGCATGTCACTCAGTGCCCGTTAAAATATATGCAGGTAGGAGCACTGACTTTTCTAATAAAGTTTATTTCAGAAGTGCTCACTTTATCGTGAACAGCTTTCACTCGCCTATTCCCTTTACTCTCCTCTCTGTAATTTTATATATATATATATATATATATATATATATATATATATATATATATATAATGAGGAGCGGTGTTCATGAAGGTTTGCTCTTACGTGGAAGATCCAGATTATCATTAAATTATGTTCAGAGAGTTGTAATTTCATTTTACATCGTCACCAATGTTTTGCAAAAATAAGATTTAAAATCTCGATTTTTAAGGGCTCATTCATACCTCCCTTAATATTCGTTCTGGGTGTATAGTGTCCTATACGTTCTCCTTTTACTATTTTATGAAGAATCGCCTCCCGAAGTTTGTCGGTCCAATCGACAATCATTCTGTATATATAAGTTAATGTTTATATATATATATATATATATATATATATATATATATATATATATATATATATATATATATATATATATAGGCCTGTATATAGAATGTTAAAAGTAATGTGTATTTTACAGTTAGGTTATTGTTTAAGAGTGTGTGATTACTGTACATTTTATTGAAAATGGTTGTGTCTCTGTTACATGAATATTTGGAGAAAATAGTAATCAATATGAAAAGGTATTTTGTGTTCCATTTACCTTGCTTAATTGATAGTGTCAGATATTATATGGTGATTGAAGTCACCTAAGCCCACCTACGCTGAATAAGGATACCTAACCAAACTGACCTAGCCTAACCTAATCTAACCTAACCTATATATAATTAATTGTATGTTGAGTGTGGAACTTAGATGAGCATGACCTGAGCGTTCAAAACATACGTGTCAGGTTTCTCGTCAGTGCAAGTCCCACAATGCCGTTGCGTTAAAGGCCAACACTCACAAGCGATGCCTGAAACCTCAAGTGACTGTATTTTATATTCTCTATGATAATTTATGTTTGCTAATAATTTTGGTATTGCAGATAGACGAAAGCTTGGCTGCGGTGTCCGCAGGTAATCCGCGACTGCTTCTTGTTCGATGGGGCCGCGGTGGCCGAGCGGTTAGACTGCTCGCCTCCCACAAAGGCGAACCGGGTTCAATCCCCGGCCGGGCCACTTTCGGATTTTCGTATGTGAGAATCGTGCCGGACGATGGCGCTAGTCGGCGGGTTTTCTCAGGGGTCTCCCGTTTCCCCCGCCCTTTCATTCCGGCATTACTTCATACCTCAATCACCCTCATCGGGTCTCAAGAGCCCACTGTTAAGAGCAGCCCAAATCTGTTTACTCTCCCTTATTGATTAAAACGAGCGTTTATCTATATTTTATCAATAAATTATTAGTAGAGACCTGCAACATTCGTGTCATTATTTGAGGACATGTTAAACTTAAAACACTTTTCCTTTGCAATACGTTTGTCATTGGACCAGTCTCTATTTGACACGCCCCTGGTAACTCTGCACCAATAATTGAACGCTTCACAACGGTGTGCCCCAATCACGTACAGTTCACTCAGAAAGGAAGTGACTTAACAAGTCAGCAGCCAATGGAGAAACTATCCCGGCTTGAGTACACATAGTACTGTGAATTTTGGCTTGACGCAGAAAATAACGCGAATTCTGCAGGTCTCTAACTATAGCGTTTCTTCTGTAACGAATAATAAAATCAAATCAAAGATAAAAATAGTGTGTTGGTAATGTCTTGTAAAAAATAGTTCTCATGCAAAATATTGTTTAACTGAGTGTGCACCAATGCGGTGAGGTGTCCCTTTGTTGTAATTTCCAAGACTTGATTAACTAAGCTTTGTTTGCACGAGGCGGAGGACTATCCTGAAAGTAGAACATAAGCAAGCCTTCAGAAAAATTGAAAGTAACTATGAATGATCTGTATTCTGGTCATAAGCAGATATCCTACAATTTCGCGTAATAAGACCGCACCAAGTTAAGACCGTGTCTCAATTGGTCCAGAGAGCGCTCTCTCGTGCTCTCGCTGTCTCGCGACCACGTCATTATGACGTCAGAGAGGACGCTGTCTGGTCGTCCCAATTCGTCGGAGAGAGCGCGAAAGAGCGAGAGCACGGAGAGAGAGCACGAAATTGTGTACTCGCTGGCGCTTTCTCGCACACTCTGACAACGCGCCATACTTGTTTAAATTACATCCGTGTTTGAATAAGGTTGCAGTATCTTTCTGAGCCGAAACCTTGTCTCATTTTTCCTGCAAGCGAATAATTTCGATTGTCTTAAACAACGAAATAACTTACGTAACACGTATTAATAAACATATAAATACGGATAACTGGCTTTTTTTTGCAACATGACGGTAACAGTCTTCTGGTAGTGTTATAATTATTTGTGAATTATTTTGAACACACATATGTTATTTAGAATAGCTATGATTACGATTTTAGCTTAACATGATTTCCCGCCCATTCAGCATCAGCTGTCTGCATGACGTCGGGGAGAAACGAGAGTGTATGGTTGTCTCAGTTTCACAGAGCGAGAACGTGTGAGAGTGCGAAGCAGTGCTCTCGCCAGGTTGTGCGAAAGAGTGCTCTCTCTCTCTCTCTCTCTCTCTCTCTCTCTCTCTCTCTCTCTCTCTCTCTCTCTCGGAAGAGTATTCTTTAAATTGAGACACGGCCTAATGCCCGGTTACACCAACATCTTCCCCGATCCTAGTTCCGAACCAGGATCCAGTTTGATCTTGGTTCCAATGTAAAAGTGTTGCACCATCGACATTTCATGATTCTGGATCTCTGATTCGTCGATCTTAGTACCAAAGTGAAAGATCGAGATTAAGTATGATACAAATTTTGCTATTGGTTCGTATATATTACGTCATGGACGTAGGCGTATTTTTCACTATAGATAGAACTAGATGTGCGATGTTTTATCTGTTTTAAGTGAATTATTGTTGTATGAATTCTACTGAATAATATTCAATTGCGTATAATGTTTTTTTTTTTTTAATTTCCCAAGAAAACAATCGAACGTAGTTGTATTTGTTGGCGTATTTTCAAACTACATTTGTCGACGATGGCTGCTGATCTCGGATCGAGATTTCGAACCGCCAAAATTGGTGGTTCGAAATGAACTTCATCTCGATATCGAGTCCGGCTCTGAACTCGAATGGTGCAACAGTTTTCTGTGTCGATCTTAGATCCGATCTCGGATCGAGTTTCGAACCACGATGGTGCAACCGGGTATAAGAAATTATACGTGAAATGACCGTACAAACGTACACGAATATTAAGGGAGAGTGAATGGTAAACTGTTTTTTCATACATCCTTGGTAGTTTTCCTACATTCACTCACGAGACAGTGAAATGTGTAGGCAAGTCCCCAACCTTGTGTAGTAATGACGCTCAACGTTCCTATGTTTGCATTATAAAATGCGGTATTATTTACATACAATGTATAGGTTAAGAACTTCCATTACAGTTTAGGAAGTTAACCTGAACATTTCTCACAGTGTAGACGGTGCTTTAACAAGACTAATCCTTGGAAACCCAGTTGCTAATAAAATCCTTAGTAAAACTACAAACAGTTTTCGTGTAAAATCCGCAAAACATATATTTATAATATTACAAATGATAGCCTTGTATTACAACTTGCATGATTGAAAAGAGTGCAAATGAAATTCTTTTTCTAGAAAATCAATGTGATGAATTAATAATAGATAGTTAACTAAAGGAAAAAAAAAATATATATATATATATATATGCTATAACTAGCTAGTATGAAATTACACAAGGTAGAGTCTTTAAATAAAATAAGTAACGAGTTCTACATATGAATGAATAGCATGAGAGACAAGTATAACGAACAACTACGTTTTACTGTCTTTTAACGAAATCCAACTGGTCAGTCTCCCTAAATACATTAACAAGTTTGCTCGTACAAATCACACGATTCAGCCTGGTGAATGATTTCTTATGGCAAAAAACTCTGAATATGATTTAAACTAGACACAATCACGTGAAATGATATTAAAATAATTCCGTTCGATGTGTGAATGAGTAGCACTTAGGTTGGACTGTGTGAAGATGTGTCTAGTGTGTCCGATAGGCAAATGTGTTTAAATTATGGCAAAACTCGTAAATGAAGGGGAAAAAAAAATTAATGTGTAAGAAATTCAATGCACTTGTTAACACAAACAGTATTTTTAAAAATGCTAGAAATTTTTGTAACCGAGCTCAGAAAAACACATCATGAAATGGCTACCCCAACCTCGCACCTCCGTCCACCTCAGAGCTCACTTTAAGAATGAGTGGATGCTATGACATATGCCTACTTATATACGTGGAGCTTGAGGGCGAGTAGAAATTTACGACTGACAGAAAGTCTACCAAGCTACTATTAACGACTTGATTCATCCTACAAGTACATGAGCGTGTAAAAGTTAATAAAAAAAAAACGGACATACTACAAATGTTTTCCGTTAAGTCTGGTAAAATTGTTAACACGAACTATATTTTTAAACTGCTAGGAATTTTTGTTGACCGAGTTCAGAAACATGATTTGGCAATCTTATCGCAATTTTTCAGCACTGAGGCAAGATGGCGACAACTGCCTACTTGTATTCAGATTGGGACAGCCCTGCCTGCCACCCCCTCCCACCTCAACCTCCCACCCCTAGTCCCGAAGGTGACTTGCCTTGAAATTCTTCTTTTCTGAAGAGCTTTGCTATCGATCGAGCCTGGTGTTCGCAAAAACCTGTTTTACACACCCCAGCTTTGTCTTATTTTATGTGAGTTGGCGACCCTGCAGTATCTGTGTCACGACAATGCACCCACTATTCCTAACACATTTTTCTAGTGTTAGCCTCCCAGTTTCGACCCGTAGCACTCTGAATACATACCCCGATTGATTTTGCATGACTTGCTGACGTTTCAACCTTACGCAACTGGTTGACTACATGAGCAGTGAAATGAAAAATAATTAAGTCCCTGAAAGGAAGTTCTCAATATAAGCCCCACATTTACATTGCAAACATCAACTTTTAACTACAATCTAGGAAACGTATAAATTAAAAAGAAACATACAGAAATACAAGACTTATTTTATTCACTCGTTAAAACAGAACTTTTTTTTACAAGTATTCAAACAAGATATATTTTATTCGTATAGGAAAGAAAAAATATTGGGAGAGAATTGTCCATCTCTTTTAACAACAAGATCTTGAGAGCCAATGAGAGGAAACGAGGCGAGAAGCATCAGGCCAGACCAGGTCGTGCGCGTTAGACTATGGGGAAACGAGAGAGATATCTGATAAAACCCTTATATCAACGGGAACTTCTAACATGACATCCACATGTTGCCAATATTTTGTTTTTTATGGTGTCGTCCACCTGGGGAGATGACCGTGCTAACTGCTCAACTAATGTGTTACGTCTCTTTGTATGTCTAACCAAAAACTTTCCATCAGTAAAATGTATTCCATGTTACATAAAATGTATATATTTGAGTGTTTTTTAAATATAAATTTAATGAAACAGTATTAGCGATTTTCAACATTATTCTTACTTTTCACTAAAAGGTACAAATTCTTGTAAATTTGCAGGAAAATGGTGGCCATTTTGAATCCTTATAGTATATAAGGAGATGGATTAATATTTTCTCATTCTTAACTTGGTATCTGCTAAGATCACTTCGTGTGCATATGCGTGTGTGTGCATAGCAGTAGCACAGATAACAATGTCGGGCATCTATTATAGGCATCTGGGAAGCATCGACATCAACAGCAAGCATTGATAATGTGAACGACACCAGGCATCCACTACAACAGATGCTCACTACAACATCCACTACAACAACAGATGCTCACTACAACATTGACTGTAATGCCAGATGTCCATCACATCTACTACAGACCTAGACGTGCATCATGTCTACTACAGCTCCAGACATCCAGCACGTCTACTACAGCTCCAGGCATCCAGCACGTCTACTACAGGTCCAGGCACCAATACCGAGAACAACGCCAGACATTTACTACAACTTCGCTACACATAGAACATCATAAATGCAGAATTTACAGGTACAATGCATCAAGGCCACTGCTATGACAATCGCAACTCTGTACGCGTTGAAATGTTATATGCTATTTTAGCCTATGGGAGGGCGAAAACCTTGTTGAGTATAGAGTGTTCCCAACTGCAAGTGTTGTCAAAAGAATTTATAATTTTTTTTTGTGGGCCATGAAATAAAATTAGTGAGTCTGCCCCTGGCTGAACATTTAAAAGCCGATGAGGGTATTGTATCCTATTTACCTTGTGATGACTGTCCTTATGGCATGCCTGCCTTTGCTGATGGTGTGAACTTACAGCATATGCGGAGGGACTGTATGCCGTGCAGGCTGGAACAGCTACTTGAAGCTAGAATTATTCCAAACATCAACCAAGGAATCACCATTCGTTGGAAGGAGACCTGCCACGGGGACATCCACAACTTTAGTTTCGAACAAGGAGCATTAGTTTTTCCGTCAATGTATAATATATATGCTCATGAAGTGGCTAATTCAGAATAATGATTTCAATCTTCCCATTGTGCCCAATGAAATACAAGTATACATTTTTTTTTACTAAAGGTTTGAATTCTGTAACTTGCAGCTTATTATGTTCACGTTATGTTGTTAAGGAAATGTGTGAGTTAAGCATTCATTTCAAATGTACGTATTTCTCTCAAGTTTTTACAGCATGTAGTAAACCAATTACTTGTGATGCTACGTTAACTCACTGTAACAGTTCTGGATGTCTTGTAAACCAGTACAGACCGCACAGAGTAGATTGTAAGCGTAAACTTAAGGGCGAACGTATTGTAACTTCATAATTGTGAGGAAGAAAAATGTTTGAAACATCTTGTTTATAATACAGACACTGTTTTGCCTTATCAGTATTTCGAAGAATGTGATAATAATCTTCATACTATATATCATTATAGCAAAGACAAGTTTGGTTACACATCTCATACTGGGTGTGAGTCATTCAAAATGTTACGTATATCGAACAATAAATATAGCAAAGATAAAATTTTGCACTAAAACACGTTTCAACTTGCAAATTTAGAGAGAGAGAGAGAGAGAGAGAGAGAGAGAGAGAGAGAGAGAGAGAGAGAGAGAGAGAGAGAGAGAGATAGAGAGAGAGAGAGAGAGAGAGAGAGAGAGAGAGAGAGAGAGAGAGAGAGAGAGAGATTCTTAAAATTTATTATTAAAAGTATGTTGCATTAACAAGAGTCCTGTAGAGAAAAATCAGATAAAAACAGACTATTACTTCGCCAAAAATACTAATCAGCTAAAGATATATTTGAATCTGACAAAAAAAAATGTTTGCTGAAAAAATTATCAATACATAAAATGACTTGTTAAATGTCGCCTGCCTCCATAGAGTAATAAGATTAGGCAAGGAGGCTCTGGGTTCGAATCCCGGATAAGGCATGGTAAATTGCAATATATATACTTTGCAGGTTCGATTCCCGGTTAAGACATTGTTGATACAAGCTGGGTTCGAGTTCCGCTTAGATCATGTACAATTGTATTCTAGTTCCTCACTTTCAGTGGTGGGTAGATATATAGATTCTGGCTTCGATCCTCGGCTAGGTCTTGTACGATAATAGATAGTTTGTAATTCGTTAACCATATTAACTAAAATGATTAATCAATTACAATTACAAATAAATTATATTAAATACAGGATTTCGTACATGTAAAAAGAGTGTTGTTCATAAAATTTAATTTATTTCACCTTATAATGCAAAAATTTTGTATTGTAATGACAATTATAGGTATATAAAATCATTAATTAGAACGTAATTCAAATATAATGGCTTAAAACCGGACAAATACATGTTAAATTCAGATATAAAGGCTAAAATACAGCATATCCACGCTAAAATGGAAGAAAATTGTGTAAAATATGTTTTAATGCGTTAAATTTGCTTAAAAATGTGTTAAAATGTCTTAATATATGTTATTCGTTTATTTTATATACATTTCAGGCGAATAGCATTTATTTTAATTTTTGTGACACGGGAGGGTGATGGGATATATATAGCACTTCCCACCCACTGGAGCTCATTTGCTCGTGTGACTTCATGGGATAAGCATCTCCCACCCTCTTGTGCTAGGACAGCCAGTGAACCGGTTCGCGGTGCCTAGGTCAAGGGCATTGGCCGCCTGCTCGCCTCTTACTTGACTCTGCGGGGCTCTACCGCGACGGTCAAGGGACCCGCTCGCCCGCCTATCGCTTCTGCAACGATGAAGAAAGCAACCCTTCTCGCCTGCCAGAGAAGTTACCCACGGAGCTGACTCAACCTCTTGCTAGGCTTCTGGGGTAGGCTCCTACAGAGCTCTCGAGGGGATTGCGAGCGCCCGGCCGCCCATCTGCCCCGATGCTCACCTGGCGGAGTGAGATAGCACTCAGCCCGACTGACCTGGGTTCTGGTCCTTCAAAAACCACCATCTTTGCTACAAGAGTTCAAGTAAGTGATTAATTTTAAATATAAAAATTTAGGGTTTTCGATATTTCGTTTAAAATTTTTCGCAATTTTCTTTAAATTTTGAGTAAATTGTATGAATTTCGTTCAACTTTATAACAAACTGAATGATTGGTCTTTGAAATTGTAAACAAGTCTTCGAAATCGTAGAACTTTTTATCAAACTTAATGATTGGTCTTTAAAAATCCTTAAAACTGAATGCAATTTTTATTAAATTGTAAAGCAAGTCTTTGGAATCGTTAAACATTTTAATGAATTTCGTTAAACTTTTAACAAAATCATTAAGACTTGAAAGAAATTTTTATTAAACTGAATAATTCGTCTTTGAAATCGATAAACTTTCTATCAAATTGAACAATTGGTCTTTTAAATTGTAAAACAAGTCTTTGGAATAGTTAAAAATTTTAACGAATTTCGTTAAACTTTTAACAAAATCATTACAACTGAATGAATTTTCTTTAAAATCAAATTAAATCGTTTCACACTTCAGAATATTTGTTAAGTTGAGTATTTTATGATTTTTAAGGGTGTTTAATGATGTTTAACGATGTTTAAGGGTGGTTTTTTAAGGATGAATTTTGGCTATAATTGTGTATGAGTGAGAGTCTATGACTGATTGAGTGAGAGAGAGAGTGGGTGTATGTGTGTATGCAGGGGAAAGGTGATAATTCCAAATGACGTTTTTAATGTACTTTTGAGTTTATTTATCAGAGTTGAGAGGAGAAGTGAACCTCCAGTAGAAGCATCTTGTAATATATGGAATAAAGCTGCATCAATAATGCATACCTACAGCCTCTTTTCACTGTTTAAATATTTGCAAAAGTATGTGAAAAACATATAGAATGTATTGCTAAGTACTCTGAGAAAAATTTTGGTTAGGTAGGTGTGAGTGAGAGTGTGTATGTGTATATATGCAGGGGACTAGTTCTATGTGTAAGAGAGAGAGAGAGAGAGAGAGAGAGAGATATATATATATATATATATATTTTTTTTTTTTTCAAGTAATTTTTTTAAGTTTCAGTAAATATTATTTCTAAAATTGCCTGATTGTATAGTTGTAAGAGCATTGCTTGTTTGAATTTTAAGAAGTTAAAAAAAAGTTTAGTTTATAGCATAACATGTTTGCATTTTAGACAAGTGTTTTAAAATCTTTGAGTGTAACAGAGTGATTCCCCTTGCTAAAACTTTCGTTACTTAAATAATTATCCAAAGTTTATAAAAATGTTTCGACGGTGTAAATTAGAAAATTTTTTGGTGGTGTATCACTACTTAAAAGTTTTTTATAGTGTAAATGATTTTACTGTATAACTTTATAAATGTTTTTGACGGTGCAAGATTAAAAAAAAAAAAAAGCGCATTTTAAAATTTAAAGTCTTTCTCTCACAAAAATAACATCTAAACTGGGTTTTAAGTGAAATGCAATAGTGTGAGTTTAAATGTCACTGTTATATTCTAAACGATAACTGCACGCCTGGAGATAAAAGTAAACTCTTGTGGAAGATGAGGACGAGACAGGTCACAAAGCGCAGTCAATTCATTACTGGAGATGGGCTGTTTGACAAGAAATTTTGCATCAGAGAGCCAAGGTGGAGGGAGGGGAAGTGCCAACTTTCTCCCTTTCCCATCTCTCGACACAACACAGAGACACCTGCAGGGTCTACGCTATGAATCGTTGAAGGGGAAAGGGGGAATGACGACCGGGCGGGGGAAGTTCTCCCTCTGACTCCCGTGCGTGGAGGAGACCAGCAGGCTTTGCCCGTCAACATCGTACAGAGCTGCTTCTACCCTCTCCCAAAAAGAAAGAACGAAAATCAAGAAAAAAATTGATCCGATTATAAATCAACCCTTTCAATACATTTAACCCTTTCAATAAAACTAATCCTTTCAATTAAATTTTGTCATTTTTGATTAACCTTTTCAATTAATTTAATTAACCCATTGCTATCAATTTAACCCTTTCAATCAATCAAAGTGAAGTAGAACCATCCAGCCCCTACTACTGACGCCTTACTTTTAAGAACATAATTTGTTTCGGATTATAGACCTATTTTCAAACAGAAGCAATTTAAATACTTTAGAACAGGTGTATAGCAAAGAGGGATATGAGGGCATATCTCCCCTTCTCCCCCGAATGAAAATAAATATTTTTTAGTGTGTAAATATTGTTTATCTGTTGAAGATATGGAGCGACATAGTCTGTATCGTAGTGTTAATTTGACACCATCGTCCATATACGTACGTGCTACATATTAGAAATGATTTTTCAAAATACAAATTCCCATCCCCAACCTTAAATCCCCCAACCTGGCCACGCTTCTGTGAAGCTTAAACAATATACAGTTCGGGTATTTCCAGTATCAATGTAGTTTATGTACCTATTTACATCCTGAATTAAAAATTATGTGTATTTATAAATTATTTTCCAGATGTCACCACCTAAAAAGAGGAAAACATGTAGCCCGCAACAGATGATCAGCGCAGTTCGAGCTGTAAGCAATAAATACATGGGCTACACGCGAGCTTCGAAGTACTTTGAAGTCCCTAGGGGTACTCTAGAAAGGTATGTAAAAGACAATAAATCTCCTGATGAATTGATTGATGTTCCTCTTGGGAGAAGGCCGGTATTAACACCAGATATTTAAACATCACTGGTTGAATATTGCGTTCAGATGGATGCAAGATACTTTGGTTTGAAAAAAATCTGACATATTGCGGATGGCTCTTGAACTCGCTCGTAGAAACGGCCTACCTTATCCTTTTTTTTTGAGAACAAACATTCAGCTGGTAATAAGTGGCTTAGGGTTTTCTTGAAACCACATCCTATCCTGCCAGTTAGAAGCCCAGAAGGAACATCCCTGGCGAGATTAAGAGGTTTTAATCCCGCGAGTGTGTCAAATTTTTTTTATCTTTATGAACCTGAGTTAAAGATAATTCACAATCGGCCCCATAGAGCTGTTAACGTTGACGAGACTGGTGTATCGGTTGTTCAGCATAAACATAGTAAAATAATAAGTGTGAAAGGAAAGAAAAATGTAGGAATAATGTCAGGTGAGCGCGGAGCATTGGCTATAGCAGTGCTTTGTATGAATTCAACTGGCACCTATGAACCTCCATTTGTTTGCCTGGCCTCGAAAGAATGCGAACGATAATTTCATGGATGGTGCACCAGCTGGATCTATCCAAGCATACAGCCAGGGCCATGATTAGGGGGGGGGGGGGTCCCTCCTCCCACGCGAATCGCTGAAGGGGACGAAATCCTCAACAAGGGGCGAAAAATCGAGAAAATGTGTATGGTAAACTAACTACGCGTGAGAAGAGGTATTTGCAAGCATTTCACATTACTTTGAAAATAAACACGATGCTAATTGTGCAAAATAGTTTTATTTAATGGAAAATTATTATAGAATAGGATGGATGGGCTTTGAATTAGTAATTTGCAGTACTATAACCTTATCATAACAATACAAACGCTCAACGATTTTAAACATTTAAAAGAGTCTCTATGTGGCATGTCACTTCACCGTACTGACGTAACTCTCGCTTCCAACAACAGAGCGCAGCACGGGTACAGTACATTAAGCAAGCGCCCCCCTTGCGGCCTCGCTGTTATACAAACTCAACCAGCGTCAGTTGTTCGTTTCGTGTTTTATCAAGTGCTGTGTACGAGTAGTGAGATTTGTGTTTCCATTCTTTCATCAAGATTCAGTAAGTACTGCTGTACTATATATGTATGTGTGTGTGTGTGTGTGTGTGTATATATATATATATATATATATATATATATATATATATATATATATATATGTATATATATGTATATATATATATATATACACACACACACACACACACACACACCTAGAATGTATATATATATATATTTCACACACACACACACACACACACACCTAGAAGATAATGCCAGATTCACATGAGCGGAAAACTAGAAACAACCAATCAGAAGCAGTCCTCGGTTTCCACCCGAGTCGCCCAGAAAAGTTGAGCTCACGCCGATAGTTTCCCGCGGAAAGAGCAGACTTCGCCGATATTTCCCAGAAGTCAACTGGTTCACATATTTTATACTTTATACTACTGTCTTGGATAATCGAAGTGTATTTGTGTAATGAATATAATAGTTCAATGCACATATTTATAATGCAATAGGAAACGTTAATTTTATTCAAAATTGGTATTTTTTATTGAGAAAGAAAAAAAAAGGCGGGGGGGGGGGGGGGGGGCTAAATTTTATATTTTGATCCCATACTTTTTAATGCTGTGCACGGCCTTGCATACAACCAATCTGTTTGGATAAAAACATAAATTTTCAGCCAGTTGTTTGTCCACTTTGTAGCTTTCACACGTCCAAGTGCTGAAGACCCAGTTTTGTTGGTATTATGTTGGTATTATGTATTTGTTGGTTTTGATGGTCATAATGCACACACGAGAAATATTAATGTCATTGACAAGGCAAAACAGAATCGTCTAACGATAATACGCTTGCCTCCACATTCGTCGCATAAAATGCAGCCGCTAGATGTTGGGTTTACGTTTCCGTTGAAATCTAATTATGCCAGAGAAGTAGGAAATTTCCTCAAGTAAAACGATACGTGTGAAAAGCCGCACCCTTCTCCGTGAAGACTGACTCGTGCTGCGAGGCTTTTTAATGCGGCCCACACAAAAACAGCAACGATGGAAACATCTGTGGATTCTTTTAGAAAAACTGGTTTGTTCCCACTGAACAGGCAGGTTTTTAGCGAATACGATTTCCCTCTCCATGCTTCTGCTGATAGACCAATCAGGCCTACTTTTTCATCACCTGATGCTTCTCCCTCAGCAAGTCCGGAATGTTCAACACAACAGCCTGATCCATATGTAAACTCATCACCACATATCGTTGCTTCCGCAAATTCTAACACCACAGACTGGTCCTCCTACGTAGTCAACACCGCACACCATTGCTTCTACCACTTCTAGGCCTATGTTACAGGCCACTCCTCCAACACGTTCAGTACATCACGCTACTACTTCTGTCGCCACCAATCCAGAGGACAAGGCGTCACACAGACAAAGCATATACAAAATTGTTTCACCGAGGGAGATTATTCCTCGTCCTTATTTTTCTACAAATGAGCCCATTTATAGTAGAAGAGGCACTGCGAAGGTCATCATCTTAATCTCCTTACAAAGACCAATTAACTGGAAGCATTGCTAGGGGTAAAGGAAGAGAGAAAAACAACAAGAATTGCGTTGCTAAGAAACTTTTACCCTCAACACTAAGGCCTACTAAAAAAAAAGCCAGAGTAAATCTGTCAACAAAACACGGCCCAAGAAGAGGAATTCTACAAGGCTGGGGTCATCAGAAGAGGAAGGCAGCTCCAATGGGATGGATGACATAGACGACAATGGCGCAGAGTGTATATTTTGCGCTGGTTTGTGGTCGGAGGACAAAAGTGATGAAGAATGGAGTCAGTGTATGAAGTGCTACATGTGGGCACATCAGAACTGTGGTGCTGATGACAAATTTATTTGCCCCGACTGTCTTAAAAAAATTCAAAAAAATGTATAAACGCCAAGAATGTATTTTTTACAGCCACTCTAGATGAATATTTTTAATTTGTGAATTAATGTTAAGTAAAAACTGTGGGTCTCATATCATGATACCCGTTAAAAATTTCTTAAGAAAATCATGGTTCTCAAAAAAAAAAAAAAAAAAAATTAACAATGAAAAATACTATTACTTTAATTTTCAAAGGCATAATGTGTTATTAAAGGGCTTACAGAATATGTATAATTTTTGTAATAATTTAATCACATAAAATACATGCTTTATATCATTCTAAATAAAAATGTCTCATATTCGGACTCATTACCCTATACGGTTTTACGTTGTCGATTGTCCGCCATTTTCCTGAAGCTCGTGGATACGGGTCAGTATAGTACAAACATTTCTTGAGTTCCACTACAAACACGGTCCTTGTCGTTTTACAAGACAAATGTTTGTCCTGTTACAAGCATTTGTAAAATTACAAACAATTTCTCACTAAAAAGTGAAATTTTTTTACAGTGTGGGAATAGATGCTAAGAAACACAATTTTTTTCTGAGGAAATTCTCTAAACTAACACCCAGCTTTCTGAGCCATCTGTATTTGGACCTACCAGAAAACAGAGCAAATGCGTAGCCTATAAATTCAGTGCTGGTGTTGTGGTAATTTCAAGCCTTCAAGATGTATTTCATGGGCGTACTACATTTACAATTTTCACTTGCCTCGACAAAACACTGGATAACCGACATTTATTGTGCCTAATATAAGCTGCCTCGAACTACTTAGAAAAAAAGGCACATGAGGAGTTATGTACTTATATGTCGTTTCATTAGAGGCTTGAAGAATAAAGTATTCTACTTCTACTGTGTAGACCCAGCATGTTCCACTCCGATAATATAT
This sequence comes from Dryococelus australis, assembly GCA_029891345.1. Taxonomy (NCBI): domain Eukaryota; kingdom Metazoa; phylum Arthropoda; class Insecta; order Phasmatodea; family Phasmatidae; genus Dryococelus; species Dryococelus australis. Next base: position 34,316,501 of record CM057008.1, read on the forward strand.
AGCGTGCTCTTCCATCTTCTCTTTGGCCTTCCAGCTCTTCTTCTTTTGAGGCTTGAAGAATAAAGTATTCTACTTCTACTGTGTAGACCCAGCATGTTCCACTCCGATAATATATAGCGTGCTCTTCCATCTTCTCTTTGGCCTTCCAGCTCTTCTTCTTTTGCCACTTTACATTCGGAGATCTTCCTTCTCGCATTTTGTCAACATGTCGGCTCCACTCTCTCCTTTGCAAAGCTACCATTCGGTGATAGCTTTTTTGCCTTGAATTTCTTTCTGCCCTTGTCTAGTAACGTGTAGTTAGTGATTTTTCTCAGCATCCTCGTTTCCGCTACTTCCAGCTGTTTCTTCGAAGTACCAGTGATAAAAGAAGATGATCTCGATCACGAATTACAAGCAGGCAGTATAGCCGAATGTTGATAGCTGTATAACATCATGGTACAGGCTCTTCACGGTAAAGTGAACACTTTTTAAGGCCCCCCCCCCCAACAGGCATTAACCACTAGTAAATATATCTTAATGCAGCCTCAGGAATTAAATTTTGAGAGTGGTGAAATGTATACACTGTGTTTATTAGTAATATTGCAATATTTATATTTAAAAACAGCAGGTAGATGGAAGTTTGATGAAAGGAAACATTTAGAAGGGCTTTAAAAAGTGCTCACTTTACCGTGAACAGCCTATATTATAAAATAACTAGTCCAGCTCTAGTGTGGTACACTGAGGAAAATTCCTCCGTGTACCACACGGTAAAGTGAACACTTTTTAAAAGTCCTTCTAAATGTTTTCTTTCATCAAACTTCCATCTACCTGCTGTTTTTAAATATAGATATTGCAATATGACTAATAAACACAGTGTATATATACATAATTTATATATGAGTTATATATGTATATATGCGTGTGTGCAAATACGGCCTATGTATATAGTAGCGTAAGAGCAAAAGAACATGCGATGGTGTAACAAAACTCATAGAAACAAAACAGAGGTACCCTAGCAGAAGAGTTGTAATTACATTTTTGAGACAGTTATAGACGTTTTGTTTAAAATTGGTCGAAGAAAGTTGAGAGCTATAGCCGTCTATGCTTCTGAAGAAGGACGTAAGGAAGAAACGGGAGGAAAAAAAAAACTGTCAAGCCCGAGCTTATTTTAGTGGAAACTTGAATGCACGGGTAGAAAATGTGCCAGCGCTACAAATTGTCTTTAAAAGGAAGCACCACGTAATACTTAGTAACAAAAAAAATATGTGTAATTATTATTTAGACCAACAAATTCGCATTCTAAAAAGTTATCCAGGACACTACAACACAATATGATGGCTGAAAATCGGATCGTCAGGCCGTTACCTTACGATGTCTTATTTCTTATTAGTTATTTCTTCCGCGCTGAGAAAGTGGACGAACGGACGACGTGAAATGTTTGAAAAAAAATAATAATATTACAAAAGAGCAGTTCTCATCCCACTAAATAGTCAGCTGAATGGCCATTGCGTAAATCAGCTTCACAACCTGTTGCTTAGAAAACCCGCGCCACAAAAAAAAAAAAAAAAAAAAAAGGAAACGAAGAGTTATTTAAAAGGCTCCTTTTAGACCACGCCGGAGACGTAAGCACGAAATTAAATCATAACGGAAATTACGCGCGACAGTTCCATGTTTCCTATTATTCACCGGTTTTGCCGAGCCGCTTAACGAGCTTTTGAATAATTACCGCGTATTTTCCTTTCCCGAAGCCGAAGCGAGCTGAGAAGATACTGGCTTGCGTCTTGCGACTTCGCTCGCCCACGCATGTATCGTGTGTTAAAACAAGCCATAAATCCCGACGATTTTTCTCTCCCCCCCCCCCTCCGCTACCCTGTACCCTTTTTTTTTTTTTTCCACCGCAACAGGCTGCCTCGTTGGAAGCGATCTTTAACGAGATTAAAGAGCGAGGCGCATGCGCGCATAGATAATGGCATCTCGGCGCCGCCCCCTTCTGTAGTAATAACAATAATAATGACGTCGAATAACAGGGCGGCGCGTAAGTTTAATTAGGTCCCGCGGGAAGATGATCTAGGGTTTCAGCCACACGCCTACCGCGACGATATCGCGGGGATGTATCAAAAAGGAGAAAGGGGGGGGGGGGGTGTTCCTTTCTTTTCGGAACTGCCGGCGAACAGAAACACAATTTCAAAGCACAGCCCCCCCCCCCTCTTCCCGCGCCATTCTTCGCGGAAAAAAAAATGGCCCGGATGGGCGGTCGGTTGACAAGATTATTACCGTTGTTTATGAGCTCGTTGGTGGCGCAGCCCAAAGACAGGAGACTTTTTTTTTTTATTTGTTACCAAGATTCTGGTACGATGCCTGATCGTCTTAGAAAGTGAGCGCCGAAAACTGACCAGACAAAACAAATTTTTTTTTCGTTGTGTTTCTAGGGGAAGGAAAATTTCGAGAATTAATTTGGCGATGAGTTAGATTTGAGGCATGGGATATTCACGGTAAAGTGAGCACTTTTGCAATTTCTCTCATTTGGAATAATAGTCAATAAATGCATGTTATTGAAGCCTCGTGCCCGGTTGCACCAACATCTTCCCCGATCCGAGATGAAATGATCCTTGTTCCCAACCAGGATCCAGTTTGATCTTAGTTCCAATGTAAAAGTGTTGCACCAATGAAATTTCATGATTTTGGATCTCTGATTCATCGATCTTGGTTCTAAAATAAAAGATTGATATTAAGTATGAGATAAAGTTTGCAATTGGTTCGTAATATATGACGTCATGTAAGTAGGCGTATTTTTCACTATAGACAGAGCTAGATCTGCGATGTTTGATCTGTTTTAAGTTAATTATTGTTGTACGAATTCCACTGAATAATATTCAAGTGCGTATAATGTTGTTTTAATTTCCCAAGAAAACAATCAAAAGTAGTTCTATCTGTTGGCGTATTTTCAAACTACATTTGTCGATGATGGTTGCTGATCTCGGATCGAGATTTTGAACCGCCAATTTCGGCAGTTCGAAATGAACTTCATCTCGATCTCCAGTACTCGAATGGTGCAAGTTTTCTGTGTCGATCTTAGATCCGATCTCTGATCGAATTTCGAACCACGATGGTACAACCGGATATTAGACGTTAACTTCCGAGTGCGGTGTAATATGCTTCAGTGTCTGTTACTTACATCGCACTGTTTAAAAAAAAAAAAAAAAAAAAAAAAAGTTAACGGATAAAAAAAATGGCTGGAATGAAAAAGTAACTAGGGCCTCAAAAGTACACGGTAAGTGAACAGGCTATGGAAAAACGGTGGCCCACAACGGATCTGGAGCCGCGATGGTGTTAGTGGTTAGACTACTCGCCTCCCACCGAGGCGAACCGGTTTCGATTCTCGGCGAGGTCGCTACCAGGTTTCCGCGCGTGGGAATTGTGCCGGATGATGCCGCTGGTCGGCAGGTTTTGAGCTTCTTACACAATCGAAAACTTTAGCATTTGACTTTACGTTTCCTGTCCTCTGACGAAACCACCAATATCTACACAATACAATTTGTAAAGTCAGAATTCAGACAATTGAACATCAGTTCTGAAAGCCTCGTAAAAATGTGCATCTTGTTATGAAAATAATTATGATATTATCCAGGAATGCATTTTACGTACCTTTTTTAAAAAAATTAATGGGCTTAAAATTTATATTAAATGTTTTATTTCAAAACAAAAAACTCATTTGTTTACTTTATTAAAATATGTCAATTCATATATTTCCTCTTCACATTATATGTGTTTGCCATTTATTAAATTCAAGACGAGCTTTGTTTAATATATCGAGATTAAAATCACCCTACAATAAAATAACGCACTTTCCACAAAACCTCTGTTAGATTTCAACTATTTGAAATCGTTAAGTCAAGAGTGCTTGACTTTACCTTTGACAGTTCCACTGTGTCAAGCTCCATAAGAAACATGTCGGAAAGCAAACGTAAAGTCAAATGTTAAAGTTTTCAATTATGTAACGGCCTTTACTCGGGGATCTCCCGTTTCCCCCCGTCCTAGCATTCCAGCGCTGCTCCATACTCAACCTCGCTTCACCCTCGTCGGCTCTCAAGACCTCGACAAGAGCAGCCTAAATCTTTCCGCTCCACTCCACTCCACTCGAATAAGAAAAACGAATCCCTACTGATGAAATTCGAAGTCTAGGTTCTATGTTCTTACAACTTCGGCATAAAAAATTGCTGCACATTTGAATCGGATGTGTATTAAAGGCTGTTCACGATAAAATGAGCACTTTTGAAATCAATCTTAGAAAAAAGAATCTGGCCTTGCCAGCACATATTTTAACGGGCGCCCTAAGAGACATGCGCCCAGTCAAGTTGGTAACGATGGTTGGAAAGTAGTTCCGTATCTTAACGTCGAATAAAAAGTGTTAGGTAACCATTTGTGATAACTTAAATTATTTCGTTCGCTGTTTTTTTTTTAATGAATGTAAGTGTAAAAATTAGCAGATTTGTCAAGTATATACTTTTGTAATAATTTCACTGTTTCACTTGACCGACGCATGAATAAAGTTATGAGGCCCATGGCAATGTTAATCTTACATAAGGCTGAAGAATATACGACGTGTATATAAGTAGATCTTAAGCAGGGCTTTTATAAGTGCTAATTTTACCGTGAATAGCCTATACCTGCGTATCGCGTACATGAAGGTAAAACAAATAACTGGTTAGCTCTTTATCTTCAGATATTGTACACAAATATGTGCACTGTAAAAAAAAATTCTGGTAAACCTCCTAAACTGTAATGGAAGTTTTAAACGTATGAACCGTATGGAAATAATACCACACGTCAAGGTGCAAATATAGGGATGTTTAGCGTCGCTCCTATACAAAGTTGGGAAATTCCTAATCCAATTGACTGTTTCCTGAGCCAATTTAAGAATGCTACAATGAATGGATTGGGGGGGGGGGGGGTGCAATTCCCGCTTTCTCACTAAACGTATATACTGGCAAGGTAAATTTCCGAAAAATTTCTTAGTGTGTGTTGGCTTAATATTCTTTTCACTTTGGTGGCGGTAGCATTGCATTCTTTGTCTGCGTGGTTTTAAAATCTGTTTCGAGCAACTGCTCAAATTTCCATGAGGCTCTTAATTTGGTTTCTCGGCTACTCAAGTGCTGTTGATAAACGCAATGGCCAATTGGCGAGTTCATGTTTGTGGTTCCGGAATGGAGAAGAAAATACACAAGACTCACAGGAGCTGTAAAAGCTGTGCAGGTTTGAACAAAACAATGTAGAGCCTCGTGAAAATCCAAGCAGTCGTCCTTATAGAGTGCAGTAGCTCAATTTTTATACATACCAACTCTTAATTAAGGCCATCAAGAATCAGCTCGCTGAAGGAGAAAAAGGGGGGGGGGGGGGTGGTGTCGAGTGAGTGAAGAGATTTGGGCGGCTCTTAACAGCGAGGTCTTGAGAGCTGATGAGGGTGACTGAAGTAAATATGGAGCGGCGCCGGAATGAAGGGGGCGGGGTAAACAGGGGACCCCCGAGAAAACCCACCGACCAACGGCATCGTCCGGCACCGGCCGGGTATCGTACCCGGCTCGTCTTGGTGGGAGGAGAGCGTGTTAATCGCTCAGCCACCGTGGTCCTTGCAGCCGGAAGGGGGGAGGGGGGGCTCGAGGAAAGATGGTTTTATTTATACGAAGTCGAGCAACTGTTTACTTTTATTTATACCAGCCATTGTGTCTAGATTTGTTCCTTTAGGCAGGATTTACAATAATAATCCGTCGCATCTGTCCGCCATACATTCGTCTGTCTCCCAGCCGAGCGGTTTACAACCAAACTTCGTAAGTCCGCCGTAAGTTCATTGCTACAAACTAATGAAAGCAAAACTGTTTACAAATAGGAAAACATTCTCCCATGAAAATCGAAAATTTGGTTTTGTATTGTATTCTAAGTACCCAAAATGCACACACATGTACGTAACGTAAATTTATCGCTGTAAAAAGAATAGCATATAAAGCATGATTTCATTACTTTCACTATTGCACGATAGGAGCTCGTGTTTCCAAAAAGTAATTATGAATTAATCTTCAGGAAAAACGTATTTTAATTTCATTTTACAGTTACATAAACAAGACACCCAAAACAAAACACTGCACACGCTATACAGCCTTGTGAAGAACTCGGGATGAAAGAGTAACAAAACGTGCAAGTTTATAAGGCTGTAGTTTCGTCCGTACGTCCGTCAAAAGTTAAATATTGCCAAGGTTTTGACGGGCGGATGGATAGAATTAATAACCTCTTCTGATTGGCTGTTGGTCATGTGATTAACGGAAAGATGACGGACGGACGCAACGGGTTGTTGTAAATCCTGCTTAACACCGAAGGTTTCCTGCGATTACAACCAATAGCTTAGGACCGTATTGTAAAGTTAGGTAACGCCTTAATATTAAGTAACTCCGTGATAGAATTCTCTCTGTCATGCCGTAGCTTGAATTCCAAACGGTTTTAGAATTTTTCCCAGAAGCATCCAGGAGTCTTTAAAGCCCACGCACTCCATCTCTAGGCAACTGTACGAAGTTCTAGGAATTTATTCACTCCGTGGAGTAGCACGGATGAGACAATTACTGGCCATGAAAACAGCAGTGGACAATTTTATTTCTCAGAAACAAACTTTCCGGTGTACAAATTTCATATTAACACCAGTTAAAGGTAAGATACGTATAATTAACGTATAAAATTGACATGAAAGTAGTGTCGCGTGTTTAATGTGTGTGAGCTTAGCAATGTGTCGGTTTTTCTTAGGTTTTGGGATTGTTTCCTTCATGCTTCGTGTTGACATGCCGCCGAAGTTGAATTAACCAGGACGCTCCTACACGTCTGAAAGCCTGAAAGAAGCGTTGCGGCTGGGGAAGGATGAACCGAAGTGAAGTTAGCTTCGAATCCCAGATTCGAATTTGTCTTGCCAACTTTTTCTATAGGCATACAAAAATCGCACTTTGTATCACAAACCTGTAACCAAGTAGTATGTTTAAGGGGTTTAAAATTAAAACCCTTAATTTAACATGTTAGAGAACTATAGCACGTTAATGAAACCTATCTGCAGTAATAAAATATGCATCTATATTCAGGAGATGGCTCATGAATTTCATGACAATGGCATTGAAACATCGCACTTTGAGCTCCAAATCTGTAATTAAGTGGCATGCTTAAGGGCTCTCAAACTAAAAACCATTAATTAAAGCTAACTTGACTTCAGTGAAGGATGAAGGATGAACAGTGTACAAGACTAGTAAACGTTTTAGTATCCTGTGGAGTACACTTTTAAGGATTATTGCACCAAATCTTTGGCAGATCCAGATAGTGCAAAAATTGGGAAGCCTTTAGTTATGCCAACTGAAATTGAACTTAAGGAAGTGAACTACATAACAATAATGCAGTCGTTAGGCTTTGGGCTTACACTCAACCAGGTCAGACCCGTGGAGTATAGGGTTGTTGAAGCTGCAGGACTCAACCCTTTCTCTTCAGACAAGCGCAAAAAATTTTTTTTAGTAAATATATTTTGAAAATTTGAATATTTTTGCAATTTGTGAATTATGTTGTGCAATGTGATTTGTCGTTATGGTCTGTCAGATGTACCGGCCTTCATTACTATGATATGTACAATTTCATTGCATTAAAAAATATTAATCACAGACAAATAATACATTTAGAGCTAAACACCATACTATCACGAAGTAACTTGAATACTACCACGGAGTTATCTATTTTTAATACCAAATTTCATTATTCAATAACTGGAAGAAAAACATCACTATTTTCAATATGTTTGTATGAAATTGTACGTATAGAATCCTTCTAACTCGCAAAACAAAGACAAAAAACATAGCCTAATATCTTCGAAACAGTAACAGACAAGTCTTAGTATCACGTAATTACCTAACTTTACCCCTGCATAGTAGTTCAGGTATTCACTTAACCCATTTGCAAGGCTTGTTAAAACATCACAAAGTAATATCGTACTTCGCACATTAATAAAAATTAAGGAAATAATTTATTTTTGGTAGATTCTCCGACATCACTCTTTACAAGAAATCTTCGCCAGTTCTTTCCTACGTACGGGAAAAGAATGGGTTGGCATTTGTGAACATGCACTTTAACCCTTCACTGCATATTGTAACATATTCGTTAAAACAGTTATTTATTTACTTGACCGGGCACCGATTTCAAGTTTGCCCAAACTGTCAAATCGTGTGAAATCGTGACGTAAAACCCCGCAAGAAACATAATTTCTGCTTGTCTGGAAATCGTCGATTTTCACCGGAAAGAACAATCGCCGGATGAGTTCGTTTTTTTTTTTTCGACCGAGTTTAGATCATTGCACGCAAGGTCTAAATTCGCAACTCTGTGCTCTTTGTTATGAGTAATAAGGGGTTAACATCGACCCAGTTAAAACTGCTCTAAATCAGCAAATGTGACTAGTTAAAAATTCTCCACTTGAATCAGTAAATTTCAACTGTGCATTTTAGTTGGCGGTATTCACTGGTTTAAACAGTGAAGAGATTTGGGCTGCTCTTAACAGCGAGGTCTTGAGAGCCGATGAGGGTGATTGAAGTCAACATGGAGCGTGCTAATCGCTGAGCCACCATGACCCCCAATGGTTAAACAGTAATTTCTACTGATTCCTAGTGAATTGCACTAGCCTGGCAGTAAACCCTCACTACAAATCCACTGATTCACCAGTATAGTAGATTCTTCAAATGCCTGGTTCAAATCGTGTAAGGAACCCGCGTAAATAAACTATAGATAACAAGTAATTAACACCTCGAGGACTATACTAGAGTGTAGTTGGGGACAGAAATTGTTTGAATAGCCTATTTCATTCCACTTAAACACCAAACTGGTCCGGGTGTACTTATATCGATTTCCTGTTTCATAAGGATTTTAATTAGGAACTAACGCGTATACTTCGAGCTGCAGAGCATCCAAAAAAAAAAAACTGTTTAGCCATTTTGGAGTGCTCTGAAATGGTTTTTCTGATGTAGCCAACAGCCTTCGCCCGAAGTATGCGTCCTTTTCGTGGATCAGCGCATTAAACACACGTTTAATAGTTTCGTGGAAAAACGAGTAACTCAAACACTGCTACGCAGTTGAAGTGCCACATATGCGGGACCCGTAAGGCCCTTACACAATAGAAAACTTCAGTATGGCCTATTTGACTTCTGATGAAACCACCAATACACAACACAAATGTAAAGTCAGAGTTCAGACCATTCGAATATCGATTCTGCGAGCTTGGTAAAAATGTAATTGTTTATACGCAATTCATTATCATCAGGAATGAATTTGCATATCTAGATATTTATAGTAAAAATTAACTTCAAAACAAAAAATTATTTGTCAACTTCTTTCAAAAATGTCAATTAATACATTTGCATTTCACATTACATTCATTTGAAATTTATTTAATTTGAACGAGCTTGTTTTTAATATACTGAGATGAAAATCGCCCCAAGCTACGATGAATTATAACTCATTCCACATAGGCCTGACCTCTGTTAGATGCTCGGTAAAATGGCTGCTTGACTTTAATTTTACGATTTCGAAAAGTTGAAATTGAATGCCAAGAGTGCTTGACTTTACCTTGGACAGTTCCATAAGAAACAACATATCGGAAAACAAACGTAAAGTCAAAATGGTAACATTTCCAATTGTCTAAGGGCGTTTAAGATTTCCGCATGACATCTGCACACACGCATACACACACGATGCTAGAAAATCCTTTCTTCCGCGGTCCTGAGCTACGTGACTTTTCCCCGGGGGAAAAGGGGAATTGGCCCGGGGGGGGGGGGGGGGAGGAGGAGGAAGGGATCGTAATCACGGCGCAGCTATTTTGTTGGACGGCTACATTTCCCATTTTCCACGTCGCTGAGGATTTATTCTCATTCCGAACGCGATTATCCGAGCCGCAGGACTCTGGAGCGACCGCCTTGTTAGTTTGTTTACGAGCGCAGGATGCCGTTGTGTCCTTCCGCCGCTCATCCGGGAAACCCTCCCCCCCCCCCCAAATAGGACCTCTCGCTGCACTGGCTGCCAACCCCTGGAACACGAACCGAACTGGCGAATAGACAGGGGGATGAAACTTTTCCTTCCGCTCGACCTGCATTTATTTTCTGCTTGGTCAGCAAGGGGGTTCGGAGATGGAAATGAAAAAAAAAAAAAAAAAAAGAAAAAAAAAACCCAGGTTGACTTATCAGCGAAGTTTTCGAAGTGGGAGAGTTTCCAAATTCCCGGGGAAAATGAAAACGCGTTTTCCGCCGTCGTAAAGCGTTCGCCCTCTCCCAAGGTTGCAGGACCTGCCGGACCAGGATAATACCGCGGAACGGCCACACGGAGATGTTTTCTACCTCCTCCAGGAACGGGCCAAGCGAAAGGAATCTCAGTCGTTTTGGTGCGTCTCCAAAAACGGAAGCAGTCATACGAGAAAGAGAGAGTGAGTAAGGGGGGGGGGGGGGGGGGGGAGTGAGACAGTCGGGTACCAACCCTCTGGGTGGAATCAGACGCGAATAATTTCCTTTATGTGCACCACGAGGCTACTTCCGCATCTGGAATCACTGAAGCATTATCCGTCGCTTTCGAATCCCGGGTCAAGTAACGGATATTTTATGGTGTTATTTGATGAAAGTTTAGTTTCTTCAAGTATGTGAGCCTCCTTCCCTCCTCCTTTCTCTATGGATGTCAGAGGCATACAAATATGAGTGTTAATAAGAACAGTACTATACAGATTCAGGAGCGCAGGAACTGGGAGGGAGGAGTATAGTGCATGGTACATTGTAACCCCCCCCCCCCTCCGCCGACAATTCCGTGAAAGAGTTGCGACATAGCATTTTATTTATATTCTTTAGTGTAGGCCATACAACTAACTTTTAGTTAGTTCTAACTTTTCTGAATCCCTGATGAAGTTCTGCTTCCAAGAATATTCCTCTGTGCCATGCAAATAACGCTCAAATTAGTCTAAAAAATTACACCAAAGAGACAATAATGAATCTTTTTTGTCTGCACCTTGTTTATAATATTTTGCATAAGAACTATTCCCCACTAGCCATTACCATGACATGGCTATTTTCTCACTATTTTTATTCATATTAATTATGACCAAACTTAAGGGGTTTGTATCGGGGGATCGCAGAGGCCAAGAAACTAGTTTACCACAACCTAAACACCTGTTTGGGAATGGCGCAACCACAAACTCACATTTCCCAGGTGAAGTGGGATCAGGTGCAGCGTCCATACACACTCACACTGCGGATTCTCTGTGACAGACGCGCTTTCAAATAGATTGGGACGTGTATGCTGGAGAACACCCTTTAGACCCGTGCCTACTGATACAAGTAGTGATCAGGCCTTAGCTGAGCGGCCATTTTCTCACATTTTGCTATCTCAAATGGAAGCTAACTGGTGTGGCATTATTGACCAACCTGCCGACGCCATCCACCTAGAGGAAATCAGAGGCATGCAAGGAATAAGTTATTCCATCTCTCAAAATGCCCGACACTTTTAATAAAGTATGTAAAACACACACATCTAGGCCTACAAATACACATACATAACACCATTACTCCCTATACACTCCCTTGATTTCCCCTCCTCTCTTGCATCACATTTTTTTTTTGCTAAGCAGGTTTCACACGATGCAAGATGAGTGCCAAACTTGCACGAGATGCCAATCTTGCACGAGAATTTCTAGCACAAGTTTGCGTGCAAGGCACATCTTGCACGAAATGAGGAGCTAGAGCAGGTCCTATTTTTCTCGTGCAAGGCGATGCAAGTTGCGATCGTATTGGTCCTTGTATGCTGGCCATGTGACCTGTTGTAAACTCAACAATAGAGTAAAAGAAAATTGTAATCTGAGGTGTGTGATGAGGAATACAGGAAAACAAAACATTGCTGAAAAATATCTTAAAGCGTGGATTGAAGTTTAGACAGTTCGCCAAGAATAAAATAAAAACAATTATATTTTGGAGGGATAGCTTTGAAACAAATACCTTGTTGAAGTAAGCCACCTCATATTTTATATTATAATACTTTGGCTACTCACTAGGGCTATCAACTAATTTTGATACGAGACAGTATTAATCTTAATTAGCTGCGTGTGAACTCATTTCGCACACAATTAGCTGGCATTCTCATACGAAATCTTGTACGAAACGCATCTTGCGAAACCTGTTTAAGGGGCAGTTTATTTAAGTCGTTGCACATCTTGTGCTACCCCCCCCCCTCACTAATTATAAAACTAGTCACCATCAGCTGAAGAACTGCATCATGGTCTCAGCAGTAAAATTTGTCGTTCTTTGGACGTTCCGTCAAGATCAGGGATCACATATTTTAATTTCTTCGCCTAAGCTACCGAAATGGAGCATTTTGAAACAGTGAGTCAAGGTCAGTGAGTTGTGTGGTGTAGATGTGTTGTCTCAGGCATGCGGTAAGCTAGATTTCCCCCCCCCCCCCCAAATTTGGTTTCGGCTTAACTAAAACTCTAATCTTGGTGTGTGTTTCAAGTTTTAATGTGTAGTGTCTAGTTCTGTTTGCAGCGGAAGAATAATTTCAATATGTCTTAATGCTTCGTGTCCATGAAACTCACATTGGATGTAGTTTAACCCTTTAATTGTGGTCGTTCATAATTTTTTATTTCCGTGGAGCTTTGAAGGGTCATTGGACTGCCTCCACCAATATGTCCTTTTTCAATTAACTTTTTAATGTAATATTTTGGTGTCTCGTTTTATTAAAAGGAGTCTTTACTGGGCTCATTGCAATGCAATTTATTGGAGTTTGTAAATAAGATAATTTTAAATGTTCTATAATTAATCAAGCAATTTATTAATTTATTATATTCATTGATTTCCTTTACCTTTGTATTACCTTTTGTCAATTTTAAATATTTTGTATGGCGCTAGAATCAAGAGAATACAGATTTTAATACTTGTCAACTGGATTGTAATCAACAGTTTGGGTGCTGCATCTAATTTGTATTTTCTGTCAAAAATATAGGAAAAAAAAACTCTTTGTTGTTTATAATAATTTGCACTTTGGCACAAATTGACAGACTTCTAGCCATTCTGAAAAACTGTAAACAAGAACTAAGAAGTATTTTCCCCATTAAGTGCCTAGTAATGTCAATATGAACTCTCTGCCAAGGTCACCTAAGCCATAACAGTACGGATTTTTTAAATGGCTTTGACTTACTTTATAAACGTGCCTCACACTGTGCATTCACCTTTTCAAGGTCCGCATCCATCCCGGGCCACCTTACATAGAACCTAGCCAAAGTCTTCACTTTACATATTCCAAAAAAGATATGAATAAAAATTCTTGCAAAACATTTTCCCTTGAAGCCACTGGCAAGACATCATCAAACATCCACATTCCAAGGTGAACTTATTTTATTTGGAATAAGATGTTCCAAGTGAATCTTCAACTTTAATTGACCAGCCATCTCTCACAGACACAACCTTGTCCAACTCTGCGTGTCTTGTTCTGTGGTCTTCCTAATTTCCTGTGCGGGAACAGGTAAACACTCGCTAGTCCCTAGCAGCAGATACAAATGTAGTTCAGACTGCTCCCCTGATGGAAGTGGAAACCTTGATAGCCCCTCTGCATTGCCAAGATACTCCTCACGTATTGCATACTCACTGTGTAGTTGAACCCTTGCAATAACACAGCCCATCTCTGCAATCTGTTGACCGTAGGCCGAGGAATAACACAAAGTTCCTACAAGATGTGAACTACTGGTCGGTGGTCAGTAACTAGAATGAACTTTCTCACATATATATATTTATATTGTAAAATATTTTATTGTCAAGATAATGGCTAATGCTTCCCGATCAATTTATGAGTACATCATTTCAGCTGACGAATGCGTTTGTGAGGCAATGTCAGTGACTTTTCAAAGCCACCCGGGAACATATATACCTGATAACTGCTCCTACACCATTACAGTGGCGTCGCAGGCCAGCTTGACAGGTAACTTGAGGTAGTAGTGGGTAACCATCTGAGAAGAGAAAATAAATACTTTCAAGTCGACAAATGCCTTACTTACGAACAACTGTCTAACCACTGCCAGAGGTAGTCCTATTGCAACAGTGCATACAAAGGTACCAAAATTATGGCAATAATAGGCAAAACCTTTCAATAATAATTGACAAATACTAACCACGCTTGTAACTGTTAACATCTGTAGGAACTGGAGTCAGTTATGTACCTAATTATATACATGTGCAATTTGTAATAAATAAATTCTCAGCATGGTAAACTTGCACATGCTGAATGTAAATGGGAATAGGTAAATGTCAAAAATTTATAGGCCTAACTCAGAAACTTTTTGTGGGAAGAGTCCAAAAAATGGAAAAATTTGAGTTTTTTTTTTAAATATAATAACTGTACACTCTCATAGTGACATTTTTTTGGTGCGACTGTCTGGCATGACGCAAGCAAAACTTGTGGAAGACTTCCCCTTTAGTGATTACATTATATATATATATATATATAAACGCGCACGCACACACGCATGCACGCGCACACACAAAATTTAAGGAAACATTATTCACATCGCAATTAAATGAAATATGTTGAAACATTCAGATTGTCACATATTTTACGGATATTATTTTTTTATTGATTTCTATACACTGATAATAATTTTTTTTTTATTTGTCTAGAAATAAATACATAACACATGACAGTTCTTAAATTTTGTAAACAGAGAACTTATTTGTGAACCATGAAATTGAAACAAATTAATAATTTTAACATCTCCAGAAAGGTGATAAAAACGAAAAGAATATTAATATCCCAATTACTTTAAGCATGCCATATTTACCCAAGTATGACCTACCATGGGGTAAGACCCACACCATAATTTTCATATTAGATTGCTGGTAAAAAAACAATTTTTTGAATAAAAAAATGCACCCATCCAAATTACTATATTTGGCATACAACTGTATGTACCGCAAATGCATCTTCAAGAACTTGAAAAATTATGCCACAACATCGTTTCTAAACGCCTAACTGCCAAAGTCATGAACATAAGGAGCCAGTGGGCTGGACAGCACACGCAACTCTGCAACGTGGCAGTTAAAAGCCAGAAGGGTGAGGTGGTGACCTTGGCCAGGTGGTGGGCCGACTGTTTACATGTCCCTTCTGCTTTCTCATGCACAAGGAATTTGACTTCATTCAAGGCCGTGGTTTTTTTACAACTTTGGTATGTTTCAACTTGTTTAATATAGAACTTTAACGAGTTGGCACACTAAATTGGCTGATTCAAAGTATATGTAATATACGGTACCAGGGGCGGATCCAGGCTTGATGTTCAGGGAGGCCATTAATTAACTAATAAAAATTAATAACATAGTGTAAAAATTTCTATTTTACGTGTTAAAATATTTAAATTGATTTATGAAACACGTGTAAAAATAATTCAGTTAAATTACAACTTCAAAGTGCTGAATTTTCTCTTCAAAGGCTGTTCATGATAAAGTGGGCACTTTTGGATCAACCTTGGAAAAATGTCACTGACCCTGCCTGCATATATTTTAACTGGCGCTCTGAGTAACATGCGCCCAGTAAAGTTGGTAATGATGGATGGAAAGTAGTTCCTTATCTTAACGTCGAATAAAAAGTGTTAGGTAACCATTCGTGATAACTGAAATTATTTCTCTCGCTTTCTGTTTTTTTTTAAATGAATCAAAGTGTAAAAGTGAGCAGCTTTGTAAAATATTCATTTTTCTAATAAATTCACAGTTTTACTTGACCGATGCATACATAAAGTTACGAGGCCCAAGACAATGTTAATCGTACATAAGGCGGAAGAGCACACAACATGCATATAAGTAGATCATCAGCAGGCCTTTCAAAAGTGCTCATTTTACCGCGAACAACCTGTACCAAATCTATCTATAACTTTTTCAGGGTCAATTTTCAAGTCTCTATGTGGGGAATACATACAACGAGCAAAGACCATTCAACCACTTTTAAGTCATTCTTGATCTAACCCAAGATTTGATTCGGCGGAGAATAGAAAAAAAGTGTTTGGCTGTAGCAACACTGAGCGGAATAGTACACACAATTTAAGGTAGCACACAAATTGTCGGGAGTATGTCAGCGTCACAGTCATCCAATACTTCAAGCACTATCTCTGGTATTTACTTGGTCTTTTGGTCTCTTCCCCATTTGGCTTCCCATAGATTGAATTCTCCAAGGAGGTAAATCTCAGATACTGTTGCTGCAGAATCTTGTTGCAAAAAAGAAACTGCATTTTTTTTTGCACATGACTTCATTTCTTGCTCCATACATTCGTTTGATGAATTTTGTTTTAAAATACTACTTGGCATAAGAAGACTTATATTTATAAAGACTGTAGAAATGTTTCTGAAAATATAGCCGAAAGATCGGACAATGGGAACACAAACACCTGCAACTACTGACACTTTCAAGATGACTAATTGCTGTTACTGATACTCTTGAAGTATTGTTGTAAACAATAATGATGAAGGTCAGAAGGAGAAGGGCGTTGAACAGGTGCTAAGTGTAACCAAATACACTAGAGTTCTCTGCAGTATTTGGTGTAACTATGTGACGCCGGAATGAGAAAGGGAAAGAAGAGCAGGGGGTAGGGATTAAGGTCGTAGGAGGGTGAACAGGTGCACAAGTGCAACTGTGTGACGTTGGAAATGGAAAGTATGACGACGGGAGGGGTTAACCATCTGTGCCGTGCGAACATTACCATCACAGCTAAATATATTGTTGCAACACTAAACAGACTGTGTGTGTGCGTTACCTTTTCTAAGGCATTGGGTAAGTGTGCATTTAAAGTAGGCATCATTTTTCTATTTTTACTTGGCATTTATTTTTTTTTAGAGCAGTCTCGGGAGGGGCCATGCTCCCACCCCCCTCTGGATCTGCCCCTATATGGTACTAGGTATGGAATTCTCACTGCTGTGATACCTTGATACCATTGGTACTTTGGGATATTCTCATGTGATACTCTATATAAAGTATTGAATTTTAACATTGTGCTAATGGGAATTACCATTCATGTTTTATTCATCAAGCCCAAAATTACAAAATTCCCATAATATTTGCATACTTTGTTTTATCGCATAATTATTGCTGCCGTGTACAAGTTGCACAATT
Source organism: Dryococelus australis (assembly GCA_029891345.1). Taxonomy (NCBI): domain Eukaryota; kingdom Metazoa; phylum Arthropoda; class Insecta; order Phasmatodea; family Phasmatidae; genus Dryococelus; species Dryococelus australis. The sequence continues at coordinate 34,333,652 of CM057008.1, forward strand.
AATTTTTAAATAATGAAAGGTGGAAAATCATTTAAGAGTCATTTGTAACTACAGCCGCGTAGCCCACGTCACAAGTGGAACAGATGGAAGGGGAAGAACCGAAGCTGGAAGTACAGTGACTAGTTGTAGTAGTAGTTATGACTAGTTGCTAGGCAAACACTTCCCCTCTTGCCAGGCGTGTAAGGGGAAGAAGCAAGGCCACACACATAACTTGCACCGCCGACGCCGCGCTGGACTGGAGTCACTGGATGGATGGAAAGTTGCAGCACTTCACACCCAATTCTCTTAAAAATATGACATTTTCAACAATAAAATATTATTTATTTCCATTGCATCGCAGCATCACCACATCATGTGTTCAGTTTTGCAATGATCTACAGCAATGTTGCCACATAAAGAAAGTTTTTTGCATTCCCAGTTTTCTATAGTAGACTTTCATAGAAAAATGATTACACGGAGAATGATAAAATTCTGTATGTTTGCATCTTCAGGTGCATAATAAATGAATTGCGTGTATAGGTATTGTGTGAGCAAACTGCTGCAGACAGCGTGCTGGCGTATACCACCATGCACAACCGATTCCCATACAACCTGTGAGCAGACTTCTCAAGTGCCATCTGACCATGATAACACCCGCATCCTGTTTAAGAAAGCTTATTTTGGGGAGGGGGGAATTGTTCATACATGCGTAAATACAGTATTCATCACAACCACTACAATGGTAAATTGTACACTTATGCAACTTTTGCAGTGGTATGCACAATCCTTAATGAACAAAAATTTCATAACAGCCAATCAATAGGAAATTTTTCAATTCATTATAACAAAAAGAATGAATTGATTTTTATGTCTGTATTATTTTCATTAGTAATCAAAACCATTATTTGTTTTGGAATACTTGGCAATTCTGTATACAATTTCTGGTTTGCCAATTCTTGAATTTGGTTCATTGTGAGCATTGCTACAATCTTTATGAAATAAATCTTTCACACATTCCACACCATTGTCACTGAAGTTTATTGAGAAAGCAGTTACTACGACGGAACTGCAAACCCTGGAGGTGAGTAAAGAAGTGTATGAAATGAGGGAGCAAAATGATGCAAGGCAAGGACGTAGCGGCAGAGAGACCATAATAGTTGCTGTAGCATCGCAGTACGATTATGATATCTGCAGGAAGTGCCAATCCATTCTCAGTATGTCGCTGAGCAAATGTAGAAACTTTCTGTGTGAGATGTAACCTCTCAAACATCAAAAGCAAATATGGAGGAGAAATTTGTACATGCAGGTGACGCATATTTTAGTTAAACACTTCATATAAGAAAGATGTAAATGTACATTATTTCTTGTAACTGAAATACCTTATCTGGCTGCAATATCATATTAAACTTTAGGTAATGGTGACAACTAGACTGCTAGGCTACCAATATTATATAAATGGACAGAAGCATAAGTACTCATAGTTTAGTACTTGTGATCAGGCACACACTCAACCCACCTAGTTAGGTTTTCAAAAGGCCATCTAACCTCTGCAACAAACCGGTTCGTCCGAAGCTGCAGCCCACAACAAATCCCGACCAAGATATCACCACCAGAGAATCTTACCCCTGCAATAGCCCAAATTGTAGCTCCTGTGCTATCCACCAAAACTCAACTTCTTTGATTATCAGACTCACTAGCCTTACATACCCTTTTACAAAGCAACTATAAATGTGTCACAGAAAATTTATGTTATCAATTACAGCACCAACATTGTAATGCAGAATACGACAGCCTCACTACCAACAAACTCGGGCAGAGACTGACTGGCAGCAGAGCAGACAATAAACAGGCCATAGCTGGTCACATCCACAACCTACAAGACAAAACCAGTTGCAGGACATGCAGAATCATGCAACAGAGGATTCGACTCATGCTGCAGTATCAGAGTAGTTAAGAGAACTACCATCTTCAAGCATCGTGTGTGGGAATTGTGCTGGACGATGCTACTGGTCAGCGGGTTTCCTCTGGGACCTCCCATGTCCCTCACCCTTACATTCCGGCACTGCTCCATACTCACCTCAAACACCCTAAAGACGCTGGGAATTAGCTCGTCAATTTATAACAAAATCCCACCCAGCCTCTGGGACTCAATATAGGATACCGTCAAACCTCATTAATATTAACCCATAGGGACGTAAAAATAGAGAACTTTGTAATAACGAGTTTTGTATTAAACAAACAGGACAGAAAATGAAGAACTGCAAAAAAAATCACTGAATAGGCCTAACATGTTTTTAGTATGCGACCAAGTAAATTTTTGGCACATAATTACATTATTAGGAGAGGATCACGAGCTGCTACAACTAATTTTGTCACGATTTTAAGCTGTGTTTCTAATTCGCCTGAGGTACATTTTTGTACGAACCTGTCCCCGGAAGTGACATCACAAGTGTGGTCCGAACTGCAAGTGAAGTATGCAAGTATACGAAGATGTATACTTCTCCCTTACTAGCCGTTTACGTTCTGCCATTTTCAGACACAATTTGTAGATTACAATTTATATTAAACGTAATTATTTTATTTAAATTTTAGTAGAACAACATTACTACTTGATAGCTTAGAAATTTTAACAGAATAAATAATTATCGTAAGGAGCACTTTAAATAAAGTAAGATGTAAACAATAAATTCCCACTAGGCCTATGTTCATAAACTACAAATGCTAAGGTAAAACAAGCACTCAAAATTGCAAACACACGTACAATCAGCAACAGAAAAAATTCCATGTAAATTAAATTCAAATATTATTTAAGCCTTCATTAAACCATATAACTTTCGGCAACTATCACATTATTTGTAAGAATACATATTAATTAAAATTGATCAGCTGGCTAATAGATATTGCTGAAGCCGACAAGACTGCCTGATAGAATTCATCTAGTTTGGTGGCAAATGTAATTGAAGTGTGGAAGAAGGCAAAGTACACACAGTACCTGAATTCAGACACTGCCTTAATTATTGTCAAAATTGACGGCAAAGGAAGACTGATGTGCTTTGCTGTTTCCATTATAGTTAACTCCCAGCTATCAACATCATTTATGATTTCAAGTTTTTCTTCCAATGTAAACTAGTGTAGTTTGAACTGTGTTTTCACTGCACTGCAGTATGTGAAAATATCACAAACTAATATCACTATTTTATTAACTTTGCACGCTTTCAAATAAAAACAATAAATTCAGTAGCAAGAGAAATAGCGGCAATGTCATAGGTATTCACTGAAGCAGACTCCACGAAGCAACATGTACTCGTTCGACTGATAAATACTATGGGACTTTGGTCTGTTACTAACATTAATGCACAATACTGTAACATGATTACGAATTAACTTTCTTTGCTGCTATGCACACAGAAGAGGTTAGAGAAGGAACTCACACACTAAATACATGCAGCCAGCATCTTTAGTTACACATGTTGATGCTAGAGGCATAAAACTTTTATACACTGCGTAAAGTAGAGCTGATCGTTTTGTATACAACTACAGTGCCATGATTTCTACATTAATTTAAGTGGTTACCTTTTTTTTTTGGATTAATCATCCTAATTAAATATAAATTGTTTCCTGAAGGACACAAACTACCTTTGCATTACATATTAACCATATTTTGTACAAAATGAATAAGGTAGCATTAAAATGCACAGTATATTCTCAGGCACCACAAAATTGCTTTGTATAAACGGGAACTTCACATTAACCAGGTTTCTACTAACAAGATTCAACTGTAATCGCAGCTTCAATACCATACTCCACAACTATATTGGCAAGAATATCATTTTCCTGCCACATTATAATTTGCTACCTGAATGCTAGGTTCACTACCAACAGCACCCATCAACCATATTGCGGTGCCGTACAACTGACTGCCCAATGAAGCTGGTATAGCCCGTAAAACATTGCGACAGGGCAACCATCTTAAAATGTGATGTTCTTATTTATATATATATATGTGTGTGTGTGCACGCGTGCATGCATGTGTGTGCACATGCATGTGCACATGCATGCATGCATGTGTGTGCACATGCGTGTGCACATGCATGCATGCATGTGTGTGCAATGCATGTGCACATGCATGCATGCATGTGTGTGTGCGCGTGCATGCACTGTTTACAAGTACTAGACTGTGAGTATTTGAGTTTCTGTCCTTTAAAATAATAATTAACTTTCAATTACAGAAAACTTTTATAAAAAATTTCTAAAGGGAATTGAAAATTTAGTCTTATTAATGAAGAAAAACTGCTGAAGAGGGACAAATCTGATTGGTGTTTGTACACCCGGTTAACAATAAAGTAAATTTAGTAAGCAGAAAAACTTATTAAAAGGAGACTTCTTAAAAAAGCTTTATGGTAGTTAATGGATTCTTTCAAATCTCAAACAGAGAGCTCAAGACAAGTAACTTGAAATCACACATCATTATTACAGTATAATCATTTACTTCATAATAAGAAAAAAGACTTAAGCTACACTTTTAGTCATAGCCAAATATTACCAACACTGATAACACAAATACAGATATTTATATATTAAGTTTTGGAAATCATATAAATCCTTTTTCCCCCTCATCCGCACAATTACACGTTTGTGCTATGGTACATCAACCATGTAACTGTGTGGACAAAAAGCAATGTATTTTTCCTGTTGAAACAATTTTATGTAGTATACACTTTTTGCAGTTTCTCATTCTCCAGAGTAAGCAACTGAATAGTTTCTTTCAATACTTCAGACACACATTCTTCCCTTAAGCAGAGAAAAAAATTTCTAATTATGCACAGTGAATGTTATTATGTTGGTTCTTAGTTTATTGTGTTTCCTGACATGACTGCTAAAATATATCTCAGTAGAAGTAGACATTACAGGAATACCTGGAATTCTCGAAGCTACTTCTGACAGCTGTGTATGTCTACAGAAACCTTTCCATCACGTTTGTGGGTAAATTTTGCTTTTCCAAGAGCCATCAGAAGACCAGTACAGTAGTTTTGTTGTATTGTTCTCCTTATGTACCACATACAACATGACTTCTGAATAAGACAATTACTGCTTGCCTATCAATAAAATGTAAAAAGAAGTTTAGTGATGGTGGGGCAGGAAAAGTGAGAAAGGAAACAATGAACTCTACTGTGATTAATACACCTACTTTGACATATAACTAATGTGCTACACAGCTTACAAACAAAATAACACTGACCATAATGAGATCAGCCATAATAAAAATGATCACTTCAAAATATACTAGATTTCCTACACAATTAAAACATCTAAAAATAGCACCCCCACAAATGAGTTCTAATGTGTTGAATAAGATCACTTTACCCACTAAATGGTTCACTGCACACATCATAGGTAAAGGGGCACTGCCCAGAATGAGTTCTGCTGTGCATATTAAGAGCACTTTTATGCCTAAATGATTTACTACACATATCACAGCTAAAGGGGCGCTGCCCAGAATGAGTTCTGCTGTGTAAAATAAGAACACTTTTCCGACTAAATGATTTACTACACAAAACACAACTAAAAGAGCGATCCCCAGAATGAGTTCTCCTATGGGTATTAAGATTGCCTTTCTGACTAAATGATTTACTACACAAATCACAGCTAAAAGGGCGATCCCCAGAATGAGTTCTAATGTGATGAATAAGATAACTTTTATCACTAAATGATTTACTGCACAAATCACAGCTAAAGGGACGTTGCCCAGAATGAGTTCTGCTGTGCGTAATAAGAGAACTTTTATGCCTAAATGACTTACTACACAAATCACAGCTAAAGGGACGTTGACCAGAATGAGTTCTGCTGTGCGTAATAAGAGCACTTTTCTGACTAAATGATTTACTACACAAATCACAGCTAAAGGGACGTTGCCCAGAATGAGTTCTGCTGTGTGTAAAAAGAGAACTTTTATGCCTAAATAATTTACTACAAAAATTACAGTTAAAAGGGCGCTGCCCAGAATGAGTTCTTCTGTGCAAATTAAGAGAACTCTTATGTCTAAATGATTTACTACACATATCACAGTTAAAGAGGCACTGTCGAGAATGAGTTCTTCTGTGCAAATTTTGAGCACTTTTCTGACTAAATGATTTACTACAGAACTCACAGCTAAAGGGACGTTGCCCAGAATGAGTTCTGCTGTGCAAATTAAGAGCACTTTTATGACTAAATGATTTTCTACACAAATCACAGTTAAAGAGGCACTGTCCAGAATGAGTTCTGATGTGTGTAATAAGAGAACTTTTATGCCTAAATGATTTACTACAAAAATCACAGCTAAAGGGGCGTTGCCCAGAATGAGTACTGCTGTGCAAATTAAGACCACTTTTCCGACTAAATGATTTATTACACAAATCACAGCTAAAAGAGCGATCCCCAGAATGAGTCCTCCTATGGGTATTAAGATTGCCTTTCTGACTAAATGATTTACTACACAAATCACACCTAAATGGGCGATCCCCAGAATGAGTTCTAATGTGTTGAATAATGTAACTTTTCTCACTAAATGATTTACTACACAAATCACAGCTAAAGGGACATTGCCCAGAATGAGTTCTGCTGTGTGTAATAAGAGAACTTTTATGCCTAAATGATTTACTACACAAATCACAGCTAAAGGGACGTTGCCCAGAATGAGTTCTGCTGTGCGTAATAAGAGCACTTTTCTGACTAAATGATTTACTACACAAATCACAGCTGAAGGGACGATCCCCAGAATGAGTTCTAATGTGTTGAATAAGAACACTTTTCCAACTAAATGATTTGCTACACATATAACACCTAAAAGTGTTGTTCACCAGAGAATGTGTTTTGTGCAAAATGAATTTACTTTTACAACTTGAGGATCTTCCACTCATGTTCCCAGAAAGAGTATGTGTCTGTCCATGCGTCGAGATATGCTGTATTAAATCACTTTTCATTACATATGACCTCCCACACAGGTCACACATATACTTGTCACTGCACTGGAATGATGGTGAGTTACGCTGTTCTCCAGTATCATCTTCATGTTCAGCAGACAAATAGAGAGCTTCACAATGCTGCTGACACTTGCAAGCTGTTGAAACTTCGTTGCACAACTTGCAACCCAAGACTCTTGCAGACAGGTAAGTCTCTGCCATGTCACTACCTGAAGGGATACAGTCAGTCTTCACTCTGTCATTTTCTTCACTGTAACACTCCACTGTGGTTCCTGGAGGTTCTTCTCCAGGGCTAGTCTCTATGACAGAACAACTGTATTCCTGCAATAAAAGAGCATAAGACTGTTACACTAACTTTATAATAGACATTCACTGTATTATTCTTGAGTTCTGAAAATTAAGGACAGTTTCTTGCATAGAGTAAAGTGAATTTAATATTATATGATCAACCACAATTTCATGCATAATTTATCTGTTTTGGAGTGTTTGATATCATATGTACAGGACAAAAAGGACATACAACACACAACTTGTTTTATCAATCATATGACCCTTTTACTTTTACACACCAACTTGTATTGCATGAAGGCTACAATCTGAAATATTAATAATTGTGTACTTTATGTCTGCATGAATCAAAACGGCTGTTCATTGTAAAGTGAGCACTTTTGAAAGCCCTGCTGCACATTCCATATTAAGGCCACCATATACCTAATTAACATTTTTCAAGAGCCTGGTCACATTATACATGTATTGGACAAGTAAATCTGTGATATAATTAGAAATGTAAAAAATTAACAATTGTGCTAATTCTTACATTTAAATGCATCAAAAATACAGAAAGTAAAGCAAATAATTTCTGTATTTTCAATCGTTTTCCTAACACTCTTAAGTCAATATTATGGCATGGAACTACTTTCTCTCCCTTTGTTACAAACTTTACAGGGTGCATTCCAGTCAGTGCACCTGTTAATATACACGCAGGCAGGGGCTGCAACATTTTTGGGTCTATTTCAAAGTTGCTCGCTTTAACGTGAACAACCTTTAGCTAAAAAATTATCATGGTTAAGAAATTTGATTCATATAAATATTAAAATGTGCAGGGAAAAATTTTTTAATTTGAATTTTTTAATCTACCCTGTTTCCGAATTTAAAAAAAATTATGTAAATGTCGAAATACTATTTCTTTTTCTCCAAAAATCACAATATTCTTGATTAAAGACTAAGGCACAATTTGTCCCATTATCTTATTTCCTACCTGGTTTTACATACAATGTAAAACAAAGTTTTTTTAGAAGTCTTTTTTTGCATAATATTTTTTATTTCGCATCTACCAGGTCTATATTAAAATGACATAGGTTCATAAATGTAAAAATAATTTTCAGCAGTAAAATTCTATCAAGAGTCTGGGGTGGTCGAGGATGGCCTGACAACATGGCCGCCACATTTTAGGTGGAAGGTGCAATGAGATTGCCCGGATGCCAGTTAACCATGGTCGGTTAACACATTTAAGAGCACAAGATCTCAGAGTGCTGTCGAACATTCGGACAGTGTGACTGGCCAACAGGCACAATAGATTTAAGCATACAAACACTCCATAATGCGCAGTGTTGTTAGGATCACACTGCATACACATAAATTAACAGACTGAGACATGTAAAGAAAGGAAACACAAGCATTATGGTTAAATATTGGTTTATTGCCCACAGCCGCCACATGGTAACAATATTTCCCAATACACAGCCAGATAAAAATGCCACACACCTTCTACACTAATATATATATATTAATGATGATAGTCTACACTTGAGCATCATGGAATTACACTATAATAAAATAACGTGTAAGCATCGCTGATCAGGATCCAGCTGGGTAAAAAAAACTGGAGTTAGCTGTGGCCACAGTGGTGAAGTCCAATAAAACTAATAAGATACAAATATAATTGAAATCACAAAATTCAGACTCCGTGGGACACACGTCCGTCCGTCAGCATGGCTACTTGACAACTGACAGCATGGCGGCCAGAAGGCAACTTTGGGAGGTATCCTTCCTACCAATACACAAAACCCTTTAAACAGAACACATGTTGATACGATAAACCAACAATTATTACGTCAAAATTATTATGAAAACAAAATGCCCTTCTGTGTTGACATACTGAGGAGTTGAAGAGTTTGTAATGTCACGTGGTGCTTGGGCACTGCGGTAACTATAAGTGACATCATGTTACCAACATGCTCTTTATATACGGGGACTCCCTTCGCCCCACTGGCTTTCCCCATTGCTTTTTCTCCACTGCACTCCCTATTCCACATGCACTAGGGTCATTCTCCAGGTGTTACTGGGTGTACTCTAGGATTAGGACAATAGCTGAGAGAGGAGGTATTACAAGACAAATGAAAAACGAGCAGAGTTTCCTGTATCATTACGTAGCAAGTATTTTGAAAATAACGGAGTACAAATTGAGGAAAATGAAAGGCATAATGTAGTGCATTAAACCTGTTGTTTATTACTGCTTTTACAATATAACAGTTTACATCCACTCTCTGTAGCCACACACTCTACACTGTTCACAGTGTGGGCACCTTTGCAACGATATACACAACACTTAACCCCCACATGAATATGCATAAGCAACAGCCAACATAGAGTATATGAGAGACACTTAACATATAAATATGCACAAGCATCATCTAATATAGAACACATCTGAAACACAACAAATAATACAGATAAGGTGTCTTACACGAATTTGCACAAGTACAATCCAACACAGAAAACCTATCAACTAAAAAAATAATTTATGCTATTCACAGTCTTAGGCTTCATGTGCTTTGGTATATATACCACTGTTTTTAATGTCTACAATTATCTTCATAACTACTGCGTCCAGGATGGCTCCATATTTTGTACACTGTCGTGTGCGCTTTTGTTCACAAATCCTCTGAAACCTTTGAAGCAAGATGGGTCCACATTCATTGTCAGTGTATGCAGTCATTATTGTATCTATGTCTCCTGTTACACCTACATTCTCTTTCCCACTCGCACACCCCACTGATTGTCGTGCACTAGTTCCAGCATCGTCTATCGTCTTCTTGTGGTGCTGCCTACATCTGGTCTACAAGTCTGGTCGCTTTGAGATCACTGTCTCCCTGGATCATGACTATTAGATAGCCCAACCTATCAACAAAAACTCCCCTACCCACCTCTTCCCCTTTAGCACAGGACCTGTAATCCACAGAACTGCCAACCATAAATGAAGCACAACGATGAGTTAACTGGGAAGCTGTGTTGGATTATTACGAATGTTCATTCATAGAAAACCCTTTCCCTTGAAGACAATGGCACAGCATCATCACACATCCATGTTCCAAGGTGAACTTATTTCATTTGGAATGAGAGTTTCCAAGTGAATATTCAACTTTAACTGGCCAGCCATCTCTCACACGACACAATCTTGCAGAACTCTGTGTCTCGTTCCGCGGCCTTCCTAATTTCCTGTGCGGGAACAGGTAAACACTCGCTAGTCCCTAGCAGCAGATACAAATGTTGTTCAGACTGCTCCTCTGATGGAAGTGGAAGCCTTGATAGTCTGTCTGCATTACCAAGATACTCCTCACCCTTACATACTGCACTGTGTAGTTGAACCCTTGCAATAACACAGCCCATCTCTGCAATATGTTGGCCGTAAGCTGAGGAGTAACACAAAGTTCCTACAAGATGTGAACTACTGGTCGGTGGTCAGTGACTAGAATGAACTTTCTTCAATACACTATATATATATATATAAACATCTTTATCGCCAAGATAATGGCAGATGCATCCCGATCAATCAATTTGTGAGTACATCATTTCAGCTGACGAATGCGTTTGTGAGGCAATGTCAGTGACTTTTCAAAGCCACCCGGGAACATATACCTGATAACTGCTCCTACACCATTACAGTGGCGTCGCAGGCCAGCTTGACAGGTAACTTGAGGTAGTAGTGGGTAACCATCTGAGAAGAGAAAATAAATACTTTCAAGTCGACAAATGCCTTACTTACGAACAACTGTCTAACCACTGCCAGAGGTAGTCCTATTACAACAGTGCATACAAAGGTACCAAAATTATGGCAATAATAGGCAACTACCTTACTATCAACTGGGACATCATGAGAGAGAGAACTACACTTTGGGCTCGGCGATTATTTATCATCAGTAATGAAATGTTTAGAGAATTTAGTATGCTTAAATTTTATTGTGCCGGATGTTGTGAGGCCAGATTTAGCGGTGAGTAGTGGAATGTTGCATAATTTACATCTGGGCACATAGTCTTTTTCAGAAATCTGATTACCTGAAGTGCTAACATAATTTTGAGTGCGTGCCGTAGTTCTTGATTGTAGCGGTTGTTTTGGGCTGCATGTTCAAAATGGTAGTTACGTAGTTATTGACTTTGTAGTTTGTTTTTTACATTTATATATTTATTCCCCAATTTAATGCGTGTGTGGTGTGGGGTCAGTCGAGCCGTCCCTTTAGGCTGCCCTAGTTTTTTCACAAAAGCGAGTCCACTACTCACGCCATCGTGATTTTAAATGTGTTTAATCAATATTGTTTTTAGGATGGTGCTACTTTAATGAGCCGTAAATAGCTGGTAGCCCATCTACTGTATTTTTTAATTGGTTTAATGTGTATTTTACAGCGTGTAGCCCTTAATGAGCGATGTCCGCCGCTACAGGTGCTACCAATTAATTTGCGTGAACTGTAAGATTTTCAGCACGTTAACTAGTGTTTCCACGCTTTTTATATTTTGTTGTAAATGTTGGAGTAATTTGAAAACAATTTTCTACCACTCGTTTGAAAAACCCACGAACATTAACAGAATCATTTGATTGTAAACTTGCTGAGCTCTAGGGAAAAAGTTAAGTATTTTAATGCCACTCATTAATTTAGATGTTAGTTTGGTCTCAAAGAAATACTTTGGTAATGTAATTGTCTCAAATATGTTCAGCCTACACGCCAGACCTGTTTACACGAAGTGTAATTTACTTATTTTAATTGCTCCATTGTAAGGTCATGGAGTTGGGGATGCTACTAATTAATTATCTTGTTGAATGTTTATCAATTTGGTGTGAGATTCAATTCGCACATTGTTAGTGAGACCAAGTAAAGTTTAATGTATTTTGTGCACTGCAAATCACTTTGGTAATCAAGACTGTTTTTTTAGGAAACATTTGAAACTGTACTAATGAGTTTGTAATAAATAGTGTTGTGATTCTGAATAGTGTTTATAACTGTGCTAACCCATTCATGTCAAATTGTACCACCTGGTACAAAACCTGCTTCGACTCTGCTGATTGCTAATTTTTTGTGTTTCTTTTTTTTTCACGTACGCATTGGCTGGCTGAGACATCGCTATGGCTCAACACGTCTCGTTTGTTTACTCCCTTAAACGGGAGGAACTTGAGGGGTTGTTACTTGACCTGGATCTCTAAGTGGACAGCTGCATTTCCATTGCGCAAATGTGGCGCATGGCTGTCCAATGATTGAGGGAGCAGAACACTAATGTAGTGGCTCCGCAGGTGATTCCCGAGCAGCTGACGGCGGGGGTGAGTTAGTTTACGTCACTGGTCTTTCCCATTTCTAAGTTGCTAATCTCATCTATGGATAGAATCAAACCTTTCACTTCCCTCGAACCTTTCCAAATACTGTATTTTTTTTATTGCCATAGGCAAATTCATTGGCATGAACTTGTGTTCGGCCAAGGTCGAGGGTTTTGTGTCACAATTTTTGCGTGTAGAGCAGCAGGAAATTTTGGTACGTTCGTTTGCAGACTTTGAACAGCGAGTTTTAAGAGCATTTTTCCCCAATTTTTAATAAATAATGTTGTGATTTTCAATAGTGTTTGTAATTGTGTTAACCCATGCATTTCAGATTGTACCACCTGGTACACCTCATTCGAGGCCGTAGTTTTGTTTACAACTTTGGTACGTTTCAACTTCGTTAATATAAGACTTTAACAAGATAAAATGAATCACAAGACCATTTCGTAAACTAAATTGGCTGATTTGAACATAGTCTTACTTTCCAGCATTTATTCAATGGATACGTAATATACGGTGCTAGGGATGGAATACTAGCTGCTGCAATACCTCGATACCAATGATACTTTATAGTATAGAGTATCACATGAGAATATCCTAAAGTATCGAATTTTAACATTGTGCTAATGGGAATTACCATTCATGTTTTATTCATCAAGCCCAAAATTACAAAATTCCCATAATATTTACATACTTATGTTTTATCGCATAATTATTGCTGCTGCGTAAAAGTCGCACAATTAATTTTTAAATAATGAAAGGTGGAAAATCTTCTAAGAGTCGTTTGTAACTACAGCCGCGTAGCCCACGTCACAAGTGGAACAGATGGAGGGGGAAGAACCGAAGCTGGAAGTACAGTGACTAGTTGTAGTAGTAGTTATGACTAGTTGCTAGGCAAACACTTCCCCTCTTGCCAGGCGTGTAAGGGGAAGAAGCAAGGCCACACACATAACTTGCACCGCCGGCGCCGCGCTGGTCTGGAGTCACTGGATGGATGGAAAGTTGCAGCACTTCACACCCAATTCTCTTTAAAATATGACATTTTCAACAATAAAATATTATTTATTTCCATTGCATCGCAGCATCACCACATCATGTGTTCAGTTTCCCTACTATCTACAGCAACGTTGCCACATAAAGAAAGTTTTTTTGCATTCCCAGTTTTCTATAGTAGACTTTCATAGAAAAATGATTACACAGAGAATTGTAAAATGCTGTATGTTTGCATCTTCAGGTGCATAATAAATGAATTGCATGTATAGGTATTGTGTGAGCAAATGGTAGCCGGCAAGCAATGGCGGCAGATACCTCAGTGCACAACCGATTCCCATACAACCTGTGTGTAGACTTCTCAAGTGCCATCTGACCATGATACCACCTGCATCATGTTTAAAAATGCCTAATTTTCTGGGGGAAAAAAGTGGGTCGTACGTTGAAAATACATGTATTCATCACAACTGCTAGAATTGTAAATTGTACATTTTGCAACTTTTGCAGTGGTATGCACAATACTTAAATCACGAAAATTTCATTTGAACGTTTCAATTCATTATAACAAAAAGAATGATTTGATTTTTATGTTTGTATTAATTTCATTAGTAATCAAAACCATTATTTGTTTTGGCATACTTGGCAATTATCTATACAAATTCTGGTTTGTCAATTCTTGAATTTGGTTCATTGTGAGTGTTTCTACAATCTAAATAAAAAAAAATTTCACACATTCCACACCATTGTGTCTGAAATTTTTGAGAAAGCAGTAATTACGACGGAAGCAACATTATGCAAGGCAAGGACGTAGTGGGAGATATACAATGATAGCTACTGTAGCATTGCTGTACGATTGTGATATCTGCAGGAAGTGTCAATCCATTCTCAGTATGTCGCTGAGCAAGAGTAGAATTTTTCTGTGTGCGATGTAACCTCTCAAGCATCAAAAGCAAATATGGAGAAGAAATTTGTACATGCAGGTGCCGCAGATTTTAGTTAAACACATCATGTGAGAAAGATGTACATGTACACATTATTTCTTGTAACTGAAATACCTTATCTGGCTGCAATATCATATCAAACTTTAGGTAATGGTGACAAATAGACAAGTAGGCTACCAATAATATATAAATGGACAGAAGCATAATTACTCATAGTTTAGTACTTGTGATCAGGCACACACTCAACCCACACAGATAAGTTTCCAAAAGTCCACCTAACCTCTGCAACAAACAGTTTCCTCTGTAGCTGCAGCCCACAACAAATCCAACCTAAAATTGGCCCCCCTGCAACTTCTTTGAATATCAGACTCACTAGCCTTACATACCCCTTTCCAAAGCAACTATAAATGTGCCACAGAAAACTTGATGTATCAACTATAGCGCCAACATTGTAATGCAGAATACGACCTCACCACCATCACACTCGGGCAGATAATGAATAGCCACAGAGAAGACACTAAACACGTTATAGCTGGCCACACATCCACAACCTACAAGACAAACCAAGTTTCTGCACATGCAGCATCACGCAACAAAGGTTTCAACTCGTGCTACAGTACCACAGTAGCTAGAACCCTAACACCTTCAAGCATCACATGTGGGAATTGTGCTGGACAATGCTGCTGGTTAGCAGGTTTTCTCTGGGATCTCCCACTTCCCCCGCCCTTATGTTCCAGCACTGCTCTATACTCACCTCAATCACCCTCAAGACGCTGGGAATTTGCTCGTAAATTTACAACAAAGTCTCACGCCGCCTCTGGGACTCAATATACGATACAGTCAAACCTCATTATTATAAAACTGTGCGGATGTAAAAATTCTGCACTTTGTAATAACGAGTTTGGTATTAAACAAACAGGACAGAAAAACAAGAACTGCAAAAAAAAAATCACTGAATAGGCCTAACATGTTTTTAGAATGCGACAAAGTAAATTTTTGGCACATAATTACATAAGGAGAGGACCACAAGTTGCAACGCCTAATTTTGTCACGATTTTGAGCTGTGTCGGAATATGCCTGAAGTACATATTTGTGCGAACCTGTCCCCAGAAGTGACATCACAAGTGCTGTCTGAATTGCAAGTGAAGTATGCAAGTATATGAAGATGTATACTACTCAAATACTTGCGGTTTATGTGCCACCATTTTGAGAAGTAATAACTTTCTGCAACTATCAAGTTATTTGTAAACGTATTCATTAAAAGTGATCAGCTGGCTAATAGATGTTGCCGAAGCCAACAAGACAAGACTGCCTGACCGAATTCATCAAGTTTGGTCCCAAGGGTAGTTAAGTATGGAAGGTTGCAAGTACACCAGGTACCTGAATTCAGACACTGCGATAATTATTGTTGACAATGACGATAAAGGAAGATTGAACTGCTTTGCTATTTCCATTATAGTTATCTCCCCGCTATCCACTTCATTTATGATTTTGAGTTTTTCTTCCAATGTAAACTCGTGTTGTTTGAGCTTCGTCGTCACTGCAATGTAGTATGTGGAAATATCACAAACTAAAAATCACTATTTTATTAACTTTGCACGCTTTCAGACAGGGACGCCGCTGGGGGGGGGGGGGGGGGGGGAGAGGGGGTATCAGGATATACCCCCCCCCCTGAAATGAAAAAATATATAAAATATTTAAATAATAAAATTTAATAACACAAATAATCCTGAAGAATACTACAGACTCAGTCAATTTGTGCCATTCTTGGAGTTCTTTATTCAAGAAATAAGAGCCAGATTCCTGACTCACGAAAATACTCTGGAGAAGCTGAGTTTTTTCTTCCTGATGAATATATCAAACTTGCAGATACAGGAATAGAATTGTGTTGTGAAACCCGTCGAAACAATGGCCTGATGATATTCCTGTCCCTGCAAAGTTTGCTGGCGAACTTCAATGTGGAAGAGAACATGGCTTAAAAACACACGCTGCACACACCCATATGATTTCATTTCTGCGCTAAATGACTGTGGAGACATTATTTTCCCCACTATTCATTCCATTCTGAAAATAGCTGCACCTTTACCTACAACTACCACTACTGCTGAAAAGTCATTCTCAATTCTTCGTCAAATGAAAAACTGTCTCAGGAACTCAACTTCTCAAAATAGGCTTAACGGCGTGGCGCTTTTATCTGTTTATAGAGAAGTCAATATAGACCCTGAGATAGTCATTGATGTTTTGGCGGAAAAACCACGCACGTTGGACTTCCTCCTGTAATGAGTGGTACATAAAAACTTCACACTTAGAAGTCTTACAACTTTATTATTTTCAATTTAAATATTTGGAATTGAAATAAGTGTATCCAATTTTTCTGTTTATAACTTCTTATATTTAATTGGATTTTCTTTTTGTTCATTTATATAATGTATAAAAGAGTTTGAACTTTGAGATATTTTCAATGCACTGCTATCATAAAGTAGGAGGAGATTAATAAGCATTTTGTAGTTCTATCTCTGTGTGTTAGCCCATTTGTTGTAAGTAATTTGTTTAGGTAAAAATATGTGAAATTATAATTATTTATTCGAATATATTACAATTATAATTCCCCTAAGCATGAAGGAGGTTTGTAACATTTAGTGATTCTTCCATCTCTGTATATTAGCCCACATGATTGTAAACAGCTTATTTGACTATAAACATGTAAAATTATTACTTTTTTAAAACTATATAATAAGATGTTTACACCTCATTAATCATATACAGATTTTTAAAACTAATAAAATATAATATTATAAATTTTAGTTTTTCAAATATAAGAAATTTGTAATCACCCTTAAACATGAATGAGGTTTATATAATTTAATATTTTAATCCTAGTATGTTAGTCTATTGATTGTACAACTTTAAAAAAAATGAAATATAAGACATTTACGGTCTTTCTTGAACACAAAGGAGTTTTATAACATTTTGTGGTGGTATTTTTGTATATTAGCCCATTGGTAGAAATTATTATTTTTTTAACCAAACATTTGTTAGTTTATATATATATATATATATATATATATATATATATATATATATATATATATATATATATAATATAAAACACTTGTAATCCAACTTAAATCTGAAACATGTTTATAGCATTCAATGTTAAAATGTTATACTTTTTTTAATGCAATAAATTGATTTCCCTAGATTATGAAGGAGGTTTAATGCATTTGCAGTTCTGTCTTTGTATTTTCCCATCAGTAGTAAATCATTTTTCGACAAATTTTTCCAAATATTTGCCTTTAATATTATTTAATTATTGAAATTTTTTATCCCCCCCCGAAGTAAATTCCTGGCTACGCCCCTGCTTTCAGATAAAAACAATATCATTCAGTAGCAAGAGAAACAACTGCAATGTTGAAGCAAACTCCACAAAGTGAAATGTACTCGTTCGACCAATAAATGCTATGGGACTTTGGCCTGTTACTCATATTAATACACTATAACAGACCTGCCATTTTAATGGATTTTATCCGATTTTACGGATTTTTAACTAAAAAATCCAAACTGAAACTCCTTCGATTTTTTTTACTAGCAATTTGCTCAAAGCGCCCACAGCGGGGTGCGTTAGTTTCACTGATGCATTTGTTTGAAAGATTCTTATAATGGAGGTGGACCATTAAGCAAAATATTTTGGACATACGCCATTGCTTCAATAGTGTATGTCCAAAATATTTTGCTTAATTATTCACTGGCACGGGTATACAGATATCTATATAATTCAGTTCCACATGCAAAGGCCAAGGCCATTACTGAAAAGAACCTTTGTCGCTAATTGCCTTTTTACATATGCAATCCGAATTTGGTGACTGTGTTTTGCGTGTGGTATTGATATCACAGTGGTGAGGAAATGAAAATGATCGCAGATACAGTCGTACAAACGAAAGTACAAATGTGAGTGGAGGAAAGAATTAACATGCTTTGTACATTCCAAACCAAAACCACTACATTAAATATGTAAACGTCTTTCATATCCACGTTTTTTTCTGTAATTTACAATTTTTTTAATTCCAAGGATTTTATAGGATTTGACTCAATGATTCCAGGATTTTACACAATTTTTATACATAGGCACCAGGATTTCAGCTTCAGGTCTGGTAGCGGCCCTGCGCTATTAAATGATTACGAATTAACTTTCTTTGCATGCCATGCGGACAGAAGAGGTTCGAGAAGGTGCCCACGCACCAAATACATGCAGCCAGCACCTATAGTTACACACTTTGATGCTAGAGGCATACAATATTTTTACACTGCGTAAAGTAGCGTTGATTGTTTTGAATAAAACCACGGTGCCATGATTTTTACATTTATTTAAATGCTAATTTTTTTTATATTAACCATCCAAATTAAATATAAATTGTTTCCTGAACGACATAAATCAACTTTGCATTACATATTAACCATATTTCGTACAAAATGAATAAAGTATCATTAAAATGCATAGTATATTTTCAGGCACAACAAAATTGCTTTGTATAAACGGGAACTTCACATTAACCAGGTTTCTACTAACAAGATTCAACTGTAATCGCAGCTTCAATACCATACTCCACAACTTTATTGGCAAAAATTACATTATCTCGCTACATTCTAATTTGCTACCTGAATGCTAGGTTCACTACCAAAAGCGCCCATCAACCATATTGCGGTGCCATACAACTTACCGCCCAATGAAGCTGGTCTAGCCAGCAAAAAAAAGTGACAGCACAACCATGTTAAAATGGTGTGTGTGTGTGTGTGTGGGGGGGGGGGGGGGGGGGGGCTTTGGTGTGGTGTGGTGTGTGTGGGGGGGGGGGGGGCTTTGTGTGTGTGTGTGTGTGTGTGTGTGTGTGCGCGCGCGTGTGCACGCTGTTGACAAGTACTAGACTGGGAATACTTGAGTTCTGTAGTTAAAAATAAATATTAACTTTCAATTCTAGAAAACTTTTGTAAAAAATTTCTAAAGGGAATCGAAAATTTAATCTTTATTAACAAAAAAACTGCTTAAGAGGGACAAATCTGCTTGGTGTTTGTACACCAAGTACACAATAAAGTAAATTTAGTAACCAGAAAAACTTAATAAAAGGGGACTTCTTAAAAAAGCTTTATGGTAGTTAATGGATTCTTTCAAATCTCATACAGAGAGCTCAAGACAAGTAACACGAAATCACACATCATTATTACAGTATAAACATTTACTTCATAATAAGAAAAAATACATAAGCTAAAGTATTGGTTATAGCCATGTATTACCAACACTGATAACACAAAAACAGATATTTACATATTAAGTCTTGGAAATCATACAAATCCATTTCCCCTCATCCTCACAATCACACTTTTCTGCTACGGTACATCAACCATGTCACTGTGTGGACAAGAAGTAATATATTTTTCCTGCTGGAACAAGTTTTAAGTAGTACACTCATTTTGCAGTTTCTCATTATCCAAAGTAAGTAACTGAATATTTTCTTTCAATACCCCAGACACGCTCTCTTCCCTTAAGCAGTGAAAAAATTTATAATTGGTCACTGTGAATGATATTATGCTGACCCTTAGTTTAATGTTTCTTGCCATGACTGCTAAAAGATATCTCAGTAGTAGCTGACATTACAGGCATACCTAGATTCGGGAAGCTACTTCTAACAACTGAATATGTCTACAGAGACCTTTCCACCGCGTGTGTGTGGGTAAATATCGCTTTTGCAAGAGCCATCCAAAGACCAGTACAGTAGTTTTGTTGCATTGTATTCCTTCCGTACCACATACAACATGACTGCTGAGTAAGACAATTACTGCTTGCTTATCAGTAAAGTGTAAAAAGAAGTTTAGTGATGGTAGGGCAGGAAAAATGAGAAAGGGAAACAAGGAACTCAACTGTAATTAATACACCTACTTTGACATACAACTAATGTGCTAAACAGTTTACAAACAAAACCACACTGAGCATAGTGAGTTCAGCCATAATAAATATGATCACCTCAAAATATACAACAAGATTTCCTACTCAATTAACATCTAAAAAGGACACACCCCAGAATGAGTTCTTATATGATGGATAAGATTACTTTTCCAACTAAATGATTTACTACATAAATCACAGCTAAAGGGGCGCTCCCCAGAATGGGTTCTGCTATGACTAATAAGATGGACTAACTGACTATATGATTTACTACACAAATCACAGTTGAAAGGGCGCTGCCCAGAATGAGTTCTGATGTGCCTATTAAGAGAACTTTTCTGACTAAATAATTTACTACACAAATCACAGCTAAAAGGGCGATCCCCAGAATGAGTTCTTCTATGGTTAATAAGATTGCATTTCCGACTAAATGATTTACTACACAAATCACAGCTAAAGGGGCGCTGCCCAGAATGAGTTCTGTTGTGCCTGTTAAAAGAACTTTTCTGACAAAATGATTTACTACACAATTCACAGCTAAAAGTGTGCACCAGAGAATGTTTTTTGTGCAAAACTAGATTACTTTTACAACTTGAGGATCTTCCACTCATGTTCCCAGAAAGAGTTTGTGTCTGTCCATGCGTCGAGATATGCTGTATTAAATCACTTTTCACTACATATGATATCCCACATAAATCACACGTATACTTGTCACTGCAATATGGAGATGGTGACTTACGGTGTTCTACATTATCATCTTCATTTTTGGCAGACAAATAGAGCGCTTCGCAACACTGCTGAGACTTGCAATTTGCAGACACCTCGTTGCACAACTTGCAAGCCAAGACTCTTGTAGGCAAGGAAGTTTCTGCCATGCCAATACCTGAAGGGATACAGTCAGTCTTCACTCTGTCATTTTCTTCACTATAACACTCCACTGTGATTCCTGGAGGTTCTTCTTCACGGCTAGTCTCTATGACAGAACGACTGAATTCCTGCAATAAAAGAGTATAAGACTGTTACACTAACTTTGTAACAGGAGTCAACTGCATTATGCTTGAGTTTTGAAATTTTAAGGGCAGTTTCTTGCATACAGTAAAGCGAATTTAAACAGTTCCAGATGATTGTGTGATCAATCACAATTTCATGCATAGTTTGTGTTTCGGAGTGTTTGATGTCACATGTAAAGGATAAAACGGACAGATAACTTGTTTTAACATTCAGACTACTCTCCTTTACCTTCGACACACCAAACTGTAGTGTTTACATACTGAAATATTAATTATTGTGTACTTTGATGCTGGCTAACAGCCAGCAGCGCTAGAGCCCATGGCGGCGCTCACCATGCACGTGTCACGTGTCCCACATGTGCGCAAAGAGGCCAATAATTTTGAACTTTCATATATATGTTATTTTCAGTGTAACATGTGTTCTATTGTATTTGCAGGGTTTAATATGTCTTAAAAAGTCTTAAAGTGTTTGTTTCTATTTTAGATTGTTTGGTTATAAAATACAAAGTGCCTGCGGCACCAAGATTAAGAAAACTTAATATGCCGGCATGAATACTGTCATAAAGAGACACTAAAATAATATTGAATTTAGTTTGTGCCATTTTATTTTCAATAATTAAATATTTTACTCGGCGTACATAGCACTTCCGCTTATGTGAACCCCATAGGCGGCCATGGTAGGTCCGTACGACGCTTGTCTCTAGACAGTCTGTGGAGGAGAGCTGGCGAGGTAAGACACTGTCATGTACGCACTACAACTTTTGTTCACTAATTTAGGTTTCCATAGTTAATTTTGTTTACCAGTTAAACTTTGCTTGCATACGTTTTTGCTAGACATTTTCCCCAGCATTATGCTTCCGCTTTATTAATTTCTTGCGCCCTTGTGGCATTTGTAACTTAATTGAAGAGAAGGAGGAGGAAGATGTCTGAGAGGTCACGCGACCCACGCAACTTGAATCAAACGCCATCCGTCTATGTTTATGGGGTTTCATTATAACTTCTGCATTATTGCTACGTGCAATTTTAAGAGCTTTGATTTTATGTACGTATTTGAGGGTAATTTTAGTGCCTGAATATTTTACGGCAACATCGCATATAACCACGTGGCCGACAGACGGCAAGCCTTTGTATACGCCATCGTTGCATTTGAGAGCTTATTTATGTAACATCGTATGTGCAATAATTTGTTTCCCAGTTCTATGATAATTTTATTCAGGTTTCAATGTATTTTTCATATAAATTGATGCTTTGTGTACTTAACCATGCTGTCACGTTAATGTTTGATTTTAACGACATCAGGCATGCTACACACCTGCAATCACGTAAATCATAAAGAGAATAATTTTCTCAGCAAGAATAATCTTAAGTCTAAATTTAGTTTGCAGTTTCCAAGCAGAAATATTGCAACTTCACCTGCACCACGTAGTCCGCTACGAACTTCATCCAGCGGCATCCGGGGCATCTAAACTTGTTTTCACACATGTGTGTGTTTATTGTGAATACTCATCTCGTGTCCCATCTTGTTTTATGCATCATCAAGGGTTTCATTTGTAATTCAACGTGTCCTGTCTTCAGGGAAAAACCATCAGTCCACCGTAGCGGCTGTCGGCCCTCTTCCCTTGTGAAGGCTGTGCTTTCATGCACCTCGGTGAGATCATCCATCTAGGTGTGCACTAGAGTAATTGCGGGCTGAGGAGCACCCAAGTGGAATTGGCTAGTCATGACAGAGATAATAATTTCATTGGCACGTTGATTGTGCACAATAACAATAAAAGCAAGTCTGCAGTGAACATATATTTTATTCAGTAGTAACAGTGTCCTAGCCACATGTTTTATTAAGTGTTTATTTCCAGTGATGTTTAGTAAAAAGTTTAGTTGCCTACATGTTTGTAAGTACGCACGGGTGAGAGGGACACACAGAACCCACAGCATCCCTGAGAACCCTGAGTCTCAATAGTGTAGTAATTGGGAAGCACAGCTGGTGCCCAAATATTTGTGCTACGTTCGTCTCGTGTCTCACCGAACAGCGTCAAATTTATGTCTTCATGAAGTAAAATGGTTGTTCTCGTAAAGTGAGCACTTTTGAAAGCCCTGCTGTACAATCCACATAATTCCACCATATACAAAATTAACACTGCAATGTGCCTGGACACATTATTGAAGTATCTGTGAAGCAAATCTGTGAAATTATAAAAAAATGTACAAAAAATTACAAATTGGTTAATTCTTACATTTAAATGCATCAAACCACAGAAACCAACACAAATAATTTCAGTATTTTCAAATATTTTTCTAACATTTTTAATTCAGTGTTTAGACAACGAACTACTTTCTCTGCTTTGTCACTAACTTTACAGGCTGCATGCCGGTAAGTGCACCTGTTAATTTATATGCAGACAGGGGCCGCAACATTTTTCTATCTATTTATAAGGTGCTCACTTTAATGTGGACAACCTTTAGCTAAATAATTATCATGGTAAAGAACTTTGATTCATATAATTATTAAAATTAGCAGGGAAAATTTTTTAATTTACTCTGTTTCAGAATAAAAAAAAAAAACATAAAAGTCCAAATACATTTTTTTTTTTTTTTTTTTTAAATACACTGTACTCTTGATGAATGGCTGAGGCACAATTTCTCCCATTCTATTATTTTCACCCTGATTTTATGCACAATGGAAGGTGCACATTCTAGGTGGAAGGTGCAATGAGATTGCCCAGGTGCCAGTTAACCACAGTTCTTTAACACATTTATTAGCGCAAGTACACAGAGTGCTGTCGGACATTCAGACAGTGTGGCTGGCAGACAGGCACAATGGATTTAAGGATAAAAACCCTCCACGTTACGCAGTGCTGTTAGGATCACACTGCACACATATAAATTAACAGACTGAGACATGTAAAGAAAGGTAACACAAGCATTATGGTTAAATATTGGTTTATTGGCCACAGCCGCCACATGGTAACAATATTTCCCAATACACAGCCAGATAAAAATGCCACAAGCCTTCTACACTAAACACATACATTAATGCTCTCAGTCTACACTTATGTGCCGTGGAATTACACAATAATAAAATAATGTGTAAGCGTCGCTGATCAGGATGTAGCTGGGTAAAAAAAAAAAACGGAGTTGGCTGAGGCCATAGTGGTGGAGCGTTAGGTGACGGCACTCATGGGGGCAAAGAAAAGAGTTATGGTATAAATTAAATGATGGACAACACTACACGTATCAACTGAACTCACAAAACTGCAGAAACCATGGGACATACGTCCGTCCATCACCATTACTAATTGACAACTGACAACATGGCGGCCAGAAGGTAATCTTGGGCGGTATCTTTCCAACCATTACACAAAACCCATTAAAAAAACACACGTTGATACAATTAACCAAGAATTATTACGCCAAAAATATTATGAAAACAAAATCCCCTTCTATGTTGCCATCTTGAGGGTGAAGCCATTGGGTGAGACATGAGATGAACGATGACACAAATATTTACTGGTAATTTAGGCACCAGCGGTGCTTCCCAATCACCGTGCTATTGAGACTCAGGGATGCTGTGAGTTCTGTGTGTCCATCTCACCCGTGCATACTTACAAACACGTACGCAATACTAAACTTTTACTGAACATATTTATCATTTGAAAAAACATATGACTAGGACACTGTCATTACAAATGAAAGAGGTAAGTTCACTGTGAGACTTGTTTTTACTGATACTGTGAGTACAAATCAACATACCATGAAATTAATGATACACTTCATCATGTCTAGCTAACTCCGCTTGGGTGTTCCCCAGCCCGCAATTAATCTAGCGCACGCCTAGATGGATGATCTCACAGCGGTGTATGAAAACACAGTCTTTACAAGGGAAGAGAGTCAACAGCCACTAGGGTGGACTATCGATTTTCCCCTGAAGATAGGGCACGGTGAATTACAAAATGAATCCCTGATGATACATTAACAAGTGTGAATAATCGGCATCACTAACGCAAACTCGTCGGGGCTCGCCCTCCAGCACGTGAGTAGTGTGGTGACGGC
Source organism: Dryococelus australis (assembly GCA_029891345.1). Lineage (NCBI taxonomy): Eukaryota > Metazoa > Arthropoda > Insecta > Phasmatodea > Phasmatidae > Dryococelus > Dryococelus australis. The sequence goes on from CM057008.1 coordinate 34,359,097, forward strand.
CTATACACAGAGCCGGCTAGGACGGGAATAATTGCACTGTACACTAATTACACAATTACATAGACCCTTGAATGATACATGAAATAAGATGGGACACGAGATGAATATTCACAATAAACACACACCTGTGTGAAAACAAGTTTAAATGGCGTGGATGCCGTTGGATGAAGTTCGTAGCGGACCATGTGATGCAGGTGGAATTGCAATATTTCTTCACGGAAACAGCAAATTAAATTAAGACAAAATATTATTCTTGTCGAGAAAATTATTCTCTTTACGATTTACCCGATTGCAGGCATGTAACATGCCTGATGGCGGCAAAATTAAACATTAACATGACAGCGTGGTCAAGTAGAAAAAGCATCAATTTACGTGAAATTACAGGGAACCCTGACAAAATTTAACATAGAACCCTGAATAAAATATTGCACATACGATGTTACATAAATAAGCTCTCAAAAACACAATGATGGCGTATACAAACTTGGCGTCGGTCAGCCACATGGTTAAACACGATGTTGCCGTAAAATATTCAAACATGAAAAATAATCTCAAATATATACATAAAAACAAAGCCCTTAAAATTGCTCGTAGCAATAATGTAGAGATTACAATGAAATGCCATAAACATAGGCAGATCGCACCCGATTCAAGTTGTGCAGGTCGCATGACCTCTCCAACATCTTTCTACTCCTTCTCCTCGATTAAGTTAAAAATGCCACAAGGGCGAAATAAATTTGTAAAGTGGAAGTATAACGCTAGGGAAAATGTCTGGCAAAACGTACACAACCAAAGGTTGACCGGTAAACTAAATTGACTATTGAAATCTACATCAGTGAACAAAAGGTTGTAGTGCATACGTGACAGTGTCTTACCTCGCCCACTCTCCTTGACAGACTGTCCAGACAAAAGTGTTGCACGGCCCTACCATGGCCGCCTACGGGGTTCACATAAGCGGAAGTGCTATGCATGCAAAGTAAAATATTTTATCATAGAAAAAAAAATGCACAAATTAAATTAAATTTTTTTTTAATTTTATAATTTTCTTATGAATTTTTTATATCATTTCAGTGTCTCTTTATGACAGCGTTCACGCCAGAATATTAGTGTTCTTAATCTTTGTGCCATGGGCACTTTGAATTTCATAACCAAACAATTTCAAAATAACAACAAACACTTAAAAACATTCAAAGACGTATTAAACCGTGCAAATACAAATACAAAACACATTTTACACTGAAAAATAATACTTAGGTGAGAGTTCAAAATTATTGGCGTGTCTGCGCACATGCAGAACACGTGACACGTGCGTGGTGAGCACCGCCATGGGCTCTAGTGGCTCTGGCTGTGAGCTGGCGTCAAGGGGTTAGAGAGTTTGCAATGTCACGTGGTGCTAAGGCACTGCGGTAACTATTTGTTACTTCATGCTACTACACTACACTTTAAATGGGATCTCCCTTAGCCCTACTGGCTTATCCATTGTTTTTTTTTCCCCCTCTGAACTCCTTATGCCACGTGCACTAGGGTCATTCTCCAGGTGTTGCTGGGTGATCTTCAGGATTGGGATAATAGCTGGGGGAGGAGGTATGAAAAAACAAATGAAAAACGAGCAAAAGTTTGCTGTATCATTAGGTAACGAGTATTTTGAAAATAACAAAAGGTACAAATTAAGGAAAATGAAAGACATAATATAGTGTATTTAACCTGTTTATTACAGCTGTTACAATATTACTCTCTGTAGCCACCTTTGCACACTCTATACTGTTCACAGTGCTGGCACCTTAAACCATATACACTATACTCAACCCTCACATGATATGCATAAGTAACAGCCAACACAGAGTATATGTGAGACACTTAACATATAAATATGCACAAGCACCATCTAATACAGAAAACATCTGAAATACAACAAATACTATAGATGAGGTGTCTTGCATGAATATGCACAAGTATCATCCAACACAGAATAAATATGAAATGAAAAACTAATTAATTTATGCTATCCACAATCTAAGACTACATGTACTTTGGTAGATATACCAATATTAGATGTTTAAAAAAAAATTATCTCCGGAATTTGTAGCATTGCAGCTCTCTCTCTCACTGTGTGTGTGTGTGTATATATATATATATATATATATATATATATATATATATATATATATATATATATATATATATATATATATATATATATATAAACGAAAATATATATATATATATTTTCGTTTTTCCAAATTTATTATTTTTCTTTCCTCATTTCATCAGTAGTAACAGACTTCATAGGATGATAGAGGATCTTTTCACTGGGTTAGTAAACTAAACACGTTGCCGTCACATTGCACGACATGGCGAAACAAGGAAAATAACAGAGGTCACCTATCGCTGATGTGACAGACTGCTTGAAAACAATATGTTTTCAATGAGGAAACTTTCGATCAACATATAGGGAAGCACGACCTTTCTTGGGTATCACAACAGTCAACGAGCCCATCACATCACAACAGTCCGTCGCAGCACAATAGTTTGTCAGCTGTCAGTCGGACAGCCTGCAACGAGTGATCATGTTACTCGCACCAACCAGCGCCCACAACTTCAACCTTCTTTTGTATTCCAGACATTTCAGTCCAAATATTTATTAAATTTATTTTCCGTCGGTGCGAGGCGTCAATAGGGCGCCGGGAGAGAAAAGTAACGATTCTCTCTCGTTTTCGTAACTCTTGAAGTGAGAAGTTTTGTTTTATGAAGGCTGCCATTCTGTCTTGGTTTTTTTTTGTTCGTCCGAGCTGCGAGTGTCAATTGTTAGTTTTTGCCGAGACGACAATAAATCTCCAGTACAAATTTAACTTCTTCTTTTATTAATTGGCTACCCTGCTATTCACATCAATAAACTTTAATTATTATGTAGTCAAAGTCTCCAACTCACACTGAGCTAGTTCGTTGGTGTTTACTGAGGACTGCAATGAGAGAACAGTACAGTAACCTGTTACAAGTGGCGCCCGACATTTCGGCCTGGATTTCTACACACGCCCTGCGACGTGAAGCGTACTAAGATTCATGCTCATCAATTATTCAAGAACCTGCCAGCCCAGCTGTCGCCAGTGCATCTGAGTTTTCATAACTCGTGTTCTAGGGTAAGTGTAACTGCATCAATCTCAAACTTCCGACAATGGAATCCAGCTGACACACCACCCAGTTTCCATTTAACGAACAAGACACCAAGGTAACAATAAACTTAGATTTCGCAGGATCATAAATTGGAAACGTCTCATTTTTTTTCTGTTAAAAATATTTGTGTATGTATTGCAATTTTTTTTTTTTTTGTTGTTTGTTTACTTTGGGCTGGTTGTGCCCTAGTGTAATAATACAGATTAAATGTTAAAGTAGTTCATAATGACGAGTCAGGAAGAAGCACGGGTGGATGAAGAGGAGAACTTTCTGGGTTTTGAAAATAATGGGGCACATGAGGAACCCGAAATTACTGTGTCCAATGTGATAGCGAGCCCATCAGGCACCGGTCTTGGAAATGGTTCAGGTCTTGAAAATACAAACGGGAAAACTCGGAGAACAGAAGCGCCTGGAATTGGTGAACAGATTAGCTTGTTCATAAAACTGGCTGCAGAACAAAGGGCAGAATTTCAGGAATTTCAGGGAAAATTTGACAAGCATTTAACTGACTTTAACAATTTTAAATTGACAGTAAATAACATGCAGAGTACATTAGATAGTACTATAAAGGTTGTTTCAGAATTAAATATTGCCCTAAATGTCAAATCGACAGAGGTTAGGGAAGAATGTGAAACTAATGCAAGTCAGGGTGTAAACAATTCTGTAGAATTGCCAAATGTTCTTAGTAGTGGAGGTAAAGTTGCAAATTGCCAAAGTAAAATAGACACTGAAGAGCATTATTGTGAAAATAGGTGGAAATTATAGAGTACAACTGCCGTAATTTAGAAATTGAGGCAAATGAAATTCATGTAATACAACAAAAAAAAAAAAAAAAAAAAAAAAAAAAGGAGGGGGGGGGGGGGGGTTCAAATCCTCAAAAAACTCTCACCGAATTAAAGTCAAGGTTAGGTGCAGCGGTTCTTTTGAAACAGCCAAGGGTCTCTCAAATTACAGAAGTAAATTATTATTCTGAAGATGGGGGGGGGGGGGGGGGGGTAAAAAGGAAGAATTATGGTTGTGCGTTAAGTAAATTTAACAGTGACAATGTTGAACAAAATACAAAATGTGTTTAGTGCCTAACTTGTTTAGGATTCATGAGTTATTCAGAACAGAAACTGTAAGTGAAAAAAAAGAGAAATAAAGGCATGATTAGGGAGGTAAAGAAGACTTACAAGAGAAAAAAGAAATGCAGTTTCAGGTGTAAAGAAACGGTGAAATATGTTGTGAGGAAATGTGTTTGGAAGAAGAGAAGATTGTGTAAAGTGAGAATGATGAGGAAGAGAAAGACGAAACACGGTATAGTCCGTGATTTCATCTAGCCTAATATGATTAGCGTCAATTCATATGATGTCATTTTTATTTATAATGTAGGTATTGTCTTTCTACAAATTAAAGCTGAAGGTCACAATTTACACTATGCTAACTGGCATGTCTCGTTGTTGCGACCCTTGGGTTTGAGTAACATGAAATTGCAGGATAGTGGATGATCTAACGTAATGTTTGGGTTATGGTGCATAAAAGAGACAAAACTGTCATAGTTATATAACAATGGTAAACATGTAAAGGTATAAACTGCTAACCAGTTATCTTAATTGATGTAACAAACCTTGAGTTTAGAGTGAAACCAAATGTGACGTAATTTGTTCTTATTTCATTATTCATATAATGTCAGTTTATAATGTATTAACTTTTGTAATTGAACGTGAGAAAGTTGTATTGAAATTTTTAAACAGAAAGTAACGTGATTATTTTGTTGCAGTTAAATTTGTTACGGGTAGTTAGGCCTATTATGATTAATCTAAATAATTTATTTTATAAATTAAATTTATTTTATAATAACTATTTGCCAAATTGACCTTTGACCAAGGGCAATACTGTTCATGGAACATCAAAAAGTTGAGTGAAGTAATGGCTTTTGTGAAGAAGACAATATAAATTTACAATCATGGGGGTTTTCTAATATGAAAAAATGATTATTAAAAGTGATGAGTTAAAATACAGGAAGAAACTGTATAAGTTATGTATATATGTTTATAAATTTGTTAACGAATCATGTTGTGAGTGATAAAAAGTTTCATAATTGACTGTCCCTCATCAAACATAAAGATTTAATTTTGAGGACGACAATGTATAATGCTGTGTTTTATTATATGATTGTAATTGAAAGTTAGGGTGTATTGTAATTAAATCAAAGCACAGTATGTTTTGTGTCATAATGGAAAAACATTATGAATTAATTTTTATATTAATTTTGTCAATAGATTTTGATCATTCTCAAGACAGGTTGTTTGTATGTTGATGTTTATTACATGTTGATTTTGAAAAATGTTGAGGTATGATGCAGATTAATTGTGAAAACCAAGGAAACATAGTTTGAATTTGTACTTTATTATAATTATGGAGTGTGAACTTGTGTAAAATGTGTATTATTGATATTACTCCCTTTATGATATCCATGTTTAAGAATGTAATTTTTTAAAATGAAAGTATAGTTTTGAAGTATATAAAAATTATTTAAATTTAACAGAGTATGTTAAATCAAAAGTTATAATTAACATGAAAAGTTTTAAAAACATATAGAAGAAGTGTGGAAAGGTTGCTCCAATGTGTATAATGTCCTTGGATCTTAGCAATAAGAGTAAGTTTTTGGGTGTGACAGGTCTGAGTCCCTTTCAGTTAACAATGACCTAGATATTAAGATGTTTAAAGTAAATGTGGCAGTGGTTTTTATAGTTTTTGGGCCAGCCCTGGATTGCCTTAATTTTTTTTTGTGTGCTGATCCAAACAAGGAATTAAAGTAATACTGGGCAACTGTACAAGCAACATGACATGTGTAGTGGATACCCCCTCAACTTTAGCTGGAAAATGGAAAATAGATACTGTAAAATAATTAGAACTGTTTTGTTTAAAATAAACATAATAAAATTTGAAAGAAAAAAAAAGTTTTTTTTTTAAATAAAAGAAATACTGCAAACAATATTTCGAAGCATGATGATCATAATTTAAAAAAATTTTGTGTGAACTTTTTTATGGGAAGCTTTGAAGTAATGTGATATTTTACTGTAAAATTACAAATTAAAAATTTTTAACATTGTGTTAGTTAAGTAACAATCTGAATGTGTTTACAACTCTGCATTGTTTTGTTGTAATTGACCTAGCATAAAATTGTAAACAATTTTTAAAACTTTTTTAACGAATATTTTTCCAATTAGGTATGTTGAGTTTTTTTTGGGCCAGGTCTGAGGTCCCTAGAGTTAATGTTGGCACTAATCTAACATGAAGGGTACGAGCTCCCTTTTCTAGAGTTAAATAGCGCTGACCTCATATAAAAAGGTAGGAGCTCTCTTGAGGCCACTTGAGTTAAATTTTGCACTGACTTAAAGTAAGACAGTAGCTCTCTTGTTGACCAGACCTTATATAATTTGTATATTCGGGAAGTATTTAAATTGTCTACATTTCAGTCAAGGATAGTAATTCATTTTATATTTAAGGGGTCGTGGCAATGATAACTTGTTTGTTTTCTATATATTTTTGTTTTTCCAAATTTAGTATTTTTCTTTCCTCATTTCATCAGTAGTAACAGATGTCATAAGATGATAGCGGATCTTTTCCTTTTCACTGGGTTAGTAAACTAAACACGTTGCCGTCACATTGCACGACATGGCGAAACAAGGAAAATAACAGAGGTCACCTTTCGCTGATGTGACAGACTGCTTGAAAACAATATGTTTTCAATGAGGAAACTTCCGATCAATATATAGGGAAGCATGATCTTTCTTGGGTATCACAACAGTTAACGAGCCCATCACATCACAACAGTCCGTCGCAGCACAATAGTTTGTAAGCTGTCAGTCGGACAGCCTGCAATGAGTGATCATGTTACTCGCACCAACCAGCGCCCACAACTTTAACCTTCTTTTGTATTTCAGACAGTTCAGTCCAAATATTTATTAAATTAATTTTCCGTTGGTGCTAGGAGTCAACAGGGCGCCGGGAGAGAAAAGTAAAGATTCTCTCTCGTCTTCGTAACTCTGGAAGTGAGAAGTTTTGTTTTATGAAGGCTGCCATTCTGTCTTGGTTTTTTTTGTTCGTCAGAGCTGCGAGTGTCAATTGTTTGTTTTTGCCGAGATGACAATAAATCCCCAGTAAACATTTAACTTCTTCTTTTATTTATTGCTATCCACATCAACAAACTTTCATTATTATGTAGTCAAAGTCTCTAACTCACGCTGAGCTAGTTCGTTGGTGTTTACTGAGGACTGCAACGAGATAACAGGACAATAACCTTTTACAAACTCTATTGTGTCTAGGATAGCTCCCTATTTTGTGCACTGTCGTGTGCACTTTTGTTCTCAAATCCTCTGAGCCATTCTAAGCAAGATGAGTAAACGATCATTATCATTGTATGCAGTCATTGTTGTATCCGTGTCTTCTATCACACCTACATTCTCTTTCCAACTCACACACCCCACTTATTGTTGTGCAATAATTCCAGCATCTATCGTCTTCTTGTGGTGCTGCATACATCTGGTCTTCAAGTCTGTTCACTGACAAATCACTGTCTCTCTGGATCTTGAATATCAGAAGGCCCACCCTATCAACAACAACTCCACGTCCTCTCCTTTAACATAGGCCATGTAATGCAGAGAACTGCCAGCCATAAATGAAGCATTATGATGAGTTAACTGGGAAGCAGTGTTGGATTATTACGAATGTCTCTACCAAACATGAGGATACTGGGTGTTTCACTTGTAACAGAATGAAGTATAATACAGAGATCCAGCAGAAAACATTGTGGGGCAAACCCCAATGGCACTTGGGAATAAAAAAGGACTGAGTATATTTTTGAAGGTCTCATGTTTTCTGCCAATCTGTTTGTAAATGTGTAATATGGTAGTGAAAAGATATGTGTAATACCATTGTGTTTACAAAACTGCAAATTTTTCCAAAGAGAACTGTATGAAATTATCAGATACAAGATTATCAGAAATACTGTAAGAAGAACAACAGCCCCCCCCCCCCCCAACTGTAAAGACTGTATCCGAACTATGCGATACAACTGACAATCCTCTGGCCATTTTGAAAAACTTTCTACAACCACTAAGAAGTATTTTACAAAAAAGGTCCAGGCAACGTTAATATGATCTCTCTGCCAATGTCACCTAGACAAAGTCCATAGTAATAGTATGTATTTTTCTGACATTGAGGTACAGTGTAAACATGCCTCACACTGTACAACCAACTTTTCAAGATCTTCATCTATCACGGGCCACCACATATAGGACCAAGCCAAAGTCTTCATTTTACAAATTACAAAGCAATTTGAATGAAATTCTTACAAAACCTTTTCCCTTAAAGCCACTGGAGTAGATGTATAATGCCGATCCAGGCACAGCACATTTTTTGGGGTTATTTCTTCTAAAATTACAACAAAAAATGCAGTACACTAAATAGGGTTATTTTGTCTAAAAGTACAGGAAAAATTAAAATACTCAAAATCTGAAATTGGATGAAAAAATTGTGAAAATCATGTAATTTAATGTAAAAATCAAGGTATTTGAAGGTTAAATTTAAGCTCTAAAAGCTTTTAAAAAAAGAGCTCTCAAAAAAAAAAAAAAAAACAAGAAAATTTGAGCAGTTTTCCAAAAATGAGCACACACAATTTGACACAGGTAAAACAAGCAAAATTATGCAAAAATCAAGCAAATTTAAAGCTAAAACAAGCAAATGAGATGAAAAGATTAAAACTAATAGAATTCATAAATTTTATTCAACAAAAGTAAAACACCAATAAGACTTTTTAAAGTCTAAAAATAAAGAAAAATCTGAAGCAGATCCATTACTGAATCCATAATCCCAACCATAAACATTGTCTTTAAGCTCAGAAAAGTCATTTGATCTTAAATAATTTTTATCGATTTTTAAAACAATTTTGAAATTAACAATGTCCAATTCTTTATAAATAAAAGTTTCTGGTTTTATAATTTCATATCCAATATCCCAAAGTTCTAAAAGGTCTATAATTTGATCCATTTATAATATTAAAAATTTATATATGTTTTTATAAAAGTGTGATAATATGAGAAAATTTTAATTAGAATTATTATTTTTTATTTGATCTAATAATTAATCTGAATTTCTAAAAGCTCATTAAAATTTTTAATGCAACCACTCAACTACAAGTATAAAAAATTGTATTAAAATAGCAAAACAATTTCTTGTTTCTGTAAAATCGTTTACATTATCCATTTTATTAAATTAAAAATTTATATATCTTCAGTGATATTTCCTTTCAAATAATCATAAGTTAAATTTTGTTGGCTAATTAAAACAACATTACAAATTGTACCATCCTCAAAAGCTTTTTTAAAATCAACACTAATATTTATATTTGTTTTATCTTTAACTTCTTCTGTTTTTCTATATATGGACAGTCAATAACATATAAAGGTATTCATCCCCAACATGAATAATAATTGATATCGCCATAATAATTTATAGTTGGCTTATAATAAAGTTCATTATTCATATAAATTGATGCATGTCGCTTATACTAGTTACCATAAATGATTACGACTCATCTCACTGCAACCCTAGTGTACACTTTTACACTCGTGAGATTTAAACCCCGCGTCATTTCATACATGGAAGTATTGGTCTACCACAATCCTGGAGGGTGGCCAGACACATGGATACGAGGGGTTGCGAAAGACAGCGGAGCGTTACTTTCCCTCCCCGCGCTGAGAGCCTACAAGCCATCAGCTGCCTCGGGCCATGCACAAGCGCCACTGAGGATACGCAAAGGCAGAGAGATGACCAGAGGGTGCTACCTCCACTCCGGCCTTGCACCTGAGGACGTCACATGCCCTCCCCCGCGGCTGCCACAACACGCGCTGCCTCACTATATAAGGCAGTGCGCGGCGGTCCTCGCCAGTTGTTTCTGCAGTCTTCTCCGAGCACCTGGGTGCTGGAGTCTAGACTACTACGAGCCTTTCAACAGCCCTTCCAAAGGCTGTCGCCAATAACTTAACAGTCTTTAGCAGCCACCAGAGGCTACCACCATTGATGTCGTTAGAGCTCTGCAGCTCCGCTACCGGACGCTCCAGCCACGTCAATAGCTACCAGAAACTTTCTGTACATAATACATTCCACGCGTAATTCTTTCTTTGTCTCTTACAGACACCCCTATAAGTAATCTTTGACAGTTTTTCACGTAACTTCCCCACTTAGCTTAGGACTAGGTCTCCTACACCTGGATTCCGTAGGATTACTTCCAACCACTGGTCTGCCTGGCAGGAGAGCACGTGTCACCGTGTTTAATACGTCTTTAATAAACACGGCTTTGTTTCTCTTATCCCCGAGTCTCATTCATAGGGTAATCTGTCACCAATTACTGGGAGAATCTCAAAATGAGCACCGCCGACCGGCGCTGGGAAAGTATTATTATTTCCGCAATTAGCTACAACTGGAGACTACCCCTTAGGTGGCTCCAAGTTGAAAACACACCCATTAGATGGCCAGTTATTCTATTCCCACCACGTATACAGTTACTGGAGGAATAGAATAGACAAGCCACAACCACGAGCAATACTTCTCAATCAGGGAGAGACGGTAAATCTGAGTTGTATCCCTACTGGAGCACCTGGATGCTGGCGGGGGTATTTGCTTGGGTATTACAGTCTGGCCTTGATTGGGAAACTCACACCCAGTGATAATCTTGGCAACCCACACAGCTCCAACGCTTCTGATCAGCCCGCATCAGTGGGGGATCTTCTGAAGCACCGGAGCTCGCATTGGTAAGACTGTCGCCACGCAAAACTAAGTTAGGGATACCCGCATCCGTGATGCTTATTTAGAGTTCTCTGTAATTACACTACTCTATGCCACTCAAGGTGAGGCACGGTGACAGGAGAGAGGAGCAAAGAGTTGCACGCTTTGCTGCCAGACAGCTAGCTGGTCTAACCCCACTTCCAGCTAGCCGATGAGCTGAATGAGATCGTGCCATCCTACTTTGTTCATCGGCACCATCTATGACGACTGCCGTAAATCCCGCTCTTTTCCCGTCAGCACCTCTACGCACATACCCAGCCTGTCACCTTGTGGTAAGAGGGTTACTGAGCAAAACCGAGGACCAGCTAGGCGTGTCGAACAGTAACTTCTGGAGCAGGGCATCAGAGGACTGGAACAGCGAGTTCTACTTCGTGACACGCCGTGCCCTTGCTAGCACCTGAGCTGAAGACGAGCAATGTAATCAACGATATTCCGCTACTCCTCGCCCGCAAACCACTAAGGCATAAATCCCTAGCACCTACCGCCCGTCACCGACTACGGCTAGTTCCGAAGCAAGGCACAAGCCAGACCCCTCCAAGGGGCTAAAGAATCGTAAAATCGAGAACGTTGTTCCAGCTCGTAAAGCCACATACCTGACTGCGATATCCAGCCGTAATTAAGATTTAAACCAAACCCGCATGCACAACCGACCTGAGTGCAACTAAAGCCACACGACAGTGATCCAGCCTTAACTATCAGACACGCATCAATATAGTACCTAATTTTGTTCTTGAATTTCTAAAATCATTAAAACCCAGAAAAAATTTAAAACAAAGACCAATTTCAATATCTAGATTCCAATTTTCTTTTAGAAAAATTTCATTTCTACCATTTTTAACAAAAATATTTCTCACATTACAATGATAAAACATTGAAGCATGCACATATTGCTCGGTGCAATTTTTTCTATTAGTTTGGAAACCCACAATTACAAAATCAGGCATGTCAAATTGTAAATTAACTGATCTTTTATCTCAAAGTTAAAAAAAGTTGTCCCAGCAGGAACTTCTTTTTCTAAAAATTGCCAATACTTAAAACCAAAATGAATTTTAGGATTTTTATATCTATTTTTTTAAATTGCAATTGATGTGTTAGCTTCATATTCAACAATAGGCCACATAATTTCTAATTTTTCAATAACAATTTTACCTGGATCAGCATAGGTTTTATCAACCGAATCATCTGCTTTTTTGGTTTAATAAACAAATAAACAATTGGTATCGGACAAATTTTGCAAAAAAAAGTGATTTTGTAAGCACCCTTCCAGTAAACTTCATTATTATCGTAAATAAAACCAAACAAATATCTTAATGGATACATTATTTTATTTATTTTATAACTACAAACAGATTTTACTCTAAATTTATTATCAACACCAGTAGACTAAATAATTTTGTTCACCTGATGATCTTAGCAAAATATTCATCATTATTGAAGTTATACCTGGATTATTAACAGCCTCAATAATCTGTCCATATTATGAAATTCCTACTCTAGAAAACTGAAATGTAAAAAAATTAGAACAAACATCAATATTATCTAATTTTTTGTATTTTGCTTTATCTCCAACTTTATCCCTTTTTAGTAGGTGACATTCTTCCAAAAACATAAGCATCGTTTGGAAAAAAACAAGCCATCTCCTATTGGAATATCAAATTCTATTCTATTATTGTAAACATTAAAATGTTTATGAGTTTGATCAGTTGGGGGAAAAGTTTGTCTCTCAAAACTCTCAATGCTTTTATAACTCATTTATAAGTGTGTGTGTGTCTCTCTCTCTCTCTCTCTCTCTATATATATATATATATATATATATATATATATATATATATATATATATATATATATATATATATATATATATATATATATATATATATATATATATATATATATATATCACCTGATATATTGTTCACCTGATGATCTTAGCAAAATATTCATAATTATTGAAGTTATACCTGGATTATTAACAGCCTCAATAATCTGTCCATATTATGAAATTCCTACTCTAGAAAACTGAAATGTAAAAAAATTAGAACAAACATCAATATTATCTAATTTTTTGTATTTTGCTTTATCTCCAACTTTATCCCTTTTTAGTAGGTGACATTCTTCCAAAACATAAGCATCGTTTGGAAAAAAACAAGCCATCTCCTATTGGAATATCAAATTCTATTCTATTATTGTAAACATTAAAATGTTTATGAGTTTGATCAGTTGGGGGAAAAGTTTGTCTCTCAAAACTCTCAATGCTTTTATAACTCATTTATAAGTGTGTGTGTGTCTCTCTCTCTCTCTCTCTCTCTCTCTCTCTATATATATATATATATATATATATATATATATATATATATATATATATATATATATATATATATATATATATATATATATATATATATATATATATATATATCACCTGATATATTGTTCACCTGATGATCTTAGCAAAATATTCATCATTATTGAAGTTATACCTGGATTATTAACAGCCTCAATAATCTGTCCATATTATGAAATTCCTACTCTAGAAAACTGAAATGTAAAAAAATTAGAACAAACATCAATATTATCTAATTTTCTATATTTTATATATATATATATTTTTTTTCCATGGTTCTTTTTATAATTTTTATACTTCTCGATGAGCAATTGGAAAAAAAAACCTACCATTTATTTGTGAATTACAAAATATTCGCAAAAAAGTAGAACAAGTAAGTGAACAAAATAAAAATTTGATCACAGCACTAGTACCTGTTGCTGCAAAAAATTTAGATTATCCACCAACAACAGAAGAAACATCATTTGAAAAAAAGAATTATTTGCAGAACAATAATCTCCTAATTTGGAAGAGCAAATGGGAATAGTACCATTGAAAAATTTACCACCTATAGCAGATGTTTCTACTATCAATCTCGGAAAAGAAATTTCTGAAAATATTAATGTTATAAACGAAAAATTTGGTTTACGAGGAGTTGGTCAAGATTTTGAAATTGATGATACAAAAGTAAAAATAGATGGTAATTTTTTATTTGTCAAAGATAAAAAAATATAAATTAACAGAAGGTCTTATTAATTTGTTAACAAAACATACGTATGAAGAACTCAAAGGTAATTTTGATATTGTAATTTAACTTAAAAATTACAAAGATATTATTTTAGCAACCAATGCTATATTTCGAAAATATATTCTTATTAAGAAAAGGAATAATCCAAGTTCAAGTAGTAATACGAAGTATATTAAGATAATTAGTACAATTTATGATGAATACATATAAAAAATTCACAAGACAAAATCATTACCAAATACACCAGAAAGAATGGTTTCTCCCAGAACACATAAATCTGGAGAAGGTATGAAAAAATACAATAATTTGCCCAAAGAATACGTTTGGATGGATGATTTTTGAAAATTAATTTATAGATTATTAGTTATTCAGGGTGAAGAAAATGCTGGAAATAACAGTTTTTACAATGAAAAGGTGAACATAATGAATATGTTATGCAATTAATTTTCTGAATTTTTTTATAAATAATCCAAAAGGTATATCATATCTTATAAGAGTTTTAAATGTTATTCCATAAACATTTTGAAATTCTGAACACTATGGAAAAGGTGTGATAACTGGGCATTAAACAATTTAAATTTGCCCAGTTATAATCATTGTGGTCCATTTACAAAATTAAATGAGACTTTGAAAGCGGTAATAAAGGAGTAAATAAATTAGATGAAGCATGCAAATATCATGATATTGCTTATCGAGATCATAAAGATTTATAATCTAGACATGAAGCAGATAAAATTTTACAGAAAGAAGCAAAAGAAATTATGTGAGAAAAAATACTCCAATTGGTGAAAAAATTGCTTCTTGGTTAGCGTTAAAATCATCTAAATATTTGTTACTAGCTTTAACATATTGCTTATAACATTGTGATATTCGCCCTCTAATTCCTTTTTTCAATCATTAAAAATCATATCATAATTGTGTAATAAATGTATTGGTTGTTTTAGTCATTTTTAACGTTGCATCCCACGATAAACCTGGTGCTGTACAATACCGTGCAGGATCTAAATCATAAGAATTTATACATGTATTTCTAAAATTTTCGAATATATCTGCTAACAATAATACATCACTTTTGAAATACAAATCATGGCATTCACCAAGATTTGTAATATTAAATTGGTTCCATACGCGTTTTGCATGCTCAAAATCAGTGTCAGTTATATCAGATTCATTTAATTTATTGAAAAATTCGCTCTTTGGTGGAAGTTCTGTTTCTTCAAATTTTTTCCAACTATCCATATAATCATATGGATTAACACATTTTTTTAATAACTAAGTTCTTTTGGAAAGGAAAATGTTTTTGTGTGTGTTTCATTTGATCTTTACATAAATCGGATGATAATTTATCTAAACTACTAGCCATAAATTTAAATGTGTCTATAAATTTCATTTTTAAATTATCTATTTGTTTCCCACAGCTAATAAAGTTTTCTTGTTATTTACAATTAATTCTTTATTTTTATCATCATAACTTCCTCTTTAATAAATAAATATGCATCATCATATCCAGCTAAATTATAAAAATAAAGTGGAACAAAATTTGGTAATTTTAATTTTAGATAACAATTATTATATACTGGATTAATGAATTTTCCACTTATATGATCGTGGTGACATACTTTTTTATTTTCCTCACATATTCACATTCACATACAGTACATCTTTTTGATTTTGTATATAATATTTTTTTCTTCTTTTGTTAGTAGATGGTTTGGTTCAATTTGTGAATATATTTCCCCAATTTCTTCTAATTCCCTTTTTATGGATTGTATAAAAACTTTATGAGCATTTAGACCTCAATATACTACTGGAGGCTTATAATCACCACAATTAGATACAATATAATAACAAAAACCAGATGCTTCGTGTAATTGATATTTCATTGTGTAAGATTCATCAGTCAATTTTAAATCAATGTTATTTATTTGTTCATTAGTAAGTTTATATCTTTCTTTAAGTGTTTCTTTGTAAAAACCATTATCAATATCATCTTCAGTTAAATTAGGATATTTTTGATTTAATTAAAATTTTTTTATTTCTCTTGGATTTGATTTAGTTGTTATTCTCTTTAATATTGATTAAAAATCTGCATAAATTGTGAATGGAACCTCCATTTTATGTTTATAATTTTTAAATTTTATTTGATTTAAAGTGATTTTTACAGCTTCATTTTTCAAGCAATCTTCAGTATGTGTATTAAATTTTTCTTGAGAATAAAAGAATTGAAGAGACATATCACATATGTAAGTTTTATGTTGTTGATTATTTTTTTGTGCAGAAAGCAGTTTCAATAAATCTTTTATCCAACAATAATTTGAGTTTGTATCATTTTTGAAATAAAGTAAATTTATATGTTTTTCCTTTTTATTTTTTGTAAGTTTTAGTGAGGGTACCATAGACTTTTCATCTTCAGTAGATTTTCCATTTTTGGTATATTATCAATTTTAATTGAATATTCAAATTTATCTATTACTTTTATCAATATTAAGCCCCACGTTTTTATATTTACATACTATTTGTGGATCTTTTTCTACTGGAAACAACACAGATTTTATTGCCCAAAGAAAACATTTTTGATCATAATTTTTAACATTTATGCATGTTTTTTTATTTATAGATTATACTTATTTATTGCTAATTGTATTACAATTATTTTATCTAAAGCTAATCCAGAACATTTTTTTTTTAAATTCCGATAATTGTGTAATATTTCTTGTATTAAGAATTTATAAAAATTTTTAAATATCTCCAGCATTCAATACTGTATAATTGGTTGGTTGAAAGGTGAACAATTGTACTTGATTATTTTCTTGCTTATGAAAATTAGCATATAATTTAAAACTGGTTTTCACACCTCTAAATATTTTAAGATTATTGTGTATTATATCTAATATCTAATTTTTTGCTGAAGTCAAAAAATGAATGGGCTGTACTAAATTAAAAGTATTTTCAATGTTATATGTCGATATCCTACTTTTAAAAGCTTTATTAACTAAGTAATTTTTGTTGCTTCTTCTTCTATTTTTTGCTAACAAAATAATTACTATACAATGGAAATATTTCTGTAAATTCTTTTTAATCTTTGGGATATAATTCATTGATACTTGGGTCAGCCAAAGGTAAATTTGTAAAATTATTCTTTGTTCTTTTTCTCCTCTTGTCTATAACCAGTAGCATAAAAAATGGTATGAGAGTTATAAATAGATTGTTTTCCCTTAGTCTAGATATATATTTTATTTTGAAATATTTAGCAATACGTTTCAACATCCTCATTGTTCAACACAGCTGTAATACAAGCCTCCGTTTTTTTTATAGTTTTATTTAAAAGAGAAAAAAATTATGAATAAAATGTAAAAACAGATATACTGAATAAATAAAAAAAGTGCTTAAATTACTGAGAAACCGTATTTAACTTCTTGTTATGACGATAATTTTTCATGTAATCACTAAAACATTTTTTTACATGTGAGTGAATGTTTGTCCTTACTATTTTTATTTAGAGAAAATAATTTTATAGATTTATTCTCATTACACACTTCACATGTTTTTGTTGGATACTTATCACAATTTTTGTTTAAATTATTTAATGCTGTATTGTATAAATGACAATTTTTATGCTTTTTGAGAGATTTATTAAACATATTTTCCACATTCACACATTACTTTATCTCTTTTTAATTCATAACGACTACTAGCATATTCACTTTAACATTTTTTACAGATGTTAAAATGTATATCTTTTGTACGTATAATATGGTGCAAAACTTTCTATGTTTAATAATTTGCCACACTTTTTACATTGCTTGTTATTATTTTCCATTTAATTTATTACAAAAAATATTTCATAAAGAGAGAAAACATTTTTTTTTAATTTCAAAGTTTTTGCAGTCTTATTAAATTTGTTTCCTTTTAAATAAAACAAACCAAAAAAGGAGGCTCTGCTCAACAAGTTAAACAATTCATATGAATTGACTAAACTATATGACCTCAAAATTGATTAATGGTATGAAGCTACAGAATTTCAAATTTATGAATCTAAGTTTGGCAAAAAAAAATGGATTGCATTCTAGACGATAATCATAAAATCACTTTACCAGATCGCTATGCAAAGATAATTGATGAAAGTAGCTTAAAAATGATGAATGAGGGGCGAGTTTTTATAGTGTATAAAGGTTTAAAAGAAATTTAAAATGCAAAATCTGTACATGATATTAAGTTTAATATTTAAATTCTATCAATATCTTTTCATCTGATTTGCTTATTTTAGCCTTAAATGTGCTTGATTTTTGCACAATTTTGCTTGTTTTACCTGTGTCAAATCCTACATGCTCATTTTTGAAAAACTGCTAAAATTGTCTGGTTTTTTTTTTTTTCTAAAAGCTTTTAGAGCTTAAATTTAACCCTCAAATACCTTGATATTGCCTTTAATTTTCATGATTTTCATGATTTTTTTCATCAAATTTCATATTTTGAGTTCCTAACTCTTTCCTGTACTTTTAGCCAAAATAACCCTATTTAGTGTACTGCATTTTTTGTAGAAATTTTAGAAGAAAAACCCCAAAAAAAGTGCTACGCCTGGATCGGCATTATACATCTACTCACTGGCACGACATCATCAAACATATATGTTCCAAGTGACGCAGTCGGGTGAGACACGAGACGAACAATGACACAAATACTTACTGGTAATTTGGGTGCCAGCGGTGCTTCCCAATCACTACACTATTGAGACTCAGGGTTCTCAGGAATGCTGTGGGTTCTGTGTGTCCATCTCACCCGAGCGTACTTACAACACATAGGCAATATTAAACTTTTACTAAACATCACTAAAAATAAACACTTTTTAAAATATATGTGACTAGGACACTGTCACTACTGAATAAAAGAGTTAAGTTCATTGTACACTTGTTTTTATTGTTATCATGCATACACATCAACGTGCCAATGAAATTATGATTATCTCAGTCATGACTAGCCAATTCCGCTTGGGTGCTCCCCAGCCCGCAATTAATCTAGCGCATGCCTAGATGAATGATCTCACTGAGGTGCGTGAAAGCACAGCCTTCACAAGGGAAGAGGGCCAACAGCCGCTAGGGTGGACTGACGGTTTTCCCTGAAGACAGGACACGGTGAATTACAAATGAAACCCTTAATACATATTAACACGTGTGATTACTTGGCATCACTAACGCAAACTCGTCAGGGCTCGCCCTCCAGCACGTGGGTAGTGTGGTGACGGCCTATACACAGTGTCGGCTAGGATGGGAATAATTGCACCGTACACTAATTACAAAATTACATAAACCCTCAAAAGATACACGAAACAAGATGGGACACGAGATAAATATTCACAATAAACACACACATGTGTGAAAACAAGTTTAGATAGCGTGGATGCCGCTGGATGAAGTTCGTAGCAGACCACACGGTGCAGGTGGAATTGCAATATTTCTGCGTGGAAACGGCAAACTAAATTCAGACAAAAGATTATTCTTGCAGAGAAAATTATTCTCTTTACGAATGCGGTCATTACAGGCGTGTAACATGTCTGATGGTGGTAAAATAAAATATTAACGTGACAGTGTGGTAAAGTACAAAAAGCATTAATTTATATGAAAAATATATTGAACCCTGAATCAAATTGACATAAAACACTGAAATAAATATTGCACATACAATGTTATATAAATAAGCTCTCAAAATGCAACGATGCCGTATACAAAGATTTGGCATCGGTTGGCCACATGATTATACGCGATGTTGCCGTAAAATATTCAAACACGAAAAATACCCTCAAATACGTACATAAAAACAAAGCTCTTAAAATTGCATGTAGGAATAATGTAGAAGTTACAATGAAATGCCATAAACATAGGCGGATGGCGCCTGATTCAAGTGACCTCTCCGACATCTTTCCACTCCTTCTCCTCAATTAAGTTAAAAAAATGCCACAAGGATGCAATAAATTAATAAAGCGGAAGCATAATGCTGGGGAAAATGTCTGGCAAGACGTACGCAAGCAAAGGTTAACCGGTAAACTAAATTGACTATGGAAACCTAAATCAGTTAACAAAAGTTGTAGTGCGTACGTGACAGTCTCTTACCTCGCCAGCTCTCCTCCACAGACTGTCCAGAGACAAGCGTCGCACGGACCTACCATGGCCGCCTACGGGGTTCACATAAGCAGAAGTGCTATGCACACAGAGTAAAATATTTTATTATTGAAAATAAAATGGCACAAATTAAATTAAGTATGTATTACAATTTTGCCGGAATATTAAGTGTTCTTAATCTCGGTGACGCAGGCACTTTGAATTTTATAACCAAACAATCTAAAATAGAAACAAACACTTTAAGAATTTTTAAGACATATTAATTTAAGACATAAAATTTATATGAATGTTCAAAATTATTGGCCTCTTTGCGCACGTGCAGGACATGTGACACATGCGCGATGAGCACCGTCATGGGCTCTAGCACCGCTAGCTACTAGCCGGTGTCACAAGGTGAACTTATTTTGTTCAGAATGAGATGTTCCGAGTGAATCTTCCAACTAACTGGCCAGCCAAAGCATTTGTGAGGCAAATGTGAGTGACTTCTGAATGCCACCAAGGAACATATGCCTGATAACTGCCCCTATAAGAGGCGTCGCAGGCCAGCTTAACAGGCAACCTGGGGTAGAAGGTGGGTAACCACATGCGAGAGAAAATAAATTCTTTCGAGTTGACTAATGCCTTACTTACGACAACTGTCTTGACCACTGCCAGAGATAGCACCTTTGCAACAGTGCATGCAAAGGTGCCAAAATAATGGCAAGAATAGGCAAGAACTTTCAATAATAATTTACTAATGCAAAACATGCTTGCAACTGTTACCATCTGTAGAAACTGGATGGAGTCAGTTATGTACCTAATTATATAAATGTGCAATTTGTAATAAATAAATTACTGGCACTGTTAACATGCACGTAATGAACGTAACTGGGGATGGGTAAATGTTCAAAATTTGTAATTTAAGAAATTTTTTGGGGGAAGTGTCCAAAAAATAAAAAACTTTGAAAACTTTATTTTTAGTTTTATATAATAACTGTACACACTCACAGTGACATTTGTTTGGTGTGACTGTATGACATGACACAAGCATAGAGTATTGTGAAGCTGTACTCGGTTATTGTAGATATTGAAGACTTCCTCTACAGTGATTACCTAAACAAAAATTAAAAATTTGAGGAAACATCATTCACATTACAATAACAGTAAATATGTTGAAACTTACAGATTGTAGCATATACTCTGGACAATAATATTTCTTTGTTTTTCTATACAATGATAATACATTTTTTAATCTGTCTAGTAATAAATACATAACAATTGAAAGTTCTAAAGGTTTGCAAAGAGAGTATATACGAACATATTCGAACAACAAAAATTAGTCAAACTTCTAATTGTAATATCTCCAGAAAAATGATGCAAACATAAAGAATAGTAACATCCCAAATATTTAAGTGTGCTATATTTACCTGTGTATGAACCACCACTCGCTCCTTAATTTTCAGAATAGATTGCTGGGAAAAAATAATTTTTTGAGAGAAAAATACACCCATCCAAAATACTATATTTGTTATATAACTGTTCCCCAAATTTATCTTCGAAAACATAAAATATAAGGCCGCAACATCGTTTCTATAAGCCTAACTATCAAAGGCATGCACATAAGGAGCCGTAGAGCTGGACAGTGCATGCAACTCTGTATCGTAGCAGTTAAAAGTCAGAAGGATGAGGCGGTTACCTTGGCCGGCGGCTGTTTACATGTCACTTTTGCTTTCTCACGCACAAGGAATCAGACCTCATTAGAGGCCGTACTTTTGTTTACAATTTTCGTACGCTTCAACTTTGTTAATATAGCACTTTAACAATCTAAAATTTATCACACGACCATTCAATAAACTAAATTGGCTGATTTGAACACAGTCTTAGTTTTCAGCTTTTATTCACTGGATACCTAATATGCAATACTGAGAGGGAATACTCGATACTGTGGTACCACATTACCATTGATGCATTATAGTATCGAGTATTGCATGAGAATATCCTAAGTATTGAATTTTAACATTGTGGTAATTGTATTTACCATTCATGTTTTATTCATCAAGCACAAAATTACAAGATTCCCATAAAATACACATACTTTTTTTTATAGCGTAATTAATGGCGCAGTGTAAAAGTCTCACAATAATGTTCAGATACTGAAAAGTGGTAAACCATCTAGGAGTCGTTTGTTAACTACAGCTGTGTTGCTAACGCCACAACAAGTGAAACTGATGGGAGGGGAAGAACTGAAGCTGGACGTACCACGGTAGTTGTGAGGCAACCATTTCCCATCTCGCCATGAACGTAAGGGGAGGAAGCAACACTGAGCCTGGCTGTGACAAACTGCACCCAAGGGTAGCAAATATCCGCCAAACTAGGAACGAATAATGTGAGTATGGCCCTGTGGTTGCTAGGCAACTATATAACCTATCACCAGGCGTGCAAGGGGAAGAAGCAAGGCCACACACATATCTTGCGCCGCCGCCGCGCTAGACTGGAGTCACTGGATGGACAGAAAGTTGCTGCACTTTTCACACAATTCACTTAAAAAAATGAAATTTCCAACACTAGAATATTATTTATATATTTCCATTGCATCGCAGAGTCACCAAACCACATGTTCAGTGTTGCTATTATCTACAGCAATGATGCTAACCATAACGATTACTGGTAGCCACTTAGAGAAAGTTTTTTGCATGCCCAGTTTTCTACAGTAGAATTTAATTGAAAAATGATTACACAGAGAATGCTATAATGATGTATGTTTGCACCGTTAAGAGCATAATAAACAAATTACATGTATAATTATTGTGTGAGCAAATGTTTGCCGGCAAGCTCTGGCCGAAATACACCAACGAGCAAAACAGACTCACATACTGCCTGCGAGAAAAACATTTCTAGTGGCTCTTGACCATTATACAACTCGCACCCCGTTTAAGAAAGCCTAATTTTTTTGGGAAAGGAGATGGGGGGGGGGGGGGGGGGAAGTGGGTCATACATGGGTAAATACAGTATTTATCACAACTGCTAAAATTGTAAATATGACACTTTTGCAACCTTTGCAGTGGTATTCACAATACTTGATGCACAAAAATTTCCTAGTAGCCAATCAATTGGAAATTTTTCAATTCTTTATAAGGAAAAGAATCATTTGATCTTTATGTTTGTATTATTTTCATTAGCAATCAAAACTGCAACTTGTTTTAGCATACTTGGCAATTTAGGAAGAAACTGCAAACCTTGCAGGAGAGTAATAAAGTGTATTAAATGAGGGAGCAACATGATGCAAGACAAGGACGTAGTGGGAGATATTCAATGAAAGCAACTGTAGCATTGCCTTACGATTGTGATATTTGCAGGAAGTGCCAATCATTTCTCAGTACGCCGCCATGCAAAAGAAGAAATCTTTCTCGGTGAGATGTAACCTCTCAAGCATCAAAAGCAAATA
Source organism: Dryococelus australis (assembly GCA_029891345.1). Lineage (NCBI taxonomy): Eukaryota > Metazoa > Arthropoda > Insecta > Phasmatodea > Phasmatidae > Dryococelus > Dryococelus australis. Next base: position 34,382,706 of record CM057008.1, read on the forward strand.
GGGAAGAGAAATTTGTACATGCAGGTGCAGCAGATTTTAGTTACGCACTTTATATGCGGAAGATGTACATGTACATTATTTCTTGTAACTGAAATACCTTATCTGGCTGCAATATCATATAAAACTTTGGTTAATGGTGAAAATTAGACACACTCAACCCACTCAGATAAGTTTCCAAAAGTCCACCTAACCTCTACAACAGGCCACGCTGTGGCTCCTGTGCCATGCACCAACCCTCAACTTCTTTCAATCTGACTCACTAGCATTACATACCCCTTTACAAAGCAACTATTAATGTGCCACAGAAAATTATATATATATCAACTATACAATGCCAACATTGTAATGTAGAATACATCAGCCTCACCAACAACACACTCGGGCAGAGAATGAATAGTCACAGAGCAGACACTAAACAAGATATAGCTGGTCACATCCACAACCTACAAGACAAACCAGTTTCTGCACATGCCGCATCACGCAACAAAGGTTTCAACTCATGCTACAGTACCAGAGTAGTTAGAGACCTAACACCTGCAAGCATCGTGAGTGGGAATGTGATGGACGATACTGCTGGTCAGCGGGTTGTCATGGGTATCCACCATTTCCCCTGCCCTTACATTCCAGCGCTGCTCCATACTCACCTCAATCACCCTCAAGACGCTGGGAATTAACTCTTCAATTTATAACAAAATGCCACCCAGCCTCTGGGACTCAATATAGGATACAGTCAAACCTCATTAATATTAACCCGTGTGGATGTAAAAATTCACCACTTTGTAATAACGAGTTTTGTATTAAACAAACAGGACAGAAAATGAAGAGCTGCAAAAAAAAAAATCACTGAATAGGCCTAACGTGTTTTTAGTATGTGGTAAAGAAGATTTTTGGCACATAATTACATTATTAGGAGAGGATCACGAGCTGCAACAACTAATTTTGTCACGATTTTGAGCTGGGTCCGAATTTAAAGTGAAGTATGCAAGTACACGAAGATGTAAACTTCTCACATACTTGTAATTTATATGCCGCCATTTTGAGAAGCAATTTATGGCTTATAATTGATATTTGACGTAACTATTTTATTTAAATTTTGGTAGAACAACATTATTACTTGGTTGCTTAGTATTTTTAACTGAGTAAATAATTATCATAAGGAGCACTTTAAATGAAGTAAGATGTAAAACAATAAATTCCCACTAGGCCTATGTTCATAACTTACAAAAGCTTTTATTTTGTATTAACAATCCAAATTAGATATAAATTGTTTCCTGAACGACACAAACCAACTTTGCATTACATATTAACCAAATTTTGATAAAATGAATAACATAGTATTAAAATGCCTAGTATATTTTCAGGCACAATAAAATTGCTTTGTATAAACGGGAACTTCACACTAACCAGGTTCCTACCACCGAGATTCCACTGCAATCGCAGCTTCAACGCTATCCTCCACAGCTATATTGGCAACAATTCAATTTTCCCGCCACACTCTAATTTTCCACCTGAATACTAGGTTCACTACCAACAATGCTCATCCACCATATTGCAGTGCCCTACAACTTGCCGCCCGATAAAACTGGCCTAACCAGCACAACATTGCAACAGCGCAAACATGTTAAAATGTTTGTATGTGTGCGCACGTGCATGTGCGTGGGCATGTGGAAATGTGTGTGTGCGCTGTGGACAAGAACTAGAATGCAAGTACTTGAGTTTCTGTACTTAAAATTAATACTTAAGTTTCAATTGCAGAAAACATTTACAAAAAATTTCTTAATGGACACAAAAACTTAAGTCTTATTAACAAGGAAAAACTGCTTAAGGGGGGCCAATCTGCTTGGTGTTTGCACACCAGATGAACAATAATGTAAATTTAGTAGGCAGCAAAACTTATCAAAAAGGGACTTCTAAAAAAATTTTTTACTGTAATTAAAGGAGCCTTTCAAATCACAAACAGAAAACCAGAGACAAGTAACACAAAATCAATCACACATCATTATTACAATATAATCATTTACTTCATAATAAGAAAAAAGACATAAGCTTAAGTTATAGTTGTAGCCAAGTATTACCAACACTGATAACACAAATACAGAGATTTATATGACACACACTCTTCCCTTAAGCAGTGAAAAAATTTCTAATTGTGCACAGTGATGTTATTATGTTGATCCTTAGTTTATTGTGTTTCTTGCCATGACTGCTAAGAGATATCTCAATAGCAGCAGACATCACAGGCATACCTAGAATTCTGGAAGCTACTTCTGACAACTGTAAATGTCTACCGAGACCTTTCCACCACGAGTGTGGGAAAAATTTTGCTTTTTCAGGAGCCATCCGAAGACCAGTGCAGTAGTTTTGTTATATTGTATTCCTTTCGTACCACATACAACATGACTGGTGAATAAGACAATTACTGCTTGCCTATCAGTAAAATGTAGAAAAGAAGTTTAGTGATGGTAGGGCAGGAAAAATGAGAAAGGTTACAAGGAACTCAACTGTAATTAATAGGCCTACTTTGACATACAACTAATGTGCTAAACAGTTTACAAACAAAACAACACTGACCATAGTGAGTTCAGCCATAATAAATATGATCACTTCAAAATATACAACAATATTTCCTACACAATTAACAACTAAAAAGGGCATCCCCAGAATGAGTTCTTATGTGTTGAATAAGAGAATTTTTCTGACTAAATGATTTACTGCACAGTTCACAGCTAAAGGGGCGCTGCCCAGAATGAGTTCTACTGTGCATATTCAGAGAACTTTTCTGACTAAATGATTTACTACATAAATCACAACTAAAGGGGCGCTCCCCAGAATGAGTTCTTCTATGGATAATAAGATTGCTTTTCCGCCTAAATGATTTACTACACAAATCACAGCTAAAGGGGAACTCCACAGAATGAGTTGTTTATGGGTAATAAGATGACTTTTCTGACTAAATGACTTACTACACACATCACAGCTAAATGGTCGCTTCCCATAATGAGTTCTGCTGTGTCTATTAAGAGCACCTTTCTGACTAAATGATTTACCACACAAATCACAGTTGCAGGGGCGCTGCCCAGAATGAGTTCTGCTGTGTACATTAAGAGAACTTTTCTGACTAAATGATTTACTACACAAATCACAGCTAAAGGGGCGAACCCCAGAATGAGTTTTAACGTGTTGAATAAGAACACTTTTCTGACTAGATGATTTACTACACAAATCACTGTTAAAGAGAAGCTCCCCAAAATGAGTTCTCTTGTGCAAAATCAGACAACTTTTCCAACTAATAATTTGCTACACAAATCACAGCTAAAGGGGCGAATCTCAGAATGAGTTCTGTTGTGCCTATTAAGAGAAAGTTTGTAACTAAATGATTTCTTACACAAATCACAGCTAAAGGGGCGAACCCCAGAATGAGTACTCAGGTGCCTATTAAGATGGCCTTTTTGACTAAATGATTTACTACACAAATCACAGCTAAAGGGGCGCTGCCCAGAATGAGTTCTCCTGTGCCTATTAAGATCACTTTTCTGACTAAATGATTTACTACACAAATCACAGCTAAAGGGGCGCTGCCCAGAATGAGTTCTGCTGTGTACATTAAGATAACATAACTGACTAAATGATTTCTTACACAAATCACAGCTAAAGGGGCGAACCCCAGAATGAATTCTCCTATGCCTACTAAGATGGCTTATTTGACTAAATGATTTACTACACAAATCACAGCTAAAGGGGCGTTGCCCAGAATGAGTTCTCCTGTGCCTATTAAGAGCACTTTTCTGTGTAAATGATTTACTACACAACTGACAGCTAAAGGGGCACTGCCCAGAATGAGTTCTAATATGTCGAATAAGAATACTTTTCCCAATAAATTCTTTGCTACACAAATCACAGCTAAAGGAGCGCTGCCCAGAATGAGTTCTCCTGTGCCTATTAAGATCACTTTTCTGACTAAATGATTTACTACACAAATCACAGCTAAATGTGTTCACCAGGGAATGTGTTTTCTGCAAAATGAATTTACTTTTACAACTTGAGGATCTTCCACTCATTTTCCCAGAAAGAGTATGTGTCTGTCTATGCGTCGAGATATGCTGTATTAAATCACTTTTCATTACATATGACATCCCACACAGATCACACATATACTTGTCACTGCACTGGAATGATGGTGAGTTACGCTGTTCTCCAGTATCATCTTCATTTTCAGCAGACCAATAGAGAGCTTCACAATGCTGCTCACACTTGGAAGCCGCTGAAACCTCGTTGAACAACTTGCAACCCAAGACTCTTGCAGACAGGTAAGTCTCCGCCATGTTACTACCTGAAGGGATACAGTCAGTATTCACTCCGTCATTTTCTTCACTGTAACACTCCACTTTGATTCCTAGAGGTTCTTCTCCAGGGCTAGTCTCTATGACAGAACAACTGTATTCCTGCAATAAAAGAGCATAAGACTGTTACACTAACTTTATAACAGACATTAACATTATTATGCTTGAGTTCTGAAAATTAAGGACAGTTTCTTGCATAGAGTAAAGTGACTTTGACCAGTTTCAGATGATTATGTGATCAACCACAATTTCATGCATAATTTATGTGTTTTGGAGTGTTTGATGTCACATGTAAAGTATAAAAGGTACATACAACAGATAACTTGTTTAGAATTCAGACTACTCCCATTTACCTTCTATACACCAAACTGAAGTACATAAAGGTTACATACTGAAATGTTAATTATTGTGTACTCTATGTCTGTATGAAGTAAAACGGGTGTTCATTGTAAAATGAGCACTTTTGAAAGCCCTGCTGCACATTCCATATAATGCTGCCATATATCTAATTACCATTTCCATAAGCCTGGTCACATTATTCATGCATTGGACATGTAAATATATGAAATTAATAGAAATGAAAAAAAAAAAAAAAAATTAATTTTGCTAATTCTTACATTTAAATGCTTAAAAACTACAAAAAGTAAAACAAATAATTTCAGTATTTTTAAATGTTTTCCTAACACTCTTAAGTCAGCATTATGGCATGGAACTACTTTCTCTCCCTTAGTTACCAACTTTACATGGTGCATTCCAGTCAATGCACCTGTTAAAATACATGCAGGCAGGGGCAACAATATGTGTCGGTCTATTTCAAAGGTGTTCCCTTTAATGTGAACAATCTTTAGCTACAAAATTATCATGGTTAAGAACTTTGATTTATATAAACATTAAAATATGATGGGAAAATTTTTTAATTTTAAATTTATTATTTACTCTGTTTCAGGATTGAAAAAACAAGAAAGACCAAATACAGTTTTTTTTAATACACTGTATTCTTGAAGAATGGCCAACGCACAATTTTTCACATTCTCTTGTTTTCACCCTGGATTTATTCACAACGTAGGTGCACATTCTCTGTGGAAGGTGCAATGAGACTGCCTGGGTGCCAGTTAACCACGGTGGTCGGTTAACACATTTATAAGCACCAGTTCTCAGGTTACTGTTGAACATTCGGACAGTGTGGCTGGCAGACAGGCACAATGGATATAAGCATAAAAAAGCTCATGTTGCGCAGTGCTGTTAGGATCATATTAGACACACATAAATTAACAGACTGAGACATGTAAAGAAAGGTAACACAAGCATTATGGTTAAATATTGGTTTATTGCCCACAGCCGCCACATGATAACAATATTTCCCAATACACAGCCAGATAAAAATGCCACATGCCTTCTACACTAAACATATACATTAATGCTGTCAGTCTATACTTGTGCACCTTGGAATTACACTATAATAAAATACTGCTCTAAGTGTCGCTGATCAGGATGCAGCTGGGTAAATAACAAAACAAGAGTTGGCTGGGGCCACAGTGGTGCAGTCCAATAAAACTAATAAGCATAGCGTGAAAGCATTCGTGGTGGCAAAGAAAAAGTTTCTGGTATAGGTTAAAAGATGAACAACACTACAAGTATCAATTGAACTCACAAATTTCAGACTCCGTGGGACACACGTCCGTCCGTCAGCATGGCTACTTGACAACTGACAACATGGCGGCCAGAAGGCAACTTTGGGAGGTATCCTTCCTACCAATACACAAAACCCTTTAAACAGAACACATGTTGATACGATAAACCAACAATTATTACGTCAAAATTATTATGAAAACAAAATGCCCTTCTGTGTTGACATACTGAGGAGTTGAAGAGTTTGCAATGTCACGTGGTGCTTGGGCACTGCGGTAACTATTACTGACATCATGCTACCAACATGCTCTTTATATACGGGGACTCCCTTCGCCCCACTGGCTTTCCCCATTGCTTTTTCTCCACTGCACTCCCTATTCCACATGCACTAGGGTCATTATCCAGGTGTTACTGGGTGTACTCTAGGATTAGGACAATAGCTGAGAGAGGAGGTATTACAAGACAAATGAAAAACGAGCAGAGTTTCCTGTATCATTACGTAGCAAGTATTTTGAAAATAACGGAGTACAAATTGAGGAAAATGAAAGTCATAATGTACTGCATTAAACCTGTTGTTTATTACTGCTATTACAATATTACAGTTTATATCCACTCTCTGTAGCCACCATAGCACACTCTACACTGTTCACAATGCAACCATATACACTACACTCCTCTCTCACATGAATATGCATAAGCAACAACCAACACAGAGTATATGTGAGACAACAAATATGCAGAAACATCATCTTGATGCATGCCGCTTCTACACCTATTACAATACAACTTCGACTCATCGCCTATGAGTAGTGTTTCCAACTCTACAGTCGTGAGCAACACATTGCCTACCCCTACAGGCAATGGGAACTTCTGTGTTTTTCCTTCTCACCTGGAAGGCACTCCTCCCAGCAAACACGCCCCCACGCCCTTCCCAGTGTTTGATGCCAACAAGCTGCCCAGAACTCGGGCGCAGCCGAGCAGACCCGAAGAGGCACGACGCCAGAACCGCTGACGAGATAATTCTCACTTCACTCAGGACCGGAGGACGTCACGTCTCCCCCGCTCCCTGCGCTGGCAGCTAACAAGCTACCACTATACAATTCCGGCCGCAGCCAAGCTTTGGAGTCAGTCTTTCACATCTCTTGCACCGCCCACAGAAGTTCGAAGCCTACAAGTACGCCTTCGCCGCAACCAACTATGTACGTAGACGACCAGTCAACCCGGCGACATACAAACACAAACTACAAACTTTCTTCTTTTAACTTCATTCGTCTCCTCTAGACACCTTTAATTAGTAGTTTAACTGTAACTCTTATTTTCATCTAGAATCAGCTTTTCCCGTTTATTTAGAACAAGGTCACCTACACCTGGAACCAAGCAGTTACATTCTACTATCCTCGACTTGGTAGGAGGTAGCACAGGTCACGTGTCTATTGAACTTTCAATACACACACATTGCTTTCTAGTTTGATACTTTTATTTCCAGGATATATATCTGTATTCACAGTTGGAGGAAGATTACGCCGTACACTGCCAACAGAATCCGGGGAAGTTATTAAACAGAAATAAAACATACACATTAGACGGCTACCTGTTTCTTCCCATCAAGCACACAACACTATTAGTGCACACGGGGAAGAAACAGTAACGCCCCAACCACTAGTAACACCTTCACACCAGGAGACACGACACACTCGGGTTGCTTCGCACCACTCGCACTATTAGTGTGTGATGACGGTGATCTGAAGTGCTGTCTGGTATTCTGAGTGGACGCACAACGAGTAGAGGCTTGGCGCAACTCCGGCTCAACGTCCCTGATCAGGCCGTCTATGGTGGGGGATCAGTGGGGACTCTTATTGTGCCAGCCGACAAGTCACTATTGGGGTACACTGTTAGTATTTCCGTTTCAGTGCACTGCGTGATTTATCGAACTGTTAACCTAAGCCTCATGAAAGAAGGAGTGGTAGGAGACGTAGAGAGCAACACCTGGCCAAGAATAATATCACCCTATCCTACACAGGATAAATAGGCTGAATGGGTCCGTTCCGCCGAACTCAGACGTCAAGCAGTCGTGCATGCACCAGTAATATTGAGTTTATACCGTGTATCCGTACCAGCTACAAGAACCAGCCTGTTAACTACGCCTTCTTAACCAGAGTGGAAGTTCACCTAGGTTCGGACAACTTGGTCTTCTGGACGAAAGAAGCACAACTTTGGAACATTCGCGCAGGCATTCACCCCACTTAAGACTAAACTTAACTCAACTACCTAACTAGAGGTGAGAGTGTATCAGAACTACCCAACACTCTTCGCCACATCCCCGCTACCTAAGTCGCTTTTGGTCTAGCGAGTAAAATCTGTAACTACAGTGTCCAGTCAGTCTAATCGGACACTCGTCAATCTAATATGCAACACATCTGAAACACAACAAATACTACAGATAAAGTGTCTTACATGAACATGCACACGTACCATCCAACACAGAATACCTATCAAATAAAAAATAAATAAATTTATACTATCCTCAATCTTATGCTACACGTACTTTGGTATATATACCACTGTTTTAGATGTTTGCAATTATCTTCGGAACTCTACTGTGCCTAGGATAGCTACCCATTTTGTGCACTGTCGTGTGCACTTTTGTTCTCAAATCCTCTGAACCCTTCGAAGCAAAATGGGTCCACACCCACTGTCAGTGTATGCAGTCATTATTGTATCTGTGTCTTCTGTCACACTTACATTCTCTTTCACAACTCACACACCCCACTGATTGTCGTGCACTAGTTCCAGCCTCGTCTACCGTCTTCTTGTAGCGCTGCGTTAAGCTGGTCTACAAGTCTGTTCACTGTGAGAGCTCTGTCTCCCTGGATCATGAATTTCAGAGAGCCCAACCTATCAACAAAAATTTCCCTACCCACCTCTTCCCCTTTAGTATAGGACCTGTAATGCAGAGAACTGCCAACCATAAATGAAGCAAAATGATGAGTTAACTGGGGAGCAGTGTTGGATTATTACAAATGTCTCTACCAAACATGAGGATACTGGGTGTTTCACTTGTAACAAAATGAAGTATAATACAGAGACCCAGCAGAAACCATTGTGGGGCAATCTCCAATGCCACTTGGGAATGAAAAAGGACTTAGTTACTTTAGACGGTTTCATGTTTTCTGCCAATCGGTTTGTGAATATGTGATATGTTGGTGAAAAGGTATGCGTAATATCATTGTGTTACGATACTGCAAATTTTTCCAAAGAGAACTACATGCCTTTATCAGAGACGAGATGTTCAGGGATGCCGTAAAAAGCAAAACAGACCCTCAATTGACAAGACTGAATCTGAGCTTTGTGAGACAACTAATAATCCTCTGGCCATTTTGAAAAAACTGTCTATAAAGTATTTTCCAAAAAAGGGCCCCGCAATGTCAATATGATCTCTCTGCCAATGTCGCCTAGACAAAGTCCATAGTAATAGTATGTATTTTTCTGACATTGAGGTACAGTGTAAACATGCCTCAGACTGTACAACCAACTTTTCAAGATCTTCATCCATAACGGGCCACCACACTTAGGACCAAGCCAAAGTCTTCATTTTACAAATTACAAAGCAATTTGAATGAAATTCTTACAAAACCCTATCCCTTGAAGCCACAGGCACGGCATCATCAAACATCCATGTCCCAAGGTGAACTTATTTTATTTGGAATGAGTGGTTCGAAGTGAATCTTGAACATTAACTGGCCAACCATATTTCACATGATACAACCTTGTCCAACTCTGTGTCTCATTCCGTGGCCTTCCTAAAGTTCTGTGCGGGAACAGGTACACACTCGCTAGTCCCTAGCAGCAGATACAACTGTAGTTCAGACTGCTCCTCTGATGGAAGTGGAAGCCTTGATAGTCCGTCTGCATTGCCAAGATCCTCCGCACCCTTACATACTGCACTGTGTAGTTGAACCCTTGCAGTAACACAGCCCATCTCTGCAATCTGTTGGCTGCAAGCTGAGGAATACCACGAAGTTCCTACAAGATATGAACTATTGGTTGGTGGTCAGTGACTAGAATTAACTTTCTCCCATATATAAATTAATTCATATACGAAAATTTTTTATTGCTTTTTATAGCTAATGTTTTCCGATCAAGTTGCGAGTACATTAGTTCCTCTGACACACAAATTTGTGAGGCAAATGTGATTGGCTTCTTAATGTCATCTGGGAACATATGCCTGATAACTGCTCCTACACCATTACAGAGTCGTCGCAGGCCAGCTTGTCAAGCAACTTGGCGAAGTAGTGGGAAACCACCTGAGAAGAGAAAATCCAATTTTTCAAGTCGAAAAATGCCTTACTTGCGAAAACTCTCTGACCACTGACAGAGGTAGTACTTTTGCAACAGTGAATGCAAAGGTGCTAAAATTATTGCAAGATTAGGCAAAACCTTTCAATAATAATTGACAAATATTAACCACGCTTGTAACTGTCAACATCTGTAGGAACTGGAGTCAGTTATGTACCTAATTATATAAATGTGCAATTTATAATAAGTAAATTTGTAATACAGAACATTTTTGTAGTAAGTGTCCAAAAAAAATGCAAAACTTTGGAAACTTTGTTATAGTTTAATATAATAACTGTACATTCTCAATGTGACATATGTTTGGTGTGACTGTATGGCATGATGCAAGCAAAATGTTTTGTGATGATGTACTCAGTTATTGTCAATACGGAAGACTTCCTCTGTAGTGATTACCTAAACAAAAATTCAAAACTTTGAGGAAACACTAATTACATAACAATTAAATTAAATATGTTGAAACACACAGATTGCCGCATATATTATATTAAAATTTTATTGTTTTTCTATACACTTATAATACATTTTTTAATTTGTCTAAAAATAAATACATAACACTTGACAGTTCTTAAGTTTTATAAACAGAGAACTAAATAATATTCTCTTATTGCAAACCCCCGAAAATGAGTCACAATTATAATTTTAATATCTCCAGAAAGGCAATGCAAACAAATAGAATAATAACATCACACTTACTTACGAGTGCCGTATTAACATACGTATGACCCGCCGCAGAGTAAAAGCCTAACTTGCAAAGGCAAGAACATACGGAGCAGACAAACTGGACAGCGCACACAACTTGGCAATGTGGCGACCTTGCCCGGGTGGGCAACAGTTTACATGTCCCTTCAGCTTTATCACTCACAAGGAACTTGACCTCATTCGATGCCCTGGTTTTGTTTACAACTTTGATATATTTCAACTTGGTTAATATAGCACTTTAACAAGCTAAAATGTAACACAAGACCAATTGGTAAACTAAATCAGCTGATTTGAACATAGTCTTAGTTTTCAGCTTTTATTCAATGGATACCTAATATACAGTACTAGGGATGGAATTCTCAATGTTGCGATACCTCAATACGATTGATACTTTATAGTATTGAGTATCACATGAGAATATCCTAAAGTATAGAACTGTAACATTGTGCTAATCGTATTTACCAATCATGTTTTATTCATCAAACCCAAAATTACAAAATTCCCACAATATTTGCATACTTTTTTTTATCACATAGTTATTGCTGCAGCGTAAAAGTCGCACAATAATTTTGAAAACCTGAAAAGTGTAAAACCATCTAAGAGTTATTTGCAACTACAGCCACGATGCTAAAGTCACAACAAGTGGAACAGACGAGAGGGGAAGAACGGAAGCTGGAAGTACAGTGACTAGTTGTAGTTCCCCTCCTTCAACAAACGTAAGTAGGAAGGGTGCCATGGTAGTTGCTAGGCAAACACTTCCCCTCTTGCCAGGCGTGTAAGGGGAAGAAGTAAGGCCACTACATACCTTGCGGAGCCGACGACGCGCTGGTCTGGAGTCACTGGAATGAAAAAGTTGCTGCCCTTGTCATCCAATTCACTTAAAAATTTAGAAATTTCCAACACTAAAATATTATTTATTTATTCCCATTGCACCGCAAAGTCGCCATATCACATCTTCAGTGTTACTACGATCTACAGCAATGTTGCCAAACGTAACAATTACAGGTAGCCACATAAAGAAAGTTTTATGCATGGCCGGCCTTCTACAGTACACTTTGACTGAAAAATTATTACACAGGTGCATAATAAACTAATTGGGTGAATAGGTATTGTGTGAGCAAACATTTGCCGGCACATACTGCCTGTGTGTAAAAATGTCTACAGTGGCATCTGACCACGATACCACCCGCACCTTGTTTAAGAAAGCTTAATTATAGAGGAAAAAAAAAATAGTATGTTGTACATGGGTAAATACAGTATTCACAACTGCTAAAATTGTAAATTGTACACTTTTGCAACTTTTGCAGTGGTATGCACAATACTTAATGCACAAATATTTCCTAATGGCCAATCAATTGGAAATTTTTAAATTCATTATAAGGAAAAATATCATATGATTTTTATGTTTGTATTATTTTCACTAGCAATCAAAACTGCAATTTGTTTTAATATACTTGGCAATTTAGAAAGGAACTGCAAACCTTGCAGGAGAGTAATGAAGTGTATTAAATGAGGGACCAACATTATGCAAGACAAGGACGTAGTGGGAGATATACAATGATAGCTACCGTAGCATTGCCATACATGATTGGGATATCTCCAATAAGTGCCATTCCATTCTCAGTATGCCACCGAGCAAAAGGATGAACTTTATCTTTATCTCAAGCATCAAAAGCAAATAGGGAGGATAAATTTGTACATGCAGGTGCTGCATATTTTAGTTAAACAATTTATGTGCGAAAGATGTAAATTATTTCTTGTAATGGAAATACCTTATCTGGCTTCAATATCATATTAAACTTTAGATAATGGTGACAATTAGACTGCTAGGCTACCAATAATATATAAATGGATAGAAGTACTTGTACTCATAGTTTAGTACTTGTGATCAGGCACACACTCAACCCACTCAGATAAGTTTCCAAAAGGCCACCTAACCTCTACAACAGGCCATGCTGTGGCTCCTGTGCTATGCACCAACCCTCAACTTCTTTGAATATCAGACCCACTAGGCTTACATACACCTTTACAAAGCAACTATTAACATGCCACAGAAAATTTGATGTATCAAATACAGAGTCAACACTGTAATGCAGAATACTCAACTCATGCTACAGTACCAGAGTAGGTAGATTCCTACCACCTTAAAGCATCGTGAGTGGGACGTGATGAACAATATTGCTGGTCAGCAGGTTGTCATGGGTATTCACCATTTCCCCTGCCCTTACATTCCAGTGCTGCTCCATACTCACCTCAATCACCCTCAAGACGCTGGGAATTAACTCTTCAATTTATAACAAAATGCCACCCAGCCTCTGGGACTCAATATAGGATACAGTCAAACCTCATTAATATTAACCCATAGGGACGTAAAAATTCAGCACTTTGTAATAACGAGTTTTGTATTAAACAAACAGGACAGAAAATGAAGAACTGCAAAAAAAAAAAATCACTGAATAGACCTAACATATACTTTTTTTTGCAAAATATCATCTTGTTTTCACATCTACCATGGCTATATTATTTAACATAGGTTCTTAAATGTAAAAATTGTGTTCAGGAGGAAAAATCTGTCAAGAGTATGGGATGGTCAAGGATGGCCCGACAACATGGCCGCCACATTCTAGGTGGAAGGTGCAATTAGATTGCCCGGGGTGCCAGTTAACCATGGTCGGTTAACACATTTAAGAGCACAAGTTCTCAGAGTGCTATCGAACATTCGGACAGTGTGACTGGCAGACGGGTACAGTAGATTCAAGCAAACAACGCTCCACGTTTCCCAGTGCTGTAAGGATCACACTGAACACACACAAATTAACAGACTAAGACTTGTAGAGAAAGGTAACACACGCATTATGGTTAAATATTGGTTTATTGCCCACAGCCGCCACAACAGTATTTCTCAATAGATAGCCAGAAAAAAAAAAATGCCACACACCTTCCACACTAAACATATCCATTAATCCGGTCAGTCTACACTTGTATGATTTGGAACTACACTATAATGTATAGCAATCCCACATGAGCGTTGCTGATCGGGGTGCCGCTGGGTGTAAAAAAAAAAAAAAAGTTGTCTGGGGCCACAGTAGTGCAGTCCAGTAAAACTAATTAGCGTAGGGAGAAAGCACTCGTGGGGACAAAGGAAAGAGTCGTTGTATAAATTAAATGATGAACAACACTACAAGTATAATATTGAAATCAGTAAATTTAGACTCCGTGGGACACGCGTCCATCTTTCACCATGGCTACCTGACAACTGACAACATGGCAGCCGGAAGTCATCCTTGGGAGGTATCCTTCCAACCATAACACAAAACCGTTTGAAAACAACATATGTTGAAACAATAAACCAAAAATTACTATGCCAAAATTATTATGAAAACAAAATGCCCTTCTATGTTGCCATATTGGGGAGTTGGAGAGTTTGTGATGTCACGTGGTGCTCAGGCCCATGCACCAGGGTCATTCTCCAGGTGGCGTTACTGGGTATACTCCAGGATTGAGACAATAGCTGGGAGATGAGGTATGACAAGACAAAAGAAAAACTAGCAATAGTTTGCTGTATCATTACGTAACTAGTATTATGAATATAACAAAAGGTACAAATTAAGGAAAATTAAAGTCATGATGTAGTGTATTTAACCTGTTTATTATTGCTGTTACAATATTACAGTTTTTATCCACACTCTGTAGCCACCTTTGCACACTCTACACTATTCACAGTGCTGCCAGCTTTGCAACCATATATGCTACACTCAACCCTCACATGAATATGCATAAGCAACAGCCAACACAGAGTGTGTGAGACACTTAACATATAAATATGCACAAGCATCATCTAATATAGAACACATCTGAAACACAACAAATATTACATATAAAGTGTCTTACACGAATATGCACTAGTACCATCCAACACAGAATAACTATGAAATGAAAAATTAATTAATTTATGCTATCCACAATCTTAGGATACATGTACATTGGTATATATACCAATGTTTAAGATGTCTACAATTATCTTTGGAACTCTACTGCGTCTAGGATAGCTCCCCATTTTGTGCACTTTTGTTCTCAAATCCTCTGAACTCTTCGAATCAAGATGGGTCCAGACTTATTGTCAGTGTATGCAGTCATTATTGTATCTGTGTCTTCTGTCACGCCTACATTCTCTTTCCAACTCACACACCCCACTGATTGTCGTGCACTAGTTCCAGCCTCATCTACCGTCTTCTTGTAGTGCTGCCTACATCTGGTCTGCAAGTCTGTGCGATTTGAGTTCGCTCTCTCCCTGGATCTTGAATATCAGAGGGGTCAACCTATCAACAACAATTCCCGTATTCACCTCTTCCCCTTTAATATAGGACCTGTAATGCATAGAACTGCCAGCCATAAATGAAGCATTACGATGAGTTGACTGGGAAGCTGTGTTGGATTATTACGAATGTCTCTACCAAACATGAGGATACTGGGTGTTTCACTTGTACCAGAATGAGGTGTAATACAGAGATCCAGCAGAAACCATTCTGGGGCAATCTCCAATGGCACTTGGGAATGAAAAAGGACTGAGTTTTTTTTAGAAGGTTACATGTTTTCTGCCAATCAGTTTGTAAATATGTGATGTGGTGAAAAGGTATGCATAATACCATTGTGTTACAAAACTGCAAATTTTCCCAAAGAGAACTGTATGCCATTATCAGAGACGAGATGTTCAGGGATGCCGTAAAAAGGAAAACAGACCCCCAATTGACAAGACAGTATCTGAGCTACGTGAGACAACTGATAATCCTCTGGCCATTTTGAAAAACTGTCTATAAAAACTAAGAAGTGTTTTCCAAAAAAGGGCCCAGCAATGTCAATACGATCTCTCTGCCAATGTCACCTAGACAAAGTCCATAATAATAGTATGTATTTTTCTGACATTGAGGTACAGTACAACCAACTTTTCAAGATCTTCATCTATCACGGGCCCCACATGTAGGACCAAGCCAAAGTCTTCATTTTACAAATTACAAAGCAATTTGAATGAAATTCTTACAAAACCTTTTCCCTTGAAGCCACTGGCACACTATCATCAAACATCCATGTTCCAAGGTGAACTTATTTCATTTGGAATGAGAGGTTCCAAGTGAATCTTCAACTTTAACTGGCCAGCCATCTCTCACATGACACAATCTTGCAGAACTCTGTGTCTTGTTCCGTGGCCTTCCTAATTTCCTGTGCGGGAACAGGTAGACACTCGCTAGTCCCTAGCAGCAGATACAAATGTAGTTCAGACTGCTCCTCTGATGGAAGTGGAACCCTTTATAGTCCGTCTGCATTGTCAAGATACTCCTCACGTATTACATACTTCACTGTGTAGTTGAACACTTGCAGTAACACAGCCCATCTCCGCCATCTGTTGGCCGCAAGCTGAGGAGTACCCCAATGTTCCTCAATGTGTGAACTAGTGGTATGAAAAATTCTTATCGTCAAGAAAATGGCTAGTGCTTCCTGATCAATTTGCAAGTACATCATTTCCACTGACGAACATGTTTGTGTGGCAAACACGATTGGCTTCTTAACATATGCCTGATTACTGCTCCTACACCATAAACAGAGGCATCTCAGGCCACCTTGACAGGATATTGGGATAGTAGTAGTGGGTAACCAGCTGAGGAAATAAATACTTTCAGTCGACAACTGCCATACTTACAACTGTCTGACCACTGCCAGAGGTAGTACTTTTGCAAAAGTGCATTCAAAGGTGCCAAAATTATGGCAAGATTAAGCAAAACCTTTCAATAATAATTGACAAATACTAACCACACATGTAACTGGCAACATATGTAGGAACTGGAGTCAGTTATGTACCTAATTATATAAATGTGCAATTTGTAATAAATACTGTACCGGTCACAAGTTGAAGGCCACAGAGAAAAATTATGGAATTGCATGTAGAACCTAAACTTTTGCCACAACAGTTGTTAAAAATTTTTTTTCCACCTCTTCAGTATATTAGAACATATTTCCTCAAATTTCATTGGGTTAAGTTATGCAATTTAGAAGTTATGAATTTTGCAATATTGTAATGTAACACTACCTACACTTTCTTACACAAAAAATCTGTGTAACAAATTTTCGCAGATATTATGACAAATAATTTTTGGTAAATGTATATATATATATATATATATGTCATTTTGGAACTATAATGCTGTAATGTTATGTTGCACATTTTATATGATCATAAACTCAGTGAATATAAGACTATTTGTCATTGTTCTTCGAAAATATTTTACTTGACAGTCGAGTGAGCTATCAGAGCGTTTGCGCCACAGATAGAGCAGATTTTGACCTACCTCTGTGAATTTTTTTAAATTCAGGAGGAGGTTGGATTTTTTAAAATTAGTTCCCGGCTCACTGAATCATTTTTTGTGGTTTCTTCTCCAGCCATCCTTGACTTCAGTGGTGTGAGAGAATTTTCTGGTTTATGCTAATTTCGCATACTTTTCCCTCTTTTTTAAATGTGTTTCTTTTTTTGTACCTCTCAGGTACCAAAAATTGCATTTAGAAAAATAGCTCCATTCAATGACTATTCCTTCCTTATCCTTTGCAACTTATGATGAAAACCAAATATATATCAAACATTCCATTTGTCTTCTTTTGAAACACTCTTTACCAAACACCCTCAACCAAAACACTAGATGTACCTACTCTAAACTGAACCATAATGATTATGGGCTATGATGAAACATGTATTAAAGGAACAATTCTTTAATGTACTGCCAGATTATATATTAAATACAAGGTTAACATACTCGTTCAAACTAGTGCCATTTTGTGTAGGGCCTAACTTACTTGCTTCCTGTAACGATGGCATCCTCGTTCTCATAGTTGAAACGTAAATATTTTCTTTTTTGGTCCTCGCACACACATAGAATAGCCAAAAGATTGTTAATGACTTTTATATTCCTCGCACAGGCTAAAAGAACGGATAGGAATGTATCTCTTTTATTCCTCTTTAATTAATACAACCTCTTCACTTCCCTCTTGTCTATGTTGTCCTGTTGCCAGGAGCTACGTTCATGGAAACAAAGACAGAGAAAATTATTGCTTGAGCAGCTAAAAGGTGGAAGGGGGGGGGGGGGGAGCGGACACGAGAGGATTCCCAGCAAAAGAGAGACAGAGCTATTGTCGCTTTATTTACTCCATCGCTACGGTAGAGCGAAAGCACGTTACACTAATCGGTCTGGTCATCTGCAGACTATAGCTGTTCGGCTTTCACACTCATTACGTTTCAAAAGTGAACAAATAAAAGGTACTGTTTTAGGAAATACAAATTCCTGCAACTACACAGTGTAGATAAGATTAGAGGCAGTATTAAACAAATGGTCCAAATAACTGTAATGTGTAATGTTTATTTTCCCTCTGTGGTAGTACGTTTAAAAATATGTGATAAAAAAATGTTTTTCTCAAATACCAATCATTATAACTTGTGCCCAAGAAGTGAGTGTATGATAATACAGCATTAAATTAATTTGCACACTAAATTTAAATTATAATGATAATCAGCTATAGCGATAATTATTCACACCATCATCAATTATCATCATAGCATGATTCCATTGTATGTATCATTTAGGTGGGGGGATGTTTCACTGCTTCCTACATTTTATTGCACGCTGTTTCCATGCTTTTAAGCCTAGGAACTTGAAATCTGACACAGGCAGAGCTGATGGGTTTATGACAGGCGAAACTACAACTTACCAAATGTAATAATAAAACTGTGATGAAAGAACATTTCGTACTTACTTGGTTATTGCTACTACGTGCGTCCAACACATCCGCTGATTCAGATTCTGTATTGTATCCTATTGTTTCTTCAAATATTTCAATCTCATCTTTAACCTCCACCTGAAACATAGCAACACTCAACAAACACTGTAACACCATTCATTACATATATGAGAAACGTGACTTGTCTGCCAACTTGGGTGGAACATCAGAAAGAATTCTAAATGTACCAAGTTAGTGCATGAATCACACATAATGGTCAAATAAGTTTGAAGAACCCAGTTTAATCAGCCCCAGCCAGGTTACAGAAACAAAATAACTTATTATGCAAACATATTTTATATATAATGATAAGCATCTGATAAATTCTTTATAAACATTTTATTAATTCATCACCTTCACCATAATCATCAGAAACAGGTTCCAGCCACAGACTGGGTCTGTTTGCACCACAAGCATCTCAATCTTCCTCTGTCTTCTCACCGCCTCTACATTCTCTCTCTGCTCCAGTATTCCTCTCTTATCCTTACATTCCTCCGCTGATCCATCCATAAGTCTTCCTGCATCACTTCCAACACATGCACACAGTATTCTCCCCTCTATCCCCTCTTCATCCATTTTCTACATTTGTCCACATTTCATTGGGTCTATTCAGTTCCCTAGTGCATCTTCTTTCTATATATCTCTAACCTTAGCATTCCTCATCTTGTCCATCTTCGTTTAACCTAATCTTTTTTTTTTTAATTTCACTTCACTGCACTTTACTCAGTTCCCAGTTCCCTTCTTGTTAATGACCATGTTTCCAACACGTATATTAATAAAGGTAAGTAATATGCTATGTATGTATGTATGTATATATGTATGTATGTGTGTGTGTGTGTGTATGTGTGTGTGTGTGTATATATATATATAACCTTCTTGCCTTCCACTTCCCTCAACAAAACTCCTAGTACTTAAACTCTCCACCTTCATTAGCTGTTCCCCTTCTAACATTATTGCAATCTTCACTCTTTCTATCACCCTGGCTGTGGTCATGATTAAATTTACCCAGTACAGTTTCCCTGCCTCATCCCAAGCATCAAGCTCGAATCAGTGCTGCCGCTGCTGTTTCTGTGGCTCACTTTATAAACCTTCTATGGTGGCGCCGCCACCACTTTCTCCATGGCCACTTGCTTCCGCTTACTTTGTTCCTTGGTTTACCCCACTCCTATTCCCCTCCTTTTGTGTCACATATGATAGAGGGGAGCGGCCTGTTGGTTGGTGTGCAAAGTGGCCTTCCTCGCCACCCATCTGTCATCTAGTAATGAGCTACGGACTTGAACTGTCGTCATGGTGTCTGCTCCTTGGCTCTATTATACTTTGGCAGGCCATTTCACCCTCTTTATCATGCTTCGACTTCTGGTGCGTTAGACATGATTTATGAGGATGTGCAACGAAATCTACTCTTGGGGCAGCATAATAAAATGTGGGAGTATTCCTTTCCTGTATGTTATAAGTAATTTAATAGTGCTGAGACAAGAGGGGAAATGAACTGGTGAGTGGTGGAGTGTGCTAATTTGTTTACGAAATGTTTGGAGAAAGTAGATCAAGGTAGCATAGTGTATGTTGTAGAAGTGTGCCTCAGCAGCGGGCCTCGCAAGGTGCTTTGTTTTATTTAAATATTTTGGCTGGGCACCATCCAAAGTTTAATCCAGTTATAAGTGTGTTTTGAGAGATTGAATTTTGCTACATGTTGTTTGCTTATCACATGTTAGTTTTTTGCGGGCCCATTTTCTTCTGTCCTTATTACTTGGTGGTTATAGCTGTTTTCCCCACTCACTCGCTTGTTTATTGAGTTTTAAATGTGTGTGCATATCAAAATATTTTATGCTCTGATAGGATTGGTAAAATACGTTAATTAATCGCTGTGCTGCCGACTTTATTTTTAATGGAAGCTTTTAATTTATATTCAGAGTTAATTTTTTGCACGACATGCTTTGGTAGCTTCTGTTTTGAAGGCCACGCCGTTCTTTGAAATACTTGATATATGGATTTTAGATTGCAGCGTAAAAACACTGTTTATAGACCCAAAAGAGAGAATTCTAGCGTCGTTACTGCTCCCTGATTTATGACGAAAGTGTAAGATTTGTTGGTATAGATTTTCAGTTAGTATAAATTTGGACAGTACTCACAGCTTAAATGTTCATTGGTTAAGATCATATTTCGGTAATCTTTTTGCTATGGTTACTGGTTCATTGAATGTGTCAAAAAACCTATAAGAGCTGGTCAGGTATGAAAGTGCCTTAATTAAATTTTTGATGTTAGCACGTTTTTGTTTAATAAAGCTCTTTGATTCACATTTTAAGTGCCTTCATTCGGTATTCTGAACACAGCGTTGTTCGTTAAGTGCACTGTACACTATTTTATTGAATGGCGCTGCCTATGCAAACTGGTATCGTAATTTGTTGTGATTACGAATTGCGTCAGTGATGCGAGTCTGTTGTTGACCTACGGGTCAGTCATTACAATTGTATGTACTATTATTGCAAATTTTATGAAACTTTTTTGCCACGTCATTTGCTGGTTAATGTGGCACGAAAGAATATTTTACGAGAGATATGCTATCAAGTCTCTATATGGTGAACGTGCTTGGAACTTTGTAATCAAACAGTATTATCAAGTTTTGAGTGCTCTTTTAAAGTAATGCATTTAATCGTGAAGGCAAATAAATGTTTTTGTGGTGTAATGTTGTGAGTATTCATTTGAACTGTTAGGTTGCCAGTTAAAATTCTATACTTTACCAATACTAATGTTTCATCTCTCAGATTGGTAACCAAGAAATATAAATGAATCCTGAGAGGAGACAATTTAGGGGCAGTGAATGTAGAAAATTCTATCTTGAACCAAAGTTTGAAATTGTTCCCTCAACCATCAGAGTTTGTGTTGCAAGTTTCGAGTTGGTAAACACAAGGCAATGTTCCACACTGTCATTCCAAAAACCGCATGAAGTTTTTTAAGTTGTGACAATGGAGATTGTAAGAATCTGAATAATGATTATTAATAAACATTATACAGTACGTACTATAATTACTTTACTAGAGAAATGCTTGTGGCTGAGTATGGTCCATCACTATAGTTAAATTGTAAATTGCTATGTATATGTTAAGATTGCAGCTTATGGATGGTCTGTGTGTGCGACCCCTTGCGTCGCGCCTGTACCGCAGTACTTGGGTGTGCGGTTGGTTGCTTCACAAGGTGCTCATGTTTCCTGACTATATGTGATTGAGTGTTTTATAAATTTAATAATGTATTATATGTTGGAAAAGAGAGAGCAGTTGTTGCACCGGGTGGTCTCTAGAGAGGGGGCTTGCGTGGCGGGGATCGTATTTGGGTATATATACCAGTGAAGGTCGGTAGTTCCGGAAGATTGTCAACAGCAACTGTCGGAGTCCAACAGGGGTCTGACAATCATCGACAGCAGGAGCCGTACCAGGAGATGAGATCAT